>OV815982.1:9880000-12380000 GCA_929112965.1 Mythimna albipuncta
GAACGGAAAAGCGAGTCAGAATTTTATTGACTAATATCCACTCCTAACTCCCTTCTTAGGCTTCGTTCCGGGACCCTGGGGTTCATCATCATCATATTAGCCGAAAGACGTCCACTGTTGGACATAGGCCTCCCCCAAGCGTCGCCACAACGACCAGTCCTGTACGTCACGCATCAGTCGAATTCCCGCAACCCCGGCCAGGTTATCGGTCCACCGTGTTGGAGGCCTTCCAACGATGCGTCTTCCAGTACGTGGACGCCACTCCAGAACTCCCTGGGGTTTACTTTCTCATAACCCATGACCCCAGTAGGCTTCTACCCCGTTAGGCTCCTACGGTTTTATTGACATTTCCGTGAAGCACGTGTGGAACACTACGTGCCGTGAACGACTAGGGCTCGGTCCCGACGGTTACCGGACGGCCGGACGACGAGTTACTTATTACTCACCATCCGCAAGTCTGCAAGAGCTGTCATGCATTGTCCATATAAAAACTGGATAGTTGTTTTGTACGAGAACAAAAAATGGTCGATGGGCACGAAAGGTTCTAAAGTGGCAACCACGTGCTGAAGAGGCAGGGTTGGAAGGCTTTTCACAAGGACCGATGACCTGGTGAAGGTTGTGGACATTCGATTGATGCGTCAGAACAAGACCGGTCGTTATGGCGACAGTTGGGGAGACCTTTGTCCAACAGTGGAGATGATGATGACGATGAATATTATAAATGCGAATGATGTACTCTCGAGAGAGCTGTGGTGGCGACGGTGGTAACGGCCCGACGAGTTGTAGGTCGCGGGTTCAAACCCAGCCAGGCGCATTACTTTGTGTAATTTATTGCATCACCACTGCTCTCAAAACGGTAAAGCAAAACATCGTGAGGAAACTGGCATGTCCTAGAATAAAAAATTTTAAGACATGTGACATTCACCAACCCGCACTGGGCCTGCGTGGTGGTTTACGGCCCATTTCCTCTCCTTGAAAGGAGGCCAGATTCCTAACAGTGGAAACAGTATAAGGCCGACTCTGCTATGCTATGAATGATGTGAGTCTGTGGGTGTATATTTGTTACTCCTTCACGCTTAAATGGCTGAACGCATTCAGATGAAATAATACGGGAAAACCATGACCGGGAATAGCACATAGGAATTTTTATCCCGGGAATATATTCTTTTGGGATGATTTCAGGAATCTTTCCAAAGCCGCTAGAGGAAGTCGGTATCTTTATAATGTTGTGATCAAATCGTCGGATCTAGATGTCTTTTATTGTTTAAGATTTTCTTCAAATGATATTTTATCTTTGCATACAATCAAGCATATATTTTCTATTAATTATCTTTTTATTATCGACTAACATCTGCAAGTGGTTTTGCCTCCGTAAAAGTAACATATAAAATATATAAGTAGCGTATGTCACTCAGCAATAAAGCGGCGTTTTTTCTTCCGTTCTGTCCTGTCACCCGTCATACTATGATATCACTAACTCCATTTTCTTTCATATCACTCCTTACCACAATCCATCCATCTTTTCTTTGACCTTCCTCTCCCTCTTCATTCATCTACATGTGTACTCAGAACTCTTTTTGTAACATGCGTTTCATCCCTCCTCTTCACATGACCATACCAAGACAAACCGTTGCCTTTCAACTTTCAAATCAAACTTCGACAAATTTAACTTACCTAAAACCTAAAATAATCTCTGTAGGTTCGCCTCACCAGACTCTATCAAACATATACTTCCACAAAACAAAAAACCTAATCCAAATAACTCCATTACAAACCCAATAAAATTCACCACAATTCATAAACCAGTCGGAACGAACAGAAAGGGATTACAAGATATAAAAGGGTATAGAAAAAATAAGGTAACATGAGGATTATTGCACAAAACGGAATAACACAATGGAACAACAGAAGGGAGACAATCGTTTGAACCGCGAGAAGAACGTAAAAAGAATACTAATCCGGCCGCTTCAGGGGATTCTGCAAGTAATAAAAACCGCAGAATCGTCTCGGGATTCAGGACGATTTTACATGGCTTAGTTCTAGGCGAGATCCTTATAATACTTTTGTTTTGCCTTTTCATTTAGTTAGATGTATTTTATGTTGAAAATGGGGTCAATGTACAAGATAAAAGGAGAGACCAGATGGATTCAAACTAGCACAAACCAAACACACAAACAAAGGCGACCTTGGTTTGTGTGTTGTTTGTAATCCATGACCTTCAACGCCATTGGTTAGGAGGCGCATTTTTCCAACCACCAAACGTGTTGGCGTGTGGTTTACATCCAAACAACGCAACACAAACCAAACACACAAACCAAGGTTACCGTGGTTTAATTTATTAGTTTGTGCCTGTTTGCATCCATCTAGTCACCAATTTACTTATAGTTCCACAAATCTCAATCCATCCTCAAACTATCGGACGTGTTGCGATATGCCACCGGTAAATTGTAGACGGTAGACATCCGACCCATACGAACTAATTATGTTTTGGGAAGAAAGAAAACATGTTTATTCTGCCTGAATAGACATTAATATGGAATCTAGTAAGTACAGTGATGTAATAACGTAATTTACGGATGTCGGCAGTGAAAAAATATATTGTTATATCGATGTATGGATATTTATAAAAATATCAATGTCGTATTCCAAAAAAACAATTTTGAATAAAATCCGTTTTTGATACCAATTTTGATATTGAATATTGTATATCGATATATCCAAAAAAAAATTATATCCATACAATATCTAAAAAAATATCGATATATCGAAAAATATCGATATATCGAAAAAAAAACGATATATCGAAAAAGAAAATCGATATATCGAAAAAAATATCAGTTTATCGAGAAAAAAAATCGATATTTGTATAATCTCATATATTTTGAGCTTTTTAACAAATATTATTTCGTTGACAGAATGCCATTTTGGATTCTAAATAAACAGAGATACTATGAAACAAACATTTTCATTGAGTCTCGCCTGTTTTTTATGTTCTTGATATTCGATCATATCACGGTTTTGCCGTAAACAAATTCTCAGTAGCAGCACAAAGCTGCCTTTGTACATGTCCTGGCCGTTTTGATTGCATGTTTTTCGTAAAAAATAGGTATTCGTTCGTTTTGTGGCACCCTTTCATAATGCTTGACGCTAAAAAACAGTTTGGTTTTAGACTGTAAAGGTGACGTTTAACTTCGAAAGCCTCATATGTAGTTTGCACCATCGATATATACATATACACTCGAGAGCAAAAAAATCGCACATCATAACTGTTTTTGTTAAGGCAGTTTTTGTCATGAATGTGAATAGATATTAAAACATGTCGTACACTAATTAAAAGCCTGTTTAATTACGTTTCTAAAGCACAAAAACCAAAAAATGGGAAAACTGACCCACTTAAGAAAGAATGAGAGTCAAACTTAAAATTCGTGGTCATCCTGTTTGTCCTTAGCGTTATTTACAGTTGTTACTCGATTTTTCATCAGCCGTATTAATTTTACCATGAAATCTAGGGTGTAACGTCCCACTTCTCGTCAATGACAAATTAAAGCTCTTGGAGGCGTGGAGAGCCAGGCTTTTTTGCACTACGTCTTCTTTCAGGGTTATTCCAGGTATGCTCATTTAGATTAAGATCAGAACTACGAGCTGGCCTCTCTATCGCAATGATTCCAACGTCTTAAATGTAGTCGCAAACTGTTCTAGCGGGTTGGGGGGTTGGTTCCATTTGCTGAGTGATGTGCAGTCAGGCCTGCTTCACCCAGTCTTTTCCTAATCGTCCACTGACTTATACTGACATTGCAAACTTCTTAAAGCTTTTGTATCACTTCAATCGTGTTCAGTAGCCGATTTCTCAAAGTTCTTGTTACGGAAAAGCGATAATCACACCCTGATCCTATGCGCCACCGGCCATATCCTGGTCGCCGAATATATTCACGGGTCTTTTAAAACTTCTGGTATACCAGACGAACAGGAAAGCAGCTAAAATTTAGCTTTTTGATTATGGCCTGTTTTGGGCAAGGCAATAATATGAATGGCTTCTGCAGGCGTGGTATCCATATTTTTCCAGTATATCTATCTGTTTCTAATAGAGACGTTATCACTTTAATGGAAACTGATTAAAACTCCAAAATAGCACCCTTTTTGTAGCTCCAGGTAAAGGTGCAAGTAGTGAAATGAAAAATAGGTGAATTTGGGGAATTGGGTATACCGCTGGTTTTTGTGAGTTACGTGAAGGTCACTAGCCAAGTGCGATTTTTTTGCTCTCAAGATTATGTACTATGCACTAAAGTAGGTGTTCAGAACGCTCACTTCAGTCAATTCAGGTGTAATGTCGACTGTACACCTTAAACATTACACTATGTTGAAGGAAATTCGTAAGTGCCACGAAATTCAGCGTAGATGCTCATGACTTTGAAGCTTTGACTCGACGAGATCGTTATTACCAATGATCCTTCTTTTTATACCAACCCGCACTGGGCCCGCGTAGTGGATTACGGCCGATTCCCTCTGCTAGAGAGGAGGCTTGAGTCCCAGCAGTGGGAACCTTTAAAATGTTGATTATGCTTCTGCTCCTATCTGATCCTGTTTAATCAACTGCAGCTTTTTATGCAAAATCAAATGTAATGATAAAGTAATTTTCATATCGCGTTAATCTACTTCGACATTCAAACTTTCTCTAACTTCACATTGAATATTTTTGATACAGACAATGAAAATTTTATTGTTAGGAGTTTAAGACGAAAAGTTCGATGGCTGCAGGGTAACGAGCGAATGTAAAACTTTTCCAACGCTTTGTTTGAAACGAGTCAATGAATCAAATTATGCTTATACGTACGCGTTGCGTTCTTTGTCTTTGTTTTATCTAGATCGCTTGAGAACAAAGGAAAATATCCTTGGTACTATAATTCTGGTGAAATGTGTTTTGAAGTGAACTCGAATAAATTCAAATAAGGTGCTTCCATATAAAATATAGTCTATGTTACTCAGAAATAAAGCAGCTTTCTATCGGTGAAACAATTTTAGCAATCGGACCAGTACTTCTAAAGTTTACCTTGTACAAAAAAAAAACTAACATTACCTCTTTATAATATCAGTGTAGATATAGAACTTGCCATACAACATATTACATGTACTACTAGTCAAACCTAGCCCATAATTTCCAATTCTCTCTATAAAGAAAACCATATGTGCAAAAAAAAAAACAAACCAAAACTTTACTTCTTTATAGATAGATAGACAATTTTTATTTTCTTTTCAGTTGGGTAAATCATCCAAAGATTTTTCCCGCTCTATGACGCAGGCGGAAAAAGGTTAAGATTTTCAATAAAAAGTAACCCATGTACTGCCGTCTCCTGGTTCTAAGCTAACTACTTCCCATAAATTTTCAGCCAAATTGGTTCAGCCGTTTTTAGTCATAAATAATGTAACTAACACGACTTTTTTTATATATTTATACCATTTACAGGCTTTTTTGAATCATTAAGAAGTCAGCAGTTAAATTATGTAGTTGCATATTTCTTAAAACTATAATAATCCAAGAGATTAATTGTGCGTCTTACTTCAACGGTTGCCGATCGAACAAGAGAGCTATCCCCCGCCATTATGCTACATCCACAAATAAGATGAAAGAAGTTAGAAAGAAAATTCTTTCCGATTGTAATACAACGTGTGTCGCCACTTGTCTCACACCCTTTAATTCCACTGCAGGTAATAAACCAAAACGAACGCGCATTTTGCGACTAACAGACCACGCACACTTAGACTGCAAGTTTGCTATTGGAAGATAGAATAGAATAGAATAAACTTTATTGTACACCAAAATAGTAACAATTTCACAGAATCTTAAACCTATGTGCACAACGGCGGTCTTATCGCTGAAAGCGATGTCTTCCAGACAACCTTGGGATGGAATATAAGAACTTAAACTAAATAAGGGGGTAGTCTGCGGTGTGCTTCAAGCAAATCAAGGGACAAATTAATTAAGAGGGAAAAAAAAAGAATATACATGTACATATATACATACATATATAAATATATACAATATATAAATACATACAATATATATATATTATATATCATGTGTTACAATGAAGTGGAAGCGAAAAAGAAAAGAATAGAATAAAGATTAGCGATGGAAGAAATTAAATTTGGCAGTATCACAGTAATATTAGAGAGAACGGTAATGTTCTTTGACAAGGTTTTTAAAAGAACCTAGCGACTGGGCTTGTCTAATTGACAATGGCAAAGCGTTCCATAATCGCACCGCCTGAACCGTAAACGATTTGTCGCAGAATTTGGTAGAATGCGAGGGCATCAAAAGTTTCAAGTTCTCCGATGATCTCAAATGTCTAGTATATGTGTCATGAAGGAACTTAACGTTCGTTAAGATGAACTATGAGCATTGCCCTATTTTGTGGTACGCTTGCCCCGCCCACAAGGCCATTCTAACCTCTTTCATTTGTTCAGTGGCTACATCGTTAGCTTTACTACTAATAATCACAAAAACGTTTCGGTGTTGCCAACGCAATTAGAGGATTAAATGAATGATTGATTACAAAATAAGTTAAATAATATTCCTAGTTATACAAACAGAGAATCGAAATAATCAGATTGCGTATCAAAGCTTATTATAAGTAATTAAAACTAAAATAATGCGTCGCAAAACTCCTCCACATCGCTGCCTACTAGTAATGTGCTCAGAAGTCTACAGACTCAGAATTATTCAGATTCAAGCAATTTAATTAAATCTTCTTTTGAATGAAAAGAATGTAGTTTTAGGGTTCCGTACCTCAAAAGGAAAAACGGAACTCTTATAGGATCACTTTGTTGTCCGTCTGTCTGTCTGACTGCCTATCAAGACCCTTTATCTCGAGAACGCGTGGAGGTATCGAGTTGAAATTAAAACTATATATTTAGGTTTAGGTCCCTTCAAGCTGTGAAAAAAACAAACTTCTAAGTTAACGAATTAAAAAGATACGGCCGTTTATTTCGCAAAAAAACGTATATTTTTATACTCTCAAAGATCGAATTTTATAGGGTACTTTCCGTTGACCCAGAATACTAAAATTTGGCACAAAGCGAGGTCTTATAGGCATAGGTATAGGAAAAAATCTAAAAACAGTAAATGTGTTGTTATCGACGTCACAAAAAAAATTGCAATTCGGAAAAATCTTCGAGACTCCATTCGGGAATTGTACCTAGTTTGAACGGAACCCTGAGTGCCACTTGCCCAATTTTTGAATTCTACAATACTTTGTGCTTTCAATTTTAAAACATCAACAAAGTTGAATAACTCGCATAAGTACAGAGCTTTCAACAAATTACACACAGCACTTTAACATTACGATACTAAACACGCCTTCCTCTTAACAACAGTTACACTTCACCTGTTTTAAAATACGGAAGCCTTAGCTTTGGACTGCTTTGGACCATAAAACAACAAATGCAGGAACTTAGATTTCAGAGTAAAACCTACTAATGTGGCGCTTTCAAGTCGGAACTGGGCTAAATACGGAACGTATCTCAGGCAGACGACCCGTGCAGATGGTAGAACGGTCGTGCAGTTAGGAATTGCTTTGGATGTGCTGCTCTGAAATTGGATGGCTAAAATAATTGTGAAAAGCCCAAAATAAACAATGGAATATGTGTTACATATGTCGGGAAATTGAATGGCCGCTGTGATGACGTCATTTTATTTTGGTAGGTTCGCGTTTTAAGGCTTAAAACAAAAAAGTAGTTTTTTTGGAAATACCTGTTTAAAAAAAAAGACGGGTTGCACTCCGGGAGTGCCGGCAGAAGTGAAAACTTGATTATTAACGTTGAGCATGTTTGATATTTTGGAATGGTTAGGGAATAATGTTGCACCAATTGCTTTATCAGTATAAAAGTACTATCATTTATGTGGTAGAATACAATATTCATTTATTGCGCTATCGTACACAAACATGACAATTTATATTACATTAAAAATTTAACACTTTAAAACTATTACAATTATTTTACATTAAAAAGTTTATCTCTCCGAAAAATCAACTTTCATCCATAATTTCAACGACTTTTTCACCATCATCATTACCAGAACTAACATTCGCGCAAGCGCCCTGCGCTGCCTAAACGAAACAGTAGGCCCAGGCATACATTTTCGCCGCGCCGTAGAGAGGGGATAGCTGTCTACTCTCCATCCGTCTTACGCTTTTTCGATCAGGTCACGTGTCCTGACGCGAGTTTAAGACTTTATACCCATTACAGAAAAAGTGCTCAACGCCGCTAAAGAAGTTTTCACTTCAAAATTCTGAATTATTACATTTCAGCTTATTTTTTATAATAGAATGCTTAGTATTTGGATTATATATTTTTTTACCTGATATAAACTAGTACTTGACTGCGATCCCATATTAATAAGGGCTCATAGCTAAATAAAGAAAATACAATTTTCATATCTTTTGTTTTTACAAACTATTGTCCACAATTTTAAATGTCTCCTTTCGCAGTTCTGTAGTAAAAATAAATCTAGTTCTAGTCTTATAGAAATTCTTTGGACTCATATTTATTGATATTATAATATCTATTGATTGTAATGTCTCCATATGTGTTCATGAATGATAATATTTATAACTTTCATCAAAATGCAATTTAAGGAAGAGTTGAATACTCTTTTTTAGACGCTATTGTCTACACTTTTTTAATGTCTTCTTTTGCAGCTCTGCCGGAAGAAATTAGCAATTCCTTTGTATTCGGATTGTAATATATTATATTTTAATGTAAATGTAATGTAGTGTTTTGTAATGTATTCTGTGTGTGTACAGATATAATAGGTCTACGTCTATGAATAGACGTTTTTTTTCTTTTATAAGTGTTGTAATTATGGGTTCTGTTTAACCGAACTTTTTAGTTTTTGTTTAGTGACATCTATTGGCCAAATATGTATACCGGTCGTGCGTTGGGCAGTCTTAATACTGTTAAAAACCCACAGATGGAGTTGGTCAATTACGTCACTTTCTTATAAGTCGCAAATGAGATTCTCTGCGATCTGGTTAGGTGTCTGGAAAACAATATTGTCGACGAGAATTAAATAGAATAAAAGAGAATTAATAGAGAATAAATAGTGATCCATTAGTTCTTCAGGTTCAAATAAACGTATGTTAAAAAATACATTGTTCTTTTTCGAAATTAGGTATTTATTGGATTCTTTGTGTTTTGTATATTCTTTATTATCACACAGTACATAATATTAATGTGATAATTTCTATAAGAGCAAGATTAGGTAGTATCTTGTTGTCTTTTGTGTTAAATACCATAGTAGTTTTTGAGTTTACTCTCAATTCCTCGATTTCTTCAAAGGATTAATTACTTTACAATTTTGGAAAATTTAGTACTGGTCTTTAGGGAAACTTAGGCTTCTTTAGCTGTACAAACAAGTCGGAGAAACTTTCTGTTATAATTAAGGTCTCTAAGTCAAAGTAATTACTGTGACAAGAGTTCTTTGAAATATCTACAGGTATTCCTAGGAATTATTGGAATACTAAACTAAGACTGAGGTAATTACTCTGTTTCAATTAAGCTGCTGGTTTGTTCGAAAGAGTTACTGTGGCTCTCCACTCAGAGTGGAATACGTTATTCGAATTGCCGATGGTAGTTTGATTTCCTTCTTCAAAAAAAGCGATATCATGAAAATTGTAGGAGCCAGTTAAGACAGGTGCCTGTTAGGACTTTTTTTTAGATTGGAAATCATCTAATGCTACCTTTCGCCTTTGGGCGAAAGAGGGCCTGTCAGACTTACTGACTAACTACTCCTGTTTCTTCATTGTCTTCATTCTAGGGCCGCGAGGTTTACTTTCGCGCAACCCATGGCCCCAGTAGGCTTCGACCCTTCTGGGCTCCTACGGTATGCTTATATCTATAATTATATTTATACAGGACAAATGTTTGTGTGATGAGCATAATCATTTGTTCTGTGTCTGGGTGTAATTTATCTATAATATGTATGTATTTAGAAATATATAAGTATGCTTATCAGTTGTCTAGTACCCATAACACAAGCTCTGCTTAGCTTGGGACGAGACGGCGTTGTGTGATAGTTTGTGGAATATTATTATTGTATTATTACATTATATTATATACATCTCCTTGAAACGTGTGGAACACTATGCGCCGTTGACGATTTGGGCTCGATCCGGACGGTTGCCGCCGTTGTTCGAAGAAGTCACTGTAGCCCTCACAAAAAGGGCAACTGAAGTGCCACTGTGGGTTTTAGTCAGTAAAAGTCTTACATCCCTATCGCTCTACGTAGAGATAAGATATTTGATGATTTCATCATTTAAGCCGATACACGTCCACTATTGGACATAGGCCTCCCCCAAGCGTTGCCACAACGAACGTTCCTGTGCGTCTCGTATCCATCGGTTTCCCGCAACCTTAACCAGGTCATCGGTCCACCCTGTAGTAGACCTTCCAACGCTGCGTTTTCCGGTACGCGGTAGCTACTCCAGAACCTTTTGGCCCCAACGGCCATCTGTTCTGCGAGCAATGTGCCACTTAAGTTTGGCAATTCTTCGTGCTATGTCGATGATGATTTACTGTGTAAAAAACCTGTTACAAGGTTTAAGAGTGAAAGAAGAAAAACCTTGTAACAGGTTTTTTACATAGTACAATACGATAAACAGAACTCTTCAGGGTAAATACAAATCGATAGTGAATTGACTCATCACATAAAGGTATTTGGAATAACCCTTTGTATTGATTCCGTTCGGTATTTACGTCCTAGGGCTCACGACTTGAGACTTCCGATAGTTTGTAATATTAGACTTAAGGCTAGGTTAGGTTCTATGGTTAGGTAGCTATGGGCTAGGTTCTACTTATTTTGAACTTTTTTAAACTTCTGGAACTCCACAAATATAAAAGAAAACACCATGAATTAATATTTTATTAAATTTACCATATGACTAACCGCTGTGTAAAAAATCAAAACATGATAAAAATTAGTTTTGCTTGATAAAAGAAAAATCGCGAATGTGACCCTAACTTATGAATTCAAACGTGTATGTCTACGAGAATACGTCACAGAAATATATGAAAGTTAAAAAAAATAATAAAGCTGGTTTTTTAAAAGGGCCTCGCAAAAACAAAATCGTGAAGTTTTTTTTGTTATAAAAATAAAACCGCTGATAGGGGACCACGAAATCGACGTAGACCCGGGCGAAAATTACAAAATACTTAGTGACTACAACCGGCTCTTAATTGATGGATATGGTGACCAATCTGGAAACTTACAAGATACCTACAGGATACAAAAGTTTCAAGGAAGTGTAATAAATAGACACAGATATATTGGAACGTGTAAATGTATTGTGTTGTTAATAGTGAGTTATCGTTTGCGGAAGAAAATGAAAGAAATCTGAGTTTAATTTAGTAAAGATAGAGTTTTCTTCACGATACAATAATATTAATGTACTACTTATGTATATACCATATAAATGTACTACGATACGCAGAAACTTTTGTATGATAAAGAACCATGGTCAAAAAATATTATGAACTCAGTAATAGAGATGAAATCACTTGAATTGATTTGTACTCTAATAATATAAAGATTTAAATTTATTTTTGTAAAGAATGCATGGTAATTTTACAAAATATAATACAAAACATTTGTAGTTTTTGTTGTTTGAGATCTTATTTATGCTAATCGGCTTCAAATAGAAGGAAGTTTTATGTTTTCTTTAATGGATTTTCACCGGTTTTTCGGCCAATTCTGGTCACAAATTGTCTCTGTTTACAAAACCTATTTAGATGCATATTTTTTTTTTCTGCAATTAATTTAGTGTGGTGCCAATAGTAAAAATTCAAGTGCGAACAATGGTACAAGTCGTAACTCTGCTGGACACATTCGGCTGGTGCTGAAAATCAGCGCTGTGGCCCTGTTTTACATGAGCCCCAGCATTTTGCTGAGCGCTGGCCGTTTTGCGCGGATGTGACGCATATCTTACCTACGTGCTACTTTTAGTCGATATTGTTATTTATTTTGTTTTGGTATGCGTCATGTTTGACGTAAATAAACTATTTTTCTTTCTTTCTTCTTTCTTACACATCCCAATTAGTCGCGTTGTCCTTTGACTCGTTTTGCACTAATCGGCTGAAGAAGACAAAACATAATTATAAAAGTATGGGGAAGGAATATTTGGCCTGTCTTGTCCTTTGTCCTTTTGTATGTCTTTGTCTTAAACACACACTGAAGAACAAAATAACTTTAATTTCGGAAGTCGGTGTTAAATAATGCAGAGATAAAACTATTATAGAAACACCGACTTCCGAAATTAAAGTTATTTTGTACTTCAGTGTTTTACATTGAAGTCGGTTGTAATTTTTTTTGTAAAAAGTTTTTTATTTATTTCTTTACATACAAACGGCATATCGGATTTAGATGAATTCGACACACAGACCTATTCATAATTATAAAGAGACTAGCAATAGGACTCTTTCTTCTCAGAGTTTGTTCCCTAGGAATAATTTCTACTTTTACGTGAAGAATTCTACTATCAAGACCTAGTACGGTATAAGATTGATATTTTATCGAAAAATTACTCAATCTACAAAACAAAAAAAAACATCAATCTTCTTATATTTTTCTCAACTATGTGTGGATCGCCATCCAATCTAAACAGGTGTAGCTAAACAAGATAGCAAAACACGAAATCCTATGTCTTTAGTTAATGGTTACCTTCCCAAGACCTACTTCCTGTAAAACGGCCTCCGACCGCTTCCTATCTCTCGTACATCATTGGCCCGTCTCAGTTCATTAACAGCGATTAATCACGCCGTCCTCCTAGCGGCCTTGAGCTACCGTTGCTTATCACAAAATAGATAGGTACAAAAGGCCAAGTACAGCTGCCACCACGGATATTGAACGCTCGGCGTCAAAGTGGGGATCGCTTTGCGCATTCCATACATTGGCGAGCCAATCGTCGTCGTTGTTAGATACACGCTGCAAGCGCAATGAACGAATCACGAGTGTCGAGCCAATTACTGACGCTCCCCACTCCCGCGTCTCATAAAGAGACCTGTACGCTTAGCCAAGTTGTTATTCTGCAATCGTTAACGCTGTCGAAAAGTGATGAAACGTATGGGAATGACGTCATCTCAACGTAAAGTCGCGTGGTCAGAACAAACGATTACACAATTCGTAGCCAAGTTCACATCGTTCAAAATCCTTTCTACAATATTTAACGCTACATCCTTTTTTATACAATCCCTACATTGTAGGACGAGCGGCCGACTCAGGCGCGTCAACATGGCTACCAACTTATCGTTTTCTACAATTGCTGTCACCGAGGCGTTACCGATTAGAGAGCGGGATTCGATTGTAACTTGGCTAGGGGGGCTGATTTTTTACTTCTGCGCAACTTGAAGTCAGCGTTCAATATCCGTGGTGGCAGCTGTACAAACAACCAGAAGATAGGCATGCACACACAACATAGACACGTGCATACGGCAATCTCAAACAAATTCCAGTCCCAAGAGCGCTTGCACTCAAGGCTGGTTACTGACTAGACAGAATGCAGCTACTCGTATTGCCTAGGCCTATGCCAGTAGCTCGCTTTAGCTGTTTTCACAATGATAATACACGGGTTTCTCTCCTTATCCGGCTGGCACTGGCGAGCTACTGCCGTACGCGTCCAAACGATGCTGAGCCGAGCTGCTGCCATTTACGAATGGCTGCCAGGCGAGCAGGCGAGTGAAAACAGAAAAGGTTAAAGTAAGTCGGTTGCGAGCGACTGTTTTTAACTCGCACGTACGAGTTACTCGTAATGCCTTGATCACACGTACCGAATAAACGAACAAGACATTAAAATGGTTCTCAGCCGAGACACTGATGTAAACGAGTAGCTGTTCACACATGTTTTATTATTGGCACAGTTCAGACAGACAAATGAGACTACAATACGGACACGATGGATCGTAAAAAAAATATTTAAAGATATATAAAGTGACAATCATGTGGCTGAGGGGGCGAGCGAAACAGTGCGGGGAAGCAGGAGGGTGGACACTCGGCCTAGTTGGTAGAACGGGAGCCAAGCTACTATCTCGCTGCTTCGTTCTGCCGAGCGCTCGGCCAAGCACGGCGCGGCGGCGCTATGTTTATACGTACCGAGTACTCGGCCGAGAGCAGTGTCTTGGCTGTTTGCTCGGGACGTGTAATTAAGGCATATTTGAAGTCCTAACAGTGCGAGTTACTGCAGTGCAGCTACTTGGCAGGCTGACTCGTACACTAGCTCGCATTGTGTAAACCAGCCATCACTGTTAATAAAGCATGTTTACAGCACGTGCGTTTTTGCTCATTGCATGAAATAGACCTTCTGTACCAATGTATTATACGCTGATACTAATCTACTAAACGAGTGTTAACTTGGACTAATATTCCAACATACATCAAGATCTTAGCCATTTAGAACATTGATGTATTGATCCTTCTTAGGACTGGACGGTAACAAAACTATTGGTTGCAAATTGGTCGTTTTGTTTTCTTTCTTTTGTTTGGAAATAGTTTGATCATTATGTAGGTTTGTTTTTGTTAACTCTGCTATAATTATAGGTTGAAATTGTAAAGAGTTTGTAAGTGCATGTTTTTTTTTTTTAAGGTAGGGAATTCATTCAATGACTTCTTCTGCTCTTGGTGTTTTTTTTTTTTTTTTTTTCGATGGGAAAAATCATCTTATGACAACCCCCGCTCTTGGGCGGAGCGGGAGATAGTGTCAGACTCTTACTGACTAAAAAACCCATCCCGTTCCTTCTAGCCTTCGTACCGGGGCTCGATAACCCTGGCCACAGTAGGCTTCGACCCGGCTGGGCCCCTGCTGTTGCTGACAACTCCTTGAGGCGCGCGGGAACAGCGCGCGCCGTCGACGACTTGGCCTTGGTCCGGACGGTTACCGGACGGCCGGACAGCGAGCTACCTATTGCTTACTGTCCGCAAGCCCGCGCCTACGGTGGCTGGAAATCGGGATCGGAATCCCGGCGGCGGCGGCGAGAGCGCCGTTGTTTGATGCGGTCGGCCTCCTCCTTAGCGAGCATTACTGCTTCGCAGAAGTCGGCGACCGCCTGCCACTTCTCCTCGCTTCGGACCATGGCCTCGACCAGCGCCCGGCGCGAGAGGTCTCTGCCGCCGATCACCCCCACGAGGGCACGGCGATGCTCCGCCCAAGCAGGGCACACCGCGATTGTGTGCTCCACCGTGTCCTCCGGGCGTTCCGCACAGTGGCGACACCCGGGCGTCACTTCCGCTTTAATTCGGAACAGGAACCTCCCGAACTTGCCATTTCCGGTGAGGACCTGTGTCATGCGGAAGGTAAGGACGCCGTGAGGTCTTTCCAGCCACGCCTCAAAGAGGGGACTTATCGCCATAATTGTGGCGTGCCCATGACGGGGTTGCGATAGTCGCTGACGCCATTCCACCATGAGATCCCGCCGAAGCTCTGTCCGCCATGCCGCGACCTGTCGCGGCAGAGGACTTTCACCCCGGCGTTGCATCTCGTGCATGTCGTGCATGTGTGCAAGGACTGTTGCCTCCAGATCCCACGGTGGTAGGCCAGCCAGAAGGCTCGCCGCTTCGCGGGAAATCGTGCGGTATCCCCGAACCATCCGAATTGCCATGACCCTCTGGCAGGCGTTCAGTATGGCCGCCGGTTGCTTTTTCAGCGACGGCGCCCACACCGGCGCCCCGTAGAGGGCCATGGACCGAACGATCCCCGCGTAGAGCCTCCGGCTGGAGGCGTCTGGACCCCCAAGGTTGGGCAGGAGCCGCTTGAGCGCAGCCCCAGTCCGGTTGAGTTTGGGTCTGCTCTTGGTGTCACTTTTACCGACTAGTGTAGTTTAGTTTGTAGTTCTTTGCTTCTTCTTTGCCTTGCATTCTAGTACCCTGGTTTTTCCTTTCGTACGTTAACCCATGGCCTCAGTGGGGTTCGGATCTGCTGGGTTTTTGAGTGTATGTACCTATGTACTACGCGTTCCGAATGAGAATAGGACCAAATCCTATGTTTTGACGTCTCGTCGTACTGTCAAATCGAAGAAATTTTGGCAAAATTGAAGAACTTAGAGATGAGCAAAATTGAAGAACTGGATTCTAATTAAACTTTTTTCGTTCACAGTTCATAAATAAATTAAATTTTTCGTATTAATGTTTAAAAATTTATTTCCTTGATTTGACAGTAAATCGTGACGTCACAACATGGCGGGCGATCCTATTCTCATTTGGAACTTACATCTTCTCACTCAAACGGCTGAACTTTCAAAGATACTTGGCATACTGGTAGATCATGTCCTGGAATACCTAGCACATAGGATTTTTATACAGAAAACATGTTTCCTTGGGGTAATTTTTCATTGTTAAGCGGGCAAAGCCAGCTGGCAGAAGCTAGTCTATTACATCACAATAATATTATAGAGGGGAAAGTTTTTGTGACGGAAATCTATACGGATTTTGATCAAATGTGGTACATAGATAGACCATTTTTTAGAACAGCACATGGGATATTATTTATCTCGCGAATATGTTTTCTTGGAATTTTCTACTTTTATGTAGGAACATAGGTGGCAAAGCAAAGACATAAGTGAACCTGTGTCCTGTATATTATGTACATTAATGCTTATTCCGCATTATATAGACCGCAGCGCGACAGTCGCGCTGCAGCTGCGCACCAGCTCATCGGTCGACTAGTGATGATAGGTACGCACTGTTCAAGTTAAACATGAACGAACATCAGGTTCAACCACATATTCTTCATGTGGATGATATTGATAGTCAATAGCGAATATGTAATTCTGAAATTTTGGCCATATCCTTTCACTTTGTCAAATTCAGTTCGTTGACGTGTACCAAATAAGGGCAATCTTTTCTTAGGTTTCTTTTTTTTTCTTTATCCAAAATCTTAGTATAGTTTATAATAGTTTCGTTTCAATCGAGAAATCAAATGTGCAACAGTATGATGCTCGAACATAGCGGTTCTAGTGTGGTGGCTGCACTGGTGACGCGCGGCATAACGTGGCTATTTTGAGGGCGCTCTTATGTTTGTAGCTAAATAACTGCCATACTTATAACAAAAGCCATGCCATGTTATGTTTCTGCACCACCCTAAGGTCGACTGGCAGATAATGCCTAAGGCATTAGGTCCGCCTTTGTACGGTTTTTTGTGCATAAAGTGTTAAATAAATAAATAAAAGCAACCAACTGCTCGATGATAACAATATTTGCTTTTTTATTATGTTAGTGTTGCAACTAGTATGAAATATCACTCCTATCTCTTGCTATAAATGAACGTGTAGTCCATGAAAATAAATAGAGTGTATAGATAATGTGCATTTGGCTGCCGTTTCACTAAAATATATCAGTATTTTCCTCGCAAATAAAGAGTGTACGTTCTGTGACTTTAATGTAAACTGCACCGCCAATACGTGTGCCACACACGCCAATCTGGGCGCGTCAGTCTACATACATTTTATATGGAAACTAGACTTGTAGAGCTACACTAGATCCACGCCACGCGACGTCGTTCTACGTACAAATCAGGCGTGTTACATTATGAGGATTATGTTATGCTATTATGTTATTTTTATCCTTAGTACTATTTTATAACTGTTAAATCGGATACGAAATAAGGAAAAAGATATAAATGAAAATCTATAACCTTACTAATCTTTTGAAGGAATCGTCCCCATCGTAAAAATTCATTGTTACTGACTGCCTTATCATTTCAATGACAATAGAGCGGTCGTTGATAGTTTTTCTTTTCTTGAAATTTATAGGAAAGGCATAAAACCCTAAGGTCTAAGCATTTTTTATCTATATACCTATGTATATATATATATATGTACTAGCTATTGCCCGCAGCTTCTATATATAGCCTATGTCACTCAGGAATAAAGCAACTTTTAATTGGTGAAAAATTCTGCAATCAAACCAGTGCTTTTAGCAAACAAATAAACATAAAAACAAACTTTAGCTTTATTATATTAGTGTAAAAAACTGGAATGGGTACTCAAAGTAGATTTTTTTTTGTTGATATGTTCGCGCTTGATCGTTATCTCACCTGATGAAAAGCGACGATGCGATCGACGATGGAGCGCGCTTACCTAGAAGTAACCTATTCATTCTTGACTTAAAGATTCCCGGGTTGTAGCCGTCAGGCATCACAGGTTCCGGCAAGGAATTCCACTCTTCAGCAGTATGTACAATGCCAATGAAGAAGAAATAAACGGACTACGTGAAATATTATACCTTTATTTAAAAGAGGAATAGGAACGATAAAAAATATATGATCAAAAGTGTGCCTCGCAATATGATTTAATAGAGTGTCCATGGAGTTTTTTGCACGTTCTTCTTCATAGAGACCTAAGCTTTGGAACATGCAATGGTCTTCTTGAAATAAATGTGATGATTTCTAATTTCTGGTCGAGTTCTAAAAAAAATCGCATGATAAAGAAAAATGAAAGAACTAGCACTACGACTCCAAAGTTTTTGGAATTAGGCTTGCTTTTTTCCAAATATTTAAATTAATATATTTAGGAGAGCTCCTAATGAAAAAAAAAAACGAAAATAAACTGCACTGTTAAAAATAATACAGCCAGAAAAGGGATAACTACTGAGATGCCAAGTAATACAGAAGTACAGGAAAAGACATGTTGCGCCGACCTCAAACAAATTGTTATAGGGTAAAACGATGATGACGAACTCAAAAATATATATATAGGGTTAGTAGCTTCGTCTTCGTAATAGTAGAAAATGATCCCATGGGAACACACTCGGGATAAAAAAAGTATCCCATGTGCTATTCTAGGATATGGTATTATGCTGTTACAAAAACAAATTTTTGCTTTTTGCTATTAGTGTGATGATTTGGAGATAGACTGTTTTCAACGTTATTAATTATAGTTTGTTTTTCAGCTTTATATTAATCTACACTAATATTATATAAAGTGAAAAATTTGTATTTTTGTGTATATGTTTGTAATGAATAAACTCAAAAACTAGTGTGCCGATTCCAAAAATTCTTTCACCATCGGAAAGCTACATTCACCCTGAGTAACATAACTTACATTTATTGCCGGTGCGAAGCAGAGACGGGCCGTTGGTTTATAATAAAACAATTATAAAGACCCTAAACTAATTAAAATTAACTAAAAACAATCTAAAATATTGCGTCAAAAAACTCTTCCACATCGCTATCGACTGATAATATGCCCAAAAGGCTGGCGGCAATGCCACGCTGCATGGCAATGTAAGCATCCTCTGTCCGAGGTAAAAACCAACCTTTGGTTTACGCCACAGAACACAGGAATCATTCTACATGGTTCTGTTCTGTAAGTCAAGCAAAGTATCAACAAGGCATTTCGACAGATCTATGTACTTGTGAGCGCACAGACCCAACAATACGATAGTTTAAACCCCAAACGGTTCGAAAATACTTTACTGATTATACCTAATTATCCCTAGGAATATATTGTATAAGCAAGAAAAATATAGTGTTTTGCTCTACATAACTAAAGAAAAAACTTAAGTACAACTAACTCAAACTCACGAGAGTGCTACCTGGCGAGTGGTTCTTTCGCTGGCTTTCACCAAATTTATATAAAAGTATAAAACACACGTGCATTGCTCTCACCCCAGTAACACTTAACTTGGTTGGCAGTAAAACAGAACTGAGTTCAAGATAAATATAACACGTTTTATTACTAAGGAATATAACAAACTGACATCTGACGGTATACTATAATAAAAACACGCCTCAGGTTATGCAGAGGTAAATCAACAGTATATTCCATAGTTATATAAAAAACATATTCTCATTCGCCATTTCATATATAGGAACATCAACAGGACACATCACCAAACTACGCGTTGCTTTAAATTCTAGATGAAAAAAACTAAATAAATATTATAACATGTTAACGACTTCATGCTGTAGTGACATCTATGTTTCCACATAGGAACTATCAATTCAGTTGACAGTGTATTTGTAAATAATTTATTTTGTTCTTCTTTTGAATTTGTTCATACATTTATTATGAAAATGTATTTTAACATTTACTATTTTATTGATGATGTTATTGACATTCGTATTTTATTTTATTTATTTGTATATTCGATTTATTTTTCTAGGTTTTCTCTAATTTTAAGGTTGTTCCCTTTTTGTAATTGTACCTTTAAGCTTAATTGCTGTGCCCGACACGTAAGGGTCCATGTGCACTTGTTAAACTATTTTTAGAACCTTAAGGCCCAAGCACCCGAATAGTGCCATAAAACAGTGATTTTCTACTACCTATTCCTCGGTAACGGTCAGGTTAATAGGTTTGAAAAAAATATATGTTTATATAGATTCATGAACAACATTATCAACATTTGATTTTTTCGTGCTATTAATACTTTTGTTTTAAAAAAAATATTTAGCAACTTTTCTCTACTCCTTCGAAACGGCTTGGATCTTTAGAAACATTTTTACATATAAAAATTGGTGGTTAAATATTCTTCAAAGTGAACATTGAATATGTAAATCAATCAATATTTCACAAAGAAAATGGATCTGGTATCAATAAAGGTCAGCCGCGCGCTTTCCGGGCGCTGTTGGTCGCAAATAAATGCACAGATTTGCGTACTGCCGCCTAGGCGGGTGCGAGAGATGCGTCCAGATAATTTTGGCTTGATGGTTCAAGGGGCTATAAGTCTTAAGAAACACGTGTGATATATCAATACAAAATTGAATTGACTTTCCGTCCTGCAACTGTTACATTATTACTAAGGAGTCAGTTGTTTCCACGGAGCAAGTACAAAGGTGGTTTCATATCTATCTTTTACCAACAATTACTTTTATTGTAATGTAAAGAAAATAGAATGAAAACTGATCTTATATATTATGAGTAAACAAGACATTAGATACATACGCACTACTTCAAAATGATGAGAATGCTGAGGCGTCACGGATGGCAATCATAAGGTCGTTAGTCGAGACGGACAAGGCAAAGTAATGTTTGCAAAGACAAAACTTGCAGTGGGTCCATTTCGTGGCAATTTTGGAACTAAAGTAACAGTTTTCAATGGACTTTATCAACACCATCTGCTCGATTATACCTTTTCATATGTCGTACAACCCTGTGACAGGTCATGGGAACAACTTGCGATCCACGCATGTCCCTCAAGTTGAAGGGTAAAATTTACAAGTCCGTCATCAGTCCTATCATACTGTATGGATCAGAATGTTGGGCTGTGAAAAAGAAGGATGAAAATAGATTGAATGTAGCAGGTTCTGAGTATACATGTTGATGGATGAAGAGGGAGTAGAAGGCCGAAGAAAAGATTTGACGGGTGACAGGACAGAAGGGATTAAAAAAACGTGTTGAACCGACCACAAGTAATATGGGCTAAGGGCAGGAACAAGATATGTGGTACAACCCTCATTTGAAGCAAATCCAGCAGGGTCGAAAGCCTCCTGGGGTCAAGGATCTGTTGCGGAAAGGATGATTCGGCTCCGGTACGAAAGGCAACGAAGGAACAGGAGTGTGGTTTACCTTAAAAAAAAAACAAGTCATTCTGTTCCAATAATTAATTTATATTTTGAACGTCAAAACTATTTGAAAAAAAAAACCTATATTTCAACGAACCAGACTGGTACTGCACTTTTTTAGGTCGGAAATTATCCAATGACTTCTCCCACTCTCGGGCGGAGCGGGAGGAAGCATCAGAGTTTACCCGACTAAAACCCACTTCTGTTCCTTATTTGCCTTCCTCCCAGGGTCCGGGGGTTAACTTTCGCACCACTCACGGAGACTGGTAATGCACTATACTAAAATTACGTTTTTTTTCAAAACTTTTATTATTACTATGTATGTTGGAAAAACGTTCATTACTGTTTTCTTTACTTTATTTCCCCTAATTTTTAAAAGAAAAAGCAGACTATTACCGTTATCATCATCTTTCTGCCATTCCCATTTTACTTGGAGTTGGTGCAACACGCTTTTTTCTTCCAATCCGTCCTATAAACCATTACGCTCTCACTGGCTCCTTTTTTTCATATTACTTCTAATACAATCCATCCTTCTTTTCTCCCCATTCTCTCTCCATAGAATATAAATTACTCTACCTAACTTCTCTACCTAATTACTCTACCCTAATTACTTTACCTTACTCTACCCCTAAATTACTCTACCCTACTCTACCTTACTCTATCCTACCCTACTCTACCCTACCCTACCCTACTCTACCCTACTCTACCTTAACCTACCCTACCCTACTCTTCTCTACCCTACACTACTCTAATTTTCATTTTTTCCCATATGAACCTTCTCCTCAAACAACAAAAGAAAGAATTAGCGAAATCAGTTCAGTTGTTCTCGAGACTTGCGCTTAGCAACACATTTAGCAATTCATTTTTAAATTATAGATTGTTTGGTGTGTCCAGCTCCCCTAGCCAAGTTACAACCGTTTCTCTTGCGTCGAACGCCTCGAGTTGGTCACGCCCCCAATTCTTTTGTTTTGACCACATGACTGAACGTTGAGGTGACGTCATTCCTGTAGGTACATTTGAAGTTATCTACTAGCGTTAACGATTGTAGATTACCAACTTGGCTAGAGGTACTGGTAACTTGGGAACCTTCGATATTGTGCCACATTAATGTAATTTGTTTAGGTGTTTTTTTAATTTATATGTTTGTTCCATCGAATGACAGTTAATATTTTATTAACAAGACTGGAACAATTTGCCTGCTTCGGTCTTTCCGTCCCGGGACTATAATGTGTCTTTAAGGTTAAATTGAATAATTATGCTCTTAATAAACTAGTGCGCTTGACAATCAAAAATTGCATCAATGCTTACCGTCAGGTAGGATCGCAATCAATCAATTAGTTTACACTAATTAAAAAAAAACCTCTATGGGTTACCTATTATCAGGTTTTGATTACACCGCATTTTGCAATAGGAACCTAAACTAACGCGCCCCTACTGCATACTATGCGTTCCAAATGAGAATAGGATCGATTGCCATGTTATGACGTCACGTCGTACTGACAAATATAAGAAATTTTGGTAAAATTTAAGAACTCAGAGATAAGTAAAATTGAATAACTGAATTCTGATTAAACTTTTTTCGTTCACAGTTCGTAAATAAATTAAATTTCTCATAAAATAAATAAAGTTTAAAAATCTATCCTCGATTTGACAATAAATCGTGACGTCACAACATGGCAATCGATCCTATTCTCATTTGGAACGCATTGTACTGAAGAAATTAATTAACTTAACACACGATTACGAGGTCAAATTCACAAGGGGCGGAGCATCGCCGTGCCCTCGTGGGGGCGATCGGCGGCGGAGACCTCTCGCGCCGGGTCTTGGTTGAGGCTATGGTCCGGAGCGAGGAGGAGTGGCAGGCGGTCGCCGACTTCTGCGAAGCAGTAATGCTCGCAAAGGAGGAGGCCGAACGCATCAGGCAACGGCGTTATCGCCGCCGCCGTCGCCGGGATTCTGATCCCGTTTTCCGGCCATCGTAGACGCGGCCTTGCGGACAGTAAGCAATGGGTAGCTCGCTGTCCGGCCGTCCAGTAACTGTCCGGACCAAGCTCAAGTCGTCGACGGCACAAACTGTTCCCGCGCGCCTCAAGGAGTTGTCAGCAACAGCAGGGACCCAGCCGGGTCGAAGCCTACTGGGGCCAGGGTTATCCGAAAGGGCGCTCGAGCCCCGGTATGAAGGCTAGAAGGAACGGGGTGGGTCTTTTAGTCAGTAAGAGTCTGACACTATCTCCCGCTCCGCCCAAGGGCGGGGGATGTCAATGCATGATTTTCCCCACCATAAAAAAAAAAGGTCAAATTCACAAGGTTCACCAATACCAATTTCCGTGTAGCTTCATCGATTTACGGCTCTGTATAAGACCAGATAATTCATATGTGTATAAATATCTATTTGTTTCAATCATAATTTATAAATAACTTGTCATCTACCTCGTCGTATCGTAAACTAGTAATATACCTAGTGCCATTAATTTAGGAATCTATTATAATACAAAAAGTTTGACGAACTGAAAAAATGTTTTAGTATTGGACACCCATTTATCGAGAAAGGCTAGATATATAGTCTACATAAAATCTTGCTACAATCAGAAGTTCAGTTTCACATATGAATTTACTGCTCTTTTCAGCAGTAATCAATATCATAATTATATGAAACTGCAGTGGACAGCTGGATTACAATATGAATTTTTTTAGACTCAAATATTTTTCTGGAGCCGAGTACAGTAATCGCGAGGCGTGCGTTGCGAATGGTTCGTCTCGCATGCCTCGGGCTGTGTGTATGTGTGTGCTCATAGTGAGCATTCGCGTCATGCGATCGTTGTGAACGCCGCCTCAGTACGAGCCGTGCGCTCCGTGTCAACGGACAAGTGTTGTTTGCGTTTTCTATTGACGACACCGTGCGCGCGTGCGTAGTGGTTTGCGTGCTCAGCTTGAGCATGTGTCGTTCGGGACGCACGCATAAATGTACCGTCGTATGCCTCAGGTATAGGCATGCGTGACGAACCATTCGCGAAGCACGCCTCGCGATGTCTGTACGTGGCTTGGGGTTTTGGTCTTCGTGACAAAGAAACTGAAGTGACCCATAGTGAAACAGTTGAAAGCTTTAATTAAAGAATTACTAGCAAAATTTATATTCAGTCAATCGAAAACAAAAAAAGAATTATTTCTAACAATTCGTGGAACCACTGACTCACCAACACAATGTACTAGGGCTGTCACATCTGTTTTTATTTTTTAGTCCCTCAGCACTTACTATTTATGTTAAACGTAAACGTTCCTTACATTAGGCCCTTAAAGGGACTAAGGAAGCCAGATAAGGAAAATGGCTGCAAGATATTTTTATTGTGCTATATACTTGTTGCGAAATTACCAAGATCGAACTTCTAAAGTAATGAAATGGTATGCATTCGAGCTTAGAAACAGAACAGGCTTTTGGAAGTTCGTAAAAGAATTCAAATAATAAAAGCTAAAGTATTTCTTGTTGGATGCTAAAAGTGAAAAATTGTTAAATTCTTTTATGGGAATAAAGTTTGGGAGTTTAGAATTTAGAGAGTTTTTAAAAGTTTACGTAAGTACTTTACGTTTTTATAGCACGCTGCTACTGTTTAGACAAGTCAGAATGGAAAGAAAACCATGTTGCGTCGACCCCGTGTAACATGGGGCGTAAAGCGTAGATCTCTATATCCATAGAGATCTACGCTTTGGAACGTGCAATTTAGCTTCACTTTTCTTGGACTGACCGACATTTGACTATTCAAAAGTACCTGCAAATGGTCTATTTGAAATAAATGATTTTGAATTTTGAATTTGAATTTGAGAACAGTGCAAAAAGATGGTCTTTTTAAAAAAGAACCACACAGTTCTGAGTGGATCAGTCCAGTCAGTGCAAGCATTTATCAGTATTCAAGAGGAGAGGAGAGGAATTTTCTGAGGGAAAATTCATTGTTGAGTTAAGCTCACCTTTGTACATAAATTATCTAATGAATGTATTATGGTCAAGTATTTTGTGTATATAATAAAGAATTAAAGAATATTCGTGTAGCTCAACGCAGGACTACTAAAGAGCTCAACGACTTGACCAACAATACCAAAGAAAGGACATAGTAACAGACGGAATGTTAAAAGTGTCCATGTAAAACCAGCGTGTCACTAACAGTCACTGTTTAGTCATTTAAATAGAAGTTCCATGACAATATTTTGACTATTATGCAAGCGTAAAGCGTGTCAGCAAATATTACTATTTAGTTACACTACGATCGCTGAAACCTGTGCTAATCGGAAATAACGCGAGTATGAACATTTGTTCATTAATTTCAGTAGATAAACGTCCACAGCTGGACATAATTCTCTTTTAAGGCTTATAGTCCCTTCAACTATCTGGCCAAAATTAAATGGACGCAACTCTCGCACCCGCCTAGGCGGCAGTATGCATATCTGTGAATTTATTTTCGGCCAGCAGCGCCCGGAAACCGCGCGGCTGAACTTTAAATACATTTTCTTTGCGAAATATTCATTGATTTACATATGCTATGTTCACTTTGAAGAACATTTAACCACCAATTTTTATGTGTAATAGCCGATCCAAGCCGTTTCGAAGGAGTTGAGAAAAGTTGCCAAAAGTTGCGAAATTGCTAAATATTTTTTTTAGACAAAAGTATTAATAGCACCAAAAAATCAAATGTTGACAATGTTGTTCATGAATCTATAATAAACATATATTTTTTTCAGATCTATAAACCTAGCCGTTACCGAGGAGTAGGCTTCAGAAAGTCACTGTTTTATGGCACTTTTCAGGCGCTGGGGCCTTAAGTATTGTCACAACAACCAGTCCTGTGCATCTCGCATCTAACGGATGTCCGCGACCCTCACCCGGTTTCCGGTCCACCTTGATAGAGGTTTATTTAGACATATATGTACATATAAATTATATTTTTAAATATTCAATAAAAAATAAAAAAAAACATTTAAAAATATAAAAAAATAGTAGCCCACCGGCATCGGGAACACGGTTCAAGCTGCCGGCGGTCAGGGCTCCAGAGAAAGGACCTCCTGACTATACGAGCCGTGTCCAGCAATACTGCTCTCTGAATCAAGCCCTTGATCCAGTCGCCTAACGAGAGCCTCCAAAGGTGTTGGTCGAGGCTCTTGGCTATTAAGCCATTGGCTGAAACAACTATCGCCACAATGATTGCTCTATCCACTTCCCACATGTCGACAACCAAGCGCGAGTCAAGTCAAGATATTTAGTTTGTTTATCCTTCTCAGCTTTCACGAGGTTCCCGTCATAAGGGACCGCTATATTATTATTATTATTATGAGCCCGTGGTGTCTCACTGCAGGGCAAAGGCTGTAAATATATGTGTATTTAATTACAATTAATATATTATTATAAAATAATTTATGAATAGACTTACCAAATATACTCATTTAAAAAAAAAAAACATAAAAGCTGGTCAAACCTTTTCGGAGGAGTTCGATAATAAACACTGTGACCTTGACTCGTGATTTTTATAAACTACATAATTATACTGTTGGTTTCAATCTATAAACTCAATAAGATCGACTATAAATAATATATTTAGTTTCTTTTTTATTGAGTCTGCAGGTATAACATAAATTGTATTTAAAGATGGTACTGGTTTCCAATTATTCACTCGTAGTACGCTAAACGTTACATATTATTAGTGCTCGTCAAAAGGTAAAATCTTTTCCAATAAGTTTCCATAAAGTAAGGTTCACAAAACAGGTTCGTCAAAACAAAAACCCCTTTGTTAATGGTTAGTTTTCATAAAATATGGTTTAAAAATCCCGTTCATTCGCGACAGCCATCTATTACCCCTTTAATAGCTCTTCAATTACTGTTATCATGTCCCCTGCGAGTATTCTTTTTGGTAACAAGCAAACCGTGGTACCGTCAAACCTTGAAGCCATCTGCAAGGTAAATTGTACATTACTATACTTTGTTTCTTTTCAAAGTTCACGATGCTACGATCAAATTATATCGAAGCACGTCGCCTATCGATTTGCGCTTTCTACAGTTTTAGGGGCCTGTGAGATGCTGGAGAATCTATATAATATATCAATGCCACTTTTCGTTGTAATTTTATAACTCAAGAACGGGCTCACCTATCCAAACAAATGTTTAGGCTTTGTTCGGACTATTTAGTAGATGGTTTATGTGAAGTTTGGTAGGGTAGAATAGTGTAGAGTAGTGTAGAGTAGTGTAGAGTAGTGTAGAGTAGTGTAGAGTAGTGCAGAGTAGTGCAGAGTAGTGTAGAGTAGTGTAGAGTAGTGTAGAGTAGTGTAGAGTAGTGTAGAGTAGTGTAGAGTAGTGTAGAGTAGTGTAGAGTAGTGTAGAGTAGTGTAGAGTAGTGTAGAGTAGTGTAGAGTAGTGTAGAGTAGTGTAGAGTAGTGTAGAGTAGTGTAGAGTAGTGTAGAGTAGTGTAGAGTAGTGTAGAGTAGTGTAGAGTAGTGTAGAGTAGTGTAGAGTAGTGTAGAGTAGTGTAGAGTAGTGTAGAGTAGTGTAGAGTAGTGTAGAGTAGTGTAGAGTAGTGTAGAGTAGTGTAGAGTAGTGTAGAGTAGTGTAGAGTAGTGTAGAGTAGTGTAGAGTAGTGTAGAGTAGTGTAGAGTAGTGTAGAGTAGTGTAGAGTAGTGTAGAGTAGTGTAGATTAGTGTAGAGTAGGGTAGAGTAGGTTAGGGTAGGATAGGTTAGGGTAGGGTAGAGTAGGGTATAGTAGGGTAGAGTAGAGTCTAGTAGGGTAGAGTAGGGTATAGTAGGGTGGAGTAGGGAAAAGCGGGTGCGAAGCCGCGCGGACAAAAACTAGTTCAGTATAGAATAATTGATGTGATACTGGTGATAACATAATGTAATTGCGATTGCCATCTGATGGTGATGGCTTTACCAACTGTAATAATACTACCCATTTATAATTGTTTGACCGACTAATAAATACAAAACTTCACCAGCCAATATATACATACAATAAATCTGTATATGGTTTTAGTTGTCCGCGCATCATGTAAAATGTTCAAAATTGATGTAGTATAGGTTTAAACCCGTGACCTACCACTCGAAAGTCGGGACCGTTACCACTCGGCCACCACCGCTCTAACCACCACGATAATCTACACTAATATTTTAATGATGTAAAGTTGGTTTTTTACTTTGTAGAAGGTAATCTCTGAAAGTGCTGGTCCGGTTGCGAAAATTTATATTTACCGATAGAAAGCTACTTTATTCCTGAGTGACATTCACTTCACGCGCATATATTTTATGTATACGCGTGAAGCCGGGCAAAAGCTTGATTATTATAAGAAATCAGTAATTGTAAGGTTTAAATTCAGAAGTGGTTATTGGCTGGTTTCAGTCGGTAAAAGTCTGACTCACCCACTCGCTCTACGTAGAGCTGGGAAGAGTCATTAAATGACTTCCCATTGAAAAAAAAAAATCCCATACTTGATCGGCAAAGATACGAGTACTTACGTGATCAAAATCACTCCTCCATCTTAACAATACATTCACAAAAGAGCTCATAATAATAGAACAAAAATTAATATCTCCCATTATTCCATTGAAGCAAGTTTTCTCGACTGAATGTGATATCATATAGACAGCGAAATGAATGGATGTCTGCAGATAACTTTATATTGGCATGACCCATAAATTAGGCTTTTGGTGTCAACTGATAGAGCCTACCGGAATAATTGTAGGAAAATCTTTTAGCTGGTTTAGTTGATTTTTTTGTTTGGAGTGGGGAAGGATCTAATAATTTCGAAATTATTTTTATTTTACACTAGCTTTTGCCGGCAGTTTTGCCTGCGTACATAAAATATAGCCTAGTTCACTCAGGAATAAAGTAGCTTTCTATTGTGTGATTTTTTTTTGCAATTGGACCAGTACTTTCCTACAAATACAAAAAAAAAAAACAACTTTACCTGTTTATTATATTAGTGTAGGTAGACCTATAGGGGCACAGATAGCCATTGGGGCCGAAAGGTTCTGGAGTAGTGACCGTGTACCCGAAAACGCATCGTTAGAAGGCCTCATAAGTTGGACTTAAGACCTGGCGAAGGTCGCAGGAATCCGATAGATGCGAGACGCTCGGAACCGGTTGTTATGAGGACCTTTAGTCTTTGTCCAACGTCTTTCGGCTGAAATGATAATGATGGTGACTTTGGCGAGATGGTTCTAATTGATCGTTTCCTATAGATTAGAACCGGCAAGAAATTCCATGTGTTTTTCTTCCGTTATGGTTGGAGCGAGAGCACGTGTCAGAATTTTACTGACTAAAACTCGCCTGTGTTCCTTCAGTTGCCTTTAGCGTGACGAAATCGTGGTCACTCTTCCAAAAATTCCCACAGCCCAGACAATTTAATACTGGCATAAACCATAAATTAGGCTTTTGATGTCAAGTAATATACTTAGGCTAGCGGAATTATTATAGGACAATCTTATAGCTGGCATGTGTGTGTTTTAATAATGTAAGTGGGATTGTATCCAGTCCAGATTGTAGTGGTTTGATCTAGCAGAGAGTTTTCTATTTTCTTTATGTTTTTGTGGTTTGCTGTGTCGTTTTGCGTGTTCTTTAATTCTTTATACGAATAGAAGAATAATATAAGTGGATAACAAAGTTCATGTACATAGGCGAGCCCAACTCAAATTTGAGTTTTCTTCCAGCAAACCATTGAGCGATAGAGAGGGATGACAATAGAGGGTAGGGTCCATGTTGTCTCTTTTATGCGTAACTACTAATTAAAATCCATTATTATTGAATCATAATCTTTTGGTAGCGGCCTTCCCTGTATGAAAGAAAAAATTATCCTAAGGGAACATACTGCTGGGATGAAAAAAGTCTATCTTATGTACTATTCCGGGATATGGTTTTCTCGTGTTTCTCGTTTACATATTCAAAACGGTTCAGCCGTTTCGGAGGAGTGCTAACATTGTATCACGAAATTTTTATATATTGGACTAGACTATTTTCTTTTTTTTTTCGGTTTTTCCAGACCGCCATTGTACCCATAGATTTAAGTTAGTTTAAAAATTTTGTTAATATTTTGGTGTAGGATAAAGTTTATTCGGTTCTATTAGTATAGTTGTGTTTTAGTTATAATTGTAGCGACATCTATGGCGCCACATAAGAACTACGAAGGAAATACGAAATTCTGTATCGCGCAATCAAAGTTCTCTGCGCGATTTGAACATATACAACAACCCGAAGTCATCTATCGGGCAGTTGCCCACCAGACCATAACACCTGTCTGGTCGGAGGATTCTCCCTTTTCAAAGGAGGTATGTGGGACTTTACTCTCTGTTCCGCATACCTCCAAATAAATATATATTCTAGAAAGAAAGAAAAATAATTTATTTGTACACACTGTGAAAACCAAATTTTAGACAAAAGATAAAAAACACTGACACAATGTGTGTCTCACGGCTGCGCCAAATAGGTCCAGTTCAAACATATTCTGTTGTAGATATAACTCAATATTTTAATATAACCACAAAAAAAAATATATGCAGAACCCTTAACCTGAAGACGTTAAACTATTCTTCGTTCCAAGTCATTTTACTTGATGCCGTGCAAACTTTTATGAATGCTTTGCCACAGTATTGATTTATTTTCTTTTTTTTGCTTCCCTATTGAACGAAGTTTGGCAAGTCAGTGTGCCTTGCCTTGCTGTATATGGTGGAGCGGCTGCCATTTTATTATTTTGTTTGCGAAGTTAGTATAAGTAGGTTGGTAGTTTGACTGTGGCTTTTCGTGGCGTTTATGAAATATTTTTTTTCGAGGTAAGGTTGTTCTGGTTTTGATAGCACACCATCCATCATCAGCATGTCTTCACAATTAATATGTATAAATCGCTTTTGCCAGTGGTTTCACCTGCGTCATAGTACGTTTCTTCGTACAAAGTTTGGACTGCATTTTCATCCACTTAGGGGATGAAAATGTCCATGGAGTTTCTTACACGTTCGTCTCCATAAAGTTCTACGCTTTGAAACGTAAAACTAACTTCAATTTTCTAACTGAACAACTTCTTAAAAATTAAAAATTATCTGTAAACGTTTTATTTGGAATAAATACGATAGGTTTAAAATCAATAATTAAAAAAAAAAATAGTCAATACATCTTACTTTATCACACTTACCGTGATTAAAACTTGTGCGCTTGGTTTGTTTTTGGCTTTCTATCGTTTATATTTCGGTGAGTGATTATTGGAATTTTACAACTTAGTCCTCCAAGTCCGTTTCGTCATCGAACCACAAGACGTACAGCGTTGCGTTACCCACCCATACGTGCAAAGCGTTTTGGCAACACATTCATTAAATTATACGTACAGCTAAGGAGTGAACTTCCCTTGGTTGGGTAATAGATTCTGGTGAATCTGTTTCCTGCTAGCAACACCATAGGGGTCTGTAAGTCAAGAGCGATTAGATTACTTCTAGGCAAGCGTGCTCCATCGTTGGCCACATCATCAAACGCGAGCCTATTATAATAAATAAATAAGTCATTTTATTTTCAAGTATCTTGGCCTTACAGACTAATATATATAGAGCAAATACAAGTTATCGTAAATAAGACTTAAGACGTATCATCTCAACTAAGTGGTTCCGGTCTGAAAGTGGAAGAGCCCTATAAGAGAAGACCAGTACTTCGTCTTATGGCGCACGTACTCTACGATGTCTTCCACCCTTGTGGTGCGATGCGGGCGGCTTATGCATATTAATAACATATATGTGTGTGTGTGTTTGATACTCCGTTCAAAAAGTTGAGGCACACGGTTATACTGAGATTTATTTATATCTTTACCAGGGTTTAGTCGATGGCAGGAGCCATCGGAAAACCGATGAAGTAGACATCACCAATCCTCTGAGCTTCAATTAAGGATTGCTAGAACCGTGGCTTAGTTTAGTTCCTTGAAATATCGAGTGATCATCCAACCGTAAGCTCTCACCGGAAATCCCATTTTGCTCTCGAGTTTCACCGAATGGTTTAAATGACTAGCTGTGGTACTGTCTATTTATGTAATTACTCGACACGGTAGTGAATATTAAAATATTATGTGAGGGTAGTGCAGTATGTGAGAGAGAGAGAAGAATATAAATACTGTCGTCTCGTTGCATAGATATGCCCGGTGCTCTACTTAAAGGGGCGGCCAGATGGATGCAACCAATGTGACCTTGGTTTTTGTGTGTTTGGTTTGTCCATGACCTTCAACACCCTTTGTTGGGAGGCGCGTTTTCCCAACCAACGAACGTGTTGGACTGTGGTTTACATCTAAACAACGCAACACAAATAAAACACACAAACCAATATGTAATATGTAACCAACCATTATATGTAACACGTATTATGATTTAAAAGAGTGTCCATGGAGTTTCTTCTCTTCTTCATAGAAATCTACGCTTTGAAACGTGTAATTTAGCTTCACTTTTCTTGGACTGACCGACATTTGATTATTCAAAAGTACCTGCAAATGGTCTATTTGAAATAAATACTTTGACTTTGAAGGTCACCTTGGTTTATGTGCTTGGTTTGTGCTAGTTTGCATCCATCTGACCGCCCCTTTAGGGACACTATTCGTCAGTCTAGCGTTTACCGTTGACATGAGAGGACGTGTCAATAGTCCGATAAAAGCCGATATTTTGATATGTTACTGCGTATTTGCTACCAGTAGTATTAATGTGCCTAACAAAGGTCATCACATAAGGATATACAGATATTTAGTTCGGTCCTTCAGGAGTAACTTTGTAGAGGCTCCGCATTCGTCAAAGTCAAAAACTAACTCGAGGGAACGCACTATCGAGATAAATAGTCACAATGATCACACTAATATTCCCGCTAAGGCCATGGGGGGTTTTCGAAAAGGCAGCTCGTGGTCCTAGAACGCAAATGGTTACTGAAAGAATATAGGTGGGTTTTAGTCTGAAAAAGTTCAACACGCCTTCCCACTCCGCTCTAAAGCAAGAGAAGTCATCAGAAGATTTCATGTCGATGATATTATGTTAATTACTTTTTCACATTCAAACGAAAAATCAGATTTGGAATTTAGTTTGGCACACCGTTGATCATGTTCTGGAATGGCACTTATGCTATTTTGTATCTCAGGAGTATCTTCCATTGGAATCTTTTTCTAATTCCACTTTCGTTGTTCATGTGTCTGGAAGAAATGCATGGGTACATTTTGGGAATCGTCGGTGGAAATCACCCCAAGCGAGAGGAAGAAATAAGCCACATGTCTTGATCTTCGCCGGAGACCTGGGTGTAGGGACTTGCTGAGCCGGCCGTCTGGCTGTTCGATGGGAACCAAGCTTGGGTTGACGGCGCATTAATGTCAGCAAGATTGATGAAGCCCATTAGGACCGATACCCCGAAGAGCTGCGAAATTCTTCGAAAGAGATACCATGGCTCTCGCAAAGAGCAACTAAGGGAACACTGTGGGTTTTAGTTAGTAAAAGTCTTACACTCCCTCCTGCTTCACCCAGAGCGGGAAAAGTCTTTTAATGATTTCCTACGTAAAAATAAAAACAAGTTGTGTATCAATTTAGTAGGAGAAATCCGAACTAACGTGGCAAACGCCATCAGAAAAAATGCTTGGAAATGAACCACTAAGTTCTACCAACTAGCCATTAACTGTAGGCCACAAAGCAATCTCTATCATCATGTCGATTGTCACTCAACACTCAATCATAGTGAAGGCAATCGGTAGAAGCGTCGACCTCTCGTATCAGATCCTTGTTCAATATATAGTCCGGACCGAAGAGGAGTGGCAGGCGGTCGTCTCGTTTTGCGAAGCAGTTAAACTAGCAAAGGAGGAGACTGACCGCATCAGGCAATGGCGCTTACAGCACTCTAGCCGCCGCCGAAACCCCGACTCGGACTACCAGCCACGGTAGATGCGGGCTTGCGGATGACGAGCAATTGGTAACCAGCTCCTCAAAGAGATGTTCACAAAATTATAGAGCCCCATCAGTAGCCTGACTCACGTAAAAACAAAACAAGCCAAATATCGTTCAAGTTTTATAGTCGCTCGATCGAAGTCCAAAAGCGGAAATCACGATCTATCGACTTATTTCCAGTTACATTACTATGTATTCTACCAGGATAATGTAATACAGTTTTTTTTTAATCGACGAATTTCAAACGACTTTAAAATCGGTGTCGTTCAAACTCGATTGATGGATGTGAATACGGAAATGGTCTAAACGACTAAATCGCTAAGATATCGTTACGGTTTTCATTACGTGAATCGGGCTACAGGGCTGATGCCTACTGGAGCATTGAGTTGACTTCCATAATGCAAAGAAGAAAAACAGCTATGGTTTTAGTCAGTAAAAATCTGACACGCCCTCGCACTTTGTCCTAGGGCAAGAGAAGTTATTGAATAATTTCCTACTAACAGAAAAATAAAAAAATAAAACAATCAATCAAAAATTTTATTCTAATGGTACGTTTTTCTGTCTATGACTTTGTTAAGATAAAGGTACGTAGAGTCTGTCTAATAAGTCAACCGACTTGGGTTATTATTAAGGTAAAATGAAATCTGATGTAGTCAACGCTGGTTCAATAATCAAGGTTGATTAAGAGATACTGATCATTGTTTGCTAATAGAAGAACCTTATAAAAAGTATCGAATTATATAAGTATTTTTTTAATAATTAAATATTATACAAAATTCCCAAGTCGGTTGACTTTTTAAACAGACCATATGAGTACATGGAATGACTGCCTATCTGACCAAGTAATTGGGTGATACGAGTTTGGTAAGACTGGTTTTAAACTGGCTTCTGATATTCGTAAAACGACCATCAAAGACCTACAAATGACAACTTTTTGAGGCAAGAAGACATCTCGATATTTTAAAATGGCCACCCATCTGCAAACTAAGCTTATTTTGGGTAGGAAATCATCATAATCATAATAATCATAATCATTTATTTGGTTTGTAAACATAGGTATTGCACAGAGGGTGGTATAAATGGATAGTGCGCTGTTTTGCCAAATATTGGCATACAAACTTACAGAAAATTTCAGCAAATGAGATCTCTCTTTATTGGGCAGACCGGAGGGCGAGTCAGACTTATACTGACTAAAACCCACTCCTGTGCTATCTTTGCCTTCGTTCCAAGGCCCCGAGGTTCTCTTTTGTGCAACCAATGACCTCAGTGGGCTTCGACCCTGCTGAAACCCCGGTTTGCTGACATCTCTTTGAGGCGCAAACTGACCTTGATGTTTATACATTTAAAATATTAGTTTAAAAACAAATGGTAGAAACTGATTGTTTAACGTTATAGCTTCAATAAACATGTGGGAATTAGTTTACGACAACTTAGTTGCTGCTCTTATGAATAGTGCTGCCTGCGTAATTTATCGATGTGTGAATTTATCCAGTAAAACTGTCTGTAATAAATTATAATTAAGTTAAAATTAGTTCTAGTTAAATTGGTATTATGGTCTGTCATACAGGTTTCGAACCTAGTTCAGACTCCAGCTCTCACAAAGGTTTTAGTCTAGGGCAAAAGGTATAAATAATACTTGTGTTAAAATTTACCTTTTTATTATATTATATTATACTATATGCATTTGCTCTTTGATCTCACGAAGCCACTCCAAAATAATCGAATTAAATTATCTATGTATTTTGATTGTACACTCGTAAAAATAAATATTAAGGATAAGTTAAATCGAATTTTATAATTTATTATGCAGTCGTCACACGCTAACGACAATTATTTTTATTATGTGTGTGGCTTTAATCACTATTTCACCAGATGGTAAGCGATGATAATATGGTCGATGGTGGAGTACGCTTGTCGAGTACGCTTGTCTAAAAGTGATATGATTTATTATTGGTCATTTGAATGTTTATTTATTCAGATCCACCTATAATACGTATATACACATATGTATCGAAAAATTTTAAGTACCTAATATTCCAATATATAATTATGTCAATAACAAGTCAACACACCATTTACAACGCAGACGAAAAATCACCGATTGCTAACTTAGACATAAATAAACAATTATGCTGCAAGAAGAGAAACGAAAGAAAATAATAACAAAAAATAATTAGGAACCTAGATAAATATTGTCTATAACCGAATATCATCATAATATGTTGGAAATATGCTCCAACTGCAAATGAGCGTGGTATTACGTTTGTATGGAAATTCATCCGTCGCGAAGGGGCCACCTTAAATAAAAATAAAATGAATATCTTAATGAGTAGTAATTTGAGAGCTATGTTTGTAGAGGTGGTAGAGCGTTGTATAATTATAGTTATCGGAAAGCGTGTAATTTTAGGTGGACTTTTCAATCAAAAACACGATAAGACTTCACAACAGTCTATACGGCCGTTCCCTAATTTGTCAAGAAACATAAGTCTATAGATAGTTCTCCGTTGATAGGGTGAGGTCATATTGAAAAAGTAAAGACGCTGCGGAAAGAGGCACCAATGAAATATGTCAAGGAATATAAATGCAAGGTGATAGGTGAAAGCCCTTTGAATGCTCTCCAGACAAAACAATTTTAAACTCTTTACAGTAATTTTGAAGTTGAGACACGCGGCTAATTGCTTAACAAGTGTGTACGCGTATGTCACACAATTGATCGCAAGGTTTCTTATTTTGTTGACTTTAAAGTAGGTAATTATCCTTTAGGACGCCAGGGGTACGTAAATAACAAAAAAAAAAAGACGTGTGGCACTCGGGGACTGCCGCGGTAATTGCATAGTATTTTTATCAACTTATGCAATTATAATTGTTTATTTATTTTATTTATGCACTATTTTTTTTCCTTTGTTTTTTTTTTTCTTTGATATTAATTGAAGTTTCATACATTGAATTGGTCGTTGTGGCGACGCTTGAAGAAGGCCTATGTCCAACAGTGGACGTCTTTCGGCTGATATGATGATGATGATGACATTGAATTGAATTTTCACACATTGAATTGAAAAGAACTTTCACACATTGAATTGAATTATGATTGATTGTTCACTCATTTGTTTTTTTATCGGTCACCACCCTTAAAAAAACAGATTAGTGGGGGGTGTTAGGTTACTTTCGTTACGGAATTTTTGGATTCGGTCTCCGCGCTCAAGGACCGCGATAGAAGTTATGCAATAGCTTAAAAAATAATTAAAAAAAAAAACTTAAATAAAAAAAATATAGAAACCTCAATTTTCGGCCAAATAAACTTCGTACAAACGTGTGTAAACAACGAAAATTAAGCGTTTTTCAAGGTTATTCAAGTTGTACAGACGTATGTACAATCGGCACTCAACGGGTTATTGTGTTTTACATTATTTACCAAATTTGTTGTGTAGCAAGGAATCAAAAATTTCTCTCGACTGAATTTTAATTTGTTTCGCAAGGAGTCAGAAGTTTAAAAAAATATGAAAATAACAATTAGATTATTGCGCAAACTAACAAACATAAGATTGTCGGCTCTGCTAATGACCACTTTTATCGATACCGATAAAAATAAAATGCCCATCCCTATCCTACAGAAACTTGCCATAGTGAAAGCAAACATTTGAAGTGGCCCAAACAACGATACCCTTATTTGATCAGACGCACCTGCTTACTTGAATCCTGTAGGTTAGGTGGGAAGGGGCCAGGCAAATAACGGGGCTAATGTTTTTGTATTAAATTGGGGTCGAAGAAAATGGTTTCATTGAAGAACGAGTCGTGTAGGTATCTCATGGGATTTCCTATTGGGAAATAAATCGAACTCCTGTAGGTACAAACTGTTCTGAACCTATAGGTGATTTAGAACCAATTATTCGGACACATATTTCTTGAATGGAGAAGTTAACACAGAAAATGTGATAGTGTATTATATCGTGGTCAAATCATAGAAATTTATCACTTCGTGATATGGCCTAGTTAAACTGGCCAGATCGTTTTAAACGTTAAACTTTGATGATAGTCAATCCTATCTTTAGACTTTTTATTCTCTTAGAAATCCTACATCAATGATATGGCCAAACATAGATGGATGTATCATCTGGCCAGTTTTAGTTGGTCATAAGTGTCATGAAGTCATTTTTTTTTTTGTTGGGGAAAATCATCACAGCCCCCGCTCTTGGGCGGTGCGGGAAATAGTGTCAGACTCTTACTGACCAAAAAACCCACCCCGTTCCTTCAAGCTTTCATACCGAGGCTCGAGTTCCCTTATGTCAATTTCTATGACTTGGCATCGACATATTTATCCTATTGTTCGTAACTGAACTACTACTCTGCATATATAGTCATCATCACCTTCCCCTTGTTATTTAAGAAGTACTACTTTTTTCTCATTAACTCTACTATCACCGATTACAAGTAACGCAATCTATTGTAGTTTGCCTAAAAAGTTAAACGATTTGGATAATTATTTCGGTGAAATGAAATCTGATGTAGTCAACACTGGTTCAACAATCAAGGTTGATAAAGAGATCTTGATCATTGTTTGCTAATAATACTCGTAGAAGAACCTTAGTCGTTTGACTTTTTAGACAGACTATACCAATCACCCTGTAGATTGAGATTCAAATTCCAAAGAGGTGCCAACGAGAATAGGCACCTACTTACATTTTTATACTTTTTGCAGCCATTGATTTGATTCATCGACTGACGAAAAAGTTGTCAAACTGACAGTTACATTTTTCTTGTCAATTTGACATTTATGATCAATGAGTGTAAACAATAATGTGGTAAACATTTTGTTTGTCGTGTTTTGCTTTTAGCGAATAATTTTTTAAATGTTTATTTTTAAATAAGAACCGATAATTGTGTTATTTATTTTACTATAAATACAATATTTTAGTTGAATTTGAGTTTGAAGATCACAAAGGCGCAGGTAATAAAGACAGATTAGATAGGCTTATCTTTAGTTTATCAGTTTAACTTTAAACTGATAATATATTTGGTATATAACAAAAACATACATGTACGTAAGTGACTTAAATATTAACTAACTGCAGGCTTTTGCAACGTAAATAAATAAATATGTCTATACAAAATCAAATACTCTTAGGCGTACTTAGGAAAGTCTATGACCAGTGCGTTTTGCCAGTGATGACATATGTGGCTCCAAAACTTGGTCGTTTACAGTGGGCCTCATATGAAGAATTAAAGTCACCCAAAGGGCAATGTAGAAGGCTGACAAAAGGTTCTGAAGTGGCGACCATATACTGTACTGGAAGACGCAGAGTTGAAAGGTTTCCCACAATCCACCTTGTCGGTCCACCGTTAACCTGGTAAGGGTCGCGGAAATACGATGGATGCGAAACGTACAGGATTGGTCATTGTGGCGACGCTTGGGTGAGAGCTATGTCCAACAGTGGATATCTTTCAGCTGAAATGACAAATGATGTATATATGCTTATGCAGTGGCTGCCCTCGTCTTTTAATAGGTTATTGGTTAACCTTTTGTGGGCTATCTTTCAACGCTGTCATTGGTACGCGGTTGCCACTTCAAAACCTTTCGATTTCATCCGCCACTTGTTCCGCGATCAATTGTCTTTGCTCACTGCTACTTAAGTTTAGAAATTTTCCAGGCTATGTTGGTACACTTGGTTCTTTTGATCACCAGGTCTTCATACTTTCATGCTTATAAGCTTTTATAGGTTTTTCTTCTTTCCAGCTAAGCGATCATGGCGACAAAAGATGCGGAGGCTTTGGAAAAGATGAAACTTCTAGAAGATAGGATCAAAGCTCCTTCGATATGGGGGCGAGTGCCTTGCGGAATCAGGTTTGAAGACCTGCAGGATTGGAGGTATGACGACGCGATACGATTGCTGAAGAAACATTATTTGACTGAAGATGGAGAGGTGAGATTTCGTTTTGAACCCTAGATTTTAAAAAGGTGTGTTCTTTTTTTCTTTTCTTAGCGATGCTCTCAAACTATAGTTTTTCTGACCAATATTTGGCAACTTGTGTCGCAAACGTGTGTTTCTGTAGTTTATAGCTCCTAAACGAACAAACCAATATTGTTTTTTTTTTTCGTTTCCAAGGTGATTTCTTTAGCTTTTGTATAAAGACAAACAAGTTGATTGTGTTTTTATTTTCATGGACTAGTCGCAGTGTCACACCTAAAAAATATTCATATCCATGCATATATTTACGTCGTCAGTATCTATTTGTTAACAGTTATTTATTTATTTAAATCTTTATACACTAATGAAACATTGTACAAAGGCGGACTTAATGCTTTAAACATTATCCGCCAGTCGACTTTCTACTTGTCTTAGTAGAAGACAAACAAAAACGAAATAAGAACAAGAACAATAAATAATTTACTCTCAATATTAAGTAAAGATTTTGTTTTGCTAGAGGCAACTTTGTCTTTCTTCTGTCTTAAGCTTTATCTCGCTCTTTTTGCTGAGCTGTTGACAATTGTTGCAAAAAATCAAAATTAGAAAACAAAAATAGAGTAGTTTTATAACAAATGAGAGACAAGACACACACAAGATCACTTGCATACTACGTCATGCTCCGAAGCGTACTACGCTGCCGCTGTACTACGATGTGTACTACGATGTGTGCTACGATGTGTGCTACGGGGCGTAGCCAATCACAATGCTACGAGTACAATCATCAAAACCAGTCAAATGCAAGACAGACTAGCGTACGTACCGCTACCACCGTACCGTTCGACGTAGCGTAACAAAAAAACGACAACAATATCTCGTTGATTGTATGGGATCCTTATTTTTTTTTTATTTACTTATTTTCAAAGTGAATAAACAACTAATATTCTGTGAATATATTTTAAAATAGGAAAGTAGTCGCATTTGTTGTATGGGAACCCGCTTCAATATAATTTATTTTCTTAATTTTGTTCCTAATATTTGTTGTAATAGCAACAACAGAAATACATTATTTGTGAAAATTTCATCTGTCCAGCTATCATGGTTCAAGTGATAAAGCCTGGTGATAGACAGACGGACAGGAGTCTTAGCAATAGAGCCCTGTTCTTTTCAGAACCCAAAAACAAAACCATTGCAGGAAAAGTCACAAATCATTGTGTCAAGCTAAGTAAATTAATTACCAAACCAAAATAAAGTTTGTAAATTATAACAACACAGAAGTAGCCATTTAATGCCTTCTTGCAAAAAAATATATAATTTTCTCCAACAATGCGGCAATCGGTTCAAAGCTGACTATTTAATTAAAGGAGCGAAAAACAAAAAAGATGAATCGCCGTTCGGAAATCTTAATTTACTTAATTAAGATGTTTTGCGCCAAGAAAGAGTGAGTGAAAAACAAACTGCTTTTATTTTAGTGAAGGCTTCAGTGAGAGCGGGGGATTTTGAAAATGGTTTTATACAACCCCACAGCTTAAGACAGGTTGGTGCCTACCTACGGAATCCAGTTGAGCCGATGCCCTACTGGGCTCCGTCCATTTTGCTGACGCAACGCAATGCGCTGGCGAATCGGGTTTGGTCCTTACCAAACCAGGAGCTACTACTTGCACGCCGTCTACAAGCTCGCGTTTATGGTAACCAGGAATCGGCCGGCGTCTCTCGATATATTTGTTACAACTTAACGCTAAATTGGCTGAATGAATTTGGATGAAAAGCACACTTCTCCAGCCGAGTGAAGTCTTAGGCACCACCCATCCAGATTTACACTACACACATAATATAATTTATTATTTATTTACTTAACCAGAACGACAGAATGCCAATTACACTAATTACAATAGGTAAAAATTATGGAAAACAATTAAAGAAAATATAACAGATAATATAACTAAACCTCTCATTCAATCTTCTCGCAAATCGCCAGACATTCGGTCAATATTTTCATTCGGTCATTCATCAGCGAATAGACGACTAGTCTGGCTGGATTTAGGCTAAGCGCGCACCGCGATAAAAAATCGTTGCGATTTTTTTAATGCGAAATAAACTCATTAAAAAATTAAACGATTTATTTTCGCAATGCGCGGATTGTAGTGTATTTCTGTGGTTCACAGATTTGTGATATTTTTTCGCAACGATTTTTTATCGTAGTGCGCGCTCGCCCTTAAGGAGAGCGTTGAGTGCGATTAACATTCGCGGAATAGGTGACATACCTACGTCGTGCAACCGTGCGGCAACGTGGCAATACAAATAATTTATGCCGTCTTGCCCGGCAATAGTTATTAGGGACAAAAAATTATAATATTGTTAGATATCTTTGCCCAGAAGAGGCAACAAAAAAAAATGTATCGCAGGCAATGGGACGCGCCACGCCATCTTTATGGTTTGGACTCGATTGCGTGTGAAAGCGCGGGAAAACGCTCCCCGCCCTATCTCTGTATTTTCATTATTTTTTTGTTGATTTATTGATGACTTTGTTCCTCTGATCGTAATATTGCTACATTTGTTAATTATTCTGATTAGTATTTAGGTTAATAAACCTTTTTTTTTTTAAAAACGTAATTCTACTTGCGAATAGATTGCTAGATTTGATTTGCGCCTAATCACCACTGCACAGATTTTGACGAAATTTGTAACATTGGAAGACCAATGCTATCATCAACTTGAATATGGATGCCAATAATTTCAACTGCCGTAGTACGTCGTTACCTTGCAATATTCAGTTTCGAATTCCACCGCCAGTACTGGAACCCTACGTTTAACTACATCCAAAAATAACTGAAAAATACTTTTGATAGATATTTTTTAATAATCCTTTTATAAATTTTATTAAAGAAACCAACTCTCAATTCAATTTAAATCCAATTTCAACAACTTCTTTAGAAATTATTTTATCTACAAATTTGATTAGATCAAAATACTTTTCGTGAATTTTTTATGTTACATTGTTGAAATTAAAAGAAAATTCTTAGTTAAAATAATTAGTTAACCTAAATGTTTTTCTTTGGATTTTCTAAGTAGCGTCTCTCTGGGGCTGTTCAGTTGAGAGAACTAAGCCTTACATAAATAAAGGGTGGGTTTTAATTTATGCTGCTAAAGTTTTGCTCGCTTGATAGTCAAATCAAATAAAATCAAAGCATTTATTTCAAATAGACCATTTACAGGCACTTTTGAATAGTCAAATGTCGGTCAGTCCAAGAAAAGTGAAGCTAAATTGCACGTTCCAAAGAGTAGGTCTCTATGGAGAAGAACGTGCAAGAAACTCCATGGACACTCTTTTAAGTGTAACACACAACGCTGCGGTAAGCAGTGCCGCACACATAATCTCCCTTACCGCTGATGCAAACGCTGCGGTAAGCAGTGCTGTACACATCATCTTTCTTACCGCTAATGTATGCAGCAACAAAATAAAAGATCATTATTGACGTTTTTCATCATGCCTGGCAACGCATACCGCAAACGCCAACGCTCTGCGTTCCGATCAAGACACATACGTATAACATTATCAGCCTTATAATGTTGTCAATTTAGGAACTCAGGGCCGTAATCCACCACATAGGCTCAGTGTGGATTGGTGGATGTCACATGTCTTTGAATTTTAGGTTCTAGAACATGTCTTCTTTTAGCCGTTTTGAGAGCAGTGGTGATGAAATAAATTATGCAAAGCAATGCGCCTGGTTGGGTTTATACCCATGACTTACAACTCGTAAGTCTGAGCGGTTACCGCTTGGCTACTACTGAGATATCACAATTCATAAAAATTTGTCAAGCCATTTCAAAGGAGTTCAATAACAAACACTGTGACACGAAACTTTTCACGTTTAAAACCCCACCCTCTATAACTTGTGGAGTGTGTCATTTACTCTTTTAGAAATTGGTGTTGTCTTTGGTGTATCTACGATGTGACCGTTTTTTTTTTTAATTGATATAAATAAGCCTTAGGGTGCGATCCCACCTGATAGTAAGCAGTGATGTAATCGTTGATGGTGAGGCACACTAGTTTATTAAGAGCCTATTCCTTCTAGTCTTGTATACACCTAAATTCCCCACCATGATAATGATTTAAAAACTTTAAGTTAAAGATTTGATATGTCCATGGAGTTTCTTGCACGTCTCCATAGAGATCTGCGCTTTGGAACATGCAATTTAGCATCAAAGTTTTTTTTTACTGACCGATATTTTGAAAATTCAGAAGTGCCCGTAATTGGTCTATTTAAAAAAAAAGTTTCTGATTTTTGAATTATAATCGGATGAGAAGACCGCAGCAGGTAAAAAATATAATCAACTTGCTTGAAGTTTTTCTTATTTATTTTAGCCATTAGAAAAAACGTTAAGATACGTTATGTCGGTGCATAATATATTTTATTTACTTCTTTTTTTAATTGTTACAATTTAATCTAAAGTGACTTAATTTATTTTGTTTTTCAGATAACGTATAGATCAATGAAAATAATTGATGACAAGGAAGGCACAGATGAGTTCGTCCACAATGTCAGAATATGGATGAAGGATAAGATGTCTTTAGCAGCTGTCAAAGAGGGAACTGACAAACTGGTTGGAGTGCTCATCATGAGGATACAGGAGAAAAGTTAGTTTATTTTTTATTTTGGCTTTGCTTTGTTAGTTTTAGCCAGTGTCAAGTTTAGAAAATATTAAGTTTACAGTCACTTTCAGTTACTTTGAGTTCCATTAAGCTGGGCACTCACCTACAAGCCGTAATTGTAACCGTTGCAGATACAGTAACCATATTTTATGATGAGTACCCGTCTTTAGAACGTGGATGTAATACATTTTTGTAGTATTTGGCAGCAACAAATCTTTCAAGCCAACCTTCTCGTCAAGCTTTTTTGACGTAGTCAACACTATATTATAATTCTCAGCTTCATTTTATTGAGGTCGCATTTGTTTAATTGATTCCATATAAAAGGTGTAAGGGATAGCCCTCCACAAACTTTAAGGGCTTGCTCAGTAGACGAAACTGAACAACCTTCCACAATTTATTTTTTCAGGAAACGAAAAAAAAAAATCGGCCGCACCATACAAAATGATAAACTTGATTGGACAATTTGTATGGCAAGGCCGATTTTTTTTTTGGCTTTTTTTTAGTGCTATTCAGGAATATCACTTATTAGTACTTAGATAATTTCCAGTTTAGGGCATCGTAGTGGAACATTGAGTGCTGTGTAGTCACATCAAGCAATCGCTTATGGAGATCTTAGTGGAACAAACGTTTGCATGGTATATCCACTATGATTCCGTTATGATTCCACCCACGTGTACTTGCCTACTCCATATTTTTTCTATTCGTTATCTGTTTGACAAGACCTTAACTACTCATTATAGCGATCCCCTCGTAATAGTCAATCGAATTCCCATAAAATCTTGAATTCACAAAGCTAGTCGCATCACTATGCTGAATCTATTTGCGTATCAATCGAAAGGAATGGAACTCGATTCGTTCTGAACCAATGGCAGTAACATTAGGGGGCAGATTCCTTGAATGCTTCGAGCCTAAATTTTTACTGCATCCGTAAAAAGAATTCCGATTCAGCTATAGGGTTTTTTGATTGGTACAAGTTGAAGGGTGGAGCGAGTTCATTAGGACTATTTTTTTTATTTTGAGAAAATTAAAATTATTGAAAATTACAGTCAGTTAAATTATGTGTGGCTGTAATGATCCACTTTTAAACGTTGTTAAATCGAGCAGACAGGTTTTGCGCAGTTATGCAACAACGATGCGTCAAGTCGGTTTTATAGAAAACCGTATTATGTATCTATGGGTTTTGTATCGAAAAACTAAATTCTGATAAGAATTACTATTTTGAATAGTTTTTAAAAAACCAAACGCTAAATATTGTTTAGGTATTGTTAGACAACGCATATTCTCTTTGTTCATAGTTTAATAAGCCAAATATTATGAAACCACTTTAAGCCCACTAGGATCGATGTCCGCCGCCACCGTGGGCCAGGAACGAAAAGTTGCCCATTGCGTGAGAGAATTTACTCACCCTAAAAAAAGGCGATGATTTTTGTACACTGCTTTCTGGGCCAGACCTTTAAAAACTAGTCCAAAGTCTCTTTCTTTCTTTTCTAAAAGATAATAAATTCGTTACTTTGAGCTGATCGTAACTGCAGCCTCAGTGGCGCACTCATTAAGTCCTCCAATCCAGTCCAGTAAAAACATTAATTCATAAATCGTTTTTCCAAAACGCTACTGCTCATACCCCAACCCCTATTTCTTGTTCGTAAATTGGATTCCAAGTAGTAGATACGGGTAGGTCTATATTAGGGGCGGTGATGCCATCGAAGCGTATACAGAACACTACACTACCAACAGTATCAAGTAAATGTAAGGTGAGGTTCTCTTTGCGATTCGCTATTGATATACAGAATAAGAACATTTGGATTCAGAGAGAGTCAAAAGTAAATACAGTGCGATTTTTAGTGGGTTTACGAAATGAGACCTGCTTAGTTTGTTAAGAAATAAATGTTGGCCTTTCAGCTTTTTGGTTGGTAATTTAATTTCGATTTGGCTATGTATGTGCTATTTGAAAATGTCTGGGTAAAACAATTGGGTTAGATTAGCATTTCTTGAAACGTTATGTAGATTTTGGCAATTTTTGTATTTTCAAAGAATATTAAAAAAATATTATTTCATGCATTTTAAAAAGTTTTTGACTACGATTGCCACTGAAATCAGATTTTGCATAAAGTATATTCAGCGTTATAATGTTCTCACTGTTGGGATTCAGGTCTCTCTTTAGGAGAGGGTATGAGACGTAGCCCACCACGCGGGCCCAGTGCTTGTTGATGGATGTCACATGTCTTCGGATTTTTGACGACATGGCGGTTTCCTCACGTGTTGTCTTTCGCCTTTCGAGAGTAGTGGTGATAAAATAAATTATTCAAAGTAATGCGCCTGGCTGGGTTGAAACCTGTGATCTAAAAATTGTAAGTCGGAGCTGTTACTATCCGGCTATCACTGCTCTTGAGATCTGCTGATCTTTTGATTCAATTTTGATCGACAATAGTTTGAACTTTTTCTATTTTAAATGTATTGGTCTTTTTACCTTAGTCTATGTGCAGTCTGTTGTCAATTTAGCTTCAGCTTTTCATTGTCTATAGCAAAGATTCTAATTATTAGTTGAGACACCCCAGTTTGGGTTATTACTTCCAAGAAATTACAATGATAAAGTTGTTACAAGTTTCTATGTTCTATGAATTCTAATTTATTGATTTTCATAAACGTCTTGTTGAATTGATTCATTTGTAATTCGCATGAGATTGATAAGATATAGTCTGAAGATTGATTGCCTCAAGCGGTTCAAATGGAAGCGTTTGTTCGACGTTTGAAATGTCAATGTCAAATCAGTATTGTCAATGATGGTTAAGTGACATTCATCATTTTCAGTTTGGTTGATGATAGTTTAGTTTAACTTATTAGAGTCTGTAAGTTAAACGACTTGGGTAATTATTAGGATTTAATGACATCTGATGTAGTCAACACGGGTTCAATAATCAAGGTTGATTAAGAGATAGAGATCATTATTTACTAACAGCAGAACCTTATGAAAAGTATCGAATATATGTATTTTTTTAATGATTAAATATTATACAAAATTCCCAAGTCGGTTGACTTATTAGACAGACTATACAGCTATATTTTTTTCTCTTCTCAATTCGGTTGTATTTATTTTTATGTTTGTTACCTCAGAACTCCGTCGTTTAGAATAGAATTGAATGCATTTATTTGTCAGAATGTTGTATTTTTTTTTAATGTATTTTTTTTTGTATTGTATATGGACCGATTTGCAAAATTTTATTTCTCCTCACATGATATGCTTCCAGATTGGTCCCAATTTTGTCAAAATCCAGGTCGAATGATGGAATCCATGAGGAATCGAGGAAACCCTTCAAATATTATAGGCAACGATATAGTTATTTTGGTATTATCATTTATTAGTTTAGGATATAATTAAATTACTTATTAGTCTATATTATATATAAGGCTAGATTGTAATATAAAATAGGGTGCATCCTTTGGATGTATTCGAGGACAAGGAAAAAAAAGAAATCATTGAGGGCTTATGCATTTACAGACAAAAAGTGACATTTGATGAAGTGGAACTGGTGAAGAAGACCTGAAATAGCTAACAGAACTTCATATTTAAACAGATATCACAATGAACATAGTTAAGCGACTATGACAATACAAATAAATGAATAGTTCAGAATAGTTATGTTGAAAATGGTATCATCAAAGTGATCTAATTATGATGATGGAGCCGGAAGATAGGCACCGGAACTCCGTAATTAATCAATGAATTCTAGCCGTATTTGGTCTTTGTAGAATTTTCACGAGATGCACTTTGGCTATAAGGTCAAACTGATCTGATGATGATGATGATGGAGCCGGAAGATAGGCACCGGAACTCCGTAATAAATCAATGAATTCTAGCCGTGTTTGAGCTTATTAGAATTGTCACCATAAAAAAAGTAAAAAAAAAAAAGTAAAAAAATAAAAGGTACTATCGAACTGATCTGATGATGGAGCCGGAAGGTGAACACGGGAACTTCATAATAAAATATTGTATAGCACCAAAAAAAAAAAAATTTCGTGAAAAAGGTACCTACTCTGGCTACAAGTGTATCGAAATTAAAAAGTGTGAAATAAAAAAAATTTACAAAAAAAACCGACTTCATAAAAAAATAAAAAAATATACTAAAACGGTCAAAATAACTTTAATTTTGGAAGTCGTTGTGAAGAAACAAACAATAGCGAGAAACACTGACTTCCGAAATTAAAGTTATTTTGACCGTTTTAGTATATTTTTTTATTGAAGTCGGTTATTTCCTTTTGTAAAAAGTTTTTTATTTAAATATAAAGTATTTTTTCTGTTCTGTGACTTTGTCTGTTTCACAGGAATATTCGCAATAGTTTTTTTTTTTTTTGTTTTAATTTTTATATTTCATTAATGTTCCTATACTTGTTTTGTCATTGGGTGCCAAATAAACATGTTTTCTTTCTTTTTCTTTCAATAGTGATGGTATAGGTGGCACAATGGTTAATCTATTGGCTGCTGTGTTACGGGTTTGATTTAACTTTTTTTTTACCTTGCAGTTATTAAATAACTTACAATTTGAGTAGAGCATGAGGATGTGACAGATTCTTACTGACTAAAACTCAGCTGTGTTCTTTCATTCGTATTTTGCGTTTAAAGGCTATGGTAACTCTTTCAAATATTTCCGCAGCCCAATTATTTACAAAAATAAGCAATGCAATGTCGTTTTTAAAAATATTCAGAATAGAACATATTTATTTGACACAAAGACAAACACAAGGTAGAATAGTATCTACAGAAGTTATACTAATAATTATTATTATAAAGCTTGTAGCGACATCAATGGCACCACCTAAGAACTAGAAAAATACGAAATCCTACATCGGGCAATTACAGTTCTCCACGCGATTTGAAAATATTATGTAGCAGCCCAAAATCATCTATCGGACAATTGCCCAGATCAGACATAACATTCATCTGGTCGGAGGATCCTCTCTTATCAACGAAAGTAGTGGACTTAACACTCTGCTCCGCATACCTCCACAAGTTAAATAATTTGTTTTGGTTGAACGCTGTATCGAGAGCTGTAAACTCAGGAACGACTAGTCAATTTTTTTTTTTTTTTGGTTGCGAATATCATCCAATGACAACCCCTGCTCTTGAGCGGAGCGGGAGATTGTGTCAGACTGGGGCCAAGGTTAGCTCCGAAAGATAGTTCAGCCCCGGTATGAAAGGCAAGAAGGAACGGGGTGGGGTTTTTAGTCAGTAAGAGCACTATCTCCAGTTACGCCCAAGGGCGGGGTATGTCATTTTGACGATTATACCCACCAAAAAGAGAAAAAAAGATTTGGCATTAATAATATCAATATAAACATTAGCGTTTTTCTTTTCCAGGTGCTTTCTCCAGAACTTTCAGCCGTGTCAAGCTAACCCACAATCCGTTATACTCCACTGTGATGAAATTCTACAATGCGATAGAGAAACCAGTCAACGTCTATGAAGCGCTGCAAGTAAGACGATACTTCAAGATATATATCATTGCTTTGAAGAGCAGATACAGGCATCGAGGTTCGTTGTAGAATAATCCTTCTATAGTCATCTCTCTTATATACCCCTACTTTTTAATTAGTACACAGAAAAATGGGGTTCTATCTGTACCCGTTACTGATCATATTTTGTATTCAAAAGTAGAAAAAACTGAAATCCTAAAATTTAACACGAAAAATTAAATTCATCACAGATTCAATCATACATAACGATTGCTAGTAGAAAATACTGTGGGCAGTGTTTTTCCATTTTAATCGTCATTTATTCATTCATAATCAGTAGCCTGCACAACATTTCCATAAATTGAGAGACATTTTGGGATAAACACAAACGCTAATAACTTAGCTGTTTATAATATTATAAGCTGTTTATGAATATTATTTATTGAGACTTTACTTAAATAATAACAAGGGCTTTTCTAATTAGTCCTTTAAGTATTTGTACTAATTAATAATTAGTGGTGTATTATAAAGAAGAAATTTTTGTATTAGTTTTAAACAACACTAATACAAAAATTTCTCCTTTCACACAAACGTGTGTGCGTTGTTTGTTACACCTTCATGAATGGTTTTTGGAATACGGGTAGACTATGTCCTGGAATAACACATAGGATATGCTTTTTATCCAGAAGACATATTCCCATGTGATAATTCTACTATCATGCGGGCAACGCCTTTGACAGAAGCTAAAGTTGACAAAAAATAAAAGGCTCGTCTTGACATTTGTAATTTGACTACCTAACTACTTGTCCGGTATAGTATAACTACTACTAAAATAACACTACACCAGACACCTAAATATTATTTTACTTTTTCTTTCAATTTCGTTCCAAGTTACGTTAGGGTCTTTCTCAAATGTAAAAACGGGCCTTTTGTTTTATAACGTGTTTAGTATACACTTTACTCTGTCTGTTCGAAAAGTCTCTCACTAAATGACTAAATGAATTTCGCTACACTTGACTTAAGGGTAGACAATGTCTAAGAAAAGATCATAGAGTTATTATTCCAGGAATCAAAGTCAAAGTCAAAGTCAAATATGTTTATTTGTGACACATATGTATAATGTATGTAGGTACAGTACATGATGTTAATTATAAAATATCGACTCACTATGCGTTGCCTTGCTGGGCATACAAATATTGTTTACCAAATGGTGAACTGAAAATAAAAAACTATGTTAGAACAGTTTATAATATTGCTTCTTAAACTTTAGTAATAAGATATTAAAACACATCTCAAAAATATAGGTATATTCCTACGGGGTAATTTCCTTCTTTCACACGGGCGGAGTAACTCAGCGGATAATGTCTGTGTGTCGGTTTCATAGCCCTTTACGTTTAAATGGCTGAAGGAATTCGGATGAACTTGGCACACATAGACGATGTCGTGGAATGGGACAGGATTCTTAACCCGCGAGTATATTCCTTTGGCATTATTTCAGACTTATAAAAGTCTCTGGCAGAATCTAGTCTTATACTCGTATTTATACATAAATTTGAATGTATCTCATAAGTAGACGATCACAAGATTATTTCAAATATTAACCAATTGATTATGAACCATCTCTTCACTTCACTTCACTTCAAGTAGGGGTGGACTTAGGACAGTTCCACCCCAAACTACTGTCTCACTGAGTAGACACGGACTCCCCATAATCATAATCATACCATAATCATAGGTGTAATTTGGTATGGTCATATGAAGAGGAGGGATGGAACGCATGTTACTAAAAGATTTCAGGAGTATACATGTAGATGGATAGAGAGGGAGAGGGAGGCCAAAGAAAAGATGGATGGATTGTGTGAGGAGTGATATAAAAGAAAAGGAACTTAGAGATAGTGTGACGGATGACAGGACAGAATGAAAGTTAAAAACGTATTGCGGCGACGCCAAGTTATATGGGATAAGAGCGTTTAAAGCCTTATAAAATTTAATCTCACCAGGGACAGTTTTTAAAAGACTTTTAAATAGATTTACTAGTACTACCGCGCAGTACAATTTGAACTTTAAAGTTAAAGTTAATTTTCATCCAACCTAAAAACATACATCTGTTTTTAAGTTGGAGATTGAGAACGCAAAAGACTAATTTTACTCTTCTTTTCCAGGTATTGCTAAAGAGATGTTGAAAGCAGCAATCGAGCTAAGTTCAAGCGCGAACGTGCCCGCAGTGGCTGGTATATTTACCACTGCTAGGTTACAAACTATAGCTTCAGAATTGGGTTTCAATAAACTGAATGAAATATATTACATTAGATACCTTATCGATGGAGAGGTGAGTTGTGAACAGAGATTCTGAATAGGCAGAGTATATTTACCATGTTCGTGGAAGTAAGTAACATAGAGTTTATAATAATAATATTCCACAACTATCACACAGCGCCATCTAGTCCCAAGCTAAGCAGAGCTTGTGTTATGGGTACTAGATAACCGATAAACATACTTATATATTTCTAAATACATATATATTATAGATAAATAACACCCAGACACAGAACAAATGATTGTGCTCATCACACAAACATTTTTCCTGGGTGGGAATCAAACCCACGACCTCTGGCATAGCAGTCGGGGTCACTAGCCACTAGACCAACAGGCCTGTCGCAATAATAATAATTAAATCTAGCTTATATTGCCTCATTACTGGGCAAAGGCCTCCCTCCATCCCTTCCCTTTTTCCTGGCTCTGAGCCACTTCTTGTCAATATTCTAAGTCATCCCGCCGTTTCCTTGGTCTGCCGCGACCCTGTTGTGTAATTTCAGGGCACCAACTTTGATTTTACAAACCATGATAATGAGATTTTCCAATATCATAATTTAGTTTAAATGTATGCGTAATAAAATTTTATAATTCAGAAATATTTCTATTAAAGTCATGTTAACGATTCTGGAATTTTAGAGGAGGTACCTATAATCAACTCGTATATTATTACTTCCTTCTATGTACTTTTTTTTAATCATATAAATCACCTGACGGAAAGCAGTGATGCAATCCTTGATGGTGAATCGCACTAGTTTATCAAGAGCCTATTCTCTCTGGCCTTGAAGACGCCTATGTTATAATCAGAGGGGAAGACCACTGCAGCTGCTACCTAGTCCGACCTCTAATTTTATAATAGACAGAAAAATTAATCATTTTTTGGTGATTCCTTCTTATTGATAACCTTAGTTCTTCTTTTTCGTCGTCGTATCGCTGATTTCAATTCAAGTGTGTTTTGTCCAGAATTTAGCTTCGGTTAATATTTTAGCATTTGCGTTGTAGAATGCAGATGTTATTGCACAAATAGCACGACAAGAAACTTCTTGCTATACTCTCTGTAATATCTCAGTATTGTTTAGATAGCTCTGCAGTTCCACTGTTACTCAATGGACTCCTCCTCCTTAGTCGTTCACTCTTGACTCAATGGACTATATTTTTCTAATAATTTGGGCGATTTATCCGTACATTTGTACGGAACAGCAGTCTTCATTTGATGAAAACCATGTGTGAATTAAAACAGCTCCCCTAGCCAAGTTATAACCGTTTCGCTTGCGCCGGACGCTTCGACTTGACCTTGCCGCCAATTCTTTTGTTGTGACCACGTGACTGAGCGTTAAGACGACATCATTCCCGTACATTTGAAGCTTTCTACAAGCGTTAACTATTGCAGATTAGCAACTTGGCTAGGGATGCAGGTTTTCTTATAAAAATAAGTTATCATAAATGAGATACCTTAGGGATTTGTTGATGTAAAGCAAAATGAGAGACATCTTGGTGGTCTTTTGCATGTGACTTTACATGTACGTGAACGCATCAACGAAACAGGAGTTATTATAGGCTAGAGCACACAAATCCGGTGCAGGAACCTCCCGAACTAACCATGTCCGGTCAGAAGGTCGACACAGTGAGGTTTTTCCAGCCACTCCTCAAAGAGGGGACGTACCGCCATAATTATGGCGTGCCCAATGCATCGTGGTATAAGAGCACTTAGCGCGATTAGAACATAATATATATAAGCGACTTAGCCCAATGCCGTCTGGTCGGTAGATCCTCCGCGTTCAACGGAGGCTTGCAAGACCACACTCTGTTCCTCATACCTTGAAACAGTGTTTCTTCACTTGTCTTGTCCTGTGTTCTAAAGCAAAAGTAAATCTTTTAAACAATCCCACAGTTTTAGCAAGATCTACGACTAGTCCCACTTTACAAATTTCTACTTGCACCATTGATATGCAATGCATAATCCTCACATTTATCACTACGTCATCGTTTAACTCACTCGTCACTTCAAATCTTTACAACTCAATTTCGGCGTTCCTTTCCAAATGATCGGTTGCCTGTCGTGGAGTTTGGCTGGGTGATCTATGAACCAGGTTTTTTGCTCGGGGAGAGTATGCATCGTCGGTACTGATTGATGCCAACAGGTGGTTTGTGTTTTAGTATGTACCATTATTTATGCAGTGAAGTCGCTGAAGATATATCTAGTTGTATTTGACAGTTTGAAAGGAAAGGATTTCGTTTTAAAATTTATATTCGTTTATGAAACATGGCAAAAATCACTAGCTCAGAATTGCTTGAATTAAACATACCCTTGGCTTCACTAGTTTTATTTCGTTATTTATTTGTTCATCCGTACATTGGAAGGCTTTGCATCAATTAGGAGGATCAATGAAGCAAAAATCAGTTCAATTTTGCTACATTATAACATCATTTGCGCGATGGTATTAGTTGTAGCAGTCATCAAAAAAAATAGCGCGGCGATGGGTCAAGTACGCTCAATTACGCAGTATTGAACCAGCTCGCAGCACATCTTCAGGAATCCACATTTACCTAATTTCTTTAACAAATGTTGTAGTTCGAACGTTGAACGCTTAGAAGTAAAATAATGTAAATTGAAAAAATAAACAGAAAATTTCGATATTCCGGTAAGAATCTCGCAAGTTCAGATTCCACCAAAAACATACCTGTTAAAAAGGGGTTATCGGCTAATTTTTCGCCTAAAAAAGGGTTGAAATCCAATCCAATGCCAAGTTTAGATGCACTTAAAAATCGATCTTAATCATCTTCATCAACAACCTGATCCATTTATAAACATTTGCCATTTTCAAGACTCGCCACCACACCCAGTCCTCCGCTTTCCGCATCCAGCCACAACTCGCCACCGTATTCACGTCAACGGTCTATCTAGCCGAAATTTACTTTACCATACACCCAACTTATAATATGGTATAGTTGTGAAAATACGTAATTACTCGGTTAAAAATATCTAAAATTAAAATACTTCTAAATTTGAACTTGGCAGGTTTTCGTGCTGTACGTAACACTTGATTGATTGTATAATTAAATTTATTATTTATAGAATTAAATTAACCTGAAATAATTTCCTCATTCCCTAGAATGAGACCCAATGAAGAAGACCTATCTTTTAACGAACAGTTATAATAATTTATTCTCGTTAATTCCACCGTTGCCTGCCTAAATCATTCCCTGAGCATATCTTGGGCCATGAATTTCGACAATGTTCGTAGCAAGATATATATGATACATTACGATGTGTCCGGTTAATTTTATTTTAGCGAGGCAGCTCTCCTGGAACCTCTCGACACTTGAAAACAGACGTATTAATAATTCTATTCAAACTTTCGTGATATACCGTGACCCTTACCAGACTATCAGTCCCTCTTATGGGAGGTGTTCCACCACTGCGTTTGGCGGTGCGCGGTTACCACTCCTGAATCTTTCAATGGAAGCGAGACGCACAGGACCGTTCGTCACGGCGACACTAGGGGCAGGTCTATGTTTAGCTGTGGACGTCTTTCAGTTAAAATGATGTTTATGATGATGTTTCGTTGATGTTTTGTTGATATCAACGTCCTCTTTCCATATTAATTTTAACAACAAAACCTCATTTTCAGATTGTCTTCTTTGACACCGGACTAGGTAACTACGGGGCGGCCATGATGGCTTATCGTATTCCTGACGTGGATGAACCCCAAGAGTTGACAGCTCAACAATCATCCAGGTTTAACATTTCCATGCCTGAAGAGGAAGAAGCAGAAACTCGTGAAGCTGGTGAGCCGCCATCGCCAACTCCTGAGGATACTGCCGTTTCTGAAAGTGGTGACAAAAAACCTGAAAAGGAGAAAAACTAATATATTTTATTGATTTGAGTTTTTTATTTTTTTGCGTTCGATCGTTTGTAGTTGCCATCGATTCATCTGTATATCGTCACCTGTATGGCAAAGTTGCGGATCTGCCGTATGCGTAAACGGCAGATTCGCAACTTTATTTCCTGTACGGTAAAGTTGCTAATCTGCTGTTTGCAACTTCATATTAAGTATAGGTAATAAAGTTGCGCTGCTCTGCGCTTGCTTCGCTTATACTTCGTAATATTTAGAATGTTCAATATCAACGTTTTTATTTTTGTATGTAAATCTGATGAAATAAATTATGATACATTTTTAAAACTAGAACAAAAGTAGTCGTTTATGATGTTAGTAAAATAGTCGCGAGAGGTAGCCAGTATTTTACATATAACTCTGTAGAACGATTTTATCTACACATGTTTCTTAAACAAGACTGTTAAAAGAATGGAGTTATACAGGATGTAAGGGACAGCCCTCCACGAACTTTAAGGGCTTGCTCAGTAGACGAAACTGAACAAACATCCGCAAGACTTTTTTTCAGGAAACGAAAAACAAAATCAGTCTCATCATACAAAATTATAAACTTGATTGGACAGTTTTTATTGAGATGCCGATTTTGGTTTTCGTTTTTGTGGAGGACTGTACCTTATACCTTGTATGTATAGGGTGTATCTGTATAGCTCCATCCCTCTTTCTCACTCGCACGCCTGTCATGGTAAGGCCCCCCCTGTTATGGCACTGCAATTATCTCCAACAATACACCCAGCTTTATCACTTCTGTCGACATCCTTACGTCATCGTGAATTTTCCGATGTACAAAAAGATATTTAACGTCAAATTACACGCCATTTTATTACATGTTACGACACGTTTACGAGACGACTGCCCTGTGAAATAAAGCGCTTGCTATACTAAAAGCATCGCGAAGGACTAATGTTACGGTTACATATGGTCCCTTCGGCTTCGGCCAATCGCTATTGTGTAGCCATTGTATAAGCGGGGAAATCCCGTTAACACAATGGCGATTGGTCAAAGCTGGGCCCACGTGTAAACGTAACATTAAGATACTTGTAACAGTAACGGTAAAGAAGCAGTGTGGTGTGTACACTCACTGCAACGGAGCGCGCGCTACCATCACCGACATGTGCATCAACCGATACAAGGAAGCCATCGACGAGTACCGCAGCCTCTTCGAGGGGTGAATACTGAACAAGATCCGCGACATCGTGAGCATGTACACAGAGGCCAAGGAATGGAATGGCATGGAATAGAATAGAATGGAATGGAATGGAATAGAATAGAATAGAATAGAATAGAATAGAATAGAATAGAATAGAAAAGAATAGAATAGAATAGTATGGAATAGAATGGAATAGAATGGAATGGAATGGAATGGAATGGAATGGAATAGAATAGAGTAGAATAGAAACCAATAAACTTTATTGTACACCAAAATAGTAACAATTTCACGGAAATTTAAACCTATGAGTGCAATCAATGGCACTCTTATCGCTGACAGCGACATCTACCAGACATATTACACAAGTATTTGTTCCATTCGAGAATCCATTTCGCCAACCGTGCCGTCGTGCGTTTTGATTATAATATTTTTTAGCTATATAGCAATTCCTCAGCTGCGCCTTCCGTGTACCAAATCTCAAAGTTTTTACGACACGTACATAAAACTGGTAATCGCTGGGAACGAAAGGTCGGACGCTATTGGCAGCGGCCATTTTGCTAAAAATTCTACAGGTGGCGGTATGAGGTATAATCAAGCTGGTTTGTTAGCTGAAAATATATTTCACTCGGTTTTTGATAGTAGCGCAAAACTTAAAGTCGAAATCAGGGTTAGGCACGCCGCAATTATGGCGGTAAGTCTTCTCTTTGAGGTGTGGCTGGAAAGACTTCACGGCATCCTCACCTTCCACATGACGCAGGTTCTCACCGAACATGATAAGTTCGGGACGTTTCTACACCGGATTCGTGCGGAAGTGACGCCCAGGTGTCGCCACTGTGTGGAACGCCCGGAGGACACGGGAGGTGTACCCTGCTTGGGCAGAGCATCGCCAGGTCAAAATTTGGGTGGTTTTAAAACACTGCACGATGTTGCACGTTAAATTAATCCACCGTATCCTTCATTTTTAAATTAGGAAACTATATTCTAATAACTCCTTCCCCTCTAATTTGTAATACATTAACCGCTGGTAATAGAATGCTATTACCATGTCACTTCGTAATTGTCGTATTTGTCAAAAGAACATCAAATGTATTGTTCCACGCGCTCCTCAGACAGATTTCAGCAAAAATATAGAAGCCCAACAGAGCCGATGCTCACTAGTAGCCTCACCTATGTTCTTTCTATAGCGCTTTGCGTTTTAGGACCACGGGTAACCCGTTCAGAAATCAACCCATGATCTTAGTAGGCTTCGATCTTACTGGGTCCCTACGGTTTTTCTGACTTCTCTTTGAGGCGCTCGTGGAACACTATGTGCGGTCGATGGTTTGGGCTCGGTCTGGAAGATCAACGGACGGCGTATCCTGGACCTGAACCTGGACCTCTTAGGTTTATGTTGGAGTCACTCCCAACTAAGAAATGAGGCCCGAAAGCGGCAGGCCAACACTAGTTTGGGGCAGTCGAAGTCACATTACTCCTACAGCCTTTGACACAAGTGTGAGAAACAATACCGGGGTGATTTTGAGTTTGATTCTGTCTCGCAAGGAAACTCCAAGTATAGGCTAACCCTTTCCGACAACGTTATAAAGCCATATTTCATTACTGGCATCAACTGGTCTTATACCTCCTTCTTGAGGCATTATGGAGTGCTGTTCAGTAGAGTCGGATTCGACGAATGACCCCTTTCTCGAATTTAGACCCACTTAGCTGAACCGTTTACAAGCCCAACAGCAGAAAACTGTTTAGTTTTAATTTGGGATTAAAAATACTTTATACGATAGATATTATTTGCTCTTGAAATAAATTTATAACTAACTAGCTTTTGCCTGCGGCTTCGTATGTCACTCAACAACACACTGGGACAAAGTAGCTATCTATCGGTGAAAAAATTTTTGTAATCGGGCCAGTACTTTCGGTACTGGAGAAAGATTTTCGGTAAAGATTACCTTTCTAGTCTACAAACAAAAAAATAAAAGAAAACGTTACGTACCTCTTTATAATACAATACCGAAAAACACTGGCTGCCGAAAAACGTTATTTTGACCGTTTTAACGTTTTTTTTTTTTAGTGAAGTCTTAATGTAGACATCAATATACCATAGTGATGTATCCCATTAATAATGTTTTTATCTGTTTTACCTCCTATCACAACAAAACGATCGATCTCCCATTCAACATCATTTGATTCCCCAAAATAAATCTTTAATGAGTTTGAGATTTTTATCACAGATGTCCCTAAGAAACTTTGATTACATAACTTATTTTTAGAAAGTCAATTTTCTTTGGAATTGTTCTAAAGTAAACTTTAGAGCTCCTTAGTGTCTACTTTATAATAAAAGACGAAAATGTTACCAAAAGACGACAGAATACTCATCAGTCCCTTTGAAAGAACATTTGAATAATGACGCTATAACGTTTTTATCAAACTGATATCCTTACTAATATTATAAAAGCGAAAGTGAGTTTGTTTTGTTTGTTTGTTTGTTACGTCTTCACGCCTAAATGGCTAACCCGATTTTGAAGAATTTTGGTACAGAGATAGTTGGGAACCTGGAGACGGACATAGGCTAATTTTTTCATGCAGGCAAAGCCGCGGGAAAAAGCTATTTAATAAATAAAAAAAAAAATATTTTGAGCTAAACAGTTTAGTTTAGTTGTTTATTAGTAACAATAATCTTAAACTATAGTTAAATGAAATTCTGGCACAACAGTGGTTCACTGTTGTTCATGTATGGACAGTCCACTATGTAAGTATCATCTTTAGAACCCTGTTGGGGCTAGCCATAACCCGTGATGCCCCACGCTTGCGCATTATAGCATAAAAACAGTCTACATGCACAACCCCAAATATCTCTGATGCACTGCAACGTCATGGTATCTCCATCAATTTTCTGAAAGCGTTATTAAACTGAACACCAAAAGCTCCACACGTTGTCTGCGAATACTTTTCCAATAAGGTAGTGCAAAATGCTCTAAAAAGCGTCACTTTTACGTCGGCAGTGCAACGTGCAAGCCGGCGGGCTATCATATTCGCACTTACGGAAAGAGCCCTCCGCTCCCTTTCAATGTCAGCATTGTCCCTAAGATCGGTGGTGCCCATATTATAATGGTAAAATTGTATACACTGCTAAATTTTGATCGTTTTAATCCCGTGGAGGGTCGATCCAGTACATGAGACACTATCGATTTGTAAAGATAAAATTAAAAAATAAAGTACCTTTTTTCAAAACTCGTATTAATTTGCGATTGTACGAAATTAATTTCTTTAAGAAAATGTCAACTGAGCGAGTCCAATGACTTGTAGGTAGTTTGTACGCAACGCTGACTACTACCTACAGGTCATTGAACTCTCTCAGTTTCATGTACTGGATCGACCCTCCTCCACGGGATTAAAAGGATCAAAATTTAAAGGGGTATATACGGGTATGTGTGTGTGTGTGTGTGATATTTTACTTCTTCACGCTGAAATGATATCAATGAAGAGTACACGGGTAGACCATGTCCGGAGATAAGGCATACAATACTTTCTATCCTGGAAGTGTGATCTCTTGGGTTAATTTTCAGCTAAAATCCTGAAATCTTCCTTTTAATAACAGATCTTTGGCCCCAGTAGGCTTCGACCCTGCTGGGCCCCTACTATTTACTGACAACTCCTTGAGGCTCCCATGGAACACATACGAGCCGTTGACGTCTTGGGCTCGGTCTGGATGGTTACTGGAGAGTCGGACGGCAAGCTGCTTTGCTATGCGACGACATAGATGTTTCTTTCTGCGAGAGGATTTCCCAAAATTCACCCCCTAAGGAAATGAAATAGAGATCTAAAGTGTGTGTGGAAAACTCTACTTTCTCGCGGGTGAACCCCTGGCAACAGCTTGTACTTAAATAAAACTTGAACGTTTCAAGTTTTATTCCAAGATTTTCAGAAATATCGAAATCCTTGCGAGGAAAGTCACGGTAAATGGTCTATGTATCTAACTAATTCAGAAAGCAAATGAATAAGGAAGGCCGAAATAAGTTAGTACCTTTTCAAAATCAAAGGGAACAAATACAAAAACAGTTACCAAAGTAAATACACAGTTGGCATTAAGAAGTCCAGTCAATCAATGTGTCTTTTTGACCTTAAAAAGGGATGGAAATAGTCTGATCGAATGTGTTAGAAAGGGATGGCGAAAGGAAAGTTTAATCAAAAACCATCCATTTCAATATTATTAATTAGCCTCGAGAACGAGGTTTTGTTTGAAACAGAGATTGTAGTCAAATAGATGCGGCATTTAAATACATATATTTAGTAAGAAATCTCTTTGAGGTATGTGAAAAAATATATTGTACAAAGTAACTCCTATCATCATCATTTCAGCTGAAAGACGTCCACTGTTGGACATAGGCCTCCCCCAAGCGTCGTCGCAACGATCGGTCGCAATCCTGACCAGGTCATCGGTCCACCATGTGGGCGCAACGCTCCGTCTTCCGGTACGCGGTCGAATCCAGAACCTTTCGTCTCCATCTGTTCTGCGTGCAATGTGCCCTGCCCATTGCCACTTAAGTTTAGCGATTCTTCGTGCTACGTTTGTAACCTTGGTTTTTCTGCGGATATCTTCATTTCTGATGTGATTACGCAAAGAAACTCTGAGCATAGCCCATTGGGTGACTTTAAGTCTTCATACAAAGCCCATTGTATTCAATTTTAATATTTTTGTATGAAAATTTTATGAAGTAAAACATGATAAAATTTCCGATTTCCGGCCACCGTAGGCGCGGGCTTGCGGACAGTGAGCAATGGGTAGCTCGCTGTCCGGCCGTCCGATAACTGTCCGGACCAAGCCCAAGTCGTCGACGGCGCGCACTGTTTCCGCGCGCCTCAAGGAGTTGTCAGCAACAGCAGGGACCCAGCCGGGTCGAAGCTTACTGGGGCCAGGGTTATCCGAAAGGGCGCTCGAGCCCCGGTAAGAAGGCTAGAAGGAACGGGGTGGGTCTTTTAGTCAGTAAGAGTCTGATACTATCTCCCGCTCCGCCCAAGAGCGGAGGATGTCAATGCATGATATTTACCCACCATAAAAAAAAAGATTAAAAAAAAGATAAAAAAAAAAGAAAAAAGAAAGGCATACAATAAAAGTTGTTGTTTATAATGTTAGTTACACAGATGTGAGAGGTTGCCAGTGTTTCACAAATAACCCTGCATATTTACCTTTTAAATTAAGGTCATTAACCTTAGGTGTACCAGACCTCGAATCGTGCTGACAACTCGTAATGACTGTCAAATAACTGTATTTGATTTTGCCTTATTTTGTAGATTCTCCAAAAACTTTTTACCACATCCAACGTTGTAGAAGCTATAATAGAAATGGATACGAAATTTCTCAATTTAAGTAAATTAATCGAGTTTTCGTTTTGCCTGTAAATGTCTGTCATTATTACGGAAATGATTCAATTCGATCTCTCTGAAATTATTGAATGTCGTAAATAATAGGTCTTGCTAAGTACTTAAGTTCTACGTAAAAGCTAATTGTGATATTTCATTTAAATTTTCCAGAAATGTCGAATATTTTCTTAAAGGTTTCCGCTTTGTTTAATGAATACCTTGAAAATTGAGAGTACAAAATAGATAGGTACAGAAGACAATCTCATGTATGTACTTCACTTTTTATACCTGTGCTCGGTGGACGCGTCTTTATCGCGTAAATTCGCGTAAATAAACTGTTTTTCTTTCTTTCTATTTTTTTTTCAATGATCGTTTAATTCATTAAACCCCAAGCGAACGCCGGCGTTCGCGCACCTATTGTCTTTCAATTGTGTCTGCAATTATCACAATTGAAAGGTTAAGCCGGAACTGTTCGACGAGTGGGCCGAGGCGCTCCGAGATATGGTGTCCGTGAGCGTGTGTGTAACGTTGGTCGAGCGCGCTTTGTATGTAGATTGACTTCTGTACCTATCTATTTTATGTTGAGAGATTCTATTTTTTTATATGGACATCATTTAAAAAAATAGAGTCGGATTGCCCTCGTTTGTTTGCAGTCGTTAGAGGTAGTAAGAAAATGTTTCATCAGGATAGTCCTAAAGAGTTCTTGTGGTCGTGGAACCCAAAGGACAACTTATTTATTTATTTATTATTATGAGGAACACCAACGATATATTAACAAGTTCTTATACAGGTAGGTAAATTTATAGACACTAAATTCTGAATAAATATGTCAATTAAAGGCGTCCACAGATATAAAATGACAACTGAAAGGACACGGCTGGGTCAGTTTTCTACACTAATATTATACAACGGTAATTATTTTTTGTTTTTAAGAGGTAATCTCTGGAAGTACTGGTCCGATTGTTAAAATTTTTCACCGATAAAAACTTGGAAAACTTCAAATATACTCCGCACCCAGGTTGGGTGCAGCAAAGACAATCTCCACAGGTGGGGGTTCTCGGATGGTTCCGAGCTTCAGTGTTTGTGCAGCGTATCTCCGCAGACCATATCCAACCTTCCGTCCTGCTGCCTGCTCACGTAGGGACCTAATGACAGCATCAGCAGACGGCATTGTTGTGGCCGAATTCTGGGTCAAGCAAGAAATTTAACTAATTATGCCACGCTACGAAGAAGAAGACCGATAAAAGGCTGCTTTTTACCTAAATGGCATATGTATATGTAAGCGGGTGAAGCCGTAGGCAAGAGCCAGCATTCAATAAAAGTTTGAAACTTTCTCTAGCCCCACCTCGAAGAAGAGGAATTATCTGATTTCCAACCTCAAAACAATGTATTTATTCTGAGGGACTTTATTTCGAGAAAAATCGTATGGTTCTTATGGGACAGGCTACCGGAGCCTAAAACGCTGGTATATATAATAATAATAATTAGCAACATCCGAAGTCAATACTACTCAAATTTTCGATGTCGAAAATTCGAGTAAAGCTCGACTGTATCTCATACATATGTATTTAGGTATATTGGAATCATTACGCATTAACTTTGTAATGCTTGGGCCGCACACATCGCGATAACCCGAAGATTCGCGTTATGCCGATGTGTGTAACCAAGTATTCGCGTATAATTCGGTGCTTCGTACGTAGCTGCGAGGACTTCGCTCCGCTGTCGTTAAATTCTCGCAGATCAAAGTGTTTTATCGCGATAAACTTCGCTTGCGCAGCCACACTTCAGTCGGCCGCCAGCCATCGTGCGTAGTGGACGTATTAAGTTAAACTGCAGTGGATATTAATTTAGCTGAAGCAAAATATGGATTGGAGTAAGCTGAGCCGATTTTATGGAACTAAAACGAAACTGGCCATAAAAAAAAGATCTCTGCTATGACGCTTGGGTGAGAATAAAAAATAACTTGAGCTGCCTAGCGCAAGTTATTTTATTAATTATTTGCAGCCATAAAATACAGCAACCACGGCGTCCATTTTGTCTTTTGCGTTTATACATCGCTCGTACATCGCGATAAACTTCACATCGCGCATTATGCGGCCGCGAAGCTTCGCCGTAGACGCTGATACGAAGTTTATCGCCCGAATGTTATCGCAATGTGTGTGGCCCAAGCATAAGTCATATAATGAAGGAACTGTGCGTCTGTCTACATTAGCTGTTCTGTTAAAATGGTTTTTCAAAGTTTTGTGAAAAAATAATAAAGAATAAGGACCACCAGTTATCGTCTGGCTAACAGAGTATTTGCACTGGCGTAACCAAATGACCGGGATTACCAAGATTATTACTTTTATAAAATTTTAAATGATATTCTTTATTTAAATTTATTAAAAAATATAATGAACTAGTGGTTCCGTTAGAACTTGTCCTGTCTGAAAGCTGACTTTTCGTCAGAAAAAATAATTGAGAACCTGATTGCAGCACCACCTACAAAGTCCACTAATATTTTTAAACCATCCAAGGACCTAGTCAAATGTACAAATAAAATTTTATTCAAATCAGTCAAGCCGTTTAAAAAGAGTAGATGATAAACACACGTACAAAAGAACACCAAAAACGAAACACGAATGACGACGAACAAATACGATACACAAATAAATAAATGTATAAGAATGAGAACAAGTAAATACTTAAAGTAAATCGGATATTTGTTGAGTATCACTAATAAAACCTAAAAGAATTACTCCGAAAATATTCCGTCTATCTAAACAAAGAATTAATTTACCTACCTACTGTTTTCTTTCATGGTTTTATTTGAAAAAAAAAAAAAAACAAAATTGTTCACATAGAATATACCCTTATTAGTTCTGATCACTAATGTGGGTCAAATAAAACATTAGTGGAAAGGCTGGCACTCAAGTATATCGGAGGATTTCTAAAAAATAATATTATATTTACAAAGTATTTATACATACACACCGAGTCTAGGCTTAGAATCGGTGTGTATGTATAAATACTTTTCAGGCAAACATTTTTAGACATTTTTTATACTTCCTTTGACAACTAGTGTTTTAGTGTAGACGAAATCATGGCCAAGCACAGGAGTAATACATATATTGCGTTGTAGCGACATCTATGGCACCACATAAGAACTACGAAAAAAGGAACCTTGCATCGCGCAAGTAAAGTTTTCCGCGCGATTCGAATATTAATTATGTAGTTTTGAACTATTTATTATGTATTTGTTTATAGTGCAAAACTACCACAGTGTTGTCTTTTTTAACCCAAAGGTTGACTGGTAGAGAATGCCTTGTGGCATTAAGTCTGCTTATGTACCACTATTGTACATGAAGTTTAAATAAATAAATAAATAATATATGACAATCCAAAATGAACTATCGGTCTGCTGCCCATCAGACCGTAGCACTGATCTGGTCGAAGGATCCTCCCTTTCAACGGAGGTATTTAGAACTTTACTCTCTGATCCGCGTAACTCTAAAGCGTTATCTTGCTCCACAACAGTATCTAAAGTCAAAGTACACATGAAAAAGCTTTTCTATAGTAGGAACCAACCACGACCGCTCTGTCAAGACTGAACGACTAATAAGGAGGATAGTAGGAACTACTCTAACGTAGCAAACAGAGCTGCAACATCACCATCATGTCTTAGTTCATAAGAAGATCTTGCAGAGTCCTATTTACAACTAGTTTTCTATTCAAAATCCAATCCAATTCGTCCGTTGAATGCGCAATCCCTGAGCACGACCCTTGTCACTATTGCGTGTCACCCCAAATCAGGTGTTTCGAAGCTGTCTGAATCGATGGAAATGTTAAACATTGCGTGCGCTGTTGTGACACCAAGAAGTGAGGCAGCAATTACGGAAGATGCTACTCTGATTGCCGTTTGGTTTTGCCTCCCGATCTCTGCTAGGATGCCAGGCAGTGGTAATAAATACATTCATTTGCAGTTTCACTAGGAGCATTTAAAAAAGAAGAACAGTTTTATCTGGGTGAGACCAACTTGTGACACCAAGAAGTGAGGCAGCAATTACGGAAGACGCTACCCTGATTGCCATATGGTTTTGCTTCCGGATCTCTGCTAGGATGCCAGTGGTAATAAATCCATTCATTTGCAGTTTCACTAGGAGCCTTTAAAAAAGAAGAACAGTTTTATCTGGGTGAGATCAACGCTTTGCAGGATGGTGTTAAATATATTTGTTCTAAGATGCATATAATAATTATGTTTTATAAAAAGTCATAGAACAAAAGTTGTTGTTTATGATGTTAGTAATACAGTCCTACTAGGTTGTTAGTGTTTACAAATAATCCTGTATAAATACATGGTAACTGACGTTCGATGTTCTGATGGAGGTCGCAGGTAAGAGACATAACCTTGGATTGCCTATTAGTAAACCCATTGAGTTTGTGAGCTCATTAGATTCGTCTTAACCAGTTTTAAATGTTTTTCATAATGATGACGATCTAATGCTAGAACTGGGAAGTGCCTGATGGAACCCTGGAATGCTTACTAGTAAACACTTCGAGTTTAGGCTTATTAGACTCGCCTTAACTAGTCTTTTACTTTTCATAGATTATTGGCTTTTAATTTTGCTATTATTGTTTCTATTAAACTAAAGATCTGTTAGACCAATTTTTATAATTCTTTCACCTGTAGAATTCTTCTTTATAAATGAGTAAAATATTATAATTATATATTTTCTATTTTCATGCTGGTGAAACCGGTATGACGAAGATATACTAACCCCTTACCCCCCCCCCCCCTTTTATTATTACTACCTCTTCAGTTAATACAAAAAAAAAATATTATTATTACACTGATAATATAATTTGGTCTTGGTCTTATAAATAAAAAAAATATTATTATTACACTGATAATATAATTTTTAGATTGAAGAACCCCAATTGCACTTTACTATAAGAACCAGAAGTCATAGTCAGGATTTCATGTGACCGTGCAGCACTAGCGCTTTCAACCTCTAAATCAACGAGGTAATTAGATAAACCTTCAAAGTTCATTAAAATCTACTCCCTAGTGTGAGCTCAAGTTCAGTAGCAACTAATCAAGTTGCATCCACAGCACAAACACAATTACATTATGTACCTGCATTCACCAGATCAGATTAAGTCTAATGTAGTTCGCTCGATTCGGGAGCTAACTAGTTAATGTTGATACATAGTCATTATTTTATTATGATCATCAAGTTATTAGCGCCACGGGGAATTTCTGAACCGTGGTTCTAATGCGTGAGTTAATGTTGCTTGTATCTTCGTTTGTAGAGAAAACACGCACAGTCCAACACACCGAAAATGCATCCACGCGCGTTCAAGCTTAGCACGCGCCTACATGCAAACACGCGCGTGGGTGCGGGGCAACACGCAAGGTATGGCACACTGAGTCTCGTAGTGCCGTGCGTGATTTTGTATGAAATGAGTCAGAGCCTGCATAAATTTACAAAAAGCACCTACGCGCGTGAGTGTGTAAAAAACCTACACGATGAATCAGATCTGTACTCCCGCAAGTACGCGCGTAGATGCGTTTACACGCAGCATGCAGCGTGATGCATGACAGTGTAAAATCGCCTAAAGTCACAGGCCTCGATTACCGTATAGTTTGCGGACAAGGAGCAATAGTTGGATCGCCGTCCGGCTGTAAGGACCGAACTCGAGTTGACAATTCATAGTGTTTCATGTGCGTCTCAAAGATGTGTCAGCAAAACCATAATGCATTGGCCTTACTGGGTAGTAGAGTAAATGCTGGCTACGGCCGCGGAAACTTTTTAAAGAGATACCGTAGTCATAGAACACAAAAAGCAATTGAAGGACGCAGTTGGGTTTTAGTCAGTAACCGTCTTACACGTCCTTCCGGTTCGCCCTAGAGCGGGAGTAGTTATTTCATGATTTTCCACCGCAAAAAAAAGATTGTGGATCAGATATAATAAATAAATAATATTCCAAAACTTTCACACAACGCCATCTAGTTCCAAACTAAGCAAAGCTTGTGCTATGGGAAATTAGACAAAATGGATAAACATACTTTTAAATTTCTAAATACTCGTACATATATTATTATTGATAAATTACACCTAGACACAGAACAAATGATCGTGCTCAACACACAAGCATTTGTCCTTGGTGGGAATCGAATCCACGACCTATAGTTTAACAGTCGGAGCCACTAAGCACTAGACCAACCGGTCTGTAAGAAAGGCAGTCCTTGTGTTAAAAAAAAGATTCAGATTTTCATCTGCATCTGGAAATACTTGAAGCAGGTGATAAATACCGGAAGTATGCTGTCGAAATTTCTATAATATCTTTGCAACTAGATTTAACTCATAACATTTTAGCTCCAAAAGCACCCTGATAAAATCAGCATCCGCATCAGAACTACCCACTGTAACATCGCTGTCAATATTTCAGGTTCATAGCACTAAACTATTACAATGCGCCGTTAGATTTCCTACTATCTCGTCACGCATGCTCAGTGAACTGAGCTAATTGTGCCGGAATTATAAGGCCACATGGCTTTTATGGGGGCGAGCTGGTTCGTGGATAGAAATTAGGAAAATATGGGATGAAAATTCGGATGAATTGCGAACAAGTTTAGAGATTTCAGATTCTAACGTGATGCGTAGTTGATACTAAGGCTGTTTTTAATATTGTGCGGTTTGATCACGCATGTGGGATTATTCCACACGCGTGACCACCGCAAATGTCCATTTCATACAAATATGTTGCCTCGTCCAGGATGGTTCCAGCTCTGATCATCTACCAGGTGGGCCTATGTGGGTATCGTGCAATGAATAAAACTGCTTGAAACTGAATCAGTTTACTTCTCAATATAATTCGATACAGTGCAGTATAATGTCAGGTGGGTAGGTAGGTACAAACAAAGCGGTCGCCGACTTCTGCGAAGCATTAATGCTTTCAAAGGAGGAGGCCGAACGCATCAGGTAACGGCGTTCTCGCCGCCACCGCCACCGCCGGGATTCTGATCCCGATTTCCGGCCACCGTAGGCGCAGGCTTGCTGACAGTGAGCAATGGGTAGCTCGCTGTCCGACAATCCGGTAACTGTCCGGACCAAGCCCAAGTCGTCGACGGCGCGCACTGTTCCCGCGCGCCTCAAGGAGTTGTCAGCAACAGCAGGGACCCAGCCTGGTCGAAGCCTACTGGGGCCAGGGTTATCCGAAAGGGAGCTCGAGCTCCGGTATGAAGGCTAGAAGGATTGAGGTGGGTCTTTTAGTCAGTAAGAGTCTGACACTATCTCCCGCTCCGCCCAAGAGCGGGGTTTGTCATTGGATGATTTTTTACCCATAATAAAAAAAATGGTACAAACAACAAAACGGACAGTTTCAGAGCGTCTTCACTCTGCGACGGCCTGGCTGAGAGTATCCGCTGTCCTCAGCGGGTTCTCCTTCCTCAAGCTCGTAGCAAAACGGAAACGCCCGACTCTATCTAAGCGCGCCACCTCTAGTTGCCACTAGATGGCGTGCCTTGTTTTTTTGTTAACCAATCAATTGCGGAATACGAACGTGGGTCGCGTTTTTTTTTTTCATTTTGAAATTTTCTGCATGCGGAGCAAACCCGCATAATGAAATTTGCGCGATATTAAAAACACCCTTATAACTCTAATGAGGGACTGGCCCGCAATGGCCGAAGACAGACGTGTGCGGAAAAGGGAGAGGGAGGCCGTCGCCCAGCAGAGGGACATAAATTGGATAACTAACTGTAACTCCAAGTTATGGAAGGTAGATAATCTTCATTCAATACGATTAGAAACAAAAGAATTTAAACTTTATATTTAGAGTGAGAAACTTTAATTTCAATTACATTAAAAACTAGGCATTGCAAAATTATAACTGTCAGCGGTACTAGTGTGACCCAAATTGATAAAATCTAATATTCTTGAAATACAACAGGAAAGAAAGATCTGTTTTAGATCGTTTTAGAGTTCGAAAGGGTTAAAGGCGATTCGCAACTGTAGCTCTATGATTGATCGGAAATCGCTAACCCAGGTAATTTAGATCGAGTTTCGGAACGAAAATTGTGGTAAAATCTGCGATATTGTTCGAAAGAGTTGCAACGACCAACTGAAGGAACACAAGACAATTTTAGTTAGTAAATGTCTGAGACTATCTCTCAGAGTTGGAGGGCTCATTTCGATAATTACTCACTATAAAATAAAGTCGTGAGTTCAGTCTTTCATTGAAACCAAAGATACTAATCTCTTACTAAATAAAATAATCTTTAACTCGTCCTATTCCTGCATCCTGCTATAGTCCCATGTTACTTGGGGTCAGTGCAACACGTTTTTTTCTTCCATTTTGTCCTGTCACCGGTTAACTTTAACTCCCTTTTCTTTCATAATACACCTCACACAATCTCATATATTCTTTAATCTCCTTTTTCCTTTCCGTCCATGTATAAATACTTATAACCATATCCTCTTTCCATGACCATACCAAGACAAACGATTCCCCATCAAATTTTCAGTCATTTTCAAACTTCCTTTAATATACTAATTTCTCACTTTATCCAGTCTCGTCACACCACACATCCATCTGAACATTCTCGTCACCGCTACATGCAATCTTTTCAATACTAAGACAAACAAACCTTCCTAAATAATAATTTCAAGAATTTCATCACACAAAATAACCTGTAGGTACAATCTGGTGTTAAATGGTGTAACATCATATAAATGTAATTTATAGTGTAATAACTGTGTCACTACTTGTAATATATGGTCCAATGAGGCCCGCTATTGTGTTCATTGTTACATCAGCTTTTTTTTCGGGCAAATATTTTGTAACCGAACTTTGTAACTATGTAAGAAATGGCGATGAAATTGGAATCTTATTAGCACAAAGATTATGCTGGATCAAGCGCAGTGCTTTTTTTTGGTAGGTAGAAAATCATCTAGTGACTTCTCCTGCTCTAGAGAGAGGTTGTCAAACTTTTGACTGACTAAAACTCACCTATGTACCTTCAGTTACCTTTTGCTTTCTCAAACTACGTGTTTCCTTTTCGGAAATAGGGCCATGGGGCCCTTGTAAGCATCGGCCCTGCTGGGCCCCTACGAATTTACTGACATTTCTACGAAGCGGGCATGAACCACAAGCTCAGTGCTGTATTTTGGCAGTAATAAAGTACCATTTTCATTTGCACGATCCAGTCAAATAATTCTCTAAACATCTAGTCTGTTGTGTTTAGCATATACTTATAAAATATTATTTTTAGTAGATCCAAAATTTGAAATTAGTATCTAGTATTTTTATGTAAAGAATACAAAATTTCATTGCTGTGTCATGAAAAATCACAAAGTTAAAAGCTTGTTATGTTACCTGATTGTCCGTATAAATACATGGTCACCGAGCCATCCGAGCAACTGAGGGATTGTTTTGCTCCAGCACCCAGCGGTGCGCTGGCCTACTGCACGCTATGACTGTTGCTATGTAATATTTTTGGTAATAAATAAAAAAGCTACAGAATAGCTAGTGCCTATTCTGTGACTTTTTTAAATGTTTTTGGAAATAAATATAACATAGTGTAAACATTATTGGAATCGATTCAGTTAGTTATTCTAAACACCCTATATTCAGTTTTCGCATTTACTAAAAATAATCTAGTATATAATACACACCTTTTTTACGGTTCCGTAGTCAACTAGGAACCCTTATAGTTTCGCCATGTCTGTCTGTCTGTCCGTCCTCGCTTAATCTCTGTGACCGTTAGCACTAGAAAGCTGAAATTTGGTACCAATATGTATATCAATCACGCCGACAAAGTGGTAAAATAAAAATTGGAAAAAAATGTTTTATTAGGGTAGCCCCCTTATATGTAAAGTGGGAACTGATTTATTTTTAAATTTCAACCCTAACGTGTGATATATCGTTGGATAGGTATTAGTATATAAAAATGAATAGGGGTTTACTAAAATCATTTTTTGATAATGCCAATAATTTCGGAAATAATCACTCCAAAAGTAAAAAACAATGTGTTCCTCTAACTTTTGAACCATAAGTTTAGAAAATATGAAAAAAATCTGAAAAGTAGAACTTTATAAGGACTTTCTAGGAAAATTATTTTGAACTTGATGGAAAGAACAGTTTTTGTACAAAAAAGACAACAGGGTTCTACAAAATAATTTCTAGACTAAGTTTATATAAGTGTATATGCAAGCATTTTTTTAACCTCATAAGTGGCTACACTTATTGTGATGGACGGGAAACTACGGAACCCTACACTGAGTGTGGCCCGACATGCTCTTGGCCAGTTTTTTTTAAGTTGACCTTATAACAACAGACTAAATGTTAGCTAAGGTCAAAAGATCAATAAACTTGCAAACCATTATAACAGAAAATTGTTATTTAACTACCCTTGATTATAGCTATAAAAAAACTATTAAACTCATGGTTATGTTTTCATTGCTTATTAATGAATTCTTAATTTCTCAGAAATGGCTATAAAAAGTGAAGTATAAAAGCTAATAATAGTGTAAGTGTAGCGGTGGAAATATAATTTATAATTTAACATTTATACAACACTAGCTTTTGCCCGCGACTTCGTTCGCATGGAATAGTGACTTCCGGAAATTTCAGTACTGAATTGATGCCGACTCTTGACCAATAGATGGCGCTGTATGTCCGGAATAAATTTTATTTTTTATTTTATTTTTTGCAATAAAAACTATCCTATGTCCTTTCTCAAGTTCCAAACTATGTCTGTACCAAATTTCACACAAATCGGTTCAGTAGTTTAGGCGTGAAGCAAAGACAGACAGACAGAGTTACTTTCGCATTTATAATATTAGTTTGGATTATTTCTAGTTAATGAAAAACCACAATATACTCGTAGTTGGTTCAGAATCAGTAACTGAATGGATTCCAATAGTTTTTACACCATGTTATATTTTTTCCCATTTTTTTTTTAACCTTTCAATCATGGAAATTACAGACACAATAGAAAGACAATAGGTGCGCGAGCGCCGGCGTTCACTTGGGGTTAATTAATTTAAAAGGTCATAAGTTGGACACCACCGATATTAAGTACAATACAGCTAACGGCAGGTCATGACGGGTATTAGGCGCCAGCAAGCAGCTGAGTGCAAGAGCAAATCAACCCCTCAGTCGCCTGGATGGACCGGTGACAATATATTTTTGCTGATATAACAAGCTTATAACTTTATAATTTTTCATGATACAGTTGTGAAATTTTGTACACAGATTCTTTTCATAAAATTACTAAACCCGTTTTTCGGGTTTCGCATATACAAGGTGTAAGGGACAGCCCCCCACAAACTTTAAGAGCTTGCTTAGTAGATGAAACTGAACGACCTTTCACAAGACTGTTTTTCAGGAAACAAAAAAAAATCCGGTACACTATACAAAATTATAAATTTGATTGGACAGTTTGTATAGCTAGGCCGAAATTATTTTTCGTTTCCTGAAAAAAATTTTTGTGGAAGGTTGTTCAGTTTCATCTACTGAGCAACCCTTAAAGTTTGTGGAGGGCTTTCCCTTACACCCTTTATACTAAAACTGATGTTGTAAATGTATGTTAGATTGCTTAACCATTCTACAACTAGATAAATTGAGACAGTCTAGCATGTCTAGCTCAACTTACACTAAGACATATACCCTATCATTCGAAACGAGGTGTTAGCAGTTGGCTGTATTAATAAAAAGCTAATGCTCATGTGGACTATTGTTGTTTAACATGCAATGCCGTGACTTATAGCATTTAGTCGTTCGTTTGTAGGAAAACGTGGTAAGTGACTTTGTAAGTCTTGTTGTTCTTGTCTGAGTGTTCTTTTTCTTGTATTTTTCAATGGAAGGATCCGGCTCGAAGGACTTATAACTGAATCATGGATTTTCAAGAAGAGTAAAAGTAGGAAAGTGCTCACTACGGTTTATAATGTGCATTATGTGTAGTTGAGATGATATAGTTTAGTTCAGAGAGATTGTATAAAGCATAAACATAAGAATCCAATTTACTGTAAAAAAAAAACCTGTTTCTTATAAATTGTAAAGGCATTAGAAGATAGTGTAGCCCAGACAAAATTATCCAGGTTAGTTAAAAACTTTCGATTATGCACTTGAATCTAAATTTAAAAAATATCTTCGAGTCTACGGTGTTCATAGACTCAAAGAATTTTTATTGATTATGTAGATATACTCATCAATAGACGCACAGGATCGTTCATTGTGGCGACACTTGGGGGAGGTCTTTGTCTAACTCTTTCGGCTGAAATAATGACGATAAAATAGAAAATACTATTTTAAATTTTTGACTTCTCAAATACATACTCCGGACCATAGCATGTACCAGGGCCCGGCGTGAGAGGTCGTTACCGCAGATTGCCCCCATGAGGGCACAACATTCGCTCAGCCCAAACAGGGCACACCTCTACCGCATGATCCACCGTGTCCTCTGAAGTTGATATCACAGATAGAACTTGTGTTATACCGACACAAGATAAAAAGGATTAACACAAGTAAAAAGAGGCGTTTAATCATCTGTGGCAAAAATTAAGCTATGTAAGATGATGGTTGATGATCTTTTTTTTTTTATCTTTTTTTAGAAGGTAGTATGTTTTGAGTATTTGATATGGCCTACCCAAATGTCCTTTCTTTGGCATAGTTCGTCAAGTCGTTGAGCTCCCTATTAGTCCTGAGTTAAGCTACACGCATATAGACAAGTGCTTGCACTGACTGGACAGGTCCACTTAGAACTGTGTGGTTCTTTCTTCAAAAGACCATCTCAGGCTCAATCTGCATGGTTCTCATATGATTTGACCATTACATGTTTTGCTGTATGGACTTTTAAAAGAGACTTTGACCCCTGAGTTTGTTTCGGTTTTTCTTCTCAGGGTAGTCAGCTAGGAAACACCGGCCTCATCTAGCATTAATTGACGAAAAAAAAAATTGACGTGTAAAAGTGTTTTTATAAAACCTACTTGCTAAATAAAGATCATTTATCATTTGACACAGTAGGTTTTTTTGTTTTTCATTTTCAATATGAAGTTGCTTGATGTGATTTTATTGAATGACGAAAATCAACTAGACGAATACTGTGTTCTATCCCTTGACAATGTTCCAAGTAAAAGGTGCATTTGTTCAGCTTTTGTGCGAATGTTTTAAAGAAAGTGTTGTTTGTTTGATTTCACTCTTGTATTGAACACGAAAGGTAAAGGAAATATATTTTGGACACAAAATATTGAAGTTGAAGCAAGATTTTCAGTTCAATTTTATTTTATTTTCTTTTGTGAAAATGTGTGGGTGTGAGTATGGCTACTGACAGTTTGTTGCGTCGTGGTAGATAGACTAATAATATATCTAAACAATTCATAACAAAACAATACTAAATTCTATAGGTGTTTTATTGCGTATCAGATTTTCATTGATTAAAACCATACCTGTGTCTTTCAGTTGCCCTTTGCGTTCTAAGACTACGGGTTTCCATTTCAAAAAATCCCCGGGGTCTAACATCTCTTTGATGAGCGCGTGGATAATGAAAAGTATAATAAACTTACTTACCAAATAGTGACTGAAAATTAAATAAGTTGAACTATCGTAATCCTTGATTCGATTGCCACCAGCTTTAATTTACACATTTTTTTTAGGTGGTAAACCATCCAACGATGTTTCCTACACTTGGGCGGGGCGGGAAGGCGTGTTAGACTTAGTGACTAAAACCCACTCCTAGTTCCTTCGTTGCCTTTCATACTAGGGCCAGATTTTCCTTTAAGAAGCGAACCCATGGCCCTGTATACTTTACACATCTCGTGATCCTCTTTCGAGGTGCTTTAAGCGTTATCTGGCCACTTGAACTGGACACACTCAAAACGTATTGCACATACTGACTGAATGCCACTTAGGGTATGTATCAGCTTCTGTCAGCGGCTTCACTAATCTGAAAGAAGAACCAAGATAAATATTGTCTAAAACCGAATATCATCATAATATGATGGAAATATGCTCCAACTGCAAATGAGCATGGTATTACGTTTGTATGGAAATTCATCCGTCGCCGGCCCCTTAAGATGTTAGTAACAAAGTTCTGAGAGGTTGCCAGCGTATTATAAATAACTCTGATATTTTCGCCTTTAAAATATATTATTTACTTATTTATTTTACTATTTATGTACACACAAAAATAACAGAAGAAGATAATACATAAGAGATATTAGTAAAAAGGTACTGCTTATTTGCAAAGAAATTTCTTCCAGCAGACCTGCGAAAGGAGAAATCAAAAAGAAATGTAGACCAAAGTGTGTAGGAAGCTAACGTAGAATGTGTGAAGTCTTAATCCAAAGTCATATATACCTGAAAAATAATAAATACCTACAGCTATAAATATATACCATACATAATACATACAATATATAAATAAATATCACAAATGGGAGGAAAGACAGTGCTCTTTTACTCGATATAGTGTGATCTGTATATCATTTAATCTGTGGAGGCGATCGGCGGCGGAGACCTCTCGCTCCGGACCTTGGTTGAGGCCATGGTCCGGAGCGAGGAGGAGTGGCAGTTGGTCGCCAACTTCTGCGTAGCACTCGCAAAGAAGGAGGCTGAACGCATTAGGCAACGGCGTTATCGCCGCCGCTGCCGGCGCCGGGATACTGATCCTGATTTCCGACCACCGTAGGCGTGGGCTTGCGGACAGTAAGCAATGGGTAGCTCGCTGTCCGGCCGTCCGGTAACTGTCCGGACCAAGCCCAAGTCGTCGACGGCGCGCAGTTCCCGCGCGCCTCAAGGAGTTGTCAGCAACAGCAGGGTCATTGTCATTTAATCCAAAAGGCACTTTAAAATTCTTCCAAAGACATTCGTCCCCCAATTTCGTACACCACACGTATTGCGAGTGATAGCACACCTCCTAAATCTAAATCTCCATGTGTTATACACGTACGATGTATGGCCCGATTGAGTACAGTTAGTCCGGGCGGACGCGTGGTATGAATCATTGTATAAACGCTGTACTATCGGACCACCTCGTCAGTCACCGGAGAAATATATGCTGGATTAGTATTCGGGTTTTGGTTCTTCGTATTTTGTATGGACAAAACCTTGTCTGTACAAAATATGAGGAATAAGATATCTCATAACCTTGATTATACCTTGGTTATATAACCTTGTTTCATATATCTCACTAGTGTGGAAGTGGGCAGGGCACATTACTCCATGAACAGATTAGTCCATGGGAACGAAGGGTTCTGGACTGGTGACTCTGTACCGGAAGACAGCGTTGGAAGGTCTCCGATAAGGTGAACCGATGCCCTGGTGAGGGTAGCGAGAATCTGATGGATGCCAGACGGACAGTTATGGCGATAGTTACTAGACTGAGGAGGTCAGAATTGTTACAGGTCATCCTATATACTGATATCCTGGTATATCTAGGTTAACTGGACACTGATCCCAATATGTGTATGGTTCCAGGACTGCGGCATTGTTCGAAAGAGTCACTACGGCTCTTCAACACAAAGGTAAACGCAAGGAGTAAAAATCTGATACTTCTTTTCCGTCCGTCCGGAATGGAAGAAGATATTTGATGAATTTCATTGAAACAAAAAAAAGGAGTAATTAAGGAAAGTTGAGACAGATGTTTATGTATAACCTATGTTAGTTAAAGCACCTGGGGTTATACTAGGCGTTGGCAATCGCAGAACGACTGCCAGCCACTGTAGGGTCAGGCATGCAAACGGCCATAGCTCGCCGTCTTGTTGTCCGGTAAGGACTCAAATAAGATCGATACGCAGCACGTTGTGTTTCTCAAAGAGCTGTCAGTAAAATTAGAGACAAGGCAGGGCCTACGCCTGCCAGGGTCCCGGACTGCACGAAGGAGTTACCGTAGCTCTCACAAAAAGTGCAACTGCAGAAATACTTGGGTTTTAGTCAGTCATTCACGGTTCAAAAAATAACAAAAGCAAGCATTACGCGACCAGCCTGCGCGGCCAGGTCGCCGCGGTAGCTTGACTGACGATGTTCCTGCTGGCCGCGCGGCTAATACGTGGTCGCTGAACGCTCTGACTGCCAACTGCGCGCACTTGCTTAATATGTCACAGAAGAATTAGTTGGCCGCAGCGACCTGGCTGTGCAGCATGGCTGTGTGGCCGCGTAATGAAAGTTTTATTTGGGGTTAACGACTGTTATAATGAAGATTGACACTAAAAAAAACTACCATAAAAACACTTAAACAGAACAACAACACAAAGATCTAGGGCAAACTACTAAAAGCTTAACCTTGATCTAAAAGTAACAAAAACGGAACGAATTAACGGTTTAGCTAATCAAATTAGTAGGCAATGGATCTATTCGTCACGGAGTTACGATATAGGGGCGAAGTCGACGACGATAAAACGGCAACACAGTGCCGGGTCTATAAAAATGTTGGAGATATAGGACAAGGGCTGCCAAGGGAGCATAGTTATTTTTTTTTCCAAGAAGATATTTGTTAAATTGTTAGTTGCTAATTCAATTTATAATAACTCAAATGTGGAGTCGTAAATTTACTGAAGGTGTGTGCTATTTCAGGACATGGTTTGCCTGTGAGCCAAGTTTCATCGAAATCCTTTCAAGCGTTCAAGTGTGAGTATGGTGAGTTGGGAGCAGTGGTGTCCAAGTGGTAACGGCTCCGAGTTACGAGTTGTTGGTCGCGCGTTCAAACCCAGTCAGGCGCATTACTTTGTATAATTTGTTTCATCACCACTGCTCTCAAAACGGTTAAAAAAAAAAACATCGTAAGGAAACCGGGATTTGCTAGAACCAAAACTTCAAAGACATGTGATATTCATCAACCGGCACTGGGCTCGCAAACATACACTCATAAACTTTCATCTTTATAATATCAGTGTGATGTTAAAGGACTATAAAACTCATTGCCCTGATTCTGACACAGTCGAGCAAAAAGTCGACAAAATATTACTATGTGCCAACCCTACAATGAAAGAATGGTTTGAGACAATCTGACGAGATTTAAAGGTATATTGGGTTTATGTAAATGTGTATTACATTGCAGCACAGTAAAACAGTTTTTATTCTATGCAGCCAAAGTGATGATTTTTATACTGTCGAAGGCGTTGGCAACAAGTGATGAGAATTGCTGTAGTTCTTCCTTTTCAAAATCTTATCGGCTTTGAGTAGCGACCCTCTTTTAGTTGTTGATATTCTTAATTTAAAAAACGGAAATAAAGACATAAAGCTGTCTTGAATCGACATGAATCATGATCCTTTACATGACCTTGTAATGAAAAGCAGTACATTATTTGTATTTCAGTAACTTCCTATTCTTTCATATCACTCTTTACACAACCCATCCATTTTTTCTTTGGCCTCCCTCTCCCTCTCCACCCATCCACATATTTCTTCTCCACTCATAATTCTTTATACATATACACAAACAACTTTTGCATTTATTTAAAACTAGAGTGATAATTGTGATTTTGATACTTTCTTAACATTGTTAAAATTTTAGATACTTTTTCAAAACACAAGCCTGTATTAATTGTTTCGTTGTAGTTGTACAAAAGTAACTTTAAACGCAAAAGCATGTTTATGAATGAAGGCTTTTCCGCTTCTTTTATAGAGGTACAGTATTAAATTTTCTTAAACTCATCCGAACTAAAGCAATGATGCATTTTACAAAAAATCTTTTAACGGTTATGACTTTTTTTCTTCTATCTTCACACGCTTTGTGCATTACTATTAACACGTTTTGGTACTTAGTTTTTTTTTTTTTTTATTAGAATGCAAATCAAAATGTTTTAGCAGTGTTTGGCAGCAAACGTTTGGCATCAGCGTTCTAGGCAAACTATGCTGGCACAATAAATAAGTCAATACTTTCTACTTTCAGCGTTATTTTAGTAAAATCACACCTGTTTCAGTGATTCCACATACATATTGTCTAGTTGCGTAGACGCTTAAAAAGTGTTTATTTCAATTGCATGTCTACTTTTAGAAAAATTATTTGGAGATCAGTTTTTAAGCAAGAATATGTTTTTGTTAGGTGACTCCGCTCTTCCACTTAATATTATACAATCTATGAAATTGAAATCTAAAGACCAGAGGCGGAAGAGAGATAGAGCTATACACATTATCCCTCCATTCCTTTAAGTTCAGTTTATGTCGCAAAATATATCGCGTTAAGAGCTCGTAGTAGGGCTACAGAAGAGGACAAAAAAGTTCAAAAAAACAAAAAAGTAAAATAAATTCAAAAAGGAACGGGCTGGTGTGAGATTTGAAACACAAAATTACTCCATTTTGACATTATAATATTGTGGTGTCTATATTAACTTGCAAACTGGCAAGATATACTCTTAAAATTTATGTTAAATAAAGTTTAGGGATTAATAAATATTCAAAAATTATGTTTGATTAGAGAATGAGAATGTCAAATAAGTAAAAGACTAAGAAAATGAAATGTTTTTATAAATAATATATCAAAGAGTGCTTCTAACAATATAATAAGTATTAATTGAACTAGAAGCCTTTCATTTGCATCTCCACACACCACAACATTTACTAAGAATCATTTTACAAATAATTAATATATGCCATTAAACTTCCTGTCAAAAACCAACCTGGTGATGAGTTTGGTTCGTCAAAAAAATAACTTCAAGAGTAGTAAAGCATTCAGTGCAAAATCTATTTGAAGCCTCGATCCAGAAAACATTTTTATCACATAAATTGAATTTGTTTTTCACGGCCTGAAAATCGAATTTATTAATGGACTTTGTGGCTGCCGAAAAGGTTACTAAAAGGAAGCAGCGTGATGTGAATAATCGATAAACTATTGTGGTGTTATTTGAAATCAGAAAACAATAGAAAGTTTTATACATACAGTATTGTAAACATCAGTGTGGTTATGGAATCCTTTGCCCATGTCAGTAAGGGTCTAAACAGACAGACCGCATTTTAACTGCAACCCAACTGCACATTGCAGTTTAAGCGCAGTTTGAATGCAGCTGACACGACTGCAATAGAACTGCAAACACGACTGCAATAGAACTGCAAACCAAACGTGCGGTTCGATTGCAGTCGTGTGGTAATATCCATTATAAAAAATGAAGAAAAATGAATTATGAACGAATAAAATTAATTCGAAGACATGTGACATTCACTAACCCGCACTGGGCCCACGTGGTGGATTATGACAAATTCCCTCTCCTAGAGAGGATGCCTGAGTTCCAGCAGTAGGAACATTAAAAAGGCTGACTGTGCTATATAAAAAATGGCTTTTAGTGATAAGATCACCTTTTGTCACACCCAATTAGTTTTGAGCTTCTACTGTAATTTTCTAAGTTGCACAATAAATGGTATATCTACATATTTTTTTTGTCTACCAACATCTCACCGTAGAAACTTGATATTGCTGTTAGCGATAAGATCGCCATTGTACTCATATATCAGATCACGCAAGTTCATGTAAAAGTTTGTGTACTGTTTTGGTGGACAATAATATGTGTGAGTAAAAGATAAGGTAGTGTCTTAAAGTCACTAGCAGAATGATGTTTTCCGAACGGAACGAGAGTTAAGCTTTAATCCCGAACACAATGATGGATTTATACAATTAACTCCCGAGTACTATGAGGGTGGAGTGGTGTTTTTAGTTTTTAAATGAATTTGCGAATGTACTAAATGACGTAATGATATAGAGAGAAAATAATAGGTAATTACCAATTGATAAACATTTCCTCGAGATAATAATCAGTCAGGTTTCACTTTACGACATCCAAGATTGCAGAGAAATTGGTCTTTCCTTTGGCACGTACCACGACCAAAGTCCTTTTTAGATCAAATATAATTATTATTGCTGTATTTGGCTTGGAACCGCATTCCTTATCTGGTCTTGGCACCGTTTGGGGTTAACTTCGGCTTCGAAATAGGACATATATTTTAGGCAGTCCCATTAAAGCAAGTCCCCCGGAAATCGAAAATTGATGTCGGTTCATTTATAATCTTGCAACTAGTGCTATGTTCAAATGTTCTTTTGTGGCATCAGTAACTTGTTTGTATTGGGTTTTACTTTCTTTCTGTGTGAATTGACCTGCTTGGAGAGGGGGGGGGGACTGAAAGAGTTAAAGAGTTATAACATAAATGCGAAAGTAACACTGCCTGTTGGTCTTACTTACTTCGGCGAAGCTGGTTGTAAAAGCTAGTTTGATTTTAAAAGTTCTTTGGATGTATTTGGTACGAAAGCATGACAATAAAAACACACGGTTACTGTGAAATGGTAATGGAACAGAAACACAAAACAAAAGCTATTCCCAATCTCCCATAAGTTTTTCTCCATCTATCATAAGTGGCAGCTTTTCCTTCGTGATAAAATAGGTACCTTCTTTTTTGTTTGTAAAAACTATAATATCATTGTAATCATAGTCAATCGACCATAAGACCAAACGGATACTGAACCGACGGGAGATACATCGATTCTAAACAACAGTTTTCTACATTAAGCCAAATAGATTGTGCGACCACAGATTTCCGCTTATAGAAGGTCGAGTTTATACATCGAACAAAAACACACGCACAAAGAGACATACTTCATGTACAGCGAGTTCAAATGCAATCACGACTGTCATTTGTTTGAGATCACCATACATAGCATGTATGTGAGCGTGATCTTGTTTTCGCCCGATTAATATAGCTGGACTTCTGTACTATTCATAGTCACGTCATTGACTGTAATATCCGGGACAGAACAAAAAGATACGGCACTAATCTCCTTTTGTTTTCCCTTCTTATTGATTGCCACAGTCATAACAGTGTGTATTATGATGATGAAGTCAGTTTTATTAGAAGCTGGTGTATATTAGTGGGTTATATTTATTTAGCTTTTGATCAAAACAACTGTGCAAAACTCGTGAGATATAAATTAACAGCTTATTGCATTTTATGATTGCGAAACTCAACAAAATTCTACAACAAAGTTTTTTTTTCCCAATGTAAAAGTTATTTCTATAGGTAAATGATCAGTAGACAATAACCCACACTAATTTAAAAATTGTTTGTCAAGAGCGATTACTTCTAGGCAAGCGTGCTTTATCGTTGACTAAATTATCGCTCATCATCAGGTGAGATATTCCTAGCCTAGTCAAACGCAAGTCAAATAAAAAAAAGTCAGAAAAACAGGTGGTTCCTACAGTAATTAAACCAAAATACATAAATAGACAGACTGCGAGATTTTTTGAAAGAGTTACAGTGACCCAGGATCGCAAAGGGCAACTGAAAGAATACGGGTGGGTTTTAGTCAGTAGAAATTTGATGCTGAGTGGGACTGTGAGAGAACTGATCTCACTTGGAGAGGAAGGCGTCGGAGAGGCAACCGCTTTGATGCCTAACACGCCGAAAGCCCGCCGCATCATCCGATGTAGGTGGGATTTTGGAATCACGGGCGCTTGGAGTGGAGTATTTGTCCACCCATCGAGTGATTCCAAAGAAGACGGTGGCACAGTGATCAGGTGCTGCCATGCACAGTGAGGCTCAGGGGAGACCGTTGTACAGTCTCCTCAGGGGTGTGTCCTAACAGGCGTTGCTCAGAGGGAGTTCCCGAATGATCTGTTAAGGTAACGGTGCCTCTTCTACGAGTATATGCTGATGGTGGTCACCGGGGTGATTTTAGTGTGGTAAAAATCCCACACTCTCCGGAATTATCCCGGCGCTTTTTGAAGGAATAAATGGAGACAGTGTCAGACTTATGATTTCGTACCTCCAATAAAAATCCATAGGTAATACTAGCGCTAAGTCGTAAAACATTGCACTATTTTTCAAATCACATTCGGTAGTTTAATGCAGAAGAGAATTTCCAATTTCAAGCTCTAAACTTGCAAAATAATGCTACAAATCCAAGATGTCTGCTTTGAATTATCGCCATTCGTTTTCTCTCAAAAAAGGGAACCGTACGTGTTACGATTGCACCTGCCACATTCCCCATATTCCACATTTCCGTGGCCAGCGAGACGGGAAACCGCATAATATACATGAAGTCTACAGAAGGTTCAACTTTATCTACCAACCTACGCGCACATATACAACCCTCTTTTATGTCAAATGTAACTAGAAATAACGGGGAGTACTGCAATCTCAAACTCATATTTCCATATACACGTATTTTGCATTAGTGTGCGTGCGTTTGACTCCAAATATGCGCAGTTCAGTCACTGTAGTTTTAACACTACCCATACGAGGTACTACAATAACAGTCTATGTACAATATCAGATATGCAATGATAGATGACTAGCAACTTGTTTGTGCAATTCTCCTAAATGCTCGATGCAGCTTGCTTGCTGCAGGAATTTCGCCTAACATGCTTTCGAACCCCGAATGGAATGTTTGAACGAAAGTTGGCACTGTTCTGATTTTGTTCTACGATCCGTGAGTTTAGTTTGAGTCCGTTTGATGAAATTTGAACAGGATTTTGTTAATGAGGAAACGGAATAAAAGTTTTTGTTTTATAGTACAACATAATGACTGAAAGGTTGAAAGGAAATCGTTTGTCTTGGTATGGTCATGTAAAGAGGAGAGATAAAGGCATGTTGCTAAAAGAGTTATGAATTTACATGTGGATGGATGGAGAGGGAGAGGGAGGCCAAAGAAAAGATGGATGGATTGTGTGAGAAGTGATATGAAAGTAAAGGAAGTCAGTGATAGCGTGACGAGTGACAGGACAAAATGGAAGAAACAAACGTGTTGCGCCGACCCCAAATAAAATGGGACAAGGGCAGGAAGAAGAAGAAGAAGAGTACAACATAATATTTTGTATCTCAAAATGTGATAAAAATTGTTTCCAAATTCGGTTTTAAATGTCACTATTTTCAAATCGTTTTTATTTTTATTTTAAAAACTAAAATTAATCCCTTCAATCTATTTCCTATCTGTTTTTATAAATATGAACTATATACCTACTGCAATTAATTTTGCTGATTGTACGACTGCCTTGTAATTCCGTTTTATGCCATTTGGTCATATTTCTTGTCAAAAATATGTTTTTATAAATGTAATGGCCATGGTATATGTGGGCGCAAAACCACTATTTGAATATTTTGATGAGGATTTAATTCGATCACTTCCTGTTAATTTCTTTTAAATATTGCAACATCCTGTTGAATTTATGAAAGGATTTAATTTGATAACTTCCTTTCGAATTATTTTAAAATATTACGACATCCTGTTGAATTTATAAAAGGATTTCATTTGATAACTTCCTTTAGAATTATTTTAAAATATTGTTGAATTTATAACAAATTAAATGACAACTTCCTTTCTAGAAAATATTAAACATCCGGTCGAATTTGTGAGGATTTAAGTTGACCACTTAATTTTTATTTCTTTAAAAATATCAGAGCATCCGGTCATATTTAAATAAGAATTTACTGTGACAATTTCCGTTCTATTTAAAATATTTTTCTACCTTCATAGTGAATTTTTATGCTTGTCAATTTCTGAGTATAAAAACCGTTGTAATGTGATTAGAAAGGCACTTTTTGACCGACCATAGAATAAACAACTTGAACTGAAGCAATGTATTTCTTTATTATCATTCTAAAACATTTCCTGATATCACTGTGACTGTGAATTTTGTGTGACGTCAACTCCGACGGCGATCATACGCCGACAGCAGCGGTGGGATACAGCCCGCTCCTACCGAAGTCCTCTGGATTCCGGGTCAAGTGTCGTGACTGCAACATGGTTCGCTACCCCTGCACCTTCACGAGGTCGTGGCAATTTCTACCTATTGCCTTTCGATCCCAAGGTGCGCTCTCACATCAGGAACCGAAGACCTGGGGTGAAATATGGCCTCTGCAATACACCACATGGGAGCAGGACCTGATCCAGACGTTTGGCGAAGATTTCCGGTGTGCTGACGACGTCCAGTGGTGACGTGACTGCATGTCGGAGCAAGCGAGCAGCCACGTGAATTACGCAACCGAAGTATGGACGCTCTTCAAGTGAGTGCAGCCAGAAGCAACGGATGGTGAGGTTATTGATTCTATAATCACTGGTTTTTATCCTGATTTTATGAAATGTGTATTGTAGTGTAAAACTCCTGACTTTTTGCCCAAACTAGTCTCGATTTTCAAAACTTTTCGTAAATCTAACCAATCAGAAACTGACGGTACAAACATAAATTATTCAAACCAAAAACCTCCGTTGTAGCTGTCATTGTCGTTTTTAGGAGCTGTCAGTGTCGTTTTTAGGAGCTGTCAGTGTCGTTTTTAGGAGCTGTCAGTGTCGTTTTTAGGAGCTGTCAGTGTCGTTTTTAGGAGCTGTCAGTGTCGTTTTTAGGAGCTGTCGGTGTCGTTTTTAGGAGCTGTCGGTGTCGTTTTTAGGAGCTGTCGGTGTCGTTTTTAGGAGCTGTCGGTGTCGTTTTTAGGAGCTGTCGGTGTCGTTTTTAGGAGCTGTCGGTGTCGTTTTTAGGAGCTGTCAATTTACCCGAAACAGCAAGGAAAAATCGTCAAAACATGTTTCCGCAAACGATTTCCGGAGGCGGCTCCGAAAAACCGCAAGCTAGTAGTGTCAGAAAGATCGTTCAAAAAAAAAAAAAAAAAAAGTGTAGCGTGTTTTGGTTAGCAAACAAAAGTGACCTGTGTGTCGGGGTGCTAATAATTTATCGTTCGCTGTAGTTATTTTCATTTTTACAAATACCCACTAAACAAAGCGTTTGCATATCTGCCTTAATGTTTTGCAAATGGTTCCTCTAGTCTGGTGATCATGAAACAATTGGAAAGGTAGAAGAATTAAGCAAAATAAAATATTGTTTTGGATCGATTAGGTCGATCGTTTAATCGATTACTGGGACGATTTTTGGATCAATTGCTGGATCGATTGGCAGGGCGTTTGTTAGTCGATTGGCAAGGCGTTTGTTAGTCGATCGGCGAGGCGTTTGTTAGTCGATCGGCGAGACGTTTGTTAGTCGATCGGCGAGGCGTTTGTTAGTCGATCGGCGAGGCGTTTGTTAGTCGATCGGCGAGGCGTTTGTTAGTCGATCGGCGAGGCGTTTGTTAGTCGATCGGCGAGGCGTTTGTTAGTCGATCGGCGAGGCGTTTGTTAGTCGATCGGCGAGGCGTTTGTTAGTCGATCGGCGAGGCGTTTGTTAGTCGATCGGCGAGGCGTTTGTTAGTCGATCGGCGAGGCGTTTGTTAGTCGATTGGCAAGGCGTTTGTTAGTCGATCGGCGAGGCGTTTGTTAGTCGATCGGCGAGGCGTTTGTTAGTCGATCGGCGAGGCGTTTGTTAGTCGATCGGCGAGGCGTTTGTTAGTCGATCGGCGAGGCGTTTGTTGATCGATTGTTAAGTTGATTGTTGGACTTATTGTTAATCGATGATTGGATCGATGGTTAGATAAAAAAGAACGAAAAACCTTGCAGATGAACAATAATCGCTTAATCTAATTGTTAGCAATGCTGGTCGGGCAAACTGTCAGGTTGACATTTGTAGAGATTTATAAGCAGTGGCAATTTAAGATTTGCAGTTGATTTTATTTTACATCAAAAAGTACGTGAAAGTTCCCCATGTTACTGCTTTAACTTATTGCCTCTGTGTTTTAAGCTTTTATGTGAATTGAGGATGGACGAGCGACGATTTCGAGGCAGGTTAAGAATTGACACAAGCGATGTCATGGAACATTTTGAGAAAAGGATGTCTTAATGTATCAGCATGAAAGACAATATTAAAACTTGATCTAAGATGTAAAAGTTTCTATTAAAATTTTACATGTACTGCCAAATGGCGGTATAAAGTGAGGCATGGTTGGAACCATTATTTAAGATGTTTCGAAAAAATCGCTGTTCACGATTTAGTTTATGATAATGAGCCGACCGTATGGGCGGAGAATTTGTAAATTAGATTTATCGCAGTAACTAGTCCCTTTCCCACCTATTACCCTGACTGATCACCAGTGTATCCTTTTTCCCTGTCCAGAGCTGATCCTAGGCGGGTGATGCCATAAGAGATGGCTAGATCCAAGGCGGGTGATGCTAGTTAGGGAGGCTATATCCTATGCGGGTGATGCCATGAAGGAATATGGCTAGATCCAAGGCGGGTGATGCCGTAGATTAGATAGTTTTAATGTGAATTGGCTTATTGCCTTAAAACAAATTATATTGATTTTTTGTTCGGACCTGTTCAAGCCATTAATCATTTTTCAAGCGCGATATTTAGATTCATTAGATTAATTAGTCCCCTTCCCACCTATTACGCTGGCTGGCCACCATGCGTATCCTTTTTCCCTGTCCAGAGCTGATCCAAGGCGTAGTATGGCTAGATCCAGGGCGGGTGATGCTAGTTAGGGGGCTATATCCAAGGCGGGTGATGCCATTTGGTATGGCTAGATCCTAGGCGGGTGATGCCAAGTTAGGGCTAGAAGGCGAATGATGCCGTGTAATGCCAATCAGCCAATTCACACCAAATATTTGATACTGTGTAAGTTTGGCTAACCCTATGTGGGTGACGCCGATAAACTGTTTGATTTTGGGCTAACCCTATGTGGGTTACGCCGATAAACTGTTTGATTTTGGGCTAACCCTATGGGGGTGACGCCGATAAACTGTTTGATTTTGGGCTAACCCTATGTAGGTGACGCCGATAAACTGTTTGATTTTGGGCTAACCCTATGTGGGTGACGCCAATAAAATATTTGTTATTGAGTAATTTTTGGGCTAAGCCTATGTTGGCGACGCCGATAAACTGTTTGATTTTGGGCTCACCTTATGTGGGTGACGCCAATAAAATGTTTTGGTGCTGTGTAATTTTGGGCTAACCCAATGTGGGTAACGATAAAATGTTATTGATTAGTTTGGAAACTTTTATTTTTGTAATTTGAGAACATAGTTGAAGCTTGTGATCATTAAAGTAAAAATTGCTTCTACATTATACAATGTAAAACTAATATTACATTGTATAATGTAGAAGCAATTTTTTCAATTTTGTAAATGTGCGGTACCATGGAGTATTTTTATTGTTACAACTTTTGTGACTTAACGAGTATGGCAGTTGGGTTTGTCATTGAGTCATTCAACTACATGGTGCTCACATAATAGAAGCAACAAGAAATATGTAACCAAGATAATATGTAACTCATAATATGATTTAAAAGAGTGTCCATGGAGTTTCTTGCACGTTCTTCTCCATAGAGACCTACGCTTTGGAACGTGCGACTTAGCTTCACTTTTTTGGACTGACCGACATTTGACTATTCAAAAGTGCCTGTTAATGATCTCTTTGAAATAAATGCTTTGATTTTTTTAAATTTTAATGTAAAGTTCTGTACAGCGCAGAGAGCGCGCTGAAATCAGAATGGCCGTGTGGGCGCAAAACCACTATTTGAATATTTTGATGAGGATTTAATTCGATCACTTCCTGTTAATTTCTTTTAAATATTGCAACATCCTGTTGAATTTATGAAAGGATTTAATTTGATAACTTCCTTTCGAATTATTTTAAAATATTACGACATCCTGTTGAATTTATAAAAGGATTTCATTTGATAACTTCCTTTAGAATTATTTTAAAATATTGTTGAATTTATAACAAATTAAATGACAACTTCCTTTCTAGAAAATATTAAACATCCGGTCGAATTTGTGAGGATTTAAGTTGACCACTTAATTTTTATTTCTTTAAAAATATCAGAGCATCCGGTCATATTTAAATAAGAATTTACTGTGACAATTTCCGTTCTATTTAAAATATTTTTCTACCTTCATAGTGAATTTTTATGCTTGTCAATTTCTGAGTATAAAACCGGCCAAGTGCGAGTCGGACTCGCCCATGAAGGGTTCCGTAGCAGCAAGTAACATAATATAAAAGTTCTTGTAATGTGTTGTAACTTTGATCGATTTTTTAATAATAGAGAATTTTTTTCGATTTATGACGCATTAAAAAAAAACTACTTACTAGATTTCGTTCAAACCAATTTTCGTTGGTAGTTTTTATAGTAATGTATATCATATATTTTTTTTAGTTTTATCATTCTCTTATTTTAGAAGTTAGAGGGGGGGGGACACAAATTTTACCACTTTGGAAGTGTCTCTCGCGCAAACTATTCAGTTTAGAAAAAAATGATTTTAGAAACCTCAGTATCATTTTTGAAGACCTATCTATAGATACCCCACACGCATGGGTTTGATGAAAAAAAATTTTTTGAGTTTCAGTTCTATGTATGGGGACCCCCAAAATTTATTGCTATTTTTCTATTTTTGTGTGAAAATCTTAATGCGGTTCATAGAATACATCTACTTACAAAGTTTCAACAGTATAGCTCTTATAGTTTCGGAAAAAAGTGGCTGTGACATACGGACGGACAGACAGACAGACAGACAGACAGACAGACAGACAGACAGACAGACAGACAGACATGACGAATCTATAAGGGTTCCGTTTTTTGCCATTTGGCTACGGAACCCTAAAAACCGTTGTAATGTGATTAGAAAGGCACTTTTTGACCGACCATAGAATAAACAACTTGAACTGAAGCAATGTATTTCTTTATTATCATTCTAAAACATTTCCTGATATCACTGTGACTGTGAATTTTGTGTGACGTCAACTCCGACGGCGATCATACGCCGACATATACAATCTGCTGACATCTCTTTGACGTGCTCTTCAAAGAAATATCAGCAAACCGTAGGAGCACAGAAGGGCCGACACCCACCAGGGTCGCGGGGATTTTCTGAAAAGAAAACCCATAACCCTCGAACACAAATGACAGCTAAAAGTTTGACACGCCCTCCAGCTCCAACCTAGATCGGGAGTCATTGGATGATTTCCTACCTTAAAAGAAACCCAGAAATCTAAAAACTGTTACCATAAGAGAAAAGTCTAAATCCTTGAAAAAAATTCATCTCGCCACGTTTGAAATGAAAGAATTCGCTTTACAAATCCGGCCTGTGATTGGGGTTGTTGTCTACAATGCGTCCGGGGACGGAACGGGCGCCGGACACGGTAGTAGAACGTGATCGATGATGGCGTACTGGGTTCGTGTGGTCTAAGGGATGGGATGTACGGATGGATTATTTTTGATTTAGGAAGGTTATAGTTAAATGGCGCTGGTACATGGTGGATAGCACCAAGCAAATCGTTTTGATATCACTTTAATTTATTATGCTATCAACTAAGGAGTGGAAAGTCCCGTCGAAGTTTGTGTTTTCTGATAACTGGGAGATCATCAAGGCAAGAGTAAATATGTTACCTCTAAGTAAGCGTACCCACCGTCGTCCACATCATATATCTTATCATCAGATAAGAGAGTGGTGGACAAGTAAGTTGAAAGTCTTTCTCGTTTTACTGATTTTACAATACACAGCCCACGTCTTTAAAACCAGAAAGCTGAAATGATGGCACACATTTTTCCACCAGAATAGGAATGCACACGCGGATAGACTCGTTGCAAAAGTGCTAGTATTTGATCAATAAATTTGGTAGTGGGTTTGAATACCGATAGTAAAGTTGATGTAGCTGAGTATCGCATTGTATTGGAAACCATTCCAAAAATCTATCAGGTTCTCAGAATTCTTAAAATTCCAACTTACCAATGAACAAATTAGTTCCCCAAAAATGAAAAAGTCAGTTTTGTCCATTTTGCAATTATTATTCAATTTGATTGTAAAGTGCAATTTGTATTGAGTCTGCGGGTTATCGGAAAAAAACAGAACCAGTTGTTGTGGCGATGCTTGGAAGAAGCAGTAAAGCTTCTGTCTGACAATGGCCGTTATGCAGATAAATATAGATGGGAAACTTGAAACTCGAAACATTTTTTTTTCTTCATAAGATTGCAAATATGACTTCAGAGTGGAATCCTGGATTCAATTTCCTGGCTGGGCAAATTGTTATTGGATTTTTTAATTCAGTTTTCGCAGTTATAGCCCGTTTACAGGGAAGTATATCTCCTTATTATATTGTGTTATGCTATATTACACATACGTACGGCGACAAATTGTAATAAAAAAATAATAAAGAAAACTATTTTATTTGGCACAATCGTAGATACACACAATGTAGTAACAACATGTAGACACTAATAAATTATTATAATTAAAAAAAAAGACAACTAGCAATGTGTGTCTCAGGGCGGCGCCAAATAGGTCCAGTTCAGCAATAATGCCAGACAACTACATGATAGTTGCCTGACGCATGTTTTCAACTGAACCTTATTTAACTAAGCCATTAGATTTGCACCAAGTCTCTCAGTTCTATCATCGTGATGACTGCAGTGCTACTAGATTATGAGAAAGAAAAACTGTTCACATTTGAAATGATATTTAGATCAAGTTGTACAGTGTAAATTATTTATTGCTTGGTTCGCTATTCGCTTATACTTTAGACTTATATCTTACGTGCTAAGTACGGACTATGAAATAAAGCATTACGTCAGCTATCTGTCATACTCATACATACAGGAAAGCTTACACTTACAATTTAATAGCTTCTACCTTTGTAACATTTTAAAATATCGTGAGTTCTGGCTTACATTTCTTGGCGATAACATTTTCACCTATTTTAAAGTAGTATTGGCTACAATTTAGGTTGAACTTTAATACATTATCGAAAAATTTGGTCCTTCATCTGATCTTTCTCCAATCCATTTTCCGTCTCATTGGACTATGAAAGTAAAGGAACAGTATTCCTATATTTGTCTATATACTTGTGCATATACAAATATTATCTCCAGCGTACTTGGTTAATTTCTGTTAATATTGGACGTAATCAAAGTTCATCATCATCATCATATCAGCCGAAAGACGTCCACTGTTGAATATAGGACATACATTGAACGGTCCTATGCATCTCGTATCCATTGGACTCCCGCAACTTTTACCAGGTCATTGGTTCACCTTGTGGGATGCCTTCCAATGCTGCCTCTTCCGGCACGCAGTCGCCATTCCGGAACACTTCGGCCCCAAAGGCCATCTATTTTGAAGGCAATGTGCTCTGCCCATTGCCACTTTAGTTTGGAGATTCTTCGTGCTATGTCGGTAATCTTAGTTCTCCTGGGAATATCTTCATTCCATATCTTCAATCAAAATTAGTTTAGGAGAATTTATTATTATACTGCTCACTTAAGTTATCTAGCTTTAATATCCAGCCTCGTTTTGACACAAAGTCTTGAAGACATCTCGCCAACACTTTGTCAAAGTGTACCTAATGCTGTAACGACGCGAATCTAACTAGATACGTTTATGTATTCCCGTCTATTGTAGTGTTGTCAACATTGTGCTCTGAGCTAGTAATGTTGGGTTCAGATGGAGTTTTAGTTACTGTTAGAAGTTTTCCCGTATCGTCATCTTCATGCCCGTGTTATTTAGGATCAGCACATCACATTTTTTTTTCCAATCTATCCTGTTACCGTCACGTTATCATTAACTCATTTTTCTTTCATATCACTCCTCACATAATCCATTCATCTTTTCTTGGTCTTCCTTCTCCTTCGCTTTCTATCTACATGTATTCTCATAACTTTTTTAGTAATGTTACTATTACTACCGCGTTACATTCCTTCTCTTCATATGACCATACCAAGATAAACCATTCTCTTTTTAGTTTTTTTGAGATTTCATGTAAATTTACAAATTCAGTGATGTTGTAAAAATAATAATAATATAATCAACTGGAAAGTTACTGAGTTGTGATAATACTAGGAAAATCATGTATGCTACAACATGTTATGACATCTATAATTGATTTGCTTGAAAACAGATGATTTACGTGGGACGCGTGTTACAGCTTTGTATACGCAGTATGTTTCTATGTCATCTGTTTTTTAAGCTTGAATATGCTTATATATGAATTTGTGTATCTATTTTAGAATTAAGTATTTATTAAGTTTTGTTATTTTTATATTTGCACTAAGTGCAACCCCATTTTGTGTCCAGGCCATCCCTGTCCATTCAAGGTTGCTTGGAAGAAATCGCCTAGAGCGATAAGGCCGCCAATTGTGTGTTTTTTATTATATGGTTTTCTTTTTGTAAATTTATAATCTTGATGTGCAATAAAGTATATATAAAGTCATTTCAGTCATTTCTTTCAAGTCGTCAAAAATCGAAAGAAAGATTTAGACATTTTAGTTTCTACCCTCATTGTTGCATAATAGTAGAATCTATTTCAGAAATATAATAATTATTATTATATTTTTGAAGTGAAAACTTCTTTAGCGGCGTTGAGCACTTTTGGGTGGGTATAAAATCTTAAACTCGCGTCAGGACACGTGACCCTGATCGAAAAAGCGTAAGACGGCGACGTCATCGATATCTAAGTACTAGATAGGGCGTGCTGAACACTCACTTCAAACGAATCCTTTGCACTGAATTCTAGGCAAATTGACATTGATGACTTTAGTGCAATTTTGACGTTCATACAGTTTTAGAGCGGAGCTTATAAATTCAAAAGAAAGTGAATTTGGGACGTAAATAATAATTCAGTAGTCATGAAAATAAAATAATTGATTATTCAAGCAATTTAATTGCTTCAAATTTCGTAATAGTATGTTAGAAATTATATTATTTTATTTAAAAGATTTTCCATTTTACAATCATAGACTAAAACATGCAGATGTTTCATCCCACAAAAACCGGGTTTTTTACCTACAACTCATTTAGTGAACACGAATTTGCATGATGTTTTATTCCGTTTGTTTTTTTTTAAATATTCTGTTTAATATTTTTTTCTTTTTTGTATAAATAATAGGTACCAATGAATTCCGTCAAATTCAATAAATATGAATACGTCTGTTTTGCGATACTGTAAAAACTCAGGTTCAGTTGAATTTGTAGTCATATGTGTAATATAAGTGATAGAGTCTGTCTAACGAAAGCGTGACCTGAGAAAAGGAGGTTAAAACCAAAGATTTTGTATGTGGTATTATTGAAATAGTAGGAGAAAAAACTTTTGATACTTGAGTATTTTTTGTATTTATGACAATTGTAAAATAGTTGTATAGGAACTTATTTTAGTCAAAAACGTGTGTAGACTTAAGCTAGAACTACACTACACCGACGCACACGTGTGAGACGTCTCAGACGTGTGCGGCAGGTGTGCACACTACACCGACGCAACGCGTAACACGTGTGATGCCTTTGTTTTCATCGGAGGATTAAAAACAGATCAAACTTGCTTTTTCATTTACCATCGAAGACACTTCCGCCTGACCACCGCGATCAGACGCGTGGATAGCCCCGCCCACCTTCCTCTAAAATTTCGGGGACCGATGTATCCGCATCGCGGACGTAGCGTCGCATGGCGTGGCGTGGATCAAGTGTAGCTTTAACAGTCTATTTTCCATATGAAATGTACCTATGGAGACAGATGCTCCGAGATCGGCGTGTGTAGCACACGTGTGAGCAGTATAGTTCTAGCTTTAATTATTGGTGGGTGTATGGTAAAGGTCAATAATAACACAAAATGTTAGTTATTATTCCAAATTATTTTATTTTATCTGTTATCTCAAATGTCGCTACATAATATTCAAATAATACTCTTTATTTACCATTTCATTCGACTCGTGAGACACAGAAAGTTCAGCAGCTATCTCTTTCAAACTTAAACTAGGATTTCAGTCACTATTTCCTTCACTTTCGCGATTTTAACTTCAGTTGAAGACTTTGATGCACTACCAGACAGACTGAGGCAAATCTTTCATTACATCTCAGCCGCTTTTGAACGCATTCTACAACTCATTAGCATGTTTTTGATTAAGTCGATTCACTAAAAGTCTTCTTCTATGCCAGATTATCTAAAAATATAACAAAAAAAAATATTGTTATATCGTAAATATATCTAATAATATTTGTCAACAAGGATCAAGAATATAACGTCATACTAACTTAAAAATTCAGAAATCGTATATAAACATTGTTGGTTTTTATTGAAAACACCTTCTTTCTCTTCTTGTTTTTGTTTGAATTTATTAACCATAGTGTGTAGCAGTTTTCGCACGTTACTGTTTATTGTTTTTCCCATAATTAAGCAATTATTTTTGAAAAATAAATATCTGTTTACAAAAACTGACAATTGCAACCATAGATTTTGACGTGATTTTTTCGGAAAAACAATGTTGCCAATTTAATTTAAAAAAAAAAACTCCAGGTTACGCTTTCAGTAGACGCACTCTACATCACTAAGTGATCATTACTGGTATTGAGATTTCGTCCTTCATAAACTATAATTATAATTATTTCAAGTTTGTTCACTCTGGTCAGCCGAAAAGAGAAAAATTGATAAAATATCTTAAGAGGATAGACGTGACAACACGTGGCTTCCTACAAAATATCCTTTTATCTGCTCTTCACACTTTTAAACTGATGATACTAAAGCTGGAAAACGTTTTCTAATGAGTCGGTTATTCCTTGCAGTAATGCTATTCCTTCAGAATGTGCCTTTAAAACATTTATAGCTTTCCCCTACATCATTAAACCAAGTGCAAATTTCTGACTCCGAATCAATTTTTGATTCGCCCCGAAAAATAAAGTTGAAAATAGATTTAAAAAAAGTTTTAGTTTTTTATGTAATTTATTTCATCCCCATTGCTCTCAAAAAGGTGAAGGAAAACATCATAAGAAAACCAGCATATTTCAAAGACATGCGACATTCACCAACCCGCACTTTACCTTCACTTTTCTTGGACTGACCGACATTTGACTATTCAAAAGTGCCTGTAAATGGTCTATTTGAAATAAATGCTTTGATTTTGATTTTGATTTTGCACTGGGCCAGCGTGGTGGTTTACGGCCCATTCCCTCTCCTAGAGAGAAGGCTTGAGTCCCAGCAGTGGGAACATTAAAAAGCTGATTACGCTATAGTTATAGTTGTTGTTTGTTTTGTTACTAAATATTAGCAGCGCAGTCCTGACCATCATTTTCTGGTGGTTCAATGGTTTCATTATTTTACACGATTTTGAATTCACTAATTATTAGACGTATTTTTCTGAATTTACACTAACGTGGACCATTGGTAAAATTTTTAAATAGAGTTTTATTGTAATGTGAAGTATTGTAGGCAAAAACTATGTCACTTCTGCGGTATAAAAATCTATATGGATAACATGTCATTACACTATGTTGAACTAAACGCGTAAGTACTTCGAAATTCATGGCGCTTAAGACGTTTTGGTCGTGAAAAAATTATCCTCTAAAAGCTATCAGCGCTTTATATTTTAATAGTTCTGTTAGACGACATAATGCCAATGTAGCGCTGCAGCAGATTTTCGTTTTAACTTTTTAATATTTTGACAAATCTTTTCTATGAAAGGACCTGTCTATCACTAGAATATAAGTCAATGGGCGACGTTGATTTTTCGGAGAGATAAACTTTTTAATGTAAAATAATTGTAATAGTTTTAAAGTGTTAAATTTTTAATGTAATATAAATTGTCATGTTTGTGTACGATAGCGCAATAAATGAATATTGTATTCTACCACATAAATGATAGTACTTTTATACTGATAAAGCAATTGGTGCAAAATTATTCCCTAACCATTCCAAAATATCAAACATGCTCAACGTTAATAATCAAGTTTTCACTTCTGCCGGCACTCCCGGAGTGCAACCCGTCTTTTTTTTTTTAATAAATTGATGAAATAAAAATATAAAAAATCGGTTACAAAAACACACTGGTAACACTTTTTGGAACCTTACTCAGATGCATAAACCAGTTCTACAAATCATCATTTTACTTTGATGAAATCTACTGCCAAACTGAATAACTTAATTTATAATCTTTTTCAATAAAACTTTCCAAATAATGTAAAAACTTTTGCCTCCAACAATTCCATCTGAGCCCGCCAGAACGTTCACACAATAGAACTAAACTTTGAATCACTTAGCGATTCCCCATTAACTTGCTTCTAGTTCTGAGTTATTTCATGACGTCATAATTATTGTTCGCATTCGGGCAATTATGTGCGAGTGCGACTATACTGCCAGTGAAATATGCAGGGGATTTAGATCTTAAAAGGGTTTTGATCTCTATTTGAGCTGAGAATAATGGTGATATTGGTGTGAGAGTAAGTACGAGTAATATTATGGATTAAATATTAATGTTGATTTAAGTGGGAAATTAGTATATTAGAGAAAGTTTGAAAGTGGCGCCAGTGACTGACAAGATGAAGGGAAATCATTTGTCTTGGTATTGTCATGTGAAGAAGAAGCATAAAACGCATGTTACGAAAAGAGTTATGAGTATATGTGTGATTGATATGAGAGGGAGGAAGGCGAAAGAAAGAATGGATGTATTATGTGAAGAGTGACATAAAAGATAAGAGAGTTAGTGATAGCGAGACAGGTGACAGGACCGAATAGAAGAAAAAATACGTCTTTGATCGACCCCAAATAATACAGGACAGGGCCAGGATATGTTGAATAATGTTGATTTAAGAAAAACCATGTATGTGTTTATGCATACAAATATCGCAATTAAAACTATATAAAGGCATTCAAGCAATACATTAAAGTAACTGGTTACCTACCAATTTCATGGTTTATCTCCGGGTATTTGTACAAGTTATCAGTTAAAACTCAGTTTTTGTTTTATGTTTATTTGACAGACTAACTTAAGTACCACTAGGTGGTTGGAAAAATACTGTTCTTGTTGGTTTTGTACTTTGTAATAATTTGAATCCATCAATTATTACAAAGTAGTAATTGGTAAAATAGTAGGTAATTCCTAGAATTAGGACAAAAAGAGTGAAGTCCTCCTACCGTTGTTTGGGAACGCCGTGGTTGCGCGCTACGAGGGTCGTGAAAGCACATGGCCTCGGACTAGTGCAATGCCAGCTCGAGTCCCAACTGCTGTATCTTCTTAACGACTTTCGCTACCCCGTGTGTCGCTAGTTCGACCCTACACCCGGTACGACTCTCCCTGCGCCAGGACCAGCGTATTGTATGCGTAACAATCCACGCTGACCACGTCAGGGTGGAGTGTCGCCGCGCAACACGTAGTCGTACCTGATGTTCCCCAAGGGCGGTCCTAGTACTGATTCCTGCGCAACACCGCATAACATCTCTCGCCGTTTCCACTCTCCCTGGCGACAAGGGTAGATGACGATCTAATAATGTAATTATATTTACTTTAAGTAATTTTACACTCACTATTCTTTTTTTTTCTTAACTATGGTATAATAGATATATCTCCAATTGCATTTTTAAAATAAATCAGTTTAGGTAGAAGACACGATGTCCAAATGTCAAAATACGTAAAGAATTTACCAATTTATTAATATTTCGATAAGATAAACAATTTTAGAGTTTTTGACAATCGTTATAGCTAATAGAATGTTACTCTGTCTAGAACTTTTTCATATATTCTGTGTAGACTCGCCGCACACTTGTATCCAGTAGCGGCAACGCCCTACAGCAGTATTCACGACTCACCACTTAAGGTAGCTACGAGCCACACACAGAGCCGACAACTGTCACTATCGCACTGCTCCATCCCCCGCACAGTTAACCGTTAGACGTTATCTGCCACGTAGGTATTGCACGCGTCACCATGCCATGCCACCACGTACGAGCAAATTTCCCGTGTCGGAGTTCATCGTAAGATTGCGCAACAGTGACCGCGTTGTAAAATTTAGCGGCTTCCGAACACCGGTGGCTGTCACTCACTTTTGACACTGTTACAAATGTGGCGGTAACGCGCGACAGTCACTGGTGGCTGTGGTCAGTGGCTCGTTTGCGTCGAGCCTAAGGTATCACTATTAATACATACCTACCTCCTAACATTTTCAAGGGCAGACTACACATTAGGGACAAAAAGATGTCGCGACGTAATGTCTTTATTGTGAAAATATGCTTAGTGTATCTAGGTATAAATCAAGAGAGGTCCTTATGGCATACATAGTTAAGGACATTGAACCATTCGGTATATTTATTAGTGGTTCTGAGAAAATATTAATGTTGAGAAGTAGTACTCGACATGAAAATATTAAATTATTTTGGATTGGTTCAGTAGGTGAAGTTGCTAGGGCTTCACACATGTGAAGGACGGAAACGTATTATGTACTGGAATAAAACTTAAGTCTTAATCAAGGCCTTGGTCCATGGACTGTAAGATTATTTGAAATAATTTTTGTCCTTAAACGCCAAAGGCAAATGAAAGTAAAGAAAGTAGTCTGCCACTCCTTCTCGATCCACTCAGAGCGGGCAAAGTTATTAGATGATTTTTTAAACCAAAGAATAAATGGTCCATTTGTGTTCCAGATTGTATCCGAATTTCTTGAGCCAATGGGGCATGAAGGATTGGAGGATTTAAATTATCTTATATTAACTTAAATGTAAAATAACTAGACATGGTGTTTTACATCATCCCTCGTTAATTTGATACACACATTCTCAAGTTTACTTAGCCTTGAAGTCGAGTCCTTTTACGGTTTGTATAACGTTAATTCAGTGTTACTAAGAACTGGGTACGTGGGTAAGTGGCGATATGTTTCCATGCCCCCCGCCTGATTAGGATTCTCACTGGACACTGTTTATTCGGGATGTTTTAATTACAGATTAGGTGAGAAAAAACGCCCGTATCACCATTGCGCGGCAGTGAACTCCCGTATATTCGTGAAAACGATTAGCGGCGGCGACTGGAAGAATGGAAGAAACAAACGTGTTGCGCCGACCCCAAATAAAATGGGACAAGGGCAGGAAGAAGAAGAGTATATTAGAGGAAGTTTGAAAGTGGCGCCAGTGACTGAAAAGTTGAAAGGTAATCGGTTGTCTTGGTATGGTATGTGAAGAGGAGGGATGAAGCGCATATTACTAAGAGAGTTCTAAGTATACATGTAGATGGATGAATTGTGTGAAAAGTGATATGAAAGAAAAGGGAATTAGTGATAGTTTGACGGGTGACAGGACAGAATGGAAGAAGAAATCGTGTTGCGCCGACCCCAAGTAATATGGGATAAGGGCAGGAAGAAGAAGAAGATTAGCGGCGGCGACCTATCACGTCCGGCTCTGATTCAAGTCAAGTATGGAGAGACTATCTCTATGCCCCGGCTCCCCTGGGCATTGGGAGACAGGGTCACTACTGGCCATCGTCGGTGCGGGCTTGTGTCCGATGAAGGTGAGGGTAGCTCGCTATGTGACAAGAATCAGGCCTAGATTAACGGCATCATGGTCTATGCACACCTCCAAGAGACGTCAGCAAAATTGCCGCAGGCTGCAAGGGTTTATTATTCGAAAGAGTTACTTTAGTACGCATAGGTCAACTGAACGAACACACGTGGGCTTTGGGCTTTAGTCATTAAAAGTCTGACAACAAGAAGAACCACATTGACCTTTCAAAATCCTGATTGAATAAAAATATTATTACTAGTTGGTATTTTTGGGATGTCTCTTTCACCATCCGCTCGACCTAGTATACAAGGTTATTGAAAACGTTTTATACAAAGATGTTATTAAGGCATCCCAGTAATGAAAACATGTTTCATAATGCCAGGATTTTCGGAATTACTACAATGGTTATGAACCTATCTTGGAAATACTTGGGCTGGTCCATAGAGTACGAAAAGATCAGGCTGGCAGCAATTGGAAATGCCATTCTGGGGGAAAATCATGAAATACGTCCTTCCGCTCTGAGTGGATGGAAAGGGAATGTCAGATGACAACCCACCTGTGTTCCTTCTAGTAGCTAGTGATTTATCTATTTATCAGGTTTCATCTACATCCGTTTAACTGTTTATATGTTTAACTTGCGTTATACACGTATACCTGGGCCTACATGTTTCTTTTAATCTATACTTTTAGATATACTTTTATACCCTTTAATATTTTTTTATGCATTTGACGATAAATTGTCTCTTTTCCACCCTTGGCAGAGAATACCTAAGGTATTAAGTATGCTTTTGAGCTGCATAATTCAACTAATTTGGTAGTATATATTAATGTCTTTGCAAATAATAAATAATTTCTACAGTGTATTTAATTTTATTAATAGAAGATGGTTTCTTTAACGGCAAGATAGGTTTATGTTGTGTATTTATATCCAGAAATTTTGCAATAAAAGACTTACAGAAATTAAAAGCTTGTATTCCGATCAGAGAAAAACAGAAGTATTCTTTCATAAAAAAAAAAAATGACAGCTCACAACAGTCCCAGGCCTGTACCAAGGCCTGGGACTGACCCGATTGATTAATTGGGGACGTGCCGATTTCCGGCCACCGTAGGCGCGGGCTTGTGGATGGCGAGTAATGGGTAGTTCGCTGTCCGAGTCCAGTAATCGACCGGACGAGCCCAAGTCTTCGACGGCGCGTACTGTTTCCGCGAGCCTCAAGGAGTTGTCAGCAACCGTAGGGGCCCAGCAGGATCGAAACCTACAAGGACCAAAGGTCTGCTTCTAAAAGGAAGTCTCGGCCCCGGTATGAAAGACAACAAATGAACGGGTTGGTTGGTTAGGTTTTTTTAGTCAGTAAAAGTCTGACACTATCTCCCGCTCCGCCCAAAGGATACACACACATTGAACTTATTGACTTGCCAGGTTTGTAAGAAAAGTTTTGATGATGCCGTCTCCGTCACAGCTTAGTACTCTGTGGCAGCCCCAAATATTACAGGTGTGGAAATAGACAACAATGTTTCGGGATGGGTCCTGTGCCCCTGTTCGGTATTAATATAATATTATAATAACTATCATTGTGGTCCGGCTATGAATAGGACCATTATTGTAGAACATAAATTTAGATCAAACAAATACTTAGTTAACTTTATTATTTCAGCAAACAATATTGATTTTATCAGTATTATTTGGTTGTATTTTTAGTTTAGATTATAAATTTTAAAATATTTAAGAAAAATTAAATATTTTATTGAAATATTAAATATTCATTAAAATAGCTAAGGCGTGTGCTGAATTGTTCCAGTATAAAAATATATGTATAGACTATGTTGTTATGAAAAATCACGTACAATTGCTATGCCGCTCGAGGGCTTCCTTTATCAGTACCTACCTACCTTTTTAGAGAGTCTATAACTGGAATATTATAAATAAAATAAACACCAATGCCAGTTTTAAAAGAATAATTACAGTCAGGTGACATAAGGATGTTATTTATTTATTTAAACTTCATGTACAATAGTGATAAATAGGCGGACTTAATGCAACAAGGCATTCTCTACCAGTTCAGTCGGTTCTGTTCTTTATCAGGTCGATAGGCGCGTGTAATTTAATATATACATATTATAGATGTAAAATAGTAATCAACGATAGCATCGCTGCTTACCATCAGGTAAGATTGCAGTCAAGCACTAGTTTATATCAGTTTAAAAAAATGTGATAGAGATAAATACATAAACTTTTTTACTATGTTCGACCTCACGTTCACACTACTTCGTATCTCTGATAATAAATAGGATTAAATAATCAAACTTCGAAAAGAGCAAAAAGACTCTACTCTCTAATCCTTTGATACACGCTGACTAAGTAAAGGACCAAATACATTGCAACGATATAAATGTTGCCGTGCCCAAAACGAAAAAACCGGCCAAGAGCGTGTCGGACCACGCTCAGTGTAGGGTTCCGTAGTTTCCCGTCCGTCACAATAAAGTGTACCCACTTATGAGTTTAAAAAAATGCTTGCTACGATTATACTACAAACTTAGTCCAGAAATTATTTTGTAGAACCCTTTTGTCTTTTTTGTACAAAAACTGTTCTTTCCATCAAGTTCAAAATATTTTTCCTAGAAAGTCCTTATAAAGTTCTACTTCTCAGATTTTTTCATATTTTCTAAACTTATGGTTCAAAAGTTAGAGGGGGGTGGGGACACATTGTTTTTTACTTTTGGAGCGATTATTTCCGAAATTATTGACATTATTAAAAAAATGATTTTAGTAAACCCCTATTCATTTTAAATACCTATCCAACGATATATCACACGTAAGGGTTGAAATTAAAAAAAAAATCACTTCCCACTTTACATATAGGGGGGCTACCCTAATAAAACATTTTTTTTCCAATTTTTATTTTACCACTTTGTCGGCGTGATTGATATACATATTGGTACCAAATTTCAGCTATCTAGTGCTAACGGTCACAGAGATTAAGCGAGGATGGACAGACAGACAGACAGAAAGACGGACAGACAGACAGACATGGCGAAACTATAAGGGTTCCTAGTTGACTACGGAACCCTAAAAACCTCTCCACCGAAAATATGTCATTAAATCTAAAAGCGCTACATTAGTTCGTTCTATAAAAAGCTGAAACCCTCAACAATCGCGCATAGTATTAACCCTGTACGTAATAGCGAACATTAAGCGATGCAGCGCTTTACTTAATTACGACTGTGTTTACGAGTTGAGTGCAGTTGAATCACATGCAAAATGCTGCTTTTAGTCTCGGAGCTAGGGACCAAAGTTTCTGCGTTATTTCAACCACCATTCAAGGCTTGCTAGTGAATAGTTAGTGTGTCGTTCAATCAAGGAAAATGGTTGAATAAAGGGAGTTCACCGGTTTTGAAATGACAGCTCTCTGTTTCTCAAAGAACGTGTTAGATGTCGGTCTACGTGTCAAACGAAATGACAAGAAGGAAAATGTAGTGAGTGTTTGGTTGAACTGAGTTTTGACAACAATATAGCTGAAAATGTGCTAGTAAGTGTTTTACATGAAGTGTAAATTTGATTTTTATGCAAAAATAGGGTAGATAAACAAACAAATCAACTGAAACTTGGTTACAAAATCCAATTAGTATTACATGAAAAATAGTAACCTACTTATTACTCAGAATCAGGGGCATACAGGAGCAGTAAGTATTTATGGTTTTCTGAGAGTCTTATTAGGTTTCAAGTTGTATAAGTTGAAAAAGAGAGTTACATACTTAAAAAATGTCAAAACTGTTTTCTAATAAATACTCGATTGATAGAATCGATACCACAAAAATTGAGCAGAAATTACTACCATAATATTATTACACGGTCCTAAATTTTTTTTTTTTTGTATTTGACAAACTCTAAACAAATTGTTATTGAGCATATGAATTATAAAACTAATTACAAAATGGAAATGTCGATGGTGGTTACTAAGAGGTAAACATTGTTGATAGTTCTAAGTTTGAGCTACACAAATGCTTGGACTGACTGGAGAGGTCTACCCAAATCTGTGTGGTTCTTACTTCAAAATATCATCTGAGACATTAATCTGTATGTTTCTCATATGATTTGACCATTATGTGTTTACTGTATAGACTTTAAAAGAGACTTTGATCCTTGAGTTTATTTCGGTTTTTCTTCTCTGGGTAGTCCAGCTGGAAAACACCGGCGTTGTCTAGTTTAAACTGACGAAAAACATATTGTCGTGTCAGTGTTTTTTTTTTTAACCTATTTGCAAAATAAATATAGGTAATTTATTTTTTAAACTTTAATCATGTAAACTAGAAATACACGTAAATTAATAACAACTTATTAATTTACGTGTATTTCTAGTTTACTGATAAAAACATACCATTGTAAAATAAAATAAAAAAAAGGTTTACTAACAACGTTTCAAACAGTAGCTAATACATTTTTTTTGACACTGTCTCCTAAACTATAGCCTCCAGCAATCGAGTGCACATGATCGCAGCGCTCAGTCAGACGCTTCCTCCGTATTTGCGAGGCAGATGAGATAAAGAACTACTGTTTATTTACATAGTACATGCAAAAGAAACGCTTCGATACTTTCTATGTAGGTATACGAATTTTACTCAGTGGAAATATGTAGTTGGCCTTATAATGTACCCACTGTTGGGACTCAGGCCTCCTTTCTAAGAGAGGGAATGTATCGTAATCCACTACGCGGGCCCAGTGAGGGTTGGTGAAATATTTACGAGCATATAACATAATAAACGCACATCTTCAGAGTAGTATGTTTAGAATTGACTGCTGAATCGATTTAAGCAGTTTTAAGATATGTATGTATTTTTGTCTTATAACTTTTTTATTAAGGTGAGAAATCATTTAATGACATCTCCCGCCCTTGGGCCCGGCCAGAAGGTGTGTCACACTTTTACTGACTAAAACCTAATCCTATTCCTCCTTTCCCTTCGTTCCAGAACTCCGGGGTTCTCTTTTGCATCACCCATGGCTCTAGTAGACTTCGACCCTGCTATGCCCTTACGGTTGCTGACATCTTGAAGCGCGTGTGGGACACCACGCGCCGTCGTCGATTCGGGCTCGGTCCGGACGGTAACCAGAAATTCGGACGCCGAGCTACCCATTGCTCGCCGTCCGCAAACCCTCGCCTACGGTAACCGGAAATCAGGATCGACCGTTTCCTTTGCTAGCATTACTGCTTCGCAGTAAGAGGCGACCTCCTGCCACTTTACCTTATAAATCTTTACTTTTTTTGATAAATTCATGATAAATTTTGATTGCATCACTTGCGTGTTTGTATACGCGTGCATAGATGCCAATACTAATGTGGTTCCAATCATAATAAACCACCACCTCACCACCACTACCTACCACCACCACCTCATCACCTTATCTCTTTCTTTTATTGCACCTACCACTGTTTTTCTCTGCACCACCCGAAGGTTGACTGGAAGAAAATGCCTAAGGCATTAAGTCCGCCTCTGTACTTTTATGTGCATGAAGTATAAATAAATAAAAAAGTCGAATACTTACTTAGCCGGCCAAAGATAGTTCAGCAATAGGTACCTTATTAATATTTAGAAGAGGCTCAGCAGATTATAAAAAAATAATGATAAAAAATTAATCTAAAATCACCAAAAACCTAACCCACTAGCTAGTTCCGTTGTGTTGTGCTGGTGCTGCCGCTGCGGCTGCGGAGAACTTCAAGTAGCGGAAATATAATAACCTGGTTGGAAGTTATATTTCTGAACCGTTTGGGGTTGAAACTCTCGGTTCATGGAGTCCGAGTGCTCACATCTACAACTACACTAATGTTATAAAGAGGTAAGGTTGGTTTTTTTGTTTATAGGAGGCAATCTCTGGAAGTACAGGTCCGTTTGCTAAAATTTTTTCACCGATAGAAAGATGCTTTATTCTTGGATGACATCTACATTAATATAATAAAGAGGTAAAGTTTTTTTTTGTGTGTAGGGGGTAATCTCTGAAATTACTGGTCCGATTGTTAAATTTTTTTCACTGATAGAAAGCTGCTTTATTCCTGAGTGACATAGGCTATATTTTATGTACGTGAGCGACGCCGCGGGCAAAAGCTAGTGTTGCATAAAGATCTGTCAAAACGTCTAGTTGACACTTCGCATGACCCAAGGGCTGGCTTTTACTTCGGATAGAGGATAAGCATTGATATACAGCGTGGCAATGCCGCCAGTGTTTTAGGCACATTACCAGTCGACAGCAATGTGGAAGAGTTTTTCGACGCCATAACATGTTAGTTTGATTTTAGTTAGTTGTAATTAGTGTAAGGCTTTTATTATTTCTTTTTATTTTACGGTAATTATAGTTAGTTAAGGTATTTTTTTTATTATTCGTGCAAATAAATAAAGTTGCCCCTCTAAACTTTTCATGAAAGGCTTGGTGTTAAAGAAATTTGGATATACAGGATAACGTAACCTGTCCGAGACCTCTCTAAAGTAAATGTATCAGCCCAGATGTGTCTTTATTCAAGGTTGAATAATCAAACATATGGATAAGGAACATTCCGCGTGCCAACCTTCCCAATAATATGAAGCTATGTTTCGATATCATTTACCTGCAGGCTTACTGGTAACCTGACGTTTTATTTTTAAATGGTTCCGGAATGCTGGGAATATTTAAAAATACTGTGGGACCGAATAAAAAAATGATTGGTCTGTTGGTCAAGTGGTTAGTGGCCCTGACTGCTTTGCCGGAGGTCGTGGGTTCGATCCCCACCCAGGACAAATGTTTGTGTGATAAGCACGATTATTAGTTCTGTGCCTGGGTGTAATTCTTCTAGGCAAACGTGATCCATCGTCAGCCACATCATCGCTTACCATCAGGTGAGATTGTGGTCAAACACGAGCCTATCAATTTTAAAAAAAAACTACAATATGTATCTATTTAGAAACATATAAGTATCATATAAGTATCAATTAAGTATAAAAATATAAGTATAAACATATAAGTATCAATTGTTTAGTACTCGTAACATAAACTCTGCTTAGCTTGAGACTAGACGGCGTTGTGTGATAGTAGTGAAATATTATTATTATGAAATTAAAAAAAACGAAACCCTCGTAGGATCACTCGGAAGAAACACAGGTTTTGGACAGTAAAAGTCTGAGACTCTCTCTCATTCCAACCAGAATAAGAAAAATATTTGATGAAGTTGTGATAAAAAAAAACAAAGAGTAAACAAAAATTACTTTAAAAAATTCTCAACCAAATTCAAATGTTTTTATTTCATACTAGCTTTTGCCCGCGCGGCTTCGCTCCCACTTTTCCCTACTCCACCCTGCTCTACCCTACTCTACACTACTCTACCCTACTCTACCCTACTCTATCCTACTCTAACCTACCCTATTCTATCCTATTCTACCCTACACTACCCTACTCTACGCTACTCTACGCTACTCTACCCTACTCTACCTTACTCTACCCTACACTATCCTACTCTACTCTATTCTTCACTACCCTAATTTTCAATTTTTTATACATATTTTTTTTTATTATAACAAACAAAACAAAACATAATTAGCGAAATCGGTTCAGCCGTTCACGCGTGATGGCGTGACCAAGGAAATAGGGATTCATTTTTTTTAAATATAGATAGGCCTACATTGGCACCTAAAAACCTCAATAGCTAGTGCGCAGTTCCAAATTGGTCGTTTCCTAAGGAAAAGAACTGGCAAGAAACTCCATGGTTACTACAAAAAAAAAAATGGTTGTTCTTACAATATTTCCATATCACCACCAATATAACCAAATTCGTAACCCAACTTGTGTCAACCATTATCAAAGCAAACAATCAAACCTATTGCAGGTCCATTCAAAACCAAACTGCTTTCTACGGAACTAGAATCGATCGATCAATGTAAAGTACTGCGATACAGCTCACCACCTCTATGTAACGTATCGACGCTCAGGGGTTTTGATGATCGATGGTGCTTCTTCCCTGACTGTAGGAGCTCGGATTGAAATGTACAAGCAAATTGTATTGCGAAGACGTTGATTTATTTTCGTTCTACTACTTCTTTATACTTCTGGTTGCAAATTACTTATTTTTTTAGGTTATCATTGCCAAACTTAATGACAATGGGCAGGGTACATTTCACGCAGAACAGATGGTTGATGGAGATAGTGGGTTCTGGAGTGGCGGTAAAGGCCTCCCACAAGGTGGATCGATACCTGGTGAGGGTAGCGGGGGGGTCGATGGATGCGAGATGCACAGGACCAGTCGTTGTGGCGATGCTTGGGGGAGGCCTATGTCTAACAGTGGACGTCTTTAGGTGGATATGATGATGTTCTATACTCACCACTACTTAGGTGTAGAGATTCTTCAAGCAATTTTTATATCTTTAGGTATTAGCAAGTCGAAACCTTTTAGCCTTTTGACTTATACAGTAGGTACAAAATGATAGCTCAGGTTTCTAGATGTATTTGACAATGTTGTTACAAACTTATGTTTTTGTAAACGCAAAAATAAACAAATGAAATATGCCAATCAAAAGAGTGGCGACTTACACATGTTTTTGTTTTGTTGTCTAAGGATGAGTTGCACCATTTAACTATAACGATAACCAAACCATAACCAGCTGTGAAACGGCCGCCTATTGGTCAATTCGACGATTTGTTAACGGCTTTATCGTTATAGTAAAATGGCGCAACTCACCCATAATTGACAGTTTAATTAAATATTTCTTAGTTCATTTATTATAAAAAAAATTAAACCATTTTACCATCAGTACGATTTGGAAACCTTGTTCCAGAAACAAAATGTAGTACCCTCAAAAGATCAAAAATAAAACTTCAAAATCTAAAATCGACCTTGCATCCCTTTTCAAAACTTTATCGAAACAAACTCCTAGTTCAAACACTCATGACAGATTTAGCAGTTCTCCAGTTCTCCTTCACAAACACACAGAGCAATAGATTCAAACGTTTTACTGCAGAAAGTTTAAATGAGATAGCATTTTATGTTATTCTTCAGGGCACAGTTTTGTCTCTCTTTGGTTCGGGTTACTTTGCGAGTGTTAGTTTGTATTCGGATCCGTGGAATACAGTTGGGAACGTCATTGTAAAAAGAAATAGTTTCGTTACACGTTTCTCGATCTCGGTCTATATTTTGTAATGAAAAGTATTTAGAAGTTACTTTGCAGATAAAGGAACTTCAATCTGAATACATCAACTAATCGTAAAAAAAAACGAATCCGGCTCGAAGGACCAAATTTTGTACTGCCTATTCCTATTTTAAATTTTTTAAATAATACATTTTATAGGATTATATACCCGGTTTTATAGTGATTTTTATTTTACCGTGTAACCAACCAATGGTATGTGTTTGCATTGAACATCATTTTCAATACACACGGTGTTCACATCTCTTCTTTTCCTTCAGCCATATTAACATAGCTTTTTATAAGCCTGCGAAAAATGTAATAATCAATATCAATATCTAATTATGTGTTTTAAATAAATAAATTAAAACGTATTTACTCGCATTTAAATAACTTTTCTCTACTACAATTAAAATATAATATATAACCTTTTAGTAGTTTCAACATCGAAACTAGTTCATCAGTGTACAGTGCACACCTTATGTTCGTCTCAGGAGATGAAACTCGACCACGAAGTTAATGCCTCTGCTCCTCGGGGCCTTAACTTATAATAGAATGGCGACCGACGACCGAAATTGTAATTTATTTATTTAATTAACATTGAAATACAGCTTGACGATCGGGGAGTTAGAGAAAAACTTTAGGCTCCTTTTACTTTGAACTTTGAAGGTTGAGGAGAAAACTATCATTAAGTATTTGAAGAAAATAGCTTGCAAGATAAATATACCTGTTAAGATGAAACTAATTTATTAATATGTAAGGAGTGATTTTGTATACGAGAAAAAATTTAGAAAACAAAAAAATGTATTCTTGAGAACAGCGCTGGCCAAGTGGTAACGCCTTCAACCTACGTGTTACGTTACGGTTTCAAGTCAAGTTTGCATTATTTTGTGTACCTAATTTATTTCATCACCACTGCACTTAAAATGACGAAGGAAAACATAGTGAGGAAACCGGCATGTCCTAGAATAAAAAATTCGAAGACATTTGACATTCACCAACCCGCATTGAAGAATTATTAAAAGCAATATTCCAAAACTTTAAGAAATAGCAAAAACCACTCAAAGGAGTTTCGGGCCCAATTATAATGGAAACCTAAATAACCTGATGGTACAGCCATTAGATTTTTGGACAATCACTATTTATTTAACATATTTATTATTTAATTTTGTTATTTAAAAATATACAAAAATAGAATAGGTAGGTACTTACTGTAACAAAAATATCAAATTGGTGGTAAAGCAAATTAAATATAAAAAAAAGACGTGTGGCACTCGGGGACTACCGCGGTAAAGCTATTGCATAGCATTTATATCAAGTTATGCAATTATAATTATTTATTTATTTTATTTATACAGTATTTTTTTCCTTTGTTTTTTTTTTCTTTGATATTAATTGAAGTTACACTTTCACACATTGAATTGAATTTTGATTGATTGTTCACTCATTTGTTTTCTTATCGGTCACCACGCTCAAAAAACAAATGAGGGGTGTTAGGTTATTTTCGTTACGGAATTTCTGGATTCGGTCTCCACGCTCAAGGCCCGCGATAGAAGCTATGCAATAGCTTAAAAATATTTGAAAAATATCTGCCTGTCTGTGTTGCCTATAGTCAAGATGCTGTTTTCTATTGAGGCCCTAAGGGTATCATGGCCATTAAGGATGATGGTCACCCATCTAAAAATCGACTTTGGTAAGTGCTGCTTAACTTCGGAGACCTTTGCAGCTGTTATTATCTACCAGCGAATTCGTTTACAAGAACTAAAAGAATTTTAATCTGCGTTTCATACATAAACGAAACCAAACGATTAAAAAAAGTCTTGCAAAAAAATGTAAAACCTGAAACGGACGATTAACGTGAACATTTCAAAGAACGAAGAGAATTCATTACCTTTAATAATAGATGAAAGTAAGAAAAAAAAGGAATCGTTAAAATAGAATCCAATTATTCCCATGGCCATTGCAAATTGTACAGGATTTAACTGAGATAACTTTACGTGGATTTTTGCTGGAAATTATGAAATGGAGAAAGTTAGAAAGAACTTTAATTACGGTTTATTTTTATGTAAGCGCGAATTAAGGGTCCCACAGATAGCAATGCCACAGCGATATGATAGGTAACCCTTTTTTATTTAATGAAATAGAAAACAGGTGCAAATTTTTATGTGATAGGATAATGAAACTTATCTATTGGGACATCAAGATATTGTTTGTCGGATGACAAGCAATGGATGGCTCGCTGTTTGTTCGTCCGAGCTCGAGTCGTCGACGGCGCGTAATTATCCACGCGCGTTTCAAACAGATGTCAGCAAGACGGGGGCGCCAGCTGGGCCGAATCCTACTCATGAGACATGGGCCATGAGTTGACTTCTGAAAGGAAACCGCAAGGCCAAGAAAGCACATAGGTGTAGTATTAGTCAATAAAAGTCGGACACGACCTCCTGCACTGCCCTGGAGCAGGAGAATAAATTGGATGATTTTACACCTTAGAAAAAATCTTGTTTGTAAAAGTTAATAAAATGTTTATGATAAATACGAGTAATAATATTTATGGTTTTTGTATCTTTTTGGTGTGGACAGCAATCATCAACTTTAACTTAATATTCTCCAAGGCTCTTAACAGCTTGATAAAAAATTTAAGGAGTCACTATCTCCTGTCTATTTTTATTGGAAAGATTTCTAAACTGAGTAAGTATCAAAATTTTTATCCTTCACTAAAAATACTAATTGTACACCAAATATTAATGGACCTTTTACTATCATTAAGGGAATTCAGATACGCCGACTCTAAGTTACGTTAGTAGGGGATGGCGAGGTAAAGTTTTTTTTTTTTACAAACCACCTAAAAGAGTATATTTTATTGCAATATATTTAATGTTTTTGGTGGAATAAATGTATATTTTCTAGTAGAAAACAGAAATAAATTGAGGAACTGTTAAACGCATAAGAAAATAGTTTGACCTTTAAACAGCACTTAATCTGTTATTAATCCCACGCAAATTATCCACCATATCTATTATGTCAACACTACCTTGCGGTAGGCTAAACATTCGGTCCAATTTATGTGAATCCGTATAAGAGCTCACTTCCAGCAGTCAGATTTGTGTAATGCATGATTTGGATAACAGGCTAAGAGGAACACTACTAGCCTTGCAAGATTATTATGCTGTCCACAACCTTTATCATAGTCTTGCCTTTAGCATCGCATTCCTACTAAAGTTCCCAAAGCTGGAACTCAGGCTTCTTCTCTAGGAGAGAGAATGGGCCGTAATGAGTTCCGTTTTAAGTTGAAGGATATTTCATGTTTTCAAAAGTTTTGGTTCAAACCCTCAATATTTTCCTTCGCTGGCGGTGATTAAATAAATTACACAAAGTAAAGCACCTGCCTTTCTTTAAATCTATACTTCAATTCTGTAGGTGCACTAAACGTTAACAATCTTGATAATTATGTCTTATTATTTAAAAAAAAATCGTATGAAAGACAAACAAAGTTTATTTAAATTTAGATTACATAACATCGACGTAGGTAAATAACTAATTATAAACATTTTTTTATTACCTTTTTAGACAACTATAGCTAAAAGACATAATATATCAAGATTGTTTACATTCAGTTAAGTAGGTACCAAATGGAGTAAAAGACCTTACAAACTTTAAATCAAGGCCGTTACAACCCCTTCATGATTTTCCACCCCAAAAAAAGGCGTTTACCTACCATATTAACGAGAAATATAGAAATAATATTATAACAATTTCACTCCCACAGTGCGATATTGGTAATACACCGGAGAGATTTATTAATAAATCAACCAACTTTTTTTTAATGGCAGCATAAAAAATTGCCAATCATCTTCCTTCCCGCCTTAAACTTTATAATCTCCATTTTAATTCACTACGAAGTTTTATCGTGGCTAATGAATTTACAAATCCTTCTGGATTATGCCCCGAGTTTTAGAAGTTGATAACGCTTATTCTGGTTCGTTGGAATACTCTGTGACCTGCTTTGTTTTGATTTTCGCCTGAGTAATAATAAATTGCTTTGTTTTTTCCTTTTAGCGTATTTTTGGTCATGGTTTTAATTAAATCAGCATTGAAATGATTAGTGTTAAGGACATTGCATTGAGTGTATTCTTGTTTGCATTGAGTGTATTTGCGTTTGTTTTGAGTATATTCTCATTTTCATTGAGTGTATTTGTATTTTTATTGAGTGTATTCGCGTTTACATTGAGTGCATTAGCGTATGTTTTGAGTGTATTCGCGTTTGCTTTAAGTGTTTTCTTGTTTGCATTGAGGGTTTTCGCGTTTGTATTCAGTGTAGCTTTATTATGACATTATAATCAACTGAAGATCATAGACGTAATAAATGATAAAATGATAAATGAAAATTTATTTTGCAACACTTTTACACGTTAATTTTTTTTTCGTCATTTTAAACTAGATGAAGCTGGTGTTTCCTAGCTGACTACCCTGAGAAGAAACATTGAAACAAACTCAGGGGTCAAAGTCTTGGGCACGCCACAATCATGGCGGTAAGTCCCCTCTTTGAGGCGTGGCTGGAAAGACCTCACGGCGTCCTTACCTTCCGCATGACGCAGGTCCTTACCGGACATGGTTCGTTCGGGAGTTTCCTGCACCGGATTCGTGCGGAAGTGACGTCCGGGTGTCGCCACTGTGCGGAATGCCCGGAGGACACGGTGGAGCACACAGTCGAGGTGTGCCCTGCTTGGACGGAGCATCGCCGTGCCCTAGTGGGGGCGATCGGCGGCGGAGACCTCTCGCGCCGGGCCTTGGTTGAGGCCATGGTCCGGAGCTAGGAGGAGTGGCAGGCGGTCGCCGTCTTCTGCGAAGCAGTAATGCTCGCAAAGGAGGAGGCCGAACGCATCAGGCAACGGCGTTATCGCCGCCGCCGCCGCCGCCGCGATTCTGATCCCGATTTCCGGCCACCGTAGGCGCGGGCTTGCGGACAGTGAGCAATGGGTAGCTCGCTGTCCGGCCGTCCGGTAACTGTCCGGACCAAGCCCAAGTCGTCGACGGCGCGCACTGTTCCCGCGCGCCTTAAGGAGTTGTCAGCAACAGCAGGGACCCAGCCGGGTCGAAGCCTACTGGGGCCAGGGTTATCCGAAAGGGCGCTCGAGCCCCGGTATTAAGGCTAGAAGGAACGGGGTGGGTCTTTTAGTCAGTAAGAGTCTGACACTATCTCCCGCTCCGCCCAAGGGCGGGGGATGTCAATGCATGATTTTTGCCCACCATAAAAAAAAAAAAAAGGGGTCAAAGTCTCTTTTAAAGTCCATACAGTAAATATGTAATGGTCAAATCATATAAAAACCATGCAGTTTAGTCTGAGATGGTCTTTTGAAGAAAGAACCTTACAGATCTGAGTGGATCTGTCCAGTCAGTGCAAGCATTTGTCAGTATTCACAAAGCTCAACTCAGGATTACTAAGGAGCTCAACGACTTGACGAACAATACCAAGGAAAGGACATTTGGGTAGGCCGCAGAAAATACTCGAATTGCCAGACATACGTTTACGAGAAAAAAAAAGCAATCAACATAGTTCTCAATGACCACTGGTGCTTGATTTGCTTGCTATCTTTCTATATGATCTTTTTTCTACAGTGTGATGGCTACAGGCCGGTATAATTACTCTATAATATATTTTATTAAACATTATTTTGCACCTTTTATTCCAGATTATGTCTTTGTGTGAACTTTTTGATATTTGTACACAACTTGCTTTGCGTCTAACTTTAAAAAATATCTCAAGAAAACATACTTACAGGGTAAAGAATATCCTATTTGCTATTCCTATTTGCTATTCTAGGAAATAGTTAACATGTGCTGCTAAACTTAACTGTAAAAATTGAAATGCACAGCCCAGTGTAATAAAAAAATGATGGTAAACAGAAATACAGATACTAAATGTACTTACTTTTATACAATGTAAGATATTGACGTTTTCACTTACAATAATATACAGCATATCAAGATTATACACTGCATTGACAAGACATAAGAACCAAAACGTACCGAAGCTCAATATTCAATTTTGCGTGTTCAGACACCCATCATATTCCCTCACTTCATTTATCCCGTCCCATAAACAGAGCATCTCCATTGCTCAGACAATCGCACCTCCATTCTATACTGCAGTTCGAACATCAAAACAGCTATATATCTTAATAAAACTGGTTCAAGTATCAATATATCATAGCCTGGGGCGAACAATCTAATTGCCACGAAAAACTAGGTCAAATGAGTTCTACTCGGCAGAATGGAGTTTTCTTGTTATAGATATCCTGTCAGATCGAGTTCATGAGTGTATTGGCTATTTTGCGGAAGGAACCTTTTGTTTGTAGTTTTTGATGCTCGTTTTGATATTGATAGGGATTTTTTGATCTTTTGAAGTTATATTTTTATTTTATTGATACTAATGCTTTACTTCTTCTTCTTCTCCTTTTTGTGTCAATGCTCTCAAACTATACTTTTTCAGCCCCATATTTGGCAACCTGTACGGCTTTATTGTTGGCCTCGTATAGATTCTGAAAACTACAGGTGGTTATGCAAGATGAGCAGCATAGTAGATGGCGCATGTCCTGTGGAGAGGCTCCGCACTGGCACTGTGCTTGAGATGGGTCGAAGAAACCCCATTTGGCCAGGTTGTTTTTACTGCGGCCAACCTGGGTTCGCAGTTGCTTTAGTGATTTCTAAATTGGCCACTGCAGTTCGCGTCCAGGGAGAAGATGTTCCGATGGGGTGATGAAAAGTGGAGGAGTTGGGTATTGCTGCCTCCATAGCGCACATCTTTCATGCTTTACTGTGATCCCGCTTGATGGTAAGCAGTGACGCAATCGTTAATAGTGAAGCGCAGTAGTTAATTAAAAGCCTTTTCACTCTAGCCTTGAAAATACTTCAATTATAGTCAGTCAGAAAAACCGCAGTAAACAAATTGTTCTAGTCCATCGATGTACGCGGAATAAATGGCAAATGTTTTTAATTATTTACTAACACGTTTTTTAAAAGAGCTGGTCGTCTTTTAATATCTGTGTATCCTTTAGGAGACACCCAATGTTAGGCTGCAAAAATTTTCGAAAGAATTTACTGTGGCTATAGAACGTAAAACGCAACTAAAGGACGCAGATGAGCTTTAGCTACTAAAAGTCTGATACGCTCTCATGCTACACCATAGAACAAGAGAAGTCTTTTGATAATTTCCTACCGAAAAAAAGTATACCGTAAACCAGTACCTACAGACTTTGCAGAAGATAGCTATTATGATGGAATTAAGCCGTATGGGGTCTACAATAGATTACTAGCTTCTGACAGCGGCTTTGCTCTCGTGATAGTAGATCTTTCTATACATCAAACTTTAGACCCTCGTTTCATCCCTTTGGGCTAATATTCAAAAATCCTGCAAAATGTCTCACTCCTAGTCTCTGTAGTTTTGGCTGTGCGTTGAAATGTTAGTGAATTAGTTTTTCCTTGTATGATGATGATGCCATCTAGCTGATTTCGGCCACAGCGACCGCATTCTTTGGCTCTTCATGGTGGTTGTGAGCTCAAATCTGCTGCTCTGTCATGTGACTTAACCTTGACCAGAAAACTCCGATCACAGAGCGGACATGTAAGAATACCAATAATGGTATGATACACTATTGCTGTTGGAGGTCTAGCCTTGAGGTCGTCGCGCTTTTGGTCCAATTCCGACCTCCTTTTATTCTCAAAGGCCCGCACGTGCCTCTGCACATTAAGTCTCCACTCAGGCTGATTTTGAGCTTGTGTCTCCCAAGTCGCGGGGTCGATTCCGCATCTACCTTGTATATACTCTACTCGTATAAAGATTTGAAGCCTTTTGGATTTCCTGTCTCTTTATATATGAACTCTTGTAAGCTAAGTACTCTAGCTTGAAAAATCAATTGAAAGTCAAGCAGAACCTTTCATGGTAATCAATCTTCACCCAAAAAAGAAAAACAAAATTGAAAGAAAACCATTTTGGAAAATCCTGAGTACACACTTGCAACGTTGGATTCTCGAAGTCCAAAAAATCAAAGTGAGGGACTACAATAAATCAAAAATGTAGGATACATACACTTATTCGAAGCCCAGCTGAAGGATTTGTTATTCAATTTCCTCTCTCGAATACTCTGACACATATTTTTCTCATACCTTTGTTATCCGATACGGTCTGACGGATATCGACCTCTAGAGGTTTCAAGGGAAATCGCTCTTTATTGCCAAGAATGTAAGGTCAAGAATCGGGCCTGTTGCCACAGCCGTTTGTTTTAAGATACTTATTCTGATACGGTTCATAATTATTGGACTTATGTGTTGACTAGCTGGAGCCTGCAGCTTCGCCCGCGTAAAAGTAGAAAATTGTCCCAAGAGAGCATAATCCTGGGATAAAGAGTATTCTATAAGCTATTTTGAAACATGGTGTGCCAAATTTGATCCAAATTCTTTTAACCGTTCGCACCTGAAGAAATAACTTACGTACACAGCCAAGGAGTGAAATTCCCTGCCGGAGTCTGTGTTTTCTGATAGCTACAACTTAGGAGTCTTTAAGTTAAGAGTGAATAGGTTACTTCTAAGCAAGCGTGCTCCATCGTGGACCACATCATCGCTTACCATCAGGCGAGATGGTGGTCAAACGCAAGCATATCAATAATAAAAAAAAAACACACATAACACTTGCAAACTTTCACTTTTATAATATTAGTGCAGCAGGGACTTTCCTTTTACTCTATATTTTCTTTGACAAAATCATTAAAATAAGTTAATCTTTTTTTACGTCGAAAACTATCCCATGACTTACCGGATCTGGATAGGATGAGAGGGAGTCTCAGATTTAATCAGCTGTCCTGACAGAAAAAACGTAATCTTGAGTATTTAAACTTCGTTTCAAAGCGTTGTGGGTCTAAAAATAATTTAAAGCTAATGCTTGTTAATCCTTTTAAAAAAATAACATTCTCTCGTTTAGGATGGAGCAAGAGGAATTGTCACACTTTCATATTGCCTTTTTAATTCCAGGACTGCTATGACTCTTTTGGACAATCCTGAAGTAAGGTTTGTCGATTCCTTACATTTTAGGCTTTTCAACAATAATTACTTGAATGTAATTTTATATTCTCTTAAGTTATCATCATCATCATTATTATTTCAGGCGAAAGACGTCCACTGTTGGTATGACCAACTGCCACCGCTAGCATCTGGCGACAATTGGGGGAACCTGACTGGTCTTGTGCGTCTCGCATCGATCGAATTCCCGCGACCCTCACCAGGTTATCAGTCCACCTTGCGGGAGGCCTTTTAACGCTGCATCCTCCAGTACGTGGTCGCCATTTCAGAACCTTTCGCCCATCAATCATTTGTTCAAGCGAACCATCACTTAAGTGTGGCGATTCTTTGGGCTATGTCTGTTACAGATACCTTCAGATACCTTCATTTCTGATGTGATCACTCAAGGAAACTCCGAGCTCTTTCCATTGCATCCTTTTACGTCATTTTATACATAAATTGGTAGGTCACACCCCAATAACGTTAGTCACTAAACCACCAACCATCAATCAATCACTATCACTGTAACTAAAATAGGCGACATTGGACCTTATTCTCAATTAAATACTGGTCATCCATTTCAAAAAGTCACACTTCAAACTCCCAACGACTTATTGGAGAGGCATAAGAGAGTCGTAATCTCAAAAACTAATAAAAAGTAGCCTTATAAAAATGACAGAACAGTGTAAGTCACATAAACTGGTCCAGTATATACTGCTCTTTATAAACAAAGTTGAGACAGGGGTGCGACTCACGGATTAGATAAAGTTAGTGGGTCTTTGTGCGTGGCTAAAAGCTTAAGTGCGAGCGGGTTGAGAAAATTCACCTGGAGTAAGGAATTGTGATATTGTGGCATATTATTAAGTAGAGAAAAGCATGTGATGAGTAGACCTACTTTTTTTGTATTTGGAAAATTATCCAATAACATCCCCCGCTCTTAGGCGGAGCGAAAGGATATGTCAGACTTTTACTGACTAAAAACCCACCCGTGTTCCTTCGTTTCCTTTTATACCAAGGCCGAGACTTTCAGAAGCAGACCCTTGGTCCCATTAGGCTTCAACCCTGTTGGGCCCCTACGGATTGCGGTCGACGTTTTGGGCTTTTTTTTCCTTCCCCGGTCTTGGGAGGAGCGCGAGATAGTGTCAGACTTTTACTGATTAAAAACCCACTCCTGTTCTTTCGTTGCCTTTCGTACCGGGGTTGAATTGTCTTTTGAAACCAACCCTGGCCCCAGTAGGCTTCGACCCAGCTGTGCTCCTGCTGTTGCTGACAATTCTTGAAGGCGCGCGGGAACAGTATGTGTCGTCGACGACCTGGGTATGGTCAGGACAGTTGCCGGATGGTCGGACAGCGAGTTACCCGTTGCTCACCGTCCAGAGGCGCGCGCCTACGGTGGCCAGAAATCGGGATCGGAATTCCGGCGGTGGCTGATACGGTCAGCCTCCTCGTTTGCTACGCTTTCGGACGGCAAGCACCGCAAGCACGCGCCTACGGTGGCCGAAAACGGGGTCAGTATCCTGGCGGCGGCTGGGGCGTAAGCGCCATTACCTCACGCGTGCGGCTTCCTCCTTTATTATGCTTAGCAGGTGTATGAGTTTTCTACACACGAGCGGTTTACAGTGCCCTCCGTATCCTGTACAGCAATACATTCAAGGCGGTATTGGAACTGTCCCACTTATATTGCGCTTCGGGCATTTTTAAGGAAGCGTGCACCGACTGTTTTCACATCATCACGTGTACGCGTGTATCATGTGTCAGCTCAGAGGTCTAACAACGACTAAAGTATAGAAGAAAGACATAGGTGTTTGGAGGTAGGCGGAACAGAGAGTAAAGTCCCACACACCTCCGTTGAAAAGGGAGGATCCTCCGACCAGACAGATGTTATAGTCTGGTGGGCGACTGCCCGATAGATGATTTCGGGCTGTCGTATATGTTCAAATCGCGCGGAGAACTTTGATTGCGCGATGCAAGATTTCGTATTTTCTTCGTAGTTCTTATGTGGCGCCATAGATGTCGCTACAGGTGAGAACTATTGACTGGCCTGTTGGTCTAGTGGTTAGTGACCCTGACTGCTATGCCGGAGGTCGTGGGTTCGATTCCCACCCAGGACAAATGTTTGTATGATGAGCATGATCGTTTGTTCTGTGTCTGGGCGTAATTTATCTATAATATACATGTATTTAGAAATATATAAGTATGTTTATCAGTTGTCTAGTACTCATAACACAAGCTCTGCTTAGCTTGGGACTAGGCGGCGTTGTGTGATAGTTGTGGAATATTATTATTATTATTATACTAGCTTTTGCCCGCGCGGCTTCGCTCCCGCTCTTCCCTACTTCAGCCTACTATACCCTACTCTACCCTACTCTACCCTACTCTACCCTACTCTACCCTCACAAGCCACAAGCTCTGCTTAGCTTGGGACTAGACAGCGTTGTGATAGTTGTGTGGAATATTATTAATATGAATCAAATCAAATCATTTATTTAGTCAGAATATGGTATATAATATGGTCTTGATATAAATTATTGGTCTCGTCACATTCTGCCACGTGTGCCGTGTAAATATTTGGTAGGTAGATACATAATCACAATCATAAATATGTTTAAGAAAAAAAAATATATATATATTATATTATAATAATATTATTGGTACGATAGCTTTAGTCATTTGATATATATTTATTTAACTTCGAACACGATACATGCAACTAACCAATTGAAATTACCTAGTATTTTCGTGAAACATAAATGAGTTCAACAATGTTTATTTTTATACCAAACACCTACGAGGTACAAACGCCACTCTGTCTTGAATCGGATCGCAACGGAAATTGAAAAGCAAGGACCGTTCAAACTTGACCCAACCGGGCGTCTATTTGATAAACCATTGTCACAAGCCAACGTTAATGGGGAACTTGAAATAAAATTGAAGAGTCGTAGGTCTCGGAAGCGAACACAGTCAGGTGCATTACTTTGTGTAATTTATTTCATCACCACTGCTCTCGAAACGGTGAAGGAAAATATCGTGAGGAAACAGGCATGTTTTTTTTTATGGTGGGAAAAATCATGCATTGACATCCCCCGCCCTTGGGCGGAGCGGGAGAGTGTCAGACTCTTACTGACTAAAAGACCCATCCCGTTCCTTCAAGCCTTCATACCGGGCCTCGAGCGCCCTTTCGGATAACCCTGGCCCCAGCAGGCTTCGACCCGGCTGGGCCCCTGCTAACCGGCATGTCCTAGAACCCGAAATTCGAAGACATGTGGCATTCACCAAACTGCACTTGGCCTCCCTCTCCAAGAGAGGAGGTCTGAGTCCTAGCAGTGGGAACATTAAAAAGGCTGATGATGATGATGTGATGATGACCTTAACATTGATTTAAAAATATGCAAGTGCGCGTCGGACTCGCCTACTGAGGGTTCCGTAAAAACTTAACCCCGATGAAATTTCGAAGATTTTTCCGAAAATAAGTTTTTTTTTTTTTTGTGACGTGACAATATATATACTATTTTCAGATTTATTCTTATAATTGTGCTTGCCTTGCTTTGTGCCAAATTTCAGGATTCTGGGTGAAAGAGAAGTTTCCAATGAATTTTGATCCCCCCGAGAATATTGAAGTGTACCTATTACGTTTTTTGAAACTGCCGTATCTTTTATTTCGTTAACTTATAAATTTGATTTTTTCATAGCTTCAGGGACCACAGACCTGAGTATATGGTTTTAATTTCAACTCGATAATTCCACGCATTTCCGAGGTGAAGGGTTTTAACAGAGAGATAGACGGATAAAAAAGTAATTTTAAAAGGGTTCCACTTTTTTTGTTTCGAGGTTTCGTACCATAAACCTCTAAAAGTACAATTTCAAAATCACACTAACTAATATTATAAAGGCAAAAGTTAGTGAATGTGTTTGTTTGTTACTTCTTTACAATCGAACCGTTGAATGGATTAGGGTAGAATTTGGCTCTCGGGTAGACCAGATCCTGAAATTACATTTTATCATACTTTTTATTCCGTTTTTTCTTGGGATTTTTTGAATAAGAGTACTAGGAACGATGATAAGTAACCAGTACAGAAACAATACACTTGTAGTCTATGAAGGACCAATATTAGACTCCTAAGCCTTATTTTGGTCCTTTTCAAGTTAAACCCTTATACCAAACGAAACATCACCTTCACCATAATACTGCCCATAAAAATACACATATAAATTATACCTCCTACCCACATATTTCATCAAAACGATAACATTTACTAAATAGCTTATAATACCAGGCCCCTAATCCCGACCTACTAGTCGTTATCCGTTAAAATTACCGCGGCAAACGACACTTAAACATATCACTTTTACCTACCTTTAGAGCAGAGTTTTCCAATCTGATTTTCGCGAACCCCTGGGAGTTCACGACACAACTTTACTTCTAGCTTTACTTAAAAAAAAAACATGCCTTCTTCCTTCTAAGATAAAAAAATAGATACCCTTCTACAAAAACTACCACAAACTGCTTTAGTCTACTTAAAAATGTCTTGCTTGAAATTAATAAGTTGTTACATGCGGTCAGGTACTTGTTACAAGTACATTTTTTTCTACATTGTCAAGTGAGTTATATTTTTGGAATAGCTTGTTCAAGCCGTATATTTAATACCTCACGTAATGGAGTAATTTTTTGCCGCCAGTTTTTTTTTTTTCAAAATTTATGTCGACATATAACATAGACTTTGTTACTTCGACTTCAAACCAAGTCTTTCGATACCTTGAAAACTATAGTATAGGTAGTATGTTTTATGTATTGTGAGCTGGGCACATTTTGAGTAGTTTATGAGATGATGATTGTATATCTATCTAAGTGTCAGCCATCAAAAAAGGTTGAGAAAGCTTGTCTATAGCGTAATGTTTAGAAATTTTCATTAACTTTTATGTGGGAGGATAAACTCACGATACTAATTCTTTTTAAAAAAATATTACTTACCACTCTATCCCACATCTGCGAATACATAAAATATTTTTATCATCAATAAATTATTTTGGATTGGATCAATGAATTGAAATGAAATTTAACTCACAAAAAGATTATGTCTTGGACCAAGAGTTAAGCAACTAAGGAGTGGAATTTCCTGCCGGAGTCTGTGTTTCCTGATGGCTATAACCCGAGAATCTTTAAGTCAAGAGTGAATAGGTTGCTTTTAGGTAGGCGCGCTCTATCATCGACCGCATCGTCGCTTTCCATCAGGTGAGATAACGATGAAGCGTAAACTTATCAACAATGAAAAAAAAGACATATGATTCTTTTTATTCTGATAGTACAATTCCTTGGGATGATTTTCTGATTCTTATGTGAAGCCCGAAGAATCACCAAACTTAAGTGGCGCTAGGCAAGGTCACATTGCGCGAAAATCACGCAAGAGATATTTTAGTGCATTAACGTTTGCACAAACATAAGTGCACTATTTCTTCCTTTACTCCTTTAAGCCGATGGGTCAGCAATCCGGCACGTCCAGTGAAAGATCGGGGTCTCGATGTTCTCATATGAGAAAAATCCACCACTGTTACTGACAATGCAGACCCAAAAGACAATGAAGTCTTGAGACTTTTGCATTTAAATGCCTCTGTTTCTGAGTAAACTTTAACAACTGAGCTTTTTTTTTCTATGTTTACTTCTATATTTGAAAAAAGTGAGACAAATAATTCATAGTTTATCATTTAGAATAATCATCCAAACAGTAGCGGCACTCTTGTTTGCAAACATTTAATACAGACATACATACACACAGACATTTTTATAGAGTTAAAATGTGTTAGACAGAACAATGACAATTGAAGGTTTGTTTTTGGTAAATGAATTATGTTTTGTAAAACATCAAAGAACAAAAGTTGCTGTTTATGATGTTAGTAATACAGTCCTGCGGCCGTATTATGACATCTTAAAACCATCATGTTTTCTGTGTGAGAAAAGGATAGTGCTATTCGTCCTGTATAGCTCCGTCTCTTTTTCACACCGAAAACATGATGGTTTTAAGAGGTCATAATACGGCCCCTGCACGGTAAGTGTTTTACAAATAACCCTATATATAAGATTTTCAAAGACTCATTCATAGATCAAACAATTCTACTTCACCACACTTACATCAAAAATAAAAAGGAAATATGCTTATAATCTTGGCTAAAATTAAAGTCATTTTTCGGTTGCCGTAAAAAAATAAGTACGCAAGTAATCATATAGGTAATGTTATTTCAGAAATCTACTTCGTTTTTATGTGAGCTGTTATTTTTAGGAGCGTACTGAGGTTAAAATATTGAGCACATAGAATATATTGAAGACGATACAAAACTCGGAGTGTTGGATATAGCCGTATTTGTTGGTGATCATTACTATTTGCACACATATTATGGCAATGAATACCTAAGTAAAACAAAAATATATTGTAAGAGGTACAACAACAAAAAAAAAAGACGTGTGGCTCTCGGGGACTGCCGCGGTAAAGCTATTGCATAGCATTTTATATCAACTTATGCAATTATAATTATTAATTTATTTTATTTTTGTAGTAGGTACTTTTTTTCCTTTGTTTTTTTTCTTTGATATTAATTGTAGTTACACTTTTTGAGCGTGGTGACCGATAAGAAAACAAATGAGTGGGGGGTATTAGGTTATTTTCGTTACGGAATTTCTGGATTCGGTCTTCACGCTCAAGGCCCACAATAGAAGCTATGCAATAGCTTAAAAACATATTAAACATTATTAATTTAAATTTTAGTTTGTTGTTGTATTTTAACCAAGCCAACTTGCTCTCTAATTGGGATTTTTACCTGAAATAAATGTTTTTTATTACAGAATATTTACAACAACTATGAATAAATTAATTATGGATTTTGTTGGGAAGTTCATTGACCAGATTTACTACTCAACTAAAACACTAACAAGTGATAGATAATAAACGACTTTATTGACCACACTAGGTATTACTCCTGTGCCAACTGTAATTGTAGTTAATTAAAATGTTGATCCAATATTACTTTTTGTCATTTTAATTTTGTGAATATCAATTGAATTACTGTCCTAAAAGAATAAAGCTAGAACTACATTAGACCGACGCACACGTGGCCCACGCCTGATTTGTACGTAGAACGACGTCGCGTGGCGTGGGTCAAGTGTAGCTCTAACAGTCTATTTTACATATAAAATGTATGGAGACCGACGCTCCCAGATCGGCGTGTGTAGCCCACGTGTACGCAGTGTAGTTCTACCTTAAGTCTAACAAACATTACATATTTTCCTCAATACAAAAGTCCGAGACAGTATCTCACCAGCCACGGAAGAGGTACGTAGGTAACGATCGATGAAATCCAGCTTTAACTTATTCTTAGACTTAACGGACTTCAGAAGAGTCTCAAAGTAAAATATACTATCTGTGCGTTAGCTACGTGTGCGGACAGCTTTTGTTTATTTTATTTATATCGATCTATGTTAAGGTAGCGACCTTACCCTTGTCTATACCGATAGACAAGGGGTAGCCAACTTGATTCGACCCACAATCTTCTGTTACTAACTAGATTCTGTAAGATCTACCAATTTAAAAATCAATTTTATAATAAAAATAAGTATAAGAGCTAAGGAGCTCAAAAATGTTAGCACAACGCTTCAAAGAGATAAACTTTTATATCATGAATAGTAAAAGTTTATGGAACTATGCGGAAAAATCGAGTAATCAAAGTTAGAGAAGAACTAGCGACGCGAGCTCAAAAATTGGTGCTACCTGCTTGCTTTGTACACCTGTATCGCTAAATTTTAATCGTTTTAATCCCGTGGAGGGTCAATCTGGTGACGTTTTCTTAAAGAAATTAATTTCGTACATGCGTAAATTAATAACGAGTTTTGAAAAAAAAGGTACTTTATTTTTTAATTTTATCTTTAAAAATCGATAGTGTTTCATGTACCGGATCGACCCACTACGGGATTAAAACGATTAAAATTTAACGGTGTATAGAGTTTGATCAATTTGTTAGCAAAGAGATTCTATTTCATAAACTTTAATATCGTTATTCATCATCATTAATCATGATATAAAAGTTTATCATGTTGAATCTCTGTACCGGGCCATTCACGACCTTGTCACTGTGAGCGGGAGCTAAGCGCGGGGCGGTGAGCGGTAAGATCAAAAATATGAAAATGTTTGAAGCACGCCTAAGACACCGCTAATGCGAAAGCACGCACGGTTACCGACGCCGCCCTGCTCACCGCGACGCGAGCCTCGTAAAAGTTTGTGGAATTATGCTGAAAAATCGGGTAATCAAAGTTAGAAGAACTAGCGACGCAATCTCAAAAATTTTAGCTACCTGCTTCGAATACATTTCGATTTACGGGGCGAAGTTACGCGGCAACAAGGTAATATAATGTAGCAGGGTTGATCTATCTGCCTAAAGATCCTCTAAGCCTATAAGTAAATACATTACTACCAAGATCGATCGGTCGATCGCAATCGTCCGGTTGGCCACCCCTGAATAGACTAAAAGATTTTGAACGTATCATAATATATTTAAAAAACCTAGTACGCTGTTTTTTTCTCATTTGATATAAACCAGTGCTTAACCGCGATCTCACCTGATGGTAAGCAGAGATGCAAACATTAATGAGAAGGCGTACTAGTTTATTATTACGCTGACCTTGTTTATTTACGCTGACCAGATTAAATGTATGTATTAAAGTAATCTGGATGAACTATATAACAGTGTTTCTCGGCAATGACAGAATATATAGTAGTGAGGATTAAAAATGGATGATCTGTTGAACCAATTTTGAGTTTGTTAGCGGCAGGTACTGGCAGACTCCCAGTAGCTGTTCTTTGATAACCAATTCAAAGACTGCCAGACATCACCTAGGTTAGTTCAGATTAGTACCTATCTGTGTTTACTCCGATCTTGGTAGGAGTGGGTGATGCATGGTTGTTTACAATGACTGTTATTAAAAAGCACTTAACTATGTAGCGACATCTATGGCTTCACATAAGAACTAAACTACGAAATCCTATATAGCGTAATTAGAGTGCTCTGTGAGATACCTTTCGAATGCCATCAATTAGAGACAAAATAGAAAGACAATGACAGTTCAAACGCTTGGAGTTTAACGAATTAAACTCATACAACAGCCCAAAATCATCTATTGGGCAACTGCCTAATAAAACAAAGACTTTTTTTATTTTTTCTAGGTGGGAAAATCATCTAAATTACAGCTCCCGCCCTCGTATGTAGCGGGAGATAGTGTCAGACTTTGACTGACTAAAAACCTACTCCTGTTCCTTCTTTGCCATTGTTCCAGGGCCCCGGGATCTCCTTCACATCACTTATGGCCTCAGTAGGCTTCGACCCTGCTGGGCCCTTACGGAGACCAGGATGAACACACGTCTGGTCCGAGGATCCTCCCCTTTCAACGAAGGTATGTGTTACTTTACACTCTATTCCACATACCTCTTAAACCGGAATTGTACACTAAAACCCAAATAATAATAAAAAAAACTGTCAATCAAGTATATATTTCAGATTTAAAATGTGCAACACCTTTTTCCACTTACCCCTTCTTGTTTCCTAAATCCTTCCTTGATTTCGTATAAGTTTAATGAACTTAAAAAAAAACACTCAATCCACACGCACACTCTTTTGCTCTCAGTGGCTGAAAATGAATAAATCGTTCAGTGTTCTCGGTATCCCACCTAACCTCCCATCGACTAACTGGAATATGTCAACAAGTATTTCGAAGTCAGTCTGAGTGATTGCAGCATGAAAGATCAAATAGACTAACAAATCTCAAACAGGATTGGCATTGGCTCACAATCTTATCCAGTTTTAAAATCTTTAAAACATTTATACTAGGCTATCACGTTCTTCACTACAATACTTTGAAAGCACGTATGCAAGTATATAAATTACTAGCTTTTGCCTGCGGCTTCACCTGCGTACATAAAATATAGCTTATGTCACTAAGGTATCTGGTCCGTGAAAAAATTTTAGCAATCGGACCAGTACTTTCAGAGATTACCTCCTACAAACAAAAATGTAAAAAAAAAACAAACTTTACCTCTTTATTATATTAGGCTGAAATCACATGGAATGCATCGCAGCGACCGCACGCAGTCCATAATATATATTCAACTGCATGCAGTTTAATCTGGTTTTGCGCAGTTGGCGCCACGCATTTAGCCCGTGTATAATTTGACTTTAAGTGCCTCAAAATAAAGTTGACAATGTCAATGTGCGATTGCTTTTTGTTATTAACTGCACACTGACTGTATGCGGTTAGCGATGGACAACGTGCGTCGACACTACACGACCGTAGCCGACCGCGTAAAGTTGAAGGCACGACTGCATGCAATTGATACTGACTTCACTCGATTGCAGCCGATCGCGTGCAGTTGATATCATGACTGTATGAAGTCGAACGTACAACTGCATGTAGTTTAATTTATCGACCGCGAGCGGTCGCTGCGATGCAGTCCATCTGATGTCAGCCTTAGTGTTGATCACACTAATATATTAAAAAAGAAAGTTTTTGACTGTGTGTGTGTTTTGTTTCTTCTTCACGCTTGATCGGCTGAACGGATATCGAAGAAACTGTGTTCATTATTTGACCATGTCTTCGAATAGCACATAGGATATATTTTGCCCAAGAGTAACTATGTTCCCTTAGTTAGAAAATGTTTTCTACTCACCTGCTGGTGGTAACAGTATTATAGCGCTACATATTACCTATGTGAAGGACCAATAAAGGTAAGGTGAAATAAATCTGATATAATTTCTTAAGCGTGTTAACATCATCATGGCTGCCCTTGGCTTTTTCCGGGTAAATGAGTATGTCAGGTTTATACTGACTTAATCACTTCATCTTTGATCGACTGATAGGGAAATAGTGCAGTTCATCAAGCTCCTGAACTCATGAGGACCCCGTCTGTCTTAACGAACATAGAGACGTCACTAGACTTTGTAAATGAAGACTGAATTTTTTTTATTAGATGGTGTCGTTTTTTCAATTCTCTTTCACAGGTATGCGGGAACATGTTTCTTTAAGAATTATCATCACCTTTGAAATATTCATCTTCTTCAGAAAAGAGGGTGACACTGTTGGGACTAAATTTTCCAATTCTTTCTCCTTGTCTATTTGTGATTATGTGTGGACACGAATTTTAAAAAAAATACATATTATAATAATATTCCACAACTATCACACAACGCCGTCTAGTTCCAAATTAAGCAGAGCTTGTGTTATAAGTACTATAAAAAATATAGACACACTTATATTTCTAAATATATACATATTATAGATTAGCTTTTGCCCGCAGCTTTGCCCACGTACTTAAAATATAGTTTATGTCACGCAAGAATAAATAAATTTTCTATCGGTGAAAAACTTTTCGCAATCGGAGATTACCTCCTTGAAAAAATAAAACATAAAAACAAAAAAGCAAACTTTTCCACTATTATATTGGTGTAGATAATTAAACTTAGACTCAGAACAAAATAATGATCATGCTCATCACACAAATATTTATAATCCAGCGTGAAAATTGAATCCATGAACTCCAGCATAGCAGTCAAATATAACATCCATGAAAACATTTTGCTGTTATGCCTTGATCACACGTACCGAGTAAACGGGCGAGACAATACTCTCGGCCGAGTACTCGACACGTGTAAACACAGCGCCGAGTGCTCGGCCTACCATCTAACTCGACAACTCGCTTACATCAATGTCTCGGCCGAGCAACATTTTACTGTTTCGCTCGTTTACTCAGTACGTTTGATCAAGGCATAAATCAATACACAAAATAGCTGCAGTGATCTAACAAATCCGTTAAAGTAACTGCAGGTGATTTCCTTATGTACTTATTGTACGAAGTACGTACACGCTTCGAATCGTTTTATCAAAGTAAGCGACGAACTTCAAACGTTTTTAAAATTCGAAAAGAGTTTTAAAGGAAAGCTCTATTTTAGATCTCAGGAGAGATTTGTCTAACATTGCAAACACAGCGAAAATAATGCACCAACTTTACTACGATTTGTCTAAAACGCTTGAGAAGATAACTTATAGATGATTGTGCTTTATAAGATATATTTTCGTCAGTGATTTGCTAGCATAAGCTTAAGCAGAACCATAATCCATCTTTTCATGTTTCCATTACTAGGACCCAGGCATCTTTAGGAAAAGAAATTATCCGTAATCCAACATGCGGGCCTAATGTGGATTGGTGGATGTTATTTGTCAAAGATATACTTGTTACCTCACCATGTTATCCTTCATTTTTTTGAAAGACGTGGTGATATGTAAATAACATAATGTAAAGCACCTGCCTAGGATTGAACCCACTACTTACAAGAACATGTGTCGGGACTGTTACCATTGCATATTTGCCAGCACATTTCTGAATAATTTCACTCGTTTCAGATTACAATAGAACTATTATTGTAAGCAGCTTGATGCGCTGGAGTCGATTGAGAGGCGAGCCAAGAGAATCATCGGCAATGATGCACTTGTAGAGTCGAAGCTCCAAAGCCTTGAGCATCGCCGCCGAGTTGCTAGTCTGTCGGTTTTCTATCGTTTACATTTCGGGGAGTGTGCACTGGAATTGCACAATCTAATTCCGCCAAGTCCGTTCCATCATCGGACCACACGACGTACAGCGTTGCGCCACCGGTACATGGTAGACATCCCACCCATACGCACAAAACGTTTTGCGAACACATTTATTGTGCGTACAGCCAAGGAGTGGAATTCCCTGCCGGAGTCTGTGTTTCCTGATGGCTACAACTTGGGAGTCTTTAAGTCGAGAGTGAATAGGTTTCTTCTAGGCAAGCGTGCTTCATCGTCGACCACATCATCGCTTACCATCAGGTGAGATAGTGGTCAAACGCAAGCCTATCATTAATAAAAAAAAAAAGCATCTTTCACATGCATCATCAGTAGCATTCACAGCTTGGCTTCATCCACTGCGCAACTCTTTCCCATTTTCTTTTCTTTTATTTTGCTCATTGTAACTTATTTTTAATTGTTATGGATGTTTAATTTTTATTTTTGTTGTACGATAAAGAATATATCTATCTATCTTTCTCTTATCCGCACATTTCTCCCTCTTCTTTGTGAACGTTATCCAAGACTTACAACAATCTCAGATGACGTTGATCAGATGCTCATAATCTATTGTTGTAAGGTCGTTATTACAAAACCAACGTTAAAAGGCATCCTGCCTGTCTCATCTATATATTATAAGACACTGTTGCTTTAACTGATTTTCAATGATATCAAATCGATTCAAATTCAGATTTCAATAAATCACTATAAACAAGATCATCATAGTCATTGATTCAGTTAAACAACGTCCACTGTTGGACATTTTTTTTAAGGTGGGAAAAAATCATGCATTGACATCCCCCGCTCTTGGGTGTAGTGGGAGATAGTGTCAGACTCTTACTGATTAAAAGACCTACCCCGTTCCTTCTAGCCTTCATACCGGGAATCGAGCGCCCTTTCGGATAACCCTGGCCCCAGTAGGCTTCGACCCGGCTGGGTCCCTGCTGTCGCTGACAACTCCTTGAGGCGCGCGGGAACAGTGCGCACCGTCGACGACTTGGGCTTGGTCACTGTTGGACATAAGCTTCTCCTAAGTGCTGGTGCAACAAAGACCAGTCCTATACATTTTGCGTCCATCGTATTCTTGCGCAACCCCAGGTCATCGGTTCACCTTATGGAAGGCCTTGATGCTGTATCTTCTAATGAGAAATAATATTAAAATTTGGCCAGGAAAACCTTTGACATTATCTACAGTTTAAAGAGATAAGTTAAACTGGAAATTAGATATCACGCAAAAACTAAAACACCCCTGAGAAATCTGAATAATTAGCTATCCAAACTATATCCAAGTCTTAAGTTCATTATTAAACAACTAATTACTTGCTGAACTGCTGCTGGCTTGTATTAATAATTTCATATTATGCGGAGGTCTTAACAGACCAGCCAGACGGATATAAGCCTTGTTCACATTGCATTGAACGAACGCGGGCGTATTTGTTGGTTAGAAGACTGATGTCTTGTAGTCACGCTTAAACGCCTGCATGGAGTTAGATGAAATTTTGAGCTCGGTTATACCATTTTTTGGAATAAACATAAGGCAAATTTTGTCTCGGGAGTATGTTCCATAAACTTTTGCCTTTATTAATATTAGTGTGATAGGAAATCATTTTATGTGAAATATTTGTACTCAGATGCAACCGGGTAGACAAGTATTTGGCCGCAATGGTTAAGTTAATTGTCATAATTGTCATTATCATCGTCTTGCCCTTGTCTTGAGTTACGTGAGATCGACACAACACGTATCTTTCTTACATTTTGTCCTGTCAACCGTCACGCTATCATTGACTGCATTTTCTTTTATTTATATCACATTTCAAACAATACGTCCAGCTTTTCTTTGACCTCCTTCTTCCTCTTAATTCATCCACATGTATCAACATCATCAGCCTTTTTAATGTTCCCACTGCAGGGACTCAGGCCTCCTCTCTGTGTGCAAATTGGTGAAATCACATGTATTATACTCAACTCTTTTAGTAACATGCATTTCTAGGTTGATGAATGATGTTTGCAGTAAATACTTAATCGAATTTGATAAAATATCGGTTAGATCAATGTGAACTAGCTCTTAGAACTATCAACTCATATTTGGTATGGTCTGTATCAAATACATGTTGATAGGTCTGGGATTAGCCATGTTCCCAACAGGATAGTTCAGGGTTGACTGTTTTTTCTAAAGTTGTTGAGTTTTTTCAGGTTAAAAAGTTGTCTTTTGTGAGGTGTTCAAAGTGTCGTTGTAATTTGCTTAATAAGTTTTTTTTAGTCTCTTTGACTATTTTTTTTTGTCTTTTATAACCAGTTAGGTAACATTTTAACCATGTGGCGATCCTACAAAACTTAACTTGAATTTTACTGACTAAGTTCCTACCGTATTCTTCACTCTGTTGTGTGCCCTGACATGCATCGGCCCTAGTGGGCTTGATCAATTAGTTTATTGAAGATGGGAAATCATCGGAACTCCTCCCGGTTTAGGTGGAGCGAGGGGGAGTGTCAGATTTTTACTGACTAAAACCCACCCGTGTTTCTTCAGATGCTCTTTGCGTTCCAAAACTGCAGTAACATTTTCGAATAATCCCGAAGCCGTCAAGCTGACATCTCCTTGAAGCGCGTGTAAAACATAACGTACCGCTAACCCGGGTCTGGTCATCATCGAACGATGATTTACTTCTGCCTTCCTCCTCCTTGTGTCATGTTCATCACTTTAATTTTTATGATATTCCTCTGTTTTTTCTGTCTCTGGCGGTGTGAAGGGCACTGTCTACCGTACAGTACTTCTGCCTTACTCTTCGGCAAATAATTATTGGCAAATTTCTATTTTTATTTATTTGTTATACTTAAACAAAAACTGTTATACGCCAATTCCATTAATTAAAGACTATCTATATTACTCGTAATATACAAAAAAAAATCACACATTCATTTCACAGAACTTCAGACATACTGACATGATCGTCTTCCATTCGTCCCCAAACACATCACAGTCACTTGTTCAAAAGAGTGTTGAGCGCAACAAAAGTGCGAGAGACAGGAGACGGGGCCAATATGACAATGTGACACGCAGATATAGCAAACAAGCTATGTCTCCTGATGCGGCTATACTTAACTGGGGCGAAAAGTTGAGACAGCTCAGCATGCAGCTCTGAAGTATCAGTTTTTCCATGAAAGATTTTATACATGGTTAATATTCATTTCTAGGGTTCCGTACTTCAAAAGGAAAAACGGAACCCTTATAGGATCTAGAGGACGAGGACTATGTTGTCCGTCCGCATCGGTCCACCTGTCTGTCAAGCCCCACTCTTTATCTCAAGAACACGTGGAGGCATCGAGTTGAAATTAAAACCATATACTGAAGTCTGCTGTCTCTTCAAGCTGTGAAAAAATTAAACTTCTAAGTTAACGAATAAAAAAGTGTAATTCGTCACTCTGAAAGATCGAAATTCATAGGGTACTTCCCGTTGACCCAGAATCCTGAAATTTGGCACAAAGCAAGGTCTTATAGTACAGGTATTGGAATAAATCTGAAAACAGCAAAGTTGTTACTTACGTCACAAAAAAAAGTTTTTGCAATTCGGAAAAATTCTCGAGAATCCATTCGGATTCGCATTTGCCCAGTTTTTTTCTTCTCACCTCAAGTGAGTTACTACACAACATACTCAACACAACTATGTGTATGTATGTCATTATGTCACAACTTCCTAAAATCAATACATTAACTAATTACATTACCCAGTTTGGCACAACCCTAAGCCTACCGAGCGGTTATTCGTATCGACGAGTACCTATTCCTTCGGGTGTCGTTGATGTGGCTAAATTAGCTTATGTAGATGTACAACCGGCAAGGGTCGTCTGTAAAGTTACACACTAATAATCTATGCACGGAAATCGTGAGTTATGGACAGAAAGGGCTGGTCCTTGGGCTTTCTTGAGAAGTGGATTTGAATATTAAGAGAGTAAGTGGCTGATGAAAATAGCACTGTTTTACAAATACCGGCACGAATCTTGAGCGCTTGTCGAAAGCTTCTTACCACTAAAGAGACACAATACTTCACTTCTCATTCAAGTCTGCGCGATTTCAAGTTCAAGTCAGCGCTCAAGATCCGTGCCGGGATTTGTACCTGAAAGCAAATAAAAAAGACACACACAAACACATGGGCCACATGACACAACCACAAACGCCACCACAAGAAATTAGAAGCGACTTCAAAGAAAGCTGAAGCTCGCAACAGCTACTTATTTATTTATTAATGCTTTATTCACATTACATTGTATAAAGGCGGACTTAATGCCTTAAGCATTATCTACCAGTCAACCTAAGGGTGGTGCAGAAACAACATGGCAGGCAACATTAGCCGCTTGTGACCGGAGGTAGCTACTTTTTTTAACATATGTGCGCGTATCATAATGGATTCTGAGGAAGAACGTTTAAATGCGCGAGTGACGTGTGACGGCGTTACGTATCGGCGTGTAGTGGCCAGTGCGTTTTACGGCCACCGGCGTCAACCGTGTGCGATGAATCCGTATAAATTGTATGAAACTACAGGAAATATGCCGGTGGCAGCGATTTGTGTTTGTGGCCATTGGCTGCGGCGACCCTTAATAGTTACCTACCTACACCGGTCGATCTTCAAGACAACAACTATTTTGAGGTCGGCTTTAAGTTTAAGAGACTACTGGCTCACTACTCAGTTAATAGTGTGTAATCCCGCTACTAGGTAGTCTCACAGTTGCTGGGTTGTAACATCGTTAATACTACCTACTTGCTGTGTTGTATTTCCGATACTATATTATTACATCATCAATAAGTTGCTACTAAGTTACTGGATTGTATCACCAGTACTTGTTGGTAACCCCGTTACAGTGTTTAACCCTATAATAATAGGAAAAACGTTAAATGAGGATTTGAGTATCTAATTTACACTAGTATGTTACGTAAGGACCCATAAAAGATATCGCTGACTCAGCAATTCATTCAATTGACGCTAAACGCATGAAAACAGGATCCTCATCACAAAACTCCATAATATTATTATCTACACTAATATAATAAGGAGGTAAAGTTTGTTGTTATGTTTAAAGCTATTGCATAGCTTCTATCGCGGGCCTTGGGCGTGGAGACCGAATCCAGAAATTCCGTAACGAAAATAACCTAACACCCCCCACTCATTTGTTTTGAGCGTGGTGACCGATAAGAAAACAAATGAGTGATGCTATGCAATAGCTTTACTGTGGCAGTCCCCGAGTGCCACACGTCTTTTTTTTGGTTTGTAGGAGGTAATCTCTGGAAATACTGGTCCGAATGCTAAAATTCTTTCACCGATAGAAAACTGCTTTATTCCTGAGTAACAAAGGTTATATTTTATGTACGCAGGCAAAGCTGTGGGCAAAAGCTGGTTAGTAGTAAGTTTATTTTTTATAAGTTATTGGTCATACCGTTTTGGATTGTGTAAGGTGTGATATGATAGAAAAGGGAGTTATATAGTACATTATTGACACATTTTAACCTTTCAATTGTGATAATTACAGACACAATTGAAAGACAATAGGTGCGCGAACGCCGGCGTTCGCTTGGGGTTTAATGAATTAAACAGCTCAGTCCACGCACGGACAAGCCGCCAATCGGTTTTTTTATCCATCTTGAGATACAAATATAGTTATTGTATGACATAAACATAACATTTTGTAAAATATAGCTTATGTCACTCAAACATAATATAGCTCATCAGTGAAATTTGTTTTTAAATCGGACCAGAATATTTAAGGATTACTTCCAACAAACAAAATTACAGACTTACTAAATACAAGCTTTACTTCTTTATAATATTAGTGTAGATTAGTCAAGATAATCACCCAGAAAGCAGCTTACGAAGAAAATAACTACTAGCTAAGACAATATTATTCAGGTGCTCGTTAATTTTGGCTGAATTAGTAATTTAGTAAGCGATGTAGATTTTTTAGATACAAATAATACTATTTAAAAGAAATCTGTTAAATTGGCATCCTTTACTTGATAATCAGGGGTTGGAATTAGAAAGAGTTATTCATGTACTTGCATCCAACGCCGGGATTCTGATCCCGATTTCCGGCCACCGTAGGCGCAGGCTTGCGGACAGTGAGCAACGGGTAGCTCGCTGTCCGGCCGTCCGAATATTGTCCGGACCAAGTCCAAGTCGTAGACGGCGCACACTGTTCCCGCGCGCCTCAAGGAGTTGTCAGCAACACTAAGGACCCATCTGGGTCGAAGCCTACTGGGGCCAGGGTTAGTTTCGAAAGACAGCTCGAGCCCCGGTGTAAAGGCTAGAAGGAACGGGGTGGGTCTTTTAGTCAGTAAAAGTCTGACACTATTTCCCGCTCCGCCCAAGAGCGGGGGTTGTCATTGGATGATTTTTCCCATCATAAAAAAAAATATATTGATGTTAATATGGATTTTCCCGGGAATTCTAACGTAAAATCCCGTGTGGCCAAAAATATTACAAATAAATAATAATAAACACCTCGGAGATAGAATCAGAAGAGCATAGGTGTTTACATGAAGGTCTTATATTAATTAAATGAGCACTATAATAGATAAGACAAATAAAACAAAGATAATTAATATACAATCTTTATTAGTATTTGTCATTAAAAAGATCTTTCTGCGTGAACTGAGATGAGGTTAATAAATGTTTTCACTTCCTTTTCAATTTTTACACTTCCTCTTCCTTGTCATTATTGCAGGAAGAATTTTGGTCCGCTATATTTCTAATAGTGAGTTGGCATTCGTGTCCCATTGCTGAGCGTAAACCTCCTTCAACCTTTTGCACAAACGTCACTGTTTCTGATAGTGTCATCAAAAAATCTGTTCTTTATAAATTATCTCAAGATTTGAGGCATATATACACTTTCTTCTTTCGTTGTACGAAATCAGTATAATTTCATGAATTCCACTAAAACTCTACCTAATTCCCTCACTAAATATCTACCTAATTCCGATCTCTGTTTAAATTTAAGAATACAGTCACTTTCTTTTTCATTCATTCATTAAACCTCAAGCGAACGCCGGCGTTGGCTCTCTCATTGTCTTTCTACTGTGTCTCTAATTTCGGTATTTGAAAGGTTCAAGGCATTTGTAATGTATTTTGTATTCAATTGATACAGTTAGTTTCCTTGCGTGATCGAAACAAGAATGAGGATATCCGCAGAAGAACCAAGGTTACCAACATAGCACGAAGAATCGCCAAACTTAACTGACAATGGGCAGGGCACATTGTTCGCGGAACAGATGGCCATTGGGGCTGAAAGGTTCTGGAATAGAGACCACGTACGGGAAGACGTAACGTTGGAAGACCTCCTACAAGGTGGACCGATAACCTGGTAAGGGTTGCGGGAATCTGATGGATGCAAGACGCACAGGAGCGTTCATTGTGGCGACGCTTGGCGGAGGCCTATGTCCAACAGTGGACGTCTTTCGGCTGAAATGATGATGATGATATAGTAAAATCTTTTTATCAATTTATTCACCACGGTAACCCGTTATTCAATCCATTTCCTATGTTCAATTATACAGGAAACTATCTTCAGCGAAAAATCTTTAATTCCTCAAAGAAATCTATCGGAATAAATTTATCAAGGCTGCGCTCCGAATTAATTTAGGAATATCTCTTTCCGTTGGGTCAAAATTTTTTGAATTAAATTGCCGCGAACATTGTGAACTTTTTTAATAAAAAACCGTACGACAGGTGGGCACTTGGCTGAAATATTGACTTTTCAAATTTACTATGAAAAATGTCCGATCTACTGAAATGTAAGAAGAATTAATATTGAATTTGGTTTGGTAAAGTGAAGTTGATGGCAATTTTATTATGTTGTAAATTTTTGGTCTTTTAAAAGTACCTATAGCAAATGGTTTGTTTCTATTGTAATCAGGGTATTATACATTTTATTTTTGTTCAACAGTAAAATCTACATATGTACATAAAAAAACTTAAATGCTAACTATTTATACTAAAATCGAACTATGTACATATATATAATACAAAATGACAAAGTACACTCCGGCGTCAAGGTACTCCTCCATATTGCTATCATCCGGAATTATCAACCTAACGATTCATGTTTTTAATTCATTAAACCCCAAGCAAACGCCGGCGTTCGCGCATCTATTGTCTTTCTATTGTGTCTGTAATTTCCACGATTGAAAGAAGGATTTTTTTCTCTGTTCACCAATAGGACATTTCTTAACTTTTGGCTGAAACGTGATCAAAAAGTAAATTATAATCATAATTTACTTTTGCATAATTTACATTTTTACTGGAACCCTAAAAATTTATATCCATTGTCAGAGTTCCAATGATAATAATATAAATTCCGTACCTCAAAAGAACAAATACTTTCAGAGATTATCTCTTACAAACAAAAAAAAAAAAATAACTTCACCTCTTCATAATATTAATGTAAATAAAATGTAAAAAAAGTTACGAATATTAGATAATAATAATAATAATATTCCACAACTATCACACAACACCGTCTAGTCCCAAGCTAAGCAGGGCTTGTATTATGGGTACTAGACAACTGATAAACATACTTATATGTTTCTAAATACATACATATTATAGATAAATTACACCCAGACACAGAACAAATGAATGAGCATGAGCTCATCACATAAACATTTGTCCTGCGTGGGAATCGAACCCACGACCTGCGGTATAGCAGTCAGGGCCTGTTGGAGATAAAACCTTCTTGCAAGCTTCCTAAATTATATGAAAAAATATGACACTTCTATTTGTCACTTGTCTTCTCTTGTTTCTTGTAAAATATATTGTTCACACCGAAAATTATTAAAAACTAATTTGCATTGAGCATCCAGTCATTGATTTTCATTCAGAATACCCATAATTCTCGCACATGGTCCTTCGAGCCGGATGAAATATAATTAAGAAGATCAGCGATTATTTTCAAGGAAAAGAATAGAGACTGACTTCCACGCTGAATGGAGGTTCATGAGTTCACTGCTGGAGAACTGGATTGATTTCAAGCAAGTTAGTTAGTGGTGTACAGTTATAATTACGCTAATATCGTCACCCAACACTCAGGTAGTATATATAAGTAGTCATACTAAGGTCAGTACTATTTTATTAAATTACCAATTATATTGTGTTTGAGTAGAATCATTAGGTACTTTGTTGCATTGTGATTAGTATTTTATTCAACAGCAATGTTAAGTTTAAACTCATACTTTTAACAGTATAGTTAGCTATTTTGCTACATTATTAAACTTACATTATATTAAGCTGTAACTAATTACATAACTACTTAACAGTGGTATTAATTTTTAACAAGTATCTTGACATAATAAAAATATTTGAGTGTTAGATATTAGTACAAGTCATTGTTATAAATTATAGTTAGCAGTCAGAAAGGGCATAGACTACAGCTAGGCGTATAATTATTGAAATTATATTGTTGTTTTAATTTTTATATTCCTGTATCAATGCCAGGTTGACAACACTCGTCTCCCAGAATGTCTGAGGAAAAGGATTTAATTAAGAAGCGAGGCAGCTTCAAAGGTCGCTTGACTAGTTTCCTCAATTTTCTGGACTCATTCAAGGACAAGGAGCTATCTAGCTGTGATGTGTCCGAGTTGCAGTTGCGCATGGGCAAGATAGAGGCGTTGTATGAGCAGTATGATGAGGTACAGTTACGTCTAGAATGCATTGTTGACGACATCAACTTACAATATTCTCAGCGTTCCGAGTTTGAGTCTATTTATTATAAAACCTTATCTAGAGCCCAGAATATTCTGACTGACTACAATAAAGATAATAAATCGATGGAAAGTTGTAAAAGTACTCGTGTTAGCATAAAGCAGCCGGTTAAATTGCCAACGATTCAGTTACCAAAGTTTAGCGGATTATATTGTAATTGGCTTGAATTCCGCGACACCTTTACTAGCCTAATTCATTGTAATGATGACATAGACGAAATCAATAAGTTTCACTACTTGCGAGCATCACTTGAGGGAACAGCTGCTATAGTTATCAAATCCATTGAGTTTTCTTCAAGTAATTACTCTGTGGCATGGTCATTGTTATGTGATCGGTTTGACAACAAAAGATTACTGGTTCAGAATCATATAAGTTCATTATTTACTATTGAATCAATTACAAAAGAATCTTCTGTTGCCATTAAGAATTTGATCGATCAGTTAAATAAAGACTTGCGAGCTTTAGAGTCATTAGGGGAGCCTGTGAAACACTGGGATACACTTTTAATCTACATTGTCACACGAAAACTTGATCAAAAAACCTATCGTGAGTGGGAGGAGTGCAAAGGTAGGATAGACAAGGATGGCTTAATCACGTTTAACGCATTTATGCAATTCTTACGCAATCGAGCCGACCTCATCGAGACCCTGGAACTCCCCCGCAATCATTATTCGCAATCACCAGGTAAATCAGGTCCTAAGATCAAGTCAATGGTAGCACAATCTCCTATCAATTCTAGCACTGACTCAGCTTCTAAACCTTGTCCTAAATGTAATAACAACGATCACACATTAAATAATTGTCCACAGTTTCTCGCATTGAGTAACGATGACCGTCTCAAATCATTACCTAGTTATAAGGTATGTTTTAACTGTTTTCGTTCCGGACACTATGCTAACAAATGTAAAAAACCAGGCTGCAAACTATGCAAACGTAGGCACAACACATTAGTTCACGTACATTCTAATGGCACTGTATCGAATACACCTAGTGGTAATTCGATGAATAACTTGTCTGCTACGACTGAAACGAATAACGTAGCTTTATCCGCAAACATTGCATCTCCGTGTGGTCATACGCAACGAGATGTGTTGTTATCAACCGCTTTGATCAAATTAAGAGACCACAATGGGTGTGTGCATCTCGCTCGCGCGGTGCTCGATAGTGGTAGCACGTCTTCACTCATAACAGATAGGTTGTGCAATAAACTTAACTTAAAAACTAGCCAGGTAGATAGATCAATCCTTGGAATCAATAACGTCACTTCGCACGTAGGTAAAATATGTCGGGTTAAGGGTACGCCATTAGATGATAGCTTTGTATTCGAACTAAATTGTTTTGTTCTTCCGTTCATTACGAGTAGTGTTCCGTGTCGTCAGATAAATATTTCTGATTTCGACTTACCCTCGAATATTACTTTAGCTGATCCTACTTTTTATAACCCTGCCGATGTTGATATTTTAATCGGCGCTGATCTTTTTTGGGATTTGTTAGGATCTCAAAGACTAAAGTTAGGTACCGGGAAACCAATATTATGTGAAACCCGTCTAGGATGGATAGTTTCCGGTCCAATTACTCAGAATACTATCTCACTGCTGACGAATGACGTAAAGTGCAATATGTCTAAAATGGTTGCCGACAGCGATGGTGACTGGGAAAACCTCAAGTCAGAATTGACAAAGTTTTGGCAATTAGAGGAGGTGAATGCGAAGTCTTCCAATTCTTATATGCCTGAAGAGAAATTGTGTGAAGACAATTTCGTTACAAATACGACACGATTGTCTGATGGTCGTTTTTGTGTTCGCATCCCCCTTAAGAAAGATCCTTCAATTTTAGGAAATTCTTTTAATAAAGCCACACATTGTTTACATTCTTTAGAGCGTAAATTAAAGGTTAAGACGAACTTTAGTAGAATGTATCATGACTTTTTGTCAGAATACGAGTTACTTGGTCATATGACAAAAATTAATAAACCTAATTTATGTTTGGGTTATTTTATTCCACATATGGGAGTTTTACGCGAGTCGAGTACCACGACCAAACTTCGTGTTGTTTTCAACGCTAGTGCTTCTACTTCGACGGGAGTGTCCTCTAATGACCTACAGATGGTTGGGCCAACCGTACAGGACGGTCTATTGTCTATACTTCTTCGCTTTAGAGTCCACAAGTATGTTTTATCTGCGGATGTGGAGAAGATGTATAGACAAATAGTCGTCCACCCGTCGGACAGATATTTACAACAGATTGTTTGGCGTGATAATGTTAGTGATCCTATTAATGTTTATCAATTAAACACCGTCACGTACGGTACGGCCAGTGCGCCATTCCTTGCGACACGATGCCTTAAACAAGTAGGACTCGACTGTAGGAACCCTAAGATATCGGAAATCATCCAACATGACTTCTATGTCGACGACTTGCTGACCGGAGGGGATGACTTAGATGAAGTAAAGTTCATTCGCACTGAAGTCACCAAAGCGCTTGCGTCGGCATGTATGCCATTGAGAAAGTGGAAGTCAAATGATTCTCAATTATTGTCGAATGCTGTCCCTGCGTCATACGATTTGAACATTGGACAAAATGAGCCAGAAAAGTTGCTTGGTCTCTGTTGGCATATCGGCACTGATGAGATAGGGTTTCCTATAGGTCTGACTAAATCTTCGACTAGGTACACAAAGCGTGACTTGTTATCCGTTATTGCGCGAATCTTTGATTCCTTAGGTCTGTTAGGTCCTATTGTTATTACTATGAAGATCTTGCTACAGAAAATGTGGTTAGATAAATTATCATGGGATCAACCATTACCTAATGAGATTTGTAAACAATGGGAGATTATTATTAAATCTTTACCTCTTTTAAATCATGTTCGCATTCCGCGACTTGTAGTCTGCAATTCATTTACGGAGTTAGAACTCCATATTTTCACAGACGCGTCTGAGTCCGCGTACGGTGCTTGCGTCTACATTCGCAGTGTTAATGCTAAGGGTGAGTACATGGCTCGCTTGTTAATGGCAAAGAGTCGAGTTGCTCCCATCAAGCCTACGACAATTCCGCGACTGGAGTTATGTGGTGCGGTAGTCGGTTCTCGTCTTCACGAGAAGGTGATGAGCTCACTTCGAGTGAAGATCAGTCGGGTTTATTGTTGGACTGATTCAACCATTGTCTTGGGATGGTTACAGATGATGCCTACCAGACTTCAGCCCTTTGTGCGCAACCGCGTTGCTGAGGTTTTGGATAAGTCGGGTAACTGTACTTGGAGGCACGTCCCAACAGATCAAAATCCAGCAGACCTAATATCTCGTGGCATGGATATTAGTGATCTGCAGGAGTCAGATCAGTGGTGGAAAGGACCAGATTTTTTAAAACTAGATTCGTCTGAATGGCCTTCTCAAATTACGAGCCCAGGACTACAATCGTTACCGGAGACTCGACCTAAAATCATATTACATGTTGTAAACGATTCGAAACCTGAAGTTTTAATTGATTTTAGGCGTTATTCCAATTACACACGGCTCGTACGATCTGTTGCCTACGTATTACGATTTATTAAGTCATGTAGAAAGCATTACCCTAAAACCAAATACTTGTCACATGATGAGGTACAAGATGCACTAACTCTTGTCATTATTAAGAGTCAGATTCAGTCATTTTCTGAATACCAATTATTTTTGAACAAAAAGAGTTTACCTAAAAAGAGCGCCATTCTAAAGTTTAATGTTTATTTAGACGATAATAATGTAATGCGAGTAGGAGGACGTCTCGATAACTCTAATTTTGCTTATAGTAAGAAACACCCTATTTTATTACAGTCCACTCATGATTTCACTAAACTATTATTTAATTTTGAGCATAAAAGGCTGATGCATGCTGGCCCACAATTATTATTAGCTTCCATTAGGGAAACTTATTGGCCAATAGGAGGTCGCAAGTTGGCAAAAGCCTGTTATCATAAGTGTGTTTTGTGTCACCGTATGAAGGGTAAGGTTGTAGCTCCCTTAATGGGTAACTTACCACGAGAACGCCTTCGTCCAGGTTATCCCTTTGAAAGCACAGGCGTTGATTACGCTGGCCCTATTATGTGTGCTAGTCGCCAGGGCCGTGGATGTAGGTTAGTAAAGGTGTATGTCGCTATTTTTATTTGTTTCACAACCAAGGCCATTCATTTGGAGCTCGTTGGTGATTTAACTAGCAATAGTTATTTACTGGCTTTGTATCGGTTTATTTCTCGGAGAGGTAAACCTGCTGATATTTTTTCCGATAACAGTACCTCATTTGTCGGTGCATACAACGACCTTTCCAAATTTTTAAAATTAAATAGTTTGTCCTTGGGTGAAAGTGCAGCAAACGACGGAATAAGGTTCCATTTTATTCCCGCCTACACCCCACATTTCGGTGGACTCTGGGAGGCGGGTGTCAAGTCAGCAAAGTATCACCTTCAGAGAGTGTTGGGAAATTGTAACTTGACTTTTGAGGAGCTGTACACCACACTAACCAAGATTGAAGCCATCTTGAACTCTCGTCCATTGACGCCGTTGTCTTCAGATCCTGCAGATTATACTCCGCTCACGCCAGGACATTTTCTTGTGGGACGGCCACTTACTTCTTTGCCGCAACCTGATTACCAGGATAGCTCTGCCAATTATCTGTCTCGTTACCAGAGGATCGAGCAGCTTCGCCAGCATTTCTGGAGCAGATGGAGCAAGGAGTATGTTGCAGAATTGCAACAACGCTCCAAATGGCGTTCCTGCAAGGATGGCTTGATGCTGAACTCCTTGGTGGTGATCAAGGAAGACGATCTTCCTCCGTTGAAGTGGAGACTTGGACGGATCGTGGCTGTTCATCCAGGAACGGATGGTATCGCCCGTGTAGCTGACATTCGGACGTCTACTGGAGTCGTTCGACGGGCATTCAACCGAATCTGCCCTTTGCCTGTGTCTTCAGAATCTGGTTGAAACCATTGGTTTCAACGCCCGGGGAAATGTTGGAGATAAAACCTTCTTGCAAGCTTCCTAAATTATATGAAAAAATATGACACTTCTATTTGTCACTTGTCTTCTCTTGTTTCTTGTAAAATATATTGTTCACACCGAAAATTATTAAAAACTAATTTGCATTGAGCATCCAGTCATTGATTTTCATTCAGAATACCCATACTAACCACTAGACCAACAGGCCATTAGATGACTGTATCTGCAGTACATGCTTCTAAATATTTAATTGTGTTACTAAGTAGTGTACACGTGTGAAAACTATTATACACGCCGACTACATACCCTTTGAAGCAAAATGACTAAATCAGTTAGAATCTAACCAAAAGACTACATCTGTGTCTTAGTTGTTAGCACACTCAACTAAAATATGAAATGAACAAGTTAGAACTTTGAAATTCAACGCCGAGCTCTTCAGAAATTAATGTGATGTTAATGAACTAATTTTAACGTATGCACTTAATAATTTTAATAGTATGCTAATTACTTAAAGAGAAGATGATAGTTGTGAAAGTGGTTTGAATTTTATTAGTGTCTTCTTTGAGTTATCTTTTTCGAATTTTGAGTGGTTCTTGTATAAATTAGAGTCATGCGATGAATTCCATTTGCGAAATTAAGTTACCGTTAGTGAGGTCTATCTGTAGTTGAAATCTACAAGAGACATGAAAGTAACCACTATGGGATAATTAGTAGCAAGGGTGTTGATAGTCTTGTCTTATGTTCTGTCTTTTCCTTAGCGTTTTATAAGCTTTGTTTAATATTAATTGTACATTTATTTACCAAGATATACAGGATTATGTATAATACACTGGCTACCTCTAAGGAGTATGTTACTCCGCCGCCGTCGAGATTCTGATCCCAACTTTCGGCCATCGTATGGGCGGGCTTGCGGATAGTGAGCAATGGGTAGCTCGCTGTCCGGCCGTCCGGTAACTGTCTGGACCAAGCCCAAGTCGTCGACGGCGCGCACTGTTCTCGCGCGCCTCAAGGAGTTGTCAGTAACAGCAGGGACCCAACCGGGTAGAAGCCTACTGGGGCCAGCGTTATCCGAAAGGGAGCTCGAGCCCCGGTATGAAGGCTAGAAGGAACGGGGTGGGTCTTTTAGTCAGTAAGAGTCTGATACAATCTCCCGCTCCACCCAAGAGAGGGGGATGTCATTGGATGATTTTTTCCCACCATAAAAAAGGACTATGTTACTAACATCATAAACAACAACTTTTATTCTTTGACTTTTAAAAAAATGTACCATGTTTTATTTCATCAGATTTGACACAAAAATAAAAATATTTAAATTTTACGTTCTAAATATTACAAAGTCTATGCAAAGTTCTTATATAGCGCCAATAGATCTTGCTACAAATGCATCAGCTCAGCAGCAGAACCATCCTAATAGCTATTACATATTATAACGATAGCTAGAGATACCAAGCCCCTTCAAATATACATCTACCCTCTTTCTGCCGGAACCCTATGACGCTGCCAAAAAATTTAATTTCTGTCCGTTCACGATCTTCGCCGATGACTGGCAGTATTTGATGTTCGATAACATTACTTATATATTCCTTGTTGCCTCATTAGGGGAGTGACCATCATTCTTTTACTCGGGCTGTATATTGTTCTTCCATGTATGGTATTCGGTTTCTAACAGTTGTTTTCCAAACTTTTCTTGCTCAAAAACTAGTGTGATTTCTTTGTTGTTAGCCGACCGCACCGGGCATGGTCTGCAGTAAAAAAAGTGGGTGGGGGTCGCCTGTTTACTCATGGACCTGGAAACAAAAGGACAACTAAAGGAACATGAGTGTGGTCTAAGTCAGTAAATGTCTCACACCCTCCCGATTTTCCGCAGTGTGGAAGTGTCATTACATGATTCCAAAATGTCCAGAATCAGCCAATATTAAAATGAAAACATAATAAGTTCAAAGCAAACCTACTCTTTTAAATTAAAAATTTCCAACTTTGCCATAGAAAACACAACATTTAATTTTGTTGATAGAAATTTAAAATCAGCTCTCATCAATCTTACTTTACACTCCGTAAGTTTTGAAATGTTTTAGACTTTTCGCGAACTATATTTTAGCTCTTGCAGACCACAGGTTGGAAACCACTGATTTATACTAATGTTTGTTTACAACTGTTTCGATAGAGAGTTTACTGTATTTTGTGTTGTGCCTGTAAGTGAATGGAGGACGTTCCATTTATTGAATCAACACCATGTGTACTGCACAAGCCGATTGGATTAAATAAATAGTTTTTACATGTTGTTTCTACACTGTGTGTAACTTTGTGTTCAAAATAATAGTTTCTTTTTTTCATTTGCTTTTGCTTTTTCATTTCAAACGTTCAATGTTCAATATCTTTATTGTGGATCATAGGTAGGTACATAATACAGGTCTTAAATAAATTAAATAGATCAGATACGTCCCGCCCTTGGGCATCAATAGTAATTTAAGAATATAGGTAAGTACAGTATTTTTACAAATTATTTAATCTATACATATAATAAAATCGTAGGAAAGTCAAAACTGTACATTGAATATTTTTAAAAAAGAATACTTGTGGCGTGATCTACAATCGATATCGATGCCAAAAACACAGTTTTTAGAATTTTTGTCTGTTTGTCTGTTTGTCTGTATGTATGTCCGGGCTAAACTAAAAAAGTACTGCATGGATTTACTTCAAATTTTACATGAATATTACTAAGAGGTCGGGTCAACATATAGGCTACATATTATCACGCTATCACCTACGGGGGAGGAGCTGTGAATCTTTATTTTTCTTAAGCATTCTGTGACAGCGTGTAATGTAACGATGCATATTTAAATGTCGTCTTTGAGTAATCCAAGCTATTATCTAGCTTTAAACTATAAAAACTACGCCATTTAAGTAACTTGGGCAGAGAAACATAGTTTAATGAATGTTAGTAGTCCATATAAAGACAATTTTAAAGCAGCGCCATCTATGAGATTTCATAAAAATCAAATCAAGTTACATGTTACTTTTTGGAAAAATAATAATTTAAATTTGATCATGTTGGCAAGGTTAGTAGTTAGTTATTCTTAAAAGTCATAGATGGCGATGTGATGTGATGTGCATTTTCTTCATAAAAGTTGTATCATATAGTTCGTTTTGACAAATTCAAGTTCCAACAAAACCCTGAAAAAACTTGAGTAGAGTTGAGGAAGACAATTAAAAAAAACTCGGTGTTAAGTATTACTACTACTCTGTGAAGTATACCAGTTTGCGAGATCCCTTATGTATGACGAGGTGCCTTCATATTACACGTACGACAAGCAAAGGGGTGTATTTAACCGACATCGACGAGGAGGTGCTGTGGAAGGTTTTCCGGTATTTTTCAAGGACGCCGCATTGGGTAGGGTTCATACCGTGCATCCAAATAATGGCGAATGCTATTTTCTGCGGTTGTTACTTCACACTGTCCGAGGCCCAACGTCTTTCGCCTGTCTGAGGACATTTGGTGGCGTGGAGTATCCCACTTACCACGTCACCTTCTCGACGGTGACCAAAATAAGGATCCTTGCGGAGGCGAGTGACAGTCCCAGCCGCATGCGTCATCTTTTTGCCGTCATCTTGGTGTTTTGCGGAGTCGCGAACCCGGTAGCTTTGTGGGAGAATTATCGCCATCATCTGTCTAAAGATTTTCTACGAGCTTTGAGGCGTGCTACTGGAGACGAAGTCGAAGTAACTGATGAACGCGTGCTGAACACCTGTCTCAGTTCACTTCAAGATGTGGCAATTTCTATGGGCGGCAATCCGCTGATCGAATATGGGTTACCAGCTCCTCAATCATCACCGCATCAAGGCCGTGGAAATCGGGAGTATAACGCTGAGACAAATTACGAGCAGAGCGAAATGACCACCTTACGAAATGACCATGTCACCGTTTTCTATTCAGAGCAAAAACTAATGACACCGTCTTTGAAAGCGTTGGGCAAAACCAGGGTAAAATGTTTTTCTTGGATGCTCCTGGTAGAACAGGAAAAACATTTGTTACCACTGGCATACTTGCAGAGGTCAGGAGGCAAGGCAAAATTGCTATTGCTGTAGCGTCGTCGGAATCGCTGCCACACTGCTTCCGGGTGGCAAGACAGCACATGCCATGTTTAAAATTCCCATAGATTTAGAGAGTGCCGAAACGCCTGTTTGTGGTGTGTCACGTAACAGCGATAAGCGACACATGCTCAAGGATTGCTCTCTGATCGTATGGGATGAGTGTACGATGGCCAATAGGAAGGCAGTTGAGGCCGTGGACAGACAGGAACGAACATTTGATTGGTGTCACAGTTCTGTTCAGTAGCGATTTCCGGCAAACACTTCCCGTGGTGACTTGGGGATCGAGGGCTGACGAGGTAAATGCTTCATTGAAACGATCTTTGTTGTGGTCACGAGTTCGTACGCTGCGCTTGACCATTAATATGAGAGCTCGGCTCGGCGCCAATGCACGTGCATTGCAAGAATTCTCCGATGTCCTTCTAAGGCGAAGGCACTCTGACAGGTTGTGCTTCCAGAGTCTCTCGGTAGAATGGTATCCAGCTTAGAAGAACTTATTTGCTGTGTGTACAAGGACATCAGTCGTATACCGCACCAGCTTCTTGGGTGTGTGAGCGATAACGCCGACGCCCAAAAATGATCAGGCTGCAGCAAATAACGAATGCATTCTCTCGGAAATTGAGTGGAATGAAGTGGTCTACACCTCGATAAACACTGTTGTCGAGCAAGATGACGCCACACATTATCCCGTGGAATTTCTGAACTCCCTGTCAGCAAGTGGATTTCCAGCGCATACCATCAAGCTGAAGGTCGGTGTCCCGATCATGCTTCTTCGGAACCTATCTCCTCCGAAGTTGTGTAACGGAACCCGCCTTAAAGTCATCTCGTTCCACAGACACCTTTGAGGCTAAAATTCTTACGGGTTGTGGCGTCGGCGATTCAGTATATAGACCACGCATTCCCCTCATACCTCAAAAGTTCCCGTTCCAGTTCAAGCGCGTACAGTTCCCCGTGTATGTTTGCTTCGCGATGACCATCAATAAGTCACAGGAGCAGACACTGAGGGCAGCGGGTGCCGACTTCAGGACGAGTTGCTTCTCACACGGGCAACTGTACGTCGCTTGCTCCCGCGTCACCAGTACTGACTCTCTTTACATTTTGGCTCCTGGCAGCAAACTACCAACGTAGTTTATAAGGAAGTGTTGTAAGGTATGATACCTTTGTACGTGTTTTTACTCTTTTGTGTCCTGGAATGTATTCCTGCATTATTTTCTCTATTTCCTTCAGTCTCATTTTATGACTGAACTCAGGGGGATTCCCATGTAACTCTCTTTACTTGCTTCGTTTGCAAAAAAAAAAAACTTATATTTTAATGATATTTTAAAAGTTGTTTACTTAATATACTATAGCGACACTGGCATCTTAGGTATTTTTTGGTGCTGTAGAGCCTTCACGCAGACGATGTCGCGGGCAGCAGCTAGTATATTATATAAAAATAAAAAAGATACAATCAAACAAAACGAATTAAGGTAAGCAGGCACAACCCAGTAGGCTACTGAACACATCATGACTGAGAGGGTCTATATTGGAGAAGTGATTTGTCCAATAGTCTTTTATAGAGTAGTAGCACTTGTCTACTAACAGATCATGGAGACCCTTTTTAATTTTTTTCATTTCCGTAATTATTCTAATAGGCCCCGGAATAATTATTATTTAAGATGCGTGTAGCCATACAAAAGATACGTCACCGACACCTAACATAAATTTTCCCGATCTGCATGAAGCGAGGAGTGTTAGACTTTTACTGGCTAAAACCCACCCGTTTTCTTCGGTTGCTCTTTGCCTTTCTTAGTCGCGTTGGTTCTTTCCAATGGAAAGATCTAGCAACATCCAGGTCCGTTTTCTGTTGGCCGCAAATAAATACGCCTATAAGCCTTAATAAAGGCATACCAAAAAGAGGCATGCTGTGTTGACTACACATAGATTGACACAAAGTAAGCTTATGATGAATGACATGTATGAGTTGGTTACTTCAGTATCTTGGTACGGCAAATATAAATGACATTGCTCGGCCTCCATTTTCATCGCCCTGGAGCCAGCAGACTTTAAGACTTTAAGCCTTCCGATGAGGTCCATTGTGAGCGACCACGTTTTGGAGCCATAGGTCATCATTGGCAACACGCACTGGTCATAGACTTTTGTCTTGAGACACTGGTATGTTGGACGAGTAGATACTAACTACATAGTTCCCCAAAGCTGCTCAGCCGAATTCCACCATCATCATCATCATTTCAGCCGACAGACGTCCACTGCTGGACATAGGCCTCCCCCAAGCGTCGCCACAACGAACGAACATGTGCATCCCGCATCCATCGGATTACCACTACCTTCACCAGGTCGTCAGTCCACCTTGTAGGAGGCCTTCCAACGCTGCGTTTTGCGGCCATCCGTTCTGCGAGCAATGTGCCCTGCCCATTGCCACTTAAGTTTGGCGATTCTTTGTGCTATGTCGGCAACCTTGGTTCTCCTGCGGATATCTTCATTTCTGATTCGATCACGCAAGGAAACTCCGAGCATAGCCCTTTCCACCAAATATCCAAAAATAGTAATTTAATAAAATTACATCAAAATGAATAAAAGAACGTACTCGTTATGAAACAAAAGTCACATCCCAAATTCAACAATGAATTACAACAAAAACGTCAGAAATAGACGAACATGGAAAACTCATTTAATTCCATCCTTAATTTCAGGCGTTAAATCTGGAATGGCATATTAAAATATATGTTTTATGATATGTAACTCAGTTGAAATGAGCGACGGTGTAAATCATGAAAAGGGGAATTGCAGAAGTACCATTTTAACACAATAGAAAGACAATGGGTGCGCGTTCGCTTGGGGTTACACACACATATCAGCCGAAAGACGTCCACTGTTGGACATAGGCCTCCCCCATGCGTCGCCACAACGACCGGTCCTGTGCATGACGCATCTATCGGATTCCCGCGACCCTGATTAGGTCATCGGTCCACCTAAAAACTCCGATTCGCTTGGGGTTTAATGAACTAAAACTAAAGATTTATAAGGAGATATTAAGAGCACAAATACAGCTTACCATGGTCCATGCAGGAGTTGGCAGAAAGAGTGAGTGGTAATCCGTTCGCCACTACGGGAAACATAACCTTATTCTGCCTAGCTCGTTTCATCATCGGACTACTATGGTTAACTAACTAACTAACGGTTTTACAAAATGAAACATACACGTGCGTTGGTACTGAGCGTATGCCAAGACTGTTCGAGGTAGAATGTCACACCACTTGGTATTCCGAGTGAGGAGAGAATACTCTCTAGTCCTCGCTGCATCCCTTCTATCGAGGATCGTGTCCAAGCGGTAGGGTGCTGCTTGCGTTTCAGTTGAAGATATTATTAGTTCATAAAACTAATTGTTAGATGGCGCTGTCCGTCGCACCATAGCGTCACACATTTTATACAGAATCAGAAAGAAAAATGCATTTACAGATTTCTCGACAAGCTTGCCTTGGAATCGAAACAGTTATCTACGAAATTCAAAAACACTACACTTTCTATTTTATTCCACAATTCGGGTAGTGGAATAAAAAAGCGAGTGTATCTTTACAGTCAATGTTTGGTGTAGTTGTTGTGTTTTTGAGATCAAAAAGTAAAAGGGTTAAACCAAATAGTTTGAAAGGAATGGTCCTTCGGTATTTATTTAAGTGGTAAACCATTATTTGAGAATTGTCAATAAAACGTTTAAATATCCAGTAACAACCGGAATGGAGGAGTTAATTGAGCCATACGATGTCAAACGAGTCGGAAAATGTTCAGCCATTTTAATTTTGTTTGATTTTTTTTTATGACCACTTTGGGTGGTTAACAAAAAGTAAAAATAAAACACAAAAACGTGAGTTTACATTTTGTTACTGGTTTAATCGCGACATTGTATCAATATCTGTACCTTTAAATAAAATTGAAGTAAAACCTTTCGAATGACCATAACTTAAAAATGTTGTGTCCAACATAGGGTTCGAACCCATGAAGGCCTGCGCAGACGACAGACTTTTCTCCGCGGCGGAGAAAAAAGTACGTTCTGCGAATAAAAAGCCTGCCGCGGATTTACCGCGAACTCAACGCACACAGTGTGCGATCATTTGTTGCCCGGAAACAGCACAGCACAACGCGGACTGAAGTCCGCTACGTGCGTTGCTTCGCCTAGTCACAAGAGTTTTTTTTTTTCGGGGACTGTCTCGTGATTTTGTCTGGTCCGCTCTCTGCATGTCTTCTGTTATTCGGGAGACTTTTTGTACTCTTTACTTTTAATCACTTTTTTTTTTATAGTGAGAAAAATCATGCATTGACATCCCCCGCCCTTGGGCGGAGCGGGAGATAGTGTCTGACTAAAAGACCCACCCCGTTCCTTCTAGCCTTCATACCGAGGCTCGAGGATAACCCTGTTCCCAGTAGGCTTCGACCCGGCTGAGTCCCTGCTGTTGCTGACAACTCCTTGAGGCGCGCGGGAACAGTGCGCGCTGTCGACGACTTGGGCTTGGTCCGGACAGTTACCGGACGGCCGGACAGCGAGCTACCCATTGCTCACTGTCCGCAAGCCCGCGTCTACGTTGGCCGGAAATCGAGATCAGAATCCCGGTGACGGCGGCGGCGATAACGCCGTTGCCTGATGCGTTCGGCCTCCTCCTTTGCGAGCATTACTGCTTCGCAGAAGTCGGCGACCTCCTGCCACTCCTCCTCGCTCCGGACCATGGCCTCAACCAAGGCCCGGCGCGAGAGGTCTCCGCCGCCGATCGCCCCCAGGAGGGCACGGCGATGCTCCGCCCAAGCAGGGCACACCTCGACAGTGTGGTCCACCGTGTCCTCCGGGCGTTCCGCACAGTGACGACACCCGGGCGTCACTTCCGCATGAATCGAGTGCAGGAATCTCCCGAACGAACCATGTCCGGTGAGTATCTGCGTCATGCGGAAGGTAAGGACGCCGTGAGGTCTTTCCAGCCACGCCTCAAAGAGGGGACTTACCGCCATGATTGCGGCGTGCCCAACTTTTAATCCCTCGTTACTCGATACAGTTGTAAGCAATCTACTTTAGCGGACAAAAAAGTCCGCAGACAAAAATGCGTTGTCTGCGCAGGCCTTTACCCTGAGATTAAAAGTTTATGTTCTACTAGCTAGCCAGGTATGCCAAGTGGAGAGGAGTGGAGGGAGTGTCCAACTTCCTCTGACTAAAAACTATCCGTGTTGCTTCAGTTACGATTTGAATTTATTTATTTTTTTAATCTCCATGCAACTAAAAGTGTCAAGGTACAGAGGCGGACTTAATGCCTTAAGGCACTTTTTACCGGTCAATCTTGGGTGGTGAAGAGAAGAGAAATGTGGCAAGTGCCTAAAAAGTGATCCTTATAGGATCATTTTGTTGTCTGATTTTTTATTTTGAGTACAGTTCATTGAGTACAGAACCCTAAAAACGCGTTAAGTAAAAAATCAATTTTCAATTTTTTATTAATTAGTAGTTTGGCAAGGAATTTCTTAGGCAACCCCACGCGTTATTTTTTTTTAATGTACTAAATTAATCATAAAGTAGGTTTCATCCATTAAACAGACCGGTGAAGGTCGTTCTTAATCGGATCTTAGACTACAACATTTTATCTGTATAACTGCATTAATAGCAAATAAAAATATTATTATTACTCCTTTTATTTATTTTTCTAGACATACAATTTACATTATTAAATGTTTACTTATAAAAACACTAGCTTTTGCCTTCTGCTTTACCCGCGTTCATAAAATATAGCCTATGTCACTCAGAAAGAAAGCAGCTTTCAATCGGTGAAAAATTTTAGTAATCGGATCAGTACTTCCAGAGATTACCTACTACAAATAAAAAAAACAAACTTTACCTTTTTATTATATTAGTATAGATTAATTAATACTAATATTAATTAATTAATGTAAATTTAAAATATCTTTAAAAATTGTTATTATTATTATTTCATTTATTATATTAGTATAGATGTTCCAAAAATAAAAGAAAGTTAATTGTTTCTTGCAATAAAATAATAAAACAAAAAGTATCGCCCAACGTGGGGCTCGAACCCACGACCCTGAGATTAAGAGTCTCATGCTCTACCGACTGAGCTAGCCGGGCATATCACGATATCAAACATTGGCACATCACTCTTTTATACAATTGCCAATAAACAAACCTAACAAAACAGAATTAATTACACTTTGGTTATTTTTGTTTTTAAACTATTTTTGTACTGATTATGAATCATTGAGACTATTTTATCCAGTAGTATTACATTTTATTTGTATGTGTTATAATTCTGGTTAGATAATTTTAATGATTTCATTATTAAAATAAAAATAACTATTATTAAATTGATTTATTAAATTGGCTGATTGAAAGGATTGATAGTTTTTTTTTGTAAATTGTTTTTATTGTAGTCACTTAAAACAACAGAAAAAGACGACAAATAAATCTAAATAAAAATCAATGCCACTTTTCGTTGTAATTTTATATCAATCCAAACCAAATGTTTAGGCTTTGTTCGGACTGTTTAGTAGATCGTTTATGTGAAGTTTGATAGGGTAGAGTAGGGTAGAGTAGGATATAGTAGGGAAGAGTAGGGTAGAGTAGTGTAGAGTAGGGTAGAGTAGGGTAGGGTAGGGTAGAGTAGAGTATAGTACGGTAGAGTAGGATATAGTAGGGTGGAGTAGGGAAGAGCGGGAGCGAACCCGCGCGGGCAAAAACTAGTAGCAAGTACATTATAAATGTGAGATAACTGTTTGCCTGCTGCGGTCTTCCCGTCTGATTATAATTTGGGTGTCTTCAAGGCTAGAGTGAATAGGCTCTTAATAAACTAGTGCGCCTCACCATCAACGATTGCATCACTGCTTACCATCAGGCGGGATCGCAGTCAAGTACTAGTTTATAACAGATAAAAAAAAATGTACTAAGGTAGGTACCGCTTAACCTCAGTTTATCGTTATGTAGCGATATCTGTAACGACACATAGGAACTAAAAGTAAAATCACGGTATTAGAACATGTACAATAGCTCAAAATCATCTATTACACCAGTTAATTGTACAGTATCAGTTTTTCTTTTTGAGATTGTCAAAATATTTTTTTTTAGTTAATTAAAAAATAAACTTCTAAAAATTTAAAATTTAACATTAATAAAGGGAAAGTAACTCAAGTAGTAGTACACACACGTTTGATTTGTATAAATCAATCTGCCCTGATACTTGTCAACTGTGCAGGTAAATTCCATTACTTTATTCATTTTAACGTTACGAAAATTATTGTTATTTTCATAAATTTACAGAAACACAACTGTTTATTCCTTATGCGGTCCCCAGAGCTGCATGCATACATTTTTCCTCATTAAATATAAAGCGGGCGGCATTTCGCATTTCAACCGCGTTCATTTATTAGCCGTAAATTTTGACACCGCAGTACGCAGGTGACTTCTGTTCGTACAGTCGGACAAACTATTTATTATGCAGACAAAATATTCAAGAATCGAAGCATATATTTCTAACAAACCATTTACAGGCACTCCTTTGAATGGTCAAGAAGTTAATCAGTCAGAAAAATAATGCTATTTGCACATTCCAAAGCGTGGTAAATCTATATGGTGAAGAATGTGTAAGGATTATGTTTGTACAGTGGGACAAACCATTGGATGTGTAGGTAAAAATATTCAAAAATCAATTATTCTTAAAATCGACGTGTTAAAAGTAAATAATAGCAGCAAGGGATTTGTTTTATAGTTAGGAATAAAAGTTTTTAAATTACTTAAAAGATAATGCAAAAGGTTTAGTTCTGATGAATACCTTAATTTATAATCCCGATAATCCCAAACTAATTTAGGTTAACTTTACACGTGTTTCATATTAATAATTCTGAATAGTTTTACAAGTGTATATGAGGAAGTTGGTATGTCCAATAAATTGTTTATTTCTAACGCATCGTGCCAAGAGAAATTAAACCTTATAAACAAGGGCGGAGATGGGAGTGTCGTATGGTTTTTGTTCGACGTTTTTTGAACTGGCTTTTATTTCAAAATGAAGTCTAATGATTAGATCATTATTGTAGCCTTTATACAACTATGGGGGTGTCGGTTTCTAGTCCAACCGAATGTAGTTAAATACAGTTGCCATCACGGATCTTGAACGCACGGCGTCAGAGTGGGGATCGCTTTGCCCATTCCATACATTGGCGAGCCAATCATCGTCTACATTTTTAGACACATGCAGCAACGCAGTGAACGAATGAGGAGTGACGTCTATGACGCGATGACGCGGCCAGCTAATCACTGACACTCCCCGCCCCCGCGTCACACTTCGCACCACTAAAGAGACCGAATATTTGACTTCTTCGCAAGTGTTCAAGATCCGTGACGGCAACTGTACTAGTAATTTACATGTGATATATCACAGTTATCGACATAGTCTGAAGAATCCCCAAACTAAAGTGGTAGTGGGCACAGCCCACTACTCATAGAACGGATAGTTGGTGGGGTTGAAGAGTTCTAACGTGGTAACTCTCTGTATCATAAGACGGAGCGTTGGAAGGTCTCCCACAAGGTGGACCGATGACGAGAATGCGATATTATTATGCAAACGACCGTTCGTTGCGCCGACACTTGGGGGCGGCCTATGTCCAACAGTGAACGTCTTTTGGTTGAAATTATATCGATGACATTTTTGTTTAGGTGGGAAAATAATCTAATGTCATCCGCCGCTCTTGGGCGGAGCGGGAGATAGCGTTAGACTTTTACGGATTAAAAACCCACTACTGTTCCTTCTTTGCCATTGTTCCAGGGCCCGTGGGGATCTCTTTTGCATCACCCATGGCCTCAATAGGCTTCGACCCGGCTGGGCTTCTACGGTTGGTGACAACTCCTTGAATTGCGCGTGGAACACTACGCACCGTCGACGACTTGAGCTCGGTTATCGGACGGTTGGACGACGACCTACCCATTGCTCGCCATCCACAAGCCCGCGCCTACGATGGCCGAGAATAGGGATCGGAATCCTGGCGGCTAGGGCGTGAGGGCCATTACTATTAACAAGAAAATATATGAAGAAAACCAAACTTTAGGATTTCTTACTAACCGTTACGACCCGTACTCGTTACTCACTATCAATACTGGCTTAACATCCTTTCCAAAGAACGAATGGTTGTCGATATGTGAAGTGTGTACCGACCCATCCTTGAACTAACCTCGACAACATTGTTGTGTGCGGCTGTTATTATATAGTCAATACCCCGTTTTTTTTTTATGGTGGAAAAAATCGTGCATTGACATCCCCCGCCCTTGAGCGGAGCGGGAGATAGTGTCAGACTCTTACTAACTAAAAGACCCACCCCGTTCCATACCGGGGCTCGAGCGCCCTTTCGGATAACCCTGGCCCCAGTAGGCTTCGACTCGGCTGGGTCCCTGCTGTTGCTGACAACTCCTTGAGGCGCGCGGGAACAGTGCGCGCCATCGACGACTTGGGCTTGGTCCGGACAGTTACCGGACGGCCGGACAGTGAGCTACCCATTGCTAACTGTCCGCAAGCCCGCGCCTACGTTGGCCGGAAATCGGGATGAGAATCCCGGGTCAATACCCCGTCACGAAATTCAATTAATATCATGAAATTCCGAGTAGTTTTACCGATTGCGAAGTCAATAAAAAGACTGTTTTATTTTTGTTGCGTCATCCGGCTCGAAGGACCGTTATTTGTGACTTAATAAAAATGGCGTTCACTACGTAAATTACGTTCCTACAAACAACCAACACACTTACACACATCAGGTAATAAACTCAATTCACTAATGAAAAGAGGAAAACATAAAATGTACGAGTATTCAGTAAGTGTTGCCGCACATGGGGCCACAGCCACAAATGCCGCCATGAGAAGTTAGAAGCGGCCACAAATTTTTAACCCATGCGCACAGTATCATAATGAACTCTGTCAAAGAAGGTTTAAATGGCATGTGGCGGCGTTTTCTATCGACATTTAGTGGCCAGTTCGAGACACAAGAAGCAAGCAGCGGTGATTTATAGCATGTGGCGGCCACGGGCGTTTACCATGTGCGGCGAATCCATATAAAATGTATGAAACCTACAGGAAATATGCCAATGGCGGCGTTTTGTAGTTGTGGCCGGCCCGTGTGTGGCGACCCTAACACAAAAGTTTCGGGGTTGACTCAAATCCCGTAATGTTTTAAGTTCCGCTATACATGATATTCCATCTCTTTCTCTCTTATGATTCTATCTTGCTCTTTTATAAATGAGAGCCCATTACTTATGTCCAATTATTGGGGACATATTTTGATTTACTGAGCCTAACGTTAAGCTTGTTTTCGTGAATATTGTGTTTTTTTTTTATCATTTTAGGATCGTGGTTGGATTATTTTTATAATTTTTAGTCAGGAGTGGGTTTTATTCGGTAAAATTCTGACACATCCTGCCGCTCCGCTTAAAGGTGGGAGATGTTTTTTAAATGCCAGCAGAAAACTAACACTGGGTGTTTGACGCCCAGCAATTGCTGAGTTGGTGACCCTTTCGGTTCAGGCACAGTCACTGCAACTGTATTGTATGTCTGTACTATTTTTCCTTTATTTCTCTTCTATTACATATTTTTGATATTTTTAAATATTTTTAATATATATATAAAAAAAAAAAAAACATTTAAAAATATAAAAACAGTAGTCCACCGATGTTGGGAGCAGGGTCCAAGCTACCGGTGGTTAGGGCTCCAGAGACAGGAACTTCCTCACAATGCGAGCCGTATCGAGGAGTACTGCCTTCTGTATCTGGCCCTTGATCCAACCGCGCAACGACAGCTTCGACAGATGGTCGTCGAAGCTTTTGGCTATAAGGCCATTGACGCTCACGACAATCGGCACAATGACAGCCGAGTCCACACTCCACATGTCGACAACCTCGTGTGCTAAGTCGAGATATTTCATTTGTTTCTCTTTCTCAGCTTTCACGAGATTCTCGTCATGCGGGATGGTGATATCGATTATCATTGCACGGCGCGCTGATCGGTCTATCACCACTATATCCGGCTTATTGGCTACAATAGTCCGGTCAGTAATGATAGTGTTGGAGATAAAACCTTCTTGCAAGCTTCCTAAATTATATGAAAAAATATGACACTTCTATTTGTCACTTGTCTTCACTTGTTTTTTGTAAAATATATTGTTCACACCGAAAATTATTAAAAAACTAATTTGCATTGAGCATCCAGTCATTGATTTTCATCAGAATACCCATAATTCTCGCACATGGTCCATAACGAGCCGGATGAAATATAATTAAGAAGATCAGCGATTATTTTCAAGGAAAAGAATAGAGACTGACTTCCACGCTGAATGGAGGTTCATGAGTTCACTGCTGGAGAACTGGATTGATTTCAAGCAAGTTAGTTAGTGGTGTACAGTTATAATTACGCTAATATCGTCACCCAACACTCAGGTAGTATATATAAGTAGTCATACTAAGGTCAGTACTATTTTATTAAATTACCAATTATATTGTGTTTGAGTAAAATCATTAGGTACTTTGTTGCATTGTGATTAGTATTTTATTCAACAGCAATGTTAAGTTAAAACTCATACTTTTAACAGTATAGTTAGCTATTTTGCTACATTATTAAACTTACATTATATTAAGCTGTAACTAATTACATAACTACTTAACAGTGGTATTAATTTTTAACAAGTATCTTGACATAATAAAAATATTTGAGTGTTAGATATTAGTACAAGTCATTGTTATAAATTATAGTTAGCAGTCAGAAAGGGCATAGACTACAGCTAGGCGTATAATTATTGAAATTATATTGTTGGTTTTAATTTTTATATTCCTGTATCAATGCCAGGTTGACAACACTCGTCTCCCAGAATGTCTGAGGAAAAGGATTTAATTAAGAAGCGAGGCAGCTTCAAAGGTCGCTTGACTAGTTTCCTCAATTTTCTGGACTCATTCAAGGACAAGGAGCTATCTAGCTGTGATGTGTCCGAGTTGCAGTTGCGCATGGGCAAGATAGAGGCGTTGTATGAGCAGTATGATGAGGTACAGTTACGTCTAGAATGCATTGTTGACGACATCAACTTACAATATTCTCAGCGTTCCGAGTTTGAGTCTATTTATTATAAAACCTTATCTAGAGCCCAGAATATTCTGACTGACTACAATAAAGATAATAAATCGATGGAAAGTTGTAAAAGTACTCGTGTTAGCATAAAGCAGCCGGTTAAATTGCCAACGATTCAGTTACCAAAGTTTAGCGGATTATATTGTAATTGGCTTGAATTCCGCGACACCTTTACTAGCCTAATTCATTGTAATGATGACATAGACGCAATCAATAAGTTTCACTACTTGCGAGCATCACTTGAGGGAACAGCTGCTATAGTTATCAAATCCATTGAGTTTTCTTCAAGTAATTACTCTGTGGCATGGTCATTGTTATGTGATCGGTTTGACAACAAAAGATTACTGGTTCAGAATCATATAAGTTCATTATTTACTATTGAATCAATTACAAAAGAATCTTCTGTTGCCATTAAGAATTTGATCGATCAGTTAAATAAAGACTTGCGAGCTTTAGAGTCATTAGGGGAGCCTGTGAAACACTGGGATACACTTTTAATCTACATTGTCACACGAAAACTTGATCAAAAAACCTATCGTGAGTGGGAGGAGTGCAAAGGTAGGATAGACAAGGATGGCTTAATCACGTTTAACGCATTTATGCAATTCTTACGCAATCGAGCCGACCTCATCGAGACCCTGGAACTCCCCCGCAATCATTATTCGCAATCACCAGGTAAATCAGGTCCTAAGATCAAGTCAATGGTAGCACAATCTCCTATCAATTCTAGCACTGACTCAGCTTCTAAACCTTGTCCTAAATGTAATAACAACGATCACACATTAAATAATTGTCCACAGTTTCTCGCATTGAGTAACGATGACCGTCTCAAATCATTACCTAGTTATAAGGTATGTTTTAACTGTTTTCGTTCCGGACACTATGCTAACAAATGTAAAAAACCAGGCTGCAAACTATGCAAACGTAGGCACAACACATTAGTTCACGTACATTCTAATGGCACTGTATCGAATACACCTAGTGGTAATTCGATGAATAACTTGTCTGCTACGACTGAAACGAATAACGTAGCTTTATCCGCAAACATTGCATCTCCGTGTGGTCATACGCAACGAGATGTGTTGTTATCAACCGCTTTGATCAAATTAAGAGACCACAATGGGTGTGTGCATCTCGCTCGCGCGGTGCTCGATAGTGGTAGCACGTCTTCACTCATAACAGATAGGTTGTGCAATAAACTTAACTTAAAAACTAGCCAGGTAGATAGATCAATCCTTGGAATCAATAACGTCACTTCGCACGTAGGTAAAATATGTCGGGTTAAGGGTACGCCATTAGATGATAGCTTTGTATTCGAACTAAATTGTTTTGTTCTTCCGTTCATTACGAGTAGTGTTCCGTGTCGTCAGATAAATATTTCTGATTTCGACTTACCCTCGAATATTACTTTAGCTGATCCTACTTTTTATAACCCTGCCGATGTTGATATTTTAATCGGCGCTGATCTTTTTTGGGATTTGTTAGGATCTCAAAGACTAAAGTTAGGTACCGGGAAACCAATATTATGTGAAACCCGTCTAGGATGGATAGTTTCCGGTCCAATTACTCAGAATACTATCTCACTGCTGACGAATGACGTAAAGTGCAATATGTCTAAAATGGTTGCCGACAGCGATGGTGACTGGGAAAACCTCAAGTCAGAATTGACAAAGTTTTGGCAATTAGAGGAGGTGAATGCGAAGTCTTCCAATTCTTATATGCCTGAAGAGAAATTGTGTGAAGACAATTTCGTTACAAATACGACACGATTGTCTGATGGTCGTTTTTGTGTTCGCATCCCCCTTAAGAAAGATCCTTCAATTTTAGGAAATTCTTTTAATAAAGCCACACATTGTTTACATTCTTTAGAGCGTAAATTAAAGGTTAAGACGAACTTTAGTAGAATGTATCATGACTTTTTGTCAGAATACGAGTTACTTGGTCATATGACAAAAATTAATAAACCTAATTTATGTTTGGGTTATTTTATTCCACATATGGGAGTTTTACGCGAGTCGAGTACCACGACCAAACTTCGTGTTGTTTTCAACGCTAGTGCTTCTACTTCGACGGGAGTGTCCTCTAATGACCTACAGATGGTTGGGCCAACCGTACAGGACGGTCTATTGTCTATACTTCTTCGCTTTAGAGTCCACAAGTATGTTTTATCTGCGGATGTGGAGAAGATGTATAGACAAATAGTCGTCCACCCGTCGGACAGATATTTACAACAGATTGTTTGGCGTGATAATGTTAGTGATCCTATTAATGTTTATCAATTAAACACCGTCACGTACGGTACGGCCAGTGCGCCATTCCTTGCGACACGATGCCTTAAACAAGTAGGACTCGACTGTAGGAACCCTAAGATATCGGAAATCATCCAACATGACTTCTATGTCGACGACTTGCTGACCGGAGGGGATGACTTAGATGAAGTAAAGTTCATTCGCACTGAAGTCACCAAAGCGCTTGCGTCGGCATGTATGCCATTGAGAAAGTGGAAGTCAAATGATTCTCAATTATTGTCGAATGCTGTCCCTGCGTCATACGATTTGAACATTGGACAAAATGAGCCAGAAAAGTTGCTTGGTCTCTGTTGGCATATCGGCACTGATGAGATAGGGTTTCCTATAGGTCTGACTAAATCTTCGACTAGGTACACAAAGCGTGACTTGTTATCCGTTATTGCGCGAATCTTTGATCCCTTAGGTCTGTTAGGTCCTATTGTTATTACTATGAAGATCTTGCTACAGAAAATGTGGTTAGATAAATTATCATGGGATCAACCATTACCTAATGAGATTTGTAAACAATGGGAGATTATTATTAAATCTTTACCTCTTTTAAATCATGTTCGCATTCCGCGACTTGTAGTCTGCAATTCATTTACGGAGTTAGAACTCCATATTTTCACAGACGCGTCTGAGTCCGCGTACGGTGCTTGCGTCTACATTCGCAGTGTTAATGCTAAGGGTGAGTACATGGCTCGCTTGTTAATGGCAAAGAGTCGAGTTGCTCCCATCAAGCCTACGACAATTCCGCGACTGGAGTTATGTGGTGCGGTAGTCGGTTCTCGTCTTCACGAGAAGGTGATGAGCTCACTTCGAGTGAAGATCAGTCGGGTTTATTGTTGGACTGATTCAACCATTGTCTTGGGATGGTTACAGATGATGCCTACCAGACTTCAGCCCTTTGTGCGCAACCGCGTTGCTGAGGTTTTGGATAAGTCGGGTAACTGTACTTGGAGGCACGTCCCAACAGATCAAAATCCAGCAGACCTAATATCTCGTGGCATGGATATTAGTGATCTGCAGGAGTCAGATCTGTGGTGGAAAGGACCAGATTTTTTAAAACTAGATTCGTCTGAATGGCCTTCTCAAATTACGAGCCCAGGACTACAATCGTTACCGGAGACTCGACCTAAAATCATATTACATGTTGTAAACGATTCGAAACCTGAAGTTTTAATTGATTTTAGGCGTTATTCCAATTACACACGGCTCGTACGATCTGTTGCCTACGTATTACGATTTATTAAGTCATGTAGAAAGCATTACCCTAAAACCAAATACTTGTCACATGATGAGGTACAAGATGCACTAACTCTTGTCATTATTAAGAGTCAGATTCAGTCATTTTCTGAATACCAATTATTTTTGAACAAAAAGAGTTTACCTAAAAAGAGCGCCCTTCTAAAGTTTAATGTTTATTTAGACGATAATAATGTAATGCGAGTAGGAGGACGTCTCGATAACTCTAATTTTGCTTATAGTAAGAAACACCCTATTTTATTACAGTCCACTCATGATTTCACTAAACTATTATTTAATTTTGAGCATAAAAGGCTGATGCATGCTGGCCCACAATTATTATTAGCTTCCATTAGGGAAACTTATTGGCCAATAGGAGGTCGCAAGTTGGCGAAAGCCTGTTATCATAAGTGTGTTTTGTGTCACCGTATGAAGGGTAAGGTTGTAGCTCCCTTAATGGGTAACTTACCACGAGAACGCCTTCGTCCAGGTTATCCCTTTGAAAGCACAGGCGTTGATTACGCTGGCCCTATTATGTGTGCTAGTCGCCAGGGCCGTGGATGTAGGTTAGTAAAGGTGTATGTCGCTATTTTTATTTGTTTCACAACCAAGGCCATTCATTTGGAGCTCGTTGGTGATTTAACTAGCAATAGTTATTTACTGGCTTTGTATCGGTTTATTTCTCGGAGAGGTAAACCTGCTGATATTTTTTCCGATAACGGTACCTCATTTGTCGGTGCATACAACGACCTTTCCAAATTTTTAAAATTAAATAGTTTGTCCTTGGGTGAAAGTGCAGCAAACGACGGAATAAGGTTCCATTTTATTCCCGCCTACACCCCACATTTCGGTGGACTCTGGGAGGCGGGTGTCAAGTCAGCAAAGTATCACCTTCAGAGAGTGTTGGGAAATTGTAACTTGACTTTTGAAGAGCTGTACACCACACTAACCAAGATTGAAGCCATCTTGAACTCTCGTCCATTGACGCCGTTGTCTTCAGATCCTGCAGATTATACTCCGCTCACGCCAGGACATTTTCTTGTGGGACGGCCACTTACTTCTTTGCCGCAACCTGATTACCAGGATAGCTCTGCCAATTATCTGTCTCGTTACCAGAGGATCGAGCAGCTTCGCCAGCATTTCTGGAGCAGATGGAGCAAGGAGTATGTTGCAGAATTGCAACAACGCTCCAAATGGCGTTCCTGCAAGGATGGCTTGATGCTGAACTCCTTGGTGGTGATCAAGGAAGACGATCTTCCTCCGTTGAAGTGGAGACTTGGACGGATCGTGGCTGTTCATCCAGGAACGGATGGTATCGCCCGTGTAGCTGACATTCGGACGTCTACTGGAGTCGTTCGACGGGCATTCAACCGAATCTGCCCTTTGCCTGTGTCTTCAGAATCTGGTTGAAACCATTGGTTTCAACGCCCGGGGAAATGTTGGAGATAAAACCTTCTTGCAAGCTTCCTAAATTATATGAAAAAATATGACACTTCTATTTGTCACTTGTCTTCACTTGTTTTTTGTAAAATATATTGTTCACACCGAAAATTATTAAAAAACTAATTTGCATTGAGCATCCAGTCATTGATTTTCATCAGAATACCCATAATTCTCGCACAGATAGACCGATCCCAGTACAAAGTGACATGGTCATTTTCGAGAACTGGGTCGGGCACATACTTGTAATACGGTACCTCTAAATCCACTAGGTTGTACTTCAAAGCAAGTTGCTGGTGGATAATCCTGGCTACTTGGTTATGTCTGTGCAAATATTCGCCGTTAGCCAAACGAGAACAACCAGAGATAATATGTCTGATAGACTCACCCGGACGGTGGCATGCCCGACACACGTCAACCGTCCCGTCCTTCATTATATATCTCCGGTAGTTGTTCGTTAGGATAACTTCGTCCATAATCGCACAGACAAAACCTTCAGTTTCCCCGAAGAGGTCACTGAAACGTAACCAGGCCACGGACGCCAAGAAATCTACATCAGGCTCGTGAAGAGCCCGAAAAAAGCGCCCGTGGAGCTCCTTGCCTTTCCATATTTCCTTGCGGTTATCAGTTACTATTTTTTATTATTATACTTTTATGTAGTGGTATATTATGTTGGTTGCGCCGAATAAATGCTATTCTATTCTATAAATGATTTACCCATCTTTTGTGATGAAAATTCACGAATTTTATATATATTCTATCCCATCTTCGTTTTAATCTTTTTTGATAGACTATTATTATTTAACATTCGTAAATATGTTCGTGAAATCACAGCAGGCCCTAACAGAATATCAGCGCTGCGTTATTTATCGTTTTAAATAACGTAGCATACGCTGTGTTAGGTGCCTTTTTGGCCTCGCACTGTATATATATCTTTGAAAGATATGTCTTTCTTTTTTCTTTTCACTGTGTATTTTTAGTTTATATGTTTCTGTGAGGCACGAAGAAACGTTTTTTCTTTCTTTCTTTATTTTTTTTTTCAAATCTGTTACTGTCCCACTACTGGGCAAAGGCTTCCCCCAACTTCTTCTAAACTTTCTTCTCCCGAACCATCTCCAACCAGTCCTCGAGGAAGGCGTCCAGATCACGCCACCTCTTTCAAGGGCGGCCTCGAAGGCGCTTTCGATCTACGCGGTCCCACCTAAAAAAAAAAAAATACGCAATACAACATTATTTATATAACTCGACTCAATAGACATAAAATGCATAACTGAAACGTCACGGTCACCGTCGTCAACTCTGTTTTTACTTTAAATTCTTTAGATCTATTGTTAGACACTCTATTTATGCACGGCACCATTTAGTTTACAAAAAAAAAAAAAAATATTTTGTTTTACTTTCAGTAATAGCAATCGAGTACTGTGTATACTGATAGAAATGTTAAATAATGAATAGTAGTTTGTACGCTTAAAATGTATGCCCGGCTAGCTCAGTCGGTAGAGCATGAGACTCTTAATCTCAGGGTCGTGGGTTCGAGCCCCACGTTGGGCGAAACTTTTTGCTGGCTCTGACATAGCTATACCTAAATATAAAATGAAATTTCTTATTTTTTAATTACACAGTATACTATTTTAACCTTAATTCAATGATAAACTGACATGTATACAGATAATATTATAATGATATTTAAGTTTTTTTTTTTTATATAAAATTATTATGTATGTATACACACAAGTACAAATATTTAAAGTCTCAATAAACAATATTTTTTATGTGTGATTGTTTATATTTTTTTTTTTCGATGGGAAAAATCATCTTATGACAACCCCCGCTCTTGGGTGGAGCGGGAGATAGTGTCAGACTCTTACTGACTAAAAAACCCATCCCGTTCCTTCAAGCCTTCATACCGGGGCTCGAGCGCCCTTTCGGATAACCCTGGCCCCAGTAGGCTTCGACCCGGCTGGGCCCCTGCTGTTGCTGACAACTCCTTGAGGCGGGCGGGAACAGCGCGCGCCGTCGACGACTTGGGCTTGGTCCGGACTGTTACCGGACGGCCGGACAGCGAGCTACCCATTGCTCACTGTCCGCAAGCCCGCGCCTACGGTGGCTGGAAATCGGGATCGGAATCCCGGCGGCGGCGGCGAGAGCGCCGTTGCCTGATGCGGTCGGCCTCCTCCTTAGCGAGCATTACTGCTTCGCAGAAGTCGGCGACCGCTTGCCACTCCTCCTCGCTTCGGACCATGGCCTTGACCAAGGCCCGGCGCGAAAGGTCTCCGCCGCCGATCACCCCCACGAGGGCACGGCGATGCTCCGTCCAAGCAGGGCACACCGCGATTGTGTGCTCCACCGTGTCCTCCGGGCGTTCCGCACAGTGGCGACACCCGGGCGTCACTTCCGCTTTGATTCGGAACAGGAACCTCCCGAACTTGATTGTTTATATCCCAAAATGTCACTCAATTTATGGAAATATTGTACAGGACTCCGTCAGGCCGTGTCTTTTGATTTACACATTATAAACGAAGAGACAAAACACTATGTCTGGCCCGTAGAGATGTTAACAATGTAAGGATGAATACTCGCCGTTCGTCGGCTTGTCCGATGGTAGAAGATGATGGCAGAATTAAGTAATGTAATTCCCATGCACAGTCTCGAAAATGCATGCTATAAAATACCTAAAGGTTGGCCACCATACCACAAAATAGATTGTTACAGAAGACAATCTACATACAAAGCACGCTCGAGCAACGCACACATAGACACCACTCATGGACACGATATCTCGGCTCAATCGCTTGGTGGCACTCGTACAGTCCGGAGTAATGCGCAGACGTGTGCGCCTAGCGTAGGTATAAAAAGTGACTCAGGGGAGACCGTAGTACAGTCCCCTTAGGGATATGCCTGACTGGCGTTGAACAGAGGGGGTTCCGGAATGGTCTTTTAAGAGGTAACGGCCCCCCTTCTATATGCTGGTGGTGATCACCAGGGTGGTTTTAGTCAGGTAAAAATCCCATATTCCTCGGACTTATCTCCAAAGTCCGGGCGCCTTTTGAAGGTTTACCCTCAAAAACAAAAAAGGAAAAGGTATAAAAGTGAAGTACATACATGAGATTGACTTCTGTATCTATCTATTTGGTGACCATACGCCTGTGTTTGACACAAGGCTTTGTTTTTTAGCTGCAGCTTAGTTTCTAATTATTTAGAACACGTACTTAGTTATTACCAATTTAGCCAAGATTTTTGGTGTCTAATAACAAAATTAGTAAAACTAGTTGTAGGTTTCAAAGTTCCACGAAACTTATAACAAAACATATTGGAACTAGAAAGTATGTTCCTATTGTGACTTTTAGTCTGTATACAAAACGTGTTTATATCAAAACTGGTTGCTGCCTAGCTTAAAACTAGGTTCTGGAATGGCGACCACGTACCGGAAGACGTCCTCCTACAAGGTGGGCCGATGCCCTGGTAAGGGTTGCGAGAATCCGATGGATGCAAGACGCACAAGACCGTTTATTGTGGCGACACTTGGGCAGGCCTACTTCCAACAGTGGACGTCTTTCGACTGAAATGATTATGAATGATAGTTGCTGCCAGCAATTTCATCTATTTGAAAGTTGAAAATTGTTTATGGATCATACTCTCGAGGTAAAAAGTATCTTATGTGCTAGAACGATATGGTTAACCCCCGTGATAAATAATTGATCGAATTGTGATGAAACTTTGGTAGTGTTGATCCAAAAAATCTACCTCATCGTCTACCTGCCCTTAACCCGTGTTATTTGGGGTCGGCGCAACAGTCTTTTTCTTCCATTCTATTCTGTCACCCATCACGCTATCACTAACTTCCTTTTCTCTTATATCATTCTTCACATAATCCATCCATCCTTTCTTTGGCATCCATCTCCCTCTTCATCCATCCACATGTATACTCATAATTCTTTTAGTAACTTGCGTTTCATCCCTCGTCTTTACATGACTGTACCAAAGCAAACGAATCCCCTTCAACATTTTAGTCACTGGTACCACTTTCCAACTTCCTCTGATATACTCACTTCTTACTTTATTTTTTCTTGTCACTCCAATCATCCATTTCGAAATTCTCATCCCCGCTCAATGCAATATTTTTTCATCCGTCTCTTCACAGCCCAATATTCTAAACTATACAGTATGCAGGACTTATCACGGACTTGCAAATCTTGCCCTTCAACTTGAGGGGCATCCGTGGGTAACAAGTTGTTCCAGTGACCTGTCACCGTTCATCCAAAAAATCTACGTAAATAAATAAAAAAATGTCTCCGAAATGGTTTAATAAAATTTACCGGGATTTTCACTGGGACATAGGCAATATTATGTCCCAGTATCATGTAACTTAAGAGACTTTTTATTTTCCCGTCAGAACGGGACTTCATTCCCAGAAGGAAGACACCAAGGGCGACTTCTCCGAAATAGATAACAACTTTTAGAAGATTGCTCCAGGAAAGGAGAGCAATATAATAATGTTCTTAAACTCAGTGCGAACGAAGTTTCGGGGAACAACTAGTTATGTGGAAAAAGTTTTGTTCAAATATTAAAACAATATGTTCAAAACATTTTAAATGTTAATTGGCTTGGTACTGCCAGAGGATGACCTTTTATAAATATAAACAAACATAAAGAAATCCTTGTAGTTGTATAATGTAACAATTTGCCTGCAGCGGACTTCCCATCCGATAATAATTTATGTGTCTTCAAGGCTAGAATGAATAGGTTCCTAATAAACCAGTGTGCTTCACCATCAACTATTGCATCACTGTTTATCATCAGGTGGGATCGCAGTCAAGCATTAGATTTTATTATTTAAAAAGAATTGGCAGGTGACGATATATAAAATATCTATGTAGTATTGGATCTTCCTTCATACGAGTAATATTAAACTGGAATAAACCCTTTTACGTCATGAAAGCGTGAAATTGCCTCCAGAATCTCTTCAAAGGACCATTTCGACAGATACGATTGGTTAGTATAACAATCTGATTTAGATGTTTAGGAATTGAACAATAGGTTTTTTTCTTTAAAAATATATTTTTATTTGAGATAGAACATACTAGCACAGAAAAAAGAATCTTGATAATATTATAGATAATATTGGTAACTTTTTTGTTTTCTTTATAAATCATCACTTCAACCGCATTACAAATACGTCTACTGCAAGCAATAAAGCTCTCCTTAATGTTGCCACCTATTTCTGTGGTTCCCCATCCAACCACAGTGCTCAACTTAGAAGAGGCATAATTCTCTTTGTGGGAGGTTTCTAACACTATGTCTTACGGAATGCGCACTGCAGAATTGTTCGATCCCATTGGCTATTCGTGCAGAGAGCAATATGTATTGCCTATTCTTACTGAAGTTTGGCAATCCCTAGTAGTCTATTTCGGTTATCTTTGTTCCTCTTTTTTGTTTGTTTTGGGATTGTCAAGTACCAAATAACATATTCCGCTCTTAGGTGGGATGAGAAAGAGAATTATACTATTTGTCAGAAGAGGTTTTAATTGTGTTGAAAGTACTGGCAGTCTGAGAGATTGACGAACACTGATCTCTAGAGTCTGTCTAATAAGTCAAAGGACTTGGGTAATTATTAGGATTTAATGAAATCTGATGTAGTCAACACCCGTTCAATAATCAAGGTTGATTAAGAGATAGGATCATTGTTTACTAACAGAAGAACCTTATGAAAAGCATCGAATATAAGTATTTTTTAAATGATTAAATATTATACAAAATTACCAAGTCGGTTGACTTATTAGACAGACTATATTTAACTGAAAAATATGTAATGTTTTTTTTTTGAGTTTTTTTTGTTGTTTTTTTTTTTGACTAACATGGTCAAAAAAAAAGAAAAAGTATGTCCTTGTTCGGTAAATTTTCTCTAACAAAGACAATTTTTGTTGTTACTGCAAATGTAAAACTATAAAATAACTACTTTATTTTATCATTATATACATCAGCATTTGTCCGTAAAAATATAGCCTATGTCACTCAAGAATAAAGCAATTTTGTATCGGTGAAATAATTTCAGCAAGCGGTACTATTACCTTCAGTCAGAGATTACCTCCTAAAAACAAACTTGACCTTTTCCTTCTTTATAATTATACAACGATATTTTTATTTTATACGTAACCTGAAGATAGCTTGTTCAGAATAGTATCTGAATGGAAACCAATAGTTTTACACCATGTTGCATTTTTTCCCCAAAAATATTTAAAAAGGTTGGACACCACCGGTACTAAGTACAACACAGGTCACGGCAGGTCATTAGGAGCCAGCCAACAGCTGGGTGCAAGTGTAAAACAGCCTCTCATTTGCCTGGATGGTCCGGTGACTATGTATATTATTGAGTAGTGGTTATATTCCAGTACCTACTATAATACGATGTACTCACGCTATTGCTGACTGCTGATTTTTTCAAACAACCTTGACCCTTAGCTCCTCTGAGGATCTTTTAATTTCTGATTAAATCACATAGATTTGATTTCTTAACAAATAAACCTTGAGTATTAAGCTCTCCTAATTTAATATAAGATTACTCAGCAAAATAATATTCCCACTGTTCCTTTGTTGAAATTATGGGTTTGTTTTTCTTTGGATTACTTTTTATTTAAGGGTTAATATCTTCCTTCCGTACTAGAGGAACCATTGTTATGGTAGTTTGTATTCAATAGGTTTTTTTGTCAAGTGAAAAATCATACTGATGACTTCTTCGGACTTATAATAATTAAAACCATACTTGTATCCTTGAGTTAACCTTTGAGTTTTATGGCCAAATTTGTTTTTAACCATACCTCAATTGCAGAACTTTGGGATACCGAAAGATTACGATTCAGGTTAGGACTACTGATAATAATATTCATTCCTGTAAAATGAGACATTATTTTTGTGGACGAAACCATCAGCAGAAGCTAGTTTTTCTTAAACATATATCTTTAGGAAATAAAATTTTGAAGACAAAAAAAGGCAAAAAATGATTCCTCAAGAAACATTGTAAAAACACGTTATTTGGAACCCCACAACACAAACCACACCTATTGCTGTAGACCATCTATATAATTATGTTACTTGCGGTAATAGGTATGTGATCAGTTCATGGGTGAGTGGTGACTCAGAGTGCGGCTATATTGCGACAACATTTTTATTACCTTTTGTCTGCACAATTATAATTTTTTTTTAAAGAAAATATTTCTTTACTCTGTAGGTTTTGGTACAGATATCAGGGACGTAAAGGAACCATACCTTCTGCGGCAAATTACGGAGAAACTTCAAGGAGTCGTTAGTGCACGCTTCTGCTTATCTTGTGTGCACGCCATCTTAGATATGCGTTTTCGGCAATAATGAATGCAAGTTCTAAGAAGTTGTACGTAGGTTCGTGGTTAATTATTCCGTTTGTTTGGTCGGTGAAAACGGACGACAAAAATGGACAAACTGAGTCCATGTGACTATTGCACCTAACTTTTCTTTGATGTTAAAGCACATTTCCTCCAGAGTGCTATACAGCTATGTTACGAGGATGTGAAATTTAAGCTACGAAACTATGTGATCGTTTCTACTGATACTATACTATGTAGTGGGGCAAGTAAGAAGTATTATGAAGATATGCAGTTCGAGCTATGCGATGTATAGACAGAAGGGAAGGCGCGCCTGTTAAAGGTACTCTGATAAGTAGAAAACGAAATTTCGTTGCACAAAATATCGATAAATGCTAATACGATGCTACCACATTGCGATGCACGTTATTGCGAACAAAGCCACTACACTTCAATGCACGTTACCGCGATAGATCTCACCTAAAGTTATAGGCATTATTTACCTTGATAATTTTTAAACACCTCTAAGACTGCCGTTGTATTTTTAATATACATGACAATTTAAATAAAATTTGATGGGTAGTTATCTCTTTCGATTATATTGGCATGGTCATGTGAAATGGATGGTTGAAGCGCATGTTACTAAAGGAATTACGAGTATACATGTACATGGATGGAGAGGGAGAGAGAGGCTAAAGAAAAAATGGATGGACAGTTGATGATTATGACGGCGTGAGCAGTACTACGAAAGAAAAAAAAACTAATAACGAGTGACAGGACAAAACCAAAGAAAAAGACGTGTTGTGTCGATCTCAAGCAATATAGGAGAAAGGCAGGATGTTGATGATAATGTTATCTCTTTTGAACAACATCATCATTATTTCAGCCAAAAGACGTCCACTGTTGGACATAGGCCTCCCCCAAGCGTCGTCACAACGTTCAATCCTCAACAATCGCATACACCGCATTCCCGCGACTCTCACTAGGTCGTAGGTCCACCTTGTGGGAATCTCTTTGTTGTGTACCTTTTGATAGCTAGGCACTTCTAAAAAATATACTTACGAACATATCTGTAGTTTAACGAAATTAATTAATTCTCTAAGGCGTCGTCCTAATAGAACGCGTATGCGCGATCATCGTAGGTTCACGCGAATTTTACTCGTACGAACGCACGATCAAACATATTGAACTCGAATAGGTGTCCTAACTGACAATCGCACGACGCTGTCGCGCGAACTTAGTTCGAATGAACGCGCGATCAAACATATTGAATTCAAATAGGTGTCTTAATTGAAATTCGCGCGATAAATGTAAAATAAAATATGGTCTATTGTGACGTCATCCAAACATTTCCCGACACCAGATATTGAGCGTGACTGACATCCATGGTTGTTGGTATCATGCCCAAGACCACGGAAGCTCGCTTAGCAAACGAACGTGGTTTAAGACAGGCGAGCGAACCTCGCTCGCGTTGTCAATTCGCACGATGATCAAGGACATCCAGTTTTTGCCATCACGCGAACACGCGTTGGTCGCATCGCTTACTCGCGCGATGATCGCGTATTTGCGTTCTATTAGGACAATGCCTATCAAATCAACATTCCAAATTGCTTTACTAAGCGCTACATTCTTCACATAAAAGAAAACAAAAGCGATCGAATGTCGTTTCTATTCGAATAACGAGGAAAGAAAATAACGTGAAAATAAATAGAATGCCCATCTCAGAACGCTTTGGAAGGACGGACGGTTAGGCAAATAATGTAATGTGTATCTAGTAAACCTGATATATTGGATGGAGAAATTAAAGCTGCTAAGAATTATTTTGTTTGTCGAAGATAGGAGTAATGGTTTGATGGAGATTTGAATTTGTTTTTGAAAAGTAATCTGAGATCTTTGTTGATTACTGGCTTTAGCTAGCGGCTTTGCCCGTGTGATATATATATATATATATTTATATATTATATAGCTATAGGTCCTGTCCTAAAAGTAGTGTACTCCCGGAATAAAAATATATCGGCGGTCCCAGTTAATTGCGGTCCTAGTAGTCGGAAACCACTTTCCGTCCGATTATAATTTGAGTGTCTTCCAGGCAAGAGTGAATAGGCTCATAAACTAGTGCAAGCGCACTGATACTGATACTGCGCGCAGTGATGCTCACCATCTCTAATGGTGAGCATCACTGCTTACCATCAGGTGGGATCGCAGTCAAGCACTAGTTATTAGTATATAAGTTAACGTCAGTTTAAACAGGTTGTGTAAACAGCATGATATAGATCCATTCATAACTAGTGTGTCCTCGGTCAAGAAGTGCTTAAGCCGTCATTTTTTCATATAGAAAAGGTAGAATTAATATTAAGGTTGTTATGCAATACGAGCAAAATTGTAACTAAATTGTAGATTAATAGGCTAATAAGCGACTATTTGTTCTTTTCTCTGCATCTGGTGTCCATGGAATTTTGTATTATCCTGTACTTTATAAGTGAGGACTTGTTATTGGCTGTCAGTCTAACACACTGTTTCTTACCAGATTTGTTTTAGCTGTATGTCCTCCATATCATTTAAAATAAATAAAAAAATAAAAAAAACATACCAAAATTACCATTCAAATGCATAATAAAAAATACAGAAGTAAAGAGATAAAGCTGTCTTAAATCGACTAAGCAAATGTATTGTTATACTTGAAAATGTTTACTTCTGCAAAACGATCCATTCATTTTATTGTTCGGGTTTGCACAAAGAGAAATTAGGGGAAGTTCAAATACGTTATTGTCATGCCAAAAGGAGTGAACAAGGGTGATGGTACTATTGAATGGAGTTTTTTTTTTTTTGAAGGATTGCTTTTTACTTGTATCTTACCTGCTGCTACAAGCACGACAGTACTTTATATTAATGTTCTTAAACGCTATCATAATAAAATACTTTTTTATTGTTGATAGACTGGCCTTTGACCATTACCTCTTAATACGTTTCCTTTAAAGTTACCTTTTTACTCTTGGCTTAAAGTGCCCCAGGTTGTAGTCATCGCACACAACAAACACAGACAAACAATAACACAACTAGTCAGGAAAGTTAAAAAAAAAAAGTAAAGTTGAAAGTCTATTCTATCCAAGCGGGAAATTCCAATGCTTAGTTGTGCGTTTAGGTGAGATGTTTACCGTGTAGCGGTGATGCATCAATTCCATACGACTAATGGTCTGAAGGTCAAATGGGCTTGATGGAATTAAACTATGCAATTGCAATACACACTCCCCAAAATTAAACCGATAAAAAACCGGCAGGCTAGCAACTCGGTGTTAATGCTCAAGACTTTGGAGCTTCTTTTGACAATTAGATACTTGCTGAGCGTCTTGGTTTCTCATCAGGTATGTGTGTACCATCGTAGTTATTTCTGCCTGATTACTTAAAAAAAATCACTTGAAACCTGCGGTGCGACGCCAAACCAAACTCCTTGTAGTTTTCATTTCAAGTGCAAACGAAAATGTACTTAGTGGTGGTAAGGCGGAAGTGTCTTTGATTGGTACATTTCGTCAGTACCTGTAACATACCACTAATATTTTTAATGTTCAATGAACCGATTTTGACTTTTATTGCATTTCTGGCATGAAAAATGGCAACTGCAGTGAATAGTTGGTCTTGTTATTATCACCACTTTTTTGCTTTTAATGCCATCCTTATGGCTACGGAACAGAAGTCAAAATCGGTTGAACGGACAGTAAAAAAAAAATGTTTAAATGTCTAATCTTATTCTTAATGGTGAATAGATAAGATACCTACAGTAATATCAAAGAACCTCAAAAATGACAATAGGATACACAGGCCATTTAATATAATGTGGTGTAACATAATTTCAGGCAGTATCTCTGTGAGTTATGTAGGCAGATGACAGGCGCAGCTTCAAATGTAATGCATTCACGTCTTGGCGGTAATTCATAGGAGTGGGACTGGAGTATATTATGTAACAGAGGCTGAGCGTCTGTATTTTAATCAATCAGCGAAAAGTACCTACAACCAATTTTTTGTACGTATGAATGCCAGCATGGCCTATGTACCAGTGCCCACCAAGGACTAAGTGTTGAAACAAAAAACAAGATAAAAATAATAACAATCTATTGGCTGTTCTTGTCTCTATGATTATACTTTCTTCATAGGAACACATTAGATCCAACGCGGTTCATCTTCATTGTAGAAATGAAGATGAACCGAGTTGGGTCTAATGTTAAACTAATATTAAAAAAAGGTCAAGTTTATTTTTTAGGGTTCCGTAGCCAAATGGCAAAAAACGGAACCCTTATAGATTAGTCTGTCCGTCCGTATGTCACATCCACTTTTTTTCCGAAACTATAAGAGCTATACTGTTGAAACTTAGTAAGTAGATGTATTCTGTGAACCGCTTTAAGATTTTACACAAAAATAGAAAAAGAGCAATAAATTTTGGGGGTCCTCATACTTAGAACTGAAACTCAATTTTTTTTTTATCAAACCCATTTGTGTGGGGTATCTACGGATAGGTCTTCAAAAATGATATTGAGGTTTTTAACATCATTTTTTTTTCTAAATTGAATAGTTTACGCGAGAGACACTTCCAAAGTGGTAAAACGTGTCCCCCCCCCCTGAAACTTCTAAACTAAGAGAATGATAAAAGTAAACAAAATATATGATGTACATTACCATGTAAATTACCAACGAAAATTGGTTTGAACGAGATCTAGTAAGTAGTTTTTTTTTTTTTTTTAAACGTTATAAATCTAAAAAAATACACTATTATTAAAACATCGTTCAAAGTTACGACAAACTACAAGAACTATTATATAATGTTATTTGCTGCTACGGAACCCTCCATGGGCGAGTCCAACTCGCACTTGGCCGGTTTTTTGTTTGTTGGAAGTAATCTCTGAAAGTACTGGTCTGATTGTTATTTTTTTTTTACCTCAAAAGACTTCTTTATAAATAATCATCCCCTGTATTTTTTTTTCATTCTTCTTTCTTTTATTATTGTGTGTATATAAATTGTTAAATAAATACTGCAACAGATAGACAGTGATGTTATTAGGTTACGGATAAGCATTATATAAACATAAACACTCAACATTGTATGAACTTCAGTCTCTGTCAAACTATCTACTCAATGTCATTTCTTAGTCACTCCAAAGTCAGTGATACGACCGTGCAATGTGTGTACAATAGTGAACCTGATGCTTGTCAGACCATTGGGTTAATATTAGCTACCAATGTCAGCGGTTCTCCAATTCCCTATGAGTAGACTTGATGTCACACTAATACTATAAAGACGAAAGTTTACAAGTGGGTGTGTATGGTGTATGTTTGTTCTTTCACGTTGAAACTACTTAAAAGATATCCCGGAATAGCACATAAATATAATTATACAGGGTTACAATCTTGCAGGACTGTATTACTAACATCTTAAGTTAAAACGTTTGTTCTATGACTTTTAACAAAACATAATTCGTTTACGAAAAACAAACCTTAAGTCAAGAGTGAATAGATTGCTTCTAGGCAAGCGTTTTCCATCGTCGGCCACATCATCGCTTACCATCAGGTGAGATTGTGGTCAAACGCGAGCCTATCTATTATAAAAAAAATATATGTATTTCGTTGTTCTAACATAATTTCAATTCTGTATTACAATATGTGTGTAATGCGACGCAAGCGCATCAAGCACCCCCACCGCCCTATCCCGTTCCCCTGCACTATTGTAATATCGCTTGCTTCACATAGACTTCGTAATATTTAGAAGGTTCAATTTAAATATTTTTAGTTTTGTATGAAATCTGATGAATATGATAAATTTTTAAGTCATAGAACAAAAGTTGTTGTTTGTGATGTTAGTAACATAATCCTGAGAGCTTGCCAGTGTATTACAAATTTTAATAACTCTTGTACAACAAAACTTGTACAACAAAATTTTGAGCTTCCTTCTTTTTTTGAAGTCGGTTGAAAATTAGAACAACTATAAAATATCGTATTGTATAAATCTTTGCAATACGATAATTTTGCAGGTAACATTTTCATTAAGAAATACAATATTAATGTAATGTTTCCTGGCTGTGGTTTGTGGTTTGTTTTATTTATTCAATAATCATAGTTGGGTATTACGGCTTTAAATAGCATCTATCTATCGAGTTACATACTTTGTAGGGAACACATTTTTTTATTAACACCTGCTTCCCGATAAGAAAAACAGGTCAAATTGTAATGATTAGTTATTTCACCATACATGTCATCGCCTCGGTGGCGCAGTAGGCAGCGCGTAAGTCTCATAATCTTAAGGTCGTGAGTTCGATCCTCACCCGGGGCATATCTTTTTGTTCATTTGACAGTTTACTAAAGTTATTCCTTTAGATATTTGCTAAAAATATTTTTATAGATACTTTAAATTTTGTTCAATTTTTTTTTTTTATAGAATTATGGGATTCGATATTTTTCGATGTTCCAAGTTTTACATATACACCGCTAATTTTTAATTAGTACAAATACTTAAAAGGCTATTAGAAAATGTCTTGTTATTATTTTAATAAAGTCTCATTAAATAATATTGATAAACAGCAAAGTTATTAGCGTTTTTTATATCCCAAAGTGTCACTCAATTTATGGAAATATTGCACAGGCTACTGATTTATGAATAGTCGAATGACGATCCAAATGCAAAAATACTGCGCGTAGCATTTTCTAGTAGCAATATTGTTTTGAATAATTGATTCTATTATGAATTTATCAATTGTGCATTTTCATTTTCGAATTCGTTCGCGAGTTTTTTTTCATAAAACTTTAATAGTAATAATCCAGTAGTTTAGTCCAGTAGTCCAGTAGTTTAGTCTTTAGTAGTAATAGTAAGGGATACCCCTTAAAACACATTAAGAGGGTAGTTTGGAAAATGTAATAATGGCAGTATCTGATATTCTTTTTATTTAGAATTTTGTTAAGTTTTGAGTCTAATAACCTTCGGAATAAGATTTTCTCATACAACCTTTAATACTCCCTAAATCGTCATATTCTTCTTCTTCTTCCTGCCCTTGTCCCATTTTATTTGGGTTCGGCGCAACACGTTTTTTTCTTCCATTCTGTCCTGTCACTCGTCACGCTATCACTAACTCCCTTTTCTTTCATATCACTTCTCACACAATCCATCCATCTTTTCTTTGGCCTCCCTCTCCCTCTCCATCCATCCACATGTAAATTCATAACTCTTTTTGCAACATGCTTTTCATCTCTCCTCTTTACATGACCATACCAAGACAAACGATTTCCTTTCAACCTTTCAGTCACTGGCGCCACTTTCAAACTTCCCCTAATATACCTACTCATTTCTCACTTTATCCATTCTCGTCACACCACACATCCATCTTAACATTCTCATCTCCGCTACATGCAATCTTTTTTCATCCGTCTTTTTCACAGCCCAACATTCTGATCCATACAGTATGACAGGCCTTATCACGGACTTGTAGATTTTACCCTTCAACTTGAGGGGCATCCGTGGGTCACAAGTTGTTCCCGTGACCTAAAAAAAAAAAGAAAGGCCCATTTTGACATTTTAGTAAAACCCCAGAACGTAATTTGGAAAGAAACTGAAAGAATTAATAATTAATTGTTACACATGAAGTGTTTAAATGTAATTACCGGTTACAAAATGTAAATTAGACAGTCACATAACGTAAATAATAAAGTATCAAAACAGGCCTTTAATTTTTTGAAAACTTTAAACCCAATAATAAACCTTTCGTATACCTAATAAACAACATGAGACAAACATAAAAAACAGACGAACGTCACCACACCCCATTCAACCGTTTATCTCAACCCTCAACCGCCAATATTAAAATAAATTGCAATTCTTAATCTCCAGACTTATCCCTATAATACTCAAAAAGATATTTCACGAGCGCTTAACCCACTTTATAACTACATTTCAAATGCAGTTCCAACGTAAACTTCAAGGATATTAAATTAAAACCTGAAACGTACCTTATAATGGGATTATTCGTGCCAGGATTAATACCTTGCAAATTAGCCAACCGCTGAGTGGACATAAATATTCACGTAGTGATTAAAAGGTTAATGTTTTAGATTCTATGAATTCGTAAGCTGTTATTCGCGTTAAAAGCCCGATTCTTGGAAGCCTTGTAAGCCGTTCAATATTGGTGTTCTCATCTAGATTGGACGGCTTCAAGTCTTGAGAGATTATCACCCATCTTCTATACTGGGTGATACTGATTTTTAAAGGTAAAGATTAACTGCCAGACATTTGAGGTACTGGGACACTATTTTTTTTTTCATATTCATCCTGATTCATGTTTCCTCGAGTGTACAATTTTACGTATTTATACGTCTGTACAATTTTAGTGACCTTGAAAAACGCTTAATTTTCGTACTGTACACAATTTATTCGGCCTAAAATGTTGGTCTCTATGACTTCGTTTTCTTAAAAAAATCCACAAAAAGCTTTTTGTTATGGTGATTAAATACCCCGGGCTACTGCAAGGGGTTAACTATACGCTTGCTTCAGATTCGAATGGGTATTAAAAATCTTTGAAATTCTTCACTTTTCTCAAAAATAACTCTTGGAGTAACGTCTTCAGTATACTAAGTCACGAAGTAAAGCCCAGTAAAAATATACGAAAAGTTTCAATGAAAACCTTTTTCCATTTATTGGGGAAGGGGCCTTTCAGTAACACCTGGATTTAGGGATAGGTCACGTAGAAATCTGAGAAATGAATAAACCTAGGTGATCCTTTGAGTTTTTACAGAAATATTCTTTTAGTTAGTCGAGATATTATTGTAATATTTCACTCTTCTCAAAGGTGTCAATGAATGTAAAAAAAAAAAAAAACAACAACAAAAAAACACGCTTGTTCTATAAGAGCCCCCTTAAATATTTATGCTCTCGCGGTATTGTTCTATGTTGTTATATAACTCCGCATAAATTTTGCGGAGGCAGAGGCGGATGCGAAGATATCTTGCGGAACTACCGCAGTAAAAGAAGCGGAGGCGAAATTCTGTTACAACCCTAGTAATAAGTATGAATTCTTACAATTAAGTCAAATCTATACGATGCTTGGCAAAAGACAGACTTCTAAATATAAATTTCCCAATCAGTATAGATTTTATCAATTTTCCTCAATAATTAGTGACTGCTCACATATTATTTTTATTTTTGTTCTAAAATTGGTGCCAGTAATACGAGGTAAATCTGCCTTGTGTACCAGATTTCATAACAAACACTGTTGATACTAACTTGTTATTTTCTACTAGTTGTTGCCCGCGACTTCGTCTGCGTCAAGTTCGTAAAACATGACAGTATTTAAAAATTCTGTGTTTGCAATTCATACCGAAAGCATCCAAATAATTTATTTTTCTATCACATAAAACAGTTACAAGTCAAAGCACCAATAACCATGTGAATATAAACGAAGCAGAAGGAATGTATTGGTGTCGCACGCAGCAGTTGGCGATCTAAATAGTTGCCTACTCCTCAGGAGATGGTTTATGTTGGTCCTGCTTGTGACCTTATTAAATATTTATAATGATACTTCAGTAAAAAGGCGAAATTGCGTTTTTCTGTAAACAAAATTTTTTATTAACATTTTCATACATCGCTTATATTGTTATTAGTTGTACATGTTGTTAATAGTTAGGATTAGTGACTAACTCACCTGTAAACAAAAAAACAACATTTAAAGCCTTTACTTTCCGTATTTCTAAAATAAACTTCTATAGGAATTAATAACTGCACTAACTTTTTCATAACCTCAAATCACAAAGAAATATCTTAATGACAGTGACGTTTGTATGTCACTGTCGAACGTAACGTCTACTGAATTGTTTTAAAAAAGGAGGCGAATTCAAAATAGTTCAGAAAACCTATATAACAGTGATTTTCTTTACATCTCCCACCCTGGGAGAGAACAACTCCAAGAGATTGTTCTATTAGCTGCCAACCGTTACAGGAGATAGCTTTGTAATATGGTAGAGATTTGATTCTGGCTTCTTATGACCGGCGTCAACCTCATAGATTGAAGTGGAAATCTTCCTTAAGATTTTGTATGGGCCAATCCTTAATTCATCCATTTTTTTTCTATTTAGACGATTTCCATTTTCTACGTAAACTCGGTCTCCCACTTCAAATTTATATTCTTCCCTATGTTGATCATAATTTTTTTTGTTATAATTGTGGGATTTAATTGTATTTTCAAATGCTAATTGTCTATCTCTTTTTAGATCTTCGTTCGTGCATCTTGATTTTAATTCAACTGGCAGAATATCCACATTCTCGCCTTCTAAAAGGTATCTTGGAGTAAACTTTGTGACTGTGTGTTCTGTTTCGTTATATTTTTCTACACATTTTTGTGCAACTGTTGTCCATGCTGTTTTCTTGTCCCCTTCGTTTATTTTGCATCTTATCTTATTTACTAAGGTTTGATTAAGCCTTTCATTAAGACCATTTGAGAATGGTGCGTCCACAGCAGTGAACACCAATGTTATGTTCTTCTTTTTTAGAAAGTCTTTAAATTCTTTGGAATTAATACCAGGGTATTGATCTGTAAATACCATATCAATGTCATAGCTTTGTGTCACAATCTTTATCAGCTTTATAAAATCATTTGAACTTTGATTTCTTGATGTTAAAATATATGCATATCTTGTGAAATGATCGGCCAGAAGATGTAAGTATTTTTTTGTAGATCGTGACCCTCCGAAACCTCCTATGGTATCAATTGATACAATTTCAAATGGTCGTGTTGCTGGACCTAAATGTGACATCAAGCCAAACTTTGGTTTCCTTCTTGATTTGTTCTTTATGCAAATGTCACATTCATCACAAATTTGTATAATATTTGTGATGATATTCTTTGCTGTGTAGAATGGTGTTATTTTCTTTATCATTTGGGTTCTTCCAATGTGGCAGTAAGTGTTGTGGACATCTCTAATTAGTGTTTTGCTAAATGCTTCTGACAGTACAATTTTATTTCTCCTTTTATTTTTTTTTGTAGTAAATTTTATTTTCCAGTACAAACTTGGATTTTCCTTTTTGTAGATCTAGATTTGTGTGTTGGTCATTTTTTATATCTTCCAGGTTTATTAAATTTACAACTTTAAAAAAATCATCAGTATTATCGCAGGGTTCTAGGACTGGATTTCTGCTTAAGCAGTCTGCTTCTTGATTTGATTGTCCTGGATTGTATTTTATTTTGAAATTGTATTGGGATAAGTAATATGTCAACTCACCTAGTTCTTCATCAGTTCTAGCTTTGATGTTCATATTTTCCAAGGGTTTATGATCTGTATACACCCTGTAAAAAGACCCTTAACGAAAACGAAAACCACGTATTCTACCCATCACTAGGATAGTTTTTTCTTCTAGAACATTCCTGGGAAATCACCGGTTCTGGAGATATTCAAGGTCAAAGTTAATTTTTTTTTTCGGTTTTTTTTTCATAATCGTATAACATGTGTCATTAGTAAACTTTCTTCCAAACAAACATTATCAAAATTATTGATTTTTCATAACAAATTACGCATTTGAAGTTACAAAAATGCAATGAATACTAAACAACGAGCATGGCACGCACGCACACGCGTGCAGTCGTCGAGTTCACCGACCACGCGAGCGGCGAGCGGCGAGCGGCCCGGCCGAGTGTACCTACGTTGCTCAGCTGATAGAAACTACTTGGTACATTTATTTATTTTATCAATTGAACAGTTTTCGATTTCAGTTTCAACAAGAACATTGATTATAAATCAATACTTAATTGTTTACATTTTTAAATTAGATAGGTATCTACTTGTCTAAACGCGGGCCGGGCCTGCTTTTGCCGTGCACGGGAACGCGGCGCATCTTACTTACCTACGTGAGTTCGTTTCTTTGACAACGTGGGTCTACGGCGAAACCCGCAGCGAACGCATCAGAGGGAGAACAACCTCTCGACCTAGCCGTCGCAGCCCCAGAGATGACCTTGGACGTCGGGAGTCCGATTCCGGCCACCGTAGGCACGGGCTTGCGGACAGTAAGCAATAGGTAGCTCGCTGTCCGACCGTCCAGTAACTGTTCGGACTGAGCCCAAGTCGTCGATGGCTCGCACTGTTCCCGCGCGCCTCAAGGAGCTGTCAGCAACAGCAGGGGGGGGGCTCAGCTGAGTCGAAGCCTACTAAGGCTAGGGCTAATTCGAAAGATAGCTCAAGCCCCGGTACGAAAGGCAACAAAGGAACAGGAGTGGGTTTTTAGTCAGTAAAAGTCCGACACTATCTCCCGCTCCGCCCAAGAGCGGGGGATGTCATTAGATGATTTTCCCACCGCTAAAAAAAAGACACTAGTCTTTAGTGTTTAAAATTTAGTGTGTGTTTCTGTATCAAATGTACTTACACCTACACCTACTAAGGTAGGTGCCAGATAAGAAAAAATTAACGGTCATTGACCTTTTCGTAATATCTCTGCGTAAGTACCAGATTCAAACGGCAACTGAAGGAACAACAATCGGAAAGAGGGAGAGGGAGTTTCAGACTTTTACTGATTAAAGATCGGTAAAAGTCTTCACACAGAGCGTGAGGGGTCATTTGATGATTTCCCATCGCAAAAAAGGTACCTAGGTAAGTACTTCCTATTTATCTAAAAACTAAACTTGAATCCTAGGTTTAAACTTCTACCTATGTTTAAGCCCTACCTACATTTAAACTTCTTAAATAACGAGGCTTCCGGCGACTGGGACCGCAATTAACTAGGACCGCGGTCCCAGTCGCCGGATCCATAAAAAATAAATAATTTTCTTCCGGCGACTGGGACCACTCATAGGTAACTTTAAAAAATCTATTATAGAAGCCAAAATTGGTACAGTCAAACGAAAAAATGTCTAAATTATTTATATGAATATCATTGACTCGTTCTAGATATGATTTTATCCTATGCGCTTAATAATAGACTAAGCTTGCCCATTTTTACATAATTCACACATGCAGGTAAAACACACACAAAGGCAATAGCATTGTATGATTGTATATTACTATCCCTTTCTAACTGGAGTCCGTTTTGCCTGTCGAATTCAAGGTCAGGTAGCCCTTTTGTTATAAACGGAAAATTTTGCATCGCCCGATGACTGGCTCGGCCAATCACTAACAAGAAGCTTATCAGTTTAAGAAAGTCAAGTTTTGCATCAGACAGTTTTGTATTAGATCATTGTATGAGTGAGTGGTGGTGTAGTGACTTCATTTCATAGTCTTCACATATTAGAAGCGACAAGAAATATGTATCCAAGATCTATGTAACTCATAATATATTTTAAAAAGAGTGTCCTTGGAGTTTCTTGCACGTTCTTCTCCATAGAGACCTACGTTGCGGAACGTGCAATTTAGCTCCACTTTTCTTGGACTGACCGACATTTGACTATTCAAAAGTGTCTGCAAATGGTCTTTTTGAAATAAATGATTTTGATTTTGATTGATTTTGATTCAGGTATGTAAAACATTTTTTATTAACTTATTTATAAACAAAACAAGCTATTATGGGGGTTAAACAACGTGCTTACAAATGTTTTTACTTTAAACTGTTTCTCATCTTTGATGAGACTTTTTAATATCACAAAAAAAAATTGTCATCTAATAAGATTACCTGATAGGTAGTTATTTTTTTTTTCGATTTTAGAATTATCAAAATGGATGAAAAAAAACCTTCAATTTCACGTGGTGAACAGTAGTTTTACATTGATGTCACACAAAGAGGACGTGAACTTTTGCGAAAAGGCTATGAATATATTCTTAAAAGAATAAACAAAGATGGCTCAAAACTCTGGCAATGTGCAAGAAAAAGTGTTTGCCGCGTTACAATAATAAAAATCAGAGTCGATACGATGACTATTTTGAATGAAACTGCTCATTGTCATGAACCTATTTTTTTTATTAGATTTCGCGAAGGTTAAAGTGAACCGCCAAATGCAAAAATGTGTAGAAGATGTTCAAAAGGACTTAAATATCAAGGTTGCGCAAGTGTTTCAAAATAATACGGAAGTTTCAAAACTACAGGGAGAACAGACGAGGGATTAGAGTTTGCTACAGAATTACCCTATTTTCACAATATAGAAAAGCCACTCTACAAAAAAAGAAACGATGCTATTGGAGCAAAAAAGTCACTTTTCACAAAGCCACTGACGTCGAAATACCCTAAACCTACCTACCCTACTTTTTAAATCAAAAAGGATTTTTATTCAATTATTACATCGTCGTTTGACTGTACATTATTTGATTTAAGTTATCATTTATTAGTGGTCCCAGTCGCCGGAAGAAAATTATTTAATTTTAAGGATCCGGCGACTGGGACCGCGGTCCTAGTTAATTGCGGTCCCAGTCGCCGGAAACCTCAAATAACCACGTAATAAAACTCAGTAGGTAGGTACAAGTGACGCAACGAATATTGTAGGCATTTTTGAGAATGATTTCTAGCATTTTCTAGTAAGGATGGCTTCTAGTGCATAAGACTGTAAGGCCTAATCACTAAAAGCCGTCCTGTTAGGTATGATTGGAAATGAATCTCGAAAGTAGATAGGTGCTTACCTCACTTTAAAAAATGTTTAGTAGGTACCGAATAATTTACATTTCAAAACATGAACGAGCACGTGGCGCATTTTATCTGCGTGAATTCGTTTGTTTGTCCGCAGTCACACAGTGATTTTCGGCCGCCGTAAACGCAAGCTTGCGGACGGAGAGCAATGGGTAGCTCTCCGTCCAATAACTGTCAAACCCTGGTGGACGGCGCGTTTTGTTCCACGTGCGCCTTCAGAAGCTGTCAGCAAAACTGATGGGGCTCGATAGAAGCGATGCCTGAAACGATCGCGTGAATATTCGAAAGAGTAATCGCGACCTTGAATCGTAAAGGCAACTGAACGAACAACATTGGGTTGTAGTCAGTAAAAGTCAAACTCCCTCTCGCTTCAGCAGATTGTGAAGTAATTTTGATAGTTTCCCAACATTAAAATAAATCGTAGCTACGTACGCTTCCGTGCAGCAGTCTGAACTGAGATAGGTACCTACCGACTGCTGCTTTCAAAACTACCTACTAGCTATTTTTCAAATACTAACCAGAATTTAGTCAGAATTTCATTTATCTGTGTTCATTGATAACATTTTTTTTTTAATGTAATTTACGTAAACTATTGAAGCCCACCTTTAAATGCTCGTTAAATTTCAAATCCAATTTAGGAAATTATTTATAACTAGAGCGATATTTTCTTATTACACCATGCGGGCGCTGGCGCCAGCAGCCAGTAGCATGCGAGCGGCTCGTGCTCAAAGAAAGTTACCGCCCACCGCGGCGGTGCTCGGCTGTGGCATCAAAAGAGCCGCCCGTGGTCCGACCTCCTCTATCCCCGCAAATTTATAGGAATTTTATTTTTATTTACAGCGAATTTACTTATGTATTATTAGTTCGATTTCTTGCGTCATCGAATGCACTTGTGGTTTTTTTTGTTGCGAATTAGGTATTGTTAATAGTTTGTGTTGTATTGTGTGATAGTTCGACTGATAGTAGTGAAAGTGTTAGAGTGATTAGGGCTTAGTGTAGATATTGTGAGTGCGTTGTATGTTTGTGTGTGTAGTGTCTTTTTAGGTTTAATTTAGTTAGTAGTAGGCACCTTAGGCGAGATAAAATGCCTTTTCATGTTTATTCGGCGCGCGAGTACGTGAATATGGTTTACTGTTACGGCATGGCTCATGGAAACGCTAGTGCGGCCTTGCGACTGTACAGGATTGAGCATCCTACTGCGTATCAGCCCACGGATTCGCGGATCTTTACGAGAGCTGTTCAACGGTTGCTGGACAATCAACCGATAGTACCAATTTCTTTGGGAGGTGGCCGACAAGTACGACCGGCAGCCGAAGAGGCCATTCTCGCTGTGATGCGGGAAAATCCACGGTTGGGCGTACGAACAGCAGCCAAAATTTTTCGGAGGCGGCATGGTCATCACGCTCAGCACACGGTTTCCCATTCTACTGTGCATAAAGTGTTGAGGAGGGATAGGCAACGGCCTTACAAAATCCATCGAGTGCAAGCGCTCGTGCCAGGCGATGCGACGCGTCGCATGGATTACTGTAGGTGGCTGTTGAGCCAGGGCCAACACTTTATCCCAAAAATTATTTTCACCGATGAGAGCACTTTCACAAATAATGGAATGTGGAACCGCCGAAATACCCATTATTGGTGCTCCGTCAATCCGAACCAAACCATGGAAACGGGCTTCCAGACACGGTGGAAACACAATGTGTGGGCTGGCATTGTGGGAAACCAGATCCTAGGCCCAGTTTTCTTACCACCGAGAATGGACGGGCCTGCCTACCTCGATTTTATTACTGGGTACGGTAACGGATACTTTGGAAGAGATGCCACTAGCTCAGAGGCTTGGGTTGTGGTACCAGCACGACGGTGCGCCGCCTCATGTCGTGAGACCAGTTCGTGAGCAACTGACGACGCTGTTCGGAGACAACTGGATCGGACGGTTTGGGCCTCATGCATGGCCAGCTCGCTCGCCTGATTTAACCCCTCTGGATTTCTTTTTGTGGGGTTACGTCAAAGATAGGGTGTTTGACCGCCCATGCGAGACCGCTGCAGAAATGCGACAGAAAATTATTGATGTGTTCGACGAACTTAAGCAGCGGTCAGCGCAAGAAGGAATCCTGGAGCGGGTTCACGAAAACACGCGGGCTAGGGCACGCATCTGTCTTCGCGTAGGAGGTCGGCAGTTTGAACCGGAGCTCGTCAGTGTCGAGAGGCCACCTGTGCTGGATGACAGCTAAAGCGACGGACAGTGTAGGTAAGTACTCAAGCTATTTAAAAACTGTACTTATTTCGTGTAAGTAAGCAATTGTACGAACACAACACAGAATTTTTCAATTACCAAGAGCCTATTAAATTGCCACATGGTTGTAACCCCACGTCCCAACCAAGGTCACCTTGCTAGTTGCAATCCGTGTAGACAGCAGTTGTAATCCTTGATCTGCAACGTCCTTGGTTGGGAGGCGCGTTTTCTCAACCACCGAACGTGTTGGCGCGTGGTTTACATCCATGTAGCCGCAGCATAAACCAAGGCCACCTTGGTTGGAACGCTAGTTTACAACCATGTAGCCAATCTTTAACGTATGTAATACCTACACAATGCGAAGCGCGCGCGACGCCCGGGCGCCGCGCCTCGCCTCGTCACTCGACGTACCTACACACACACCGGCACAATCAGTTGGGCGCTTTACATTGCGCGCAAAGAAAAGCGTCATTTTTTTAAAGGTTGAAAAAAAAGTTTGTTTCCCAGCAATATTTTTTGGCCAAAATGACTTAGTTATATGTACAGAATATGTAGTTAACGGGTATGTGATCGGTCTTTTTACACCCTGTATACCACAAATTCTTTTCCCATAAGCCAGTGTTGCCAATATTTTACGGCTTCTTTAATTGCCAGACATTCCAGATATATTGCTTTCTTTTTCTTTTGAGTTTCTGTCAATTTTTTTGAAAAGTAAGCTACTGGTTTGTTGACTCCATCTTCATCTTCTTGTTTTAACACAGCACCCACTCCCTTAATACTGGCATCTGTGTAAATTCTTACTGGTTGTTCGGGGTCGAATATTTTTAAAATTGGTTTGGAACATAGTAATTCTTTTATTTTGTCAAATGACTCCTGGCATTCTGTAGTCCATATGAATTTCACATCTTTTCGTAGTAAATTGTGTAACGGGTTTAGAATGATTGCACTGTGTGGTACAAACTTATGATGAAAATTTACTTTTCCGAGAAATTGCCGTATATTTTTTCTTGTTTCTGGAACTGGAAAGTTTTTAACAGCAGTTAAATAATCTTTTAGAGGTTTAACTGAGTTATTTTCTATTATATGACCCAAGTATTTGGCATGATTACTTGCAAAAGTACATTTCGAAAATTTCAGTCTAAATCCTTCTGTAAGTATTGCTTCTAATAAGAATTTTTCTTTTTTTAGTGCATACTCAAGCAACGATCCCGTTTGATATTTAAAGGCAAGAGCATATCTGATGGGCGACCATCCTTTATTTGCAAATGTCTCACAGAAATTTTTCTCCCATTTATTCCATTCTGATTCGACTGTAAATTTCATTAACATACAGCTGTACCAATCAATACTGGAATGTTCCAAGAAATTTTTTAAAATTTCTACTTTCTTTTTGTCTTCCTCAATATGAAAACGTTCACATTCTTTGTTGAAGTCTTTAATCCACTGGTGAGCATTTGCATTTCTGCCAGTGAATTTTTCGATCATAAAATCCTTTGCAATTTTCCCTAAATTTTGTGTTTCTGATTTACTTTGCTTCTCTTCAAGTAATTTTTCTAATAGTTTTTCCAATGTTTGGTTTGAGCCACTGGGTAATAATTTATTATCGTTTACATTTTCTATAATTTCTTCCAGGTAAAAATCTTTGAACTGCAAGTTTTGTTCTTCATCTAAGTAGGTTTTGGTTATCTCTTCAGTCAAACTTATCCATATTTTTCTTATTTGGTGTCTTTTTGTTAAGGTTTTCCTTACTTTGGCATAGTTCGAAGTATTTGTAATTACTTGATGTAAGCTTGCAGGTTGGTATTCTGCAGGTAAACCAAATATTTGTCCATGTGGTGTACCTATCGAGGTTATGCAAATGACATTCGATTTTCCATCTGCTGACGTTTTTACTGCAAAATCAAACCTCAATTTCTCCATATTTTTGTTTTTAATATAATGCAGTAAATGTTGTTTTATAATGATACTTCAGTAAAAAGGCGAAATTGCGTTTTTCTGTAAACAAATTTTTTTATTAACATTTTCATACATCGCTTATATTGTTATTAGTTGTACATGTTGTTAATAGTTAGGATCAGTGACTAACTCACCTGTAAACAAAAAAACAACATTTAAAGCCTTTACTTTCCGTATTTCTAAAATAAACTTCTATAGGAATTAATAACTGCACTAACTTTTTCATAACCTCAAATCACAAAGAAATATCTTAATGACAGTGACGTTTGTATGTCACTGTCGAACGTAACGTCTACTGAATTGTTTTAAAAAAGGAGGCGAATTCAAAATAGTTCAGAAAACCTATATAACAGTGATTTTCTTTACATATTTTTGGGGAAAAAATGCAACATGGTGTAAAAACTATTGGAATCCATTCAGTTACTGATTCTGAACAAACTATATTCAGGTTTCGCTGTGACTAAAAATAATGTTTTATATTATTATACTATTATTATTGTCCTTTGTTTTTAAATAGTGATGGCCGAGTGGTAACGGCTCCGACTTACGACTTGTAGGTCGCGCGTTCGAATCCAGCCAGGCGCATTACTTTGCGTAATTTATTTCATCGCCACTGCTCCCAAAACGGTGAAGGAAAACTTCGAGAGAAAACCGGCATGTCCTGGAACCAAAAATTCGAAGACATGTGACATTCAACAACACGCACTGGGTCTGCGTGGTGGATTACGGCCCATTCCCTCTCCTAGAGAGGAGGCTTGAGTCCCAACAGTGGGAACATTAAAAAGGCTGGTGATGATGGTGTGATGATGGTCCTTTTAGCACTACCTACGACCCTTTGTAATATATTAAGCCGGAATCCAAAAACTCGTTCAAACTTTTCTAAAACATTTAATAGGTCGCATTAAATTTAATGAAAAGTTCCTCCAAAATGTTTCAAACGAGTGAAATAGTCAATTTTTCAAGCTGTAAATTCGACGTTTATTTTTTTCAGTATTCATTGTATGCGAGATAAATTACAGAAACTTTTATAACGTGTAGTCTGGTGACCTAGTCGTCGAAATGAGTTTCTATTTGGGTGTCGTATTGTTCGCGTCCTGTTTTTTTTTTTCTGTTAATATTGCCTTGTACGGTAAAATTGAGTTAGTATTTCAAGGTTGAGTTATAGTTTCCAAATATACTTTTGATCATAAAATATCATAAATGAAAATATCCGCAGAAGAACAAGGTTGCCGACATAGCACGAATAATCGTAACAATGGGCTGGGCACATGGTTCGCAGAACAGATGGAAGCCTCCTACAAGGTAGACCGAGGACCTTTTAAGGGTTACGGGAATCCGATGGATGCGATACATACAGGCTCGTTCATTAAGGCGACACTTGGAGGAGGCCAAGTCCAACATTGGACGTTTCTCGGCTGAAATGATAATGATGGTGATGCCTATCGGCCTATACTGTCCCATTGATGGCCAAACACTACTCGGTGGATGGTGGTCAAACGCAAGCCCATCAAAAATAATAAAAAAAAAAATGGCTTGGCTTTGTTATGAAAGGCAACGAAGAAACGGGGTGGGTTTTTTAGTCAGTAAAAGTCTGACACTATATCCCGCTCCGCCCAAAGGCGGGGGATGTTATCTGAATGATTTTTACCCACCGAAAAAAAAACGCTTTTTTGTGCCATTGCCATTCCTATGTCTACGGAATAGAGCTCAAAATCGGTTGAACGAATAGAAAAAAAGGTTTATTACTGAACATAACTAACTGTTTCTATTTGACACTTGTTTGCAAATAAATTATTATTATTTATGTGTTAAAAACGAAACAAAAACTCCTTAATGAATTTCTTAATTCATTGTCTTTTTATTGTGTCTCCAATTACGGTACTCAAAAGGTAAGCTTATGCCGTGTCACGGTGTATTAATGTTTGATCTGAGGCGAAGGTGAAATCCAGGCCTTGGTTCACGTACTTAACTATTTAAGTCCAGATTTAATCACGAGTTATTTTGGCAACAATGTCTAAGCTAAAAATAAAATGAAATCGAACAGTTGTGAACATTACTTCTTACAAAAATCATCAAATGAATAATTACAACACCTCGAAGATATGCCCGGCTAGCTCAGTCGGTAGAGCATGAGACTCTTAATCTCAGGGTCGTGGGTTCGAGCCCCACGTTGGGCGAAACTTTTTGTAAAAAGTGTCGTTTCTTTAAAACCATTTTTGATCGAAAAACAAAATTTTCTGTCAAATTTATCAAATAATTCATATTATCGCTGTAGCTAGGGTTACTGATGTCAAATGTTTCATATTTTATAAACGATATCTATTATAGGATTTGAATGAATGCTATAAAGCATAAAAGGCGAGATCTAATCTATAAGCAATTACGACTTTACTAGATTATTAAGACGTGCTTCATCATAACATTTAGTTTGTTTACTTAGTTCAAAAATCTATATATTCCACATCCCTACTAAAAAAGGATTATATTTTGTAGTCAAAAGTAAAAAAAAAACCATATCCCAAAATTGTGAATGAAAATTTTTCATAATTGGTAAATTCATAAATAGAATAAAAAAATACTACGGGCATTGCTTTTTTATTTTGATCGTCATTTATTCATTCAGTCAATAAGCTATTCTAGTACCATAAACTGAGTGACATTTTGGGATATAAGCAAACGCTAATAACTTTGCTGTTTATGAATATTATTTATTGAGATTTTACTTAACCTTTTGAATGTCTTATGTTACACAGTTCGACATAAGCAATTGTCTTTCTATTGTGTCTCTAATTACGGCATTCAAAGAGTTAAACAATAACAAGACCTTTTCTAATTAACTCTACGTATTTCTACTAATTAAAAATTTATAGTTTATATATCACCTGATTATAACCACAACACCAAAGCGATAACCTTAGTTTCCTTGCTCAAAAATTTTAAACTGCAACTTAATTCTGTCTGCGGCTTCGCCTGCGTGATGGTGGAATATTATTCCAAGGGAACATAGTCTCGTAATGAAAGTTTGTTAGCGTAGTGGTTAAGCGATTGGCTGCTGCGCAGTGAATTGCGGGTTCGATTCCTGCACGGAACAAATATTTGTACCTATGACCTACATATAGGCGTTCCTGGTCTGGGTGTTTTATATATGTGAGTTTACTCACTGTCATTCTTAGTGTGGGGCAACGTATTTCAAAACAAAAAAGTTCTATTCCAGGGTTACATGTGTGCCAAATACCATCCAAATTCATGCGGCTATTTAAGCATGAAGGAGTAACAAACCTACACACACATACGTACAAATAAACCTTAGCTTTTATAAATATTAGCAGAGTGATACTAAGCTTGAGTAAACTTGGGTAGACTCGGCAGAAATCCCTAACTTCAAGCTCCACTTTGAAGGCCTTTTTCACTGCAGCGGTATAAATATCAAATATCCTCTTTTCCTGTACTCAAAGTCCAGTAAAATAAAGTCGACTACCCAAGTTTTTGTACTTTAAAAAGCATCCAAGAACACCTTTCAATGTGCTACGAGATATCGGACGAAGTTTAAGACAACTTTAACTTGTCTCAAACAAGTTTCGTAGTGTTGTTCAGGGTAGTGTCGATATTTTTTCAATTGCAATTTTTGTGTCGATATATTTTGCAATTGCAGCAGGTTTGTAGTGGTGATTGGGTTACTGGTGTTGTCAAGACAGGATTATTTAACGACGTTGCTATTAAAAACATCATACTAATATTATAAATGTGAAAGTTTGTATGTGAGTGCTTACACGGCTGAACAGATTTGTATATAATTTAACATAACTGAGTCTAGAAATAGGATTTTATTGCTTAATTTTAGGATCCCGTTCTTTATCTCGAGAGTATGTTTTATTAGCTATCAGGAAACATAGACTAAGGCAAAGCATTAAGTCTGCTTATACTTTTGTGGGCATAAATAAATAAATAGACTCTTTAGCTGTATGCTCAATGATTGTGTTCCCAAAACGATTTGTGTGTACTGTTAAGATATCCACCATGTACCGTTAGTGCGGCACCGTATGTCTAGTGGTTCTATGATGGAATGGGCCTGGTGGTATCAAATTATCATTAATTCATTAAACCCCAAGTGAACGCCGGCGTTTGCGCACCTATTGTCTTTCTATTGTGTCTGTGCACGATTGAAAGGTTAATCACACAAATTAAATCCATTTTGAAGTTAAAAAGATTGTCCCATTTATTATTACTGCCATAGTTTTATAATCTGTATAATTGTTTATATCAAAAGTAACGAATAACCTTGACACAGATAACCCAACATCGATAACATTCTTATCGCTACTCGCACTGTCGCACATCACTAGCCGTGCAAATAGAAAAAGATAACAGAGAATAGTGACACAGACATTTTAATGGAATTCCTCCTGTTCTCTTCACAAACATCGCGAATAGAACAATTTATCTTAGAACTCTATATTTTAAAAGTCTTCAGATGTGTCAGGGTTAAAACAGATATAATCATATTTTTAACTTTAATATTTAACTTACCAGCGAGTTCCACTCGCATGCAAACTACGTGTAGCTTGCTGGTGGAAACGCGGCATTAAGAGGAGAGTCCTTAAAAACGCCAAAAAAGGCAATTAATAATTAAAGGCAAATAATATTATGGAATAGCTTTAAAAATTTCTAAAAATACTCCGCATTGAACTTGAAGAACTTAAAAAGATGTGCCAACAGTTTCATTGCGAGATATTTGCAAATATATCATTAATTTTGAGAAAAAAAACATATCTCTTAAAAATACTAAATCTAGCTAGCTAAACGAACTTTTTTATTTGCAGGATTAACAAAATTTTAACCAATTTTTATTTTTTTCGTAATTTAGAATAAGGAAACTGTTGGCACATCCATTTAGTTGCTTTATTATTATTTTTTTGCGTAATTCAGTGCGTTGTATTTTTAGAAATTTTAAAAACTGTAAGTGTCTCTCCTTTATGGCTATATTTCACTGGAACACCATGGCGGCACGACAAACGAACAAAATGTATGCACCTCTATACAAAGTTACTCACCTGATGCCCGTTTGGTTGTGCAACCAATTTAGTGGCGCGACCAGCTCGGAAGTGTGGCGACTCTGGTGTCTGTATGGTATCTAGTTTGGTAGCTTAGTGCTATGTGTCACAAGGACACCATGGCGGCCCAACTGATTGCGCCTTTAAGCTAGCAATCCAAAAATATTACAGATTAATCCACTGTTTCTGTTGTAATTGTATCAAAATAATAAATTGTACCACTAGCGCCACTCTGCTTTAGGCTTGTTAACTATTGTCACTTAGCTGTTATGTCAAATTGAAATAAAAAACTTTTTAGTCTGTGCCAAGCACCTTCGTCGTTTTATTATTTTCGGTAATGGGGTGCTATTCTCTAAGAAAGCGCAGCGCTGGCACAGCGACGAGTCGTCAGCGCAGTAGATTGAATTAACAACCCAATGCCCCTTTACATTGGATTGTTAATTCAATGTATTGCGCTCACGACTCGTCGCTGTGCCAGCGCTGCGCTTTCTTAGAGAATAGCACCCCTGATCCTAAACTTAAAGTCAAAGTAACTTAAGATACGAATAATATCAGCTGATTAAACTATAATTTAACGACATGATTGATGACACATCAGTTGTCTCTCACACTGGCGTCCAGCACCTGTTACGTTCGACAATTTAATTTATTCCCAGATTGTATATGAGACGGAGGAACCTCCTTTGTGCAATGTTGAGATGACAGCTAATACCGGGTTTTCTGAAGAGGGGTACAGACTATTTTAGACTGATTTTTAGTCTTGATGTACAATTTCGCGTAGCCGATTTACGTATGTCACACAGTTTGGTGTTATCTCATATGTCACCATCTTTTGACTTTGATTAAAAAGATGGTCAAGCACTATTTCACCTATAAGTAAATGAGGAAGTGGTTGGTGTTCTGTTGTATTGTATTATTTATCTGGCTAGTGTCTGCAACTCCACATCTAAAGCGCCTATTTTGCTTCGTATTCTTCTCTAGAAGTAACCAATTTACTCTTTACATAAATATCCTGTGTTTGTAGCTATCATGAAACACAGATTCAGCATTTGAGCCTTCTTCATTCGTTTTACGAAGAATTAGATTACTACACGTAGTCCTCTATCATTGTTTTTATTGCTTAATCCATTACTTAGACAGTTGATCAAATATATTTTTCAATTTAAAAGCATTAGTTAAACACTGTAGCGTTAAGTGCTCATAAAGATTTTTCTTTGTTTAAGTAAATTTAAAGATTCAAACACACATAAAATAGTATGTATTTATCTCTCCGCAAGTTTAAATTACTCTAAAACGGCGATGAAGGCGCAAAACGAAGAAGGCTTTACAAAAATGTTTGAATATTCATGAAGTCAGAAAGATAGGTCTCATTAACCAAATTAATACGGAACTGTAAGAATATCCTTAGATTATCTAAAAAGCTAATTTGTTTTAACGTAGCATTATGAACCTTATAATAAGTCGTAAAAGGAAGATATCCGCAGGCGAACCAAGGTTACCGATACAGCCTGAAGAATCACCAAAGTTAAGCGGCAGGGCACATTGCTCTCAGAATAGATGTCCCCAGCAGACGGCGTGTAGTGTGGCGATCACGTACCCAAAAGCCTCCCAATAAGATGGACTAATGATCTGGTGAAGGTCAAGGGAATCCGATGGATGCAAAGCGCACAGAACTGTGGGCCTCAAGTCTGCTATTACAATAGTATCAGAATGGTCTACCATTGATGTCATAATTTTCGATTTTGACAAGTTTGGTAATCTACTAATATAATGGTGTCATTATGACTTTCCAATGGTCAACCACTGACACTCCATTGAAAGAAGTGGTTTAAAATAGTAATCTCGTACATATTGACAAATGAATATTTGACGTTTGCGGTAATCTGCTAAAACCTTGACAGTTTATTTGATTAGTGTTTGACCATTAGAACGTTATTGTGTAGTTATTGGTTTTAATATTCTCGAAATTATCATTCTACCACAATTCTATTAAAAGACCACTGACCGATCAATGATCGATCATTATGAATTAGCAGATTACAAACTTTTGCAAAATGACAATGGAATCGTGTTCGAATGACGAATTTATAAAAATAGCAGACTTGGGGCCCTGGTTATTATGGCGACCTTTAGGGAACGCCTATGTCGAACAGTTCACGTTTTTTGGTTGAAATGATGATGATGCTTTCTTCTCCTAGAGCCCGTAAATCCCGCTAATCTAATGTTCCCACTCTGACTAAACCTCCTCGGCTGTAAAAGTTTGATTATGCTATGTTGATGATGATGATAATAAGTCGAGTAATTGAAAAGCATTTGAGAAATGGCAAACTTGATCGGTGAAATTCTAACAAGTATTGCTATTTGGTAATCTGGCTCTGTTTTGTGTTTGACTTGGCAATAGACCAGTACATTGAAGAACGGAATCTGATTTTAATTCTCAGATCGAGAAAAGAATAACTGGGCGAAAGAATTCCTCAGTTGCTCCCTGGATTTTGAATATGATGATGTAAAGCCTACATATCTTGGAAAGTGGGTCAAGAAACGTTCGTAAAGTACATACTTTGTCTGTATTTTGCAACACACTTTTATACTATGATAAACTCCCTCGACGTATGTGTGCATGATCGCCATCGGAGTTGACTTCACTTAATTCGAAAGGAAGTTATCAAATGAAAACCTGTTATAAATTCAACAAGATGTCGTAATATCTTAAAATAATTCAAAAGGAAGTTATCAAATGAAATCCTACTGTAAATTCAACAGGATGTTGCAATATTTAAAAGAAATAAGCAGGAAGTGATCGAACTAAATCCTCATCAAAATATTCAAATAATGGTTTTGCGCCCATATGCGTCCTTTCAAATAAAAAAAATCGGTCAGGGGGATAATAATAAAAATAGTGTTCCCAAATTAAGACCGCTTTGTTCTTGGGTCAGAATTCTAGTTTGTACAAATTATTATGAAACATTTAATTTGAAATTTGTTCTATTCAAGATTATGTTCTATATACCAAAATACGACAGTCCTCGTTTTATTTCTTCCGACGATAAAAGATTATTATGACCTAGATTACAAGCATTCTCACAAAGTTACGCTCCTAGTTCTGAGTTATGTACCTACTCGTAAATTTTCGATATACGAATAGATGGGAAAAAAAAATCGAGATAATTGAAGTAACAAGTAAGCGAGAGTTTTCTTTTGAATCTCATGAAGATGATTTATTTGGTTCTATTCAGTTTTTTTATGATATTGGATTGGATGTGTATATTTAGATTGATGATATGGCTGTAAAAAGAGTGGCAGAAGAAGTACCTATAAAAGAAAAAGTTATGCTTCGTTGAAACCAAATTATTTCTGATAAGAACAGATAAAATTAGAGATATATTCTCTGTGCAGTGGTTTTTAGCTTTATACGACCTTATTTTTAGTTTACGCAAAACCTGAAATACCTGACTAGTATTTTTATGTAAAGAATATAGGTAGAAAATTTCAAGACTGTATCACAGTAATCGCAAAGTTATAAGACAGTTATGGTAACTGGTTGGCAATATAAACACATGGTCACCGGGACACTCGGTCGAGAAAGGTGCTTTTGCTTCAGCATCAAGCTGTGTGCTAGCTCCAAGTGCCTGCTATGACCTGCCGTGACCTATCTCGTACTTAGTGTCGGTGGAATCCGATTTGTGACCTTTTCTAAATATTTTTGAGAAAAAATATTACAGTATAAAATTTATCGGAATCAATTCAGTTACTGATTCTGAACAAACCATATTTAGGTATCGCATATACAAAAATTATGTTGTATATACTTATGCATATGTTGAGCATTTTTGACGCCACCGATGGCGTAGTAAAGCCAGTGATTGCTGCGCTTCTGAACAAATATGGTCTACTTTGCTATTCCTAGTATGAGACTACAACTTCTCTTTTTTTTTTCTAGCTTCTAATTCGAGGAGTTCATGACTGAATTAACATCAGATTCAGCAATGCTTGCCAAGGTCAGTTATTGACTGGAGATCATCTCAACATTCCAAGGTTCCTCCCTGCCTCTAAGAGCACATGAATCTGTTAGTCTCGGCTGTCTTAGGCATTTGATTCAAATAAGTAGCCGCTCCATAATATGTACAATACTAGTATCCAGCTACCTTCGGTTCGTGGGCTTGCGGGTGGCGAGCAATGGTGAGCTCGCTCGCCGAACGTCTGGTAATCATCCGGACCGAACCAAGACCGCTCCCGCGCGCCATGGAGTTGTCAGCAACCGTAGGGGCCTGCAGGGTCGACGCCTACTGGGGCCAAGGGTCTGTGACTAAGAGGAGGGCTGGGCCCTGGTATGAAGGGCAATGAAGGAACGAAGTGGGTTTTTAGTCAGTAAAAGCCTAATACCATCTCCCGTTCCGCCCAAGGGCGGGGGATGTCATCTGGGAGATTGTTATCCACAGAAAATAAAAAAGCTTAAGTGACTTTAACATAGTTGGGGAATGGTTAGGTAAGGTTATAGCGTATAATTGCCTGAAATAATTGCGTATAATTGCCTGAAATAATTGCGTATAATTGCGTGTGCCTGAAAGTTGAGGAGATTGCGTGAGTATGTAGGTTAAAAAGTAATAGGTGTTCGTCTTTTTTCGCTTTAGTTTGTATTTGCATTAAAATAGGATCTTGAGACGCTCAATCAATACAGTCAGCACTAATGGTTTCATAGTAATTTCAAAGTTTTTCAAAGTTTTATAGTTGGGGAATGGTTAGGTAGGGTTATAGCGTATAGGCTCTAGTTTCTAAAATCCTACTAAGTTTTCCTAGGTTTCCATATATCATGACTTTGAGCCATTACTTCAGTAAATCTATCTTTTGTGACACTATTCCGGGTAATCCAATTTCCTTTTTTACATCAATCATTTTTTAGGGTTCTGTATATCAGCCGAAAAAATGGAACTACTTTGTTAACCTGACCGTGTGTTAATGCTCTTTTTATTTTCTTAGAAAAGAAACAGTTGGAAAATTAATATAAAATACTCTAGTCTGTTAAGATAAAGCCTTCTTGTTCTTCTTTCTGCCCTTATCCCATGTTACTTGGAGTCGTCGCAACATGTTTTTTTCGTCCATTCTGTCCTGTCACCTGTCAAACTCTCACTAACTCCCTTTTCTTTCATATCCCTCCTCACACAATCCATCCATTTTTTCTTTGGCCTTCCTCTCCCTCTCCATCCATCTACATGTATACTCAGAACGTTTTTAGTAATATGCGCTTAATTCCTCCTCTTCACATGACCAAGATAACAACCGATTTCCTTTCAACTTTTCAGTCACTGGCTCCACTTTCAAACCTCCTGTAATATACTAATTTCTTACTTTATCCATCCTCGTCACACCCCACATCCATTTCAATATTCTCATCTCAGCTACATGCAATCATTTTTCATCCGTCTTTTTCACAGCCTAACATTCTGATCCGGATGTAGTATGACAGGTCTTATAACGGACTTCTAAATTTTACCCTTCAACTTGAGGGGCATCCGTGACTCGCAAGCTGTTCTCGTGACCTGTCGCCATTTCAGGACAAGATAAAGCCATAGATGGTTAATTTAGGGCATTATGCACGGTTGCAAGGGAATCAAAACCTATAGGTATAGGAGTCTTCTTTTTGACCCTTGATCATAAAATGGCAAGAAACAATGACATATATTTATTTATTTATTTATTTAAAGCTTTATGCACAAAAACTGTACAAAGGCGGACTTAATGCCTTAGGCATTATCTGCCAGTCGACCTTAGGGTGGTGCAGAAACAAAACATGGCAGGTGCAACTTAATAAATAGACAAAACAGAAGAGAAACAAATATATACAATAGTAAATACATACTTAGATACATACATATAACAAAAACAATGCTGTTGTGAAAAAACAAATCCAACCAATTAGCTCGGTGATGATTCTACCAACATTTTGCGAATATGCTCACGTGCCTTCACCTTAAAAGAAAACCGGCTTGTTGCCATCCTGATATTCAGAGGGAGCGCATTCCAAAGAGATATCGCCTGGACGAAAAAGGAAGAGTGGATAAGCCCAGAGCGGTGTGAGGGACATCGTAGAAGACGATTATTAGCAGACCGAAGATTTCTATTGTGCCCAGAGCAAAGAAATTGAAGTTCTGAAATCAGATAAGAAGGGGAAGAAGGATTATCCAGAAAAGAGAACAGAGTAGTCAAGGCCCTTAGCGCTCTGCGCTGACGAATGGGTAACCATTTTAAAAGCAAACGATGCTCGGATACATGATCGTACTTGCGGAGGTTGAAGACAAATCGAATGCAGTTATTCAGAAGCCGGTCAAGTTTATTGATATATATCAGCATCAATATTACCAAATAGTGACTTCTTTTGCTATTAATAGCTTAAGTTTGTACTGAACCTTCATTGCGCGAGTCCGACTTGCACTTGCCTAGTTTTTCATAATTAAAATGAAACCCTTCAAAATCTTTTGTCCAAAAGAATTTCGTTTAGCAAAAAGTGTTGTTACATTAAATATTATCAGTAAAAAAATCTCTTTGTATAAAAACTGAACTAGGTCAGATAACCCAACTGTAAAGAAACTCGCAGTAAGATACCGACTTATCCAGGCTTTGTAATCATTTGGATAAAATGTGAACTTCCTAGAGACCTAGAATAACAATGGCTTTCAAAACTTTCTGTAACCACAAAATTATTCTATACTAGCTTTGACCAGCGGTTTCGCTTGTGTCGAAGTTGGATATATTCTACGGGAAAGTACTACCGAGGTTAGAAGTGTCCTAAAAAATAGAATAATATCGTGTAAAGTTACCAGCGATATTATAATACACTAGGTTTTTGCCCGCGGCTTCGCTTTCTTACTTACTTAAATATAACCTATGTCACTCAGGAATAAAGCAGCTATCTATCGGTGCTAAATTCTTTGCAATCGGACCAGTAGTTTCAGAAATTACCTCCTACAAACAAAAGTAAATAAGCTTTACTTTGTATTATATATATTTGTGTATTTGTCACCTAACTCCTCCTAAACGAATTGACCAATTTAGGTGAAATTTAGTGTGTATTTTTGAGCGTGATGATAGGTGCTAGCTTCTAGACAAGACAGCGTCTGTCAGGACCGCTAGTATAGTAAATAATAAACAAAAGAATGAACTTGCCTTAACCTTTTGAATGTCTTATGTTACACAGTTCGACATAAGCAATTGTCTTTCTATTGTGTCTCTAATTACGGCATTCAAAGAGTTAATAGAGACAATATAAAAAAGTGTGACATTTTTAGTTAACATAATTTATTAGTTTAGGATATAATTAAATTACTTATAATAATTTGTCTTATTTGTCTATATATAAACAAGGTTAGATTGTAATAAAAATTAGGATCAGTCATTTAGATCTAAGTACTCTAGGATGAAGGGAATAAAATCTCTGTAGATAACCGCCACGATGTTACTGAATCCATATTCTTTCATATCAATTCTCACACAGTCCACTAATTTTCTGGTCCCTATAATACAGTTTACACTAGTTTATGGACGCAGGGAATTCATTTTTATGTAAAACTTTTATGTCAATAAACTTATTTATTTATTCATTATAATTTTTATTGTACACCGAATAAACAAAAATACAGGACAAACATTTAAAAGAACAAGTGCACAATGGGCGGTCTTATCGCACAGGGCGATCTCTTACAGACAACCTTACACCTACCAACCTAACCTAACCTAACCTTACCTTATTATAGTTCTATCCATTTATTCATTAGGTTTAAATATCAAATATAAATATAAATATGAAAAAAAAACATTACCCATCCCACCGGTATCGGGAACAGGGTCCCAGTTATTCAGGGCTCCAGAGAAAGGAACCTCCTGACTATACAAGCCGTTTCCAGTAATATCGATTTCTGAATCAAGCTCTTGAGCCTAATGAGAGTTTCCTAAGATGTTGGTCGAGGCTCTTGGCTATTAAGTCATTGGCTGAAACAAATATCAGTACAATGATCGCTGAATTCACTTATGATTATTATTTTTCCTGTGACCTCCTTATCCCTCTCCTTCCATTTACACGTATTCTCATATTACTGACACTGATATTTTAGAACGGTAAGCAGCCCCTGTTTTGCTTTCTTGGTCCCACTCGCCAATTTGCGTCTAGAACGTTGCACGACTAGCACCATTGTCCTCCGGTCGTTGCAGAGAAGTGTTTGGTGATGTTACCATGTCGATAAAAATTTTGATAGAATAGAATAAAGTTTTGTTGGTTTAATAATCTTATTAAAAAAGGGAAAATGTTAAAGTATGAAATTTATTTTAATATAGTACCGAACTGATACAAATTAAGAAGACAACAATAAAGAAAAAAGTACAAAACAAAAAAGATTTTTGTAAGTATGTAAGTATGTAGATCTAATAAGTATCTTAAACATTGTATACAACAACTTTATTGTACACCAAAATATTAATAAAACTTGTACTTATACAAACTTAAATCTATGGGCACACGATTACGATTCCTCTTAAGGCGGTTTAGTAGAAACCTTCATTGAGGATCCCACTGATGGGCATTGCCTATTGGCACGACCGAATTAGGTTTTCTTTTTTGACAATATTTCATTTTATCCTGTACTAGCTGACCCGAAAAATTTCATACTGGGTACTGCCATATTAGTCTTTTTAGCTAAACTGTCAAAAGATAACGCCATCTATAGGCATTAGCAGGAATTGCAAAATGACATTTTAATTAGAGATAGCGTTGCATCTGAATTGGTTTTTTCGTGATTTTTTCCAGATTTTCTGACCGATTAAACTTTTTCTGGACTACCACCTATATTTCAAGACCAAAATGAACCCAATAGTTCCGACTAACTCACAGCTATTCATTTATATATAACAAATGATCGTGCTCATCACACAAACATTTGTCCTGGGTGGGAATCGAACCCACAACCTCTGGCATAGCAGTCAGGGCCACTAACCACTATACCAACAGGCCAGTCAAGTCAGTTTAATTGTTAATCGTTTATTTGGAAATTTTTTTTCACGATGTTTATCGACATTTCCCCCCATCGCTACGTAAGCTACAGCTCGCGTGCCATAGGCGACACTTAATGGTCTGCCACTTCGCTCATTTTCTTCACCACGTTATTTCACCATCGTGTCAAGAACTCTGTCGCATTCTTCGTATTTTAATGTTCAGAATGTTGAATTTATTCATCTCGTCTTTTGAGATTCTGGTTTTTGCATTTTTTTTTTTATATGTAGTGTCATAAAACTTTTAGTTTTATCTAATATTATTATTTTAAAGTATTTATATATTTACGGACTTTAAGGTTTGTAAACCCTACCACGAGTTCTTAAAGCAATCTATTTGACGACCTATACTGAACTGGGCTTCAAGTCTACTATTACAATAGTGTCAGAATGGTCTATCAATGATTTCATAATTGTTGATTTTGACAAGTTTTCGTAATCTACTAATATAATGGCGTCACTATGACATTCCAATGATCAACCACTGACACTCCATTGAAAGAAATGGCATAGAATGGTAATCTCGTACTATTGACAAATGAATATCTGACATAATTATGTGGTAATCTGCAAAAATTTTGACAGTTCCTTTGATCAGTGACCTACCATTACGATGTCATTGCGCAATTAGTGCTTTAAATAAGCTCGATATTGTCATTCTACCATAATTCTATTACAAGACCATTGACCGATCAATGATTAATCATTATGAATGCGCAGATTACAAACTTTTAGCAAAATGACCTTGGGATCGTGTTGGAATAACGAATAACTAAATAATAATAATAATAACTTAACAACTTAATATAAGTTAACTTTGACGTAAATATTAATTTGGACTGAAAATTGTTGTGACTTCTAATTTTGTGATTTATTGTTAATTTTTATTTGTGATTTGAAGTCTACCTAATTTATTTGTATTGTTTATTTTATTTGCTTGACATTTTATATTATTTGAAATTGTAATGCAATCTTTTGTCAACATGTAATTTAAAAATTCTGTTTTGATTTGTAAAAATCCTTTACCAATAAACTACTATGACTATAAATATAAAAAAATAGCAGACTTAGGCCCCAGTACGTTTGAAAGGCGTATGAAGGGCAGAAAGATGGAACGTGGTACTATCCGACGATTATCCTTGTAAGCACGCGACGAACAAATTGACGCATAAAGGTGTTTTAACAACCTATATGTGAAATAAATATCATTTATCATTTAAAAGACCAGTTCTTTTGGTGATTGTTTTTAAACAAGAGAAGTAAACTGCATAAATACTTGTTTACTTTTTTCACTTTAATGAATGACAAGAACGCAGTGATATAGTAATATTATACCTAAATGAGACAGTAAACTACACGATTATTTTTATAATTCTTGTTCTTCAAAACAGATTAAAATAATCATTTTTTAATGCATTGTACAATGTATTAACTGTTTCTGTAATTGGTATTATTGAAGCACTCACACATGATGAAAAATACAATAGATAGTTGATATGCCCGGCTAGCTCAGTCGGTAGAGCATGAGACTCTTAATCTCAGGGTCGTGGGTTCGAGCCCCACGTTGGGCGAAACTTTTTGCTAAAGTTTTTCTTTTACTCATCAATGTACTCGTATCCTTTGTGAAATTAATTTGGGTTTGCTATAGTATGATGTTTTCCATACGTGGAGAATATTCATAAAATGTACATATGTATTCTATATTATTTGACTAAAACCTGCCAAAATTGATTAAAAAGACAAAAATCTGTACTTAATGTAAATTTCATTTTAAGTCTTATAATTAAAACATTAATATTAAAGGAAATATTTGTAACATTGCTTTGATATTCAAGGTAATGTTATAAATAGGTGGATATATATAATTAATTATACTTAAATTGTGTTTTTATAAAAATATATTTAAATAACGCTCTTGTTTCTTTATTTGCTATTAGATTAACTGTCTTTTTTAAAATCCTTAACCCATTTAGCTTGTAATCTATGCATTATTACATTCGTATTATTAATAACATTTAAAACAAGGTTCTTTTTAAGAGCCGCTTTTTCGTACATAGAGGATGGAATACACCTGAAAAAGTTGTATCAGAAAGGTAACACAGCATCTATCATATTTACCAGTCAATTTTATTTTTTACAAGAGTCAACATACTACAAGTTTAAATAAAAACAACCTGCTACCCCAGTTTCCAAATTATACAAAAACAACACAAATAGAAAAACCACTCAAACAGAAAGAAAAAACATACAAACTTGGTACTTCAATTTGTAACTATGACCTAAGCTCAAACATTGTGGCAGGGTACTTTGCGCAACTTGGTGGTCCCATGCTAACTGCACAATAAGTTATACACAGAAGACCAGTTTGGTACAACGAGCTAAAGCAGGCGCATACACACGTATCAAGCCCTGCAGAGAGTATTCGGACACGCCGCAAATGCGGTACTTGACTGGCCTGTTGGTCTAGTAGTTAGTGACCCGGTCTACTATGCCGGAGATCGTGGGTTCGATTCCCACCCGTGAAAAAATTGTTTGTGTGATTAACATGATCATTTGTTCTGTGTCTGGGTGTAATTTATCTACCTATATTATGTATGTATTTAGAAATATCTTAGTATGTTTTTCAGTTGTCTAGTACTCATAACACAAACTCTGCTTAGCATTGGACTAGACGGCGTTATGTGGTCGTTGTGGAATATTATTATTATTATATTAGTGCTCTTATATATTCTCTTTCATCTCTTTTATATCTCCCGTCTAGAAGATTACCTGAAACTCGAACGCTGAAGCAGAAAAGAAAATAATTCTACCTGGACCTCTCGGTGGCGCGGCGTCTTCAGGCTACTTTGGGTTTTCCTATCAAACACTCGCTGTAAAAACGAGGGAACGATTATTGAAACTGTTCCACAGTCGGGTTTTAGAATAAGAACCGAATCTCCTTTCGCTCAAAGTGTGTCACTAGTGTCTGGTTTACAGAATGCAAGCTACAGACTAGACAGTATGCCAGTAGCTCAACTCACCTTAGCTGTTTTCACAGTGATCGTAGCTGTCCAGTCTTCTAGCGCGTTTAACGCGTGGCGATGTCCACTCTTTGTACGGCTGGCACTGGCGAGTTACTGCTGAACGCATCCATGGTGCGAGCGACGGCCGAGCTGCTGCCATGTACATATCGCTGCCGGGCAAGCAGGCGAGTGAAAACAAAAAAAATGTTGAAGTAACTCGGATGCGAGCTACTGTCCAACTCGCATGAGCGAGTTACTCGTAAGTAACGTCCAAACAGTGCGAGTTACTGCAGTGCAGCTACTCGGCAGACTGGCTCTTACGCTAGCTCTCATTGCGTAAACCAGCCCTCAGATACGTACTTGGTTATCAAAAACCACTGGCAGCTACACTCGTTGTACGTAAAGCATATCTATGAGTATTTTCGCTCAGTACTATATGTAGGTACTGAGCGAAAATACTCACCGCCCTTCGCCCTCGCTGACCTTCTACAGATATTTACTTTGTGGTTAAAATAACAAATATCAACTAGGAACGTTTATACAAGAAGTTTCCTCGTATGGTGCACTTTTGGTACACTATTGTTCATAGAAATTACTTCGTTTAACTGTTCGTTAGTTATTGCTTATTTGATTTTGCCGAAAACTAATATTGTATACGAATATTGAGTTGGAGTAAGCTTGGGTAGTATTTCTCGTTACTTTTAATGACTAAAACCACACCACATGTTCAGTTGTCTTTGCGTTCTAGAACCACGCCATGACCTTAATAGGCTTACGGTTATGCTGAGGTTGAACATGGAACACAAAGTTCTTCCAACTAGAAGGAATGGGGTGGGTCTTTTAGTCAGTACGAGTCTGACACTATCTCCCGCTCCACCCAGGGGCGGAGAAAGTCAATGCATGATTTATCCCACCATAAAAAAAAAAGTTCTTCCAAAACATTAATTTCTCACTTCTTCTAATTGATCCGTTCACGTCACATCATATACCCAATATCGTACCCTTATTGCAGAAATCAATTATCTGCATATTATTATAATATTCGATCAATTTTGTAGTATATTTAGTTACTTTTTGCGGAAGCTATCATTGTAAATAAGTGTGATAACTTATAACTAGTTTTACTAGCAGATTCGTCTTGATGATACGAATCGATAGCTATATTTAAGATAATCTGGTTAAAAAATGTAGAAATCAGCCTTTTTTTTTAATGTTCCCACTGCTGGGACTCAGGCCTCCTCTCTAGGAGAGGGAACATACTCCTAAGATAAATAGTATCCTATGGACTGTTCCAGGACCTGGTCAACCCATGTGCATAATAACATCTGAAGCCGTTTAGTGGTTCAAGAGTGAAGAAGTAACCAATATTATATACACGTACTCACAAACCTTCGCCTTGTTATCATTATTCTTATGAGCCTGTCACACTGCAGGGTAAAGACCTTCCTACTATTCCTCCTCTCTTCTCATTTCTTAGCCACTTCTGGCTTATCTTTTCGGTAGGAGTCCAAATCTTCACGTCATCTCCTTTTGAGCTTACTGTGTCACCGGCTCCTGCGGTACTGTTTGGGCTTCGCAGGTGCGGCCTGCCCAGTTCTATTTTAGTTTAGCAGCTAAGAAGAATTAACAAAAACATTCACACACATAATAGATTTTCGACTTTAAATTATGAGATCATAAAGTGTGATTAGTATTCGTTATTGAAATATCACATGATCAGTACCTAATATTTTGATAGCACTGGTAGCACTCCAATTTTTGGAATAAACAGGAAAGGAGATAGAACCATCGTAAATTTTACTCACGGTGACCTTGACTAACTAAAGAGAAGTAGATTAGACCACTGATGATATCCACCTTAACAGAAACATCCAGCGTTAGCTAAGACATTCAAATAGAATCCGACCATTTTAAAAATACATAATTCAAACAAGAAATTAATTCCAACTACGGAGAGAATTCGAATGAAGTTACAGGTGGATGTTGCAAGGGAATTAGAGTAGCTACCTGAACAAGTCTCATTTAAATTTCATATTGAAGTTGCATCCTCCTATCTTCTCGGCTAAAGTTTGCTCGAGTTTGCGCATGGCCGAAGTGACTTTCTTTTACGAATTCCTTTGCATAATAATTGGCTTAGGAATTCTTTAAGAAGCGGATTAATTCACAGCGGTAAATGCGTTAACTGTGTTTTGTTTTAATGCCTTAAATTCTTTTTAATTACTTTCTAGGGGTGTCTGAGATTTTTAACTTGCAGATTTTTCTTTTGTTTGGATTCTGGAAATTTTGAATTTTCTTTGTGATTGCATTTTTTTATTAAAATTCGTTTCGTGATGATAAGTGTTTGAAATGTTTTGGAGTTTTCAGAAAGGTTTTCTGATTTTTAATATAAATTTGAATTGAAATTTCTTGAATTTTTAAGAATTTTTCATTGTTGGCACGTCATTCAATGTCAAAATTCATAACTAATTTGGAAATTCTAATGCAATTTAAAAAATAATAATGATTACGTCTATCAAAGTTCAAGTTATTCTAAAATCAATTAATATGTTACAAGAATATCACTTAAAACAGTTACTAATTATCATCAAAAATTTGCAATTTATTTATTCACACGAATAATTTTGGCAATGTTATCTGACTGAGCCTGTCTGACAGGGCACATTACCAGTAGACAGTTTATTTTTTTCATGGTTGGAAAAATCATGCATTGACATCCCCCGCCCTTAGGCGGAGCGGGAGATAGTGACAGAGTCTTACTGACTAAAAGACCCACCCCGTTCCTTCTAGCCTTCATACCGGGGCTCGAGCGCCTTTTCGGATAACCCTGGCCTCAGTAGGCTTCGACCCGGCTGGGTCCCTGCTGTTGCTGACAACTTTTAGAGGAGCGCGGGAACAGTGCGCGCCGTCGACCACTTGGGCTTGGTCCGGACAGTTACCGGACGACACTAGACAGTGATGTGGAAGAATTTTTGACGCCATATTTTAGTTAGTTGCAATTAGTTTATGGTTTTTATTCTTATTTTATGTTTTACTGTAACTAATAGTTAGTCAAGTATTTTTTAAATATTATTAATCATGCAAGCATTTAAAAATACAAATTAAGCTTATTAATATTATTAATGAGCTGTATTTGTAGTTTTATGTTGTATCTGTATTTGTATTTTTAAATGCTTCTATTGGACTCAAAAATGTATTTAATAAATTAGAACGAATATAATAGGTAAAAGAATACAAAAAAAACTCTAAAAGCAATTATTTTAATAAAACGTTATAATATCAGAAAATTACAATATATTTCCATCTTACACAACCAAAACATCCTGACAAAAAGAAATCGTTCTCGTAAAACAACATACAGCACAAAGCTAGCATTCGTCAAGTAAAACAAGACGTGTAATCCATTAAGCTTTGTATGTTTTGGAGAAGTTGGGGCAAGAAGCGAACTTCCGAGCAATTTGGCTGTACAGTCTGAATCAGAGAAACTACAGAAGTTTGACTCCACACAACATGCGATGGATACGGCGTTAAGTCTCCTCTTTGAGAAGTGGGTTAGCTTCTCAGCTGGCATGGCCAGTTCGGGAGGTCCCTGTTTCAGATTGGTACCATCATTGTATTGATCGCCCGAACTCAGTGGAGTACGGCAAAATCTGCCCCACTTAGGCGGAGTACCGCCGTGTCCTCGTGAAGGCGATGTGTGGAAGCGAGCACTTGAATCCAGTCCTGGATCAGGCCGTGGTCCAGGATTAGAGCGAATAGTAAGCAGGTGCTCCTTCTACTAAGCATTAATTTGAGTGAAGAAAATGTCCGCAACCGTTAGAGAACAGACAGCTAACTCCAACCGCCACAGACGCGCGAGCTTCTAGATGATAAGTAAACGGGTAGCTTACTATCCGGCCATCCAGTAGGTAATGACTGAGCTCGAGTCGACGGCGTATCGTGTTCCACACTCGTCTCAAAGAGATTTCAGCAAAACTGTAGCAGCCCAATGGAGCCGATGCCTACTAAGAGGTAATACAAAAGGCAGCTGCAAACAGCTGCGTTGTAGTCAGTAAAAATCTGACATTCTCTCTTGCTCCAGCTTATAGATAGAATATCAAATCCTATCCAAAAAAAAAAAAATTGCGAAAATATAAGCAAGCGCAAATACACAAAGATGTATATGTACGGCAATCTCGAACAAATGACAGCTGTCAGCGTGCTTGCATCTGCTGTACGTAAAGCGTTTCTATGTTTGCGTGCATTTTCGTTTAATGTATAAATAGTATTTGCCAGTTGATTTCTTGACGACAAAACAAAGCACGCCATCTAGTGGTAACTAGAAGAACTAGAGGTGGTCCACTTTAGCAAAGTCAACCGTTTCCATTTTGTTATGAGCTTGGAGGAGGAAGAAGTCGCTGAGGATAGCGGATACTCTTAACTAGGCCGTTGCAACGTGGAGACGCATTGAAATTGTTCAACGTTTTGATTTTTGCCCTAATATTATAGTCCACACTACCATATTGTATTAAGAAGTTTTACTCAATTTATAACTGTTAAGCTATTGCACAACTTCTATCGCGGGCCTTGAGCGTGGAGATCGAATCCAGAAATTCCGTAACGAAAATAACCTAACACCCGCCAATCAATTGTTTTATGAGCGTGGTGACATATAAGAAAACAAATGACTGAACAATCAATCAAAATTCAATTCAATGTGTGAAAGTGTAACTTCAATTAATATCAAAGAAAAAAAAAACAAAGTAAAAAAAAGACGTGTGGCACTCGGGGACTGCCGCGGTAAAGCTATTACATAGCATTTTTGTCAACTTATGCAATTATAATTTATTTTATTAATGCAGTATTTTTTTTTCCTTCCTTAGCTTTACCGCGGCAGTCCCTGAGTGCCACACGTCTTTTTTTATTCATTGCACGATATCCACATAAGCTCACTTGGTAGATCATCACAGCTTAAACCATCCCAAGGAGCCGATATATGGATCTAGAGCTAGCCTTCTGTATCTGATTGTTTCACAGTAACAATGCCACAGCAGCGTGTGAACGTGGTGTAACGTGTGCCTGAAAGTTGAGGAGATTGCGTGAGTATGTAGGTTAAAAAGTAATAGGTGGTCCTCGTTTTTTGCTTTAGTTTGTATTTGCATTAAAATAAGATCTTGAGACGCTCAATCAATACAGTCAGCACTAATGGTTTCATAGTAATTTCAAAGTTTTTTCATTTGTGTTGGATAATAAGGTTAATAACTTTGTGATTACTATCATTGAACCCTTTATCTTTAAAACCATTAATATCGAAGACTTAGTCTTTAATAAATTCTCTTGGAACTCCTATTTATAGTTTTTTTTTTTTTTTTAACTTCTCTAAATTTTTCATAATTTTTACGTCATCAGCTTACTATTTTACTTGCGTCTGCCATTTTAATTTCATTTCTAATTACAAGTACGTCTTAATCCAAATCATAATAATATCGAAATACCACGTTAGATCCAAATTCAGTTAGCTGATGACACGTGATCGATTAGCAAACACCAATTTATGATAATATCAATACCAATTATATCATCACAATTCTCACTCGCGATCTCTTTTCTCCTACCCCATACGTATAGCAACTTGAGGATAAGTTAATATTTGACCCAACTCTCAGTTCCCCTGTTTACAAATGTCATCGGCAGGATTTTAGCTGATGTGGTTCTATTCTGTTTCCTATTAATTAATATTTGGCCTCGTAAGTAGGTACTTGGCTTTGAGGAGGTGCTTCGTTTGATGGTTTTATTTTTTTACTGTATTTTTCTGCGTCTATGTTTTGATTTTCGATGTATTGTTCCGTTTTACTCTTATTTTGTTACTTTTTTTTTAATTTTGTTAATGTTTTAAGGATTTGATAAGCGTATTGTTTAATTTTTAGGTTTGTCGAACTTGTTGACAATAACGACACCCTTATAGAATTACTTTGTTGTCCGCATATTCAGACCCTTTTTCTTGGACATTAGTGAAGATATCGAGCTCAAATAAATATTTTGGCATTATTTGCACTTTGCTATTCTTTGGAGCAGTGGAAATCAACTCTCCTAAGTCAATGCTGTGTGTTCTATTTGTGGCGTATATTATGATGGTTTCAAGGGAATCAAAGCCTATAGTGGATTTCCTGGTAGTGTATAATCATTAAATTTTATGAAACAATACTGTGTAGCACTAATAAAGGTATACCATGAAAACCGTTAATTTGTAGTTCCATCGCAAAATATGGAATTTTCTACACTAATATTATAAAGAGGTAAAGTTTGTATTTTTTTTTTGTTTTTTTTTTTTTGTTTGTCGGAGGTAACCTCAAAAAATACTGGTCTGATTGCTAAAATTTTTTCATTGATATAATGCTGCTTTATTTCTCAGTGGCATAGGTTTATATTTTATGTACGCGGGCGAAGCTGCGGATAAAAGCTAGTTGATTATAAACTTATCTACAATTTATTGGTTGGTAAGCTAGGTCATCCTATGTCGATGTATAAAAACAACAGTTTCCCAATAGCAAAGTTAAATTTGTCCCTCAGTACCTACAGTTTATCATCGAGACTTGATTCGGAAATCAAGGTATCAAAGGTACATTGGTAAGTTTGTAGTCTGTTTTCAATCTAAAAATTGACTGGTAGAGAATGAGAATGGTTGTTGCATTCTATCCACCTATGTACTACGAGTACTACTGCATATAAAATATTAGTACTTTCAGTTTTATTTATTCTCCGTTATAACGTATTTTTCCAGAATATCTACAAAGCACTTTGCTTTGGAAGTATTCCTTACGTTTGAAAAATTTAATATCTGCATTTACTACTGATACCTAAAATATTATTCCAACCAACTGTACTTTTGCCTTTATTTTGTTTTATTTTGCCGCAACCTCTATAGTGTCATGACGTAATAAGCATAAACAGCCTTATATTGTTCACATAGCTAGGATGCAGGCCTCTATTCTAGGAAAAAATGGGCCATAATCCACCACGATAGCCTAGTGTGAGTTGGTAAATTTTATAAAACTAGTTTTTCCCCGCAGTTTTGCCCGCGTACATAAAATATAGCCTATGTCACTCAGGAATAACGCAGCTTTCTTTCGGTGAAAAATTTTTAGCAATCGGTACTTCTAGAGATTACCTCCAGAAACAAAAACACAAACTTTACCTCTTTATAAATGTAGATAAAATTACATAGACTAGCTTTTTTTTTGTAGGCGGGAAAAAATCCAATGACATCTCCCTTGGGCAGTGCAAGAGAATGTCAGACTTTTACTAACTAAAAACCCACTCTTGTTCCTTCTTTACCATCGTTCCAGGGCCTCGGTAGGCTTCGACCCTGCTGGGTCCCTATGGTTGCTGACATCTCGTTAAGGTGCGCGTGGAACAATACGCGCTGTTGACGACTTGAGCTCAGTCCGGACGGTTGCCAGACTGTTGGACGGTGAGCTACCCATTACTCGTTGCCTGCAAGCCCGCGCCTACGGTGAAGGTCATCACTTGTAACGTAATGTGTACACAAAGGAGTGTAACAGTTACATGAGAGGAGTGAAGGACATGATGAGGATAAGGAGGAGTATGGGAGTGAGGAGTGTAGAGGAAGAGTGAGAGTAAGAAGAGTAAGTGTATAGTAAGAGGAGAGGAAGAGTGTTACGCGAGTGCAAGAGGGAGTGTAGTGAGTAAGTGCCTCCAGGGAGTAGCCCTGGCAAGGCACGTATGGGGAGTAAGTGTATGTGTAAGTGTAAGTTTAAGTGTAAGTGCCTCCAGGGAGTAGCCCTGGCAAGGCACGTGTGGTGAGTAGTGAGAGGTTGAGTGAGGGAGGAAAGTATGGAGGGAGAAATAATATATATAGATATGAATCCTTGTGAGGTTATATTACAAATAAAAGCATATAAAAAACAATAGAAATATAAAAAGATATAAAGATATAAAAACAGTTCAGTCAGGCTCGGCGTCAGAGGTGGAGTGCAGCAGCAGGAGTAGGCGTAGCCCTCAGCCGTACGAGGGACGGCGAAGGCTACGCAGCCGCAGGCAGCAACTGATAGTGGTAGTCACAGCCCTCCAGCGTAAGGGCCGGCAGCAGTAGAGAGGAGGCCCTCAGAGGCCAGGACCAAATGTAGAGCAGCCCTCCGCCGTGAGGGCCGGCAGAGGCAGAGAGGAGGTCCTCAGTTCCTTCTCTGAGGAGGTCTTCATGGTCCAAGGAGCTCAGTCAGGGAAAACTGACATTAGGAGCTGTACATGTAGCTGCACCAAGAGTCTGACCGAAAACTCCCAAGAAAACTCACAAACATGGTTTTTATAATCAATTTTGACGGCTATGCTGGCTGTCAATTCATAATTTAAATTTGAAAACAGGTTTCAGCCAGCATTGCTGTTTCACAAGAAAGATATAAATTACAATTTAATTTTAAAGAATGATTTCAGATAGTGAGAACATATAATTTGTTGTTAGCAAATTATATGTTTACAAAATAAATAATATTAAGAGTAAAAGAATAAAACCTAAAACTATAAAAATACTCTTTGTTGATACCTAATCAAAACCATAAAAGAAAATAGTAGTGACATGACAGATGACAGTGATCAATGAAAATAAACAAACTAAATATATAAGAAATATTAAAAAGAGATGTGATTATTGATAAGTAAAGTAAACGTAAGTATTAATAACATTACATTATCCCCCTTCCCCAGAAAAAATTTTTTGGCTGTTACAAAAAATTTTGAGGTTGTTTAGTAATTACCTCCCAAACATAAATCACTTCCATACTTCTCAGCCATACTTCACACAAACAGAGTTAGGGGTTTTAGTGGTTCACATTCAATGACGCACTACTCCAAGGCAATACTAATTGCACACGTCTTTAGGCTTGTTTTAGGAGTTGACGTAAATCCGCTCACGTATAAGACCCATTAGAAAAGAGCTTGAGCTAGGATGCTCAGAAGATAAGAGTGATTCAGGCTTATTTATTTACAAGGTGTCATCACCCGCACCTGATAAGAGAAAGAGAGAAGAGAGGCCTAACCATTGGTTTTAGTTCCCAAGGTTAGCCCAAAGAGGCAAAGAGTGATGATAAGGGCTTATTTATAAAGGTGTCATCACCCGCACCTAAGAGAGAGAAAGAGAGAGGCCTAACCATTGGTTTAAGATCCCAAGGTTAGCCCAAAGAGGAAAAAAGTGATGATAAGGGCTTATTTATAAAGGTGTCATCACCCGCACCTAAGAGAGAGAAAGAGAGAGGCCTAACCATTGGTTTTAGTTCCCAAGGTTAGCCCTAAGAGGCAAAGAGTGATGATAAGGGCTTATTTATAAAGGTGTCATCACCCGCACCTAAGAGAGAGAAAGAGAGAGGCCTAACCATTGGTTTAGTATCCCAAGGTTAGCCCAAAGAGGCAAAGAGTGATGATAAGGGCTTATTTATAAAGGTGTCATCACCCGCACCTAAGAGAGAGAAAGAAAGAGGCCTAACCATTGGTTTAGTATCCCAAGGTTAGCCTAAAGAGAAAAAGATAAGACCCAATGGTATCAAACCATATAATGGGTAAGTTAAATAAAATAAATTTATTTTTTCAGATAGAACTGAAGAGAAACTAAAAACCGAAAGAGAAAACAATATTAGCAAAAAAACAAACTTCGAACATAAAATGGGGCCTAAAGAGTCGAAGCTTAGGAAAGTGTAGAAGAGTGTAGAAGTGAAGTGATAATGATGTTTGTAATAATATGAAATAAATAAATACATTAGACTATGGTTTTATTAGATACCTCACAAGGAAACAGTAGAATAACCGAAAGAGAGCCAAATACACTCACCGGCACGGAAACTTGGCCACCAATAACTTGTCGATAATTTCTATTTAAATATTTAATTTTCACTATATTATGGGTTTATGCACTAAATTAGGGTTTTTTTATGGTTTTGTAACTCAGTTATTGAAAAAATGATGCACCAGCAGTAATCTTTAAAAAAATAAGCAGTTTCACAAAAATATTGGTTTTAACACTGTCAATTTAAAAAGAACACAAAATGAAAAATAACCAAAAAGTCTTCGTTGTGTTTGCATTTTAATATCGGGTGTTTCCTCCCCTAGCCCCGATAACAGCTTGCATTCGTTCTGGCATACTTTGGATGATGTTTCTGATCTCAACTTGTGGTATGCTTTCCCAAGCGGTCAGTGCTGCATTTCGAAGTTGATTCAGAGTTTCAGGCGGGTTGGAGGAGGACTTTATTTTTCTTTTAAGCTTGTCCCAGATATGCTCTATTGGATTTAAGTCTGGACTACGAGCTGGCCACTGCAATTTTTGAATACCAACCTCTGTAAGGTATTCCTCCACGCAATGTGCAACGTGTGGGCGCGCGTTATCGTGCATTAGGAGGAATTCGTCAAATCCAATAAACCCTGAATATGGTAACACGTGTTTCTGAAGAATCTCCTCGATGTATCGTGTTGCCGTTAATCGGTTATCGACGATAACTAACTCCGTACGTGCATCGGAACTTATTCCTCCCAAAACCATTATAGAGCCTCCATGAAAACTAACAGTTTGTGTGGTGGTAATGGGTAAAAACCGCTCTCCTCTTCTTCTCCACACTCGTTCCCGACCATCTGGAGCTCGTAAAGCGATTCGACACTCATCTGTGAACAGTACTCGAGCCCACTGCTCATGGGTCCAGTTGACGTGTTCTCGTGCGAATCGAAGTCGAGCTACTCGGTGACTTCTGAGAAGTTCTGGGCCGCGTGCTGGTCTACGAGCTTGTAAATTCACTTCCTCCATTCGTCTTCTCACTGTACGTTCACTAACATTGACACCTCTTGTGAACTGGAGTCGCTGGCGTATCTCAACAGCGGTGAGGTAGCGGTTTCTCAAAATTTCCAGGACAATAAAGCGGTCATCCCGGGCTGATGTGCATCTGACGCCTCCGCTGCCTGGTCTGCGGGAGTAGCGGCCTGTCTCCTGGTATCGTTTCAGCGCATACTGCATCGATGAACGTGGTACATTCAGTATAACAGCAACTTCTCGCTGTGTCAGCCCTTGTTCGATCAATGCTACAGCTTGTGCAACCTGTGATGGTGTTAATGGCATTTTTATTGGAATTAAATCACCTTTAGTTATTGAAGTAACAGTACGATATCACAATAATTGAATAACCTAACAATACACTTTCACAAAACACAAATTTAAAACAGCAACTTAGTCGCTCAGATGACCGGGTTCAACTAAAACTTAAAAATAACGTCATATTGCACTCAAACATGATAAATTACCCTCTTGAACTAAAGGTAAACATTTTTTAGACCAACCTTCATAATAAATAATCATAGGAAACACTTAAAGCTCTTGTTATCGCGAAATACGCGCTTGGCCAAGATTCCGTGCCGGTGAGAGTATAATACTTTTTTTTTTTTTTTTACTCTTTATTTATTTATTTTTTTAAAGGGGTTTTTATCCACACGGATACGTCAACCCCATTGTACCTTATATATATACTCTATTTACACACATAAACATAAAAATATTCTTATATTATAAAATAAAATGAAATACTGCTGAACACCGCCTTAACATTCGTAAAAAATAAATAAACTATAATACAAAACTAAACGCATAATTTGTGGGTTAACCCACAAATTATGCGTTTAGTTCTTTCTGATTTGGGGTATGCCAATACATTTTGGATAAGTCCAACATCCCACATGTTAAAAGAGTATAATACTTGTGTAAGTGTAATTTTGAATTTTGAGAAATAAAATGAGAGGAACATGAGAGGAGAGGGTGAGGATCTTCTAAAGTGGGCGCCAATGTAACGTAATGTGTACACAAAGGAGTGTAACAGTTACATGAGAGGAGTGAAGGACATGATGAGGATAAGGAGGAGTATGGGAGTGAGGAGTGTAGAGGAAGAGTGAGAGTAAGAAGAGTAAGTGTATAGTAAGAGGAGAGGAAGAGTGTTACGCGAGTGCAAGAGGGAGTGTAGTGAGTAAGTGCCTCCAGGGAGTAGCCCTGGCAAGGCACGTATGGGGAGTAAGTGAATGTGTAAGTCTAAGTGTAAGTGTAAGTGCCTCCAGGGAGTAGCCCTGGCAAGGCACGTGTGGTGAGTAGTGAGAGGTTGAGTGAGGGAGGAAAGTATGGAGGGAGAAATAATATATACAAGGTGTAAGGGACAGCCCTCCACAAACTTTAAGGGCTTGCTCAGTAGACAAAACTGAACAACCTTCCACAAAAAATATTTTCAGGAAACGAAAAAAAAAATCTGCCTCACGATACAAAATTACAAACTTGATTGGACAGTTTGTATGGAGAGGCCAAATTTTCTTTTCGTTTACTGAAAAAAAAATTTGTGGAATGTTGTTCAGTATCGTCTACTGAGGAAGCCCTTAAAGTTTGTGGAGGGCTGTCCCTTACACCTTGTATAGATATGAATCCTTGTGAGGTTATATTACAAATAAAAGCATATAAAAAACAATAGAAATATAAAAAGATATAAAGATATAAAAACAGTTCAGTCAGGCTCGGCGTCAGAGGTGGAGTGCAGCAGCAGGAGTAGGCGTAGCCCTCAGCCGTACGAGGGACGGCGAAGGCTACGCAGCCGCAGGCAGCAACTGATAGTGGTAGTCACAGCCCTCCAGCGTAAGGGCCGGCAGCAGTAGAGAGGAGGCCCTCAGAGGCCAGGACCAAATGTAGAGCAGCCCTCCGCCGTGAGGGCCGGCAGAGGCAGAGAGGAGGTCCTCAGTTCCTTCTCTGAGGAGGTCTTAATGGTCCAAGGAGCTCAGTCAGGGAAAACTGACATTAGGAGCTGTACATGTAGCTGCACCAAGAGTCTGACCGAAAACTCCCAAGAAAACTCACAAACATGGTTTTTATAATCAATTTTGACGGCTATGCTGGCTGTCAATTCATAATTTAAATTTGAAAACAGGTTTCAGCCAGCATTGCTGTTTCACAAGAAAGATATAAATTACAATTTAATTTTAAAGAATGATTTCAGATAGTGAGAACATATAATTTGTTGTTAGCAAATTATATGTTTACAAAATAAATAATATTAAGAGTAGAGTCTGTCTAATAAGTTAAACGACTTGGGTAATTATTAGGATTTAATAAAATCTGATGTATTCAACACGAATTCAATAATCAAGGTTGATTAAGAGATAGAGATCATTGCTAACTAACAAAAGAACCTTAAAAAAAGTATGGAATATGAGTAGTTTTTAAATGATTAAATATTATACAAAATTCCCAAGTCGGTTGACTTATTAGACAGACTATAAAAGAATAAAACCTAAGACTATAAAAATACTCTTTGTTGATACCTAATCAAAACCATAAAAGAAAATAGTAGTGACATGACAGATGACAGTGATCAATGAAAATAAACAAACTAAATATATAAGAAATATTATAAAGTGATGTGATTATTGATAAGTAAAGTAAACGTAAGTATTAATAACATTACACACTCCTAAGCCAACAGCTGCTAACCCTTGTCAAGGGTCAAATTGTTTACGAAATTGCTATTACCACTTTTTTTATAGGTATTTCTAGTTACTTCTCCCGCTGACATGTCTGACACGACGACAACGACGACGAGTCAGACTTTTACTGACCAAAATCACACCAATGTCCTTTCAGTTGCCTTTTTTCGTTCTGAGATCACGAGTATCAAGGAGATATCAGCAACCGTAGGGGTCCAGCAAAGTCGAAGCCTGCTGGGGCCATGGGTGATGTGAAAGAGATGGCCTTGGAACAATGGAAAAGAAAAAATAGGAATGGGTTTTTAGTCAGACACGCCATCGCACTCGCCCAAGGGCGGAAGATGTTACTAGATGATTTTCCAACACAAAAAAAAAAACAAATTCCAAACGAACACAAACACTTACTATTTTGAACCAAAACTAAATAAAGTAATAGAACTAGAAAATAAAGCTAGACAAAGACTTTTAACACTCAGTCAAGTTAATTTAGAGTCAATTGTATAGTTAGGGAGACAAATCTGTTGGATGTCTCCGGGCTCTCGCTGAAGTAATTGTAAGTTCTCTCTATAGCTAACAATAACAAATGCTATTTTAGTTAACAATGACGATTTCGATTCAAGGTTAATTTGCTCAGTATATTTTTATTTTTATTTCTTCTGTGTAATGGTGTGTCACCTTTATTTTGGGGGTGTGAAATCAGCTTATTGGATTGTCCAGGTCTTGGTGAAGCAATGTTTTTTTTTTTATTGTTGATAGGTTCGCACTTGACCGCTATCTCACCTGATGGAAAGCGACGATGCGGTCGACGATGGAACGCGCTTACCTAAAAGAAACCTATTCACTCTCGACTTAAAGATTCCCGGGTTGTAGCTATCAGGAAACACAGACTCCGGCGACTCCAATGTGGAGTGTAAGGATTTTACTGACTACATTAAACCGATGCACACGTATAGCACGCTTGATTTGTATGAAGAATGACGTTGCGTGGCGTCGCGTGGCGTCGGGTGGCGTCCCATGGCGTCGTGTGGCGTCGCGTGGCGTCGCGTGGCGTGTATCAAGTGTAGCTCTACAAGTCTAGTTTCCATATAAAATGTATAGAGATCGATGCGACCAGGATCAGCGTATGTGAAGTATTGTTCTACCTTTATGGTCTATATAAAAGTGCGTACATAGCCGCCTTCAATTAATTTATTTTCATGGGAAGAACGCCTCAAGGAGTTGTCAGCAACAGTAGGGACCCATCTGGGTCGAAGCCTACTGGGGCCAGGCTTAGTTTCGAAAGACAGCTCGAGCCCCAGTATGAAGGAACAGGGTGGGTCTTTTAGTCAGTAAAAGTCTGACACTATCTCCCGCTCCGCCCAAGAGCGGTGACTGTCATTAGATGATTTTTCCCACCAAAAAAAAATGTGAAGCTATTATGGATAACCATTTTTTATTTTTATTTTTGAAGTATTGCAAATATTTTGATATATTTTTTTTTTTTTAATTTGATTTGTTTCTTCACCACCCTAGGTTGACAGGTAGAGAATGCCTAAGGCATTAAGTCCGCCTATGTACTTTGTGTTGCTTGAAGATTAAATAAATAAATGTTAAGCATGCGTTAAAGTAATCATCAATTTGAATGAATTTTAAGGAACAATATCTTTATGCGAGAAAATTTGTAACTTCATGATGAATTTAATGTTAAGCGTGCATTAAACTTGCCATTTATTGGAAAGAATTTTGAAATTATGTTATTAATTTCAGAATTCGAAAAAAAAAAAAATGAAATATCTTAATTTATATCAATCATAAAAAAAAGTTATAATTTATCCGTTGATATTTTTATCGGGGCATATTTATAAGAACGGATATTTAAAATTTACTTAAAAAACATCAAGCTAAAGGCGATAATGATCATGGATTCAAATAAAATATAACCACTAACTACTTCATATCCTGCTGATTCCGAAAAAAAGTTGTTCTGAAGAAAGTTAAAATATTAACAACAATCAGTTGTTATTTCAAAGTCGTTGTGGCACGTGACAATTGTATATAAATCAGAGAATAGCGCTCTGGACAACGTCTGCCTATAGTTACTGGAACTGACATTTGCCACGCACGAATAAATAGACAATAGGCTAGTTGCCTTAAAAAAATTAATTAGTCCATCTTTTAGATTATTCAAAAATAAGGGACACGTGTTTTTTATTTTTTTTATTAAACAAAAAATAACAAAGATATAGCCAGTTAAAGTTACGTGTAACGTCACGCCGTGCTACATTTTTGACGTGACAACGTCTTAAATTAGGTTGCGGCTGGGAGTCACTTATGAAAAAGTGTAACGCTCGGTAACGTTACGATGAGTCACCGAACGAGAGAGAGGCCCGCCGAATGCCTTGCGTCTCTCTCCCACTCAACTATGATCGGTCTGCCGCGCGCGCAGCACTAGAGAATTAGGTGATTAGCACTAGAGAATTCCTTGTTCCTATTGTGCAATTTAATTATATTCATATCAATAAATATTCTACCGAGAAAAAGACGTTGTCACGTAAAATCTTCGCCCGTAAAACCGACTTTACAGGCAACCATTTTTTTTTTGCACGGGTGACGTTACACGTAACTTTAATGGGCTATATCTTTGTAATTTTTTGTTTAATCAAAAAAAGAATAAATACGTGTCCAATATTAATTTAAAAACTAAAATACGGACTAAATAAAATGTAATTATTTTGACCCTGGAAACTACCCTACAGAATCGTCAATAGTGAATTATTAGGAAAAAACCGACGAAAACTTCTACCACACACTGGGGGCTCCAAAATCATGTACTGCATAATAAGCCTCTTAATGTTCTCTCTGCTGTGACCAAGGCCTCCTCACAGGAGAGGAAACAGGCCATAATCCAACACGCGGGCCCAGTACAAGTTGATAGATGTCACATGTCTTCGATTTTTTGGTTCTAGGACATGCCGGTTTCCTCACGATGTTTTCCTTCACTGTTATGAGAGCTGTGATGATGAAATAAATTACACAAAGTAATACGCGTGACTGGATTTGTTACCGCAACCTACAATTCGTAAGTCGAGGCCATTACCACTTTGCCACCACTGCTTGTACACTGTAATATTTTTTTTTTTTGACACATAATAATTTTTTGACATGTAATATTTTTCTTTTGATATCATGTAATAATTTTATGGACATGTAATAATTTTTTTAAATATTAATTTTTTCTTTGACATAATAATTTGTAAAATATTTGCGTGCTGTGATATAAGCAAAACAATTGTATGCTCTAATAATTTTTGACATAACACCATTGTACACCATGTTTTATGCAAATAAAATTGATTGATTGATTACACATCACATTGTGAGGTGTCTAATGGAGTATTTAATAAATAAAATAAAAAGTACACAATCTTGACTGAATGCTAACAACTAGTCTCTTCTAGAAACTCTTACGTCTAAAGCAAACTTTAACAAGAGCACACAATTAGGTGTCGCACGAGCGGCGCCGCGTGCTGCACTTGTGTTGTTTTATCTCGTTACGTGTCAACTAGCTCAGATTTATTTCTCTGTTAATAGTAAAATTGTTTGTCTAGGGTGCAATGACACTGTTTTCATGGAGGTTGAATTGTAAGGACATTTTTTCATAAAAATGTAATGATATATCTATACTTTACCTTTCTTGTTCTCAGTATTTGGGTTTGAGCCTCCTCACCAAAATCAGCACCAGAAAATATTGACATATTGTGTAATAATCGGCGTTGCGTACAAACTACCTACAGGTCATTGAATTCACTCAGCTGACGTTTTCTTAAAGAAATTAATTTCGTACATGCGTAAATGAACGAGTTTTGAAAAAAAGGTACTTTATTTTTTAACTATATCTTTACAAATCGATAGTGTTTCATTTACCGGATCGACCTTTCACGGGATTAAAACGATTAAAATTTAGCGGTGTATAAACTAATCTAATGTCTATGTCTATACTGTGGAAACATAAATAGATATAGTATTGTAGAAATGTGTAATACCAGCTACCTGCTGAGTTATCTAGAAGATATTTTGGTCATCAATCAACCAAAATTATTTCTACTGGTTTGGTAAATATCTTTTCTTAGGAAACTTGGTTTTAGAAAAGGTCGGTTTCATTACCATGTTGAGAGCTGTGAATGAAATAAATAGTACATACAATACACCATTTTTTTATTGGAAAATCATCTAAATGATATCTCTCGCCTTGGGTGGAGAGCGGGAGGGCTTGTCAGACTTCTGCCACCTCCTTTTCCAGCATTACTGCCTCGCAGAAGGAGGCGACCGCCTGCTTCTCGCTGCGGACCATGGCCTGTACCAAGGCCACACACAATACATCTGCAATAGAACTTAATACTACCTAGCTAATTACTTCGCAAAAAGAGTTTGTTCTCATTATGACTTTATTATTAGAATATCATTTTACTTACGTATACAATCTTTTTTTTTTAAAAGCTGCTAGTATTTTTGATTTCTAAGTAGCTACATACTTGCCTTATGAAGAGGCGGAATGAGACGCAAGTTACCCAAAGAGTTATAAGTCTAAATGTGGATGGATGCAGGTCAAAGAATAGATGGACTGATTGTATGAGGTGTGATATCAAAGAAAAGGGAGTTAGTGATATTGTGATGGATGATAAGACAGAATGGAGGAAAAAAACATGTTGCGTTGACCCTAAATTAATTGAAACAACTGGGAAAGAATCTAGATATTTAGATACTGAAAAGAATCAGAGTCTTACAAACAATAAACATATATGAAGGTATTGCTTATCGATTCTATAAATCACACACTATGATACATATTGTTGCAATAAGCTCGACCAAATGTACCAAATATTCAAGTCCTCAAAACATTTTAAAATACGCTAACTACAAAACAAGAAAACAACTCACATAGATCTTGAAAGCTATATTGAAGGAATAAATCTCGAAAACTTTGACGTTTAATACAACAATAAGTACTTGCTGAAGTAAGTTTAGACTACGGAATAAAGCAGAAAACCAACTCCCTCCACACAACGAGTGAAAACGCACGCACATATAGATACGCTTCACGTACAGTGATTGCAAGTGCACTTACAATTGTCTCGAAATCACCATATACAGCACTAGCTTTCAATTAGTTATATTTGAAGGGCTTATTTGAAAAGGTATATTGTTATTAGTGTTTGTTTATTTTCGGCCACCTTAGGCGCGGGCTTGCGGACAGTGAGCAATGGGTAGCTCGCTGTCCGGCCGTCTTGTAACTGTCCAGACGAAGCCCAAGTCGTCGACGGCGCACACTGTTCCCACGCACCTCAAGGAGTTGTCAGCAACAGCAGGCGGGGTCCCAGCTGCAGCCGGGTAGAAGCCTATTGGGACAGGGTTATCCAAAAGGGAACTCGAGCATGAAAGCTAGAAGGAAGGTGGGTCGTTTAGTCAGTAAGAGTCTGACACTATCTCCCGCTCCGCCCAAGGGCGGAGGATGTCAATGCATGATTTTTCCGACCGTAACACAAAAAAGAAAAAGACATAATTTATTTAATTGATTGATCTATAATAATTCCTTCCGTATCTTATTGATTATTTTTTCATTGTTATCGTGTCGTACCTGGATACTATTTATTAAATGTGAATCTTCAATTTATTCTAAATACAATAATATTAGTTTAACAAATTCTGTAAGTGCTGCGCACACCTTTAAGTGAAGAATTCGCTGTGATAATTGTTAATTATAAGATTATTCCTATGCGGGGGTTGTCATTGGAAGATTTTTCCCACCATAAAAAAAAACCCAAAATGATGCAATTTATGCAATCTATAAAAATATTGTACAAGCAATTGATTAAATTATGAATGAATCAAAGACGATTGAAATGGAAAAACAATGCGCGTAGATTTTCTAGTAAAAAGAAGAAGAATTGTCTTGTGAATTGTTGCTATTATGAATTTACCAATTATGACTCGTGGACGATTTGGGATTTCGTTTTTTTTACTTTTGACTACAACACCCCCAGGTGCATATGCGTTTATAGTATTTACACCATATTCTATTTTTTGACTTATTTTTTGATACGGTGACTTCTATAGGTATGGTGTTCGCTCGTCGTACAGAACCAACCTTTTGTAGGTTGGTGTTATTCTGAGAGAGTGTGTTCAACTGAAATTGAGTACTACATACCTGTGTTGATGTGTCCCCGAGGAGTCGTTACGTGGAAGTTCTTTTGTTTTGAAGAATATCTATGATTGCTGCGAGTATGTTATAAGAGCTCTGGTTTGAAATATCATAAGTTTGAGAGAAGTTGTTACCTATATATGGAAACGTTAAAATCATCTTCCAAAAAATAAATGCTTTACTTCATGAGATTGTTACACGATTAATGTAAAATTATACTAAGGGCCGATTTTTCAATAATCAGTTAACTTCTATCTGAGGAATAAATATGGCGGTTTGGCATATTTCCTTTACAAAAGCTGTAAAAAGGTTAAACATATTCTTCAAATAAAAGTTATCTGGCGACAAAACATTTTTATGGATTTGTTTATCCAATGTAATCAAGTATAATTCTCACTATTCGCAATTTAAATTCATCTTCACCTAATCTATTCCCTAATAACTTAGATTCGGCTTCCAGTCTAAACGGATGCGGCTACAAACCCATGTTTAACATGGAGCAACAGCCTATAACCTAAACCCTGGGCAACTTGATATTCCTTGAATAGATCAATGGTCAGAATTTCTAGCGTCTGACTAGCTGTTACGACTCTCTAAGATCTACGAATAACAACCGAGACCAAAGGCTTTACGTGCTTTCTGAGGTACAGGGTATCAGTAAAGTCCTAGATAAACTTAGAAAAGAACACCAGATTTAATAAATACAATGTGATTTGTTTAATTACTCGCGCGGTTTCGGAACCTCATCTCCGAAAAGAATAGGCAAAAGCCTGGACTACTGTGACATTACGAAATTTGTAACCTACATTACACAATCATCATCTTCCTGCCCTTGTCTCATTTTATTTGGGGTCGGCGCAACACGTTTTTTTCTTCCATTCTGTCCTGTCACTCGTCACGCTATCAGTAACTCCCTTTTCTTTAATATCACTTCTCACAAAATCCATCGTTTCACAATGATAAAAAATTATATGATATTTTTTCAAAATTATTCACTAACATTTAAATATACAAAACCGTGACCACTATAATATAAATTCAATCAAAGACATCAACGAAGTAGATACTGCGGAAATTCCGCATTCGAAACCCAATATCATTAAATACTGTCCTCCATTTAAAGCCATAGAACTAAAGATTAATAACCATTAAATCCCCACGTACAAGTATTAAAACGAAGCTTTTAAACATTAGAAACCACCGAAGACGCACTCCTGTTTATTTATAGCTCTTTGATGAAGTTTTAAGTCTACTACGCTGTAAAATTTATAACATAACCAATGGAGATAGAGCTCTGAATATATCAATATAAGTTCCTCAATGCCCTGGGTTTCGGTGGAGTGGAAGAGGGGTGGCAGGTCAAAGTAGTGTGGTAGTGATTTTAGAGTGAGGACAGAGTCTACAGATTGTTTGCTTCTCAGCGGTTTATGGAAGTAGATAATGGGGGCGTAGGAACGGCAGATGGGTCTTCGGCTGAGGCCATAAAGTGTGCCGGTAAACTTTTTTGAAAGCGGTACCTTATTATGCTGTAGTAAATTATTGTATTCTATGGAAAACATGGGCATAATAACAATGCCGTTTCTGTACTTAGCCTACCATTTTATTAGCATTGTTTCAGTTATGGCTCTTTATGGCCTGTATTGCGCACCCAACTATATAATTTGGCACCCTTCCTAAAATAAATCAACTACTAAAATGAATGTGTTCAAAAAAATATGACTTTTTTTAGTAAAGAAATTGCAAATTGTAGAGAAGAAAGTAACATAGCAACTCATTTGAACATCTTTAAAATAAAATGTATTTTTATATCAAATAGATGGTGACTCAAATTACAGGTTTATTTCCTAAATCATACGCCTAGCTAGAAATGCTATAACACCTGTATATCCTCTTATCTCATGGCCCAAACCGCGGCATCTTGCTAGATGATTCAGCCGCATACTGTTGGTCTTTGTTACCAACTTTCTTGTTTCATTTACCTACATCTCTGTAGTATTTGTATTTACTAAGATACCCATTTGTGCAAAAATTTGTTTCAAAATTTGAGCTCATATTACAAGTGACTAACCAATCGGGGATTGATCAATAGTGAATAATAAATGATGTTGTTTTACAAATGGGTTGTAAATTCATTAATGTAAACTGGATGGGGTCGGTGTTTCTTAGCTGACTGTTCTGAGAAGAAACAACGAAACAAAGAGGTCAAATAAAATTTTAAAGTCCATACAGTTAACATATAATGGTCAAATCATAGAAGAACTATGCTGATTAATGTCTGAAGGACAGAAGAACACACATTCTAGTGAACCTATGAAGTCATTGCAAGCCTTTGTCATTATTTATGTTGCTCAACTAAGGACTTCTTTTTTATGGTGGGAAGAAATCATCCAATGACATCCCCCGCTCTTGGGCGGAGCGGGAAATAGTGTCAGACTCTGACTAAAAAACCCATTCCGTTCCTTCAAGCTTTTATACTGCTGACAACTCCTTGAGGCACAGTGCGCGCCGTCGACGACTTGGGCTTGGTCCGGATAGCGAGCTGCTCTACTAAGGACTAGTAATGAGCTAATGCATTACATTTAATAAGGTTTTAGTGGGCTAAAATACACATATGTGGAAAATTAAAATATATAATATTACAAGAATCTAGATGCAAGAAGGTCAGTAAAATTAACAGTGCTTGAAGGACGCCTATGATTAATAGCGGTAGTTCTTTGTTATTATAATAAAATTTCAAATAAGATTATTTTTAGCTATTGTTACTAATCTTGATATTTAGTTTTCCTTGTTGATGTATACAGTTTTAAATTAATGCAGAAATATATTACAAAACTGGTAATTAATTTTAACATTAAGTGGGGCGATATATTTTTGCTAACCTTGACCAAATTCAAAAGCTGTTCCAAAAGTCGCATAATATAATTATTAACTTGGCAATATTGCATCGCACTGGTAAATTTAATATTTGACATTTTCGAATATTTTGGTGAGACGCTTTCAAGACAAGTTGATATTATGTTAATAATCAATCAATCAGACATTTTCATATTTTATCAATTAATTATTAATGTAGTTAAGATATTTTGATTGTGAGTTTCAATAAAACAAAATATTTATTATAAAAATAATTAATTTAATATCTGCAAAAAGCTGCTTATATTTACTAAAAAACTTATTAATAAGAACACTTTTTGGTTTCAATTTTAAATACAACACTTATGTACAATTATTTACATTAAAACTACTTAACGTAATTATTGTAATAAGTTTAACTTAAATAACTGCAATTACTAAAAAAAAATGAATTACCAAAATTTTAATATTCTTTGCTTTTTTAATATTTTTTTTTATTTGACTCGTATTTTTTTGAGACTATTTGTACAGAATAATTATTTTATTGTAAATCATTTTTGTTTCAAATTATAGAAAACTAGTCTAAATTGTTACTTAATTACTTCTTCGTGTAGTTTTATTATCTTGTTGATTCATTTTATCTTGTTCTACTTCCTTTTTGCATGGAAGCGTTAAATTAACTAACATAATTATCATAATCTATTACACTAACTACAAACTAAAATTATAACCATTCATCCTTAATCATATCTGAAGCTTTTTCCGCAATCATTATTGTCGGAGCATTAGTATTTCCTCTGACAATCAATGGCATTATAGAAGCATCTACTACTCTTAGTTTTCCAATACCATACACTCGTAATCTTGGATCCACGACCGCTTCTTTATCCCATTTAGGTCCCATCTTACAAGTACCTACAGGATGGAATATAGTTGCTGTGTACTGAATTAGCAGGCAGGTCCAATATTCATCTGTTCCCCAAATTAAACCTGAACAAGCCTGAACAGGTATTCTGACATATCTAGCTCCACTGGCTCTAAAAGCTTCAGTATCTTCTAAACTAACAGCGAATTTTAGTCCATCAATCAAAGCTTCCAAATCTTCCCTCTCAGTGAAAAATCTTGAATAAATCAGCGGTTGACCAAATATTGGGTCTGTAGTGTTCAATAAAATGAACCCTCTACTTTTAGGAGTCAATAGTAAAGGTCTAGCTGATAATCCATCATAAAATGCTAAAGGAAAAATGTTTGTTGCCAAATATGTTGTAGGATCAGCGTAAAAATCTTTGACATTTCTTCCATCGAAATGGAACTGTATATTTGGAACGTCATGACCGTAATAAGTGCTCATAAAAGCAGTTCCAGTAAGAGTACCAGTTGAGGCCAATGGACCATGTTTGGGAAGAGGCTGCTCATAGTACTCGTGTATTTCTTCCATTAACTGTTCGTGAGTTACAGCTGTTGACGTTTTGTTTGACAAAGCCAAAGTTAGAGCATCGGTAGTGATATGATCTTGTAAATTAGCGCCTACACTTAACTCTGCGATTACTGGAATATTAAGACTTTTTAAATGGTATTTCGGCCCAATGCCAGACAACATCAATAGTTTTGGCGAATTGATTGTACCACCACTTACTATAACTTCTTTATCTGCATAAGCTGCGAGTATTTCTCCATTCTTAACATACTCAATTCCGTATGCCTCTTTTGTAATAGGATCAATAAGTACTTTAGTGACAAAAGCATTGTTTATTATATGAATATTAGGACGTTTATGTCTAATAGGGCTAATGTATGCTCTGTTAACAGAGTTTCTTTGACCTAACTTTGTGGTTGTTTGGGCTATATCCGTTCCATATTGGTTCTCACCATTAAAGTCAGTGATAGGAAGACCCTTTTCTTTGAAGGCTTGCACTAACATCATAGAGTTAATGTCAAGGTACTTAAACCGTTCAACGTTAATAGGACCACCTTGGCCATGGTAATGAGTGTCATGAGCTTCTACGTCTTGATTGTTTTCTGCTTTCTTGAAGTACGGTAAGACCTGAAAAATTTACAATTTTGGTTTTCAATTGTGATTAATGGTTATTCGTTTTGTTTTTTCTTCATTAAGGACAAAATTGCATTTGTTGACAGTTTGATTAAAGAGTCGAACTAAGTTTGGTTATTTGACATTCAAAATTGATGGTTATTTATATTTTGATACGAATTAAGATTTATTATATATTATGTTTATTTGTAACCAAATTTTGGCACGATTTGCCGCTCAGTTTTTGAGTGGACGAATTACAAGATGCCGTCAAAAATAGCAGAAAATGAATTAGATTGACATATAAAATAATCTATCTGTCTCTTGCGGTTTTACCCGCATCTTTGATTATTGCTCTGCTTCTTTCGGTCGAATTGTTATAATTTATGCCTTTTTTGATAAACGGGCTAGCTAACAAAAATATTTTTCTTTAATTTGAAACAGTTATACAGTTCCTGAGACGAACTTGTTCAAACAACATCTTTGAAATATTAAGTATAGATTTAAAATTCTTTGAAATTAATAGCCTAGTAATAGCATGCACATATATTTATAAAGGAATAAGGTTTTCCTTACGCTGGCATGTGATACAAAAGTTAACTGACCTCTCTATAGCTCCAACCATGGTTGCCAAGTTCTGCCCAGCTGTCGTAGTCCCTCCGGTTCCCTCTCATGTATATCATGTAGTTAATGGCACTCGAACCGCCCATAGTCTTCCCTCTGTAACGTTACAGTTTTTAGCTTAATTTTTTGTCTGTGTTAAGTTTGCTTGTACGACTAAATTATGAAATCATGAAAAAAATCAGACAATCAGATACAAATGTATAACTATGGAAACTATTGCGATATTTACTTTTATTTTTGGTCAATTATCACAATCAGTTGTAATTGGAGTATATAATGAAAATATAACTACTAATTTTGTAAACAAAGATACCCGATTTCATAATATAGTAAACAAGCTTTTGATATTTTAGTACCAACAACTAAAAACGTTTTTAATAATATTCAACAAAAACGTGCATAGGTAACTATAAAGTTAAATACACACAACCACAATAACACAAAACAACTTAAACTAATTAAATCAACAAAAATCAATCAATATAAAATATATAGTGACCACATGCCATAATAAAAAATACATGTACCAAATCAAACAATCAATTAACATATAAAGTGATTAAACGCTATAACAAAAAATAAATGTACCAAATCAAAAATCAATCAACACATAAAGTGACCAGATACTACAATAAAAAATACATGTACTAAATCAACATAAACCTACTAGTAGAGAACCAAAATACTACACTACATAAAAATATCCTGAAATTTTTATTATATAAGGTGCAAAATTCATAATTATCCCTTTACTACACATAGTACACAGTATACACTCAACATATGTTAGAGAAAAAAATATGAAAATTTGTAATATCGAACTGACAATAAAGCCAGTAAAAAACTGTTTTACATTCCAATGAAATCGACTTGACAAAACATGACGTTTATTCAGTCACAGCCATTGGCAAAGTTAATGTAGTTAGTAGATTTCCATTTATACACAAAAATAGATAAGACATTGACATATTTTGTGGAATCTTACAGAAACGTGTATCACGATGTATGGAAATAAATATAAAAAGGATCGGTCTCAAAAAATCTGACGACGTCACGTCGCACATCGAAGTGGCTTTTTTCCAATTTAAAAACTGTCAGCGCCAGAAGAATTTTGATGTATAAACTTTGCTGTATTACAGGTAAGATGCAATAGGTTTATTGAAATAAAAACATGAGAAAATACAAGAGAGTATTACAACGGAAAGTTTCGTAGGACAAGGAAAAACAGTTAATGTAGAAACTTTGTAAGCTGTAAATTCTTTAGCTTTTCACTGATTTTTATTTTGTGTTTCGTTTTTATTCACAATGTGAAAATGGGTGAATTTTTAATATTAGTATTTCATATCCTATGAAATTAATAAAAAATATATATGGTTTAAATAGAAGGTTATAAAAAACGATCATTATAGCAGTAAAGAAAATGTTTACTGAAATGTTAATTAAAGAAGAAGATGGAAAATTAAGTTGTGCCAGTAGGAAATAAATTAGAGTTAGGAAAAAAGAATTATAATTAAATATTGGAGTTTTAACCAATAAAAGTTACAAAATTTTAAGAAATCAACAAACGGGCAATCATTCAGAACGTCGGTTCGACTAAAACTTCTAATCCTTACCTGTTTTGTAACGGAGACCTGTCCACCAAATTCTACACGTACTAAGTTGGTATAGTAAAAAGTACATTAACATAAAAATATACCTTATAATCTAAAATATAATATAATTATCTACGCCGATAACTACCGTTTTAGTAACAAATTCTAGGTTACTTAAAATTGCGATTTTTTCACTCACCGTTTCGTAGATAATTGCATTATAGGCAATAGGGTCAAAACAGGGATTGACAAGCAAACAAAAAAAAAATGTTTAATCTTTGGTAAGTTTTTAATTACATATTTCAGTTCCTTATGTTTATGGATGAAGTTAAAGACAATTGAGATAAATGAATTGTGTGTATAGATGTTTGATGTTTTTTTTTTCATGGAATGAAAATAAAAATGCAATAAACTGAAAACATAAACTAAATAATAAGTACTTGTACGAAATATGTCATATTTAAAATTAAACAACAAACACATCACCATAGTATACCGAACGATTATTACTTAAAAATCAAATGTACAAAACTATGGATATTATTAATCCTCTTATGGCAATAGCAATAAGTCTAAATTAAGAAAAATCAGTTGTGCCTTATATGTAGATTTTGAGAATTTTTATATCATAAAAAGTTATCAAAAAGACACGTTGAATTATAACTATTTAACTAACTGCGTGTTTTTGTTACCTATTATTTCTAGCAATTTCTATCTATCATTTCATCTACCTAGATATACAACAAGTTAAAATAATTGATGCTTCGCAAATTGTTTGTATTATCGTTCCCAATAGACGTCATGCCAATCTTCCTTAATCATATCCGCAACCTTCTCTCCAATCATCATACAAGGAGCATTAGTATTGCCTCTAACTATATGAGGCATAATAGAAGCATCAGCGACCCTTAAACTTTGAATCCCATACACTCTCAATCTTGGATCAACCACCGCATTTTTATCATAGCTAGGTCCCATCTTACAGGTACCCGCAGGATGATAAATAGTCCCAGTATAACTCATTAAAATACAAGCAAAATATTTGTTAGAACCCCATTTATGTGCAGTGCAAGGTTCCACACGTCTTCGTATAAACTTCACATTATTTTCTGTAAAAGCAGTTGTCTTTTCTAATTTCACAGCAAACTTTAGAGCCGCAACTAAAGTATTTAAATCTTTTCTTTTTGTGAAAAACCTTGGATATATTAAAGGTTGGCCGAAGAAAGGATGGGTTTTGTTAAGGGTTAAATACCCTCTGCTTTCAGGATGCAAAAGAATTGGTCTGACGTTTATACTATCGTATAATGAAAACGGGAATATACTGCTTGCCAAATAGGTAGTAGTATCCGCATAGAAATCTCTCTTGTTTCTGCCGTCAAAATGAAATTGAATATCTGGGACCGTTTTGTCTTTACCTGCAAATTTTGTTCGATAAAAAGCTGTTATTTGCAAAGGACCAGTTGCGGATATCTCATGAAACCTGGTATTGTGCTTGTTAAAATCTTGAATTGCTTTCAACATTTGTTTTCCTTGCAAGAGTGTTGACGTTTTATTTGTGAGATTCATTATAACTGCAGCTTCTGTAGTAGCATGGTCTTGCAAATTATAGCCCACTTTTAAGTCTACTATTACAGGTATTTTTAATTCTTCTAAGTCCGATTTTGGTCCTATACCAGACAACATCAATATTTTTGGACTATTTAAAGCTCCTGCACTAAGAATAACCTCTTTTGTAGCATAAACATAATGTATCTTATTATTTTTATAATATTGCACACCATAAGCTTGTTTATCTTCATCAATAAGTACCTTGACCACTTGTGAATTAGTCATTACGGTCAGGTTGGGTCTTTTGTCGCGTATAGGTCTAATGAAAGCATCGTTTGATGATACTCTTCTGCTGGCTTTAGTTGTAGTTTGGGTGGTCATGGTACCAATCTGCTGTCTTCCATTGAAATCCACTAGTGGAAATCCTTTTTCATTAAACGCTTGTACTAGCATATCTACATTTTGGTCAGCGTATGGAAACCTTTCTACATTTAAAGGACCTCCAATCCCGTGATAATCGATATCATCGTGATCAGATATTTGAATGTTCTCGGATTTCTTGAAATAATACAGGACCTGAAATTAGAAATATAGGTTTGTATATTTATGCAATATAGGCAGCTGATTTAAAATTAAAACAGAATAAAGACGAAAATAAATCGTGGTTCATTAATTTAAGAGAGGTAACTAATCAATCGATGGTAGTGATCGAACAATTGATAGCTTTCACTTTGATTAATTTGGGGTAAGAAGAATTGTCGACTGACATCGATTGAGATTTTTTCAAATATCTGTCATTTGGACGGATACAACCGTAACGGGTCTACTTACGTCATTATAGCTCCAGCCTTCATTACCCAGCCCGGCCCATTCATCGTAATCTTTTTTATTACCTCTCATGTAAACAACATAATTAATAGCGCTTGATCCCCCCATAACTCGGCCACTGTAATTTCAAAGTTAGTAAATTATCATTAAAATAAGTCTATAATTCCATATAATAAATTAAAATAACGTGGTCTAGATGACATGCATCATTTAATGGTAGAAAGAAATAGGAAGCCAAAGAAGCAGCGTATAACTGAAGGTAGCTAAAAATATAAGAAGCCTATATTGTTCCCAATGCTCGAACACAGGTCTCTTCTTTGAGAGAGATCATCATCACCATCATTTCAGCCGAAAGACGTCCACTGCTGGAGTAGACCTCCCCTAAGTGCCATAATGGCTGGTCTTGTGCGTTTCGCATCCATCGGATTTCTGCGACCCTCACCAAGTCGTTAGAACACCTTGTTAGAAGCTTTGCAAAGCTGCGTCTTCAGATACGCGGTGGCCATTCCAAAACCTTTCGGTCTCGTGGACCATCTGTTCTACGAGCAATGTACCCTGCCCACTGGCACTTAAGTTTAGCGTTTCTTTGAGTTATGTCCGTAGTAACCTTTGGTTTTCCAGCGGATATTTTCGCTGTTGCCTTGAACTTTCTGATGAAGACCATTTTGAGCGACCACGTTCCAGGAGTATATGTCATTACTGGCTACATGCACTGGTCATAGGTCACTGGTCACTGGACTACATGCACTGGTCTAGTCTTTTGTTTTAAGTCACTGTGCTATTTCAGTCGAAAAAATACCGCACAGCTTCCCGAACGTTGCTCACCGAAGTCGGATTCAAAGATTTAACTCTTTCTCGAATTTAAACCTACCTACCTGGGCTGTTTGTCCCGGGTAAACGTAATCCTTACTTAATATTATAAAAGCGAAATTGAGTTTGTTTGTTTGTTATGTCTTCACGTCTAAATGGCAAAACCGATTTTGATGAATTTTGGTACAGAGATAGTTGGGACCCTGGAGACGGACATAAGTTAATTTTTTATAAAACAAAAGTGAGAAAAGGGGGAGAAAAAGGGAAAGTCTTTTATGGACGCGGGCGAAGCCGAAGGCAAAAGCTAGTCGTCTATAAATTCGAATGTAGGGTCTACGATCTTGATTGGAGTGGGTGCTGTACGAGTGTTTACCATGAACTTGGTTTTGTTCATGTACATTTCAAGACTCAATTGTGAGAGATAGTCGATTATGTTTCATCTCACAGATTGGTAAATATCTCGTTAAAGCATACCACATAAACCACCATCAAAGTAACCATGAAGATCTCTTCTTAGAAACAGAAGACCAAAACCTGCTACACCGGCCTATAAGGGTCGGTGCAAATTTTTGATTAATGTAGGTCAATCGGAAAAAAATATATTTACTTGGAACGTTTTTTTTTTTGGCAATAATAGCAGAAACATTAGTTCACCTTCAATTGATTTTGGTTTTATATGATTTGCTTTATAGGTAAATCCTTCTAATAATACAGGAAAAAATAAGTAAAACCATATTTTTAATTATATTCTCCTTGCTAGGTTTTCCTTGAGGAAAAATTCACGACATGAAGAAAAACAATTTGAGTTTTTAATTTTCCCTTAATCTGATTTCCACTTTGTATAATATTACGTTTATTTTTATTAGTTTAAATTAATTTCTAACATTTAGAACGCGACTAATGGATTCTTGGAAATTTTTTTTCCTTAAGAATAAAAACTCGAAATCCTGAAAGGAGTTAAAAGGTTTAAGAATATTAAGACAAACCGTTTTCGTTATTTTAAACAATCTAATATCCCAAGCCATCTAGAAGTGCCGCCATAGTTTCAGCTTTTCAAATTGTTTAATAAATTGAATTGGAAAGATTCCAAGTTTTAATTTATTCGGTTTTAAACGTTCGAGTAACAGCCGAAAAATTCTTCTAAACGAAATGAGTTATAAATATGAAAATGAAGATGACAGGGTTTTTTTTCAGGAAATTTCATAAACAGATTTTAAAGAAAATACTTTATGCAGGTATTTCGTGTAACGGTTCGTGTAAATAGTGCACGGTATGCGCGCGGCCTGTTGCTGGAACTTGGCCTGCGCACTACCGTGCGCTTAGATTTAATCTACAGTAATTTAATAAAGAGGTTAAAGTTTGTATTCTTTAGTGACATAGGCTGTATTTTATGTACGTGGGCAAAGCTGCGGGAAAAACCTAGATTATGATAATTTTTCATGATGATCTATATCGTCGCCTTAGTCTGCCCCACTTGGGTGAAGCACCACCACCCGTGACCTTGTGGAGGCGATTGGCGGCGGTAACCTCTTGCGCCCGTATTGGTCATGGCTATGGTGTGGAGCGAGAGGGAATAGGAAGCAGTCACTTCCTATTGCAAAGCAGTAATGTGAATGATGGAGTACTCTCACGTCCCAGCCATCACTATAGGAGATGCCTTGGGCATTGGGAGTTGCAGATCGGTTCTCGGCTACCTCAAGCGCGGGCATCCGGACGCGGCGCGTAGTGTTCCAAGCGCGCCTCAAAGAGACGTCAGATAGAATAGAATAAACTTTATTGTACACCAAAATAGTAACAATTTCACAGAATCTTAAACCTATGTGCACAGCGGCGGTCTTATCGCTAAAAACGATGTCTTCCAGACAACCTTGGGATGGAATATAAGAACTTAAACTAAATAAGGGGGTAGTCTGCGGTGTGCTTCAAGCAAATCAAGGGACAAATTAAGTAAGAGGGAAAAAAAAATATACAAGTCAAGATATGATTTTCTATAGACTCAGTAGGGTCAATGCCTGTTTGGGCTGCGAGATTTTTCAAAACCCTGGTCCTGAAACGCAAAGGGCCAAGAACAAAGGTGTTTTTTAGTCAATAATAGTCTGAGTGGGTGGATTCATTCGATATAGAAAACTAAAAATATAAATATTCATTAAAAAACAAAACAAAAACACCCATAATGACAAACAAGTTGAAGGAACAGCAAGCTCGAAAGTAGTTTTTGATGAGTTTACGACAGTAACCTAGAATATATAATGCACCTGAAACAAAAATTACAAAACCAAATAGACATATTAAAAAAAAAAAAATTGTTCATTTAATATATTTTACAGACCATAATTTTTTTTCCTAATGTAAAGTTATTTCTTTCTAGACCAGTGTCGATAATTTTTAAAACAAAAAAAACTAATAGTAGGATGAAACCCATCACAAAAGGAGGAGAATATTATAAAAATGAAAGGAAAAATAATTTACGGGCGATCTGAGGTCGGGAAGGGGGTGGGGGTGACTTTTTAAGGGGAAAAAAACGGTTTTTCTCGATTTCCGGCAAAACTAAAAGTCCTATGGAAAAAAGTCAAATGGCAAAGTTGTAGGTAATAAAAAGATCTAAAACTTTTGTATTAACACTTTTTTCACATAACCTCAAAATTTATGTGAAAAATTCAAAAAACCATGTTTTTGGTTTTTTATTTTTATCTCTTTCAAAAAACAATATTTTATCACGAAATTTGGTGAAAACTTACCTTTTTATGTCCCAAATACGCTGTAATTTATTTGATTAGAAAAATTTATTTTTTCACCTTATTTTGAATAAATATCGAAAAATCACCCTAATTTTCAATCGAAAAATCACCCGTCAAAATATCATTTTTTTTTCAAAAAGTTTATATGGTGTCTGTTCGTTGAAATCTCTACTTTCCGATGGTGAAAAAAAATATATATGTTACCATAGTAAATCTTCTCAGCAAATGCAAAAAACCGAAAAAAACTCGAATTCGAAATTTTTTTTCAATTATTATATTGAATGTAGAGCTATTTATTAAAATTTACACTTTAATTACTCGAAAAACGTAAAAAGACATGTTACATAGATAACAAAAAAAATTACAAATCAAAATATAGTACTATAATTAACAAACAAATAAGTTGATAAAATTAATACTTAATAAGACGTCTACAATATTTGGAGAAAGGAGTCGAATCTTCTTTAAGTTATATGCGTAGATGCCTATTTATAACTATTTTTAGATAACTTATATTTATCTGAGTGACCTACGAAAAATTTTAGCCCATCAAAAGGTGTTTCATAGAGGAGTGGGGAAGGGGCTAGGCGGGTCCGGGTCTTACTACATACATACCTAATATTTCGTAGCAGCTGTAACAACCGTTAGCCTAGCCAGTATTCGAAATACAGTATAGTATACAACATCGTTTATAAAAATACACGTGCACGTTGAGTTTCTTGAAGATATCTGTTGTCTTCCACCCTTGTAGTGTAATGTAGGCGGGAAATATATATGAAAATCGGCCAAAAGTTAGTTAGTAAAAATATATTTACGATGTGTATTTTATATATCTTATGGGAGTAACTAAGTTTGTTTGTGCAAAATAAAGGAGATTATAATTTTTTTAATCTTCTTAGTTTTTTTGTAAACTTGTCACAATTATCTTCAAGAAACTCAACGTGCACGTGTATTTTTTTAAACGATGTTGTATACTATACTGTATTTCGAATACTGGCTAGGCTAACGGTTGTTACAGCTGCTACGAAATATTAGGTATGTATGTAGTAAGACCCGGACCCGCCTAGCCCCTTCCCCACTCCTCTATGAAATACCTTTTGATGGGCTAAAATTTTTCGTAGGTCACTCAGATAAATATAAGTTCTCTAAAAATAGTTATAAATAGGCATCTACGCATATAACATAAAGAAGATTCGACTCCTTTCTACAAATATTGTAGACGTCTTATTAAGTATTAATTTTATCAACTTATTTGTTTGTTAATTATAGTACTATATTTTGATTTGCAATTTTTTTTGTTATCTATGTAACATGTAATTTTACGTTTTTCGAGTAATTAAAGTGTAAATTTTAATAAATAGCTCTACATTCAATATAATAATTGAAAAAAAATTTCGAATTCGAGTTTTTTTCGGTTTTTTGCATTTGCTGAGAAGATTTACTATGGTAACATATATATTTTTTTTCACCATCGGAAAGTAGAGATTTCAACGAACAGACACCATATAAACTTTTTGAAAAAAAAATGATATTTTGACGGGTGATTTTTCGATTGAAAATTAGGGTGATTTTTCGATATTTATTCAAAATAAGGTGAAAAAATAAATTTTTCTAATCAAATAAATTACAGCGTATTTGGGACATAAAAAGGTAAGTTTTCACCAAATTTCGTGATAAAATATTGTTTTTTGAAAGAGATAAAAATAAAAAACCAAAAACATGGTTTTTTGAATTTTTCACATAAATTTTGAGGTTATGTGAAAAAAGTGTTAATACAAAAGTTTCAGATCTTTTTATTACCTACAACTTTGCCATTTGACTTTTTTCCATAGGACTTTTAGTTTTGCCGGAAATCGAGAAAAACCGTTTTTTCCCCTTAAAAAGTCACCCCCACCCCCTTCCCGACCTCAGATCGCCCGTAAATTATTTTTCCTTTCATTTTTATAATATTCTCCTCCTTTTGTGATGGGTTTCATCCTACTATTATTATTTTTCACTTTTTATTATTTTTGAAGGCATCTACCCTGGTCTATTCGTATTTATGAAGTTTTAAGTGTAAGGTACAAAAAACTCTTTTTATGTCGTGCACCGTAGCGTTGTTGAAAATTAAAAACAACTAGACCATGTCCCGCAGAAAAATGTTCGGAGCTGCTTGAAAAAAAAAAAATATTAGCTTCTTGACAGAAACCTCTGCATTCTAAAAATTCTAGATTTAAAAACCCATTACTTTAATTTCATTTCTCATTAGCCGCAATCAAACTAAAATAAATAGCCTTTTCTTTTACGTTTATAGGTCATAAGTATTTTATTAGTTATTTCAGCTATCTTCTTTGTGAAAAATCACTAGCACCTTGACTAGGACCAGGAACACTAGGGACTGCCAAACTCTTACAGCTATTTTCAAATATGAGATAGAAAACTCAATTTTTCCATTTACACACATAATAATCATTCATATTACTATAAATCTGAAAATATTATATTTGTTTGTTTATAATTATGACATGTTTAATTAAAATATTTTGAAAACAAAAAAAAATATTAGTTAAAAGAAAGTCGGATTTAGATATTATTACTATGATGTTAAAGTATCTAAATTCGACTATTTCATCATTTATTTTCAACATTTTTTTTCTAAAGTTTTTTAACTTTAAATTACTCATCTGTAAAGTTTACACAGCATTTCAAGCATCGAAATATTATAATTAACTGACAAGAACAAGAAAACAGGAAATAAGTACATCGAGCCTATGTACGTATGTACTTAATCGACGCTTCGCTTAAGTTCTAAAACTATGTAATAATTCAAATAAATCAACTTTTCAGGAGAGCTGCAAATAAAGTGTTTAGTAGCAAATAAATTGATTTTTACAAAAAAAAAAAAAAGCTGAGTTACGCACTATTGCTACGAGAGTACAACTGAGTTTCACAATTACTAAATTAGTGGTTTTGCTACAGCTTTTGTGTTCAAAACTGACATACGTATTGTTTTTGATATTGAATGACGCGTAACCATTGTTTCAAATCCTGTGTTTGATTCGTGAAATGCTGCGTTGTTCATTTCCTATCGAATGACATACATAACCTATTTTGACAAAAAAATACTTATGTGGTGTTAGTGTAAGTGACAATATAAGTGATGCTTATTACTGACGGAATAACTTTTATATGTGTGAAACGAGAGTAGAAAAAAAATAGATGTAGAGACCGTGTATGGTAGTACTGCCCTTTGAGTTTAGCTGGCATCCCTTTGACACGCGCGAACACTATACGCCGTTGACTCGGGCCAGTAGCCCGATTCACGTAATGAAAACCGTGACGATATCGTAGCGATTTTGTCGTTTAGACCGTTTCCGTATTCACATCCATCAATCGAGTTTGAACGACACCGATTTTAAAGTCGTTTGAAATTCGTCAATTTAAAAAAAAAAATCTGTATTACATTATCCTGGTAGAATACATAGCAATGTAACTGGAAATAAGTCGATAGATCGTGATTACCGCTTTTGGATAGGAATTCGATCGAACAACTATAAAACTTCAACGATATTTGGCATGTTTGATAATTTACGTGAATCAGGCTACAGATCTTTACCAGACGGCTGAGCGGTAAGCTACCTATTATAGCACGTCGTTTGCAAGGCCGCATAGATTATTATCTGGATTCTGATTCTCCGTAACAATTGATAAAAATCTGCGAATGACAGCAGGGACCAACAGCTTACTGTAATTTTCGAGGCACGTAAGAGTATTGGTATGTTATGATTAAACTAGGAAAACAAATAGAATAGATGAAGGTCGTGACCGCAAAATACATAATATGGTCAAACAACATACCACGACATCCATCAATATATTATCGTAGGTATTGATAGCAGCAGTAGCGACAGCAGGCATAATATATGCGTACCACCGACTACGCAAACATTGCTAGACTCAAGAAAAACCTGAGATACCACCCGTTTCCAATACAGCGCCCGAGGTCAACTGCAAGCATCATGGACAATGCAGTTGGATTTGACGACACAGATATCAGCAAGGAGGTGTATTTTATCAAGTGCACGTGCATTTAACAAAGCAACGTCGCTTAATATTCGTTGTGATTCAATTGAATCCGGCTCGAAGAACCAAATGTTGAAGTAGCAATAACTTCATCAAAGGAAACGTTCTTCTACTCATTTCCATAAGGTCTTTCAAGAAGTTTACAACATAACAGGAACATAATATTTTCACTCTTGGGCATTACAACCCCAACACCATCAAAAAACCAACCTACCATAATATACATAGTTTTTTAAAGGCTCGTTTTAGAAACAATTTGCAATATTAAGAAAATTTCCAAACTGGGATTAGAGCCAAGAACTTTTATTTTATATTTTTATAAAGGCTTTTGTTTGAATAACCATCGTCATCCTAACAAGTTCTGAAAAAAAAGAAATCCAATGTCCTGTTAAGATTACTTTAATTACAGAAATAATGAAGAATTCCTGGAAAAAAGGTCTAGACCCTGAGCTAACTACATAAAACACAAGAAGAAAATTAATGTTATTGTTACTAATACAATGTTCATTAATTAACCTCCTTTTAGAAGGCTGAGACTGTTCTAAATCATGCTAGGCTACTGAAGTTTCAATAGTAAGAGACGAAGTTGTAGAGAAGAAAAATAGAACTATCTTTCTTTTTACAAAGTCATATGTACGATTAACACAATACATAATCAATCAACGTAAGGTTTCGTTAAAAACCAGTGCCAGACAAATGCTACGTAGTACTCCTTGACATTGTGCTGAACTAAACCTTTTTAGCGCAGCCATGAGACACACTGTGTTGTTTTTATTTCTTTATTTAAGTTTCTAGGTACTTATTTGTTTCTCCATTGTGTGTGACTGTGTGCTAAATTTACGTGTATTCTTTCTTTTTTTGCTTTCATATGGCATCAAATTAGTACTTCATAAAATAGCCTTAATATAATAAATAAAGCGGGAACTACATTAGACTAATGCATACGTGGGCCACGTCAGATTAGTACGTAGATTAGCGTCGCGTGGCGTGGACTTAATGTAGCTCTACAAATCTAGTTGCCATATCATAATTATATATATAAAAACCGACGCGTCCATCAGCATACGTAGCCCACGTGTGTCCAATGTAGTTTAACCTTAATTAACAGGCTGTTGTCATTTGATCAACAGCCTAACTAACTTTTATTCTCAATGCATTTCAGTCTTTGTGAGGATAATTAAATAAATAACGTAAGCAGCATTAAGATTATCAGATTCTCAAATTTGCAGATGCATTTGGGTTTCTCCAGGAAAACGAAATAAAAATGCCATGAAAAAAAGTTACGTAATATGATCAATGCTAAAGATTTTGAATATTTTGTCAATCGCAGTCGTTGATAGAACGCCACTCTGTCTATACCGTATATACCTAGCTTAAAGACTTATGAATTAACCACCCATGAATCTGTAGTGAAAGCGAGATAGTTAATCTTTTTTGTCCTGGATAGCTCTGTCTTTCTCTTTCCCACACATTGGAACCATGTTGACATCTAAGTTGCCACATTAGAACTGCTCCCCTAGCCAAACAACCAATCACATTCGTTTCCTTTCGATTCGCTTGCGTCGAACGCTTCACTTGCTGACCACGTGGCTGAGCGTTGAGATGACGTCATTCACGTACATTTGAAGTATTCTACTAGCGTTAACGATTACAGATTATCAACTTGGCTAAAGGTACTGAACTACAAAATCCTGCATCGTGACAAAAGAGTTCTTTACGCAATCGAGCCAACTACCTGGCAGTTGCCTAAACCTGATATAACAGTCGTCTTTTTTTAGCAGAGTTATGTGGGATTTTACACTGTGATCCTCATAACTCAGTCTCGAACAGTCTTATTATTTCTATAAACGTCTTCTACATACCTCAACCAAGCGCAAGTCTGTCCACGCTGTGCCCTACAGGTCATCTCCTCTGGTTGTGTGCGGTAGTTCCAGTCAATATTGGACCTGCCTAGGACTGGGGCGAACGCCGGAACGCTGGTTACATCAGGCTCCTCTGGACCAGCTTCTATGAGCAGAACCTGAAAACAAAAATGGTAAATTTGAATAACAAATTTATCTCATTTTGGAAACATATTAAGCCATTTTGAAAGTCCCGTAAACCTCCGTTGAAAAGGTATATGTTGCGACATCTATGGTGTCACTTAGGAACTAATTCTGCATTCCGCAACCAAAGTTCTCCGCGTGATTTGAACTTTATTATTACATATACTTATATGACAGGCCTGTTGGTCTAGTGGTTAGTGGCCCTGACTGCTATGCCGCAGGTCGTGGGTTCGCTTCCCACCCAGGATAAATGTTTATGTGATGAGCATGATCATTTGTTCTGTGTCTGGGTGTAATTTATCTATGTATATGTGTGTATGTATTTATTTAAAAAAAATTATATGTATGTTAATCAGTTGTCTAGTACCCATAACACAAGCTCGGCTTAGTTTGGGACACTCTGCTAGACAACTTTGTGTGATAGTTGTGAAATATTATTTTGTATTATTATATTAATGAGACATAAATATTACAGACAATCTGTGATTGTACTGTAAATAAAAATCTACTAATTTAAATGATGTAATATTCTGGAAAACACATTCTTTACAAATCATTCAATAATAAAATTAACCTAAATGGCTGTTTTTTTTAAAACACTTGCTATCCGAAAGTAGCAGATTTTTTTTTCTGCAAGCTAGTTAGTCTCGCGTCAATGATTTAGATTGAACTAAAAGTACCCACCAACTAATTTCCAATTCATAAAATGATACAAACAAATTACATATTATTATGTATATTCTAAACAAAAAAAACCTAATGAACTAGCTAAAAATCTACAGTATAGTATCAAAAATTCCTCTCTAAAGCATCGCTGTCGACTGTTAACATAAAATACTCAAAAAATGATGAAGATGATTTAATATTTATCATAGTATTTATTCATCATCATCATCATCATCATTTCAGCCGATACACGTCCACTGTTGGACATAGGCCTCCCCCAAGCGTCGCCACATCGAACGTTCCTGTGCGTCCCGCATCCATCGGTATTATTCATTAGCATAAAATATTTGCAAATATGCGTATTTTGTTATTATGCAACTTAATTAATAACACTACACACTGTTTGAATTATCTGTTATTTATTTATTGTGCACACCTACCATACTGTGTTATATTTTATAACCCAAAAGTTGACTGTTAGAAAATGGCAATATTTATCCTCTGCCCATAAGAGTAAGCTGCTCCAGTCACCAAAAAATTCATTTAAAAAAAAACTCGAAAGAAATTGAAGCCCAAAAAAATCTATTCTAACGGACCTAATGAATCATCTCAGAGTCAGCATAAACGCAAAACTCCCCGATTCTGTACGAGAAATATAACCGTACGATTATTCCAATAACATATTGGTAGGTATAAAGAATGGGTAAAATATTTTATGCTTTCAAAGATTTATTTTAGGTTCGAAGTACCAGTGCTAAGCGAATTGCCTTAGGGGTCAATTTAGCCAATATATTGCTACTGGAACATGATATTATCACGTTAAGTACCCTTTTTCTTATAAATTTTAACATATACGTTACAAGACTACTACTTTAAGTATGTAGAAAAGTCTTTGAACTACTTCAATAAATTTTTGCGGGGCACAAAATGAATGTTATCGGAAATATTATATTGTAACTTTTTATATTTTGCCAGTGAATGTTTTTGTGACATTAGCTCTAAATGACTTGAAATTGGCTAGAATAGTTTATAAGCGTCAAAAAATAGAGATAGTAAAACCTCTTATCTAAAAGAGCCCGAAAAATACAGACCTTACAAAATACAATTTGTTTAAAAATCAAAAGAGTACTAAAATAAACCGGAATCCAAATTCTCAATCCTATCACCAATAAACATATTGCAGCTGCAAATGAAAAAGTAATCCGATACAGCAAAAATAATGGCATTAAAACGAGCTCAGTTCAATTAAACAGTAAAGCAAGTATAAAAAATTGAATAAACGGTACAGGGTCGAATTACTCTTGAATAAAAACGGATCCCATCTACCTCGTTGGAAAGTTTGATTGAGTCTAAACTATCAGAATTATATTAATTGGCTACCAGTCCAGGCGTGCCTGCTATAAAATAAAACTTGTTTATATTTTCATTTTACGTTTCCAGTGGATCCCTTACTACGGTTGTTAAAAGTTTTTATTTGAAACTGTGGCGGTGTCAGAAGTTTCGTTCGTTGCAGATATATGACTGCAGCTGCTAAAGTTGAGAAAATAGAAGGTTGATACGAGTTCCGAATGAAGTGAGAACACAAAGGATTGTATTAGTGAAGTGTTTTCTAAGCTCAGTTGTTCGTGGGAACAGTATGATTAAGATGTTAAAAGGCTAACTTTAAGCAGATATTATTGGCCAAGAATGCTTTTGTATTATTGAATTGTTAGAAGATTTGGTTGGTTCAAAAAGTAGCTGGTGCTCCAATGGTGAACAAAAGTGACCCAGTAGTCAACAGTAATGACCCGGTAGTGATCCAGTAGTCAACAGTAGTGGTAGTAAGGACTGAGCAGCTACCCAGTAGCTTGTTCAAATCCAGGAAGACGCTTTACTTTGTGTAATTTATTCCAACATCACTGCTCTAAAAACGGTGCAGGAAGAAAATATATTGTAAGAAAACCAGCATGAACTTGGCCTAAAAATTTAAAGACACATCAATATGTACTGGAACGACGCGATAGATTACAGCTCATACCCACTGCTAAAGAGAAGGTCTGAGACCCAACAGTCGTAATGTTTTAAGACTAATTATTTTATGTTTTAGAAGGTAAGTTTAGACCCATAACGAATTAGAATACATTTCCAGTGTTCATCATCATCATTTCAGCTGATAGACATCCACTGTTGGATATAGCACTCCCCAAGTGAACGATCCAGTGCTTTCCGCATCCATCGGATTCCTGCAACCTTCACAAGGTCATCGGCCCACCTTGCAGGGTTTGTAGGATTTCTTTTCAATGTTACTGGAAAGTTTATGCTATCACTTTTTTTTCTTTTAACTAGATAGTGCTGATTCTCAGCTCAATTTGAAAATGCACATCAGGAACTACCAGATTCGCCTTTCATCGTCGTTGTCGATTTTGTTTGTAGTAGGGGTTTTATAGTTTCAAATTACGGCGCTTGTTTTCAAAGTGAATTTATTCTAATTACGTTTTCCAATGTTTTCTTTATTAGAAATCTCTGTGTATAATTTCATGGAAAAATTTGGTTATTTTCTCATAAATGAAATTGAGTTTTTATTTTTTATTATTATTTATTTTTCACATTTTATAGTTTAAATATTTATTGTTATTATAGCTAGCCTATATTGTCCCATTGCTAGGCAAAGGCCTCTCTCCAATCTTTTCAACGATCACGGTTTCTTGAATTGAGTTTTATCTATTGTTTTGCAAAAATATAGACTAACAAAATATAGCATTCTATACAGGTGATCTACCTTATTTATTACTTGCGGCCTGTCCCGGCTTCGCACAGGCCATGAATATCGTAATATACTCAGGGTAAATGTAGCTTTCCAATGCTGAAAGAATTGTTGAAATCGGCACAGTGGCTTTTGAGTTTATTGATTACAAACAAACACACAAATTTTTTCTCTCTTTATAATTTTAGTGTAAATTTTGTACACATTGGAAAATAGTTATAGATAACCAATATTTATAATAAAATACGAGCTTATAAGAACTTATTCCTACAGAATTTACTTCCAGTAGAATTCCTAATAGAGATATTAAAAAAATAGGCAATAATAAGCTAAAATAACATAAATTAAACTTATAATAATAATTAAAAAATTTAATAAAATAATTATATTTTATCTTTATGAATATCCTTGATTTTAGATATAGCTTATTTGAATTTATTTTTTTAACATTTTACTTTTTACGTGCAACTGAACTTGCCACAGGTTAAGAGTATGTTTTGAAATAATATATATATATATATATTTGTATATAATTATATTAATATTTTTTTCACTAAAAGCCTGCAGTCAAAAAATTCCTAACACAAGACAAAATTTTAAAAAAAGGTTTAAATTTTTAAACTTTCTGACTCCCAAACTAGGTGAATGTCCTTAGGAGTGTAAATAAAAAGTAGGCTATGACACTAAATCTGTGTAGCTTTTTATGAATAAGTGATTTTTCTGTATTTCCAAAGACAAACGATTTTACTTCTTTATTAAATAAATTTGGTAAAAGAGCTCATGGCTAATTACAATAAGTGTTGCACGGATCAGTCTTCAAGATCAAGCATTGCCATTTTTTTCTAAGGTGGGAAATTGTTCAATGACTTATCTTTCACTTTGAGTGGAGCAAAAGGGCGTATCAGACTTTAACTAAAATCACATCTGTGTCCTTCAGTGGCTCTTAACGTTCAAAGACCACGGGTTTATTTTTCAGAAAATGCCTTTGGCTCTAGCAGGTATCGGCCTTGCTAGGCCCCTACGGTTAGCTGACATCTCTTTGAGGAGCGTGTGGAACAATTGCTAGATGGATGGCAATATAAACATACTGCGATTCCTTTGTGCCGCATAAAGCACGTTAAGCCGTTAGTCCTGGTATTTGTAGATCTTTGACAGTCGTTACGAATAGTAAAAGGCCAGGGAATTTGACACACAAGCTACTACTTCTTTAGGCTCGAACAGCTGGATAGATTTGACATGGGTTGACCATGTCCAGTAGAATATTTTTTATGGTAGCTAAGTATAAAAATTATTAATAATAATTATTGTTTTTTTTTATGCGATAAGACCGCCATTGCACCCATTAATTTAAGTTTTTGTATAAGCTGTATTACTTTTTGGTGTACAATAAAGTTTATTCTATTCTATTCTATAATATTAAGAAACAAGGTCAAAGAAAAGAGAAACAATAATTGTGTGGCAGTTGACCAGGATACAACGGTAGGAAAAATGTTCCGTCAACCACCAGTGATAATTTATATTATCAAAAATTAATATAATATATATTATGTAATATTGCAACATTTTATACGATGCGAGGAGATTGAGATGTATTGCCACATCACACACAATGGAATTACATTAATATTATTATATTTCAATGGAATAGAATAAAATGGCTGAGGAATGGAATTTTCTGCACGGATCTGTATTTCCCGATAGCTATAGCCTGGGAGTTTTAGGTTACGAATAAACATCTTAATTCAAGGCAAAGGTACTCCAACGTCGATACCAGATGAGATAGTAGTCAAACGCAAGCCTGTTAATAATTAAAAAAGAAAGTTAAATAACAGCTAATTAAAGAATATAAAATATGAAAGAAAAATGAATTTTGATCTTACATAACTAGGATATGGGCAGGTGAAAACTTTTCACTGAAGAATATTCATATAATTAAATCACAACCAAAAATGCAATATAATAGGCCATTGATAGGTTTGATTTAATTTCCTGTTTTTTTTTTCAATCATGTACAATTAAATGGATAACTTGATATATACATACATACTGAAAATTTCTCAAAAAGTTAAAAGTTCATTCACATCGCAGTCATCAGAAAATTGCCGAGAACGCCGTCATAATTACCACATTGAATAGCAAAGCTGATTCATAGGGCAAAAACGAAATTGAAATTTTCCATATGGAAATTATGATTTAATTAAATTATAATTTAATTAATCATGTTTCCATTTCAAACATCAATAACTCAGTAACAAACAAACAGCTATTCTAGGTAACATCCTCATTTCGAAATAGTATTATAATTAGTCAGGAAATGGTTATGCAGATCATTTTGTAACGCTGTATAGCTTAGATAACAGGAAATAGAACAATGTATTTTGTATCGTTCATACTGCGTACATCGAAGGATTTGAACAATATGCCTGCTGCGGTCTTCTCACTCTATTATAATTTAGGTGTGAATAGACGATTAATAAACTAGTGAGACACACCATCAACGACTGCATCACTGCTTGCCATCAAATGAGATCGCAGTCAAGCACTGGTTTATACAAATAAAAAAAAAGTGTTCAAAATTTGTCAAGTAGTAATACAATTATTATTTATATTCTAAATTGTAGAGAATAGATTACCTATGCTAAAAACCACAAAAGCTTTTAATTGTTTTATGTCTAAAGATGATAATGTAATAATTTATTAGTAAATGTAAATGAATTGCCAGAATCAACGGACCAGTACATAATATTATTCGCAGATGATACTACGGTTTTAACTAAAGAATATTTAAAAATTATTGTATCCGGAAATCCAACAATTTTGCAATAGTAGGCAAGTCTTTTTCTTAGACAGACAGGGGACCCAACATTGCGGCGAAGGGACTTCTTATGTGAAATGTGTGAAATGCAATGGAAATGTATTCGACTCGCTGTGACAAATGAAAAAGAAGACATTGATAACATAACGCTATAACTGTCCATCAGATGAATAGAATAGAATTTATTCGACGTAAGCAACACAATATAGGTACCAACATAGATTTATGGTACCAACATAAAATAATAATAAAAAAAGAGTACAGAAATACAATACAATTGCATTGAATGAACCAAAACGGTCACAAACTCAGCAATTGCTTCGCGTCAAACACCCAGCGCTGATATTCAGCTGGCACCCCGCAGTGACACACGGATGATAGTAAATAAAATATACTTAACATATAAATATAACCCATACTTAATATAAATATTGATGCTAGTGTATTTTTGATGATGAGATGACGTGGGTTCGCGTCAAGTTGGACTTTATGTCGCCCAACTTGACTCGAACCCACTTGGAATTTATTAGAATTAAGAAGGGGTTTTCAGATTGCTTTTACCTTGTTCCCTCTTAATTAAAATCCTACACAAAACAGGTAAAATTAAATTAAATATAATTGTATTGTTAATATTAACAAAAGGACATACCTTGCACTTCAAACAATAACGTTAAAAATAAATATGATTAGCTCAAAGTTTGTTGTATGACCTCATTGTCATGTTGGTTTTTAGAATATTTTATAAACGATATTTTTTTTGTACGTCTTTGTCACTTGCACAAGAGTTTTACCAAAATAAAAAGTAACATGAGCAATCTGCAATGTCATAGCTTTTAACATTACCTTTCAAGATTTTTGAAATCAGTATAAACTACTAATAGAGACAACTTCGTTTTTTTTTTAAGTGATAAATCATTAAATAAAACACAAACAATGCTTTAAATAAAAAAAGCTTCACTTCACTTTACTTTTAAAAGCCCTTTACTTTTGTTTTCAAAAGGATCCAGTTGCATTTTCTGTCAGATTGTAAGCAGAAATAAAAGGATGAATCTGTTTGTAACATGATTCTTGTAAAATGAAATTGAATTCAAAAGTTACCTAAAAAATAAAAGAAAAACCCAAGGTCTTTAAACCCATTTTTAATTAATTAAAACTACAAGCCCACTTTTTTTTACCGATAGAGTGTTACTTCATAACTGAGTGACAGAGGCTATATTTTCTACTATTACGCGGACGTAGCCACTGGCAAATTAATATAATATTTTTATATAGATGAAATGAATATGACACTCATAACTGCCAAAGTTCATATAGGTTTACTTTTCAAGCGACTTCAAAAAGAAGGAGGTTCTATGATCGGTTGTATGAATTTTTTTTACGTCTGTTCATCGATTTTTGGTCATTTGTGGACCGATTAAAAAAAAAAAATATTTTTTAATTTTAAAGTTTTATTTTTAAGTTAATCACATAGAAATATTGTTATGATCTGATATGAACTTCGTAGGTATGGAACGGAACTCCTCAAAAAATCACTGCAAAATTGTCATAAGAAGTAAAATAGTTTTGTTTATTCGTGTAGTAGATGACTGGCTGAAAGAAGAGGATATGAAAGTTAAATTATCATCGGATTACGATGATAATTTAACTTTGAAGATAATTTTAAAAGACTTCAGAGAAAGAGATCATTCGAGATAATTTTTGTGACAGCCATTTTGTCTATTAGAGTTACCGCACAAGAATTAAGGCAGTCCTGGTATGTCAAGGGCAACTGAAAAAATACATGTGCGTTTTTGTCAGTAAAAGTCTGAAACTCCCACTTCACCTAGAGTGAAAGAAGTTGTCTGATGTTTTCTCACCAAAGTCTTGTAAAAATTCCGTGCCTCAGAAGGGTTGTTAAAATGGTTAAATAAATGTATAGTTGCCCATCCATTAATATATAATCTAGCACATAATATATCGATGGGCCCATCAGACTTTAAATTTAGAAATATTAAGTCGTACGATAATTTTCTTTTCTTGCAAGCTAGCAGTATTTTTGTGTTGAGGTTTGTTAGTAGTGCTGGATTAGCTAAATACAAGCAATCCTCAGAAATATTCCAGCTGAAGAGCTGGAACACTTTTAACTGCCCATTTTCTTAAAGTTACTTATTAAATTTCACACAAAGATGAAAAATAAAAATGTTACATATTTGTCGTTACATTATCTCGTTGCATTTAAAAATAAATAAAATAAAATAAAATCTTTTTATTTCAGACACTTAGTCCATATTAGGCATTAAATTATCCATTACATTTCCACTGTTAATTTATTATTTTAGTATAGACTTCTTTTATTAATTTAGTATACTTAGGTAAGTATATCAATTCATTTTATTGCATTATATTTATATATATTTCATTGCATTTGAATATTTGTTTAGTCGAATGATCGATCATCGATGAATCGTAAACAATAACGTATTTTATATTTTGATTTTTATAAATAGTGTTTAGAACTATGGTTTATACACTTATCTTTCAATTTTAATAAGGAAAATTGTATAAAACTAGGTAAACATAAAACCCAAAGATAAATGCTTGTCATATATGTATATATAACTAATTTTACCTGCTGCTGGCATTGTAGTAACTACTTATATAAGCGTGATTAATATTGTTGGCAAAATAGTAGGAGCGAGATCATAACAGTGATCACAGTTACTGTGACTAGTTAAAGGGTTTACCGCTTCATCACAATGCAGGCAACGACTGCGTTTTTCCTGATACTCTTTGTGACGGTGGAAGCTTGCTCTTCTAAAGCATATTCACCTGAAGAAAACAAGAAACCTCTAAAAATAACTACTGATTTAGTGACAGAAGAAACTATAACTGAAAAAATTAAAACAGAAGAGAACAAGGATGAAGGAACTACAGCAGTCAAAAGCGTAATTAAGAAAAACGGAAACATTTACATATCAGATTGTTACTTAAGTACAATGAAACCCGGAGAAATAAAAACTAAAATGATAGGTGATAGAGATACCAAATTTGACGATGAAAAGCCAGTGAACCAAACTATATACATATGGGACAGTAACAGTGCTACAGAACGGCCACCTCAGAGCGTTTTTATAAAGAATATTGATTATTACAGTGTTACGATTGAAAATGGGCATAGCTGTGGTAGTTGTTCAGTCAATAATAAATGTTTAAGGAAAATAATAAAAGTTATCGAAACCAAAGCAAGTGATGTATTTAAGAAAGTGGAACCAGGAAATGTTCCTCCTTATACAATTATGGGTGAAAACTGGAACTTTTATGTTACGGATTGCTATTTGGACAATAACCATTTTGCTTCTGGATCTGTATCTATAGAAAATATTTATATCCGAGATGATGACACTGCTACAGAATGTTTACCCAAACAGATGACCATTACTAATTCTAAACGTTATAATATTACAATTCGATCTTTGAATGACTATGATCATTGTGTTATAGCTGATGCTCCTTGCTGGCCAAAAGAAAAAAGATTCATTGACATAAAACTAAATTAAATAAACTGGTGTAATATCTATTTTATAAAATATTGGCTTAAAAGAACTATGTTAAACTACTAAACTATGGTAGACTAATATAACATAGTAACATGAATAATATGTATAATTTATAGTTTCTTAGAATATTATATCACAATATTTCCAGTTAGACATAGAAAAGATGAATTAAACCATTAAACGGTTTGAGAACGTGAATAAAAAATGAGAATATTTCATGTAATTATTACACAGTAATTATTAGTTATAAACAGTGTGTTTAATTTAGTTAATATTATAATTGTATTTAATATTCTAAGTATAAGAAAGACTTAAATTTATGTTTATTTTATATTACAATATTTTTTACGCTCATAAAAAATATAAAACCTGTTTAAAAAACAGTGATATTTATTATATTAGGAACAAACACTAATTAGTGCTTTCTGCAACCAGGCTAAATGGTAAAGAGTTTATTTAAATATCAATATATACACTTTTATTATAAACTTAAATCAAATAATTTGTAAAGCGAAAATTTTGCCAAAAGGCTTTTTGTACTGTAAATGTCTATCTTGATTACAAAAAAGCTTGTGATCAACCTGCTCCAGTACACACTACATTATTGTTATTTTTTCTATAGTATTTTTTTTCTCAATACTGTTTATTTTTATAACATTTTATATTTACTTTGTTAAGTATTACATTTTTACAAACTTTATTTTATATTACATTTTGAGTTCTTTCGATAGTTTTAACTTATGTCTGGCAGTTTGAGTTTCCTGTGGTCTACCTAAAAGTCCATTCCTTGTTATTGTTCGTCTAGTCTGAGCTTTTTAGTAGTTCAAATTTGAGCTATGTAAATATTGAAAAATGTTGCACTGATTAGACAGGTCCACTTAAATCTGAGTGCTAGATCTAGCTATCGGAGTGTGAAACACTCCGATATACTTTGAAAAACTTCGGTTTAGACTAGTACTACGCCAAACTTAAGTGGCAGTGGGCAAGCATATTGCTCGATTGATGTGGTTGATAGAGACGGTTTTGGAGTGGCTACCACTGACAAGGTGAAGGTCGTGGGAATGCGAGAAGTCCAGAACTGGTCATTATGGTGATACTTGGTGAAGGCCTATGTTCAACTGTGAACGTCTTTTGGTTGAAATTATGATGATAATGATGACGAGTACCACTTCCCTGGAACATATTTATTGCACTGTGTGTCCGTTTTGGGCAGCACTTGATCCAACTGCCATCCATGAATGATCAATATCCTTTCAAACTCGTAAGTTTAGAAGAAGTGGTTCAAGAACTTTTTTTTTTCATTACCTATCTACATTCTTCTTCTTCTTCTTCTTCTTCTTCCTGCCCTAGTCCCATTTTATTTGGGGTCGGCGCAACTTGTTTTTTTTCCATTCATTACCTATCTACGTTGTGCTCACATAATATAAGTAACAAGAATTATGTACTTAACCAATATTATATGTTACTCTTAATTACGTTTTAAAAGAGTGTCCACTGTCCATGGAGTTTTTTGTACGTTCTTCTCTATAGAGATCTACTATTTGGAATGTTCAATTTAGTTTCCATTTTTGTTTGGACTGACTGACATTTGACGATTTAAAAGTGCCTGTTTAAAGTAAACGCTCAAGTGGCAAAAACAATAGTTGTAAACAAATCAAAATTAAATCTTTATCAGAATTTATACCTAAGGTTGCTTTGTTGATTGCAGTCGTGACAACTATTAGGTACACATTTAGTTCAATCCTTATCAATATATCTACGGTAATACAGAACGAAATGGGTGCGCCTAATTGACAATGCCATAGGGCCAGTACTATTATCTGATTTCATAGTCTGGTTGCACATAGGCAATTGTGGTCAAACGTACCGTTGGCAAATGTTAATTTATTTCAACAATTGCCAAGTGCTTTCAATTAATTATCCAGATGATTTTGTAATAGATTTACTTGGATAGGAAATATAATTGCAACATGAAATGGTCGTTTATTTATCACGATAATACTACAAAGGTTAATATTCAGATGTCAGCAACCGTAGGGGCCTAACGGGGTCAAAGCCTAGTGGGGCCATGGGTACATGGGAACAGAATTGGGTTTTGGTCAGTAAAAGTCTGTCACAAAAGGGCAGGAGATGTCTCTAGATGATTTCCTGCAGCAGTCTTCGCGTCAGATTATAATTTAGCTGCGGTCTTCAAGGTTCAAGCTGTCTTCAATGTTAGAACGAATAGGCTCTTCGTAAACTAGTGAGCTTCGCTGTCAACGATTGCATCACTGCATATTATTATATAGCGACATCTATAACTCTAGATAAGAACTAAAAGACCTGCATCTTGGTATTCCAGTTTTTTCTAAGAATTTCTAAAGAGTTAATCCGCGTTACTAGAATGCAAAGAGCAACTGAAGGACTCAGGTGTGGTTTTAGTCTGCAAAATCTAACATGGTCTCCCGCTCCATCCTAGAGTGGAATAAGTCAATAAATCAAAAGCAGTTTATTTCATCAACACTGACAATAGCATTTCTAAATATAAAATACATTATTATAGCCAAACATTCGAAGACATGTGACATCTACCACCAAGAGGAGGTCTGGGCTTAGAATTTTTTAAAATTCAGAGGCTAAATAAGTGGTATATGAGAATTAATATGAAACTAGCGAGTCCGCAGACATCCTGCCCAAAAGTTAACTTTACATCTCAAAAAAAAAAAAAAAAATAGGATCCCAAATAATCTTGATTAAGGGCATGCAATTCGACATACATTTTTACTGTTTTTGATACATACGCAATTATGACGTTATTACACATTTTTCATTACATATTTTGGGAACAAAGTATCTTGTGGATATTATCTAGGCCTCTATTGAAATCAATGTATTTAATAATTGTAAAACTAATCCAGTAAAGCCCTCTGATTATCTGCTATTTGCATGAAATTTGACACTTTATAATTTACTCAAAAATTAAAAAGTCTAAAAGAAAAAATAACTATAGAAGCCTTGCAAAATTGAGATTCTGGATGACAACAATTTGTTTTTGAGAAATTTTCGAGTGAATCACGAAATTACCGAATGCTAACAGAGTTTTCAGGCGTTATCTCTCTTTTTCGCGCTCCCTCTTCGTCAAACATTGCATTGGCTTGCATTAGATGAAGTAACAAACTTTTAAACCATGCTTGCTAGCTATGTTGAAGATAGGCGTGTCGAAAACGAGCCTCGTAAAGCGGCACCTACCAGGTTCATAGTCATAGTCATAGTAGTCATAGTAGTTTATTGGTAAGGGATTCTTACAAGTCAATACAGAATTTTTAAATTACATGTTAACAAATGATTACATAAAAATGTCAAATAATATAAAATGTCAAGCAAATAAAATAAACAATACAAATAAAATAAGTAGAAATCAAATCACAAATAAAAATTAACAAGAAATTACAAAATTAAAAGTCACAATAAATTTCAGTCCAAATTAATATTTACTTAATAGGCTTAATAGGCAATAGGCTAGTTGCCGTAAAAAATGTAATTAGTCCGTCTTTTAGATTGTTCAAAAATAAGGGACACGTGCTGCAGTTTTTCGCACGGGGTGACATCACACGTAACTTTAATGGTCTTTGTTATTTTTTGTTTAATCAAAAAAAGAAAATCAAAAAAAAGAAAAATATTTTTTTTTTTATAATCTAAAATACAAACTAAATAAAAAGTAATTATTTTGACCTTGGAAAGTACCCTATTGTATTGCAAACACACACATCAAATCGATCAAGCTATTTAGCCAATGAGAAGTTAAGTGAGGAACCCACGTGCAGAAGAATTATATTTACAAAATTAGTTTTAGTATATTCGAAACCCGAAACACGTGTATTTTTATGTAAAGAATCTAAGTACAAAATTCCATAATTGTATCACGAAAAACCACAAAGTTAAAAGCTTGTTATATCATCAAAAATACATAGTCACTGAGCCATCCTGGCGACTGAGGGGTTATTTTGCAATTGCATCTAGCTGTTTGCTAGCACCTAATACCCGCTATGACCTGTTGTGACCTGTGTTGTACTTAGTGTCCAACTTGTGTCCTTTATTCGGGCAATAAATTTAGCCTATGTTACTCAGGGTGAATGTAGCTTTCCAATGGTGAAAGTATTTTTGAAATCGGCACAGTACCTAGTTTTTGAGTTTAATAAACATACACACAGAAATACAAATTTTCCCTCTTTATAATATTAGTGTAGATAGTGTAGATATAGATTTTTGGGAAAAAAATATAACATGGTGTAAATCGATTCAGCTACTGATTCTGATCTGTATTCAGGTTTCACATAAACGAAAAATAATGTATAATATTTATAAAAATAAAACAAAAATAAAAATATTGTATATAAAGGAATCGTCTTTTTTCCAATAGATAAAACACAAATGTGCTCACGATTTTCTCCTAAAGCTATTGTATAATTAAGTTTCAGTTGTTACAAAACTTTTAAAACAAAACACAATTGGCCAAAGAGAACTAACTGACTGCACAGCAATTGTAAAACTTTTTCACTCAGTGACTATCTCATTGTTTAATAGATCTTTGTACCTGAGAATTAGTTTCACTATCTGGTATAGTATTGTGCATTTCCTATTACAAGTATACATAGTACGTGTTTAAGTTTTTGTGCTTTTGTGTGGAAAAATGAAATGATAATGGTTGCTTCAAGGTTGTGTTCCGCAGCATTTGACTTGCTTGTGTTGAAATACTGTTTCCACTTCCTTGTAATCTTAACTTATATTATATCTTTTTTTATATTGTTGATAGGTTCGCGCTTGACCGCTATCTCACCAGATGGAGAGCGACGATGCGGTCGACGATGGAACGCTTACCTAGAAGAAACGTTTTCACTCTCGACTTAAAGATTCCCGGGTTGTAGCTATCAGGAAACACAGACTCCGGCAAGGAATTCCACTCCTTAGCTGCACGCACAATGACACAATCTAGAGAATTATTTGGTTATATGCCCTTTTTCTATAAGTTGAAAATCATGCAATGACATCTCCGCATTCATGGACGGAGCGGAAGATAGTTTCAGACTTTTATTGACTAAAAACCCACTATTGTTCCTACGTTGCCTATTGTACCGGGGTCGAAATTTCCTTTCAGAAGCAGACCCTTGGCCCTAGTAGGCTTCGACCCTGCTGGGCGCCTACGTTTGATAACATCTCCTTGAGTCACGAGTGGAACAATACGCGCCGTCGCACACTGGGACCCGTCCATACAACGCAATGCTCAAAACTCGATTTTTAAAGTGAGGATATTTAAAAAAAATAAACTATGTAAGGATAGACTTAAGAATGTGTTACATCATTTCTAGAAATACTAAATCAGTAACTGCTATCTGCTGTCCAGTACATAAGCTGAAAGCTTACTTTATACCCATATTATATCCGATAGCGTTCGTGAGTTTGTAGAGAATTTTAAAACATTTATTTCTGCAAGTAATCGTCATATTTAATTGAAGTGCATCATGACTGCAACTAATGCAACATATCCTTAAGTCTACTCTAACATAGTTTATTTTTTGAAAAACCTTCATTTTGTAAATTGAATTTTGAGCATTGCGTTGTATGGACGGGTCCCAGTGTGCGTCGGCATCTTGGGCTGGATCCGGACGGTTACTGCACGGTCGAACAGTCAAAAATAAAAATTTCAAAGTAAGTTAATGTAATGTATATAATTGTGTATTTTGTGTAAATTGTAATTTGTGGTGAAATAATGCAAGGCCATAGTACTGTTTAATATAGTAAGGCCATTGATAAAAATATGTATGTCTGTATTAACTATTATCAATTATTGGCTTTCGATTGTAAAGATTTTTTATATTTCTCTTCAAAAGCATTGCCAAGGCATTAGTCCAAATAATTTAATATTAGACACTTGACGCCACTAAGCACCATATAAAGTAAGGTTTCATCAAACAAAAGATTACAAGACAGAGGTTCGACCGATATTACTTACCGACTTTTGATATAACCTATGTATATTTAGCTATCAGTCTCAAATAGTTCATGCATGCAGTATTATTATTGTTAACTTTCAAAAATTCAAGTTCACGAAATTGGTTACAGCATCACGTCATCAACAACCTACTCCTTAAGAGGTAATGCAAGTAAAATCTCATTACGTTAATTATGTTTAAGTCCCATGAAACAGGAGGTGAGCATTTTCCATTAAAAGGGAATAAATACTAACTACGGGAATAGTTAAACAACACGACATACCCGGGACGTTAGTAGTAGTAACAGGGCCATAGGGTAGTTTCCAGGGTCAAAATAATTACATTTCATTTAGTTCGTATTTTAGATTATAAAAAAATATTGGACACGTATTTTTTCTTTTTTCGATTAAACAAAAAAATAACAAAGATATAGCCCATTAAACTTACGTGTGACGTCACCCCGGGCAAAAAAATGCAGCACGGTTTGACGTTACACGTAACTTTAATGGGCTATATCTTTGTCGTTTTTGGTTAAATTTACGAATAAAAAATACGTGTCCCTTATTTTTGAATAATTTAAAAGACGGACTAATTACATTTTTTAAGGTAACTAGCCTTATGAAGGCTAGAAGGAACGGGGTGGGTCTTTTAGTCAGTAAGAGTCTGACACTATCTCCCGCTCCGCCCAAGGGCGGGGGATGTCAATGCATGATTTTTCCCACCATAAAAAAAGGTAACTAGCCTATTCTCGAGTCACAAAAGTGCGGGGTTGTAGACGGTTGGCTATCGTATACAGGCCAAGCTCGAGTCATTGAAGAGTCAAATGCCACGCGTATCTTAAAAAGCTGTTAGCAACATTGATGGAACCCTACTAGAGCAACATGACCGTGGCCCAAGAACGCTACGTGCACTTAAAAAGCTCGGGTGGGTTTAAGCCAATGAAGGCCTGACAGTACGTAGGTTTCTGTCCACTCAGAGCGCGACCAGTTGTTTTTTGATTTTCCACGTCAGTAAAAAAGGATCCCATGATCAGCAATGTCGCTTTGTGACCACTGAACCAGACGCAGTATTGAAACTATAAATAGATGAAGGCCGTAATTATTTTTTTTCTCTAACTTTGTACACCACCTGTGGTGTTTTGTGTCTTGTATATTTACTTTATTTTTGTACAGTACATTGTTAAGCGGTATGAAGTTTGCTGGGTCAGGTAGTCCTAAGATAAATATAAAAAATCTGAAAACAGCGTCAAAATTGGTTATTACATCATATGCCGCAACAAGTAGTCGTCCTAATAGCGGTGATGTCACATTTCAGTTTTTACATCCTTTTCCCATTATTTTACATTTTTTCTTTCACAAGATATCGACAGATAACTTGCTAACATCTTTTTGAACGGATTTAAAAAATACTCTTGTTATTTGCAATTTTAGACTTCCTCTTCGCGTTATATTACTTATCACTGAGGGTCGTAAAGTTACTGTTGAATTAGCTTCTTACTGATGGTGTCTCGCCATCTGTGAAAGGTCTTGGCGTCATAAAGTGCGACGTGCAATCGGGTGTCCAGTGTGAAGCGGACCTGATATGTCCTTCTTTTTTGGCTGTAGCCTCTTGTTCATTTGCCATCAACTATGTCAGATACGATAAGCTGTTCAAGGTGCCGACATTTTCCTGGATATGTGGCCACAAAACTCTAGTACTAGCGATTTTGGGCACAGTTGTTTTTTTTTTTTGTTAATGATATAGACCAGGAAATACTTGACTGCATTCGCACCTAATGGTAAGCAGTGATGCAATTGTTGATGGTGAATTGCACTAGCTTATTAAAAATCTATTCACTTTAGTCTTGAAGACACCCAAGTTATAATCGAACAGGAAGACCGCAGCAGGCAAATTGTTCCAATCCTTCGAGATGTACGAGGTATAAACGACGAGGCGAAAAGTCCGGACCGTACAGATGTTAACAATGTAAGGGTGGTAACTCGCTGTACGTCGGAATACAAATAATAAATAAAAGAAAGATAATAAGTCACGAATTCCTAATATTCGGTGACAACAATAAGTGGTATTAATTCTATTAGTACGGTATTCTAAAACAAGCATTGTCAATATTATTATTTCTCGCGCATCTCTTGGTAAATGAGTAAAATTTTTTACAAGTCGTTATTGTGTCATTCATTACTTGTTCTAGATTACAATCTTTCTCTTCCATTGTTGGGTCGTGATTTCTACGGATTATCGATGTTTCACTTTCAATTATAGTGACTTATAGCAAGCTCAAATAAATTCCAAACTTAAGAGGCAATAGGCAGGGTACGTTACACGCAGAACAGATGGTCGATAGGGACTAAAGGTTCTGGAGTAGCGACCACGTACCGGAAGACACAGCGTTGCAAGGCCTCCAACACGGTTGACCGATAACCTGAACAGGGTTGTGGGTATCCTATGGATGCGTGGCGCACGGGACCGGTCGCTGTGTCGACGCTTGGAGGAGGCCTATATCCGGCTGATATGAGCCAAAAGAATTCCACTGTTGGTAGGTTATCATCATCATAATATGATCATGATGATGATGACGATTTATAGCATACTTGAATATACTATAAAATAATATATTCTCATGCATTAGATTCGAAATTGAAGTTATATTAGAAATAATCTAATAACAATACACCCCTACTTTTTAATTAGTACAAAAAATGGGGCTCTATCTGTACCCGTCACTGATCATATTTTTGTAGTCAAAAGTAGAAAAAACCGGCCAAGAGCGTGTCGGACCACGCTCAGTGTAGGGTTCCGTAGTTTCCTGTCCGTCAAAATAAGTGTACCCACTAATGAGTTTAAAAAAATGCTTGCATATACGATTATACTACAAACTTAGTCCAGAAATTATTTTGTATTTTTTGTACAAAAACTGTTCTTTCCATCAAGTTTAAAATAATTTTCCTAGAAAGTCCTTATAAAGTTTTACTTATCAGAATTTTTTCATATTTTATAAACTTATGGTTCAAAAGTTAGAGGGGGGGACACATTGTTTTTTGTTTTTTTTTGCGATTATTTCCAAATTTATTGACATTTTCAAAAAATGATTTTAGTAAACCCTTATTCATTTTTAAATACCTATCCAACAATATATCACACGTTAGGGTTGAAATTAAAAAAAAAAATCACTTCCTACTTTACATATAGGGGGGCTACCGTAATAAAACATTTTTTTCCAATTTTTATTTTACTACTTTGTCGGCGTGATTGATATGCATATTGGGACCAAATTTCATTTAATCAACAAACTTCATTTAATTTTTTTGTTTATTGAGTTTTGTTGAATTGGAGCAGTGGGGTGGCCGAGTGGTAACGGCCCTGACTTACGAGTTAAACCTACTAAACACCTAAATAGAGATATTCCTGGATATATTTGTACATCTTCCCCGCCCACATTTACACAATAGAAAAATAGTCTTTTATTTTGTTTTATTGATATAAAGTAGTGCTTGACTACGATCCCACCTGATTCTCCTTTTCTCATTACATTTTCTGACTACAAAAATCAGTTTTACCTCATTACTTGGTTGTTAAAATGTAGGTCAGGTAATTGAAGTCACTCTGTGTAAAAAACTTCAGCTGCGTCCGTTGTCGTTGTCCATTTGACCGCTGCTGTGTAACACTGACATAGTGTTATCTTATTTAAATTTTGCAATTCGATTTTGCATTATTAAGTTCAACCATTTAAGGCCAGGTTCTCCTCGTTTTAAATTTTTTTAAACATCTGGAAATTCACAAATATAAAAGAGAACGCCACGATTTTTTTTTATTAAAATTGACTACCTATATGATCAATCGTCGGGCAAAAATCAAAACATGATATAAATAATTGATTGGCTCGATAAAAAAATCGCGAATCATACCCTAACTTATGATTTCTAACGTGTATATCTACGAGATTACGTCACGAAAATATTTGACAGTTACAAAAAAAATAAAGTTTGTTTTTTAAAAAGGCCTCGGAAAAACAAAAATCTTTAATAGTTTTTGTTTTTTTTTTATCAAAGAAACAAAAGCGCTGTTACGGGGCCGCGAAATCGACATAGGGGAGGAGTTCATACAAAATACTCACTATACTTAGTGACTACAACCGGCTCTTAACTGTAGTGAAACTGTTAATTTGACCACAATCAAGGTCAGTACAGTCAACAAAGATGAAACTGATAAAGCAATCGTTTTTGTCATTTTAATTGTGTTTTTTTTTTTGCAATACCTTCTCACTTTAATATTCAAATTTTGCATGTCATGCAACTCATTGACGTCATAATTAAAATTAAATCAATTAACACGTCAGTAATTACATTGAGAGTACATTTTGTAACAATAAATTGGAGAATGAAATTATCGTTAATTAATGAAATGTCTGTCTTTGATTGTCCAGAAACTCTGGTTAAAAACGCCCCAATGTTTTTTTCTTTATAACTGATATAAACAAGTGCTTGACTGCGATCCCATCGATTGTAAGCAGTGATGCAATCGTTGAGGCGCACTAATTTATTAAGAACCGATTTACCCTAGCCTTGAAGACACCGCATTATTAGTAGGTCGAACTTTTAGGTTTTGGGTAGACCTTCAAAAACAAAGATTTTATTGCTGAATAAATATTAATATAGTACCTATATAGTAAATGAACTAAAAAAAATATATATATAGATCAATAGTGACCTTACAGTTTTTTGGTATATATAAAGGCAAAGCTCTGACTCACTGACTGATTCTTCAACGGCAGCCCAAACTCTTAGACTGAAATTTAGCACAGAGGTTTTTTTTTTTATACGTAAGCAAAGAATATGAAAGGGTTTTCTAATATTCACTCATTAGGAGGATGATACAGGGAGGTCCGGAGCGAGGAGGAGTGACAGGCTGTTGCCGATTTCTGCGGAGCAGTAATGCCCGCCAAGCAGGAGGCCGACCGCATCAGGCAACGGCGTTCTCGCCGCCGCCGCCGCCTGGATTCTGATCCCGATTTCCGGCCACCGTAGGCGTGGGCTTGCGGACAGTGAGCAATGGGTAGCTCACTGTCCGGCCGTCCGGTAACAGTCTGGACCAAGCCCAAGTCGCCGACGGCGCGCACTGTTCCCGCGCGCCTCAAGGAGTTGTCAGCAACAGCAGGGACCCAGCCGGGTCGAAGCCTACTGGTATGAAGGCTAGAAGGAACGGGGTGGGTCTTTTAGTCAGTAAGAGTCTGACACTATCTATCAGATAGTGTCAGTTGTCATTGGATGATTTTTTCCCACCATAAAAAAGGGGTCTAAAGATTGTATGGACAAACTTATTTTCACGTGGGTAAAGCCGTAGGCAGAAACTTGTGTGATATACGGGTATTCGTAAGGACTAAAGATGGGTTTAAATATCACAGATATCGTTTAGAACATAAATGATTTGTATTTCATCTCCTTTTCCAGAGAAGAATTCTGAACTTCAGCAGTGGAAACATTAGGTAAATAGGCTGATTATAAATGTTAAGTATTTATGCTCACTTATATAAACAAGTATTGTGTGTATATTAGTTACTATTATATTCATCAAATTCATCATCAGCCTTTTTAATTTTCCCACTGCTGGGACTCAACCTCCTTTCTAGGAGACGGAATAGGCCGTAATCCACCACGCGGGACCAGAGCGGGTTGGTACTATTATATTATTACTATATTTTAATACCATGATTGTCATACGCGAGCCTACACATAATCATTTTAAAACCGATGAGGATCTTGCAATTTATCGATGTCAAAACAAAATCAAAAACCTGGTATCTTATTTCGTTACAGTACGACCGATCCAGTTATCCGATCACGGTCGAATGCTTGCAATTATCTCACAATGCACTCCAGTGTATAGACTTTGGTACACTTTCGCAAGTCTTAGTCAACTCAATTGCACTGGCGTGCATACATGTTTTTTTAATTGGTCAGTTTTACGACAAGTTGGAGGCTGTTATTTTTATGAGCATTTCGTTAAGTCCATTGTCTTTTTGGTTATTTAGTTTTTATGACTTAATTGTCTTCAGGATGTTAATCGTAAAGTTCTAAGTGTGATTACGATGAAAGGATTATTTTTTATCAGCCAAGCATGGCCTCTTTTATTACAGGAATCTTAGCCACCATGTCTCGTCATCTACATGCGAGTACATATATAAAAGGGACAACTAATTGCCTGACATATCCTGGGACTAGCTGTTTGAAATTTTGCACAAAGCCTTTTAAGACATAGGAAAGCACTAAGAGAGGTCTTCCCAAAATTCAGTCTATCATAGATAATAAGGGGATCCAAAGTTTGTATGGAGAACCTTACTTCCACGCGGGCAAAACCGCTGGCAGAGGCTAGTCCTTTTATAAAGTCCATTGATTTTGTCCTTTTCAACCATGAATTTAATATTCTCAATGAAGTAACTTCCAGCTGATACCATCATTCCAATTACTGGGTAACATCTATATAATATCGTCATCAACCTTTTTTAATGTTCCCACTACTGAGACTCAGGCCTCCTCTCTAGGAGAGGGAATGTGTCGTAATCTACTACGTGGGCCCAGTGCGGGTTGGTGAATGTCACATGTCTTCGAATTTTTGGTTTCCTCACGATGTTTTCATTATAGAGGTTATAATTAAGTCCTTTAATATAGTTACAACTCTAATGGTACTTCTGGATAACTGAAGAAGTTTCCAGGAATGTACCAATAGCAGTTTTATTTACATCGGAAATCATCAAATAACTTCTACCGTTCTGGGTGGATAAGTGTTTGGCAATGAATGATCATTATTACTTAAAGTCCCCATACACGGTACGATTTGATAGTGTGTGTCAAATTAAATTGTTAACGCCCTGACATACACTATCGATTCGTCGTTACAATCGATCTGAAGTGACGGATCGTAAAGACAAATCATACCGTGTATGGGGGACTTTAATACCATCCAGTAGAACATTAAATACACCGTTGGTAATCATGGCAGTAAGTCGTTGAGAAGTGGCTAGAGAGACATCACTGTGTCCTCACTATCTTTCACACCAGACATGGTAAGTTCAGGTTTCTATAACATTCAGATGAAAGAAACGCCCGTTTGACACCTTTTGTACTGACCATCTGGAGAACACAGTATAGGTGTAACGAGAGAGAGTTTGTCGAACTTTTATAGACAAGAACCATTATTGTATTCCTCTAGGGTAAAACTACTTTTCGCACACGTAGGCTACGTATGTACGCCGATTCGGTCTCCATACATTTTATATGGCAACTAGACTTGCAGAACTACATTAAATCAAAACCACGCGACACCACGCAATGTACTGCTACGTATAAATCAGGCTTGGTCCACGTGTGCGTCGGTCTAGTGTTGTAGCTTCAGTTGCGTTCCAAAACTGCGGTAACTCTTTCGAAAAATCCTGCAACCCTAGCGAGCCTCGTCAAATCTACGAGTACAATAGCTTAACTGATAGCTGCATTTCAGTAGTTATACGACCTTGTACTTTACGTATAGTAACAGAGTTTCAATACAATGCGAGGTCAACATGTACTGGTTTTGTTAGCACTGACTTGCGGCCTACTGAACCATTTTTTTTGAGGTGGCAACACAAAGGATTCACAAAGGATTTCTCACGTTCCAAGGTGGTGCGAAAGGGCTTTGTAGACTTTTACTAATTAAAACTCCAGGATTTTTTTTGAGGTGGGAAATCATCTAATGACTTTTCCTGCAGTAGGGTTGAGCAAGAGAGTGTATCTGACTTTAACTGATTAAAACGATACCTGAGATCTTCTGTTGCTTTTTATAGTCTACAAGCTTTTGCCAGTGCGGCTTCGCTCCCGCTCTTCCCTATTCTACACTACTCTACCCTACTCTACCCTACTCTACCCTACTCTACCCTACTCTACCCTACTCTACCCTACTCTACCCTACTCTACCCTACTCTACCCTACTCTACCCTACTCTACCCTACTCTACCCTACTCTACCCTACTCTACCCTACCCTATCCTACTCTACGCTACTTTACCCTACTCTACACTACTCTACACTAATCTACTCTATCCTACCAAACTTCATATAAACCATCTACTAAATAGCCCGAACAAAGCCTCTAAACATTTGGTTTGGATAGGTAAGCCCGTTCTTGAGTTATAAAATTACAACGGAAAGTGGCGTTGATTTTTATATATATATAGAAGAAAGCAGGTTTTCTATTCGGAAATTCGCCGTGATTCTATGGGCATTCGGCCCTGATAAGCCACTATTGTTTGCTGTTATTTTTTTTAGGCGCGCGTTCAATTACCGGAACAGATCTTGAGCGCTCGGCGTCAGAGTGGGTATCGCTTTGCGCATTCCATACATTGGCGAGCCAATCGTCTTCGTTGTTAGATACATGCAACAACGCAGGGAACGAATCAGAAGTGATGTCTATGACACGATGGCGCGGCGAGCCAAATACTGACATTCCTCGCCCCCGCGTCTCACTTCGCACCACTAAAGAGACCGAATATTTGACTTCTGTGCAACTTGAAGGCAGCGCTGAAGATCCATGCCAGTAATTGTATCTATATATTTGTAGCACTACGCGTCGTTGACAACTCGGGACCCTACGTGGTTTGCCCTTCAGTTGCCCTGCGTGTGTGAGTAATCCTAAGTAACGGCCAGGTTAATAGGTTTGGCCCTCGCCTCTTCTTACGCGGGGTCGGTTTTCTTAATCATGTGGCGCCATTCATCGCTGATAAGCATTGTCATTCGTAAGCTTTTACTTTTTTTTTGTTTCATGGTGTTCTCTTTTATATTTTTGAATTTCTAAAGGTTTAAAATGAGTATAACCTGGCCTTAAAGGCGTTTAAATGACATAATAAGCAGAATACACTTCGATAAATCTATCTTATATAATTTCTGTTAAAGCTGAGACTAATCGCTTATTTATTCTTACAATTTCTTTATCACGAACTTTTTACTCTTAAGTAAAAAAGATTTTCAGACTAATGATTACAAGTAATAGAAGCAAAACTTTACTAACCGTAGGCCAGTTTGCAGGTAAGACCACTTCTATCGAGACCGCTAGTATAAGTATATAATTATTATGAGCTGTAACCGGTTATAATCGATTGCGCACCCAGGTAAAGCCGCTGCAAACATAACTTGGCAAAATGGAGTGCAGTGCTCCTGTACAAGATATGAGCCACCAGCAAGGTCAGAATAGCGGCGGATAGGACGTGAGGACATTCGTTCTCTCACGCGTGCGGTCTCCTCCTTCGCTAGCATCACTGCTTCGCAGAAGGAGGCCACCGCCTGCCATTCTTCCTCGCTTTGGACCATAGCCCGAACCAGGGCTCGCCGTGAGAGGTCACTGTCACCGATTGCCTCCACGAGGGCTCAGCGCTGCTCTGCCCAGGTAGAGCATACCTCCACTGTATGCTTCTCCGTGTTCTCCGGGTGGTCCACACAATGGTGACACCCGGGCGTTTCTTCCGCTTGAATCCGATGCAGGAAGCTCCCGAACTTGCCATATCTGGTGAGGACCTGTGTCATGCAGAAAGTGAGTATGGCTAGGTGCCGCTCCAGCCACTCTTCAAAGAGGGGGCTGACCGCTATAATCATGGCGCGCCCAATCTTACCATGTATTTCGATCTTTTTGATAAACGACTTGGCTAATAGACGTTCGTTCTTGCAATTCTTGAGAAATGTTATTGATACAAATATAATTTTATTCTAATGAGAAAAAAGCCTTTTCTCTACAGTAGACAATATTATAGACATTGAGACATAGAGAAAACCTAGTACATCAAGGTGACTAGTAAATGAGAAATCGTTCTAGCCTAATTGCTTGTGATGTACTAACTTTGTTCGCAAAAGGGCTGAGTTAGTAATTAGTGAAACCTAGTACTTTTGTCAGAACATTATCTTTCGATAATTAAGAAGGGTTGGTATTTGTAGGATTTCTGTACTAACGTTAATCTAGGTCAAATTCCTTCGTTTTATTGTTTTGTATTCCTAAAAAGGATAAAACGGATGAGTCTTAAGCGCAAGACAAATTATTTATTTATTTATTTATTTAGCCTTTATGCAACAAAAAGTACATAGGCGGACTTAATGCCTTAGGCATTCTCTACCAGTCAACCTAGGGTGGTGAAGAGACAATATGGTAGGCGCACAAAAAGAAAATTTTGGTATTAAAACAAGAGTAAAAATATACATAATTATAGATAAAATACACATACATATATATTTAATATAATATATATACTACATATATATATTTATATAAAGTAAGGACAGAAGTTTTGAGACGATTCTGCTATTGGTGTAGAAAATGATTCCGCAACTTCCATTTAAATGCATACCGACTTTCGGCCGTCCTGATATCGAGAGGAAGCGCATTCCACAGAAGGATGGACTGTATATGAAAGGAAGAATGAACAAAATCAGAAGTATGAGAAGGACAGAGCAGAAGGAGATTGTTTGAAGAACGCAGATTCCTAGCGTGTGAAGAACAAAGAAATTGAAAGTGAGTTATGAGATAGGATGGAGGCGTGGGAGAGTTGAGCAGAGAGAAAAGTGTAGTCAGTGCGCGCACATTTCTTCTCTGTCGAATTGGCATCCATTTAAGCTCAGATCTATAAGTAGAGATATGGTAATATAATTAATATAATTAATTATCTATACATATAATAAAATCGTAGGAAAGTCAAAACTGTACATTGATTTTTTTTTTAAAAGAATACTTGGGGCGTGATCTACAATCGATACCGAAGCCAAAAATATAGTTTTTAGAATTTTTGTCTGTTTGTCTGTATGTATGTCCGGGATAAACTCAAAAAGTACTGCATGGATTTACTTCAAATTTTGCATGAATATTACTAAGAGGTCGGGTCAACACATAGGCTACATATTATCACGCTATCACCTACGGGGGAGGAGCTGTGAGTCTTTATTTTTCTTACGCATTCTGTGACAGCGTATAATATAAGGACGCATATTTAAATGTTGTTTATGAGTAAGTCATGCTATTATCTAGCTTTACACTATAAAAACTACGCCATTAAAGTAACTTGGGCAGAGAAACATAGTTTAATGAATATTAATAGTATAAACACAATTTTAAAACAGCGCCATCTATGAGATTTCATAAAAATCAAATCAAATTATATGTTAACAGTTTTTGGAAATTATTCATTTAAATTTGATCATGTTAGCGAGGTTAGTAGTTAGTTATTCTTAAAATTCATAGATGGTAATGTGCATTTTCTTCATATTATAGTTCGTTTCGACAAATTCAAATTCCAGCAAAACTCCAAAAAACCTTGAGCAGAGTTGAGGAAGATAATTAAAAAAAAAATGCCGTGTTAGGTATTACATGGTGGCATTTCTCAGACTCTGTGAAGTCGCTCTGTTTGCGAAATCCTTTACGTATGACGAGGTGCCTTCATATTACACGTACGACAAGTAAATGGGTGTATTCAACCGACATCCACGAGGAGGTACTGTGAAAGGTTTCCGGGAATTTTCAAGGACACTGCATTGGATAGGGTTTATACCGTGCACCCGAATAGTGGCGAATGCTATTTTTGCGGTTGTTACATCACACTGTCTCAGGCCCAACGTCTTTCGCCTTTCTGAGGACATTTGATCGCGTGGAGTATCCCAATTACCGCGCAGCCTTTTGCCTAATTGGGATGACACCCTCGCGGAGGCAAGCGTCAGTGACAGTCCCAGTCACATGCGTCATCTGCTTGCCGTCATCTTGGTGTTTTGTGGAGTCGCGAACCCGGTAGCTTTGTGGGAGATGTATCGCCATCATCTGTCTGAAGATTTACTACGAGCTTTGAGGCGTGCTACTAGAGACGTAGTCGAAGTAACTGATGAACGCGTGCTGAACACCTGTCTCAGTTCACTTCAAGATGTGGTCATTTCTATCGGCGGCAATCCACTGATCGAATATGGGTTACCAGCTCTCCAATCATCATCACATCAAGACCGTGGAAATCGGGAGTATAACGCTGAGACAAATTACGATCCGGGCGAAACAACCACCATACGAAATTACCATGTCGCTTTGTTCTCTTGAGAGCAAAAACGAATTTATGACACCGTCCTTGAAAGCGTTGGGCAAAACCAGGGTAAAATGTTTTTCTTGGATGCTTCTGGTGGAACAGGAAAAACGTTTGTTACCACTGGCATAATTGCAGAGGTCAGGAGGCAAGACAAAATTGCTATTGCTGTAGCGTCGGGAATCGCTGCCACACTGCTTCCGGAAGGCAAGATAGCACATGCCATGTTAAAAATTCCCATCGATTTAGAGAGCGCTAAAACGCCTGTTTGTGGTGTGTCACGTAACAGCGATAAGGGACACGTGCTCAAGGATTGCTCTCTGATGATGAGTGTACGATGGCCAATAGGAAGGCAGTTGAGGTCGTGGACAGAACCCTGCAGGATATCCGCAGGAACTAACATTTGATGGATGGTGTCACAGTTCTGTTCAGTGGCGATTTCCGGCAAACACTTCCCGAGGTGACGCGGGGATCGAGGGCTGACGAGGTGAAAGCTTCGTCGAAACGATCTTCGTTGTGGTCACGAGTTCGTACACTGCGCTTGACCATTAATATGAGAGCTCGGCTCGGCGGCAATGCACGTGCTCAAGAATTCTCTGATGTCCTTCTAAGTCTTGGCGAAGGCACTCTACCAGAAGAGAGAGGTGGACAGGTGGTAGGAGGTAGGAGTGGTATCTAGCTTAGAAAAACTCATTCACTGTGTGTACGGGGACATCAGTCGTATACCGCACCAGCAGAATTCTTGGGTGTGTGGCCATTTTGACGCCCAAAAATGAGCAGGCTGCAGCAGTTAACGAATGCATTCTCTCGGAAATTGTGAAGAATGAAGTTGTCTACACCTCGATAAACACTGTTGTCGAGCAAGATGATGCCACACGTTATTCCGTGGAATTTCTGATTTCCCTGTCAGCAAGTAGACTTCCGGCGCATACCATCAAGCTGAAGGTCGGTGTCCCGATTATGCTTCGAAGTTGTGACGGGACCCGCCTTAAAGTCATCTCGCTCCACACAGACACACCATTGAGGCGGAAATTCTTACGGGTTGTAACGTCAGCGAGGCAGTATTTATACCACGCATTCCCCTCATACCCCATAACTTCCCGTTCCAGTTCAAGCGCGTACAGTTCCCCGTGTGTGTTTGCTTTGCGATGACCATCAATAAGTCGCAGGGGCAGACACTGAGGGCAGCGGGTGTCGACCTCAGGACGAGTTGCTTCTCACTCGGGCAACTGTACGTCGCTTGCTCCCGCGCTACCAGTCCTGACTCTCTTTACATTTTGGCTCCTGGCAGTATAACTACCAACGTAGTTTATAGGGAAGTCTTGTAAAGTATGATGCCTTTATACGTATTTTTACGCTTTTGTGTCCTGGAATGTATTCCTGCATTATTTTCTTTATTTCCTTCAGTCACATCTTATGACTGAACTCAGCAGGATTTCCATATAACTCTCTTCACTAGCTTCGTTTGCGAAAAAAACGTATATAATAATGCTATTTTAAAAGTTGCTTATTTATAATGCTATAGCGACACTGGCACCTTAGGTATTTTTAGTGCTGTAGAGGCTTCACGCAGACGACGTCGCGGCCAGCAGCTAGTAATTAATAATTATAATTTCATCAATGACTGCTTTTCCCCGCAGCTTCGCCCGCGTTCATAAAATATAGTCTATGTCACTCAGGAATAAAGCAGCTTTCTATCGGTGCAATTTTTTTTGCAATTGGACCAGTACTTCCAGAGTTTATCTCCTACAAACAAAAGAATTGAAAAAAAACTTTATCTATTTATTATATAGATAACTATTATTAGTTTTACATGTTTGCTATACGTTTCGTCTCGTCGTTTATATCGCATACATCGAAGAACTAGAACAACTTGTCTGCTGCGGACTTGCCGTCCGATTATGCCTTAGGTGGCTAGAATAAATGGGCTTTAAAATAAACTAGTGCGCTTTACCAGCAATGATTGCATTACTGCTTACCATTAGGTGGGATCGCACTCAAGCACTAGTTAATATTATTAAGGCTTAATATTGCTATATCATGGAAACATTTAACACACACACACACAAGACACCCACACCAGGAACAACTATTTGTAGCTCATACAAATATTTCTTTCGAGCGGGAATCGAACTCGCGATACGTAGCAGCCAAATATTTGCAATCCACCAACCGTATCATCAATTTCAATCGGATAAGTTTTGATTTTTTGCAATAAACACGATAGAACTTGAATTTTAACAACAATCCAAGATCATGGCGTGTATAACTTTTAAAAATCGAACTGTTCCGAGTCACCTTGAAACAGTTTTTAGTTAGCGTAACTAAGACCCATTACAAATTGTGATCTGTTCTCAGGAATTTAAATCGCTTTGTCAAAGACAATTTCGCACGTTTTTCGAAGTCAATTCGCATGTTGTGTATGGTATTGTTTATAAAGTAGGCCTAGTACGAACGAGCGTATCGCTTAGAGCTAAACGTTACGTTATTTATTTATTTATTAAATCTTTATGCACAAAAAACTGTACAAAGGCGGACTTAATGCCTTAGACATTATCTGCCAGTCGACCTTAGGGTAGTGCAGAAACATAACATGGCAAGTGCAACTTAATTCCGGCCGTCCGCTAACTGTCCGGACCAAGCCCAAGTCGTCGACGGCGCGCACTGTACCCGCGCGCCTCAAGGAGTTGTCAGCAACAGCAGGGACCCAGCCGGGTCAAAGCCTACTGGGGCCAGGGTTATCCGAAAGGGCGCTCGAGCCCCGGTATGAAGGCTAGAAGGAACGGGGTGGGTCTTTTAGTCAGTAAGAGTCCGACACTATCTCCCGCTCCGCCCAAGGGCGGGGGATGTCAATGCATGATTTTTCCCACCATAAAAAAAAGTGCAACTTAATAAATAGACAAATGGAAGAGAATAATAAATAAATACTAAAATACATACATATAAATAAATAATGCTGTAGTGAAAAAAACAAATTCAACCAATCAGTGCTGTGATAATTCTACCAACGTCTTGCGAAAATGCTCACGTGCCTTCACCTTAAAGGAAAATCGGCTAATTGCCATCCTGGTGGTGTTGGTGGCTACGTGAGTAGATTGTGAAGAAAGTACATCCAAGTCATCATTGAATACGCCTCTACGTTCTTCAAAAGTTTATTTGAAGGTTGAAAATAAAATAAAAAAGAGCCAGATTCACCGACAAAGCTTTCAAAAAGATCCAAGGTCTATGGTCAAAGGATGAAGTAGGATGACGATCAGTAGAGTGGACGAACCATAGCGTGGAGACCGTATATCGGCTAGCATAGCGTCAGAGGTTTCCCGATTGAATCGATAATCTTAAAACCGTAGAATATATATGGTAAACAAGGGGTTTTGGCGAAGCTTGAGAAAGCCAATAGTCAAGCCTATCTTTGTTGCCTAACACACAGCAAAGTGCACAGTGTGGATACGTTATAATACCATACCAATTACGTGTTTAAGTATCGTACACTAATTGCCAGTCACCCTATATAGGTATTATATGTTGGTGAGTGGCTTATTTTTGATGTTCTCTTAAGGCTATGAGCGGACGATTGACTAGAGAAAAAATACTTTGTTCATTAATTTTGCCATTAAAAAAAATGTATTCCCTTAGTTCCAAATGAGCGCCACTATAATAAACAATAAGTGGTAAATAAAAAGTAACTTTATGGAAAAAAATAATAGTTTTAACATTGATAGTAATATTTGATGTCCATCTTTAGCCTGGAACACATAGAGGCTGGGCAATCCCCTTTCGCCTCCTTTCAGTTAATAGTCGACTTTGAAGGCCTTTACTGATTGATTTCTAGACATCTCTTAAGCAGAGATGTCTAAGAATTAATTATTAAAGCCTTTTGTAGTCCATCAGGCCACCACACATCAGGTCACTATTCTTCTTTTACCATTGGGTAAAAGAGGAAGTAAAAAAGGAAATATTACGCTCAACACGGAACACTCAGAAAGTCGTAATCTTAATTCTATGGACAAGACTATACCGAGCGTTGTAAAGATAATAACTTATAAATTATGTTTTTATTGTTATAGCGTTATAGAATTTAAGTGCTGAGAAGTTTGATTTATAACTGTGGTTATATGATAGCACAGTATAATAAACTACATAACTTCTGGTTTATGACTACTATTAGAAGATAAAATAATGTATTTTTGAGCTCTATAGTTCAATTTCACTATAATAAGCCTAGTCTACTGCTGGCCACCGATTATTCTTCGTTCACCTATATGTTGGGTGACTTTCAGCCATTACGCGAAGGGCGTTTCTTTACGTTGACGTTTTCATTATCACAAATTGCTCCAGGTGGCTAATCTTCCTATTTATTTCAACAAAATTGAAGAGTACTTTTACGTGCATGTAAATTATTATGAAAGTAGATGTAATTTTGTCAATAAATTAGTAAAAAAAACCAACGAAAATTATTACCATCAAAACTGCTCCATCTTTGTTGTAATACAAATACATATTCATATAATTATTATTATTTTTTAACACGTTGCTTTTGCAATATTTTTTAACCTAACCACCTTAAATTCGTTAGTTTTTTTTTTTTGTTAACGTCTCATTTATTGACAGTTGTAATTTGTTTTTTCTAGTTTTTTTTTATATAGCCTCTTTTTTATAATGTAAATGGAAGAACACTGTAGACTCCGCGAATTCTTAGATTACTTCATATTTTGACTCACTTTTTTAAAATGATTATTTTATTGTGCTTTTGAATACAAATGAACCGGTCTACACTGTTCTTACATAATATCTACGAGTATCTAATACTGTAGTATGGAAATTATTTAAAAGTCTCATATTCTGGATCAATATTTGTTTTATCCTCGTGTGAATTTTTTGCGATGTTATGTTCATAAAATGAACAGTTATTAACTTGTCTTTATTATAGTCTAGTATTCAGTGATAATATTTTTAAAACAATCCACCTAGTCTATGAATAGGCACGTTTCTTTGTCTCGGACAATTACTGCCGCGGCAAGAAGCATAGAATTTTTGCTGTGCCTCAGTGTCGCACTGTTGCCTGCCGGTGCTCAGTCTCCAATACTTCGCACTTTAGCTGCACTAAATAATCTCTTGGATTCTTATCCAACAAAAGATTTCTTTGCGGATGAATGGAAGATGATTTTATTAACATGTTAGAAGTATTGGGAGAGGAATTGATGTACCTTTGGTTTATAATTTTACTTACTAGTTAGTTAATGTAATTTGGGTTTTTGGTAGGTTTTTCAACCATTGTAATTAATTAAAATAAATAAATGATTTGTTCTTGAAAACCAGTATTTTACAAAGAATGGAATTTGGTATCCACAATGCAGTAATTTGTTTTTTTTTTTGTTTTTATATGTTTTTTTTTTAGATGAGATGTATAATGATTGAAATATTATTGGATTAGAAACGAATTATGACACCCCTTGAGACTGGTGTCAAATTTTCTAGCTTCAGAATCTGAGAGTTGGTGAAAATTCGGGCATAATATATATAGGACACAGTGTCCGAATTAATGCATTTTTATTTCATTTTAAGGGGTACATGAAACACACGTGCGCAGTTTGCAAGCAGCTCGTGAGCGGCTCGCGTTTGGCCTATTCGGCAGGTCTGGACACACCTTTACGAAAACTATTAGGCTAGATATAAGGCGGCAATTCTTAAAATATAATATAAATTTCCTAATATTATATTTTAAAACTGTTTTATCAGACTGTACTATACAGCTTCAATAAATTAGGTAGTTTCCGAATCTTTACTAAAGAAAAATTAAAATTAAAACGTGTCGATTTAGACACTACGTACAGTCGTCGATAACTCAAAACTTCTAGTAAGTAAGGTATCTATGAATGATGTGCGAAGAAATTACATATGAAAAACGATGCAATAATAATAAAAAATAAGATAACTTTCCAAGATTATATTAGTCATCACTGATTTCGATTCTAATGAAGAAAAATATTGTAAGGAAATCCATAGTAAAATCAGGCTTATAATGTTTCCTCTGCTGGGACTCAAGGTTCTTTTCTTGGAGTAGGAATGGGCCGCGATCCACCACGAAGTTCCAGTGTGAGTAGGTAGAAGTCACAGTCTAGAGTGGACTCTTATGAAAGACTAACTTCTATCAGAGGTATCAACCGATTTGATATAATCTACCCTTATGCCAAATTTCATCCAAACACTGTGCGTATTATACCAGTGGTGGCCGAGTGGTAACGGCCCCGACTTACGAGTTGTAAGTCGCCGGTTCAAACCCAGCCAGACGCATTACTTTGTGTAATTCATTTCATCACCACTGCTCTCAAAACGGTAAAGGAAAACATCGTGAGGAAATCGGCCTGTTATAGAACCATAAATTCGAAGACATGTGATATCCTCCAACCCGAACTTTTTTTTATGGTGGGAAAAACTCAACCAACGACGACCCCCGCTCTAGGAGATAGTGTCAGTCTCTTACTGACTAAAAGACCCATCCCGTTCCTTCTAGCCTTCATACCGGGGCTCGAGCTCCCTTTCGGATAACTCTGGCCCCAGTAGGCTTCGACCCGGCTGTGTCCCTACTGCTGGTGGTGGATTACGTCCTATTTCCTCTCCCAGAGAGGAGGTCTGAGTCACAACAGTGGGAACATTATAAGGCCGACTATGCTATACTGTGTGTATTTTAATGAAATTCGGCACAAGGGTACAATCTAAAGTATTAAAAAAATAAGCCTTTTATATATAACTTTACTAAAAATGTAGTAAAAAAATACAATGAATCACACTTTTTGCATAAATCTTATAAAAGTTAAATTAAATGATAATTTATAGGTACTTAAAAAAAACAGATTATTTTAACAATTTTTAAACATTGTTATTACCCGCCAAGGTCAGACTAAATAAACCAGTTGAATATGGTTCAGTTCAAACATGAATAGAGAGAAATCGTTTTATAGTCAACATTCTCTTTGTTATAGTTCAATCTATTCTATAATAGCTTTTATTGTTTTGTATGCATTCAATTCTAAAATTGTCAAATGTGACGCCTAATTTAGTTGACCGATATTTCGTCAAGTTCCATGTAATAACTATTGGTACATAAAAGATATCTCACTATGCACAAATGTTTTGGCAATACATATTTGAAATGAAATAGGATTCCATAACGATGTCTATGTTTCCTGATAGTTACAACTTAGGATATGTTTAGTTAAATAGGTTAATGAAGTATCTAAACTTGTCTAAAGACCTATAAACATATTTATAATCTGTTTTTTTGGCCTTAGATCTGCCTATAGATTACTGCAAAATCAGTTCTAGAAATTCGCAAGGGAAAAACTAAATGCTAAGCATAAAGTATTGTTAATTTAGTATTTTGTTTGTTTTTTTTTCTTGTATCTTTTTTTTACTATCACTTGTAATAGTTCGTTTTTAATGTTTATTTTTTCTATTTTATTTTGATTTCTACATTTCTATATTTTTATGAAATAAACTACTTATGCCCACTGTGGATGAACTGGAAATCGAAGCCTGTATGCTTAACAATTGCGATTGTAAAATAGACGAACAAAATTATGGTTTTAATACCAAGACAATTTTTTTATGTAACAAAATAATTCATGAAGTTTTTATGCTACTATTTTTTTTTGCTATTAAAATTTCTTTAAAGATAGTCATGCTAAATTAAACTATGATTGTTACTGTATATATTAAAACAAAAGTATTTTTTAGATACTTTAAACAAATTAATATCATAATTAGTGAACTAAATCAATGATTTTTTACTACATCTATTTTGTTCGGCATCTTGGCTACTGTTTTGTATTCTTTTTTTATTAATTCTACTACAAATTTAGAAGCTTTCAAGCTTCAAAATTGAAACTCTTTACATATGCGGATATAGTTCATAAGCGTATTATTAATTTAATTACAATCCAGCCTCACTATTTAGACAAGAATATTTCCTATTATTATTAGTAAATCATATATGTTTGTACGATAAATCATTAATATCTATCATAATGAAAATAAATCATGATTTTTGGGCGCGTTATTTGGAGTTAATGCTCTTAATCATAGACTCGCTGATGTCAAATGACAGAATAATATTTTAAAATTAATGAGAACTTTAAACCTAAATAAAGTATGAATATTTATTATTGTAAAAGGAACTGACCTTCCATTTTTTGACTTCAGACAAACGATTCGCGATCACACATCCCGCTGAACCTGCTCCGACCACGATGAAATCAAATTTATCCGCCGCCTGCCTTGTTTTTCTTGTCTTAGCTTTAGTCTTTTTCTCAACCGTCACCGTCACTTTATCAGAATTTGCTGGTTCCACATCCGAAAACCTCTTCTTGGCAAACCCGAAATCCAAATCCCTTGATTGGAATTTTCTATTGAAAGGTGAAAACGGATTCTCGAATTCAAATATGGGGCGACTCTTTTCATCGTACTCGTATTTGTCATGATCAAAATCGTTATTGTAATTGTTGTCATATGTTGGAAAATATGATGATACTTGGGACACACCGTGACTACCGTCGGGCCCATGACTGTGAACTTTCGTCGAAATCTTTACCGGACTACTATATTTTTCAGTAAAATGGTCATCATGTAACGGTAAACTTGAATCTATGGGTGATTTTGTTTCCACGTCTTCCGGTTTCGAGTAAGGTCCTAAAGAAACATCTGATCCTCGATAATATGGCGATATTGTGGCTGGATTCTTGACATCCCAGTAGTCTGTATAGTCCGTGTATTTATTGTCCTTAGAACCGCCGTAGAGTTGAGAAATGAGGGCGAGGAAGAGATATCCTGTTGTAGAACATTGCGTTATTGGAGCTTGTTGTTCATAGCAGATCGGGGCTATGTTCGGAGGGGTCCAAGTCTGTCCTGACATTGTTAGCACTTTACTACACTCGCGACCATTCGATGTTTTCTCCCGTGTGTTCGGCGCAAGCACTGGCGGTACAATGGCTTGGCGTAAAGCGATGCTAAGTAAGTGGGAGATTGGTTGACGACTGTCCTTAGCGATTGCATGCTTGTTTAATTATCAACGCGGTTTATTTATGTTTGGGTTTAGCGAGTAAGGTTGTGTGACATTGGTGTCAAAGGTGGATTTGGCGCAGACTTTTTTTTTGTTTTACGTTCGCTCTGGTTTATTGTAGGTTAATGATAATTGTGATTATCAATACGATGATTATGACTTTCACTTTCATTGGTGGATACTAGTTTGTGAGATTTGAGTGCTATGATTATGCTTACGTTATCACAATGAATGTTAAGTTAAAATTTTCTTTCACGGGTATTCACTTTTTTCTTTCCTAGCCTTAAGCCTATTGATAAACTTTTTATTCTTACATAGTAAATAAATTGATATGTATATTTGCGTTTGCTTCTTACACCGGCTTTACTTGCGTGGTCCAGATTATATGCTGGTCACGATAGACGATGTCCCGTCCAAAAACTAGTAATGAGTCAAAAAAAAAAAATGAGTCCTCAATCGCAGTGCAACCTAGCCTAGTCAAATCATCCACGAACCCACTCAAATATAAAAACAAAATTTTATCTAAATAGGTCAATCCATTTAAGAGAAGTTAGGTGACAAACACATGTACACGAAAATTACATAATTATTTAAAGTTAGATTTATAAAAGCACGGACATGGCTAGCTTTAAACAAATCCTAAATTAAGAAATAACTTCCGTTACTAGTCTAGAAGTTATATAGCGAAGAGTGAGGATATATTAGCAATGCTCAATTACGATTTATGCATTCATTGAAAGGAAAAACTATGATGCATATTAATTACGTATTCAACTGTTATATTTGAGAAAATGAATGAGTTAAGTAATTTACGAAGTGTACGAACGGAAACACTGTATAATAAGTTTTTTTTTTTGGTGTTCTTGCGATGTTATCTGTATTTATTCATAGGTTGTGCTTTAGGGTGTAACCAGGTGTACTTATGACGTCTGGCTCTCAAACTGGAGTGGACCGAGACTGCCTTCAAGTAGCTAATACCTAATTCAGGGGGTCCGACGCCTCTTAATACACATTGCTTGCAGAAAAGATTGTCGATGGAGACCAAAAGCAACCACGTACCGGAAGACGCAGCGTAAGAAGGCCCCCCACAAGGTGGACCAATGACCTGGTGAGGGTCACTGGAATCCGATGGATGCGAGACGCACAGAACCAGTCATTATGGTGACACTTGGGGGAGGCCTGTTTCGTTTTTCAGCTGAAGTGATGATAATGATGATATTGATGATGAAACGCCTCTACCTGGAGGAAATAAGCGATGATTGTACGGTCCATGACCCTTTACGAAGCGCCGGTGTGAGTGCAGCCAAGCTGAACGACGACCCAGAGGGTCATGGCCATTCAGATGGTGCGATCATGCCGCACAGTTTCCAGCGACGCGGTGAGCTTCTTAGCTGGATGCCACGATGGGATCTGGAGGAACCAATGTAAAAAAAAAAGGTATAAGGTATTTTGGTGTACAATAAAGTTTATTCTGTTCTATTCTATAACCTGATGTTTAGTTGTATTTCAAAAATGGATCATTTTCGCTACAATAAATATTCTATTTTTTAACTGAATTTAACAAAATGGCAGATGTTCCCAATTCACTTGTAGTTTTTTGTTTTATCTTTGTTACCTCAGAACTCTATCATTTAACAACCGATTAGACCGAGTCGGTGTTGAATAACAGAAGAAACCAAACAAGAAACAGACTTCCGGAGTTAAAGTTCGTTGTATTTTGTAAAAAAAATGGCTTTGTTTCTCATTTTTGTTAATTTTAATTTAAGTTCTTGAAATTAAAATCATAAAAATTTAAAAATAAACTTTTTGTAATATCTAAATATGTTTTTCATTTTTATTATGTGCATTGGTGTATAATGTTTATTTATTATGTATAATGTTTATTTTTATATATAATTATTTATTATTTAAATTAAATTCGGTTGTGTATTTTTTGGGTTTTGTGACTTAAACTTAAATATCGTAGAAATGGTTATCGGCGTACTATTCGAGAGGGCTTCGCTAAAGGGACATGTAGTTGACAAAAAAACGATTATCTTAAAGTTCAGTATATTAAATATGATTGAGAAGCGCTGAAAAAAGGTCACGTTGTTAATGCAATATTATTGAAAACTAACGTCTGCCAGTGGGATCGCTTGCTTGAAAGTAAAAAGATTATATCTAGGGAACATGTATAGGGATAAAAAGTACGTTATTCCAGGATATAGTTTACTCGTGTGCTACATTAAAACCTGTTCAATGAAGAGGGTAAACGAGTAATAATGTACGTCACACACATACATACAAACTTTCACACTGTCCGGTAGCCATCCGGACCGAGCCCAAATCGTGAAAGGAGATGTCAGCAAACCGTAGGGGCCCAGCAGGGTCGAAGTCTACTGGGGTGCCACGACAGAAAACCTCCACGAGTGCCCGCAGGCTGTAGTTCCCTTGCGGATACGTCCGGAGCGAAGGCCAGTCTGCGGGACGGTGCACCCTGGGAGGCGGCCAGTGACCCCCTTGGGTATTGCTGCCTAAGGGGCCTCGATGGTCGTCTGCGAATGTTCTGTCTGTCGGAACGCTTCAACGCGTGTCCCTCTGCTATAGCAGAGGGCACAGTGGCGAAGTAAGAGCGGGCTCGGCGTGCACTCACACTGCCGCCGGGCAGGCAGGAGGAAGGCTTGCTCCTCCTTCTGCCACCGTTAGTCTCGTAGCCCCAGAGATTGTCCAAGGTCATGTTTCTGACTTTTGATGGGGGACGAGGGTCTTGGCTTAACCGCCCGGGCCGCGAGGAAGACAACCTCTATAAAAAATTACCCCAAACCTCCAAGCGGCGGCGCACCGTGAGGGAGGTTGTTAGCTTGACTAATGGGTAGCTAAATTAGTCTCTAGTGCGAACCACGTGTTTTGAGCAAGTACCCAAAGTACTCGTGGGAACAAAATGGAAAAAGTTAAATTAAAATATTTAAAAAAACCGGAGAGTGATGCGCGGTCGGAGTCCGACGCAGCATCCAGAGGGGGCTCGGAGGGCTCGGAGGTGGAAGAGATGGCGGTTGATTCTGGGAGAAACACAAGTTCCTCCCAGAAACGCTCCGAGTTCGTCAGGAGGGAAGAAGGGCGCTCGGAGGCGAAGGAAGTGGTGGTCGATCCCGGGAGAAACTCAAGTGTCCCCCTGAAACGCCCTGCGTCTGCCAGGAGGGAGGACGGGTCGTCCTCTGAGGAGTCCTCTCCTCAGAGCAAAATCCCCACCAGCAGCCGTGGCGCGGGCCGGTCCCGCGGAAGGGGGAGGGGTCTAACGGCCCAGGACTCCGCTCAGCGAGCCGCCAGGCTTGCCGCGGAGGGGCGTCACCCCGGGGCGGCCAGCTCGGGAAGGGACCTCTCGGAGCCATCTGGCAACGAGAGGCGTGCTGAGGCGGACTCCGACATGGAGTCCCTCCAGAGGCTGGCAGTCACCTTGTTGCGGGATATGAGCCGCAAAAGAGAGAGGACGTCAAAGGAGAGGACGGCCCAACGTCACGCGGCGTCCCTCCGGGAGGCTTTTGACGCCTCTCTCGAGAAGAGGGTGGCCAGAATCCGGAGCGAGCTCCAGGCTGAGCTTCGGGCCGAGCTCCGGGCTGAAGTCCGGGCTGAGCTCGGAAGGGTGCCAAATGGCGATGGCTGTCAGGAGCCGTCGGAGGGGGCGCGCAAGCAAGGGCAGGGGCAAAGCCGGCCCCAGGCCCAGTCCGAGCCGGAAAATCAGTTGCTGACGCTGGTGCGGCAGGAACTGGCTGCTTTCCAGCAGCAGCTGCAACAGCAGCAACAGCAGTTCCAGCTGCGCATTCAGCAGCAGCTGTCCCTGCTGGAGGGCATCGTGCTGCGCCCTCCGCTAGCGGCCTCTGGCCAGCAGCGAGGGGCGGAGTCTTACGCTGCCGCCGCGGCTGCGGCTTCTGTGCCCAAGGCGGGTCAATTGGGGCAAGCAGGGCGCGGGGCCGTGGCATCGGAGCCCGCGAGACCACCCCCGACGGCCAAGCAGCAACGGCGGCAAAAGGGTGTGGCGGTGCCTGCCGCTAAACCGGCGGGACCTCCTGCCGCGGCGGCAACTAGGCCCCGCCCACCGCCTCCTCCACCTGAGGAACCCGGCGGCGCGTGGACGGTTGTTGGCGCCGCGAAGAAGAAGGCAGGCAAGGCGGCCAGAGCAGCCAAAAAGCGCGCAAGGCGGAAGGAAAGGAGGAAGCGAGCCATGGCGGCGAGACTTCGCGCCCCGAATTCCGAGGCTGTAGTAATTACGCTGCAGCCTGAGGCGGAAAAGAAGGGCGTGACGTACGACGACGTCATGGCGAAAGCGAAGCAGGCGGTGTTGCCCCACCTTGGCGAGCTCGGAGCTGCTGGGGGCTTCCGCATGAGGCGTACGGTCACGGGGGCCCGAATCCTTGAGGTCCCCGGTGCGGCCAGCGGCCCTGCAGCGGATGCCCTAGCCGCAAGAATTAGAGCGTCCCTCAATGCGGAGGAGGCCCGAGTGTCCAGGCCCACCAAGTGCATAGACATGCGCATTATGGGCCTGGACGACTCCGTCAAGGTGGACGAGGTGGTGGCCGCCATTGTCAGGGCGGGCGGGTGCACGACCGAACAGGTCCGGGCGGGCGCCATCCGCGCTGACAGCACGGGCATGCGAGCCGTCACGGTTAGCTGTCCCGTGTCGGCGGCCAAGACCATCACAGGGGAGGGACGACGGCTCCTGGTGGGCTGGGTCTCCGCGCAGGTTAAACTGCTGGAGCCCAGACCTCTGCGGTGCTTCCGGTGCCAAGTGGGGCACCACGTTGGCGCCCACTGCGCCGCAGAGGAGGACCGCAGCGACCGCTGCCACCAGTGTGGCCAGCCCGGTCACAAGGCCGCAGAATGCCGTGCTCCGCCGCACTGCTACGCATGTGCGGCGGCAGGCAAGCCGGCCAATCACCGGGCTGGGGGCAGGTCCTGCGACCCCCCCGCCAAGGCCAAGGGCAAAGCCCGTAGGCCCATCCCCGCCGCCGCACCCGCCGCTCTCACCGCCGCACCCGCCGCAGTCGCCGCCGCACCCGCCGTGGCAGTGCCCCCTAGAAGGGCTCGGGAGGAGACGATGGACTGCCAATAATGGCCCTATTCCGTCTCCTCCAGGCGAATATCAACCACTGCGCCCCCGCTCAGGATCTGTTGCTCCAGAGCATGGCGCAGTGGTCGATAAATGTCGCCGTCGTCTCCGAGCCGTACTACGTCCATCCTCGTGGAGACTGGGTTCAGGACCTAGACGGCTCGGTGACGTTAATCTCGTCGGCCGCCGCTGGTACCCCGCCCCTCGAGGCTGTTGCGAGGGGACGGGGCTGCGTGGCAGCACGGTTCGGGGACATTGCAGTGGTAGGCGTCTACCTGTCCCCGAACAGATCTCTCGACGAACTCCAAGTCTCCCTTATGGAGCTAAATGCCGTCGTCGCTGGGTTTGGTACCCTCCCCGTGGTCGTTTGCGGGGACTTCAACGCCTGGAAAACGGCTTGGGGTTCCCGGTACACGAATCCACGGGGTCAGATGGTGGAGGACTGGGCTTTGGAGCTAGGCCTGGTCGTCCTGAACCGGGGTTCTGTCCCCACGTTGGTGCGGATGCGGGGTGAATCAGTGGTGGACATCTCGTTTGCCAGCCCTGCTCTGTCGCCGCGTGTCGTCGACTGGCGCGTTATGGAGGAGGTGGAGACGTACTCCGATCACCGGTACATCCGGTTTGACGTCTCCGCCGAAACCTCGGCCGCGCCGGTCCGACAGAGCCCTTGCGGTCCGCGGTGGGCGCTTAAGCAGATGGACCGGGAGCTCCTCCTGGAAGCCGCGACGGTACAGGCCTGGGTGCAAGCACCGGGCAGGCCTGTCGACATCGACGTCGAGGCGGAGTGGTTCCGGGAGGCCATGTCGCAAATCTGCGACGCGGCAATGCCCCGAGTCCATCCAGGGCGAGCTAAGCGCCAGGTGTGCTGGTGGTCGCCGGAGATCGCTGCACTGCGCAACGCATGCAGTCACGCGCGACGCCGGTACGCTAGACACTGCAGGCGCCGCATCCGCCCGGCGGATGCGGAGGCCAGAGAGGCGGAGCTGTATGAGGGATACAGAGCGGCAAAACGCACCCTCCGAGCGGAGATCAAGCGGGCCAAACTGGAGGCCCGCAACGTGTGGCTGGGGTCTCTGAACGCGGACCCGTGGGGGCGCCCGTACAAAACAGTACGGGAAAAGCTCCGCCCCTGGGCTCCCCCGCTGACTCAGAGTCTCCGGCCCCAGATCGTAGAGGGTGCGGTGAACGCTTTGTTCCCTGCGCGGGGGCAACACTCCCCCCCGCCCATGGCTCCGCCCTCACCAGTGGTGTCTGACGCGGACCGCAATAGCGACGACGACGACGATGCTCCAGAGGTGACCGAGGTAGAGATGAGAGTGGCGGTGCGAAGGCTGAGTGCCAAGAACACCGCCCCAGGACCCGACGGCGTGCCTGGGAAGGCGTGGGTCCTGGCCATGGAGGCTCTCGGGCCTCGACTGAGAGGGCTCTTCAGCGCATGCATGGAGAGGGGCCAGTTCCCACTTTGCTGGAAGACGGGGAAACTGGTCCTCATAGCGAAGCCAGGGCGCCCTGCGGACTCTCCGTCCGCGTACCGGCCCATTGTGCTGCTCGACGAGGTGGGCAAGCTCTTTGAGAGAGTCATTGCAAACCGCCTCGTCGGGCGCCTAACACGGGTGGGGCCGGACCTTTCGGACGGACAATTCGGCTTTCGCAGGATGCGCTCTACGGTGGACGCCATCATGCGCGTGCGAGCCCTCACGACGGGGGCTGCGGTGTCCCGGGGCAGGTGTGTCGTGGCAGTGTCCTTGGACATTGCCAACGCCTTCAACTCCCTGCCCTGGAGTACGATCCGGAGGGCACTCCGGTACCACCGGGTGCCCGAATATCTCTGTCAAGTGGTCGAGGCCTATCTGTCGGATAGATTTATAGTCTACCCCGGTCACCAGGGAGACTGGAAACGTCGAGAGATGTCGTGCGGTGTTCCGCAGGGGTCGGTACTAGGGCCACCCTTGTGGAACATCGGGTACGACTACGTGCTGCGCGGCGACTTCCCTGACGGGGTCAGCGTGGTTTGCTACGCAGACGACACGCTGGTTCTAGCGCAGGGAGAGTCGTACCAGGCGGCGGTCGCTCTAGCGACACGCGGGGTTGCGATGGTCGTTGATAGGATCCAGGAGTTGGGACTCGAGGTGGCGCTTCACAAATCCGAGGCTATGTGTTTCCACGGTCGCCGCCCTCGGAACGCGCCGCCATTGAGTTCTCAACTAACGGTAGGAGGAGTTCACATCGGTGTCGGGTCAACGATGAAGTACCTGGGACTCGTCCTCGACAGCCGGTGGAATTTCGTGGAGCATTTCCGACGTCTGGCTCCCAAACTCAACCGGACTGGGGCCGCTCTCAAGCGGCTCCTGCCCAACCTTGGGGGTCCAGACGCCTCCTGCCGGAGGCTCTACGCGGGGATCGTTCGGTCCATGGCCCTCTACGGGGCGCCGGTGTGGGCGCCGTCGCTGAAAAAGCAACCGGCGGCCATACTGAACGCCTGCCAGAGGGTCATGGCAATAAGGATGGTGCGGGGATACTGCACGGTCTCCCGCGAAGCGGCGAGCCTTCTGGCTGGCCTACCACCGTGGGATCTGGAGGCAACAGTCCTTGCACACATGCACGATATGCGCGTGGAGATGCAACGCCGGGGTGAAAGTCCACTGCCGCGACAGGTTGCGGCATGGCGGACAGAGCTCCGGCGGGATCTCATGGTGAAATGGCGTCAACGACTATCGCAACCCAGTGCTGGGCACGCCACAATCATGGCGGTAAGTCCCCTCTTTGAGGCGTGGCTGGAAAGACCTCACGGCGTCCTTACCTTTCGCATGACGCAGGTCCTCACCGGACATGGTTCGTTCGGGAGTTTCCTGCACCGGATTCATGCGGAAGTGACGCCCGGGTGTCGCCACTGTGCGGAACGCCCGGAGGACACGGTGGAGCACACGGTCGAGGTGTGCCCTGCTTGGGCGGAGCATCGCCGTGCCCTCGTGGGGGCGATCGGCGGCGGAGACCTCTCGCGCCGGGCCTTGGTTGAGGCCATGGTCCGGAGCGAGGAGGAGTGGCAGGCGGTCGCCGACTTCTGCGAAGCAGTAATGCTCGCAAAGGAGGAGGCCGAACGCATCAGGCAACGGCGTTATCGCCGCCGCCGCCGCAACCGGGATTCTGATCCCGATTTCCGGCCACCGTAGGCGCGGGCTTGCGGACAGTGAGCAATGGGTAGCTCACTGTCCGGCCGTCCGGTAACTTTCCGGACCAAGCCCAAGTCGTCGACGGCGCGCACTGTTCCCGCGCGCCTCAAGGAGTTGTCAGCAAGAGCAGGGACCCAGCCGGGTCGAAGCCTACTGGGGCCAGGGTTATCCGAAAGGGCGCTCAAGCCCCGGTGTGAAGGCTAGAAGGAACGGGGTGGGTCTTTTAGTCAGTAAGAGTCTGACACTATCTCCCGCTCCGCCCAAGAGCGGGGGATGTCAATGCATGATTTTTTTCCCACAAAAAAAAAAAAAAAAAAAAAAAAAAAAGGGTCGAAGTCTACTGGGGTTTGCTTCTAAAAGGAAAATCCGGCCCTGGAATGAAAGGCAACGGAGGAACTGGGAGTGGGTTTTAGTCAGTAAATGTCTAACACGCCCTCTCGCTCCACCAAGAGAGGGAGATGGCTGATATCCCAAATAAAAAAATAAAATATTATTTGTGTGATGTGATTTAACGAAGATGTCGACAGTCACGTTATAATAAACAACAATTTTCACATCACATAGATAAGAATCCCTTTCAATCGTGAGAATTATAGACACAATAGAAATACAATGGGTGCGCAAACGCTCGCTTGGGGTTTAATGAAGTAATAAAAAAAATTGCTACGGAACCAAATTTAATAAAATCACGTTTGCATAATTTCACGATAGCGAAAGTAAACTGCAGTGAGTTAAATCATCGTTTACTGCACGGTTTGATGATTTAAATGTTGGTTAAGTTAAAAGCAGTTAAAATACTATTGTAGTATAACTGATTACCGTTATAATTGATGTGTTATAACGCCTATTTAATTTTTTTCTTAATTCGTAGAAATCATTAAACTATTACGAAAAATAAACAATAATAATTGCCATTTATTCTCTCCTTTTTTTATGTTGGGAAAATATCATCCAATGACAACCCCCGCTATTGGGCGGAGCGGGAGATAGTGTCAGACTCTTATTGACTAAAAGACCCACCCCGTTCCTTCTAGCCTTCATACCGGGGCTTGAGCTCCCTTTCGGATAACCCTGGCTTCGACCCCACAAAGTTGACTTATAGTTAATTTTGACAACAAAATATCTCAGCTATATTCCGCCCTAGTGAGAGACTGGTACCTGTTATAGGTTTTTGGAAAAAATATGTGTTACAAGGTCACCAGGCTCTTTCCACAGCTAGAATTAATTATTATAGATTTACCGAGCAAGAGTCGAGATTTAATAATAACGAAAAATTACTAAGCTTAATACAAATCGTCGGCCACATAATCACTTACCATCAGGTGAGATAGTGATCAAACCTGTGCCTATCAATAATAATAAAAAAAAAAACAATAATAAAAAAAACCCTACCTATAGTTTTGCAGTTGTCTGTGTGTGAAGTTGTGTGTGTTTTGTGTTGTGTAGTCATGTTGTAAGTTGTGAAGTGAGAGAATTATTACTTCTTTCTCAGAAACCTGTATTACAGAAGTCAGATAGACTGAGACAGTTTATCTGACTACTGTAATACAATTTTCTACCTGACTCAGAATTCAGGGCTTCTTTAACAGTGTAAAATAATTGTACCTATGTGTTAATAAACTCCTTCATTTAATTTGAATTGATTTTAATTACTCAGGGTGACGCGAGGGAGCGTGACTTTTATAATAATAATTCATTTATTTGCCTGAAAAATAGTGATACAGATCTTAAAATACAACAGGTACAAGGTTCTTCATGTTCCGCCTTATTTTCCAGCATGCACATTTTAATTCGGACAATTTTTTTTATATGCTGTCAAATTCATACAAACAATCCCATTTTTATATGTCAATTAAATAAATGCAAATCAATTAAATTAAATAAAAAAAGAACAATAAAATAAATTACAAATGTCGAACCCAATAATATGAACAATAAATTAAATTACAAATGTCAATTAACTTAAATTACAAATGTCACTAAGTTTAATTATAAATGCCAAACAAAAAATGTCAATAAATTAAATCATAAATGTCAAACGAAAAATTAAAAATAAATATAAATAAAATGTCAAAAAGTTATTCTTTATTCTTTATTGTACACAAAAAAAATAAAAAATGTAAAATAAAATTAAAAAATTTATTCTATAATTAAGCATTATATCTTGCAGGCAATCCTATAATTTGTTTAGGTAACTTATTGAATATTTTAACTACCATACGACTCGTATTTTTGTGTCAAAATGCTGTTCCACACCTAGGCATCGCTAATTTTGTTGGATCCCTGGACATTTTACCCATATTGTAGACATTTTCGCTATCTGCTTTACTGAAAAGAGTAGGATGATTTTTACGAATACTCCCATTTCCAATACATATAAACATAGAGTTAATAATTTATGCTCTTTTAAAATGGGTCTACACGATTCTAACGGACCAGTACCAAGCACTTTTTTTATTATATATTATTTTATATTTTACTGACTTAAATCCCCTGTCTTCCTTCAGTTTCCTTTTGCTTTTCAGGGCCGCGGTAATTTTTTTGTATATTCCTCTGCCTTAGTAGGCAGCACTTCTATTGATCTCCGTCCATTTTGCAGACAACTTTTAAAGGCGTGTGTGGAATAAAACACGCAATCTACTCGCACATGGTTTACTAAACGGCCGGACGGTATGCTAAATTTCAAGGAGTTGCCAGCAACAGCAGGGACCCAGCCGGGTCGAAGCCTATTGGGGCCAGGGTTATCCGGAAGGGAGCTCGAGTCCCGGTATGAAGACTAGAAGGAACGGGGTGGGTCTTTTAGTCAGTAAGAGTCTGACACTATCTCCCGCTCCGTCCAAGAGCGGGGGTTGTCATTGGATGATTTTTACCCACAATAAAAAAACGCTTTTAAAAGTTAGAGTTAAAATATTTCTTAGTGTGCTTTTTGGTGATACAGCAGGTATTATAGTTAATTTATGGTACGAGTACTATTGAACAATATAAAAAATTAAATTTGACATAACATACAAAACAAAAATGTCAAGATTTAGATAATAATACAAATTAAAATACAATCAATCAGTCAAGTTTCTCAGCCCTGGATGACGTTTAACTGAGTGGTCTTAGTTTTAATTTTATTGTGTAAATAATGAAAAAAGACATTATTTGCTTAACCTTTTCCCAAACTAGTTGGGGTTGTCGTGTACTCTCTCTCACGGTGGGCCTTGGTACAGGCCATAGTCCGGAACGAGGAGGAGTAGCAGGCGGTCGCCTCCTTCTGTGAAGCAGTAATGCTAGAAAAGGAGGCAGACGCACGCGCGAGGCAATGGCCCTCGCGCCCGAGCCGCCGGGCAGGCAGTGGCAGGCGGTCGCTGACTTCTGGGTCGGATTCTGATCCCGATTTCCGACCACCATAGGCACGGGCTTGCAAGATGGTGAGCAATGGGTAGCCCGACGTCCAACCGTTCGATAATCGTCCGGACCGAGCCCAAGTCGTCGGCGGCACGTGTAATTCCACGAGTGCCTTAAGGAGCTGTCAGTAATCGAAGGGGCCCAGCTGGGTCGAAGCCTACTGAGGCCAGGGTTAGTTTCGAAAGATAACTCAGCCCCGGTACGAAAGGTAACGAAGGAACTGGAGTGGGTTTTTTTTTAGTCAGTAAAAGTCTGACACTATCTCTCGCTCCACCCAAGTGTGGGGCATGTCATTAGATGATTTTCCCACTGAAAAAAAAACCTGTTCACTTAAAGACCTCTTGGATGTAGACAACACAGACTCCGGCAGAGAATTCCACTCCTTAGCTTTACGCACAATTAATGTATGAATGATATTTTTTGTCTCACATACTATACAAAGGAAATGAACATCGACCACTGTACATAATGCGTTCCCTTCACTATAAGTCACAGGTGTTTATTATCTTAGAATGTAAATTAACATTGAACACAAATTACATTTGAACGAGCAAGGTAACTACGACTCGGTACATATACCGTCTATGTATTCATATGTATCCGGTAAATAAATTGCTGGAAAATACAGATCATTTTCTGGCTACCAAATTTTAAATAATTTAAAAATAAATGTAATATAAAGACTGGCTACTGCCAGCATCTTTGCTCGTGTAATTGTCGGTAAACATAAACTAACTTAAGGATATAAAATATAGATTACGACCTTCACTCAAACTTTCCAAAAATAGAAAAAAAAAAAACAAAAACCGATCAAGCCATTTCTGTGCACTATAGCGTGACGGGTGATAGGACAGAATGGAATAAAACCGTGGTGCAAATCATCCAATGACTTCTCCCGCTCTGGGTAGTGCGGGAGGACGTGTCAGAATTTTGACTAAAACCACCTCTGTGTCTTTAGTTGCCCAGTGCGTTTTAGGATTACAGGTTTCCTTTTCTGAAATTCCTCGCGGTCTTAGTCAGCGGGCATCAGCCTTGCTACGCCCCTAAGGTTTGCTGACATCTCTTTAAAGAGCGCGTGGATCACAAATCACAGCCACAAAATAGATAGGTACAGAAGTCAATCTACGTACAAGCGCGCTCGAGCAACGCACACATAGACACCGCTTACGGACACGATATCTCGGTCGCGTCTCGGACCACTCGTCGAACAGTTCCAGCTCAAACGCTCATTAGTGTGCGTCCACCGAGCGTAGGTATAAAAACCGGCCAAGAGCGTGTCGGGCCACGCTCAGTGTAGGGTTCCGCAGTTTCCCGTCCGTCACAATAAGTGTACCCATTTATGAGTTTTTAAAAAATGCTTACATATACAATTATAATACAAACTTAGTCCAGAAATTATTTTGTAGAACCCTTTTGTCTTTTTTGTACAAAAACTGTTCTTTCCATCAAGTTCAAAATAATTTTCCTAGAAAGTCCTTATAAAGTTCTACTTTTCAGATTTTTTTCATATTTTCTAAACTTATGGTTCCAAAGTTAGAGGGGGGGGGGACACATTGTTTTTTACTTTTGGAGCGATTATTTCCGAAATTATTGACATTATCAAAAAGTGATTTTAGTAAACCCCTATTTATTTTTAAATACCTATCCAACACTATATCACACGTTAGGGTTGAAATTAAAAAAAAATCACTTCCCACTTCACATATAGTGGGGCTACCCTAATAAAACATTTTTTTCCAATTTTTATTTTACCACTTTGTTGGCGTGATTGATATATAATTATATTGGTATCAAATTTCAGCTTTCTAGTGAAAACGGTCACAGAGATTAAGCGAGGACGGACAGACGGACAGACAGACATGGCGAAACTATAAGGGTTCCTAGTTGACTACGGAACCCTAAAAAGTGAAGTACTTAGATGAGATTGTCTTCTGTACCTATCTATTTTGTGACTACGCGCTTTAGGGTGCTGTAGGCGACTGGGCTCAGTCCGGCTAATTACCAGACCGCCGGGCGGCGTGTTACTACTATTGCTCGACGTCTGCAAGCTCGCGACTACCCGCATCTAAGAAAAAACGTGTTGCGACGACTCCAAATATCATAGGAATAAGATGATGATAGTCGAGATGTTTTCGAGGAGTTCTATAAAATAATTATAAAAATAATGTAGTAAAATAATTGATGGTACTATTTTTTTATATAGAAAATGTTCATTTGTGACTCAGAACCACCAGCAATACAAGTTACAAAGAGTCTTTAGCCTTCCATAAAACTACACAACAATAATTATTTTTAATTTGTTTTTAACCCCGACGAAAAAGACGGGTGTTATAACTTTGAGGTGTCTGTGTGTCTGTGTATTTGTGTGTCTGTGTGTCTGTCTGTGGCATTGTAGCGGCTAAGCGAATGGACCGAATTTTGATGCGGTTTTTTTATTTGAAACCTGAAGTTATCGAGATAGTTCCTAAACATTATTTATGAAGATTTGTTTAGATATTCAAGGATATCAGCTCGTTTGTTGGCTGTTGCAGGGACCTTAAATACTTAATGGATTTATACTATAAAAGTAAACACGTATGTGTGACCTAAGGGTCAACTCACACCGAAAGAGCGGCGAAGGGCAGCGACCCGTTTACCGTTCATAGAATTCGCTGGAATACCCGCGGCGGTGCGGGCATCCGCGCGACTCGTTCGAATTTCTCATGCGATAATTAGTATTATAGCAATGAAAATAAAGTTAAAACTCATATGACACTGAAACTGCGATCCGCTTCGACGCTCTTTTGGTGTGAATTGACCCTAATGTTTGAAATAACCATGTACCTACATACCGGCGCTATCAAGCTGGTCTGATGATGGAGGTTGGAGGTAAGAGACGTAACCCTGGAATGCCTACTAGTAAACACGTCAAGTTTGGGCTCATTAGACTCGTCTTAACTAGGTCCTTTACTTTTTATAGATTTTCTGGGTCGAGATCTTTTGAAATTTTCAACTTTACAATCTCCTTTATTTTTCATTTGAACATATTATTTTACATTTTTAAACATTTCTTAAAAAAATAATTTAAAAAAAAAAAACATTTAAAAATATAAAAAATAGTTGTCCGCCGGTGTCGGGAGCAGGGTCCAAGCTACCGGTGGTTAGGGCTCCAGAGACAGGAACCTCCTCACAATACGAGCCGTATCGAGGAGTACTGCCTTCTGTATCAGGCCCTTGATCCATCCGCGCAACGCCAGCTTCGACAGATGGTCGTCGAAGCTTTTGGCTATAAGGCCATTGACGCTCACGACAATCGGCACAATGACAGCCGAGTCCACATTCCACAAGTCGACAACCTCGTGTGCTAAGTCGAGATATTTGATTTTTTTCTCTTTCTCAGCTTTCACGAGATTCTCGTCATGTGGGATGGTGACATCGACTAACATTGCGCGGCGCGCTAATCGGTCTATCACTACTATATCCGGCTTATTGGCTATAATAGTCCGATCAGTAATGATAGACCGATCCCAGTACAACGTGACATGGTCATTTTCGAGAACTGGGTCGGGCACATACCTGTAATACGATACCTCTGATTCCATAAGTTTGTATTTCAAAGCAAGTTGCTGGTGAATAATCCTGGCCACTTGGTTGTGTCTGTGCAAGTACTCGCCGTTAGCTAGACGAGAACAACCAGAGATAATATGTCTAATGGACTCTCCAGGTCGATGGCATGCCCGACACACGTCCACCGTCCCATCCTTCATTATATATCTCCGGTAGTTATTCGTCAAGATGACTTCGTCCATAATTGCACAGACAAAACCTTCAGTTTCCCCAAAGAGGTTGCTGAAACGTAGCCAGGCGATGGACGCTGCAAAATCTACATCAGGCTCATGACGAGCCCGATAAAAGCGCCCGTGTAGCTCCTTGTTTTTCCATACTTCCCTACGGTCATCAGTTGTAAGTACCACAGGTTTGCGCCAGTTCTCTTTAGCCATGGACAACGGGGTGAGTCCTTTGTCCACTGCGACCACATCTCGGTGCATACCCACATCGGTTTTTTGAACAACTTTACAATTATTATTAAACACTCTTGGGAGAAAATTGGAAGGGTAGGATGGAATGGATAGTACCCATACGGACATTTATTAAGGTCCCTAAAAGGAAATCTTTTATAACTTCTTTTCACAGGAATCCCAGACACACATACTAGACTCCAGCTTTTACTGTGTACTAATACATCTACACTAATATAACAAAGAGTTAAAGTTTGTTTTTATGTTTGTAGGAGGTAATCTCTGAAATTACTGATGTGATTGCGAAACTTTTTTCACCGATAGAAAGCTACTTTATTCCTAAGTGACATAGGGTATTTTATGAACGTGGGCGAAGAAGCGGGCAAAAGCTAGTTTAACATAAATTTAATAACGCTGATGTTCTTAACGTCTTTAACGGTGCAAAATATAAATCCTAAACGTCTTAAGAGCGTCCTTTCCGAGGTACTTTTTCATACAACCGCTCTTACGTCTTTCTCTAGATATTTATGTACATAGCTATTTTGTGGATGGGCTTCTATACTCCTTGTAGGATAATAATAATAAATAAATAATAATAAATACATTTATTTCGGACTAAAAAAATAATGTCCATAGAATTATTAGTTATAAAAGTCTTAAAATCTATGTTAGTATTGTTAGTAACAATGGTCTTAAAACTATGTTAGTATTATTTTTTTACATTCGTGATTTCAAAAATTCATATTAATGTCAACAATGTCAAACATTTCAATGATAACTTCCAACACTGCGTCTTCCGGTACGTAGTGGCCACTCCGGAACCTTTCGTCCCCATTGACCATCTGTTCACTGCCACTTAAATTTGGCAATTCTTCAGGCTAGGTCTAGTAACTTTGATTCTCCTGTGCAAGCAAATTGAGTATATACCTTTGGGTGACTTTAAGCCTTCTTCTTCTCATGAGGCCTATTTTGGGTGACCACGCTTCGGAGCCATAGTCATCATTGGCAACACGCACGGGTCAAAGACTTTTGTGTTGACATACTGTACTGTGCATGTTACCTTTGCCTAGTTTAGCTCACCGTGAAAAGATAGTATATTTATAAAACATAAGTAATATTTATAAAAAAACTATGCAACTGGTATTTAATTGGAAAACGTACTTAAAGTTTTTTGTTTAAAATGATTGATGAATACCAAAACTTATGACGCGTGCGATCTATTTTATCACAGTTAATGGGAAAGAATGTGAACATAATATTTATATACTATTTTACCATACAACGACAAGAAATATGTACTCATAACATGATTTATAATAGTGTCCATGGACATTTTTACACATTTTTCTCCATAAAAATTTACCTACGCTTTTGAACGTGCAATTAAAGCTTCACTTTTATACTGACTGACAGTTTGACAATTCAAAAGTGCCTGAAAATGGTTTACGTTTTTGATTTCTGATTATTGAATTACCTTCACATTTTGGTAAAATAAAAAAATAAAACTATCTTACTAGCAAATTAATTAGCACTGGAAAAGTAGGTTATAAATTAAATTAATTTTAAATTATAAAATAATTGTATGTATAACATAACCGGGCTTCCGGTACTTGGTCTACAATAAGAAAACTTTAACCATGAAGCTAGCAAAGGAGGAGGCCGACCGCATCAGGCAACGGCAGGCTGGCAGGCAGGCAGGCCTGGCAGGGCGCCGCAGAATTAGTTTCGAAAGATAGCTCAGCCCCGGTACGAAATGCAACGAAAGAACAGGAGTGGGTTTTAGTTAGTGAAAGACTGACAGTAGCTCCCGCTCCGCCCAAGAGTGGGGGATGTCAATAGATGATTTTCCCATCAGAAAAAAAAACCTTGAATATTTTTTTCACTGGTTGATTTTGAAACACCGTGTTTGACCGATATGGAGAACAGAAAATGGTTATTCCAGAGGGATACGCCTGACAACCAGGCCTCTTCGAGACGGGATGTGCTGCATTACATTGTTCGTAAACGTCACATATCTTCAAATTTTTAGTTCTATACTCCATCTGTAGTAGGTAGTTAACTAAAGATAAAGAATCTTGATATGTCTTTTTAATTTAAAATAAATCGTATAACAGACGTACAAAGATTATTTAAATTTAGTTAATTACCTAACATCAGTGTAGATAAATATCTAATTGTAAACATTTATTGATAAATTTTTTAGACAACTTTTGCGACAAAAGACATGTTATGATTGTTTACATTTAGTTAACAACCTAAACAGATGAAATATAGGACATACCGGTTTTCCTTTACAGTTTCTAGAGAAGAGCAGTGGGGGTAAAGTCTACACTATTATTATATAATAATTATTATAAAGCGGTAAAGTTTATTTTTTTGTTTGAAGGAGGTAATCTCTAGAAGTACTGGTCCGATTGCTAAAATTTTTCACCGATAGATAGCTGCTTTATTTCTATAAAATAGCCTTTTCACTCAGAATATTTTTATGAACGTGGGCCAAACCGCGGGCAAAAGCTGGTTACTAATATAACAAAGAGAAGAACGCTTGCTTAGGTTTGAACCTACAATGTACAATTCGTACCCCTAAAGCTGATGTTGATGTTAGTAGCTCGAGACAGTCTTGATACTTGGGGCACTACTGCTCTATCATAAGATCTCTTTCTCTGTTTTTAACGTAAACAATGCTTTTCCCACTCTTTTTATCATTCATTCTACGACAATTGTTTCACTCATTTGTCTTCTACACTTATAAGATAACATTTTAATATTATATAGAAGTAAAGTTTGTATTTTTTTTTTTGTTTGTAAGGAGGTAATCTCTAGAAGTACTGGTCCGATTGCTAAAATTTTTTCACCGATTGAAAGCTGCTTTACTCTTGAATGATATATAGATTATATTTCATGAATTCCGTCGAAGCTGCGGGCTAAAGTTAGTCATCACTATACGAATCAAATCCATCCGTCGAGTCAATAAAGGGTTCGCAATTGCGCATTATCTGCCGATAATTAGTAAAGGTCGCTGCTACGGTAGGTACATTAGGCTTATTTCCCTTGACTTAGTACAATCTATACGAGTTATTGGTTTATTTGTGGTTTTGGTGATAAGAAAACTTGATGTATGTGTTTGAAACTATAAGAGTGTGAGATTTAAAACTCTTAGTGTCCCCGCTCATGGGCCACAAAAAAACGCGCTTCATCGTTTTTTTTGTGGCCACTTCTAGCTTTTTTTTGTGGCCTGTAACCTTCTTTGAGTGTCACCACTCAAAGAAATGAGGTAATATAATATTTATTTAGACTACGGAACTCCAAAATAAGCGGCTTTACACGCCACAAATAACAATATAATACTAAAAGCCATAATACGTCCGATAACACACGATTATCTGAAACAACTGTCCCTCCAAACGATCTGAGAATAGGCGGAAACAAAGTCTGTTATCTTCCTTACTCGTAAAAATATAGGATAATAGTTTGGTTTAGTCGTCTTTAAGCCGAGTACAGACTGCCTTAATGTAACAAGCAAGGTAATATCTGTACTTCAGAGGTAAACAACAGTATGTGCCAAAAACTAAATTTTACAGGAGAGGCCAAAACGCGCGGATAGAAACTTTAAATGTATTTTTGACATAGTTGCTTTAAAGATATTGAAACAAACTCAATCGTATTTTTTATAATTATTATTAGATGGAATTATTATGTATTACACATAATTACAATGAAGTTTAGAACAACATTAAGTGCGTGTAAAGCTGAGGAGTAAACAATCTTATCATCATTTTAAGTCCTAAACCCGTTATGTTTTTTGTTATATACGATTGGATATTTCTCTTCCTAGATGTCGTAAGACTTGATGCCCTACACCATTATGTAGAACTGGTTCTTACGTTTTTAACAGTGCAAAAAAACATATTTTCAAAAAAGTGGAGTTACTATTGTTTACTTCTGAGGTACAGATATAAAAGGAGCATCACATGCGTGTGGACGCAGCGTGCACGCGAACCGAGCACATCAAATGCAAATCATTTATTTGTTTAAGTATGGGTAAAACATGAGATTGTAAAAAAAAACAGTTGTTCTTTGGACCAACCATACTCTACCATTTAGAGGTGTACAAAAATTACAGTCTTAAAAAATACAACATTTAATAAATAAATTAGCTTTCACCCGCGGCATTTCCCGCTTATATAAAATATAACCATGTCACTCAAGAACAAAGCAGCTTTTTAAAGAGAAATTACATCCTACAAGCTAAAAAAAAAAAAACTTTACCTCTTTATTATATTGTAGTGTAGCTTCATTTTTAGAGGTGATTAAATTATTTGCTTCTTTAAAAAATTTGGGTATCTTAACATATTATATTCTAGGGCCTATACAAAATACACTCTAAAATAAACTCAAACTCTAATTAAAATGCATTGTTCGCGCGCACAAGGCGTCCACACTATGGGATTTCTATTACATTGCATGATATATTGCTACAACGTGGACGTAAATTCCTAATTGCGTGTTTCATTTTTTATATATAATTTTTTATATTTGCTCAAACATGACTACAGTACATACGTCACGAAATAAATTATCGGCATGCAACAGATGTTATGATTCAAACAGATCGTCATGTTTATCTTGGACAACTGCATGTAAATATTTCAAAATTATACAAATAAAAATTAAAAAGAAATTATTCAAATATTTAATAAAATAATAATATTAATACAAATATCAAAATAAAAACCTACAATTTTAAATCTATAATGCCATTTTAAGTAAAATTATTTAATAAATCAATTCCTGTTTAGCCATGTATCGGACCGGCCGTGTTACATTGTATGTTACGTTACATCAGTTTGTACTCGGCTTTAGGTAGTTAGGGATTAATGATCTGCCTCTAGATGGGTGTTATGGTCTATTAGTTTTACTCTCGTGGTTTTTGGGAAGCGATTTAGGGTTAGTCTTTATGTATTATGGGATGTCGTTGGATCAAGAGGGCTGTTCGAACGATTGAAAAGGGTTCCCGTGGCCTTAGAACGTAAAGAGCAAATAAAAGAACATAGGCGAGTTTTTGTCGGTAAGTTTGACACGCCCTCTCGCTTTACCATGAAGCTGGAGATGTCATTTGGTGATGTCCCACCTCAAAACAGTGCCATGAGGTTTAACTACTATTTTACAACCAGAAAATATAGAAAAGAAAATTATATAGGTACAAAAGCTTACTTGTTTTTAAAGAAAGCAAAAGGAGAGTGGGACAAGAAGATATAGACATCGTGTGTAAGAGGAGTAGGTAAAAGAGATAAAAAAAAAACCCTTTAAAATATTTCAAGGATATAATTTGTTTTTATTATGGATAGGCTGGCGTCTATTAGAGGAAGTTTGAAAGTGGCGCCAGTGACTGACAAGCTGAAGGGGAATCGTTTGTCTTGGTATGGTCATGTAAAGAAGAGGGATGAAATGCGTGTTACCAAAAGAGTTATGAGTATACATGTGGATGGGTGGAGAGGGAGAGGGAGGCCAAAGTTAAGATGGATGGATTGCGTGAAGAATGATATGAAAGTAAAGGAATTTAGTGAAAGCATAACGAGTGACAAGGTAGAATGGAAGAAAAAAACGTATTGCTCCGACCCCAAATAAGATGGAAAAGGGCAGGAAGAAGAAGAAGATGGATAGGCTGGCGTCGGACCACTATCTCACCTGATGGTAAGCGATGAAGTGGCCGACGATGAAACACGCTGTGTCAGACTTTTATTGTCTTTTAAAACCCACCCCGTTCTTTCGTTGCATTTCATACCGGGGCCGAGCTCTCCTTTCAGAAGCATATCCTTGGACAGTAAACTTCGACTCTTCTAAGCCCCTACGGTTGCTGACACCGTGCGCGCCGTCGACGATTTGGTCTCGGTTCGGACGGTTACCGGACGGAGGAACGGCGAGCTACCCATTGCTCGCCGTTCGCGCGCCTGTGGTAACCGGTAATCGGGATCGGAATCCCGGTGGCGGCTCGGGTGTGAGCGTCGTTGTCTCATGCGGCTTCCTCCTTTACTGGCATTACTGCTTTGCAGTAGGCGGCGATTTGATTCTTTCCCAAAAATATTTAAAATGGTCACAAGTTGGACACCACCATCACTACTACACTACAACACAGGTCACGGCAGGTCATAACGGGCATTAAGCGCCAGCAAAGTGCAAGTGAAAAACAACCCCTTAGTCGCCTAGATGGCCTGGTGACTGTATTTTTGCTGACATAACAAGCTTATAACTTTGTGATTTTTCATGACACAGTTATGAAATTTTGTACATAGATTCCCTAAGCACGTGTTTCGGGTTTTGCAATACTAAAACTAATGTTGTATAATACATATACACTCCAAAACTTCATTTAAACGATTTCCGAAGTAGCAAAGCGCGTACTTTGGTATAAAAATAGCAAGGTTTTCAAGGGCACATGAACTTGACCGCTATATTGGGCAATACAGTGACAATGTTATGGTATTGTTGCCAAAAAAAAATGCTGTGACATTTTTTTCTTGTAACATTTAGAGGTTTCAATTATTGTGATGGCCGTGAAAATCCATTGTGATAATATCTACCTCATTAAATGTAAGAAAAGGACCACTTTCTAAAGTATTACTTATGTTTGCAATAGTTACGGGCAGTTCCGAAATCTAGGTATTCTTTAAAGTTCCTTTTGTTCGTAAAAAATGCTATTTTTCGCATCAGTAATTTTGCAGATGTCGATTTAATCTTATGACATAACGTGTGATTCTAGTCTAGGTAAAAAAATGCATTTTCAATTTAAACTTATGACATTTTTATTACTTGCTGTAGCTTGCGATTTCGTTCACGTCAGTTTATGAAACGGCATAAATGTTTGAATTTATGTTATTACTAGCTGTTGCGAGCGGTGAAAGTAATAAATTGTCCCAAATGTACATAGCATAGCGTAGTCTGTCTATAAAGTTGCCACTGCTGAGACTCAGGCCTCCTCTCTATGAGAGAGAATGAGCCGTAATCCAATACGCGGGCCAAGTGCGGGTTGGTGGATGTCGTATATCTTCGAATTTTTGGTTTTAGAACATGCAGGTTTCCTCACGATGTTTTCCTTCATTATTATCCAACAAAAAAAAATGGCCTCAATCATACTCTAGAGTTATGGGATATTAAAATAAAAAAAAACACCTCGTATATTTACACCACTTATTAGGTTAAAGTTCAGTGTACTTTTTAGTGCCGCCGTACTCAATTGGCGTAACAAAGGCAAAACAATAGAAGGTATTTGTAATCTTTTAAAGGCTTTGTTACTTATTTACCACTTCTATTATAAGGAGTTTAATAAAATAATAATAACAATTAAAGTGGGTCACTTCAAAATTGAAAATGATTAAGATCATTTAGCAATATAGCGGTAAAAAATTCATCCGTTGGTGTAAGGTTTATTTTTTGGATAATTTTTGAAGTCCTTAATCTACTTCTTAAGTATTATTACAAAATAAATCATTATTATTATTAAGTGTCTTCAAGACAAGAGTGAATAGGCTCATAAACTAGTGCGACTTAACATCAGAGATTGCATCACTGCTTACCATCAGGTAGGATCGCAGTCAAGCGCTAGTTTATATCAATTATAAAAATAATAATATACACCCTTAAATTTTGATCATTTTAAATCCCGTGGAGGGTCGATGCGGTACATGAAACAGTATCGGTTTGTAAAGATAAAATTAAAACGTAAAATACCCTTGTTTTAAAAATTCTTATTAATTTACGCATGTACGAAATTAATTTCTTTAAGAAAACGTCACCTAAGCGAGTCCAATGACCGGTAGTAGTCGGCGTTGTGTACTATTTCTTTACAAATCGATAGTCTTTCATATACCGCATCGACCCCCCACAGAATTAAAACGATCAAAATTTGGCGGTGTATATACATATAATCCACAGAGTAATCGAAAAATTTACAATCAACTAGCTTCCACTAGCGACTTCGTACGCGTGAACGTTGGTTGTAGGAAACAAGAAGTCGAAGTCAAAAACGGATAAAATTAACCTATGTTCATCCTTGAATTCCAAGCTTCCTTCGTACCAAATTTCATTAAATTTGATTCAGTAGTTTAACCGTGAAAGCGTAACTGACACACAGACAGACAGAATTATTGTCACATTTAAAATTATATTTAAAAAGTACTAAATTCAGACTGAAATACTCCTGTAACAGATTTCTGTTTTCAATTACGTTATTCTTAAAAATGTTCCCCTCTTTTTATTCTTACTTTTATTTGATTAGAAAAAGAAAAGAAAAAGGAACCCATCATTTTGTGCATGGCGCTTAGTGGGTTAATTGCATTAGCCCCTTATGCTTACCTATATTATGCAAATAAATAATTTGGTTGATTGATATTTACCGTGACAAAAACAAAAAGTAGTGCTAGTGGTTAGCCTGATTTGTACTGAGTGAAGGGCTCCCTTTTTCACACCAATCTGTCCACGGCACTTACGGGCCAGTCCCTCCGGTAATTGTCAAGGTCATTTTCAAACTTTGACATGTCGCTTGATTCACCTCTTATTATACGGCACTAGAATTGACTTTTGAACACAAAATCAGCTGAATACATAGTTAAAAATGCCTGGAATCGACCTGCATTCAAAACTATTTTTTTTTTCAATTTTGTTGCTTAATTCGTTCTTACATAACGCAGTCCAATTATGTATGAAGATTTGCTCCACCATGAGTTTCGACCCAGTAAACCTTTGAGTGACAGAAAGAGATCACATTTGAGGGTAGGATCCATTATATCAGTTTTGACAGGAAGTACTCCTTATTTTCCTCTTGAATACGTCCAAAGATAGTTGTCGCCAAGGGAGTGTGGAAGTGAATTTTATAGACGCAATGTAGTTTCAATTACAGGAAAAGTGCCATTATAGCAACTGGAAGTGAGATACAGGATACAAAGGAGGAGAAAACTGATGATATTGCTAATATTACGTCACTTGGCAGTGTAGCAACCATGTAGCGGAAGACACGGCGTAGTAAGGCTTTTCACAAGGTGGGCCAATGACCTAGTGAGGGTCGCTGATATCCGATGGATGTGAGACACATGTGCTTCCGGTACGCGGTCGCCACTTCTAAACCTTTCAGCCCCAAGGACCATCTGTTCTGCAAGCAATAAGCCCTGCCCATTTCCACTTAAGTTTGGCGATTCTTCGAGCCATGTCAGTAACCTTGGTTCTCCTGAGGATATCTTCATTCATCGATACGATCACGTAAAGAAATTATAAGCATAACTTTTCCATTGCCCTTAGGGTGACTATAAGCTTTCTGATGAAGCTCGTTGTGGCTGGTAACACACACTGGTTATAGACTTTAGTCTTGAAATTAAATCAACCCAACTGAACCGTCTGTCCCAGGTAAACGTAATCGTCTACAACTTGGAATGTAGTCTCTGGTCTTGACCAGTTGTTATGGTGACAGTTATGGGGAATCTATGTCTAAAATTGGACGTCTTTTGAATGAAATGATGACGATGTCATTTAGCTTAATACTTAAGCTTGGTCCAAAAGATTCAGATGACTATTGAAATTTTTCTCCCAGACAACAGACAGACAGATTTCACTATTTTTGCTCAATGTTCGTCTTAAAAGCATGACATTCACGTATTGTAAAACACAATGCATTTCAAAAAGTGCAATACAGTGCAAGTAATTATTTTCATTTTAAATCTTTAGACCGTGACTTATTGTACCTGAATGTATTGCAAAAATATATATTTTATTTCATGAAGAAACGTTATGTAACAGCAATTAAAGTTTGACATCTTACGTCAAGTGACTCTTGCGTTTTTTGTTGCACCGTTTAAAAGATGCACGTTTATGCTTATCAAATAGGTCTTTAGCGGTTACATTGGCAGATAATTTGCGCAAACTGCATCAACTAGATGTTGTTAGGATCGGAAATATAGGAAATGCTTTTGTGCATTTCGGAGTTATGTACCTGCAGGTAAAATTACTTTTAGTTAATCTCATTTGACTATGTTGTTTCGGCTTAAACTGGAATTATAGATTATCTCGTTTACATATAGTGTGTCTATTATAAGTTATCCAGAAGTGTTTACAATATCGTCTATAATCACATCAGATGATAGACCTTTCCTATCCTACTTATATATCTCAATTTTCGGCAACACTTATCCAGCTTCTCCTAGTCATACCGTAAAAATCATCGCTCCCAACACACGCATTACAGCTTCGCAAAAGGCGATGTCTTTTTGATTCCTCCTTGCTTTAGACCAGGACCTGATCAGGACCTGACGAAAAAGGCGTTCATCACTGTCGGTCCTTCTTTTGTAAGTAGGTTGCATGTTATATTCACCGATTCACGGTTTCCACTCAAGAACAAGTTGATTCCAATGGTCATGAATTTTCTCAGCTGGATCACTTCTTCCATATTGTCTTCCACTTCAAGTTCTGGTTCTAAGATTACCAAGACATGCGTTCTAATCTAGATTATCGGTTTGTCCTAGATATTTTTAAGTCGTAATCGCCAAAAATCTTTTTATTGGTAAAAATCAATTTTTCGCATCAGTAGATAATTTTGCAAATGTCAAATTGATGTTGTGACATAATGAGATTAGATTGTTTTAAAAATGAAAATTGATCACTTTTAATTTAAAATGTGTTTAATAGCGGTTGCTATAGACTTTGTCCGCGTTTAGTCTATAAAACTTTATAAATGTTTAAATTTAAGTGATAATGTTGCTTTTGTTATTTCTTATTTTTTAATTTGTAAAAATAGTATAGTATATATTTGCGTACCTTGTTAAGTTGTATTAAGGCGCACTGCAAGGAAAGATGATGGCAATCTCGAAAAACTTATTGTGATAGGTAAAGTGGCCTCGTGGACGCAGCCCAATACATTGGTATGAGCAGACCCGCACCGCTCTTGACTCTACGGTATACAATGCCCTTCACACCGCTAGAGACAAAAACAGACAGATGAATATCGTTCGGATGAAAGTGATGAAATAAGGAATTCACGACCCTCAGCGTTGAGGAATAGGGACGCAAGGAGGAGGATGGCGCACTTATTAAAAATTTGTAACATCTTCGCCGGAGAACCATATTTCCTAAAATAGTCCGAAAAAATGAGCAGAGTAAATTGCTCGCAGAAAATATGGTTAATATGGCTGAAAGTCCAGAACTGGCTGGTAATGTTGTTAAGCTTCTCACAAGGTGGACCGATGACCTAGTGAGGGTCGAGGGAAAGCAGTGAATGCGAGACGCATAGCACCGGACATTATGGCGACACTTGTGGGAGGCCTATATCCTACAGTACAGTAGTGTTATTTTGGCTAAAATAATTATGATGGACACTTTTTATACTTATTTGTATTTTAATTTATCGAAATAATTTTCATTCATTTCTTTTTCAATTCACAAATATAATTGTTTAATAAAAAAAACATAACATGTCGTTGTCAATCAAGTTTCCTTAAAATAATAGAGTATTCGAATATTATATAAAGTAAAGTAATAAATAAATAATTATCCGGAACGTAACGCAATTTTTTGAGAACATTGTTTGAGTAACATCGAAAAAAAAGTATAGTATCAATATAAATGATGAATAAACAGATTGACAGTTACACACTAATGCTTTTTTCTAAATTATTGGTTGTCATCAATTGAATGGAAAAGTTCAATGTCACGGAAAAATCGTGCAAACGATTAGTATAACTCGCTGTAAAGGTGACATTGCCCGCAATTCTTTATTGAAATACGATTGAGCAATTCTTGATTTAACACTTACAAGTATTAAAATAGCTTGACACAATTGGGTAATGTTTTGACCATGAAATCTTAGGTAGCGCTACCGGCTTTAATTAAATAGAAAAAAAGTATTAAGAGCTGGTCACTGAGTATTTTGTATGAACTCCACCTGGGTCTATACCGATTTTGAGGCCCCGTAAAAGCGGATTATTAAAAAAAAAAACTATTTAAGATTTTTGTTTTTGCCTTTTTAACAAAAAAGCTTTATAATTTTTTTGTAATCAAATAATTTCGTGACGTAATCTTGTAGATATACACGTTTTAACCTTTCAATTCAGTCTCGCGCGAATCGCCGAGGTGAGCGTACGCGTTAATTAGTGGTCGAGTTTGTACGAGCGTTGTTCTTGTTTTCTCGTACTACCTTCAAATTATATTTTAATAAATGTTACGTGATTATGGATAATATAGACTTTTGCGATGCAAGCGTAAGTGATATAGAAGAAGAAGAGTTGGTGCAGGAACGTGAGCAACTAGTTATAGACAATGTAGTGAAGGAAAGGGGAAAAAAGCCGGAGAAAAGAAAAGAGCGGCCTGATAACGAGGAAATAATAGAAGATGACGATGGTTTCATCACAGTGCGAAATAAAAAGGCAACCAGGAGACTGTCAGTGAGTTCTAATAATAAGGAGAACAACGAGAGCATAGATAAATCAACAATTAAGGAGAATACAATAGTATGTGTTTCATCGAAAGAAACTTTACCTAAACCTTTTGGCATGGCCAAATTGTTAAGAGCAGAAAATATTAAGAATATCCTTAAAATACAGTATAAGAATCCATACAAGATACTTATTCATTTTGAAGACAGAAAAGACGCACAGAGTTTGATCAATTGCAGTAAGTTTCATAGTCTGGATTATAGATGTCAATTCATAGATGAAATTAGTTTGTCATATGGGGTAGTGAAACAAATTGACCTAGAAATTGAAGAGAAGGAGTTTCTCGAGAGTATTACGTGTGAAAAAGAAGTTGTTTCTGCTAAGAGATTAAAAAGACAATTGGATAGCGGAGAATGGACACCAAGCGAGACAATTCGTGTTGGTTTTAAAAGTTCTACCTTACCACCGTATTTGCTAATATACGGGTGCAGGTTTAAGGTAGAACCATACACTTTCCCCGTTAGTCAATGTTCGGGTTGTTGGAGGTTTGGACATCTGATTAAGGCTTGTCCAACTAAGAAGTTATTGTGTCCAAAATGCGGAGGAAACCACAGCAATTGCGAAACCGACACTTTTAAGTGCATAAATTGTAAAGGCCCTCACATATCTATGAATAAATCCTGTCCTGTTTTTAAGAAAGAAAAAGCTATCCGACAAACCATGCGCGAGGAAAATTGCACGTATAGAAGAGCTTTAATGATATATCTAAACAAAAATAATCATCAAAAAGACAGTGAAAGTACTACTATAGGCGACAGTATTATTATTCCAACAAGTCAAGGTTCACGGTCGGTTTACAAAGAAAAGTCGTACAGAGATGTGTTATTGTCACAAGCTCAAAATCACACACAAAAAATGGATACAATACCCAAAAGTTCAGAGAATAGGGAAACGAGTCAAGATATTTTTATGGAGGAGCCTACAAACTTTCAAACTGCACCAAAACCTTCAAAATTAACTAATATTAGGGAACGATATGGACAGAACAATGTATATGAAGAAGAGCAACATCCAAATAACAGTGAAAGTACAGAAGACCAAGAGAGCCATAAATATAGAAATATATTTTATTTGAAAAAGTTAATGGATAAACTGAAAGAAATTTACTTTTCCAAGTCAAGTTTTGCTGTTAAAATCAAGTCAGTGATCAGTGTTATGGTTGAAGAAATTATTCAATTTGTAATAAGTTCTATGAAAGATGGAGATTTGGTAAATAAATTGTTCTCTCTTTTTAATAATGGCCCCTAGCAAATCACGGGATCTTGCTCTTAATTTATTGCAATGGAATTCGCGAAGTATTAGACCTAAAATAACCGAGTTTGAGTCACTATTGTTTAAAGAACAAATACACATAGCAATCATCTGTGAGACATGGTTAGAACAAAATAGTCTTTTAAATTTATCCCAGTACAACATCTACAGAAAAGACCGAGCCGACGGATATGGCGGAGTAGCAATCATTCTACATAAATCTATTACCTCTGAATTAAAGTTATCTAGTATTAATAATACTGGCATTGAAATATTGCATGTAAATATTAAAAATTGTAAACACCTGGAAAACATTGTCTCAGTCTACTGCCCATCATCGATCCAAACTAGACAATGTGATTGGGATGAACTATTTGCGCTGTGTTCTCACAAAACTCTCATATCCGGTGACTTTAACGGACATCACTCAAATTGGTCTTTTAAAACCGATGTAAGGGGCAATCAAATTTTAGATGCAGCGCTGGAATACGGATATATATCAATTAACGATGGCAGTGCCACTCGGGTAAGATTTGTCAATAATAATCTACAACAGTCATCTCCTGATATCACCTTTACTTCATCCGATGTAGCAATTAACTTTTCTTGGCGAGTCTTAAATGACAACTTGGGCAGTGACCATCTAATGATAAAAATTAAAATGAATTATAAAGACACTGTTCATGCGATTAGTAAACGCAATTTTAAAAAGGCGAATTGGTCAGGTTATAAAAAAGAAGTAGAACAGTCACTCTCTAATATGAATGCAAATATATTATCATTATGCGATATTCAGATAATGTATAGGACCTTTATCTCTATAATTGATAAATCTGCTGATAATAATATTCCACATACTAAAATTTGTAAAGACCCACAAAACAATTTTAAGCCTAAACCGTATTGGAACGCTAACCTTTCTAAAATTGTGGCACAAAGAAGACTTGCATTGAAAGAGTTCAGACACAATCCGACGCCGTCGAACTTGGCTGTGCTAAAGAATATAACTTCAAAAGCTAAACAGGAAATTCAAAAAGCTAAGACAAATTGTTGGCAAGAGTTCTGCACTTCGATTGATGGCACCGTAACATCATCGGAGATGTGGCGCAAGATGAAGTGGATTAAGGGATATAAACAAGCTGGAAACTACGTTTCTATTGAGAAAAAAAATGAGCTTTTGCATAGTTTAGCCCCAGATACAACTCTTTCGCCTAAACCCCTGTTTACTTCAAATAATGCGACATTGGAATCAGAGTTTTCACTACAAGAATTGGAGGCATGTATTAAAAAAAAAGATACAGCTCCCGGAGATGACAATGTCACTTATTCCATGATATTTAACCTGCCTAACGTTGCAAAAAAATGTTTACTCAATATATATAACAAAATTTTTGTATCTGGATGTATTCCTGATGAATGGCGTAATATTAAAATTATTCCTATACCTAAAATTGGAACTAACTCCAAGTTAAGACCAATTTCATTAATATCTTGTCCTTGTAAAATATTTCACTTAATGCTGACTAAAAGGATAGAGTGGTTTATTGAACATTATAATATATTATCTCCTAGTACAGCCGGGTTTAGAAGGGGTCGATCATGTTTGGATTCTCTTGCACAGTTGATAACTAATATTCAGTTGGGTTTTACTAAAAACACACCCACCTTAACTTGTTTCTTAGACATTGAGAACGCATACAACAACGTGTTAATTGACAGTGTGGTTAAAATGTTAGATAAGTTAAAAATAGGCCGTCGAACATGTAATTATTTATGGGAATTCCTAAAAGAAAGACACCTAATCGTTAAAGATGACACGGATGGGAAGGGTGGTATCATTAGGTGGACCAATAGAGGGTTGGCACAGGGAGATCCAATCTCTCCGTTATTATTTAATATTGTAACACTTGAAATTTGTAATGCAATTAATAATATGAATATGGTTAAAGTGTGTCAATACGCTGATGACTTTGTCCTCTTTATTAGTTCAGAAAAAGTAAATGACAGTATTAGTAGAATGCAATCGTCATTAAATCATATGGTAGCGATGTTATCTGCTATAGGTTTAGAATTATCAACGTCTAAATCACAAGTCTGCCTATTCAGTAGAGGATATAGAAGGCAAAATGCTCAGTTATATTTAAATGAAGTTCCTTTAGTAGTAGCTGATAAAATAAAATATCTAGGTGTTTGGCTAGATACTACACTTCGATGGGGTAAGCATATTAATGAACTTAATGAACGATGTCAGAAAATGTTGATTATTATGAAAGTATTAGCTAGTTCTAACTGGGGAATGCATCCACTACAACTGAGACTTTTATACATATCCTTAATAAGAAGTCGATTGGACTATGGCTGCATTTTTTATGACAGTAGTGTAAAATCTCGATTGTATAAATTAGACAAAATTCAAAACAAAGTTATGAGAATTATTGGTGGATTCATTAAAACTACCCCTATTCATGTAATGGAAAGCGAGTTGTGCTTACCCCCATTACATATAAGACGTAAATATTTAGCATTTAAATTCTGTCTTAAGGTTAAATCGTGGACCAATTGTGTGACGAGTGAAAATTTGTCTGATCTTGGAAGTCTTAGTACCCACAGATACTGGGCAAATAAAAAAATACCTGCGCTAATGAATACTTATAATGTTATTAAAGAAGAAAAAATGTACTCGACTAATCCACTAGATATGTTTAAATTAAATACTTGGTGTAGCAATATTGCAATTAAAAATGTAATTAAAACTCATCTATACAGTGTTAATAGGCCCAAAAGTTCATATGAAAGTAATTGCTTGAGAAATGATGTCTTACAAGAATTAAGCTACACATATAATGGGTGGTACAAATTGTTCACCGATGGTTCTAAGAGTTCTAAGATTGGGGCAGCCTTTTATGATCCTATCACCAAAACAAGTGGATGTTTCAACATTGTATCTAAAGTGTCTATCATGACAGCTGAGTTGTTAGCTATTTCCGAAGCGTTATCCTACATTGCCACACTACAACACACTAATGTTGTAATATTCACGGATAGCAAGAGTGCGCTCCAACATTTGGCTCGGTGCGCCTCTGGACACAGAGGTGTACCGATAGCCTTTGCTGTCTTGCGTAAAATACAATCATCTCTTTCAAACAATGTTAATTTGATCTTGCAGTGGATCCCGTCACATATTGGTCTACAGGGAAACGAGGAGGCTGATAGATTAGCTAAGATAGCAGTAACGTCAGGTATAGAAATTTATGTTTTACCAGTTCATTCGGAAATTTTATCAAAATTCAGAACCTATTGTTATGAAGAGTGGAAAGAATATTTTTGTAACAAATCGAGAGATAAAGGGATATGGTATAAAACAATCCAATATGAGCCTCCTCGAGCCCCATGGTTTAGTAATTTTAAAGTTAGTCGAAAAACATTAGTAACTTCTTTCAGGATTCGTTCCGGACATATGCCATTAAGAGCCTTTGCATTTTTAATGAAAAGGGTGGACTCTCCGAACTGCTTAGTTTGTCATAATAAAGTAGAAGATGTCTATCACCTTTTGTTGGAGTGTGTCAGGAACGAGTCTGAAAGAAGTTCGTTAATTAGTGTATTAAATATAAATAAGCTAGATTTAGGTATATTTAACGTTATTTTAACCAAACCAATGTCACCAGAAGCTATTTTAGTTTACTCACTAGTAACTCCTTAATTGTGAAACTTGGATAAGGTACGATGGAACTGGTATAACATTTTGTTAAAAGTTCCTTAAATAAATAAATTAAAAAAAAAAAAAAAAAAAAAACCTTTCAATTGTGATAATTGCAGACACAATTGAAAGACATTAGGTGCGCGAACGCCGGCGTTCGCTTGGGGTTTAATGAATTAAATCGTAAATTAGAGTCAGATTCTCGTTTTTTTTTTTTTTAACGGGCCAGCTAATTTATATCAACTGTTGATTTTTGTCCAGCAGTGAGTCATATAAGTTAATTTTAATTAAACTTTCTTTTATATATCTGTTCCAGAAGTATAAAAAATTTCAAAATAAGTAAAACCTGGCCTTAAGTCTGTTGTATTGTGATATTAGCCGTAACATATTGAAAGGCGATACAATAGCTGCTGAACCGATTGTCAATGAGACTAGAAAGTTTTAGGTTGTAGGAGCATTTGAAACTGTTACCGCGACCTTGAGACCTTACCACGATGTGTTCAAGTGTTAAGTGTGCGAGCGACAAAGAGGGATGGAGCTATACAGTTCATCATCAGCCTTTTTAATGTTCCCACTGTTGGGACTCAGGCCTCCTCTCTAGGAGAGTAAATGGGCCATAATCGACCACGCGGGCCCAGTACGGATTGGTGAATGTCACATGTCTTCGAATTTTTGGTTCTAGGAAATGCCGGTTTCCTCACGATGTTTTCCTTCACCGTTTTGTGAGTGGTGGTGATGAAATAAATTACACAAAGTAATACGCCTGTCTGGGTTTGAACTTGTGATCTACAACTCGTAAGTGGAAGCCATTACCACTCGGCCACCGCTGCCTTTTTTTTTAATTTAAGCGAAACTTGAATTTAAATAGTTCAGAGTCGGTAACTGAACCGATTCCAATAATTTCTACACCATTTTAGATTTTTTACAAAAAATATCTTTTTTAAAAAGATTACAAGTTAGACACCACCGACACTAAGTACAACATAGTAACGGTTGGTCATAGCGGACATTAGGCGTCAGCGCACAGCTGGGTGCGGGAGCAAATCCCTCAGTCACATGGAAGCCCGATGACCATGTATATGTGTGGACAAATATGTAACATAACAAGCTTGTAACTTTGTGATTTTCATGATACAGTTATGAAATTTTTTACATAGATTCTATACACAAAAATACCATACACATTTTTACATTATATACTAAAAAAATAATGTAAAACTACAACCCTTTTTCAGTTTCGTTTAGTTCGTCCAATGAATCGTGTAAAGAGCTCGTGGTAGGGCCTTTGTAACGTAAAAAGGAAAAGTCTGCCACACTTTCTAGCTCCATCAGCTAGTGAAGTTATTCTATGCTTGTATGCTTCTGGAGCAGCGCCGGCGTACCAGAAAATGTAGCGTTAGAAGGCATCTTACTGTAGACCATTGACATGATGTGGACCCGTATCCATCGTAGGCGTAGGCTTGCGGACGACGAGAAATAGGTAGCTCACCATCATGCCGTCCAGTAACTCTTCTGCTCCAGCGCACATGATCAGCGGCGCGTAGTGTTTCACACGCGCCTCAAAGATATATCAGCGTAACCGTAGGGGCCCAGTACTGCCCTGGTAATCGATATAGCAGTAAGTCAAAAAAGGCGGTTTCGAGAAAGATTTTAAAACAGTATTATTCTACTGTAAAAAACACATTTTTCCCTTCCCCTTTTGACATATAGAATATAAAAATCAAGTGTGTCTTTTTATCACAAACGCTAAAATTGTAACAAATATATTTGCGCGCCGTTTTCTCGAAACCGCCTTTTTTGACTTATTGCTATATCGATTACCAGGGCAGAGTACCTCTACCATGAGTTTAAAGCAAAAGTATTTATAGATACTCGATACCGACTACGTAAATATTTTGTATGGCAAATTTTACAGCGCCTCTAGCGGTTAGTTACGGAACCAAAATTTACCATACAAAATATTTAGGTAGTCGGTATCGAGTGTCGACAAATACTATTGCTTTAACCTCATGGTAGAGGTACAGCAGTGCCGAAGACTACTAGGGCCATTTGTTCGAAAGGGAAAACCGGCGTCCTAGAACGCAAGACAGAGAAGGAACATAGGTGTGGTTTTAGTCAGTAAAAGTCTGACACGCCCTCCTGCTCCGCCCTAGAGTGGGAGAAGCCAAGATTTCCTATCTAAAAAAAAAAACCGTATCGCATTCAAGTGATAAATACTGGAACCACTTAAGAGCTATAAAAGGCATTCGAGCGTATCAACACTATCAAACTGATGCATTTCAATTATTTTTTTTATATCTAATGGGGTGACTGACTTTAAGTGAGATCTAATCACGACATTAAATAAATAAGTGATTAAATATTTATCTGATTTAATGGTTTTGGTATATTAAACATAGCACTCAATTGCGGTCATTTTACGAAGCAGCTAAACAACTCAACAATCGATGTTTTTCCGTGAGAATATACGAGTTGCTGATGATTTGGACCCAGTGTCCGAATCAACATTATGTTTTTTACAACATATTATATTTTTGGCTTCCATACCTTATAAGGAAAAAACGGAACCCTCATAGGAACACTTTGTTGTCCATCTGTCTGTCAAGACACTTTATAACAGGAACGCGTGAAGGTATCGAGTTAAAATTATTACAGTTAACTCAGGTCTGCGGTCAAACTTCTGAGTTAATGGAAAAAAAATATAGGGCTGAACAAACCTTGGGTCCGTTAGGCGAGAAATAACACGAGTTCTGTACAACTAGTACAATAGAACGTTTATTTTATGAAATCAGATTCACACAAAAAAAATATTTCTTAAATTACTTATACTAACGGCGGTAACGAAACCATAGCGCGATCTAAATCGACGCCAACGCCATCTATCGAGCTCGTGAGTCAACTTTGGACACTTAGTGGATCGCGCCGTGGTTTCGTCACATACAAATTTGGACATACCGCCCACCAAGGACATAATGCCGAATGTCATTCAATCAAACCGCCCACCATGCCAAAATCTTAAAGTAAATATTATAAGAATAAACAGAAAATCTTATTTTGCTAGGGGCAATATCGATAATTTTGATGTAGGTCTTTTAATTAGGGAATTTTTGGTACGGATCGTCACCACCCGGGTAATTTTATCTGGCCCAGGGTGTTTGTGCTCTACTTTACCCAACAACCACTTTCCAGGAGGTAAATCGTCCTCCTTAACTAAGACGACATCGCCTAGTGATGGTTCCGGGTTCTGGTATTCCCATTTATTCCTTTGCAGAAATTGATGTAAGTAATCCTGCGACCATCTACGCCAGAAGTCCTGCATCATTCGCTGGTGGAGTTGCCATCGCCGCAGAGTATGAATATTTGAAGTTTCAAAATTGGAATCTGGTACTACGACGAGTGGTTCCCCCACCAGGAAATGACCAGGAGTCAATACCAAGAGCTCATTTTGGTCCTCTACGTGTGACATTGGCCTAGAATTTAGGCAGGCCTCAATTTGAGCTAACACTGTGGCCATCTCCTCGTAAGTCAACGTAGAGTTCCCTATGACTCGCTTAAGATGAAACTTCATGGACCTAATGCCAGCCTCCCAAAGTCCCCCAAAATTGGGTGCGCGAGGAGGAATAAAGTTCCAATGAGTCCCGTTGTTCGCGAGATATTCTGCCAGTTCCGGTTTGAAGTTTGATTTTTCTTCATTGAACAAGCACAATAACTCGCGAGCCGCTCCTACGAAATTTGTGCCGTTGTCGCTATACAACTCAGCACATCTGCCCCGTCTTGCAACAAACCTTTTAAAGGCAGCCAAGAAACCTTGAGTGCTTAATTCGCTTACTGCTTCGAGGTGCACCGCTCTTGTCGACATGCACACGAACAAGGCAACATAACCCTTATAAGATTTATTGCCCCTACCCTTTGACACTCTTATATTGATGGGCCCTGCATAATCTACGCCACTAATGAGAAAGGGTTTGTTTGGAGTCACACGGGCTAAAGGTACCTGTCCCATGAGCTGAGACGTGGCCTTAGTTGAGTACCGAATACAAGTGACACAGTTTCTGTAACATTTTTTAACCAACGCCTTGACCCCTAAAATCCAGTACTTTGACCGCAAGTACGTGGTCATAAGTTGCGGACCACCGTGAAAAGTTTTTTGATGCGCTTCGGCAATCAAAAGACCGGTTAAAAATGATTCCTTAGGTATAAGGATTGGATGTTTCTCATTAAATGTTAAAGCAGACATTTCTAATCTGCCGCCAACTCTTATTATCCCGGTTGAATCTAAAAATACATTTAAGGACCTTAGCTTCTTCCTTTTTCTATCTAAACATCCTTTCCTTTTCAGTTCTTCCAACTCTTCCGAAAATCCTTCTTCCTGACTTCTCCTAACGCATACCTCTTTGGCATCCTCAATTTCTTGTCTGGACAAGACTTTGTCGTGCCTGGTATATAGCTTTCCTCTAACATTCAACCATCTTCGACAATAGGCAATCACTCTAACAAGCCTGGAGAACGAGGAAAACCTTTGCCATAAAGCTACGTCAAAGATAGCCGTCTGTACTCTAACTGCTTCGAGATTAGTCACTAGATGCTTAGGCCTTTTAAAACTAATCAACTCCTGTCTTAAAAAATCGGGACCTTCAAACCATATGGAGGTTGTTGAAAGCTCTGCAGGAGATATACCTCGCGATGCACAATCCGCTGGGTTTTTCTTGGTGGGTACGTGAGACCAGTGCTGAGTGTCCAGAGTTAACAAAATTTCTGAGACCCGATTCGCCACAAAGGTTTTCCAGCGGCTCGGATGATTATTTAACCAAGCCAGAACTACTTCACTGTCAGTGAAAGCATGCAACTGATCCTTGGCTATTCCCATAACTTCAGCTACTTCAACGATGAGCTTAGCCAACAGTACAGCCCCACAAAGTTCGAGCCTGGGTATCGACACTTGCTTTATGGGCGCGACCTTCGTTTTAGACGTCAATAAAGAAACGTGGATTTTTCCCTGGTCATCCATTACTCTGAGGTATACCACAGCAGCATATGCCACCTTTGAAGCATCCGAAAATCCGTATAATTCGCGTTTATGCTGATTACACGTGTGTAACCAACGTGGAATTTTTATCTCAACCAAAGCAGCCAAGTTTCGACGGTAAGTAAGCCATTCACTTAATAAATTATTTGGAACTTCTTGATCCCACCCTATTCCAGCTAGCCACAGCTTTTGTATTAATATTTTAGCTACAATAATACTGGGCGCTAACCATCCGAGTGGGTCAAACAAACGTGAAATGTCCGAAATAATTTTCCTTTTTGTTGCAGGTTCAACTAGCGGCGTGAGAACGACAGAGTACTGAAAGAAGTCACCACTTGGATTCCAGGTAAGTCCCAAAATCTTTGTTATGTCATCAACCTTAATACTTAAACCCTCATCTTTGCCACCTTTTTCATTCCATATCTTATCTAACAATTCTCGGCAATTGCTTCTCCATTTCTGCAATTGAAAACCTCCTTTTGCTAGCACCTTACTTAACTCTGAGTAAATATGAAATGCACCTTCCATATCTTCAGCTCCTGTCATCACATCATCCATATAGAAATCCTCCAAGATGACCTTTGCAATATCAGGCTTATCCAAGCACTCGTCATAGGCCAATTGTTGCAACGCCCTTACCGCCAAATATGGTGCTGATGCAGTACCGAAAGTAACGGTAATCAGCTCATACTCTTGAAGCTCCATGTTCGGACTGTCTCTCCAAAGTATTCTTTGAAATGGCGTATCTTCCCTATTTACCAATACTTGCCTATACATTTTTATTATGTCTGCTACCAGACCTATCTTATGCGATCTCCAGCGCAAAATGGTATGACGAAGTTCAGATTGCAACGCCGGGCCAACCATCAATTCATCGTTAAGTGCCTTGCCCTTGGTTCCCTTACAGGAAGCGTCAAAGACGACTCGGACTTTAGTCGTGTCCTTATCCTCCCTGACAACTGCATGGTGAGGTAAATAAATTGCTGCTTTATTACCCTTTTCTTTATCGGCAACCTTGACCATGTGATTTAAGTCTAAATATTCATGCATGACTTTTGTATAATCTGCCTTTAATTTTGGGTTTTTTCCTAGCCTTATCTCTAAACCTTTTAATCTTTTTTCAGCGATGCTCCTGGATTCACCAAGCCTGTTGACCGGGTCAGCGTCACGTAGGGGTAATTTCACAATGTACCTGCCTTCCTTATTTCTCATTGTGGACGCTATAAATAGTTTCTCGCACTTAATTTCATCCTCTGTGAGCATTTTTTTCGTTTCAGATGTTTCAGCCTCCAGTTCCCAGAACTTTTTCAGCATGCTGTCAGCATCAAAACTTGAATGCATTACATGGAGATGAGAATGTATATTGGATGAATTATCTACCTCACAGGCTCCCGATATTATCCAACCAAACGCAGTTCCCTGCGCCAAGAGAGAACCACCCAGATTTCTTTGAATGCCTTCTTGAATGATTTGGCTGTATACCTCAGCACCTAATAAAATGTCGATCTTATTAGGTCTGTGATATGCCGGATCAGCCAAATCATCGACTGTCAGATTTACCCATTCTACCCTGGTTACTTTGGTAACTGGGAGAAGGGACGTAACTGATTTCAAGATATAAGCATCAACCTTAACCTGAAACTGGGGGTCTACTCTCGACCTTATATTAATTTTGACCGTGGACTTTGAAGTCACACTTTTTTCACCACCTACACCTACTATGGTGTGTTTGGCCGCAATCTTTTTTAATCCTAAGTACTGAGCCGTAGCTTCAGTAATAAAAGACCCTTGCGACCCCTGGTCTAATAATGCCCTAACCGGAAGATAAGTCCCGTCTTTAGACTCAGCTTGCACCACAGCTGTAGTTAATAAAACCGTTTTACAACAGTTCCCTGTCGAAAGACAAGACACAAGTGGCTTATTAGACCCCTCCGCTTGCGCGGAAAGCTTAATGCTGTCGGATTCAGCATTTTGCTCCATCGACCTTTTACTCGTCGACGAAGCTACCTCGTGAACCGTCTCATTTTCTGCGCTAGCAGAACCAGAATCACCACTAGGGTGCAATAAAGAATGGTGGCGGCGTTTGCACACCCGGCATCGGACCATGTTTTTGCAAAATTTGGCAGAGTGGTTGCTGTTTAAACACACAAAACATAAATTTTTCTCCATTGCAATATCACGTCGTTTGCCATTAGATTCTTTGGCGAATTTTTTACAAGCAGTAATTTTATGATCAGCCTTGCAATACGCACACGACGTAATTTTATTCTCTTTTACAATGTGAAAAGATTTGGTACTTTTGCTCTCTACTTTGTTGGGCTTGGTGTCTAAATTTTCTAACCCTCTAAAACGCCCTATCAAAAAATCAGAAAATTGCCCAAACGTAGGAAAGTCGTCAGATGGATCTGAGGACACCTTTAATTCCCATGCCTTTCGGGTATCTTTGTCTAATTTCGTGCTCATTAGATGAATAATCAAAATATCCCAAGATGAAATATCTACACCTAGATTTTTGATAGACTCTAAACAATCTGATGTGGTACTAATTAACTTCTTAATTTCAGAGGCAGATTCAGACACCAAACTTTTTTGATTTAGCAGCCGATTCAAAATGCCATTAGCCAAAAACCGCTTATTGTTGTACATACGATCCAATTTTTCCCAAGCAACTTGATAGCTATCAGATGTCAGTTTAATATTCCGCAATAACTGTTCTGCGTCACCAGTTAAATGACCCCTGAGATAGTAAAACCTTTGAGCATCGTCCAGAGACTGGTTTTCATGCACAAGCCCTAAAAACAAATCCCTGAACGTCTGCCACTCAGTGTATTTCCCGGAAAACGTTGGTATTTTAATTTCTGGCAATTTGAAACGTCTGGCTAACCCTTGACATTGACTATTAGAACTTGAATTTAACTGTGTCTCTGGGGTTTTTAAATTATATAACATTTCCTTTAAATCAGTCTTAAATTGTACATACAATTCTTCTACCTCATCATAGACACAATTTTTATGATAATCCGAATTGTACAAATCACTTCGCTTAACTTGACTGATAATTTTAGTATGAGTGCCTGTAAATAAACTCCACTGTTGTTCCAAGTTATCCAGCCTAGTTTCAATATATGGAATGGTTAAACGCTCTTTAGGTGACTTTTTAAAATTAGTCTTAACTTTCAGAATTTTTGCTCTAATATCCTCCTGTAAATCGTTAAACCCTTCCATTGTAAATTGTTTATCAAGACTCTGTAATTGACTTAAAACACTCAAACAAAATCGTCACAAATACCACAATAAAAATGTAAACAAAGCTAAGCAGAAAAATGAACAAGTCTATTTGTTTGTACATTCAAAAATATACACAAAGTTAAAACACGAATTGGTTAAAATTTTACAAGTCTTTTTGCAAGTTATTCAGGTAAAAATCGGGCATGGATTCCCCGTCTCAACCAACTATTACTTAAAACTATTACAAGTCCAAACTAATTAAATTTTTCTAAGTTAAATTTCAACACTATCTTGAAAGATTATTAAATTTTTCCAGTAGTCTTTACTTTAAGGTTCAAATTTGCTTGTACTTCTCAGATTTATTTCTTCTAGTAAATAAGAGCGAAAATGTACTCACAGTTAAACACTGCACTCACTATCACTGATTTTCTTCGACGTCACGCGCCTGCTACAAGTGGCGCCCTCTGGCGCTCCGCAACCTGCCTTTCACCTCCTCCCGAGTTCACCGCTCCTCCGGATGTAGCCACCCGGCTCCACCACTGCCTTGACGCCTTAAGCCGCCTTGCTGTAGGGATGTTCTGGACAGCAATCCACTGCCAGTAGCGACAAAACGGGTGGTAACCACTACCACCACCGGTGATTACCAAAAAACACGCCCTGCTATCCGGCTCGAAGGACCATGAACAAACCTTGGGTCCGTTAGGCGAGAAATAACACGAGTTCTGTACAACTAGTACAATAGAACGTTTATTTTATGAAATCAGATTCACACAAAAAAAATATTTCTTAAATTACTTATACTAACGGCGGTAACGAAACCATAGCGCGATCTAAATCGACGCCAACGCCATCTATCGAGCTCGTGAGTCAACTTTGGACACTTAGTGGATCGCGCCGTGGTTTCGTCACATACAAATTTGGACAGGGCCGTTGTCAAAAAACGTGTATTTTGACACCTGAAGAGAATTAAAATTTAAAGGGTACATCCCGTTGACCTAGAATCCTAAAATTTTGTTTGAAGCAACTCTATGGGTCTTGGTCTCTTAGCGTAAGTATAACGAAAAAAGAGAACCATTTTGTAGTAACCTCACAAAAAGAAACTTTTTTTTACTATTCCGAAAAATCTTCGTAACTCAATTCTTTACTTGAGCTGTTTTCATAAGTAGATTTGTACGGAACCCTCAGTACACCAGTCCGACTCGCACTTGACCAGTTTTTTTTAACTGACTGTACTAAACAGCTTCAATTTTGGTGGTGTCCAAATCATCAGAGAAAAAATAACTGAAAAATGTGTCGATTTGGACACTGTGTCCGAATCAACAGCAACTCTACGCGTATATCAAATTACCACGATCAAACTCTGACATCATTGCACGATTAACCGCAAAATGATTGACCACTAAAAATAAATAGTAACATCGAATTCAGTTGTTTCAGAGCACGTAATCAACTGTCAGGTAAATATTTATGAGCCGGCTGTGTCTGTATCAAATAGGTATATTATGTTTGATAGCGCTACCTCATTGGCTTAGTGGTCGCCAACGCTTCGGTCAAGGCTTCGAGTTTCAGCCGTTCAGGAACCGTTCAGGCACTGCCGGCACATTGAAACTTCCTCTAATAAATTGATTTTTCACTTTATGCATATCGTAACATCATACACTAAATAATGGTACTGTAAAAAAAATAAACAAAAATATTAGGCCTATGAAGAAAATAAATATTACAAACACGTTTATGTCATAAAAACACCAATAAGCTTCCTAATATTTCACAACTAACTACCTAATGACTTATATAAAAACTCCAATATTTTTAAAATTACGACTGTGAGAACATTTACTGTTGCCTTTCTATAGTAGAATCCTAATGTATTCGGAACATGGAGGAAGCAAATCTATGGAGTAGGTAGACAGAATTATTTTTTAGTACTTAATGGTGGTATGTGGTATGGTAGGTGAACAGTGGTGGCCTAGTGTAGATATGTGACATTCACCAACTTGCACTGAGTCCCCGTGGTAGATAACGGTCCATTACCCCTTGTGGAGGGAGGCCTAAGTCCCAGAAGCACATTATAATGTTGATCATGCTGTGCTTGATTGATGGAGAGGCTAAGTTAGCTCGTGCTCAAATAATAACAGTCGCAAAGGTGAATCTTTAAGATTAGGCAACGCGTCTATCACATACTGAGGACTCCACCATGTAACGGAAAAAGCTTTGGTTCCATTGTTAAATTATAGATCTTTGTCAATCGTTACACCAGTCAGAAGCCGATAAAATTGATACCAGTTTTGCTAAGGAGTTATTGGGATGTGGAGATAGGGTCATTAAAAAAACCCATTAAAATGCCATTTAAAATGCTGATTTTGGTTAGACTGGACCCTTACTGAGAATGGGTGATTGTGGAAAATCGAAATATGTCCCCACTACCTAGCAAAAAGTGATGAGAAGCATCACCGTGAACAAAATGGGCCCTAAAATAGGCCCGTCCCGGCTTGAAGGACATTTATGAGAATGCACATAAGTAGAAAATAAGATGACTGGGTAGACTGACTCTAAAGGTAGAACTACACTGCGCACACGTGGGCTACACACGCCGATCTGGGAGCGTCGGTCTCCATACATTTTATATGGAAAATAGACTGTTAGAGCTACACTTGACCCACGCCACGCGACGTCGTTCTCCGTACAAATCAGGCGTGTTACACGTGTGCGTCGGTCTAATGTAGTTCTAGCTTTAATTACTTCCGTAAAACTGTTAGTGTATGTATTTGGATAACATGTTTTGATAGAAACCAAAATGGACTCTCCATTTCTTCACACTCTTGACTCTATGTCAACGCCCGCCAATTTCACTGATAAAACGATATAGGCGTTTAGAAATTGAACATTAATTGGACATTACATTTAACGGCCTTATATTGCTTCCAATCGGCTTTCCCAAATTAGGAATTTCTAGAATTTGTGTAACTGGTGAATTGCTATTGGCATTTCTTATAACAGATGTCACGTGTCATTGAATTTGCATTCCTAAAAAGACAGAATTTCAATGTTTGATGACATCCTTGGTACGAAATGGATTTTCACGTTTATTTTCGTAGCAGTAAGGGTGCTTTTCGTAATTTTTTAATTGACCTTTGTTCAACTGTTCCTGTAATTTCAATCAATAAAACGGATAGGATCGTAGCAGGTATTCACGTCAAGACTGAATAAGTTATATCTAGACGTAATCCGGGCTTGCCTAGGCAAGCGTACTCCAACATTAACCATCATTGCTTACCTACATGTGAGTTAGTGGTAAAGTGTGAATAAATAATTAAAAAAAAATCGGTCCATTTGTTGTGTCTACTAGTCCCATGGCAAATAACGTCAGTTCATCTACGGGAAATTTAAAAGCACTCATTTTGAAATTAAGTTTAATTGTGTTAGAAACTCACAATATTCCCTGTAGTCCTTTCAAGCGAAAACACATAAAACATTGCTTAACGTCAGAGGAAGAAATACTGAGATAAACATTTTTTCAAGCAAGGGTTTTCTCAGACTCCCGCTATGCACTCCCAATCAACAACATTTAGTTAGAGATAAAACTCTTTTTTTATGGTGGGATTCATCCAATGACAACCCCCGCTCTTGGGCGGAGCGGGAGATAGTGTCAGACTCTTACTGACTAAAAGCCCACCCCGTTCCTTCTAGCATTCATACCGGGGCTCGAGTTCCCTTTCGGATAACCCTGGCACCAGTAGGCTTCGACCCGGCTGGGCCCCTGCTGTTGCCGACAACTCCTTGAGGCGCGCAGGAATAGTGCGCGCCGTCGACGACTTAGGCTCAGTCCGGACAGTTACCGGAATGTTGGACAGCTACCCATTGCTCACTGTCCGCAAGCCCACGCCTACGGTGGCCGGAAATCGGGATCGGAATCCCGGCGGCGGCGGTGAGAGCGCCGTTCTATCTCCCGCTCCACCCGAGAGCGGGGTTGTCATTGATGATTTTCCCACCATAAAAAAATAAAAATAAAATGTTGTCTGAGAAATATTGTAATATCTCTTTCTACTTAGTATTTTTTCTCCTTCTCTGTCAATAAAAAATCACTTTTAGTGATAAAACCACCCGTTGTTTCATCCCATTCATTTTATGCTTCTACTATAATATATTATGGTGTACATTAAAGAGTATATTCATCTATCTTCACCCATTTGGAGTAGAAGGATAGGCAGTATCCGAAATCTCTCGACTACCGTTGCTCGTTGTTGATCCTTCAGTTGCTCGTTGCGGTCCAAGCCCACCGTGACTCTTTCGAACAATCCCACAGACCACCGTCAATTACAAAATAAACGTAGAAATTATTGCTTTCGATTCTAAACAGAATGTCATAAAGGTGCTCGAAATTGTTGGCCTGGTTCTAGCGCGATACATATTTATTGGTACGGATTCCAATTACATTGATATTGTCCATTTGCGCTGGACTATGTATGTTATTTGCTCAGGAAAATTTAATTCGGTTTAAAGTTTTGTGCTGTAATAACAGTCAAAGGATTTAAAGAGGTTTTGGTAGGTGATTTTGTGTTTGGGAAGAGATTAATATTTTCGAGCTTCAGATTATTACTTAAATAATAATCCTGTATTAACAGTTAAGGTAAATGCGTGCATTATGTTTGGCGCATTATAGAGTAATGGTAATAAACCCGACTTACGAGTTGTATTTTGCGGATTCAAACCCGGCCAGATGCATTACTTTGTGTATTTTATCCCATCACCACTGCCCTTAATTCATTAAACCCCAAGCGAACGCCGGCGTTCGCGCACCTATTGTCTTTCAATTGTGTCTGCAATTATCACAATTGAAAGGTTAAAGCGGTAAATGAAAACATCAAGAGGAAACCGGCATGTCCTAGAATAAAAAATCGAAAACATATGACGTTCACCAATCCGCATTGGGCCCGCGTGGTGAAATACAATCCATATTACTTCTCCTAGAGAAGAGGTGTAAGTCTCGGTAGTGGAAACACCAGTTAATGTCAACATCATCTTTCTGCACTTGTCCTGTGTTATTTTGGGTCACCGCAACATGTTTTTTTCTTCCATTCTGCCTTGTCACCCGTTGGTTATCACTAACTCCTTTTTCTTTCTTATCACTCTTTACACAACCCATCCATCGTTTCTTTGGCTACTCATTACTATTATATTATATTGTATTATATTATATTATATTATATTATATTATATTATATTATATTATATTATATTATATTATATTATATTATATTATATTATATTATATTATATTATATTATATTATATTATATTATATTATATTATATTATATTATATTATATTATATTATATTATATTATATTATATTATAATATATTAGTTTATGCTTATGTACTCTTATGTCAATGTAATGTGCTTATAGTTTCCCTGTATTACTATTCAATTCTCAAAATCGTAGAGGCGTGAAAGATTAACTCAAATATATAGATTTTTTATTTATATTTTACATTCTATTCACAATGCACAAGGACATCCCAATACACATTTCCAACTTATAAGTTTTATTTGAACGCAATGCAGAATAATCTCCTAAAGGAAATGATAAAGTGTGTTACAAATGTTTCATTTAACAAACAGTATGTACGGTTGGCAAGCGACAAGTAAAAATGTTGTGCGGTCGAGTTTTATTGGGGTGACTGCCGTTGCTGACGGTGTGTTTAATGCGATTTGTTAGGGGATAGATTTTTATTGAATCAGAAGGCTTACAGTCACCCAAAGGGCAATGGAAAGGGCTATGCTTGGAGTTTACTTGCGTGATCGTATCAGGAAAACGCCCGGAGGACACGGTGGAGCACACAATCGCGGTGTGCCCTGCTTGGACGGAGCATTGCCGTGCCCTCGTGGGGGTGATCGGCGGCGGAGACCTCTCGCGCCGGGTCTTGGTCGAGGCCATGGTCCGGAGCGAGGAGGAGTGGCAGGCGGTCGCCGACTTCTGCGAAGCAGTAATGCTCGCTAAGGAGGAGGCCGACGGCTCGCCGCCGCCGGGATTCCGATCCCGATTTCCAGCCACCGTAGGCGCGGGCTTGCGGACAGTGAGCAATGGGTAGCTCGCTGTCCGGCCGTCCGGTAACAGTCTGGACCAAGCCCAAGTCGTCGACGGCGCGCGCTGTTCCCGCACGCCTCAAGGAGTTGTCAGCAACAGCAGGGGCCCAGCCGGGTCGAAGCCTACTGGGGCCAGGGTTATCCGAAAGGGCGCTCGAGCCCCGGTATGAAGGCTTGAAGGAACGGGATGGGTTTTTTAGTCAGTAAGAGTCTGACACTATCTCCCGCTCCGCCCAAGAGCGGGGGTTGTCATAAGATGATTTTTCCCATAGAAAAAAAAAATCTTATCAGGAATGAAGATATCCGCCGGTAGGAGAACCAACGTCGCCAACATAGCCCGAAGAATCGCCTAAGTAAATTGCTCGTAAAACGGATGGTCGATGGGGTCAAAAGGTTCGAGAGTGGTGACCGTGCACTGGAAAACGCAGCATTGGAAAGCCTCCTACAAGGTGGACCCTTTGTTGTGGCAACAATTGGGGGAGGCCTATGTCCAGCAGTGAACGGCCTTCGGCTGAAACGACAATGATGAGATATTTATTGAACGTTGTATTTTTAGCACAGCGTAAGCCCTATTTTAATGTCCCCTTCCTAGGACTCAGGCTTCCTCGCTAAGAAGCCTGCGTATGACATGTTGTGGCTAACTATTCAATCTTACAATGGGAAAAAGTAACAAACAGGTCTCCCAAAAGCTAGAGAACCAAAAATTTGAAGACATGTGACATCCACCAACCCGCACTGGGCTCGCGTGGTGGATTACGGCCCGTTTTAGAGAGGAGGCCTGAGTCCCAAGAGTGGAACCATTACAAGGCAACAGCAGGGGCCCAGCTGGCTCGAAGCCTACTGGGGCCAGGGTTATCCGAAAGGGAACTCGGGCCCCGGTATGAAGGCTAGAAGGAATGGGGTGGATCTTTTAGTCAGTAAGAGTCTGACACTATCTCCCGCTCCGCCCAAGGGCGGGGGATGTCAATGCATGATTTTTTCCCACCATAAAAAAAGCCTACTCTTGGTTTCATCGAAGATATTTCGTGTTCTAGTTTAACGACGTAACAATACTTTAATCGATGTTATGTCAAAATAAATAAATTAACTAATTTTCAATAAAAAAATATCTTGTTACAATTTACGAGTACCTTTTAAATCTTCCCTGCAGCACGATGCTGCATATTAAATTAATTCTCATTTTCAAGAAAATATCTTGCTGTGCAATATCAAATTCCTTTGTTTTGTATTGCTTTAAGGGGAAATGAAGGGGGGAAGTGTTTTTTTTTTTAACAATTTTGAGTTAAAAAGAAGCAGAAATTCTATCTGATGATAAAACGTTGAAAATAGGACTGCCTTTTTTGTGTAAGGAAATCATTCAATGACTTCTTCCGCAGTTGTCCTTTGCGTCCGGTCAATTACTGGACTGACAGACGGCAAGCTATCCATTGTTCGACGTCCGCGACTGTTAGTTGGAGTCGGCTGGAACGTAAGGATGTTCATTCTTACACGCGTGGGGTCTCCTCCTTCGCTAGTATTACTGCTTCGCAGAAGGAGGCGTCCGCCTGCCATTCCTCCTCGCTCCGGATCATAGTCAGAACCAGGGCCCGCCGTAAGAGCTCGCTGCCATCAATTGCCTCCACTCAATCACACCTTTATCCATCTGCTGGTTCAATTTAATTCAATTAATTTATTCACTCTTCACAATAGGTTTTCTTGACAGTTAACAATGTGACTTAAAGACTTTATTCCACTATTGTAAGAGTCTGGTGCCTGAAATAGGATTTTGGAAAAAAACCTGTGGTGCAGGTCACCAGCGCCCCCTCACAGCAAAAAAAGAAAGTACATTGTCAGATGACCTTGAGTGTCATCACTTCTATTGACAATGTCTGGTTCATTGTTTATTTAGCTAGATTAGTTTGTAGGATATTTCTAGTTCATTGCTTCTCTGTCAGAAAGTCTCGTAATAATTTGGAATATTAGATTTAATCCTTAGACATCACCGCGATCCTTCTAGTTACAAAAGTATAAAATTTATACAAGTTTATCTTGACGCCACTGAGCCGAGTTTATGATACGTTCACAGATATATTTTCAATATCAGATGTTGTCGATTTATGCACTGCAACTTTCTATATGACTTTGTATTTTATGAACTTCTGAAGTTCGTTCGAGGTTGGTATTTTGTTGGATTTTTAAGGTTCAGTCGCCAAGCCGAGAAAACCAATGGTTGTTATGCACTTTTTATTGGAGTCAGTAACTAGCTACGGCCTGGAAGCGAGTTTTTGAAGCTATTCGATCGTTATAAAGCCGCGTACAGACATCGGGAGGCATGCGCCGCGAATGGTTCGTCAGGCTTGCCTCAACCTGAGGCAAACGACGGTTAAACGTTCGTCCCCAACGCCACATGCTCAAGCAGAGCACGCAAACCACCAGGCACAGTGTTCATCAGTAGAAAACGCAAACCACACCTTTCCGTCCACACGGAGCACATGGCTCGTACTGAGGCGGCGTTTGCAACGATCGTACGACGCAATGCACGTATGAACCATTTGCGACGAACAAAAAAATGGCTCTTTTTTACTCTTCTACCACTTTTTTGTGAAGGCGGAAATCATTCAATGACTTCTTCCGTTCTAGAGCGGAGCAAAAAGGCTTGTCAGACTTTTACTGACTAAAACCATATCTATATTCCTTCGTTGCCCTTTACTAGACGTTCCAGGACCATAACTTTCCCTTTCGGAAGTACACATATAGCCCCAGTAGGTTCCGGCCCTACTGAGCTTCTACGGTTTTGTTAACATCTCTGAAGCACACGTGGACCACTACGCGCCGTCAACAACTTCGGCTAGGTCTAGAAGTTGGACATCGAGCTACCCATTGCTCGCCGTGGCCTGGCCTGTACTAAAGGCCCAGCGCGACAGATTGCTGCCTCCGAGTGCCCACCTCTACTGTATGCTCCGTAACGTGTCCTCCAGGCGGACAAATTAGAGGTATGTGAATAGATTACTTCATTTTGGCAAGCATACTCTACCGTTAGTCACATTATTACTTACCATCAGGTGAGGATGGGGTCAAATACGAGTTCCATATTACAGTATTAATAGAAACAACAAAAAAAAAATGGGAACTTTAATCAACACTCTCATTTCAGACAATTTCAACTGGAAAGTGTAGCTTTTAAAATATAAATCCTGAGATATGTGATACAATGGTCGTCCGGGGTCCCGTAATGAGTGCCGGGACAATGGAACATGTGCTGCGGGGGTCGGCGGGTAGTTCAATGACTTTTACTATCCTGTGAAAATGGAGGGCATTTGTTTTTTCTATATCCAGGTCATTTCAAGTCTTTGAGATAAATGCTGAAAGAAATCATAGGCTAAAGTAAAGAAAATTGAAGTCAAAGGTTTTTTTTTGTTATTTAGGGTTCCGTAACCAAAGAGTAAAACTAGACCCTATTACTAAGACTCCGCTGATAGTCTGTTTGTCTGTCTGTCTGACCGTCTCACAGTGTTTCGATTAAACAAGTTAGCTGAATAAAATTATTTACTGGGATGTTTTGCTTCGTACCACTTTCTCATAAAATTTTAATACGGTTTCAATACAAAACAACCGGATAAAGGAATTCAGGGTCACGTGTAACAACAAAACGAAAAATGGCAATATACTATGCGAATATAGTGCGATACATAAACTACTAATTATTACGTAGCTACTAATTACATAATTCATTAACTTATCAGTAGTTTACATTAGCGCAAAACAATCCTTGGAATCGAGACACACGGGGATGTATAAGTATACTCCATCTGTTCATGTAGTTAACTTAATGTAAACAATCATAATTCTAAACAATCCTAACCTCTGATAGTTAGACAGTTGAAATTTCCACAGGTTAAGTTGAAATTTTCACAGTTGCTATAACAACAAATACTAAAAAATAGACTAAAATTAATATTTAAGGTACGTCCCATACAACAAAAGTGATTTTTGTCCCAGTATTTTTGCTATGGAGGATACGGAACCCTCCATGCGCGAGTCCGACTCGAACTTTGACTGTTTTTTTTTCTTAATTTTATAATAAAAATATGAAAGTCTGTGAAACCAAAATCAGACAACATTTTCTAAAAAAAAACTTGTTGGGTTTTGTTTACTACCGCTATAAAAGCAGTAATATATTTTACTCCATTCTATTTACCCCTTTATACGTGTACTCCAGTGGGTGTCACGTGAGCCACTGGACAATTGTATGCGAAAGTGGCTAGCGACGAGTCATTTCAACGAAAACCGTGTTAGACCCAAGAGGGATATAGTTGGGTCCTACTATTTTATCAGATCGAGTTATAAGTGAGAATTTAAGTCGAGAACTTTTCTTGCTTAATTTGAAAAACACTGCGAAGACGTTCGAAAGAGTTATGTTAGAACTACATTAGACCAACGCACACGTGTAACACGCCTAATTTGCACGTAGAACGACGTCGCGAGGCGTGAATCAAGTGTAACTCTACAAGTCAAGTTTCCGTATAAAATGTATGGAACGCAATTAGCGTGTGTGGCACACGTGTGAGCAGTTTAGTTGTACCTTTACTGTGACCCTGGAACATTGGAGGAACACAGGTAGGTTTTAGTCACTAAAAGTCAGTTAATACTCTTGCTTAACCCAAAGCAGAATAAGTGGTTTGATGGTTTCCCACTTAACACGTTTACGTGAGCAACATCCTGAAACATCACGTCGTTTTGAAAAAAATATGAAATGGTGCCAGGTCATATGATGGCCTTTAGAACGTCGTATTGCCCACTGGGGCCAGGGTTATCCGAAAGGGCGCTCGAACCCCGGTATGAAGGCTAGAAGGAACGTGGTGGGTCTTTTAGTCAGTAAGAGTCTGACACTATCTCCCGCACCGCCCAAGGGCGTCAATGTCAATGCATGATTTTTCCCACAATAAAAAAAAGACCATCGTATTTATTTCGACGGCACAACTTTCGACATCTACTTCATGAACAAATTCGTATGGTGCAAATACGAATTTGTCTACTTTGCAACACCGCTGAATTCATTACTTGTACCACCACGTGACCTGAAAAATGAAGTGTTGGTATAATTATGAAATGCTGCAACGTCATATGACAGTTTCTAAATTGTCATATTTACCACGACAGAACAACTTTCGACGTCTACTTTAACCTGTCAATCGTGATAATGACAGACACAATTGAAAGACAATAGGTGCGCGAACGCCGGCGTTCGCTTGGGGTTTAATGAATTATAGGCACATTCTTGTGGTGCATTTATTTGCACTGTAGCATAATAGATTTTCATTGGTTATATCGCTACGTAGGGCAAAAATGTTTAGTGGTACCATAATTACATAATATATGTTCAGCGGGACGTCTCTTTCACTAAACATTGCTCAAATTTATCTAGCAACAAGTTTTTAATGAAAATATTTTTTCATAGCACGCTTTCATAGCACAGTATAATACTAGTTAATACAAATCATACGAGCCCAAACTCGATGCGGTTGTGTTGTTTAACTACGAAGTTCTTATGCCACGCCACCTTCCGGTTCCATCATCAGATCAGTTCCATGGCATAATAATTTTGCATTATCATCTGATTTACATGCATGCAAAATTTCAGCTCAGTCGGTAGCCCGCAAGTGGACCAAATTTAATTTGCAAGATGTAATTACAGACGTAATGGTAAACATTGGGACACGTGAAACTAAATAAAAACTTGTAATAATAAAAATGTGCGTCATAATACAAACATTGAGACAGACTGCAAAATGCAATACGTAAATGAGATAAGTTTTAAGAATTACAAAGACTACTATTTTTTGCATCCCTATTATATTATTGCAATGCGGAATTCAGTTTACACGGTTAAATGATCACAATTTTTTAGACCGTCTGCTCTAGTTAGTGAATGATAATAATTGTGAACCTATTCGTTTAGTTCAGATTAATAAAGGTCGTGACTTTAAGCACGACTGGTAAATATGTAAGCAATATAGATCTACGATTAAAACAGAGAGAACAAAAGAGACCTATTAATTCCTATTTTAAAGACAAATGAAATAATTCATTGACTAGTACGATTCACCATCAACAATTTCATCACTGCTTGCGATCCCACCTGATAAATTGTGATCGCAGTCAAGCACTAGTTTATAATATAAAAAAAATGGAATTGGAAGTTCTAATCTGCTCAAAAGGGTCTTATATGCCCTAACTCACATTAATAAAATTGCTGACTGACCCGAAAGACGTTGTTATGGTTTAGTTAGTTATGAACTGTCAAAAGCGTGAATATATAAATAGGTAGTCGTCAAAGTTTCAGAAAACTAAGTCAAAGACTAAGTCAGTTAAAAACAGAAAAAGAATTAGCGATTTTGATCCAGCTGTTCACGAGTGACCAAGGAAAGTAGGGATTCTTTTATATAATACTAGAGATCCCGATACACGCTGTCTTATCCATAAGCTAACTTTTCGTAAAAATAAAAAAATTGAAAACTCGATTGTAGCATCAAGTACCGGGTTCAATTGTATTTTCAAACAATCCAGGGAACCAATCAAATAAAAGTACAATATTTCACTCAAATCGGACAAACCGTTTAGGAAGTTAGGTGACAAACAAAAGTACAGAAGAATTATTATATATATAAAGACTAGCTGCTATATAAAAAGCATTCTTTGTGTTATTTCAGGATATGGTCTACCCATGTACCAAGTTTCAACGAAATCCATTCAGTAGTTTTTGGGTGAAAGAGTAACAAACATCCATACATACAAACTTTCACATTTATAATATAGAAGATTTTTTCAGCAAATGGTAGGACCTTCTGGAGAAGTATCTCAATACACTTTGTATTGTCTGTTTGTAAAATGCTCTTCAGAAACCTTGTTTCAATAACTACGGCGGTTACGTTCAACGTGGACGCGGGAATACGGACCCAAACCGTTTGGAGTGTATGAGACCACAGTTTTCTTTCACGATGCAAGTTTAAATGCAAGCGTTTTGTATTATGCTTATGTTATTTGTCTTGGCGTTTTAAGTCGAAAATGGTATGACCAAACTGTATAAAAAGTAGAAAAAAACAAATGCAATAATTGTTTTATTTGAAAGCTTAAAGAAAGAATTTATTGCCAATTCTGAACTCAATCAAAAATTGCTGTTTCTTTTTTATACAGAATTTTTGTTTTATTTTTTGCATTTAGGGTTGGGTATTTTGTGTGTGTTTGTTTTAATGGCAGGAGGTGTACTTTTGGCGGCAAAATTAAATTTTTGATTTTGTATATTTTCAATCCATGGCACGGTTGGCACAGTGTTTGAGTAATCAGCTGCTATACTGCGTGTCTTGAGTTTGATTCCCACACGGATTTTTTTTGTATAGTCTACTACTCTGTACCTGGATGTCTTGTGTATGTGAGCTTTTATGTGTGCGCGATACAAATGTAACTAAGAATTGAAAGAAAGAAAGTGTGACGCAAAGTTTTTTTTTTAAGTATCTCATTTTTGCTCCTTCGGAATTGTTGTTTGTAATAATCTTTAGAAACACCGAGACTAAGGCGTGAGTGGTCTCAATAGATAAATAACAGTCATGGTTCTAATTACAAAATGAATCAATGGTTTTTGTGTCACGATAATCGAGCATGGATATTAACTTTTCATTATTGACTGCAATACAGTATATGATTAGGTCTAATTCTGAACTAATCGCAGGGATAATGTCGAAACTAAATGTTCTGAATGTAATAAATATTACTTTTTAATGTTTTCCCTCGTCAGAACTCCCACGTTGAGTTACTGACTATTCAGCCGCAATTTATGGGTACGGACACATGGTTCAAATCGACAGATTTTATTTTTAATATTTTTCACATGACGATTCGAACACCACCAAAACTAAAACTGTTCGGTATAGTCAAATCTGTTCAGGGTCCGAATATATTGTGTCCGAATCGTCATTAACTTGTTTTGTCGGTCTGGTGGTTGCGAGCGTTCCCACTGTGCATTAGGTCATCACTGTAATATTCGGTTCGTTCAAAATGTTAATTGTTATTTTTAATCTGTTCTTTCCAGCACTGGCTGGCTAGGCTCCAACCTAAGTTCATGCGCAGTTGACAGCTATAGGCTTGCCGCTAATCATAACCAACAAAATGTAGGTAAACCTTTATCTAGTACTATGGCGCATGTAAACGTGATATTATTATTATATTCGTGATGATTTAGTATAGCAAGGGCCTCACGCAGGGAGTCCAGCGTGCAAACAAAGGTCACTTTGATGGAAATTTGCTGATTGTGAAACAAGCCGACCATCGTGGTTGGATCGTTGGATTACATCTGATCTCTACACGAATTGAAACAAGGTCACCTCTGTTGGAACGCTGGATTATATCCATGTGGCCGATGCAATTTATGAGTTACTGTCTGCTGCCAGCCGGGTAATAGTAGAACCTGAGATAAAAAGTATTCTGTAAATCTTTATAGTGCTATTCTTGAACATGGTCTACCTGTGTAACAAACTTTATCGAAATCCATTCAGACGTTCGAGCATAAAGAAGTAACAAACATACTCACAAACTTTCATAGCATAGCATAATCAGCCTTATGACGTTCCCACTGTTGGGACTCAGACTTCCTTTCTAAGAGGGTAAATGGGTCTTAATCCACCACGCGGACCCAGTGCTGTTGACGAATGTCACATTTCTCCGATTTTTTTGTTCTGGGACATTCCAGTTTCCTTACGAGGTTTTCATTCACCGTTTTAAGAGCACAAACTTTCTACTACTTATAATAAAAGTTTCAAAACCCAGGCAGAGATTTTACTTTGTGCAAATTATTTCATCAGTCAAAAAGTCCTCCAAACTATGAAATAAAACATTTCGAGAAAACAAAACTAACTAAAGCCAGACAATCGAAGACATTAGAAATCGACGGTCCATTCCCTCTTAAATAAAAGCCCTGAGTCCCAGCAGTGGAAATATTATAAAGCTGATTCTGCTAATGCTATTTGTAATAAACACAAACTGACAAAGTCAGAACTGTCCTAAGAGATGACTCTTCCACATTTGGATTACCATAAAAGCTGAATTAATATTTGCTACGTTCTCATGCAGGGATTCTCTGCGATTACATGTACAAATCCCCTGCACAAACATTGAGCTCAGCACATATCCAGCATTTAATTGTTTACCTAACTGTATGTAATTCTCTTGGGTATACGCCGCCTCTTTCGTGGAATTGTCATGGAGGTGAATGGTTTAGTATTTCGCACTGTTAGGCGCAGACTAATTATAATTAATTGGTATATTTGATCTGTTTCTGATGTTTTGATGTGTAGTTTAAACAACATGTTCACGTCATAATATTGTGTAATAGCTAAAACCATTTTAGTACCTCTTGCCTCGATAGATGGCGTTGGTCGATTTAAATTCACGCTATGGTTTCGTTACCGAGGATTGTATAAGAGCCCTCGGTGATAATAAATAAATGTCTCAATTATGAGTAAAAAAGAAATGGTATTAGTTATTAGATTTATTAACATAAATACAATATTATGACGTGAACACAACATTTTTTTTATTAGGTAGTACATGCAAAACCTGAATTTAATTTCTTCAGAATCAGTAACTGAATGGATAACACCATGTTGTATTTTTTCCCAAAAATAATTAAAAAGGTTAAGTACAAGTTGGTCAACACCAACACAGAGTACAACACAAGTCACGGTAGGTCACAGCGGCGATTAGAGCCCTTAAACAGCTGGGTGCAAGAACAAAACAACCCTTCAGTCGCATGGCTGGTCTAGTGACCTTGTATTTTTGATAATATGTCATGATAACTGTATCATGAAAAATTATAAGCTTGTTATGACAAGCTTATAACTTTGAGATATATCATGATACAGTTACGATATTTCACTCAGGAATAAAACAACATTCTATCAGTGATATAATGTTAGCAATAAGACCAGTACTTTCAGAGATTACCTCAAACAAAAAATCAAACTTTAGTTCTTTAAATTATTAGTATAGATAAGATATTTGCGCTATGTATTTGTTTCTTTTATAATAATTTTACATAAAAGAGTGAGTTTTGCTCTCTTCGTTGCATTTTATATCTAAACCTTATTTCCTTAACGACTACCATCCATTAACTTTTTCGTTAGCGTCGTCCGATGCATTTCTACATTATACGCCATATTCTTTTTTCGGTTCTAATCTAGAAAGATTTTTTTTATTTTACACTTTTTATTTGTGATACTCCTCATCCAAAATACCTTCCACCTTTCAGCTCCATTATCAAATGACGCTATGTTTCAACATGTTTTTTCTTCACAGTGTATATCTAAGTGCGCCAAATAAAATATTTTTCAATATACTTACTCAAAAACCCGCTCTTATCCCACCACATTTAAGCAAGCAATAGACTGTTATCAGCACTAGTGCAGAAAAGTGCGCATACTCTCCCCACTACAATTTTATTACATTTATCGTATCATGCTGGGCGCGCGTCGACGAGTCGTCGGTCAACCCCCGATTATTCATTTCTGCGTAAGTATATTGAATAAAGTCATTTGATGCACGTTTTCCCAAATTTGTCACAACAACCTTCGGCTTCATAACACACTCGCCTACGGCTCATGCGTATTCAAAATGTTCTTGACAAATTTTCTGCACTTGTACCACAATGTACTATTTCTTTATTTTTTCTTTAAACCAGTTTTATGGCACCTTATAGCCCGAGTGCATTTCATGACAATTCTGATAAATACGCCAGAAACATTGATTTATTACAGAGTTCCTGTGCTTCCTTTCCGGTGTCATGATTATATCAGTTTGAAGGATCCCCTCTTTCTCTTTTTAACACGCTTATATTAGCTTCACCTGTATGTTTGTAACCAACGCCTTTGAGCTCGATTTTAACCAACTTTGGGCGATCAGATTTTCTTCAAACATTGCACACCCATCAAAGACTGATGACAATACAATAATCCGGTTTTTTTTAGTGAAAAATAAAAATGTGGTTTAAAAAAACTAAAAAAACACGCTGTCATAGCATATCAAACTAAAAAGTGTGGGTGCTCGATTTACGAAAAATATGGCACAAAGCGCCCCATGCTTTTTTCACAATGATATTAATATTTTTCGTTCATTATTATTATTTTCTACTTATATTGAAAATTATTTTACACTTTTTAGTTTGATATGCTATGAAAGCGTGTTTTTTTAGTTTTTTTGAACTATATTTTTTTCAGTCAGTCATCGAATACACGTATAAAAACTTAAGCAATTCTGCTGTGATCCTGTGAGGAGTTCCGTTCCATATCATTGAAGTTCATCATCAGATCTTAACAATATTTCTATAGGGTCTACATTTTACCGAGAAATCAGTAAACGAACGCTCCGTGAATGCTACGCGATCGCCGTAACAGAACCTTCGTTAGGCGATTGTAAGGTAATAAACTGCCAGGCGTTGTTAAAAATACGATATTGGGTTTTGTATGTTTTTTTTTTAATTCTTCGATGGCGCGTACTGTTCCACGCGCGCCTCAAGGAGATGTCAGCAAACCGTAGGGGCCCAGCAGGGTCGGAGCCTACTTTGGCCACGGGCAGAGTGAAAGTGAGACCCGAGGACCCCTGAAATGAAAGCATAGATGGAACAGGAGTGGGTTTTTAGTCAGTAAAAGTCTGATACGACCTCCTGTTCCGCCCAAAAGAAGATGATGATTTTCCCACCTAAAAAAAAATGTTTTTTTTTACTACATTCAAATTTTAAAGCAATTCTACACAATTCCTGAGTGATGATGGTCATCCGATACATTTCCACATATTATTCCTCATCCTCGTGCGAGGAACTGAAATTACATGTCAACGTTGCGAGATGCACATTGTTCCCAGACATGAATATTTTGCGGTGTTGCCAACATTTTTTGATATTTTTCACGCTTGGTAATACAGTGTGGAAATTTCCGTTTTTGTTTTATATAATGTTGCCATCTTTTGTTTGAATATTTTAGTGTTTTGTTCCGATGTTATTGTTCTGTATGTCCGATGTCAATTATTTTCATTTTGTGAGCTTATGATTTAGTTATAATATTGTTTCAGGACGTTCGTTAACGTTCTGAAATGCTTGCCGGGGTTTTTTCGTGGATCAGTAACCTTCCATTTTTTGTTGCGATAAGAACATAGGTATTATCATATTAATTGAAAGAATCTGATGGATGCCTGACGCACAGGACCGGTCTTTGTGGCAACGCTTGGGGGAGGCCTATGTCCAACAGTGGATATCTTTCGGCTGATATGGTGATGATGATGATGATAAATTGACAATCTTTATTAGACAGAAGCCAGAAGATCTGGTACAAGTTTTGCAAGAGGATTTTGTGTTTTTAATTATTGTGATAGGCGGCAGTCGTCGTTATTGTGGCAGGGTGCAGTCGTGCTATGCAGATATAATATTGAAAGAAAGAAAGAAGAAAAACATATACAGGGTTATTTGTAAAACACTAGCAACCTCTTAGGACTATGTTAAGAACATCATAACCAACAACTTTTGTTCTATGACTTTAAAAAAAATATCATATTTTAGTTCATCAGATTTTCATACAAAAATAAAAATATTTAAATAGAACGTCCCAAATATTACGAAGTCTATGCGAAGCAGGCGATACTACAATAGCGGAGGGTAGCTGAAAATGAACTTGACCTATTTTTTTTATGGTAGGAAAAAATCATCCAATGACAACCCCCGCTCTTGGGCGAAGCGGGAGATAGTGTCAAACTCTTACTGACTAAAAGACCCACCCCGTTCCTTCTTGCCTTCATACCGGGGCTCAAGCGCCCTTTCGGATAACCCTGGCCCCAGTAGGGCCCACGAGGGCACGAGGGCACGACGATGCTCCGCCCAAGCAGGGCACACCTAGACTGTGTGCTCCACCGTGTCCTCCGGGCATTCCGCACAGTGGCGACACCCGGGCGTCACTTCCGTATGAATCCGGTGCAGGAAACTCCCGAACGAACCATGTCCAGTGAGGACTTGCGTCATGCGGAAGGTAATGACGCCGTGAGATCTTTCCAGCCACACCTCAAAGAGGGGACTTACTGCCATGATTGTGGCGTGCCCAGCACTGGGTTGTGATAGTCGTTGACGCTATTTCACCATGAGATCCCGCCGGAGCTCTGTCCGCCATGCCTTTCACCCCGGAACTTGACCTATTTACGGGCGACCCTCACTAGTCGATTGGTCGATGTGCTTACGTTGCGTCATACGTGTTCTTGTAGCGAAATTCGGCAGTGCAAACGTTGATTCGTCTTGACTAGTATAATTAATACTAGTCAGGACGAATCATACGAGCCCAAACTCGATGGGGTTGTGTCGCTCTGATACCGAGTTCCCGTGGCCACCTTTCGGTTCTATCATCAGATCAACTCCATGTCATAATAATTTTGCATTATCATCTGATTCACACATCCATGCACAATTTCAGCTCAATCGGCAACCGGAAAGTGGGTCAAATTTAATTTGCAAGATTTGATTACAGGTAAACATCGGGACAGTTGAAACTAAATAAAAGCTTGTAAAAACCATTTTCAACATCTGAAAAAAACTAATTGTTTCCATTATGACAAACTGTCTGGTAAATCAGCGAATAGGGACCATTTTATGAATATTTTTTTTTTAAACAAAATTGAAACAGATAATATATTCATAGTTGTATTTAGTAAAGAATCTCATTTCAGAATACTATCAAGTTAATCTGTAAACTATTATTTTGATCGAGTTTCAATATCGAATCATGAGCATTTTGTATTAAGATTCAATTTTGATTGTATTAGAATAACGCTTCCGGCTACGTTTGTTATACCGTTGCATTAAATTGGTACCTTGATCAAATGTAGCATATATTGATCAAAACACTAATTAATTATTATTCAATGAATCTATTTAAACAGAAAATTCTCTCTCTCACTTATTTACATTAGGTGCGTAGGGGAAATGCATTATTTGGTTTCCTATTAGCGGACATGGTAGTGCCCCTCTAAGGCGAGCAAAAATGTGGCTCACCGTAACATCCTTTTCTTGAACAATTTCAAGGTTATCGCATGTATTGTGTGTTATACGCGAGATTACCTCGAAACAGTTCGAATTTCGTTCGAATTAAAAATTAAGTTAAAAACGGATTTGATTGATTGATAAAATAAATTAACTTTCAACAGTCGATTGGCATATAATTACGTAATTCGCAGTACATCGATATCAATATTTTGGCTCGGTTACCTTCAAACTATTGCGGGAAATAAAAAAATGATTCACCCGATGGACTCGGTGGAGCATACGGTGGAAGTATGTGGAAGTGGAAGTAACTATGTGAAAATATACCGTAATTTAAGAGTCAGGCTCGTAGTATACACACATGTATTATATGACTTTGTCATGTTGTTATAATAATTATATATTAAGTTTTATAGTGTACCTATTTCAGTTGTGAAAAAAAAAATGTATTTAAACACGCTGTGCCTACATCTTTCATCAACTATCTTGTCTTACAACTCGTTCAATACGTTGCCACTGTGAGCGGTAGCTAAACGTGAGGCGGCAAGAGGTAAGAACAAAAGTATGGATATGTTTGAAGCACGCTACAAGACCCACCCGGCGTCCGCTTACCGGTGCCGTCTCCCTCGCCGCACCGCTCGCCGCACCACTCGCCGCTAAGACAAGTTGTAAACAGGGCCTCAACTAAAGTTATACTGACTAAAGCCCTCCCGTGTTCCTTCAGATCCTTTTTGAGCTTCAGGGCCAAGGTGACTCTTTCTAATAGTCTCCTAGGGCTCTATATCACCGGAACACCACAGCGGTGCGGCCAGTTACGCCGCCATGGTGTTCCGGTGTAATATAGCCCTAAGCTACTAAGCTAGACACCTTACAGACACCAGAGTCGCCACACGTCTAAACACGCAATCAAACGGACACCAGGGCCCCAAGTCTGTTATTACAATAGTGTCAGAATGGTCTATCATTGATTTCATAATTGTTGATTTTGACAAGTTTTGGTATTCTACTAATATGATGGCGTCATTTTTTGATTTGACTTTCCGATGGTCAACCACTCAACCAAACCAAACTCAACCAAAATAAATGCAGCTCAATATCGTCCATATAAACATCATAAAACTGTAACACAGGTACAATCAAGCACAATAAAACAGACAGAATCACAGCATCCGATATTGTTATTGTCACAAATGTAGCGAAAAACACGCGAAGTTCACGTTTGACACTTACCACTTCAGATAATGGCAGCGACTGTACTTTGCTGCGGCCATTACAAGGAAATACGAGGTGCTTGAAAGTTCTCGGCTCTTGAAGAATATTGTGAGTGAATTAAGTTATGTATTCTTTAAAACGATTATTCGTTAAATAAAGTATTGTGTAGACACGTTTGGATGAAAAGTCCTGGAGTGGCGGCCACGTACTGGAAGACGCAGCATAAAAGGCCTCTTGGATCGATGATCTAGAAAGGGTTTTTTTTTATTGTGGGAAAAAATCATGCATTGACGCCCTTAGGCGGAGCGGGAGATAGTGTCAGACTCTTACTGACTAAAAGGCCCACCCCGTTCCTTCTAGCCTTCATACCGGGGGGGCTCGAGCGCCCTTTCGGATAATCTAGAAAGGGTTGCGGGAACCTAATGGATACATTTCGCACAAGACAGAGGTTATTGAGGTCACACTTGAACTTCTTTCTGCTGATAATAATGATAAATGAATGATAAGACATAAAACCGCTAATGCAGAAAATAAGTAGGTATGCAAGCAGCTTACTCAGTAGAACTGCGCACACATGTTCCACGTACGCTGATCTGGATGTGTCGGCCTTCATACATTTTATATAGAGACTAGACTTGTAGACTATATCCATGCCGCGCGACATCGTTCTACGAACAAAGCAGTACTCCTAGCCAAGTTGCTAATCTGCAATAGTTAACGCTTGTAGAAAGCTTCAAATGTACGGGAATGACGTCGTCTTAACGCTCAGTCACGTGGTTAGAAAAAAAGTATTGGCGACAAGGTCAACTCGAAGCGTTCGACGCAAGCGAAACGATTGTAACTTGGCTAGGGGGGCAGGCGTGATCCACATGAGCTTCAGTCTAATGTAGTTCTAACTTTAGTCTCCTCTTCAATCTACCTAGTCTTTTCCCAACTTTGTTGGATTCAGCTTCTAGTTTATTCAGATGCAACTGCATACCAGTACTTTATAGACAACCTCAGCCCAATAACTGGATAATACGATACCACTTCATAAGCCTTTCGTCATTATGTTCTAGTTTCTAAGTATTCGTAATGACCTTAGATCGGAATAGGTAGGGCTATTTTATGTAGTTGAAATAGGTTAGATTAATATGGACACTTCCCGAGTCCCGAGATTTGGTTTTAAAGTAGTAGCCAAGCGCTCAATATCCCTGCCGGTATAGTATAGTCTGTCTAATAAGTTAAACGACTTGGGTAATTATTAGGATTTAATGATGTAGTCAACACAGGTTTAATAATCAAGGTTGATTAAAAGATAGAGATCATTGTAAATTCATACTAACAGAAGAACCTTATGAAAAGTATCATATATAAGTATTTTTTAAATGATTTAATATTATACAAAATTCCCAAGTCGGTTGACTTATTACACAGACTATATCTGTACGCGTCTCAACTAAGCGGCAACGTCGCGCGCTTGGCAAAAAATTTTATAGCGTGCTGTTGATATAAAATTTACAACGTCGCATATCATGCGCTTATTGGCTTACAGGTTTTTTATTTTACAAATTGACAAAAAAATGAAATTTAATTAAATCCCATAGTATCAGCCGGAATCCCGTGGAATATCCATATTAGCATCAATGTTTGCGGTCAATGAACCTAAATAGCCCTACCTATTCCGATCACTGGTAATGATTGTCAAAGATGTTAGAATGACAGCTAGGAGCTACAGCTTAACGTGATTTGCGGGGCACAAAGAAATATCTATATGCAATGGATGGTCACCCATTCAGGGACTGAACTTAGCAAAGGTAGCTTAACGAATTTCGACCCGTGCGGGTGTTAATATTTAACCATCCCTCTATTTATTCCCTCTCGCATGTAGGGGAATTATTAATACGTAATTCCGCGTTTTACGGAAAATCACCAAAAAAATGGAATTAAATAAAAACTTTTTCTGATTTTTTCTAGGAAAATACGAAGTTACAGAGACCAAAATTTTCTGTCTAATAAATTTTGTACCACTGGTGTACAAAACGATAATTAAGCGTTTTTCAAGTTCACTCAAGTTGTACAGACGTATGTACAATCGACACTCAACCGGCCTCCTAAGATCAATAAACGATTAGGACTAGAACAAACTGATAAGCATCCGTAGACTCATAGTAAGGTTCAGTTGAAAACCAGCATCAGGAATCTGCTACGTATCAGTGGCCTGGCACTATGCTGAACTGGACCTATTTGGCGCAGCAGTGTTTTTAAAATTAAGTGGTTCTATATTTGTTATTTCATTATGTGTCAAATAAAGGTTGTTTTGCGTTCTTTCTTTTAATTTTATTCAAATTATATCGAATAGTTGCAGCTGTACTGGTTTATGTTCTTACATTACTAAATCTTAACGTAAATACAGGACTCGTTTTAGTTCAAAATGGTGTGAAAGGCTTTTTGCTACAATATATTGGCGTCGCAGCGTCGGTTGCACAATGAATAATGTTGATCACCTCCAAGATCAAGTTTAAGGGGTCAGTGTATAAAAAAGAAATTGTGAATTCTTATGTTATTTATATTAACACAAATAATATATGAAATATTGCTAAACTTTTTAAAAAGTTGTTTACTTTTATTTCTTTGTGCAATATTTTTAAGGTAGCAAATAATACACTTCACATTCCTGTGAAGTGTGTGTTGTGTTTAAGTTTACAATCTTATTTTTAGTAGGTATATAGGAAACCTGAAACACCTGTTTGGTATTTTTATGTAATATAATATAAATATATAATATAATATTCCACAACTATCTCACAACACCATCTAGTCTCAAGCTAAGCAGAGCTTGTGTTATGAGTACTAGACAACTGATAAACATACTTATATATTTCTAAATACATACATACTGTAAATAAATTACACCCACTCATCACACAAAGATTTGTCCTGGGTGGGAATCGAACCCACGACCTCCGGCATAGCAGTCAGGGTCACTAACCACTAGACCAACAGGCCTGTTAAATGTAAAGAAACTATGTACAAAATTTCAAAACTGTATAATGAAGAATCACAAAGTTATAAGCACATTATGGTACGTGGGGACATAAATAGATGGTCACCGGACCATCCGGGCGACGGAAGGGTATTTTTGCTTCCGCACCCCACTGTGCATTGGCGCCTTATGCCCGCTATGACCTGCCGTGACTTGTCTCGGTGGTGTCAAAATTTTAACCTTTCTAAAAATATTTTTGGGAAAAAATATTACATGCTGTAAAAACTATTGGATTTACAGTTACTGATTCTGAACAAACTATGTTCAGGTTTTCCATAAAATAAAAATAAATGTTGTCCATTGTGTCCGAATCGTCATTATGCCAAAAAAGTCTCTTTAGGTGGCTCTGCATACAATATGTGGTAGACAGATTGATTAATCAAACATCAAATAATAATCAATGTGTAATTAACGTATAACATTAACAAACCACATTAATTTACAATAGTATAATATTAATTAATTCATTAAACCCCAAGCGAACGCCGGCGTTCGCGCACCTATTGTCTTTCAATTGTGTCTGTCATTATCACGATTGACAGGTTAATCCCAAACTGCTATCGGTTTTCGATCGAAAGCTGAATAATACTAATTAAAATTTACCAGATTTCGTATCGCAGGACCTATATTGCCGTGAGTTGAATATTATCAATTAGCTTGTTTATCTTATAATACAGTAATATTCCACATCTGTCACACAACGCCGTCTAGTCCCAAACTAAGCAGAGCTTGTGTTATGAGTACTAGTTCACTGATACTTATATATTTCTCTTCTTCTGAGTCGGTATACTCTTGGCAGAGTGGTCGTGATCATCACTGTGAATCATGATAAGTGATCATCCTTGTAATGCGGCGCCATTCATCGCGGACTGCAGTTTTCTGGGTACATTCATAAACCGAGCACTTAGTTGCGGCCTTGATCTGGTCTGTCCATCTCATTGGTGATCTACCACGTGGCCTGGTGCCCTCAACTTTGCCCTGCACTACAAGACGCTCTAAGGAGTCATTACTACGACGTGATACATTATATTTCTATATTTACGAAAAAAAATCAGATTATTTTTTTCGTTTCCTGAAAAAAACTCTTGTGGAAGGTTATTCAGTTTTATCTTCTAAGCAAGACCTTAAAGTTTGTGGAGGGCTATCCCTTACACTCTGTATAATTATGAATCCAAAAATTCCGATTGGTTTTCAGATTTTGAACTTTGAACTGAAACTGAACCTCAACCTCATGAAAGAGAGGTGCCCAGTAATTTTATTGTAAGTGAAAATAAGATAAAAATCTCTTTGTTTTTTAAGACATCGTGCGTGAAAGGCGTAGCCTGAACTACTCGACCGTCACAATCTAAGTACGCCACATAAATACAGTATTATCGAAATAAACAATAAACCTAAATTCCTTAAGAGGCCGGCGACAGATGAATTTCCATACAAACGTAATACCACGCTCATTTGCAATTGGAGCATATTTCCAGCATATTAAGATGATATTCGATTATAGACAACATTTATATATATTTAAAAAAAAAAGAAATTTAAGCGAATTGTATTTCGTACTTTTTTACAGCGTAAATGGCAAAACATGCCATTTGGCTTTTTCTGTATTAAAAATAACAATATTTCTAATATTCTCGACGTAGGAACCTAGATAAATATTGTCTATAACCGAATATCATCATAATATGTTGGAAATATGCTCCAACTGCAAATGAGCGTGGTATTACGTTTGTATGGAAATTCATCTGTCGCCGGCCTCTTAAGGTTATGTAATAGACTAGCTTCTAGCTAATAAGTTAAACGACTTGAGTAATTATTAGGATTTAAGTAAATCTGATGTAGTCAACACGAATTCAATAATCAAGGTAATCAAGGTTGATTAAGAGACAGAGATCATTGTTAACTAACAGAAGAACCTTAAAAAAAGTATCGAATATAAGTATTTTTTAAATGATTAAATATTATACAAAATTTCCAAGTCGGTTGACTTATTAGACAGACTATACCAGCGGCTTCGCCCGAAAGTAAGTTTCTCCATACACACTTTAGACCCACGTTTATTCTCCTTACGACGTGAATTTTAGAAAATAATTTCTTAGTGCACGTATAAGAAAACTTTGTTCAAAATTTCATGCTCTTACAATCAGGCGATTATCACACTGCCACGCACCACGCAGCATAGCACGTGAATGTATGTTTTAATGTTGCTTGTAAGTATCTCCGTTTGTATAGAAAACACGCACAGTCCAACACGCGTTCATGCAGATCACGCGCCTACATGCAGAGAAACTTGCACTTACGCGCGTGGGTGGGGGCGACACGCAAGGTATGGCACACTGAGTCTCGTAGTGTCGTGCGTGATTTTGTATGAAATAAGTCAGAACCTGCGTGAATTTACAAAACGCACCGGTCTACGAGCGTAATTGCGTAAAAACCCGCAGAATGATGCAGATGACCTGCACAATGCGGGCGAAGTCGCGGGCAAAGTAGCGGGCAAAAGCTAGTGTTGCACAAACAAAATAAACACCAACAGGAGGTCAAATAATTCCAAAACTGAACTTAACACTTTGACCCAGTTCAAGTAAGTCCCATCAAGTTCAGTTTTTAGTCCCAATTGATTGATCGCTCGATTGAAACTAAAGTTTAACGCTCAATCTGTTATTTGGGGCGACAACCACGCTATCGGAAACTTGGGTAGATCTTCGATCGGAGTAATCTCTTAATCAGTTAAGAAGGCTGTACGAGCTATGCAATATACTTATGTGAATGTTTGTCAGTACAAGCACAGGCATTTGCTTAACTTCTTAAATGATAAATGATATTTATATTGTAAATAGGTTTAAAAAACACTTTTACACGTCAATTCTTTTTTCGTCAGTTTATGCTAGACGAGGCCGGTGTTTCCTATCTGACTACCTTGAAAAGAAACACCGAAACAAACTCAGGGGTCAAAGTCTCTTTTAAAGTCCATACAGTAAATATGTAATGGTCAAATCACATGAGAACCATGCAGATTTGTCTGAGATGGTCTTTTGAAGAAAGAGCCATACAGATTTGAGTGGACCTGTCCAATCAGTGTAAGCATTTGTCAGTATTCGAAAAGCTCAACTTAGGACTACTAAGGAGCTCCACAACTTGACGAACAATACCAAAGAAAGGACATTTGGGTAGGCCGCAGAAAATACCCATATTGCCAGACATACGTTAAAATTACTGAATAGAAAAGAAAAAGCAATCAACATAATCCTCACATTTACAATAATCTAAGGAAATTAATAGTTTACAAAATATTTAGCAAAGTAAATATTTATGTCAAAGAAAAAAAAATATACTTTAAGTACTTAAGGGCCAAGTGGCCGAAAAGTGCCATAAAACAGTGATTTTCTGAGGCCTACTCCTCCGTAACGGCTAGGTCAATGGGTTTGAAAAAAATATATGTTTATTATAGATTCATGAACAATAATATCAATATTTGATTTTTTCGTGCAATTAATAATTTTGTCAAAAAAAAAAAAAAGTAGCAATTTCGCTACTTCTCGCAACTTTTCCCTACTCCTTCGAAACGGCTTGGACCTTTAGAAACATTTTTACACATAAAAATTGGTGGTTAAATATTCTTCAAAGTGAACATTGCATATGTAAATCAACCAATATCTCGCAGAGAAAATGGATTTAAAGCGCTTTCCGAGCGCTGCTGGCCGCAAATAAATGCACAGATTTGCGTACTGCTGCCTAGGCGAGTGCGAGAGTTGCGTTCACTATACACACATAATTTCGGCCAGATGGTTCAAGGGACTATACGCCTTAAAATGTATACACGTCAATTGTAAAATAAAATAGGGCGCGTTTATAAAATTCACGCTTAAACGCATACTCAAACTTGTTGCAAACATGATTTTTTTGCCGTTTTTGCTTCGGACGGTACGGAAGTAATTTGTGCGCGAGTTCGACTCGCACTTGGCCGTTTTTTATTATTGTTAAGCACACGTTTGACCCTTATCTCATCTGATATGGTGAGGTCGAACAAGGAGTTTCTCTCCGTAAGGGCCAAAAGTCATCAATCAAAACGTCATTTAATTTAATTTAAATTAAATAAATTCTTTATGTTAGATTAGATCCGAAAGGGTTCTGGGCCATAAAGTGAAGACCCTTCTTTACTTTGTAAAGAAGTCACCCACCACCCTTATGTCCCTACATAAGAGTGGGTTATAGTCAGATACATGATAATGAGAGAGAAATCATTGAAAAAAAATAGGTCAAGTGCGAGTCGGACTCACTTACTGAGGGTTCTGTACAAAGAACAATTCCCTAATGAAGTGTCGAGGGTTTTTCCGAATCCGAAAATTAAAAGACCTTGCTTTAATCCTTTCAGGTTTCTGGGTCAGCCTATGTATTTTGATTCCTTTGAGAGTATCGAAATGTACGTTAACTTGGAAGTTTGATTTTTCTACAGCTTCAAGGGATCACAAACCTGAGTATAAGGTTTTAATTTCACGCGTTCTTGAGATAAAGAATCTTGACATTCAGGCAGACAGACAGACAACAAAGTAATCCTATAAGGGTTCCGTTTTTTCCTTTTGAGGTATGGAACCCTATAAATGCTATATTTAATTACCTGTTCGCTCAAGAAAGTTCTACCATCAATTGAGTTTCTCCAACAAAACCGCATTGCTACAATTAACTCAATATCTGATCATACAATTAATACATTACGTAATACATATTTCATTCCAAAGATATTAATAATTGTCTCCCACATATCACGTTCCATTGCCTTCTATTCACTGATCTTCCCAATCGATTGCGTGCCCACGCAGCAATGTAACAATACATTGCGTCTTCGATCAACAATAGCTGTAACAATGTGTATTCACCACTATCGCTTACTGTAATATGCGAGAGAATATTCATGACTAATCATAGGGACGCTGTATTCAATGGCATGTGCGCAGTTGATGGAATATGGTTGCGTAATCTGTCAATGTTTTAGATGTCTATTTGGTCTACTGATTATAGACATAACTGCTGATAACCAATTTAATTCGCTTCAAGATATTTCATTTCACAAAGGTCAGATCTGGAAACTTCTAAAACGTCAAAAGCTACGTGGGTAGTCTGAAAAGTTTTCGACCTCAATTTGAAGATACCAGTACTCGTCAATAAAAGCTAGTGGAATGTAGTTGTGCATCTTTGAACAGTTGCTGATCAAAATTTCAGCCCATTCGGTCGCGTAGTTTTTATTTGACAGTCATTTGAGTGTGGTGATGTGTCATTTTCCACAAAGACAATGCGCTTTCTCCCGCCTCAGGGATTGCCTAGGCAAATATCTACAAATTACAGTTTAAACTGCTTGATTATTAGATTTAGTCTCAAGGAACTTTTTATTGTTCCTTCATCTCATAACTGTGCTCGGAGGATAATTTTAGTCAAAATTAAATGCTCAGGCGAACTTCGTGAACAATTATTTTATAGAAGAAAACGCCAACTGCCATTTGAACGGGTTAGAGAGATGGGAGCATCGCTGGCAGAAGTGTGAAGAGTTCCAAAAAGACAATGTAAAAATAGAATAATAAATTATACGAAAGAAATTCTTATATCTTTGTTAGGTCGGAATCTTTTCAGACCACCCGTGTAATGCACTGTATTATTTAGACGTTTCATAGGGAAACGAAGAGATAGCAAACTCCATAGATACTCTTAAATCCTGATACTAATAAGTTTTTTCACACTGACAGTTCAAAATGCACATAGACAGAGATTCCCTGGAAAGGGTTGCGGAATTCTGATGAATGCCAAACGCACAGGGCCGGTCGTTATTTATTTATTTAATGATAGGTGAAGCAACAGTTATAACAAATGTATAACAACAGTATAAAAAACATTGAGCCAATTAGAGGTTCTCACGGGTAGAAACAGATATTTAACTAATAGAAAACTTACGACATATAGTTATAGCGACTCTTGCGGAAGGTATAGTCCAACTTGGACGTATTTAGGTTAAAATGATGATGTTAATGATATATTGCTAACATCGGTGAAAAAAATATATTGCGAGTAAACTTGGATTTAAAATTAGTAACACGTCGGATATAACCGTTTTGTGTCTTGAACAATCATAGTGATTATTAATGCCTTCTTTATACAAGGTGTAAGGGACAGCCCTCCACAAAAAAAAATCGGCCTCGCTATACAAAATGTCCAATCAAGTTTATCATTTTGTATGGTGAGGCTGATTTTTTTTTTCGTTTCGTGAAAAAAAAATTGTGGAAGGTTGTTCAGTTTCGTCTACTGAGCAAGCCCTTAAATTTTGTGGAGAGCTGTCCCTTACACCTTTTATTATGAGACCAATAATCCGCCCTGGTTTCTTACAGGTTCAAATTATAAAGTCGTGGCCAGATCTCAGAATTAACCAGTTCATGGCCAGCTAAAACCAGCCAGATCGTTTAAACGTTAACATTTGATGCTATGTCAATCTCTGTTTGGCCATATCACTGATGTAGGATTTTTATGATAATAAAAGGTCTAAAGAAAGTAGATCAAATGAGGATTGGCATATCATCAAACTAACTTTAAAACAATCTGGTCAATTTGGCCAGATTGGCCTTTTCATGAAGTTTATTTGAAAGATTTTTTGGTGCAGCCATGAGGCACACACCAACTGTATTTTTATATTATTTTTTTGCTTTTTTTACTTTTTATACGTGTTTTTGTATATTATTGTGTTTGGGGTCTGTGCTGTACCAAATAAATTATATTTCTTTCTGTCTTTCTTTAAAAATCCTGGCCACAACATATACATAAAAGCCATAGATCATTAGAGCCACCTGACACCTGATCAGTAGCCTCAATGTCAGCGATGAGTATTATTTTTATGGAATACAATGGGTATACCCTTACAACCTCAACTCCAGAGCACTTCTGATGAGTAGACCACTTGGTGATTACCTGAAGCGCACACGCTTGCCTTGCGTTGCCTACGTAAATAGATCGTGCGTTGCCCATGAGTCGATCATGCGTGAAGACAATGCATCGGCGGCACACCGCTCTCCTTTCTTCATTTCTAGCTCAGACAAACAACCCATTTATTCGCAGACAACGCGATGTCTACCCATAGACTACCTGACGTTGACTGTGTGACACGCGGTATCCAACCATGGATCAGCTATAGATAAAGAGTGGTCACCGTGCATCGAGTTTGTACTGATCAGGTGTCGGGTGGGTCTAATAAACTCCAAACCTTTTTCGTTTATTAACTTTTTTGTTAGTGAAAGCATAAGTATAATGAGGCTTATTGTGTTCCAACTGCTAAGACTTAGGTAGGCCTCATCTCTAGGAGAGAAAATAGGCAGTAATCCACGTGGGCTCAGTGCGGATTCATGTCTTTAAATTTTTGGCTGGACATGCCGGTTTTCTCACGATGTTTTCCTTCACCGTTTTGAGAGCAGTAGTGATGAAATAAATTACACAAAGTAATACGTCCTGACGACCAACGACTGCGACCTATAACTTGTAAATCGGGGCTGTTACCACTGTGCCACCACTGCTCAGTAGGATCAGTTACCACTAGGCCAACAGTGCTCAAAGTTGTTTGTGAAAACCGCATCAAAATGCGTTGCAAAGTCTCGGAGGAGTTAGTAGATAAACAGACCCAAAAAGCTACTTTGGAAAACCAAACACCGTCACACAAAATTTATTTACCCCTTTACCAACTGAACACAGAAAAAAACCCTCTCAATTAGAACCTTACTAACCTAAACGCATAAATACAGGTAAAACAGAAAAAAAGTCCCTTTGAACCACAACCCGTACCGGGTATTATCACAAAATAGATAGGTGCAGAAGACAATCTCATGTATGTACTTCACGTTTTATACCTACGCTCGGTGGACGCACGCTAATGAGCGTTTGAGCCGAAACTGTTCGACGAGTGGTCCGAGACGCGACCGAGACATCGTGTCTGTGAGCGATGTCTATGTGTGCGTTGCTCGAGCGCGCTTTGTATGTAGATTGACTTCTGTACCTATCTATTTTGTGGTAATATTATGAACTAAACCAGCAAGGTGCGCGGGGGGAGGGTAGTCGTAAAAATGATAAATGTTCGCGCATTACGGGAACACTGCACATGTGGCTAGCAATGTTTTTGTTAATATCTACCGCGAATTTGAACATAGGTTTTGTGAGTGTTCAAGTACGAATGTGGGAAATATTTTATGGTGGTTGGTTTGGTTAAATGTGATAAGTTAATCTGTGTTACGGAATTATATAACAAGGAAAATGTGAATCATAAATCATTTATTTATTTCTAAACATGAGTGATTGTGCAATAAATCACTGTGCTTCTATACTATTTACGTGAAACACGACGTATTTATATATTTTTTTTAACACAAAACTTTTTGTTCCCCTAGAGGGCGTCACGATGAATTTTAATGATATTTCTTGATAAGTATCAGTGAAGCCGTTTCAAATGATATAAAACACGGTGTATTTATTTTTACATTTTTTTTAACCCATTATTTTTGTACGCTAGAGAGCGTTACTTTAAATTTGAGTAATATTTTGGGAATTTACAAGTGAAGCCCTTTCAAGTGATACCAAACACGGCGTATTTATCTCCAGTTTTATTTTTAATACATTACTTTATGTCCGTTAGAGGGCGCCTTATCGAGTTTTTTGACAAATCACTTAGCCTATGTTCAGCGGATGATTAAGACGGTTCTAACGATACTTCATATGTCGATTTCCGATAACTAGATTAGGAGCTATAAGGGAACAGATTAAAATACTTACATACATACATACAGTATAGCCTGTCAAAATCATAACCCTCCTTTGGCTTTGCCGTAGTCGGGTAAAAATACTAGACACGTGTTGCGGGTTTTGCATAAACTAAAACTAATTCCTAAACTGAACTTAACACTATAACCCAGTTCAACTAAGTCAAATAAAAATAATATTTTGCTAGTAGTATGTGTCATGAATTCAGGTACCGAAAAAATGATTTAACTAGAGTTCATCATCATCTTCCTGCCCTTGTCCCGTTTTATTTGGGGTCGGCGCCAGGCGCAATACGTTTTTTTCTTCCATTCTGTCCTGCCACTCGTTACGCTTATCACTCACTCCCTTTTCTTTCATATCACTTCTCACAAAATCCATTCATCTTTTCTTTGGCCTCCCTCTCCCCCTCCATCCATCCACATGTAAACTCATAACTTTTTTAGCAACATGCGTCTCGTCTCTCTTTTTCACATGACCATACCAATACAAACGATTCCCTTTCAACTTTTCAGTCACTGGTGCCACTTTTAAACTTCCCCTAATATACTCATTTCTCACTTTATCCATTTTCTTTACACCACACATCCATCTTATGATTTAACTAGAGTTATGGGTACCAAACTTCTCACACTAGTTTTACAATACATAAATTATCATCACAAGGTGCAAAGTTACCGGGCAAAAGCCAAAAAAAGCGAGAACAGCCCTTTCATGTGCGTGAGTGTTGGATATGTGGAGTTGTGTCTTAGGGACAGCGTGTAATTTTTTATGCACAAAGGAGAATTTAATTATATTAGAAGAAGAAAAAAAAACTTTTTTTTTCTTTTAGGAGGGAAAATCCTGCTTTTTCGTGTCAGACTTGTACCTACTGATTAAGAACTCACCCCGTTCCTTCGTTGCTTTTCATATCAGGGCAGAGTCTTCCTTTCAGAAGCAGATCCTTGGCCCCAGCAGGCTTCGATCTTGCTGGGCCCCTACAGTTTGCTGACATCACCTTGAGGCTCGCGTGAACCAGCACGCGCCGTTGACAACTTAGAATTGGTCCGGACGGTTACCAGTTATTGCTCGCCGACCGCAAGCCCGATCCTGCAGTGGCCGAAAATCGGGATCAGGATCCCGGTGGGTGGAGTGTGAGAGCCGCTCACTCGCGTGTGCACATGTGGCATCATCTTTTGCTAGCATTACTGCTTTGCAGAAAGAGGCGACCGCCTACCATTCCTTTTCACTTCGGACTATGGCCTGTACCTACATGTATGTGGGACCTTGGGACCATTTTCTACTTTCACACGGGCAACACCGCTAGCAACAATTAGTATGTTATAGCCAGAACTGAGCACATTCTCGTGCTGAATTTTAATCAAAGTGACAAAACATGAAAACGTTTCAAGAATTTTCATACTATTTTACAAATGAACTGAACAAAAGCTTGCAAATTCATCTCAGCTTACAGCAATGTGTCTGTTATAAACGATGGGCGATTGTGCATAAGCTCTCTCATAATTCAAATGCTTCTAGAGCTGGGAAACGTCTGGTCTGTGAGTTCTTGAGAACAAATTAGACAGACGTTGATTTTGCTTTCAACTGCAAAAGTTGTCTTATTGTCAGGGAGGAAAAATCTGTTGTAGAGCGCAAACACACCCATGATGATTTAAAAAAAACCCACAACTTTCATACAACGTCGTCTAGTCACAAAGTAAGCATAGCTTGTGATATGAGTACTAGACACCCGATGAACGTCCTTATATATTTGTAAAGACTTACACATTATTGATAAATTGCACCCAGACACAAAACAAATGATCGTGCTCATCACAAAAACATTTAATATTGGGTGGAAATCAAACCCATGACTTCCAGCATAGCAGTTAGCAGTCTAAGCCAAAAACTACTAGACCAACAGGCCAGTCAAACTAGTTTAACTGGCTTTTAACTTTTGAATAATCGATTAAGTTATTTTCTCAGTAAATATGCCATAGACTTACTCTACCTATCTTTATACCTATAATTATTTTGATGAAATCATTTTTTTTTTTTGTTTTTGTAAAATACTTGTATACTGCATCCCCTTTGACTGGAACTGGCTTTCAGTGTACTCAACTAAGAGATGGACCATCGATGAAACTGCCTCGTTTGTCTCATATTCGCAAGCATGACTGTCGAGCCTGGGTCCTCGGTATGATTCCCGGGTCGGGAAAACACTCCGTGCCTCGGCTCGGTGTTATCACACAAAACACGTAAAGCTGTTGGTCCTGTGCCTAAACTCTCTCCAGTCGTGTCGGATTGCCGTCCCTTCGGACAATGAGAGTAAAGGAACCGAGTGTACGAATGCACTTGTGCACTACAATATCTTCTGCATACTAGTGCACTACAATATCTTCTGCGTACTAGTGCACTACAATATCTTTTGCGTACTAGTGCACTACAATATCTTCTGCGTACTTGGTTAAACTTCTTGTCTCGTCTTGAGAATGAGGGGATTATTGGGAAACGAGAGGATTATTCTACACGTAAAAATATTTTTTCTACGATAGTAAAACTTCTTAATCATGAAACTACGCGATCTTTTATAGAACAATCCACATTAAGCTCGTCTTATTCATACTCCAACATCTCACCCAATCACAAGACAATACCAGTACATGCTTCTCTATTCAATCTACGGCGAACAACAGTTCATATTGTGTTCAAAACAGAACAATAAAGCAAGGGGAAATCACTATATGTTAGGAACTAGACTTTTTATGCGCCAACTAACTTCATCTAAGTCGGGCAATAACGTAGAACTAGGAACCGCTGTAGTGGCAGCAATAAGAGCTCATGACGAGAACCTCGTGAAAGCTGAGAAAGATAAACAAACTAAATATCTTGACTTGGCTCGCGAGGTTGTCGACATGTGGGAAGTGGATAGAGCAATCATTATGCCGATAGTCGTGACGGCCAATGGCTTAATAGCCAAGAGCCTCGACCAACATCTACAGCAGGCAGTTGGATCAAGGGCTTGATCCAGAAGGCAGTCCTCCTATATAGACACCTTGGAGGTTCCTCTCTCAGGAGCCCTGACCGCCGGTAGCTTGGACCCTGTTCCCGATGCCGGTGGGCTACTATTTTTTAAATTTTTAAATGTTTTTTTATGTTATTTTTTTTAAGAAATATTTAAAAATATGATAAATATGTATATAAATAATATTTATAAATAGAATAATAATATTATTTGAAGCTATAACTAATAACTTAAATCTTCGCAACAATTCGGTTATACTCTCATCGAAATTCGGTCACGAAGGTTTAAATATCGCCGATTTTAACACACAGAACAGCCCCCTAGCTAAGTTACAATCGTTTCTCTTCCGTCGAACGCCTCAAGTTGGCCCCCGATTCTTTTGTTCCAACCACGTGACTGAGCGTTGAGATGACGTCTTTCCCATATCAACTTGGCTAGGGGTACAGGGTCCTTACTACCATGACGTGTTATAGTGTAAGTTGTGTGAGCGAGAAAGAGAGATGGAGCTATACACCCTACATAGCTCTATTCCTTTAAAAGTTCACTTTAGGTCATCAAATGAATCACGTTAAGAGCTCGTGGCCTAGTGCGTCCTGCATTCTTAAAAGGTAAACAAATGTATACTTATGGAGGTACACTTCCTGTTCAGCCAGATTTATAACATTACACAACCGAGGAGAAATCAAGAGCAAAACCAACTTAACATGCTTTTCAAAGCACTTGTCACAACGTGAAAATCTAAACTACTATTGAGATAATATTTGCTTAACTCAACGCAGCAGCCAATCGCCCAGCCACGGTACCAACAGTGCCATAAATGAAAAATCACTTTGATTAAAAATAATGAGGCGACAACTTTTATGATATCGTGATGCCTGGTTTATATGGTAAGTTTTGGCAAAGTCATCTTTAACAGTGGCCGCTGAGGTGATTCCGTAGGCTACAAAGAAAGGTATATGGAATGTTGACGTCATCAAGTTCTCGTCGACGTCGAGTTGAGTTGTTGGTGAAATGCCATGTTTACCTTTGCTAGACGATTCAAGGGAAACGCCTTCGTCCAAACTTGAGTTATGGTATTACTCGTATGTACTAATTTTAAAATAACGAAAATATTATTGTTATTATTATTTCCTTTATTTTTCATTTTAACATATTATTTTACATTTTTCAATATTTCTTAAAAAAATAAAAACTCTAAAAAATCCTGTAGCTCCACAGCATTACCAATAAAACTAAAAGCAAAACAAAAACCAATGCATCATTCTCAAGTCACTTGCATGTATGAATAACGTGTTTACTGTTTTATTCATTCAAGCAAAATAACAAAATCGATTTAAAAGATCGACAATCGCAAAAGTTGAACGATTCAATGCGGAGGAAGCCGGAACTACGTCTCAGGAACTTATCTAAATTGTAGTTTGTGAGAAAAATTGTATATTTACGTGAAAGTTTATTTTATAACTAGCTGCCCGCTCCGGCTTCGCTCGGGTGCAATTTTTTTAATACCTAGTGTTACATTGTTCTAATTTAAGTAGAGACTTATAATTAAAAAAAAAATGTAATATAGCTTATGTTACTCAGCAAAGATTATAATGATAAAGATTTTTTTAAATGTTCGAGCAGTTTTTGAATTAGATTGTAACATACAAACAAACAAAAATTAATTCTTTCGTCTTCATATATTAATTTGGCGGTATGTAATGCACGAATCGGTCATTTTGGCGACATTTTGGGGAGGGATATGTCCAACAGATGACGTTTTTCCATGTATTTTTTTTTTATATATATATTTATATCTTGCAACCGGTTGGACAACCATTAGCACATTGTTTCTGGGTATCCATTGATGCAAAGGTTCATTCTTCCATTGAAGAATCTGCCTTCTCATTATAATTATTACTCTGCTCTATTTAACAGAGTCCCAAAGGTGGCGTTTTAGCCTTTTGTGTGTTGCTGGTTCACTCAGAACTGTGGCTAGAGTGTTGCTATGTGTCAATAGACGATCTTTGTATGACTTTGCTCTGTGTTCTATTTCCTCCTTTATGGTTCCAATTTATAGATGCTCATGTAGTTCAGAAGTTTTGATAAACCATGGAGCATTTGATATTATTCTGAAAGCTTTAATTCCATGTATTATTGAGAAAAAAATTGTTTACAATTTCTCGCGATATTTAATAATCTTATTGAACTCGTGTTGACTACATCAGATTTAATTAATTCCTAATAATTACCCAGGTCGCTTCCACAAATTAAAATAAAAGAAGAATAGCTAGTAAAGTTGTCAAAAAATAAAAAGCACGTTTTGACATTTGTATTTTCACTACATACTTAGCGGCTTGTCGGGTGTAGTGTAGTTACTACTAAAATAGTTATAGTAGCCTAAAATTACACCAGCCCCTAGCAAAATTACAACCAGTTTGTATTGAATTCCATTCTCTAATTGGTAACGCCTCGGTGACAGCAATTATAGAAAAAGATAAGTTGGTAGCCATGTTGATGCACCTGAGTCGGCCGCTCGTTCTACAATGTAGCGTTTGTATAACAAAGGATGTAGCGTTAAACATTGTAGAAACGGTTTTCAACGATGTGAACTTGGCTACGAATTGTCTATTCGTTTGTTCTGACCATGCGACTTTACGTTGCGATGACGTCATTCCCATACGTTTCATCACTTTTCGACAGCGTTAACGATTGCAGAATAACAACTTGGCTAAGCATGCAGACCTTTAATTATAATTTAATTGTTTCTTTCAGTTTTATTTCAAGTTACATTCTAAGGTCTTTATCAGATGTAAAAACGGCCTTTTTATTTATCAACGAGTCTAAAACATAACCGATTTCACCCTGCACTATCACATTACACAGCTCATTACCCAGATTGCGCATGGACCATTTCTCCGCTCATTCGTAGTTTTTCCTGTAGATTAATCGTCATTTTTTCATACAGTGCACCCAACAATGGTTTGCTTCAATGAAAACTTGTTATTTCTGTGAACAATACTGTACGTAGGCTAATGGATGCGAAGCTGGACTGTGGGTGGTGGGGTGAGTGAAAAAAGAAAGCGGATTCGTGTCAGCATCTAGAATAGAATGAGCAAAAAGATAAACATGATCAGGCCCTTGAGCGCCGATTCTACATACATCTGTACAACTTGAATTACCTTGAAAAAAAACTTAATTTTCGTTTAGTACACACGATTGTATGAAATTTATTTGGCCAAAAATTTTGGTTTCTAGATTTTTGTTTTTCCTAAAAAAAAATCAAAAAGGTTTTTTTTTAATTTTTTTTTTTATGATTTACCTAAAAACGGCAATTTTCTAGGTTACTAACTCCCTGGCGCTCGAGGAGTTAATATTCCCATAGCTGGGACTCAGGCCTCCTCTCTTGGAGAGGGAATGGGCCGTAATCGACCACGCGGGCCCAGTGCGGAATGGTGAATGTCACATGTCTTCGAATTTTTGATTCTAGAACATGACGTTTCCCCACGATGTTTTTCTTCACCATTTACAAGTTTAGAGAGTGGTTTTGAAATAAATTATACACAGTGAAACGCTTGGCTGGGTTTAAGCCTGCGTCCAGTAGTAACAACCTCGAGTTACGAATAGAATATAATATAATAAAATTTATTGTACACTAAAATAATAATAATAATAAATTAGGCTAATCTTTGGGCACAATGGTCTTATTGCCGATAGCGATATCTACCAGACCACCTTTGGATGGACTGGGGTCTTAAACCCTAAATAAAATGAGGCAGTCTAAATACACGTAGATACAAAATTATACTGAATTAAAAAGATACAATATGGAGTTTTATAGAAGACATAATATGTGCTAAATTTACACATAGGTATTACATTATACACAATTTCAAAGAAAGAAGTGTTTTGTTGGTAGAACACCGGTTTGAGGTAGAACCAGAATTAGAGTAAAATGAAAAATGGTCTTTGACTAGAATTTTGAAAGGGATTTTTATTCTTGAAGAAGAAAAGACACAATGACATGTCACTTTTATTAACGTAGTTACAAGTAATGTCTATAATACTGACGTGCAAAGCTGAAGATTTACAGTTCCTGTAAACCTGTATGTTATAAAAAATTCAAACGACATATTTCTCAGAACTTGATTTACAAACAGAATAGCAATAAATCGTTTTCGGAATATCACTTCGCCCTTTCCTGGGAAGCCTTTACGCAGGGTTTTGCTATATTCTGGCTCCTTTGGTACTTATACGGGAAAGGGTAACGCACTAAGCATCTAAGAAGAATTTCAGTGTAGCGGGTCGATGTGTGTAGTCCGGTATATCGTAAAGTATACCTATAGGGAAAATTCTCAGTCTGCATATTAAGGAGTTCAGTACTTAAGCCGGTTGTTATCCTCTGTCTGATGTCTGTCCATTTGTTTTTGCATTTGTCAGATCTGGACACTTTTGTACATCCCTTCCAGGTTATCGGTCTACCTTGTGAGAGGCCTTGTAGCGTTGCGTCATCCGGTACGTGGTTGCTCTTTCAGAACCTTTCGGTCTTATCGACCATCTGTTCTGTGAGCATCATGCCCTGTCCACTGCAACTTAAATTTTTCGCTTCAAAAATTAAGGAGCAGAGGTTCTATTACAAAACCTCTGCTCCTTAATTTTTGAAGCGATCACGCAAAGAAACTCAAAGTGTAGCCCTTTTCATCGCCCTTCGGCTGCTTCTGAGCTTTCTGGTGACGCCCATTGTGAGCGACCACGTTTTACACCCAAATGTCATTACTGTCAACATTCACTGGTGTTGAGATAGTCTTATGACTTGCACCATCATTAAAACACACACTAGGCTAGAGCATCGCTTTGTAATTGAAGCCAGCCTGTTATTAACTAGTTGCACTCATCTGTACATCTGACATGAATACTAAATCAATGGTAACTAGTACAGCTTCTGTTATTCATTAACCTCTCGGTCATGTAACGTAACGTTTGGGTTAACCGCCCGCGCCGGTAGGGTTTCGGACTAATAGGAATAATGCTCGTCCATGATCGGATCCGGTCCGGTATACATTTTGGAAGCTTGTGTGATAAGGCAATCCTAACTAGTATTACAAATATGTAATATGGATGTTTGGATGTTTGTCACTTCATTACGCAAAAACAGCTGAACGGATTTGGATGAAATTTGGCATAGATATAGCCTTTGACATAAAAAAGAACATAGGCTACTTTTTATCCCGGAAAAACCTCTTATTCCTACGGGAAACACGTTTAGAGTGCGATACTTAACCGAAGTACATGCGGACGAAGTCGCGGGCAGACAGCTAGTACCTTAATATTTAATTTAAGCGTCAGTTACACAAACATATGTTATACAACGTATGTGTAAAATTATGTTATCGGCCAAACCCGAATTCAAGATGAGCGACGCCCATTTTTTTCATATCATGAATAAAGCTAGAATTACAAAATAGATAGGTATAGAAGTCAATCTCATGTCCGTAGGTACTTCACTTTTTATATCTAAGCAGACGATCGCACTAGGGTTAGCGCATTGCGCTGAACTGTATGAGTGCGACTGGGCAATTGAGCCGAGATATTGTGTCCGTGAGCGGTGTTTATGTGTCAGTTTGGCCTAGGCGACACTACATCCTAAAATCGGTTGTGGCTGTTAACATGGACAATATATAACACTTATCAAAGATTCACACTTATTAATAATCTACTTAAACTTATTAAAAATATTGTTTTCTCCACCTTTATACATTCACCATCATCATTTCAGCCGATACACGTCCACTGTTGGACATAGGCCTTCCCCAAGCGTCGCCACATCGAACGTTCCTGTGGTTTCCCGCTACCTTAACCAGGTCATCTGCTGCGTCTTCCGGTACGCGGTCTCCACTCCAGAACCTTTCAGCCCCAACGGCCATCTGTCTTTATACATTAAAATTCCTAAAATCCCATCTTAGAGCTCGCCTACGTCACAATAAAAAGCCTTATATATTTCACATTCCTTGTCCCAGTAGTTTCAACTGTGCGCCAATATGTCAATCAATTAATTTCTCCCAATTGTAAAACATCCTAATGCTTTTGCAGTATTTGGCAGTCAGTCAGTCAATTTTCATGGCAAGAATCGCTAACTATGGTAGTCAATCCTTCCTTACTTCCTTACTAATATTATAAAAGCGAAAGTGACTTTGTTTTTAGGGTTCCGTAGCCAAATGGCAAAAAACGGAACCCTTATAGATTCGTCATGTCTGTCTGTCTGTCTATCCGTCCGTATGTCACAGCCACTTTTTTCCGAAACTATAAGAGCTATACTATTGAAACTTTGTAAGTAGATGTATTCTGTGAACCGCATTAAGATTTTCATACAAAAATAGAAAAAAAGCAATAAATTTTGGGGTATACCCCATACATAGAACTGAAACTCAAAATTTTTTTTTTCATCAAACTCATGCGTGTGGGGTATCTATAATTAGGTCTTCAAAAATAATACTGAGGTTTCTAATATCACTTTTTTCTAAACTGAATACTTTGCGCGAGAGACACTTCCAAAGTGATAAAATGTGTCCCCCCCCTCTAACTTCTAAAATAAGGGAATGATAAAACTAAAAAAAATATATGATGTACATTACTATAAAAATTACCAACGAAAATTAGCTTGAACGAAATCTAGTAAGTAGTTTTTTTTAATGTGTCATAAATCGAAAAAAATACACTATTATTAAAACATCAATTAAAGTTACAACACATTACAAGAACTTTTATATTATGTTACTTGCTGCTACGGAACCCTTCATGGGCGAGTCCGACTCGCACTTGGCCGGTTTTTTTGTTTCGTCTTCACCCCTAAATGGCAAAACTGACTTTGATGAATTTTAGTACAGAGATAGTTGGGACCCTGGAGACGGACATAGGCTAATTTTTTTAATAAAAAAAGTGAGAAAAGGGGGAGAAAAAGGAAGGTCTTTTATGAACGAGGGCGAAGCCGCAGGCAAAAGCTAGTCTACAATAAAATTCTCTACTCTATTTTCCGATATCACATCTGTTTCAATTATTTCATAGACTAGTGGTTTCGACACATGCGATCTAAAATTATAACACACTACCCACGACTAATTTGCAAATTGAAACAGCCATTGAACTTCACTGGAAAAATACCCACAAAAACCCTTAATTGTAATTACAAGTTGTGCTACTGACACCTCATTCACTACAAGCTTAAAAACCTCTTTCTTTTTGTAAACCATTTCGTAGAATTTCATTTACAATTTCATTCACGACTACAACTTTAAGGAACCTAGCACCCGAGCACTGCCATAAAACAGTGACGTTTTTAAGCTTACTCCTCGGTAACAGTTAGTTTAATATAAAAGGTGTAAGGAACAGCCCTCCACAAACTTTAAGGGCTTGCTTAGTAGACGAAACTGAACAACCTTCCCCAATTTTTTTTTTCAGGAAACGAAAAAATATATCAGCCTCACCATACAAAATGATCAACTTGATTGGACAATTTTATTTGTATGGCGAGGCCGATTTTTTTTTTCGTTTCCTGAAAAAATATTTTGTGGAAGGTTGTTCGGTTTCGTCTACTGAGCAAACCCTTAAAGTTTGTGGAGGGCTGTCCCTTACACCTTGTATAATTATAAATTCATGTACAACGTTACTAACACATGATTTTTTCGTGCGATTAATACTTTTTCTAAAAAAAAAATATCTAACAACATGATATCTATTCGCTTGTTTTCCCGGTCTAACGGATTTAAGATTTAGAAAAAAAAAAACACAAAGAATTTGCTGGTTAAGTGTTTTTTAGAATGTACATGGTATGTGTAAATTAATCAATATTTTGCTCAGTACGATGCACGGCCTCTCCGTGCGGGTCCTACGCACGTGCCACTGTAATCCACGGACACGGGCTCCACTGTGGGAGAACTGCTCTGCGAAAAGCGAGGAGTACATAGTCGTGTGTCATATTCATGTACTCCAGTGGAAACGTAGACCTACCTCCACAGGTTTGAGCTATGGAACCGCCTATTCGATTAAACCACGCATGTTTCAATGACGTCAATTCAGGCCTATCCTCTCCGTAGGTTGCAGTGGACCCAACCGCATACATTTTCTTACAAAGCGAAGCTTAGACGTGCGTAGCCTCTCTGTGCGCCGCGGTGGACCCGCGCTTTAATGGGTTTAAAGGCCAGCGGGGCTCTATGCGAGCACTGCCGCGTAGTACGAGTTTGTATGCATTTAATTCCGGCCAGATGTTTCAGAGACTAAACGCCTTAACAATGTTTATTCTACGCTATTTTTATTAACCTTACATTCTCGTAAACTCGCACTGTAAATATTCTATGAAGCAAAAAATGTCCCTCAGGGTATGGTAGTGAAATAAGATTCTCTTTATTGTAGCGTAATATTTCTCTCGGTCTGCCACGATAAAGGTTTTAAATCATAGTTTGTAAAGGTTATGCATTATTTATCCCGTGACTACATTTAGTAACATATTTTATGCTGTGTTTAGACTAAGGGTTTAGATTTTATCTAGTTGTAGAGTAGGTGTGCCTTTTTAGGATTCCGCACCTCAAAAGGAAAAAAACGGAACCCTTATAAGATCAGTGTAGTTCGTACATCTGTCTGTCAAGACCCTTTATCTCGAGAACGCGTGGTGGTGATGAGTTGAAATTAAAACCATATACTCAGTTCTTCATTGAAGTATGACACCACAAACTGCCAAACACCGAGCAGCTTCAAAGTAAATTCTGATGGAAAAATCCAATTGCCAGATTTAAAAATCAAACTTAGGCTTCACTTAAATAATTGAACTTGTAACCTTGAGACCAACGAGGTAACCTATCCTATACAAAACGACCAGATAAAATCATAGAAAAGCAGGTACCATTTTGTACCCTAGAATAAAATCCAACCTAAAAGCAAGCGTCAAACGCGACCCCATAACTTATTCAAATCGTATGTTTAGACAAAATCGAAGACACACTTTCAAAAGAAACAATAGCATTTCTGAACATTTATTGACAGAAGTTCCAGCGAATAGGTTAAATTCAACGTATACGGTGCAATAATAGCCAACAATGTCCACAATTGCAAATCCCAGTACATATTAAAATGTTGGGACAGAAGTTTAGGTAGGACTGTCATAAATTTTTCTTGAATCAGAGACTTTAGGGACGTGGAGCTCTTTGGACCGAAACCGCGGTCCCAACTTACACGTTTATCTTTTTGGTAGTAGTTTGGAAGCACAAGGAAAAAGAAGTTAAAGTACAGTGAACAAAAATGCTCAAAAAATATATTATTGGTGCGGTTCAAATAGCCCTAGAACCCAGACTTTCGACAAAGTCATATTATCTATATATGTAACAACTGTCAAAAGGTCATAGTATTGTGAGAAATTATCATCAACATTTCAGCCGAAAGATATTTTTTTTTTAATTATTATAAACTAGTGGTTGACTGTGATCCCACCTGATGGTAAGCAGTGATGCAATCGTTGATGGTGAGGCGCACTAGTTTATTAAGAGCCTATTCACTCTTGCCTTAAAGACACCTAAATTATAATCAGACGGAAAGACCGCAGCAGGCAAATCGTTCCGTCGTCGGCTTGTCCGATGGTAGAAGTGAGATGGTGGAATCAACATAATTATATTAATTGTTGTACCTAAGCTTGCTCAAAATACCGTCGTAATGATTGGTTCTGTGCTTCTCGCATCCATCGCATTTTCGCAACCCTCCTCAGAAAGAATTGTCACTGCTATACATTTTTGACTTTTTGACAAATGTTGCTGATAAAATGTCACATTGGCTCTGTTCAAAGTTCACCTATTTTAATGTATCTCAGTCACAATGACTCCTGCCAGGAGCATTACTTTGTGTAATTTGTTTCATTACATTAAGAAAAAAAAAATTGCTTTGTAAAAGTGTTTTTGGAGGTAGGCGGAACAGAGAGTAAAGTCCCACATACCTCCGTTGAAAAGGGAGGATCCTCTGACCAGACAGGTGTTATGGTCTGGTGGGCGACTGCCCGATAGATGATTTCGGACTGTCGTATATGTTCAAATTGCGCGGAGAACTTTGTTTGCGCGATGCAGGATTTCGTATTTTCTTCTTAGTTCTTATGTGGCGCCATAGATGTCGCTACATCACTCCCCTCCGGAGATTGGAGATCGATGGTTCTTGATGGGTGCCAGGCCAGCGTAGGTTGGTTCCAGTGGGTCGGAACCGATGCCGCATAGTTCTCGGTGAGTCGGAACTGTCTGCGGTGATGCCCCAGTGAGTCGGGGTGTTGGTATCCCAGTGAGTCGGGATGATGCCCCAGTGAGTCGGGGTGATGATGTCCCAGTGAGTCGGGATGACGCCCCAGTGAGTCGGGGTGGTGCTCTCCCAGTGAGTCGGGACGATGCTGCAGGCTCCAGTGAGTCGGAGTAGTGCTGCTGGCTCCAGTGAGTCGGAGCGGTGCTTGTGCGACGTAGGGCTTGACTGTTGGCGTCGACCAGGAGAGGTTCTTCATGGCTCTTCATGTGACTGGCCGAAGGTGCGGTGTGCCAAGCCAAGGTCGCTGATTAGGCTGAAGGTGATGACCAGGTATGACCAGGTAGGCATGCTGGTGGTCAGGATACCCTCTATAGCCGTGGGTGCTGGCTGTATGGCTCGCTGCTCGAAAGCTTGAGGAAGTGATGATGACGTCATGAGGCTGCGCTGACGTTCTTTGTCGAGGGTCACCAGTTTGGAGGTATGCGGAACAGAGAGTAAAGTCCCGCATGCCTCCTTTGAAAAGGGAGGATCCTCCGACCAGACAGGTGTTATGGTCTGGTGGGCGACTGCCCGATAGATGATTTCGGACTGTCGTATATGTTCAAATTGCGCGGAGAACTTTGTTTGCGCGATGCAGGATTTCGTATTTTCTTCTTAGTTCTTATGTGGCGCCATAGATGTCGCTACATGTTTTTATAAAACGTACTTGCAAAATAAAGATAATTTATCATTTACCATTGCTCTCAAACCGGTGAAGGAATACATCGTGAAGAAACTATCTAGAATGCTCTAGAACCAAAAATCCAAAAAAAGAGTTTTTAAAAGACTTTACACAAAATCAACAACAAAATAAAACAAAACTGTTAACTAGTTTCTAATAATAAAGTAACGTAAAAAAAAACACAATATTAAAAATAAGTGATGCGATGTTAAAAAAAATAACCCTATTTTAATGTTTTAAAAACATTGATGCTGAACAGGCTTTAGGATGAATTCCCTTATCCCATTCCGTCCCAAAAACCTCATATCCAAACCGCACAGCACCGCCTCTGACGGTGGAAGGAAAAAACCAACGATTTCGAATCCAACGAGCCGGCCGGCTAACATATCTTACGCGCGCGCGATTAACAACCTCTGAAAATACCGTGAAATATCGTCTGAAAGTGCGTCCAAGATGATCCTGGATCCCAGCACCCAGTGAGTACCTGACTTCCAATTTTGTACCATCCTTTTAGCCTGTTTTTTTAGAAACTTTTATATCGCGTCACCCAACGTTGACGCTACACGTATTCATACCTATTCAGATGCCAATGTACAAATATGCATCACTGGTTGAATGGCAATGATTGAAAGAAAAATTATAAAAGATAAAGAGAAGAGATAAATTCGGTAAAATCTAGCTAAATTTAAAAATGACTTATTACTAAAAGCAAAAGCAGGTTATTATGCAATCCGGGCACTCCAACAAATGCTATAAAAAGTAATCTTATTTCAAAAGAACAAGCTCGATTAAAATTCAAACTTTTGTTTTCTTTAAGTTTTCTGCAATATCCCTGTTCTCTGCCCTAAGCCATACTAGCAGACATGCAATCTCATTCCGTTTGCGATTACATAAACATGTAATACGGTACATTGTAAAGGAAAATGGAGTCGGTACGGGTTAGTCGATAAAACGCGAACGAACGATGTGGGACAATCACATCATCTATTAGACTAAGGCGGTGGATAGGAACAATGTTTATGCGATGAAGATTTGATATTGGTACTAGATTACGGATTCATTCTCACTGAGGACAATTTAGGGCTCGTAGGCTTAGCTCCGGCGGGATCTCATGGTGAAATGGCGTCAACGACTATCGCAACCCAGTGCTGGGCATGCCACAATCATGGCTGTAAGTCCCCACTTTGAGGCGTGGCTGGAAAGACCTCACGGCGTCCTTACCTTCCGTATGACGCAGGTCCTCACCGGACATGGTTCGTTCGGGAGCTTGCTGCACCGGATTCGCGCGGAAATGACGTCCGGGTGTCGCCACTGTGCGGAATGCCCGGAGGACACGGTGGAGCACACAGTCGAGGTGTGCCCTGCTTGGGCGAAGCATCGCCCTGCCCTCGAGTGTGATAGATTTGAAATATTATTTAATAATAATACTTGTTATTTAATCTCTTCTTTCCAGCACTGGTTGGCTACCAAGCCCAAGTCGTCGACGGCGCGCACTGTTCCCGCGCGCCTCAAGGAGTTGTCAGCAACAGCAGGGACCCAGCCGGGTCGAAGCCTAAAGGGGCCAGGGTTATCCGAAAGGGCGCTCGAGCCCCGGTATAAAGGCTAGAAGGAACGGGGTGGGTCTTTTAATCAGTAAGAGTCTGACACTATCTCCCGCTCCGTCCAAGAGCGGGGGATGTCATTGGATGATTTTTTCCCACCATAAAAAAAAGGCTCGTAGGCTTACCATGACGTGTTAAAATATTCGTCCATTCTTTCTTGTCACCTGTTACGCTATCACTAGCTCTTTTTTTTTCATATCAACCCTCACACAATTCATCCATCTTTTCCTAGGCCCCCCTCTCCATCCATCTATATGTATATTCATAACTCTTTTAGTAACATGCCTTAACAGGTATCGAGTAAATATACAATTTAAACAAAATTTAGTTTGAAAAAAAAAAACAGTTAACTTATGTTCCGTCTTTTAGCTGAAATGTTTAATGCAACATCGTCCAGACAAAAGTCTATACAAAATATTATCATCATACAAAAAAATATGTGATTAGTGATTCAGGATTTTTAAATATAACACCACCGCTCGTCTATCATTCTCGTGATCACCTCTTTTGTTTAATGAACATTCCTAAAAACTGACTTCGTTATTAAGAAATACATTGTCAAAGAGTTAATTAACTTACTCATAAAAATGCAAACACTAAAAGTCTGGAGCACACAGTATTCCAGAAACTAATCTACATTGAAACACATACCGTAAAAACCAACTTTTTCACAAACAAACTTACATTTGAACTGGCTCGCCGCCCGCTAACGAAGTAAACTGTGTAAATAGTGCATTTTAAATGAAATGATGATTAACACAGTAATTTTGGTGTGGTGTTGTGATGGCTGAATTAAAAAGAGCAGCTCAATTCCGCTGTTGGTTCGGGAGTTAAAAGGGAAACGTGGTAAAGTTTTTTGGTTGAAAGGGACGTCGTTAAGCTTTTATAGAAGGGTAATGAAGTTTTGAATTTTACAGCGCATAGAACCGTAGTGGAGATGTGTGTTGTAGCTAATTGACACATTCAACATGAAACAACTGTAATGAATAGTATTTTTTTGGGATTTAAAATATTAAGAAGAATGTGTGTCGTTGTGTTTATGGTTTGAATTGAACATGAGTAAAATAGACGAGAGGAAATCTATAACTGGCTCCGCTGACAAAAAAAAGAGAAGTAATCAGTTGACATAAAAATAATACCTATACATTGGCGTTTTTTTATGGTGGGAAAAATCATCCAATGACAACCCCCGCTCTTGGGCGGAGCGGGAGATAGTGTCAGACTCTTACTGAATAAAAGCCCACCCCGTTCCTTCTAGCCTTCATACCGGGGCTCGAGTTCCCTTTCGGACCCTTTAACCCTGGCTCCAGTAGAACATTGTGGTAAGTTTTGATTACTCAAAGGAAACTGTTTCACAAAATGACAGTAAAAACACGGTTACAATAAGTAAAGTTTTAAGATATCTTTCAGTTTTATAGGCATAAAAGACAACCCAAACCAACCTCAACCTAAACCCAATTGTGGGTGTGTGTATATGAGCAGTCCATTTTTATTGTTTCATAAAAGTTATATGTACCTATGTACATTGTACAATAAAAAATATGTATGAATATGAATGACTAAAAAAGTTCAAGAATAATCAAATGGAGTGCTAGAAATAAGTATATTTAGTATAGCTGTGCCCCGCGGTTTCACCCGCGTTTTTCTCGTTTCCGTGGAAATACCGAGATAAAATATTGCCTATAATTGTCTCCCTCAATAAATGGACTATTGAATATTAAAACAGTTTTCATATCAGATCAGTATTTCCCAAAATTACCGCGTTCATAAATGTATTTATTATACTCTTCAAAGATCTTATACTTACAATCATCAACAAATTATTATTATTACTTAGCCCACACTGTCCCACTGCTGGGCAAAGGCCTCCCTCCACTCCTTCCAACGATCACGGTTCCTCGCTTTCTCATTCCAGTTCTTAAGGAAGCCATCCAGGTCATCCCGCCATCTCCTTCGTGGTCTGCCTCGGCCCCGCATTGCTGTGTCCGGACACCAGTCCACAGCTCGTTAGACATGTCCTGCCCAGTCCCATTTAAGTTGGGCAGCCTTTTGAGCCACATCAACGATTTACGTTTTGGAGCGTAGTGTTGTGTTTCGAACATGATCTGTTAGTTTAACACCTAGTATGCTACGCTCCATTGCACGCTGGCAAACCTTGAGTTTGGACTTTTGGATGTTAGTCAAAGACCAAGTCTGTGCACCATAGGTCAGAATGGGGAGAATACACATGTCCATCAGCTTACGTTTTAGTGACATGGGCAAAGAACCATTAAATAATTCCTTCATGGACCAGTAGCTCTTCCAGGCATCAACAAATATATTTCGAAAAAGATTATTACAGGATTGTATGTTGATAAAAAACTCTATGGCCCATAACTCATTAATAGGTACCAACTCTTAACATCTTACACACGTGATAAGTTTTAAACGAAATATCCGATTGAGATGAAACAAAAAGTATTTTACTTCTACATAAATACTCTTGATAACATAATGCTTAATTTCGATAAAGATTAATTTTACGATACATATTTAACGTAGTTTTTTTTCTTCAGACGATTTAATAATTATTTTGAACACAAAATCGGTTATTGTGATTAAACCATGATAGCTAGATATATGTTCTTGCGGACTTTTTTGTAGATCTTAATGGGATCTACAAACCCGTAGTACATCATTTTGTTATATTGTCAATAGTTTTCGATTTTACACCTTGTGTTACAAAATAGCAATTTTATTACGGATCCCTAATTTTGAAAACAAATAGCCTATAGCCTTCCTCGATAAATGGACTACCCAACACTGAAAGAATCATTCAAATCGGACCAGTAGTTCCAGAGATTAGCGTGTTCAAACAAACAAACAAACAAACAAACTCTTCCGCTTTATAATATTAAGTATAGATATTGCTAGACAAAAGTTTCCTCTTTCTCCTTTCAAAATTTTTCATTCTTTTAGGCTCACGCATGACCACTACCCTACCGGATAAAAAGTGACGATGTGTTCAACAATGGAGCATGCTTACCTCATAGTAATCTTTTCACTTTTGACTTAAAGATCATCAGATTGTAGCTATCAAAACGCTATCCGATACCCAATGCAAGTGTGGTGCTCCTGGCTAGACAATGGCCCACCTATTGGAGTGCCCAAAATATCCCTACACTTGCACTTTGGAGGACCTAGTGGCGTTTTGCCATTAACGCCTATAAACGTGGCAACCTACTGTGGGGCCCAAAAACTTTGAGGGACAAGAAAACAATCGATTCGAGAAGAAGAAGCTATCAGAAAACACAGACTTTGGCACGGAACTCCACTCCTAGGATCTTTGACCAAGCTTGCCCCGTCGTGTTGATAATATCAGATCATCACAGCACATAAACCGCGCCCTAGGCGTTTAGCAAGAAGCGATTTTCGCTCATATCTCCGGAAACATTCGTGAAACAAAAAAATCTATCCATCTCCTAACCTTTTCCTAATTAGCTTGGAGACAGCTTCCATTCTAACGAGATGCGTATGAATACCTAGGTTTTTATGGAGTACATAGTCGCTCCTGTCAGACATCCAAACATAACAATAATATTTTTCAATACACTTGCTTAGAAAGTGACTCTTATTGCACTGCACTTAGGAATATAATGGCCCTTCTTACCAAACTGTGACATTTTGATTACCATTACGCACTAGTGCTATAATGTAATTAAAACCTTTTGTTCAACCTCTCCCCCGCCATAATTTTATTACATTTATCGTAACAAGATGGGCGCAGGTCAACCCCCGTTTATTCATTTCAGTGAGTGTATTGAAAAGCAAATAAAATATAATATGGGCGCGTATATGAAAACAGATTTTTATCGCGATAAAGTTTACTAGTTTTACAGTTATTTTCTTCACAAGTGTATTGAAAAACGTCGTATGATACATGTGCGTAATTAATGATTACCGTTCTCGGCTCTCTTAAGACTCTCGCCACGGCTCGGGTCTAAATACTGCCTCGACCGCCGTATAATGCACTATTATAAAATTATTTGCCGTTAACATTAGTAGCATTATAATGTTTAAACAAAAACCCAACCAATCATAAATTCTTAGAGTTCAATGTTCCTTTCATAGCGTGTGGATAATTGACAAGTGCACTTCGCATACTCAATACATTGTATATTTTCCTTGTCCCAGTATATGGAAAAATCAAACAATATCTACGTAATTTTCTAACAGCATACAATAGATCTCACATGACCCACATAAGGAGTTGTGCAACGAACAGCGATATAACATTTTTCTTTGGGAAACTGTGATAAAAAATGATTAGATTCGTGTGAATGGCTCTTAACTAGTTATTATAATGGTTATAGTAAGCTTTATGGGATATATAAAGAGTTTGGTGTTTGTGTTAGTTTCCGGAACGGTCTATTAAAGAACTACTATGTTTCTGAAATGACTTCGTCGAGAGCTGTTTCGTTATCACCTCATACATAAATATCCATGTAATAATATGTATATTCACGGCTAACCAAAAGTCTTTTAATACCAAACATATTAATTACAGTGATTACTAATTGAATGATAATTATCACATCATGGTTTTAGTTAGAGTAAAAATCTGACACGTCTTGCTACTTCACCTTGGAGCTAAAACTCATTGGATGTTTTCCCACCTTAAAATAAAGCTAATTTTGAGATCATTCTACAGAAAGGTTTTTGATTCACGATTTTCACTCAAGATCATATCTACTTCAACGACTATTGCATGTAGTGGAGGAGCATGTTAATATTTTTTGTTGAATTTAGCTATCCATTTTTGATTCTTTAAGTTTTTATGATTCTTGTTCTCTTTTTATAAACTTCCTTAACTCTTTGAATGCCGTAATTAGAGACACAATAGAAAGACAATTGCTTATGTCAAACTGTGTAACATAAGACATTCAAAAGGTTAATTATATCATTCCTTCTTTTCCTACCTTTGATTGTCAGGTATCTTTATCTAGTCTGCATAAAACCAACCAAACTCAAGGTTTTGTTTCATCAGTTAAAACGGGCTATTGTTATGTAAAATCACTCATCATCTTCAATCGTTCTTTATTAAATCTATAATACCAGGACTATTATCAAGCAAACAGCCGTTTGAATGGATACTACTCCCACAGTATTGTATTTAATGATCTCAATTTCTAGAAACAAGAAGCATTTTGCTCAATTATACTGCACTCCGCTCCAAATCGTTCCGCCGTTACTTACCGTCTCCCAATGCACGGAGTATTTGACCTTATTTTTTTAGGTCATATCGGTATAGAAATATTGACGTAAACCAGCTAATATATCGGTTGAAGTGAAAACCAGTAGTCCATAAAATCGGAAGCACTGCAATTAAGTCGATTCGCCCTTCATAGCGCGTTGAGCGTGGTAAAAGTGGGGGCAGAAAGCGGGTCGTAGAGTAAATGAGAAGCTGAAGCGATTGGTTTGCTACTAAAGCCTTAAATATTCTGATTTATGCTAAAACCCCATAAATACCCGAGAGATGAACAGATTTCATGAGCTGAGCTTAGAATATGAACCATAGTCACCATATTTATTATAATCGGTATTGAAAGACATATTCCTTTGAATGTTTTCCTTTTGTATGAATTGAGACTGGAACAGACGAAAAATTCTGTTGATGATTTTTTACTTGGTTCAAAATAAACTGTTAAGACCGAAAGTTGGAAGGGAATCGATAGTATATTGATATGTTAAGACAGTTAAGTATATACAATATGTGATTGGATGAAGAGAGAGGGAGGTCAAAGAAAAGATAAGTGGATTTGGTGAGGAGTGACATAAAAGAAACGGGAATTAGAAATTTAATAGCGTGACGAGTAACAGGACAGAAGAAAAAACACGTGTGGCGCCAACCCTTAATAACACAGGACATGGATAGGTTGATGATAGAAACGTTCAAAAGGCAAGTTTTAAAATGAATCGTGTATGCGACTGGCAAAATAGTACTACTTCAAAAGCTACTCGATAATTTGGGGTCTTAAACTACTACGGATGAATATTAGTTAGTAGGAGCCTGATACCCCCTCTCACTCCACGCAGAACAGGAGAAGTTATCTAATGTTTCATTATTTGAAAAAAAGTCAGTTGTATCTTATATTTGTTCTGTACCGTGTTGAGAAGAAAATATTTAAAACATTCCAAAGTTTGCAACGTTTTGACAAAATTATGCATTTGCAACGTTTTGACAAAATTATGCAAGCGACACTGAACACTTTTTCGTCCCACCTATTTTTTTTTAAACAAAGGAAATTATAGAATCGCTAGCTCGTATACCTTGAACCACTGTCAAGTGCAAGCGACGTCGTCGTTCACTCGTATCGATCGTTAAGTTGCGTAATCGATGCATTCTCGAATGCTGTTTTGTCATACCGATTGTTCGTTATGCAAGTCGAATGCACTTTTAATCGGTATTTTTGCGGTATTGTAGTAATGATTGCTTGCATTTTGAATGCGGGTCGCTGTCGGGATAAATGAGCTGATTTCTTGTATTGTTTGTTCTGAACGGAATGTTTCAATGTTTTTAATGCTATCTCATAATACAGAATTATTACCATCATTTAAGTTCGTGTTTCTGCTTTGCATCGATTAAAATAAATGTTTTGCTGCTATTTTTACAGAAAAAAAACAATAAATCCGTATCGATTATTATTTTTTTGTTCATAGGTTCGCGCTGACTTTTTATCCCAAGAGAACTTTTCTTATATATATTTTTTTGGGGTATTTTTTTATACTTTACTACAAGAGCTAGTGACGACATTATGGTCTACAGTGACGGCTGGGGCGTGAAGTTTCTCTCCTTCACGCTTTCCTCCACCTCCTCTGCTCGTATTACTGCTTCGTAGAAGAAGGTGCTTCGCATGCTTTCTTTACGCTTCTTACCATAGCCTGATCTAGGGACAATCGCTAATGGTCATCGTCGCCGATCGCCTTCACAGATACACGGCAGTACTTCGACACACCACCGTTTATAACTAAATACATTTTTATTTACGAAACAGTCGAAGATATCTTTTGAATTTCATGTTTCATTCGACTGAGGTGACTGCTACATCGATCTATTGATTGTTAGTGCTATTGTTAAGTGTTCCGTGCAATAGGTTTTGATTCCGGAAATGTGGAAGTTGTTTCCAAATAGAATTTTTCAATTGTATTTTTTATTTTTGATGAAAGAAATCACCTGTATCCTTCAGATATTTTTGGCAACCTAGAGTTGCGAAAACTCTTTTGAAAATTTCACGGCGACGACAATGGCTTCGAATAACAATTTCTCGAAGTGTGATCAGATCTGTTGACGGTAATAGCTTCGATCTTTATGGCATGGAACTTCAAAATAACTTCAAAAAACGCCTGTTGATCTCATCATCAACTGTCTGCTTCTGTCTCGTGTTATTTGGGATCAGCACAGTGTTTTTTTGTCATCCATTCCGTCCTGTCACGCTTTATGTCATCAATAACACACTTTCACTCACACAATCCATCCACCTTTTCTTTCCGTACTATAATTTTCTAAGGTTTAGGCAACGTATTATCTGATTATTAAAATCCATAGCAATTACCTCTGTGAAAAAGTGAGCTTTCTGACACTGGTTTCAATTCCTGCTCAGACACATTTTGTTTCATTTATCGACAAACGGGGTCTTATGGTAATATGAAATTAAATGTAGGACGAACACCAAAAAGTTCATTTTACTCCTAATTTTCACCTTTGTCATGCGAATAAATATAAGCACAGAATAGCACAAAAGGTCAGTTTTGTACTAGCATACAACGAGCAAAAATAAGGTCGCGCACACATTGACGCGTACGTACGGTGATCCCGAACAGATAATGAGCTTGCATTCGCTCTACGTGAAGCGTGTCCGTGCGTTTGTTATTGTTAAGCGTGCTTATGATTTCATTTTTCCTTGCATAGAATCGACCTTCTGTGCTGTTCTACGTTTTGAATACAGTCGTAAACAAAAGTGCACTTCGTCTGCCGACAGCGTTTCTCTTTTCGAATTTATTTATCCGGAAAATTCCAATACGACTGTGGTATGTTTCACACTTTTTTTTTCTGGTTTGTGCTTCGCTGTACTTTAAATTAGTAGCAAAATTTAAAAAAAAATCTTGTAGAATTCGCAATAAACTGGAGATGGATAAAGTTCTATGGTGCTATGATGGTTACAGCTAGCTTCTGCCCAGCGACTTAGCTTGCATAAAAAATTCTGTAAAAAAGTATCCTATATGCTATTCCAAGATATGGTCCACTCTTGTGCCAAATAACATCTAAATACAAATGTGAAAAATAATCCGAAAGTGAACCCTTCCAAACGGGAAGAAGTCTGGAAGGCTACACTTTCACAGTTTTTTTTTTCGTATTCAGTTTAACAGAATATAATCTTCAATATCAATAACTATTAAGTAAAAGAAAATTAAGTAAAAGAGACCAAAAGTTTCGACCGAATAAATTTCGTATACCCGTGTGTACAATATGACAATTAAGCGTTGTTCAAAGTCATTCAAGTTGTACAACCACAAATACAATCTGCGCTCGAGGGGCTACAGCATTTTTTTACGAGGACAATCGATTAGCAAAAAGAAACAAATGCAAACTTTTTGTTGCTTGATTTGTGCAGTGGCTGAGTGGAGAGGCTTTCTGCATGTCGGGGTCCGGATTTGATTAATGAAACGAACACCCGGATGGCCATCAGACATTCGTTTCGGTATCATCATCATCATCATTTCAGCCGATAGACGTCCACTGTTGAAGACAGGCCTCCCACAAGTGTCGCCACAATGATCGATCCTGTGCGTGCAGGACGCATCCATTGATCAGATTCCCGCAACCTTCACCAGGTCATCGGTCCATATTGTCCATATTGGAGGCCTTACGACGCTGCGTCTTCCGGTACGCGTTCGCCACACCAGAACCTTTCGGCCCCAACGGCCATCTGTTCTACGAGCAATGTGCTCTGCCCATTTCCACTTGAGTTTGGCGATTCTTCGTGCTATGTCGGCAACATTAGTTCTCCTGCGGATATCTTCGTTCCGGTATAGTTGGTACTTTTTTGTGGAAGACTTAACTCCTACATAAGCGAAGGGAAGAACACAAGGATTTTATGTTAACCACCGACGGAAAAGAGGGGTGTTATAAATTTCAGACGTTGTCGAGATGGTTCTTAGATACAATTTATGAAGACTTGTTCAGGTGTTCAAGGTCATCAGCTCGTTTATTGGCTATGGCAGGGATCTTGAACAATTAATGGATGTATACTTTACTAATAAATACATATATGTGACCTAATGTTTGAAATGCTTTATGTACATGCTGGCAATATCATGCTGGTCTGATGATGTAGGTCGGAGTTAAAAGATGTAACCTTGGATAGCCTAATTAATAAACCCACCCAATTTCAGCTCATTTAGATTTACTTTAAAAATATTCCTCTTTGTTTCTCATCACGAAGAGAACTTGATGACGAAGACATGATTTTAAACAATTTAAGACTTAATCCGCGTCAGTTTTGGCAACATATTTCAAATTTGCGATCTAAAGGTGGTTTTGAACCAAGCGTTACCTATCAGGGAGATAAGTTTACAGGTGTCCAAGCAGCTGAAGCCTTTGCTGATTTCTTCGTTAGTGTTTATCTTCCTGATGTACCTTTACTGGATGCTCAAAAAGCTTCCCTTTGTGACAATAATATAAATAGTAATTATGTTAATATTTTTAAATTCACTCCTCAAGACGTCATGGCAGGAATAAGCAAACTGAAAATAAGTAGTTCTGTAGGGCCTGACAATATTCCACCTGAAATATTGAAAACTTTTAAAAAGCACTTTTGCCTTCCTTTGTATCATATATTCGACCTAAGCTTGGAAAAGGGATCATATCCGCCTCAGTGGAAGATTTCCAGAGTCTCCCCCATTCCCAAAAGTTTCAATAAAACATCAGTTGAAGAGTATCGTCCCATTGCAATTATGTCAACTCCAGCTAAAGTTTTTGAAAACGTACTTCATAAATACATTTATTCCCAAGTAGATAAGTATCTCTGTAATGAACAACATGGTTTTAGGGCAAAAAGATCGGTAAATACCAATCTTCTAACTTTAGTGGACTTTATATCAAAACGTTTGGATCGAGGTGGCCAGGTGGATGTTTTGTACTTTGACTTCCGGAAAGCGTTTGATAGGGTTAATAATGACATTTTGCTAGCGAAACTCTGTGCCATAGGATTTCCACCGGGTCTGCTGCGGCTTCTTGCCGACTACCTCCGCGACCGTCAGCAGTTTGTCAGACTAGGTCTCTATGAATCCCAGCCCTATCACATGCGTTCCGGAGTCAGTCAAGGATCAATACTCGGGCCATTACTGTTTCTGATAATGGTAAATGACCTTCCAACTGTTGTTCATTTTGCCAAAAGTCTATTATATGCAGATGACTTGAAATTGTTTCTTGAAATCAACTCTGAGACAGATTGCCTGGCACTGCAACGCGACATTAACGCTATATACGAGTGGAGTATAAATAACAAAATGGAGTTCAATTCGTCAAAATGCTACGTCGTGAGTTTTACCAGAGCCCGTTACCCAGTCTCATTTAATTATAAAATCAATGACAGCACAATTACAAGAACCGTTGCTGTAAAGGATCTAGGTGTCACATTTAATCATACACTAAACTTCCATGATCATATTTTAGCAGTGGCAAAAGATGCATTTAGGCGTTTGGGTTTCATTTTGAGAAATGCTAAAGATTTCAAGAACACAAGCGCAATCAAGTCGATTTTTAACGTGCTTGTTCGAAGTAAGCTTGAGTCTAGTGCGTGCGTCTGGAACCCACAAGAGAAAAAATATGCCTTGATATTAGAGAAAGTGCAAAAAGCTTACCTCAGATATATTTACAAGCGTATCAATGGACACTATCCTTTTATGTACCCTACTAAGTTTCTTTTAGGTTGTGTAGGGTATAATTCACTAGAAGTCAGAAGAAAACATGAGCAAATAATTACCATGTGTAAAATCCTTCATGGAAAAACTGATACTCCAGAGCTGCATGCCGAACTGTCTCAACTATGTGCCCCAGTCAAGTACAGCCGCATCAGGAGACACAGCTTGTTCGCTGTGCCTGCGAGTCACACTGTTGCGCGAGCCCAGTCTCCTGTCCCTCGCACTCTTTCTGCGCTCAACACTCTTTTGGACACGCACCCTGACTGTGATGTGTTCGCGGACGAATGGAAGACGATCATGTCATTGTGTCTGGAGTTATGTGAGAGAGTGAATTTTTGAGAGAGATGAGTGTGTGAATTTTTTTGTATATTGTCTTTAACTAATGTAATTGGCGAATAGCCGTTTTTTGTTAAAGTAAAACCATAAATAAATAAATAAATAAATGATGATAGAACTGGAAAGTGGCTGATGGAACCTTGGAATGCCTACTAGCAAACCCGTCGAGTTTGGGCTCATTAGATTTGTCTTAACCAGTTTTAAACATTTTTCATGATGACGAAGACCTGATACAAGAACTGGGAGGTGGCTGGAACCCTGGAATGCCTACTAGTAAACACGTCGAGTTTGGGCTCATTAGATTGGTCTTAACCAGTTCTTTTACTTTTTATAGAGTTTTGTGCATCGGGGTTTTTATCAATTTTTAATTATGCTATTATTATTTTCAATGGAAAAGTGTGTGAAGAAGCTAAATAAGTGATCTAGATTTGGTCAAGTCCAAATTACAAAGCCAAGCTTAGGCGTAGGTTATGCATTTTGGGAAATGTGTGCAAGAATTATTTGATTCCGCTATACAGCCAGTATCCACCCTTAACTTGTTAAAACCTCTATCGTCTGAATTAAGGGTTTCGTCTTGTGGTTTAAAACAGCTGGACATAAACATTTTTTTTTTTAATTTTGTAACATATAACAATTGGTCATCCATCAATTAATAAATCAATGCCTGTCAATTGCTGAACATAGGTTTCACAATGTCCTTTTTATCACTGACTTTTGCACCAAGGGAAAAAATAATCATCACAATCTAAAAACAAACTGAATCGATAACCAAGTGAAGGTTGTGGGAATGCAATGCATACAAAACGCACAAGACCATTCATTACGGCGATTTTTTGGGAGACCCATGTTCAACAGTGGACGTTTTTCGGCTGAAATGATGATGATGATGATGATGATGATAAATCTAACGAATAACTCAACCGTGCTATAAACAAAAAGAATAATCCATTCGAAAATACAGAAGTAGGGTTTTTTTTTATGTTGGGAAAAATCATCCAATGACATCCGTCGCTCTTGGGCAGAGCGGGAGATAGTGTCAGACTCTTACTGACTAAAAGACCCACCCCGTTCCTTCTAGCCTTCTTCGGGGTTCGAGCTCCCTTTCGGATAACCCTGGCCCCAGTAGGCTTCGACCCGGCTGGGTCCCTGCTGTAGCTAACAACTCCTTGACGCGCGCGGGAACAGTGCGCGCCGTCGACGACTTGGGCTTGGTCCGGACAGTTACAGCGAACTGTCAATTGCTCACTGTCCGCAAGCCCGCGCCTACGGTGGCTGGAAATTATAGTAGTAGGGTTGACGTTAGAATTTTCGAATAGAATTTAGCTTTTTAGGTACTTTCTCTATTAGGTAATGGTTCGTTTTTGCCAATGACGAGGAAACCCGCATGCACTAAAACCAAAAAATGAAATCATGTGACATTCAACAATTCGCAACAAGCCCATACCTTTTTTGGAGGAGAGATCTGAATCCCAGCAGTAGAAACATCAGGCTGATTACGCTTATGTTTAAGCTAGTTTTTACTTCACTATAATGTTACATTTATCCATTAAATAATTTGCCAATAAAAAGCACTAAATAATAATATTCCCAACTCCATAGGAAGTGACAACTTTTATTAAAAGAGATCCAGCCAGCTTATCGTAACAATACCAAACTACGGACTCAAGTACTTATAGTTTTTAACTCCGGTCTGGAAGTTTGTGAAGACGAAAATCTCTTGGAGTTCCAACTTATTGCTTTTCTTCTTCTTGATAGCCGCTTAGTTCAATACTTTTATGGTAAGTAGCTCAAGTTGGACGGACCGTTTGTTGAGCTGTATTATTGGGTAATTTTCGTGTTCCTTGGCCACGGGAAATGTAATAATTTTATCTATGATATTGGTACGACATTCGGATTTCGATAATAAGACGCCGTATGACGTACGATAGATGTCTGGCTATATAGTTCTGTTTGAAGTGGTCACACAACCAAGGGGTCTTTAAGTCAAGAGTGAATAGGTTAGTTGTAGGCAACCGTTCTCCTTCGTCGGCCACATCATCGCTTACCATCAGGTGTGATATGGTCAAACGTGAGCCTATCAATAATAAAAAAAAAAATGTTTTTATTTATCTTTTTTATAAATTTATGTATACACAATAATAAAAGAAAAGAAGAAGTAAACAAAAGAGTACTATAAAAAGATGATGCTTGTTTCTAAAGAAATCTCTTCCAGCATACCTGCGACAAGAGAGTTGGAGTAAATGAAGATAGTCGACACTGTGTTTAAATGTAAAAGGAAAATTTTATTAGTACACACAAAATTTTAATTGTGAAATCATAAAATAACTTCTTCCAATCTTGGTGGAGTGAAAGGGATTGTCAGACTCATCATCAGCCTATTTGATGTTCCCACTGTTAGGACTCGTTTGTTATTTTAGTTGCATTTTGCATTCCAAGGTAACGATAACTCTTTCGAACAATTCTGTTGACCGGGATACATTTTGGTTAGAGATACATTTTAAAGTACTTAGTTGTATCTCTTTCTTATCTTGGCAGTCAATCGATAGAGCTGATCAAATCACAAACAGAATTATTATTAATAGCATTTTAACGGAAAATATCTAATGACTAGTTAGGATTCACTCGCTTGAAAATAGAACATAATATCAAAAGAATATATTTCCAGAATTAATTTAATTTTATTGTTATTCTAGGACATGGCTCAGTGGTCGGCGAAAGTGGAAGAGCGGGTGCGAGGAAGGTGCAGCGCGGCAATCTCAAACATACGAACTTTATTTGAGTGTCCATAGTTGGCACGTGGGTATGGGAAGCAGCGCGGATTGTTCAAAGCGAGAACGCGCGTGGGCAACTTACACCATAGGTCGTTCATACAAGTGGTCACAGTAAGTGAACGGGCGATGAGCGACTATCCTTGTCTTTGCACCCGCGCCGCTCCCCGCACCGCGCTGCCTGTAGTGCGTTCAAAAATAACCAGAGTCGAGTAGAGTTGCAACCCAGGGTCGTTCTTAACCCAATTAACTCTAACTTTGAGCAGAGTAGGTTGGAGTAAGCGGCAATATGCTTGACATTGACAGCTGAACTCCATTCGCGTTCAAAACTGACAGGGTAGAGTAATTACCCAATGACGTAATTAGAGTTAATTCTAAACTCAAATTTGAACGTATGGCTGTATGACCAAGCAAATCGCGGGTGTTCCCGCACCCGCAGTGCTCCTCGCGCCGCACTGCTAGTGTGGCCGAGCAATTCCATTTAGATCTATGGAGCCATTTGTACGTGAAGCAACAACAAAAATACAGTCTCTCAATATTATTGTGATGTCTTTTGTCAGATATTTGACTCATTGACGTTTCTAAAAGTTGAACAATACTTCGCGGGTCATGGCTTTTCTTTATACCAAATTGAGCCTAAATCCTTTCAGCGATCAAGGCATAATTGTTCAAGGATCAACTTTTACAGTTCTGTCATTAATATAAATGTATTATGAAGATTTTGTTGTCTAGAAGCTTCAAAATCATTGGCTGGCCAGTGTCAAAAATTATTATCATTATAGCCAAAAGACGTCCACTGTGTTGCACAGAGGCTTCCCCCAAGTGGTCATACTGCCGGTTAGTACGTCTTATATCCGTCAGATCCCATAACCCTCACTAGGTCATCGGTGTTCCCGTACATGGTTGCCACTCCAGAACCTTCATCCCTATAGACCATCTGTTCTGCGAGCAATGTGCTCTCTCCACTGAAACTGTATAAAAAATGCTCTAACCTATATATACACCCCTACTTTTTAATTAGTACACAATAAAATGGGGCTCTATCTGTACCTCACTCACTGTGCTGTAGCTCACTGTCCGACCGTCCGGTAACTGTCCGGACCAAGCCCAAGTCGTCGACGGCACGCACTGTTTCCGCGCGCCTCAAGGAGTTGTCAGCAACAGTAGTGACCCAGCCTGGTCGAAGCCTACTGGGGCCAGGGTTATCCGAAAGGGCGCTCGAGCCCCGGTATGAAGGCTAGAAGGAACAGGGTGGGCCTTTTAGTCAGTAAGAGTCTGACACTATCTCCCGCTCCGCCCAAGAGCGGGGGATGTCAAGGCATGATTTTTTCCTACCATAAAAAAGGGCTTTTCTAATAAGCCCTTTTTTATGGTAGGAAAAAATTAGTGTACTAATTAAAAAACCGGCCAAGTGCGAGTCGGACTCGCCCATGAAGGGTTCCGTAGCAGCAAGTAACATAATATAAAAGTTCTTGTAATGTGTTGTAACTTTGATCGATGTTTTAATAATAGTGTATTTTTTTCGGTTTATGACGCATTAAAAAAAAAACTACTTACTGGATTTCGTTCAAACCAATTTTCGTTGGTAGTTTTTATAGTAATGTACATCATATATTTTTTTTAGTTTTATCATTCTCTTATCTTAGAAGTTAGAGGGGGGGGGACACACATTTTACCACTTTGGAAGTGTCTCTCGCGCAAACTATTCAGTTTAGAAAAAAATGATATTAGAAACCTCAGTATCATTTTTGAAGACCTATCCATAGATACGCCACACGCATGGGTTTGATGAAAAAAAAATTTTTGAGTTTCAGTTCTATGTATGGGGACCCCCAAAATTTATTGCTTTTTTTCTATTTATGTGTGAAAATCTTTATGCGGTTCACAGAATACATCTACTTACAAAGTTTCAACAGTATAGCTCTTATAGTTTCGGAAAAAAGTGGCTGTGACATACGGACGGACGGACAGACAGACAGACAGACATGACGAATCTATAAGGGTTCCGTTTTTTGCCATTTGGCTACGGAACCCTAAAAATAGTGGTGTATATATATAAGTTAGAGCATGTTATATATGATACATGTGATGTAATTTATGATGATAAAGCTAAAAGTGTTTAGGTAAACTTTATAGTTTCAAGAAAAGTAAAGCCTATCCTTCGGGAGTTGTAAAAGACAACTAATAGAATATAAAATGCAGAAGCGACGAAAACCAATTCACAAGAAAATAGCAATGGTTCCGATAAAAATACGAAGACTGAATCGTAACAATCGTATTAAATATGTAACATTACGAAACCATATTCCCTCGCAGTTCATGCCCCACTTTTGCATTCATATATCTTTCCTTCGAGGTAAAACTCCACCCATTTCGATAAAAACAGTAATTTATATACAGTATGGGTACAATAAATCTTAACAAACTGCACCTTAAGTTTATATAAAACTAAAATCGTACAAGAAAATATTAAGGCAAAGTTAGAAAGACGAAAGAACCAACGAAATGCATTATACGCAACAGAAATTTAACATTATCGGCTTATAGAGTTTGGTGAAAACCGTACGATCGGCATCGATAGCGCGTGATATAGTCCAAATATTTCAAGGAACTTTTGCCTTTATGTTAGTAGTCCTAAAGTTTATAATGGTAGAGATAGAAAAAGAATTATGTGAGATACTGCGTTGAAAGTCGTGAGCGATAACTCAGAGAGTACACGATATACGCGACGTAGAGTTAAGAAAGTAACAGATAGGGACTTGGCTTAGTTCGAAAAGTTCTACTCAGTGAAAAGGAATAATTTTGTGCAAGTTGTAGCAAGAAGTGTGGTTCGGATTTGTTGGTCGTTAGTTTGATGTTATTCGTATATAGTTTTGCAAAGAACTGGAGAGATAGTAACTGTGGAGATCAAAGTTTTACTTTAGATATCTTATAAAACATATACAAGGTGAAAGAGACAGCCCTCCACAAACTTTAAGGGCTTGCTCAAGAGATCCCCGGGGCCCTGGAACAATGGCAAAGAAGGAACAGGAGTTGGTTTTTAGTCAGTAAAAGTCTGACACGCCCTCCCGCTCCGCCTAAAGGTGGGAGGTGTCATTGTATAATTTTTCTACCTAAAAAAACCCTCAAAATAAAAAATATTGTGTTCTTATTGTGCATTGTTTTAAATTTAAAGTTACGTTTAAAATCCTTTAGGGAAAGAAACCAAAAACCGTTATTTTTAGATGCCTTTTCTGATTTCGCAAGGGTACGTTTTAGCACCCCTAATATTTGGAAGATCACACAGGTAAATGCTAAAAATTTCCTCATATTTTAAGTGCTAATTTAAGCGAAATTAACTAATATTATTAAAACTTGAACAATAAACTTCAATCAACATCATCATTATTTCAAAAAGTTTTTATTATCCTTAAAAAATCTGTATTTATTTTGTTCTCTACTCAAATATGGTAATCAAAAGCCTTTTGAAGGTTTTTTTTAACTTTTTCCTCAGCTTTTTCTTTGTGGCTAATAAAACTGGCCCCTCCTGGGAAATGTAACTCTTAAAGATAGCGAGATAAAAAGCTGAGAGATTGTAATATTTCAATGAACAAACAAAAAGCTGTTTTAATACAATGATTTAACTTTGCAGTTTCTGTGCGATGAATGTAAAGTTTTAATACAATTAACATTCGTCGTATTGGATCATGAATCTTCTATTACTCTCGTTAAAATAATGTAAAAAAAAATTGATTGGCGCAAAAACTACTGAAGATGGAGTTCAGATTTGGTATTGGTCTGGTCATCCGCTGGATGCGTGATGCACAGGACCTGTCATTATTGTAACACTTGGAGAGGTCCATGTCCAACAGTGAACCTGTTTCTACTAAAAAGATGATGATAGGTCTGATCAACATTTAGGCATAAAATATCACGCTATTTGTTTAGGAAGATTAATAATATTACATGAGTAAATGTTTATTATTTACGGTGATTACTTCACACAGTACGAGGTCCAACATCGTTTTCAAGCCTGAGGACAGTTGATAACGTAGAGTAGCCCCACATTTCATGGTACCGTTACCGCCTTAGCAGTGAGAGGTGACAGGTATTAGGATGACATTCGGGCGAAGTTCAACGTCAGCGGCAGTCCCAGTTAGCTGTGACAATTGTTTGACGTCATTTTAGTGTTTTGTGGAGTCACAAACCTATAGCAACTGTCCTTTGCCAATTTTCAACTCTCATAATGCAATTGCATCATGGGTATGCTTTTTTTTTTCTATGGGAAAAATCATCTTATGACAACCCCCGCTCTTGGGCGGAGCGGGAGATAGTGTCAGACTCTTACTGACTAAAAAACCTAACCCGTTCCTTCAAGCCTTCATACCGGGGCTCGAGCGCCCTCTCAGATAACCCTGGCCCCAGTAGGCTTCGACCCGGCTGGGCCCTTGCTGTTGCTGACAACTCCTTGAGGTGCGCGGGAGCAGCGTTCGCCGTCGACGACTTGGGCTTGGTCCGGACTGTTACCGGACGGCCGGACAGCGAGCTACCCATTGCTCACTGTCCGCAAGCCCGCGCCTACGGTGGCTGGAAATCGGGATCGGAATCCGGAGTGGAGTGTCGGTGGTGTCCAACTTGTGCCCTTTTTAAATATTTTTGAAAATAAATAATTGATAAAAGGGTACAAATAAAAAGAAAATATACAAGGTGTAAGGGACAGCCCTCCACAAACTTCAAGGGCTTGCTCAGTAGACGAATTTGAACAACTTACCGTAAAAATTTTCTTCAGGAATCGAAAAAAAAAAATCAGCCTCACCATACAAATATATTGACTTGATTGGAAAGTTTGTATAGAGAGTCTGAATTTTTTTTTGCTTCCTGGAAAAAAAAAATGGTGGGTTTTTCAGTTTCATCTACTGAGCAAGACCTTAAAGTTTGTGGAGGGCTGTCCCTTACACTATTTATAAAATGATGTAAAAGATATTAAAATCAATTCAGTTACTGATTTTGATCAAACTATTCGTATATTCAGGTTTCGCCACCTCCTAAAAATACGTTGTATTTATAGAAGATAACCAAATGTCTACTAAATCTAGACTCCACAGACACCTTTCCTTATTCTATAGGAGAACTAAAGTCGGTAGGCACTTACGCTAAATATATCGAAACTTGGACGATCCCGTTCGCGCCGATTTATTGAGCCTCGTTCGCACCAAACTTTTGCGAACTCACTGTACTAAGGCGTAAATTCAATTTTAATATTGCCAGAATGCCAATTGGGAACGCTTAAAGTAATAGCTTGCAAATAACTTAGTTATAGTGAGTCGCAAGTAACTTATTAAGAGAAAACTTGAGTAAATAACTCGATTTTCGTCAAAGTTTTGCTTACGATTTGATATTGTGACAAACTTTTGGGTAATCCAATCATTCATTCTTTGATTTTCTTTCTATTTCCATGATAAACATAAACAGTTTCTTGCTGTCGTTTCCAATTCAAGAAATGTATATTTTTATCTGAATACGGCAAAGTCAAAGGTGGCTTATGATTTTGATAGGCTATGTTAGTATATATGTGTGTGAGTATGTTCGTCTGTTCCCTCATAGCTCCTAATCTATTTATCAGAACTCGACATAATAATATGAGGAGTAGTTAGAACTACCCTAATCGTCCGCTGAATATAGACTACGTGACGGGTTACAAAACTATATAACGCCCTCTAGTGCACAAAAGTTAATGTGTTAAAAAATAAAATGAAGATAAACACCTACGCCGTGCTTGGTATCATTTGAAAGGGTTTCAGTTGTACATTTTCAAATGAATAGTATAAAAATACAGTAAATTAAACCAATTTTTTTTTTTAATGCTAAAAGTAAAAAACTAATATCCGCATTGTTTTTTTTTATCATAGTCGGGTTTTAGATTTTTATTACTTTTATGGTACTCATGAACTAGTGCTCTTGACCAGACATTGGACCACTTATTAAAGTGCACAAAATGTCCCAACACCTGCACATTGGAGGACCTACAAAACGCCACTAGTGCCGCTATAAACGTGGCAACCTACTGGACCCAATAACTTTGAGGGAAAAGAATACCATCAGAAGAAGAAACGACTAGTTGTAGGTAGACTATAGTTTACTAAGATGTAGCTAACCTGAAATTTTTGATCTGAGGCCCAAGCCCAAGGTCTTAACGCGATCCTGTTTATGATCTTAACTGAACTGTTAAAGAGACGGAACTTTATAAGGTTTATAGCTCTATCTCTCTTTTTTGCTCGCACGCCGGACATTTTAACCTGTCGTGGTACGGTCCCACAACAGTGATCTGCCATTGAAATAATTTTCATAATTACATTAGTTCTTCCGAAGGATTAGCTTTATAAAGCTTTTTTTTAAAAAAAAAAAAAAAAACAACCAACTTTACAGCAAAAAACACTAAAACTTTTAAAATAAGTAGGTAGTAAATAGTGAAGTCAGTAGCTTATTTCTTTAGGAATTAGTACCCACAGTGTATAAATGGGACTCTATAGCTAAGACTTTACTGTCTATCTGACTTCATGAACCTTGATAGCTAGACTGTTGAAATTTTTACAGATAGTGTATTTCTGTTTGCCGCTATAACATACTAAAAAAATAAAAACAAAAGTTGTGTAAAAAAAACGTTGTATTGTAATGGTACCGAACCCTTTAAGTGCAAGTCCGACTCGCACTTGACTGTTTTTTTTAATAAGCACAAGCAAACAAAGCGTATATAAGTATAAGTAAGTAATAATATATAGGTTTACACGGCTCACATCTTCAACATTGCATTACCAGTTAAATGATTTAAAACAAGATAGCTTACGTTGCAATGCTTTCTCAAATTGGACCATGATCTCCTTGTGATTTTAATCAACTCCGTACAAAATGCGGTAAACGTGGCTACAAGAAGTGAATGTACCATAATACTTGACCAATATTGATACCAACTCCGCACTTGTAGTCACGATTGGCAGTAAAAGGGTGAAGGTCTCCCTGATATTCGTGACCATAAAACTAACAGGACTTTCAATATTACTATTAATACAATGACATGTTAAAATGTCAGGATTGTGAGCGAGAAAGATGGATGAAGCTATACAGCTTTATCCCCTTAAGAGATTGAACAGTATGGACATTTGCGGGCGTTGCGCGTGCGGAGCAATCCTGCATGCGTGATCAAAATCTCGCGATATGAATAACACCTTTTTATCGTAGAACTAGTTGACCCTGCAAATGTATTAAAAACACCAGATTTTCTATATGAGACTAGATGAACCAACAAACGTTATTCTGCTTTATAAATTACTAGTTTTCGCCAGCGGTTTCGTCCGCGTACATAAAATATAGCCTATGTTCCTCGGAATAAAGCAGCTTTCTATCAGTGAAAAGATTTTCGCAAACGGACCAGTACTTCCAGAGATTACCTCCAACAAATAAAAAACAAACTTTACCTCTTTATTAAATTAGTGTAGATCAACAAATGGGAGGTAGGAGTAGAAAAAAAAATACAAAAAAATAGCTTAGGACCTATTCTCAAACCTACTAATAAAAATCGGTGAAATAGTTTCAGAGGAGTTCGATTACAAACACTTTGATACAATATGTATATTAGATTTATTTGATCAACACTTCTCCAAATATAAGGATCATACTGAAAAAAGTCAGTATGTTCTAAATACTCAAACATTTCCGACATCTACCAATCCGTACTGGATCCACGTGGTAGATTGCAACCTATTCCCTCGCACAGAAAAGAGACCTATGACAAGTGTAATTGAAGATTACACGCTGATTATGCTTTAAAGAGGAATAAGATAGCTAAAGAAGAATCTAATTATTTCAAAAGCGAACCAAAAGCCTTGCTTCCGAATCCCACAGAGAAACTAGACCGCATTGCAGAGAATGGAAAAAAAAGAAATAAAACGTTTACGTTGCCGCTGCGTGATTGTTAAATATTTTATGATCCCAAGAGATTTAGGCTTGTCGTGTCAAACCAGGATATTAACCGGAGTTTTTACGGCGACGAAATTGGTTGGAGAGTTTGTTCCTTTTTTAACAATAGACAAAGTAGGGTTAAGGGCGTCTGAAGTTCGAAGGAATGGGATTGGCGTTTTGGGAATTGTTACTAGGTGAATAATGTAGAGAAATGAATTGGCAATGCAATCTACTGTTAAAGTAGTGACCACTGGGATCAAATGAAATCCTGTGTTAAGTGTGTACAAACACAACACTATTCTTATGAATAATTGACAATAAAAAATATAATAAGCATTTATAAACCTTGTCGGCTTTCCCCTCTCTAATAGAGCGAATAATAAACCTAGAACTACACTAAACCGATGCACACGTGGACCACGCCTGTTTTGTACGTAGCGACGCGTTGCCTGGCGTCGCGTGTTGTGGATCTAATGATCTATGTCTAGTTGCCATAGCACCCAGGGCCTCAAGTCTGCTATTACAATAGTATCAGAATGGTCTATCATAGATGTCATAATTGACGATTTTGACAAGTTTGGTAATCTACTAATATAATGGCGTCATTATGACTTTTCAATGGTTAACCACTGACACTCCATCGAAAGAAGTGGCATAGAATTTTAATCTCGTACATATTGACAAATGAATATTTAACATTTGTGATAATCTGCAAACATTTTGACAGTTTATTTGATCAGTGTTTTACCATTACAATAGTCGCAGTCGACACAATTGCCATAATAAAAAAAAAACACTATCGTGCAGTTATTGGTTTAAATATGCTCAAAATTATCATTCTACCACAATTCTATTACAAGACCATTGACCGATCAATGATCGATAATTATGAATTAGCAGATTACAAACTTTTAGCAAAATGACAATGGGATCGTGTTGGAATGACGAATTTATAAAAATAGCAGACATGGGGCCCTTATAGGCGTACGTATCCCACGTGTAAGCAATGTAGTTTTACTTTTAATGGGTGATGCGTGCTAGTTTTGTTTGGTTCTAGAACATACTGGCTCCAGCTTTCTTGCGATGTTTCCTTTCAATATTTTGGTGTTTCGAGAGCAGTGGTGATAAAATGAATTACTTACATACATTCCCATGATGCACTCGTAAGGCTCAATTCACACGAGCTTAAAGTAGGGTCACGTCGCCTCTTGTTTTTTAACTATAATGCTCCAACGCCAGGCGATGTTTAAAACTTCTCAACTCTAACAGAGTGTCGACACGTAAAAATGCGAGTCGTCGTGCGTTAATGCGTGGTTCAATATTTGGACCTTAATAATAGGAAAACAAACATTAATATGCTACAGGCAAAAAACACGAAGCATCGCGATGCTACAACTCTGAACAAGTGTGTGTTGAGCCTAAATCACTGAGCTACCACTGCTCCCCATAAAAATTCAAAGTAATTCTTACAAAACTACATGGCCATTGTCGCACGAATACCCGTGTTTTACATGGAGCAACTGCCTATCAAACTTCCCAGTTATTGGGCAACTCGATACTTCTTGGATAGAATGGTGGTCAGACTTTCTGGCGTCTGACTTCCTGGTCTGTCAAGGACTGTCAAAAATCTACGAATGACAAATGGGACCAATGGCTTTACATAGTTTCTGAGGCACGGGGTGTCAGTAATGTTCTAGATAAATTTATAAAACTACAGAAAGAAAGAAAGAAACTTATAAATGTACAGAAAGAAAGAAAAAGAAAAAAAGAAAATATATGCATTTAAAAAAAAAATTGGTATTTGCCCGGTTGCAAGAAAGGCGAGATCCTTACCCATGGGGCGATCACGAGACCATAAACATTTCAGCCAGAATTTATTATTAAAAAAAAAACTTATCAAAATAATGTCTTCTTCGTTTATCTTGACTTAAAAACTTACTCTTAAATAAAATGTTCCCTTTACTCCCTTAGGAAAAACTTCTGAAGAGATTTGTCGTATATTTATTTATCCTTGAGATTGCATCTAATGATGTTTCCATATTTGTTACCTTGGTATAAAGCTAACGTTATTTGGTAAAACGCCCTGTGTGGCTCATTCTTTTCGATTTACGAGCCTGTAAATTTTAACGCACTTCAGACTTTTTAAGTGCTTATCTTTATGGTTTTTACAGTATTAGAGTTTGTAAAGATTGGTTTTAAATGACGCTAATACGATATTACACTAATATAAATAAAGGTAACATTTTGTAAGGGTGTTTTTAATATCACGCGGATTTCTTCACGCATACGGAATTGTTCCGCACGCGTAACTTTCGCAAATGTAGCCTTCGTGGGGGTGTTCAACGGCGGCGATCTCTCGCGCCGGACCTTGGTACAGGCCATGGTCCGGAGCGAGGAGGAGTGGCAGGTGGTCGCCTCCTTCTGCGAAGCAGTAATGCTAGCAAAGGACGAGGCCGACGGCTTCAAGCAACGGCGTTCACAGCGCCCCAGCCACCGCCGGGATTCCAATCACGATTTTCGGCCACCGTCCGGTAACTGCCCGGACCGAGCCCAAGTCGTCGATGGCGCGCACTGTTCCTGCGCGCCTCTAGGAGTTGTCTACAACAGCAGGGGCCCAGCTGGGTCGAAGCCTACTGGGGCCAGGGTTAGCTCCAAAAGGTAGCTCAGCCCCGGTATGAAATTCAAGAAGGAACGGGGTGGGTTTTTTATTCAGAGTCTGATATTATCTCCCGCTCAACCCAAGGGCGGGGGATGTCATTTGGATTATTTTTACCCACCAAAAAAACCCCACAAATGTCCATTTTACACAAGTATTTATTGTAATGCTTGGAATACGCACGCGGAGCTGCATTTTTTTATTTTGAAGTTTTCTGCTTGCAGAGCAAATAAGCAGGCATAATGGAATCCGCACGATATTAGAAACACCTTTAGTGTGTATGTATGTTACTTCTTCACACTTAAACGGCTAAGCACATTTCGAATAATTTCGATGAACAATATCCTGGAAAAGCATAATGGGACAATTTATAGTCCTTTTTTTGTACTCTCACGCAGGTGCATTCACTGAAAAAGTTTGTATTTCCATATTGCAATCTTCTTCTTGATTACTATAATTATTATATAAGTGGGTACAATCTTCAACGTTCATATCGATTGATTACCGAGTCGTTATAAAAGTATATCGGTGGATACATTAATTCATTAAATCCCAAGTGAACGCCGGCATTGTCTTTCTATTATGTGTCTAACAATGGTATTCGAAAGGTAGCTTTTCCACATATTTAGTTCACAACTATAAAAAAATCTCTATATTACTTTTTGTACCTAACAAGATTCGGATGACTATCGAATAAAACATAAACCAATAAATTCACGATATCAATATTTTAGGACTATTCAGAATATAAAACCTAGAACAATATTGGTCGTTATAAGCCAATAACTCAAAAGAGTTATTCTAAAATCATATTGATATTTAGGTTTTGCCTTCTCAGTAAACAATTGTTTACTGTCACAAATAAATTTTAATGTTGTATATGTGATTAGTACATAGACATACGATCACAATAGAGTTATTATGCCTAATTTGAAAAGTATCTTAATTAAATTTGGTCTTAAGAAGCTAATGACATACTAAAAACGAAATTTTTATTCAATATTTGAGTAACGAAGATGAAAATAATAATAAGAGGTTTATAAATGTGATGTTTTGACTCAGGGAACTTCTTTTATAAATATTTTGTACTTTGTACTCTGTTTCCTAATCGTTACAACCTGGAAGTCGATAAGCTTACTCTTAGGCAAGCGTGCCTCATCGTCGACCACATTGTTGCTTCCCATTTGGTAAGATAGTCATCAAGTGCGTGCCTATTAATAATAATAAAATACAATTTTATTATTTCCTTGTTTCTATGTTTTTGGAATATTATCTCGAAGCCTAAACTAAAATCGGTTAGCGATTAGGAGGACAAGAAATAAATTACCAGTACAGTATATTATGACAGTCTGAGATAAAATTCCGTTCAATTCAAAAATTCAATTCCGTTTATAATTTTTGTAGAAATACAAAACGCTTTGACAGCAATCACAGTTTTCAAACTCTTTTTTTTTGTACAGATATACAAAGGGTACGAAAGAAAGGCAAATAAAATTATAGAGTTTGAAAATTATAGAGTCTACACACCATATCTATATCTATACTAATATTATAAAGAGGAAAGATTTGTATTTTTGTATGTAACGAATAAACTCAAAAACTACTGTGCGGATTTCAAAAATTCTTACACCATTGGAAAGCTACATTCACCCGAGTAACATAGGCTATATTTATTGCCCGTACGAAGCCAGGACGGGCCGCTAGTAGCTAATAAATCTATCCATCTATATATCAGACCTATTTTAACTCAAAGATTGATTGGTAGATAAAGCTCAGTTTTTTGAAGTTTAAATAATTAAAATAATATTATAATTCATTTAAAAAAGATCACAACAGAAATGAAGATATCCGTAGGAGAACGATGGTTACCGACGTAGGTCGAAGAATCGCTAAACTTAAGTGGCAGTGGGCAGGGCACATTGCACGCAGAACATATGGTCGATGGGGACGAAAGGTTCTGGAGTGGCGACTACGTACCGGAAGACGCAGCGTTGGACGGCCTCCAACAAGGTGGACCGATGACCTGGTCAGGGTCGCAGGAATCCGATGGATGCGTGATGCACAGGACCGGTCGTTGTGGCGACGCTTGGGGGAGGCCTATGTCCAACAGTGGACGTCTTTTGGCTGATATGATGATGAAGAATATTATAATTATCATTTTACTCGAAAAAAGTCAACTGCTGGACATAGGACTCCTTCAAGTATCGCCACAATGATCAAAGTCAATAGCCAAATTCAAAGTCAAAATATTTTATTTCTTTCAAGCCTACATGGGCACTTATAAAACGTCAGAAGCTAGTGATCGGTTCTGTGCGTCTTGAATCCATCCTCCTATAAGGAAAACCAGGGACCTGGTCAGGATCACGGGAATCCGATGAATGCGAAAGATAACAAAATACTGAAATAACTTTCAATAACTTCAAAACAAAAACCATCAAAACTTAATCGACTTCATTTAACACGTACGTCACAAAAGCCACGATATATTTCCATAAATGATTTTGCACCAATCAAACAAATGGCAACATGCATTACCGATTCGAGAGCACGTGATTAACATATCGATAAAATTTATCGAAACGTCCCCATCCCTATGTGACAATGATTCGAATTAACCAATTGACTGTTATGGTTGGGCTGTTGACAAATTGCCTTGTACGCAACGTGCAGTGTCGAATAGATTTTTGCGTTGCACCAAATTGAATTTCAGGGTTTTTTTGCTTGCAGTGAATTTATTTGTAATGGATATCGTGAAATAGATGGATTCATTTTTGTAGCTCAAAATAATAATTTATATTATTTTGTAGGTGGCCAATAACGGACAGTACCAAGAAATATATCTGTGTATTTTAAATATCATTTTCTCGCTTGTACTTAGTGTGGATTCATTTTTGTAGCTGAAAATAATAATTTATATTATTTTGTAGGTGGCCAATAACAGACAGTACCAAGAAATATATCTGTGTATTTTAAATATCATTTCCTCGCTTGTACTTAGTGTGGGTTCATTTTTGTAGCTGAAAATAATTATTTATATTATTTTGTAGGTGGCCAATAACAGACAGTACCAAGAAATATATCTGTGTATTTTAAATATCATTTTCCCGCTTGTTCTTAGTGTTAATGTTTTTTATCTTTTTCTATTAAATTTACCTTACCATAATTATAAACATTTTCGCCGTGATTCAGAGCGAGGAGGAATGGTATGCGGTCGCCTACTTCTGCGAAACAGTAATGTTAGCGAAGGAGACGGCTGCATGAGAGAACAGACTTCCTCACGCCCCAGCCACCGGAATCCCGACTCCGATTTTCAGCCTCATGCCCATAGGCGTGGGCCAGCTGACAACTAGTATAATAATATTCCACAACTATCACACAACGCCATCTAGTCTCAAGCTAAGCAGAGCTTGTGTTATGAGTACTAGACAACTGATAAACATACTTATATGTTTCTAAATACATACATATTATAGATAAAATTACACCCAGTAATGGGTAGCTCGCCGTCCGACTGTCCGTCCGGAGCGAGCCGGAGTTTTCGAATATACGAGTACATACGTAGTGTTCCACGTGTGCCTCAAAGAGATGTTCGCTAAACCGTAGGGGCCCAGCAAGACCAAAGTCCGGCCGTCAGTTGACTTCCAAAAGGGAGACCTCCGGTCTTTTTTTATGTTGGGAAAAATCATTCAATGACAACCCTCTCCACTCTGGTCCTGGAAAGCAAAGAAAAAAGAAGAAAAACATGTGAAGTGTGTATCTCACTCTAGAGCAGAAGAAGTCATTAGATGATTCCCCATCTCAAAAAAAAAAAAAAATTGCACTCCGGGAGTGCCGGCAGAAGTGAAAACTTGATTATTAACGTTGAGCATGTTTGATATTTTGGAATGGTTAGGGAATAATTTTGCACCAATTGCTTTATCAGTATAAAAGTACTATCATTTATGTGGTAGAATACAATATTCATTTATTGCGCTATCGTACACAAACATGACAATTTATATTACATTAAAAATTTAACACTTTAAAACTATTACAATTATTTTACATTAAAAAGTTTACCATCCGTCTTACGCTTTTTCGATCAGGTCACGTGTCCTGACGCGAGTTTAAGATTTTATACCCATTACAGAAAAAGTGCTCAACGCCGCTAAAGAAGTTTTCACTTCAAAAAACATAAATCTACAGTAATATAATAAAGAAGATTTTTTTTATATATATTATATTAGCGATAGAAAGCTGCTTTATTTCTGAGTGACCTAGGCTATATTTTATGTAGGCAGGCGAAACTGCGAGCAACAGCTAGTATTTAATAAAGTTGTCCATAAGCGTATTCATCTAACATTTGTAAACTTAACCATTTGTCATAGTGACTAATTCTAATGTAGCTAGTCATCCCTTTTGTTGCCTTCCGTTCACCTCTTGAACTTTTGACCTCACTTTTGAATACGACTTTTTTAGTCACTGGTTCACTATGTAAAAGTTTCGTAAACTAAATTTGTCACATAAATTTACTTTTGACGCAGTTTGAATGCCAATTTTAATATTGTTTATATCAAGGCGAGTTCGTCAGATTCTAGCTCTTTTTCTCTATATGTTTATACATCTCAGTTCTGTGTGTTTATTGATCATAAGCGATTATGCAGCAAACGTCACGAATTGCATAGACTTCCTCATGCCCCAGCCGCCGGGATTCCGGCCCCGATTTCCAGTTACCGTAGGCTTGCCGACGGCAAGCAATGGGTAGCTCACCGTCCGGCCGTCCGGCAACCGTCCAGACCAAGCCCGAGTTGTTCCATGCGTACCTCAAGAAGTCAGAAAAACCCAAGTGGGCCAGCAGGGTCGAAGCCATCGTGGGACCATGGTGTAGTGTCCTGTAACGGAGAAAAAAATGAACACAGGAGTGGGTTTTATTCAGTAAAAGTCTAACACGCCTTCTCGCTCTACCCTGAAGCAGAAGAAGTCATTGGATGATTTCTCATCTAAAAAAAATTCTGTAAGTCATTAGGTATATAAATCATAATTTTACTTCAAGAAACCATTCAAAATATCCCCCAGTGACAACGCCAGTATGAATACTTTCCTTTTGACAAACGAAAAACTCAAAAAAAGAACGAATAAAACCATTCACACAGGCGATTCCATTCCAATAACAATGCAATATGAAAGTCCCAAAAAATGTACCGAAGCCTATCGGAAACGGAACGACATCTGCGCTGTTGGTAGAATTGCTAGTAAATCTTCTAAACAACCTGAAGTCCTGGTACACGGTATGTTTACGAATGTTACATTATCCGATTGTGGCGAAACTGGAAGGAGGTTATTTTACAGGCTATATATGAGATGCTTTGTCGCTTTATACAGATTGAGATGAGGAACTAATTTAGGCAAATGATGTGTTGTTAAAATATATATGATCCTGTGTTGAGTGAATGACGTGACATGAAACTAAATCGATAAATAGATATACTTGTTGTAAACCATAAATATAATTATAGGAGGAGCTTAAAAATAATAGGGTGTCACGATGGGCAGTCTTATAGCTAAAAACGACTTTTTACAGACCACCTTTGGATTCGTGGGGGTGGCGGAGACCTCTCGCACCGGGCCTTGGTTGAGGCCATAGTCTGAAGCGAGGAGGTGTGGGAGGCGGTTGCCGACTTCTGCAAAGCAGTAATGCTCGCACAGGAGGAGGCCGACCGAATCAGGCAACGGCGTTCTCGCCGCGCGCCGCCGCCGGGATTCCGATCCCGATTTCCGGCCACCGTAGGCGCGGGCTTGCGGACAGTGAGCAATGGGTAGCTCGCTGTCCGGCCGTCCGGTAACGATTCGGACCAAACCCAAGTCGTAGACGGTGCGAACTGTTCCCGCGCGCCTCAAGGAGTTGTCAGCAACAGCAGGGTACCAGCCGGGTCGAAGCCTACTGGGGCCATGGTTATCCGAAAGGGCGCTCAAGCCCCGGTATGAAGGCTAAAAGGAACGGGGTGGGTCTTTTAGTCAGTAAGCGTCTGACACTATCTCCCGCTCCGCCCAACAGCGGGGGTTGTCATTGGATGATTTTTCCCATCGAAATAAAAAAAAAATGGATGCGAGACGCACAGGATCGTTCTTTGTGGCGATATGGTCGACGTCTATCGGCTGAAATCATGAATGATGATTGAACTCAGGAACCTAGGCATAATGAATTGGCATCCCGTAACACTGCGCAAGCTGACGGGCGTGGCAGTGTTTTGAGATTGAGCCCCTTCAAAGCCGGTTTTTTGTTATGCACGATTAGATAGACCTATTACATTTTTTTTTATTTTATTTATTATCTCTTTTTTTTATTTGATATATTTTATTTTATTTATTTATTATTTACCACACATAAACATTTATAATATGTGATTTATTTACCCTACACCTAATCACTAATAACTGAGTACTAAAAAGTAAACCAATTTTCAACCGTACACTCGAAATACTTTTTGCTGGTTTTCAACTGAACCTCAGTTGAAAACCAGCGTCTGGCAACTACCATGTAGGTGTCTGGCATTTTTGCTGAACTGAACCTATTTGGCGCCGCCGTGAGAGACACATTGTTAGTTGTCTTTTTTTTATATATTAGTGTCTACATGTTGTTACTACATTGTGTGTATCTACGAATGTGTATGCCAAATATTTTTTTTTATCTTTTTTTCTTTTCTTTCAACTCATTTTATGTTTGTGCCTAATTGCTCTATCTTGTTCTGTATTTCTTAATTTTTATTTCGGGAAAATAATTTTTAAGCTTAATTTTATCTGCAATTGTAAAAAATATTTCATCCATCAAAATGTTCAATCCTATTGAAAAAGCAACTGAACAACAAACAACCATCACACAATCCAATCAAAACCAATTCCAAGCATGGAACTTTAAATCCAACACGAATTCTATTAATACATTCAATTTTAATCTTTAATGGCATCCCGTCGATGTCACCAACGGCCCGTAATACCGACGATCAAATTGTAGCTGAGTCGTTAACTTGAATTGAAAGGGGCTTATAGGATTAACACATGCAAATTTCTCTCCCTACCTGTGCCCACATTTCAAGGTGTTAACTCCCTTCTATTGTTTCTGATTTAAATTATGTTTTGGGTGTAAAGTTGATGTTATGTTAGCTGGTGAAAATACTGTTATAGCTGATGTACTGTTAGTGAATTTAGAACACATCAGTTAATTTATTAGGGTTAGTTGTAGGAGTTACAGTATACTTGTAGCGACATCTATGGCGCTACATAAGAACTACGAGGAAAGTACGAAATCCTGCATCGCGCAATCAAAGTTCTCCACGCGATTTGAACATATACGACAGTCCGAAATCATCTATCGGGCAGTCGCCCACCAGACCATAACACCTGTCTGGTCGGAGGATCCTCCCTATCCAATGGAGGCATGTGGGGCTTTACTCTCTGTTCCGCATACCTCCAAACTGGTGACCCCGACGCCACCGACTGCCCGCGGCGTTTCCCTGCCGGTAGTCGCAGGGCTTGACGCACCGCTTCGCCTTCTCCCCGTGCATGGAGTGGTACCAACACACGGGGTGCTGCCGGTAGCTGGAGTCCGAGCGGGTGGAGGACCGTTGACGTGAGCGCCGTCGCGCGTCTCGACCACGACTGTGGGAGCGGTTGCGCGAACGGCTGTCACGCAGCTGCAGCGTCAGGTCCTTTACTGCCCGCTTCAGTTCGGCGATCTCGGCAGCCATCTCGCTGCTCGAAGGTCCCGCTGCCGAGGTTGCTGCGACGTGGCTTGCTGCTGCGACGTGGCTTGCTGGCGCGACGATGTCCTGGACGCGGTCTGCCAGCTCGGCTAGCGCGCCCAGGGTGCTGTGGGGCTGCGATGCCAGGAGGGGCTGGATGCTGGTGGGGAGTCGGCTGCACCAGATGGTGCGCACGAAGTCCTCGGGCACCGTAGGTCCTGCTAGACCCTGCAGGTGGCGGAGGAACTGCGACGGCTTCCTGTCACCCAGCTCCTCATGCATCAGCAACTGCTTCACCTTCCGCTCCTGGGAGGCGGAGAGCCTCCGCACCAACTCTGTCTTCAGCTTCTCGTACCGGTTGCTGGCGGGTGGAGACATGATTATGTCCTTCACTTCCTTGGATTGCTGGTGGTCGAGATGTCCGACGACATAATTGTATTTGGTGACGTCGTTCGTCACCCCGGCGTTTTCAAATTGCGCCTCTATCTGCGCAAACCAAATTTCAGGCTCCTCGGGCCAGAATGGGGGTAGGCGTACGGCGACGCGGTATACCTCGGCCGGCTCGACCTTTGGACCCGAAGGACGTCTGGCCTTGCGCGTGCGTTGCGCGGCATGATGGTCGGGCTGCGACGACGCGGTGTGTTCGCTCTCACTGTCACTCATGTTTTTTATTTTGTGTTCGACTCGGGGTCACCAGTTTGGTAAAAGTTTATGTGTGTAGCGGTGAGTGCGGGTGAGCGAAAATAAAAGTCACTGGGAAAGTACTCACGGTTTACTCGACCATCACACGGTACGTAAAACACAACACAGAAGGAGAACACAGAGTGGACAGTAGAGAAACACAATATATAGTCACAGCACAATACAATAAAATAGTCCACATAAAAACTCAGATCGCGTAACAGCAAATCGCAAGTCCAACAGAAAATTGCGCGGACGCAGGCGGTAGGCGGCGAGGTCTACGTCCGACTGACCCACATATTTACAAATGTTGAGGTCGAGCAGTGATGCTCAACCGTTTCGCGCGCTGGCCCGCGCGCTGGGGCGACCGACACCATCCGACAGCATAATGCTCAACATTATGAATGCCGTGAATGTAGTGTAGTGTTATTGATAAACGTACACGATAATATTACTGTGACTGTGTTAATGTTGTGTTTTATTTGTGGTGTGTTGTATGGGTTTATTATAAACATAAATAAACTATATGGTAGGGGTGAACCCTACATACTCACATTTCTGCTGACGTTGGATCTCACCAGGCACGGTTGTTTTGGGAGGTTCCCGTTTCGATGCCAGTGGAAAGAAACGCTCGCATGTCACCATTATGCGGACTTTACGAAGTATACGGCAGAGGTTAACAATGCTTGCACCGCGTGGGCAGAGTAGCGCAGTGTCTATGATCATGGAAATGGTCGGCCGATGCGTCCCTTTACGTCCGGTCCAAGTCAAGCGAATAGGTGACAACCAAAGCAAGTGACGGAAAACGCGAAGAGCTCACAACCCAGTTTTCACAGTAGACGACTGTGGCATTAAGAGTCACGGAGTGACTCATCATGTTCCGCCCGCATCTGAAAGATATATCTGCATAATTGACGAGGTCTGTTAGAGCCAATGGCTATTAAAGCTGCGGGTTTGTTCAAAAGACTTATCTATGGCGCAAAAGGTAAATGTAAAAACATAGGTGAGTTTTAGTCAATAAAAACCTGACACTTCCACTGCATCCAGAGTGGGAAAAGTCATTCGAAGCCTCAAAAAAGGGTATCAAAATTATAGCTAGTTATGAATATACGTACCTACTCTAATAAAAATCCTATAAGTCCTTTCAGACATTCTTTTCCTCCGCCGTCTCAAACCAGTTAATAGTTTATAGACTACAAAGTATCAATGTTAAAATGTGGATTGATGGAAAATATAACATTCCAACTACCTAAAACAGTTTCTAAAATCTGTAGCAAAATTAAGTTTAGAAAATAACAAAATTGTTTCTTTGGCACAAACTCGTGTTCCTTAACAGAATTAATACAATCATACTCTCCAAATCCAGTTCAACATTTAGATTCAAGTTTTAAACTTGTTAGATCCGTTTGACTTACTGGATCGCTTCGGGCTTTACCCGAAATATTAACGAATGTGTTTACCTCTTTTTAGACTCCATAAATTTTCCATTCTGGTGTAATAATTCGATTTTTATCACCTCTTTCCAAATTAAATTTTAGGAAACATTTTTATTCTATTATGAAATTGAGTTCATGTTCGTTTCAGTTTTTGTATTGTTGTTTTTAAGTCACTGAGCTTGTCAAAAACAGACCCACTGATTCTGACTTGGCAAAGTAGAACTTTAATTTTATTTAATAAAACTTTATGTACTAATAAAAATACTGTACATATTTAGTGTCTTGGCATGTTTTACCAGTTAAATTTAAGATAATGCCAAAACAACATGACAGGTGCTACTTAATAGAAAGACAAACAGAAAAGTTATAATGAGAACAATAATAAAAACATACTTAGATAAATAGTGATAATTCTATCAATTTCTTGCGAATATGTTCACGTACCTTGTTTAAAGCAAAACCGACTGGTGGCTATCTCGATGTTCAGAGAGAGGGCATTCTAAAGAGATATCGATCCTTTTTTTCTTTCCTAATTATAAAGGAATCATTCTGTACTAATTAAAAAAAACTGCATTAATTATGTTATGTTGTGTGGAACTATTCTAATTTTCCCTTTCTGCGAAAAACGCAAACTTTCGCCTATGATGTTCTTACTAAAACGCGACGATACAGTTGCCAAAACGGATATTGAGCGCTCGGTGACAGAGTGGGGATCGCTTTGCGCATTCAATACACTGGTGAGAAAATCGTTTTCGTTGTTAGAAACATGCAGTAACGCAGCGAACAAATTAGGAGTGACGTCTATGACGCGATGGTGCGTCGAGCCAAAAACTGACACTCTCCGTCCCCGCGTCTCACTTCGCACCGCTAAAGAGACCGAATATTTGACTTCTGCGCAACCACTCAAGATCCGTTATGGCAACTGTAGTTTGTCTGTGAGTTACAAAGTCCAGATATGTGAGATTAACTTGCCTTACCAAACATTTGGACGGTTAATAAAAAAGGGCTGATCAGGCAGTTGCAAACTAGGGTTTCAACCAAGGTCATCTTGTTTTATGCGTTTGATTTGTGTGATAGCTGTTTATGTAAACCACACGCCAAAACGATTGGTGGTTGGGAAACGCACATCCCAACCAAGGACGTTGAAGGTAATGGATTACATCTGCTGCCAACACGGATTGAGACCAGCAAGGTAACCTTGGTTGGAACGTTGGTTGCAACCATCTGGTCACCCCTTAAACGTTGTCGCTGATTGAATGTCTCTATTTCAAGACTACTTTTTTGAACATTTATATTTTGTTTAGGTTAAGCTGTTTTGCCTAGCCTGCAAGATTGTTAGAAAGTCATAACGGACCTGAAACTCAAACTGAAGGAAGATAAGCGGATTTTAGATAGTAAAATCAAACACGATATAAAAGAGTAAAGCAATGTTACTCGCAAAAATGAATACAAATAGCTTGGATATCACTGTAATGTTTTCAAATCTAAAGTTGATATACCACACAAAATAGTCACGAGTTTTTTACTCACCACCGCTTCCCAACCGCTGCCTGCCAATAACATAAAACAGAAAACGATTTCCATTCCATCATAACAAAAACCAAAAATGATAATTTTCTCGCCCAAAACAATAAAGTCATCAAGGTACACAAATTAATACTGCTAACCGGATTCAACCTACATACATACGATGAAAACAAGCGTTAATCAATTACCAGATTTTATGTCCAAATTAAATATAAAAATACCCATACGAATGTTCGGAGCAGAGGTTGGAAATGCAAATGTCGCCTGGCAGTCTGAATAAGCAATGACCACAATCGATTATGAAAGGATGGATGGCTTTAAAAAGAACATGACTGAATGACGCTTTTGATTCGTTATTGAATTATCTTTATTGGCTATTTGATATGACAGGAAAGATGGAATTCAATCGATAAGCATTTTGTTTGGTAGAAGTCTTTGTTTTTGTTTTATTCGTCATATATATTATCGCCTATTTTTGTGTTGGGAAATCATCAAATAACTCTTTTTTGCTTTGGAGGAGCGAGAACGTTTGAAGGTATACGGGACATAGAGTAAAGTCCCACATACCTCCATTAAAGAGGAAATAACCTCCGACCAGAAGGGTGTTACGTCTTTTGGGCAATTTAACTCATTTAGGTCATTTTGGGCTGTTCTATATATTCAAATCCGTGAAGAACTTTAATTGCGCAATGCAGAATTAGTTCTTATGTGAAGTTATAGACGTCGCTACAGATGTATTAAACTTTTACCGACTTAAACCGATCTGTGTTCCTTCATTACCTTATCGCAGTATTTTACTTTTCTTCAAAGCAGCACCAAAACATTCGATATTCCGCCCTCCGCATAAAGTCGTTGGTTCATCTAGTTGAGCAGCATCCCAAGCTACAACTAGCGTTAGTTTATACTCTACGACTCATTTCCTCCACCGCTTCTATCGGACTTCCTTCTGCCTTTACAACTTGCTGAGGCTGCCTTACGTTGGTAGCTTTAATTATTTTCTGGATTAACAAAATCATCAATAACATCATCATCCACGGCCCGATTTTATGCACTCCTTTGTTGTGCTAATTCTTAAGTTAAGTTTCTATATTAATGTCATCGTTGTAACCATTTTGTTAGTATTTTTACTTCATATCCTTGGTTGTACTTTGGATACCCTTTGGCCACCATTTACCTACTATCACTGTGTACGCTAGAATCATATCATCAAGTAAGCAGCATAGTACTAAATGAAGAATCTTTTCCTTCACTGAAATCATTTCCAATCTGAAAATAGAAGATAGGGCCTGGAGGGTAAAAAAACTAGCCTATGACCTATTTTCAGATCTAACAATTATACTTAAACATTTCATGAAATTGGTCAAACCGCTTTGGAGGACTTCAAAAACAAACAGTTGAGATTTTTATGTATTAGAATATAGATTAGATTAAATAATAATCCATAAGATAATAATACAAAAAGTTTGCTTAAAATAATGTTAATGATATTTTGCATAACATGTATTAGGTACTAATTGGCGCGCAGGATTAAAGAACAATTTCATAGAAGGAAGCAAAAAATCAGTGATGGATGAAATGATATTAGTTAGAACTAGAATAGAGTAACAGAGAAAGGAAATGGCCTCTGACTTGATTTTTAAGAGAAACTATCGTCTAGGCTTGTATAAACAGCTTTTCGTAACAAAAAAGCTTACGGATTCTGTAGAAGGAGCTACCTAGAGCAAAACTCCTAGAGCAAAGCTAGTATTTTTTTATCTAGTTTCATTCTTTTTTTCTCTTTATCTCTTTCCAACAGTTGCTTTCTATGCTTTGACTTAATTCCGGAAAGTAGGTTCTGTCTACAGGTACCTTTTCCGAGAGCTTACTAATCCTTATCACCGCTTACATAACTCAGCCAGGCGGAAAAGATAACAGCCAATTTAAAATGCATGGCGTTTATAATGTTCGAAATCCTTTTTCCATGAGAAAATAAACAAAGGTACGGAAATAATAATAAAATAGAAAATAAACTAAACGCCTGATTTTTCCTTCGCACTTTTTATTCTTAAAACTCTATAAAGCAACTTATTGCTCTACACAAAATGGCAGAAGTTAAGTTTTATTGAAATTATTTGCGTTTTTGTTATTCAAAAGAATTTCTTGGACACAAGTAAATTCACAAATAAACTCTTTTGAATAACTTATTGAGGTATTAGTGAGGGGGAGATTTATTGAGGTATTAGTGATGGGGGGGAAAACTTAGTGAGGGGGAGATTTTTTTTTGGGTGGGAAGACCTTCCAATTACATCCCCCGTTCTTGGGTGAAACAGGAGATAGTGTCCGACTTTTACTGATTAAAAACTCACTCCTATTCCTTCTTTGCCATTGTTCTCTGGAACAATCTCTTTCGCATCACCCATAGCCCCAGTGGGCTTCGACCTTGCTGGTACCCAAATTTCAAACGAGATGTGTTCATTCATGAGCAAAATAACTTCAATTTTTAGAAAATTCTCGTAATTATAAATATGTATACAAAGCACAGGTCCGATCCTGTGTAAAGAACTACAGCCACATATAGGCTGGTGCTGCAAAATTCTATCTGCTAGCTTTGGGAGGCGTGTGAAAGGCTTATGGTGGTTCAGATTTGGTGGTGGGGTTTTGTGGTCAACACTAATCTACAGAGCCTGGAACACAGGCGTAGAATAGCCAGCTTTACAGTTTAACACCTCTACGGTCTGGACTAAGAGTCTCGCCTTGGTAATTATACCACGTACATGTGTGTATCGAAGGATTGGAACAATTTGCCTACATCGGTCATACCATGAATTAAACTAGTGCGATTCACCTTCAACGATTGTATCACTGCTTACCATCAGGTGGGATCGCAGTCGAGCACTACTTTTTTAAAATGTACAGGTTAGGTATTTAGGTTCTTACATTAATGCTATTGGTAATATTACACTTTTGTTTTTTTGAAGAAGGAACAGGTCAAAAAAATCGATAGATTGTGTGACGAATGACATGAAAAAAGGGCATTAGTTAATAGTGTATTAAAGTTAGTACTACGGATGAAAGGGGCAACTAGAAAAAGAAGACATGTTGCACCAACCTAAGTCAATATGCCTGCGTTTGATGACGGGAAATATTACCGGACACTGTTCACTAAATGAACACTTCCACACACAGTGAAGGCATCACTGACAGTCCCCTATGCAGAGCATGCATGAAAATGCAGAAAATGAAGCTGCTCTTAGAATGCACTGGCGTCACCGACATACGCTTGTGAATCTTAAGATCACGGAATACCCTCATAAAACCATGAATTAACCAAGAGACCTAATCCATTTCTAAAGAAAGATAAGCTGGTCGAAATAAAGGTCTCTACGTCCCAAGTATAATAACTCACATAGACAGATAAGTAATATGTCAAAACAAAGGCAGAAAGACGATCTTTGTTTCATGATCCTACATGCGATAGTCACTTACTTTGCTGACTACAACCACAAAATAGATAGGTACAGAAGTAAATATACGTACAAAACGCGCTCGAACAACGCACACGTAAACACTTCTCACGGCCACAATATCTCGACTCAATTCGGCTCATTGCGAGTGCGTATGCATCCGCTTGAGACACACGTCTGTGAAGTTTTTTGTGAAATAATGAAGCAAAAAAATAGTAATAACTGTTTAGGGGATGGTTTTTTAAATTCAACATTAATTGCTGAATTATTGTTTTTTAAGCTACAAGGTTATTAAGTCTTAATTAATTGAGTAAGTATTTTACGTAGCGTAGAACAGTATGATGTGTACATGACTTTGCGGTCATGTAATTTTTTTACAATAGATACTAAGTATTTATCGCCGCGCCCGAGCGCGCTTGGACAGAACGGCGCAAACCCTAGCGCGATTGCTGAGAGCAAATATGAAAAGTGAAATACATACATAAAATTGACTTCTGTACCTACATATTTTGTGCTACAACTACCTAACTAATCATAAATCATTTGTTTATGACTTCATAAATGTTGTAAGGAGACTAGAAATGGCTCACAATTTGCCTATACAAATGAAAAACCGTTCCACCCACTACTTTCAACATTGTTCATAAGCCTAAAGCTTCAACATAGTAATAAACAATGAAATTTGATGGTGCTATAACTTATTCAATTCGAACCAGTAAATTGAGCATATAAATCGCTTTTAGTACTAAACCCGGGCTGTTTGAGTTTTGACTGGAATAGTAATTAACATAGCTGTGATGGGGTGAGATTATATTTTAGGAAATGAATTTAGGTACGCATAACTCGAAATTTGAAATTAAATGCGAAACATAAAATGGTCACATTGTTGTAAAAATGACGTAACTACAAGATATCTTTTTCTAAATTAATGACTTGTAAAGTAGTCGTTGATAAAACAAGCTTGCATAGAAATAATCTGATTTTTTTTTTATTGATATAATCTAGTGCTTGGCTGTGAAGCTACCTGATGTTAAGCAGAGATTCAATTTCTGATGGTGAGGCGCACTAGTTGGGTGCACGAATGGGTCTCTAGGCTCGTTTCTCTATCGACTCGGGCGCATCAAGCTGGCATTTATCGGATCTATCCCAAAGAGGAGACTCAATCTACACAAATATTATAAAGAGGTAAAGTTTATATTTTAATGTACATTTTTTTGTTTGTAATCTCTGGAAGTACTGTTGCGATGGCAAAAATTTTTTCAACGATAGAAAGTTGCTTTATTCCTGAGCGACTATATACCTACACGGGTAAACTTGCGGGAAAAAGCTAGTACATAATGAATGTAGATTTTTTTTAATTAATTTTATTTAATATAAGTTATTTATTTTATGTTATAAAAAGCAGACGTCAATATTTCATGCTTTTGCGGAACATATTTCGGAGAAGTCCTAAATGAAAAACTTTGGTGAGACAATCATAAAAAGTTTTTATTTGAATACTTCATTTTTATAAACTCACAAGCCAACAAACCAAAATAAAAATTAATATATATAAATTGTTTATTTATATATTTTTGACAACTTTATCGAATTGGGTTAATCTGTTATGATAACTGTTATTTATAGTTTTTGTAAGCGAATGAATTAGATTTAGCTCATCATTTCCGCTGAAAGACGTCTACTGTTGGACATAGTGTAATGTTATTAATACTTACACTTACACTTATATTAATACTTACGTTTACTTTACTTATCAATAATCACATCTCTTTATAATATTTCTTATATATTTATGATTCATTGATCACTGTCATCTGTCATGTCACTACTATTTTCTTCTATGGTTTTGATTAGGTATCAACAAAGAGTATTTTTATAGTCTTAGGTTTTATTCTTTTACTCATAATATTATTTATTTTGTAAACATATAATTTGCTATCAAATTATATGTTCTCTTATCTGAAATAATTCTTTAAAATTAAATTGTAATTTATATCTTTCTTGTGAAACAGCAATGCTGGCTGAAACCTGTTTTCAAATTTAAATTATGAATTGACAGCCAGCATAGCCGTCAAAATTGACTATAAAAACCATGTTTGTGAGTTTCTTGGGGAGTTTTCGGTCAGACTCTTGGTGCAGCTACATGTTCAGATCCTGGTGTCAGTTTTTCTTGGTTCAGCTACATGTGACAGTTACTTGGCTCAGCTCCTGATGTCAGTTTTCCCTGATTGAGCTCCTTGGACCATGAAGACCTCCTCAGAGAAGCAACTGAGGACCTCCTCTCTGCCTCTGCCGGCCCTCACGGCAGAGGGCTGTTCTACATTTGGACCTGGCCTCTGGGGGCCTCCTCTACTGCTGCCGGCCCTTACGCTGGAGGGCTGTGACTACCACTATCTGTTGCTGCCTGCGGCTGCGTAGCCTTCGCCGTCCCTCGTACGGCTGAGGGCTACGCCTACTCCTGCTGCTGAGCCGACTGAACTGTTTTTATATCTTTATATCTTTTTATATCCCTATTGTTTTTATATGCTTTTATTTGTAATATAACCTCACAAGGATTCATATCTATATATATTATTTCTCCCTCCATACTTTCCTCCCTCACTCAACCTCTCACTACTCACCACACGTGCCTTGCAGGGCTACACCCTGGAGGCACTTACTCACTACACTCCCTCTTGCACTCGCGTAACACTCTTCCTCTCCTCTTACTATACACTTACTCTTCTTACTCTCACTCTTCCTCTACACTCCTCACTCCCATACTCCTCCTTACCCTCTCGTGTAACTGATACACTCCTTTGTGTAACACATTACGTTACAATAGGCCTCCCCCAAGTGTCGCCATAACGACCGGTTCTGTGCATTTCGCATTTATCGGATTCCCGCGACCCTCACCAGGTCATCGATCCACCTTGTAGGAGATCTCCTAACGCTGCGTCTTCCGGTACCAGTATTGGATTTACCTAATTGACATGAAATCATTATTGTAATTAATATTTTGATTACATTATCGCATTTCGACGGGTTCAAAGTAAAAAAAGTTATCTCCAATTTTTCGATTTTCTGATAGTAATAATAAGTGAATAATAAGCAATTATTTAGCCATTTTCTTTTTTTCAAAAAACAAAAAAAAACTATTATTTCTTGATTGTTGACTCTTAAAAGATCATTTGCCATGTCTTAGAATATAATTTTTTACTAAGTTACTGCAATTATCACAAAATCGCAAAATTATAGATAACTTTTTTTTACTTTGCACCAGTCGATTTGTTTGATCTATAATCATAGCTGTTTGTATGTCTAATAATAAATGAATAAATAAAATAAACACGATCATGTTTCAATCGATTTCATTCATAAATCTTATCATTCCATCTCGAAACAATACCACACCTGTATCAAATCAAATCAGTTTTATTCCTACTCCAAATCCAATACACCTGGAATCTATTCACAAACGAAACAGAATAAAAACTCTCCTAAATCTACATAGAACTACACTTTACACAGACGGATGACAAATCGAGTCAAAGCCAGGACGCCATTTTTCGTCGCTGAACCGAAAACCAAGGATTTATTACCGAAGAAAGTAGTTGAAAACTCGATTATTCATTTCCATTGTGTCTTATTAAAGCTGAACTAACAATAAACCAGAACAGTAAACAAGAGTTTAAAGGTGCGTCTACACGGGCCGACTTTTGGTGTCGCTTATAAATGTCAAATCGTCTTGCAAAGTGGTATAACTATTAGTTTTTTTCCAGGTAATAAATCATTTAATGACTTCTCCCTCTGTGGAAAGGGCGAGAAGGGTTATCAGAATTTACTGACTAAAATCCACCTGTGTTCTCACAGTTGTTTTTAGGGTTCCGTAGCCAAATGGCAAAAAATTGAACCCTTATAGATTCGTCATGTCCGTCTGTCTGTCCGTCCGTATGTCACAGCCACTTTTTTCCGAAACTATAAGAGCTATACTGATGAAACTTAGTGAGTATTCTGTAAACCGCATTAATATTTTCACAAAATTTTCATAAAAATAGAAAAAAAACAATTAATTTTGGGGGTCCCCATACAAAGAACTGAAACTTACATTTTTTTTTTTCATCAAACCCATACGTGTAGGTATCTATAGATAGGTAATAGAAAATGATATTAAGGTTTCTAATATAATTTTTTTCTAAACTGAGTAGTTTGCGTGAGAGACTCTTCCAAAATGGTAAAATATGTCCCCCCCCCCCTGTATCTTCTAAAATAAGAGAATGATAAAACTAAAAAAAAAATATATGATGTACATTACCATGCAAACCGCCAACGAAAATTGGTTTGAACGAGATCTAGTAAATAGTTTTTTTTTTTTTGCTTTAAAGAGCTGCGGTCATTTAACTATTGAAACTCAACAATTGTACTGATTAAAATTATTCTATTCATCACTACGTTAGCACATCCACCGGTATAACGATGGAAATACAGCCAAAGCAAACCTTTTTAATAAATGCAATGACTATCGGTAAGTAGTAGGAAACACAAAATACACTTTAGTGGTGAGCGCTAGCAGCTTTTTACAATCAATTTTAATCACTTACTGCATACGGCCTAATGTTGATTATGATGATTATGATATTGTTGTTGTTGATGATGATTTGTTGTTGTTGTTTTCGTCGCATGGTGAAGTTGGAAAACATTCAAAGTTGGGACTTGCAATTTTCAGTCAATTAGGTATTATTATTATTACGCGTATTATTATTTAGTAAGAAACACTCGCAGCTACTGGTTGATGCGTGTGTTCACATAGTTTTGAGATGTTTAGAATTGATGTTTGATGCCAGTGAACGATTTTAGCTATGTAGTGTAGTACTAGGTTCTAAATCGACCCGTCTAAACACGCCATAAGATACAAACAGCTTTAAAAATTCACTACTTGGCGATGCGGCCTCTTTTCGAACACAGTCGAATCCTTTTATTTTCGCAGTTTTGGCCTCTAATTCACTTAATTCGGTGTACGCCAATGCAGACTGCTTGGAATCGTATGTTGGTTCGTGACCAGACTTTCTATAGACTTTTTCACCTTTATTTTTCGTCTTTAATCAGGGTAATGTCTTGGGTCTCTGGGTTTTCCGGGGAACGAGAAATAAATTTCTGAATATGTTAACATTTTCAAGACGTTATAAGATTACGGAATGAATTTATGTTACGTGATTTCGTTTTAATAAACATGGTTTCGTTTTGTGTGACACCTAAAAAAGATACGTCACTATTTAGGTATTTAATTTTAACCTGATAGTGCAAGATTTTTTTGGCTTCAAAAAATATGATGTTATTTCTCAGAAAATTAAAAAAGTCACAACTTAATAGAAAGATGTATGGGTATGAGTTTTTTTTATGAACTACATAATTAACATTATAGTTATTTTATGTACCTAGGTACAATTATCAAGAAAATAAAAAAAAAAACGACAAGAAAACTTACAAATTGGTAAAAACATAAATGTGCATAACTATAATTATATTATACGGTATTAGTCAATAAAAGTCTGGACATGCCCTCTCGCTGCACCCAGAGCGAGTGACGTCATTGTATGATTTACTGCCTTAAAATATGTGTATATACCTACGGACTATTTCGACAAAGAACATACATATTATAATTATTATTAATATGGGTCAGTGTATCCTAAAACCCTGAAGTTCTGGAGCTTTGGAAGGCGTTTGGAGCCAAAACCAACTTTAGATACTAAATGGAACATGGTACCACTAAAAGTGTCCAGATTTATTTATACTAATATTTTAAAGAGGAAATTTTTTTTTTGTTTGTCCGAGGAGTAATCTCTGAAAGTACTGGTCCGATTGCGAAAGTACTAGTCCAATTGCTATCTTTTTATTACCGATAGAAATCTGCTTTATTTCTGAGTGACATAGGCTTATTGTACGCGGGAGAACTCAAGATATCACAGTCGTCTTTCCTAGCTTCGACATTGCAAACTTTTAAATTAACAACAATATTTCAGCAGCAGCTTCAAACATCTGAAACTCAAATTCTACTTTGATCTCGCTCCCATTCACCAGCAAACCCCAAGAGTACTATACGTTTAACATAATAAATCGATGGATTGCTTCAAGTTCTACCATGACTGAATAGCGAGCAGGGAGCTCAATAGTTTCCAACTCCATCATCATGGGATTATGATACTTAACTGAATGTATGGAGGTATGTAGATCGGTTAAATTAATAATTTGATTGATTTTAACGGAGTTTAGGATGTGTTTGTGTGAAAGGGATGGTGTTTATTTTGAAGTCTGTCTTGTTTGAAGGTCGAAATTGAAGTAGATAGATAGATAGATAGATAGATAAATTCTTTATTGTACACCAAAAATAAAGCAGTTACATAAGAAACTTAAAATTAATAGGGTGCTACAATGGGTGGTCTTATCGCTAAAAGCGATTTTTTAAAGACAACCTTAAGAAAAAAGAAAAAAAAAAGAAAAAAAAAAAGAAAAAAAACGAAAAAAGAAAAAGAAAAGAAAAAAAAAGAAAAAAAAAAAGAGAAAGAAGTAAGACGAAAGAAAACACCAAATTGAACACCAAGACAGACAGACATAAACAGAGTTATTATTATGAAAATATAGTTTCCTAACTCGTTTGAGTATTATAGTCTGTCTAATAAGTCAACCGACTTGGGAATTTGTATAATATTTAATCATTTAAAAAATACTTATATTCGATACTTTTCATAAGGTTCTTCTGTTATCAAACAATGATCTCTATCTCATAATCAACCTTGATTATTGAACCCGTGTTGACTACATCAGATTTCATTAAATCCTGATAATTACCCAAGTTGTTTAACTTATTAGACAGACTATAAGTATTATTCAATAGATTTTTTTTGGAACTTTCGGAACTAGCTATTTTGAATTAAGAATTTTGAGGCTTTTGGAAGAGTGGTTTTCCATCACGATTAATGATATTGTTGAAGAATGAAGTTTGAAATGTTCGCTCCAGAGATTTTGTATGGTTAATCTCTGATATCACTGATCAAATTATCACTGGTACGAAGATTATTTAGTCTAGATAGTTAGCCAGGGCTGCACCATTATTCAAAAGAGTTACATAGGCTCTTGAACGTAAAGAGCATTTAAAGGAACACAGGCATATGTTGTGTGTTCTGTGTTTATTCATTTAAAATTTGACAAATTTACTTTAAAGTATCTCTCTCTTATACTAATCCTTACAACTATAAAGAGATAGGAATAATTTTCGGCGCCTTTTCTTTCGCTCCACCCAGAGCGGGAGAAGTTATTTAATGATTTTTCACCTAAATCCCTTTACTTTATAGAGTCATGGAACTTGCTTACTTACTTAAGTACTTATATAAATATACCTAACTAGCATCTGCCAACGGCTTCGCTCATATGACAGAAGGTTACTCCATACAAGCTTTAGGCTCTCCGTTTCATTTTCTTAGAGGCAAAATTTAGAAAATCCTTTCTTAGGTACTTTTATAAACATCATAAAAAAAAACGTCTGTGCAAAAATTCAGCGATGCCGGTCCAAGGGTTTAGGCTGGACATTGATGAGTCAATGAGTCAGAAGCCCTATCACTAACTCTTGACATGATCAAACTGTATAGGGTGTATGTCGCCATCCCTCTTTCTCGCTCGCACGCATAACATTTTAATACGTCATGGTAAAGCCCCAGGACTTTACATTTTATGTATGCAAATGTATTATTATTGTGTTAAAAAAAAAAACTCACGAATAATTTTTCCCACTACTCATAAAACAAGCACTTTATCAGCGCTCTAAATAATTTTATTATGATCAAGAAGCTCTTCGTCGTAAAACTTCGCTTCTACATTAGCATCATCGATAAAAAGTTACTTACTGTTATAAAAACTTTATTTGTTTGCATTTTTAAATTACCCCTGAATAAGATCGGGCTATCAATCTTAACGAGGGATGAGATCAGAAGAGTCTATAGTGTAATAGAGTTTTTCTTTAGCCTTAAGTAATTTTTTTTTAAATTAAAATGGGCTTTCGAATGTCATATTTGCTGACGATATGACTTACACTTAAAATTCACACTTTTGTTTAGGTGGGAAAATCACCCCATGACATCGCTTGCTCTTAGGCGGAGCGGTAGATAGTGTCAAACTTATACTGACTAAAAATCCAATCCTGTGTCTTTGCCATTATTCCAGGGCCCTGGGGATTTCTTTCGCATCACCTATGGCCCCAGTAGGCCTATAGGCTGGGCCCCTACGGTTGTGGACAGCTTGCCGTCTGCAAGCCTGCGCCTATGGTGGCCGGAAATCGGGATCGGGATCTCGGCGGCTGAGGTGCGAAGGCCATTGCCTCGCACGTGCGGCCGCTTCCTTTGTTAGCATTACTGCTTCGCAGAAGGAGGCGACTGCTACAACCGGTACATGGTGGACATCCCACCTATACGTACAAAGCATTTTGGGAGTACATTCATTATGCGTACAGCTAAGGAATGGAATTCCCTGCCGGAGTCTGTGTTTCCTGATAGCTATAACCTAGGGGTCTTTAAGTCAAGAGTGAATAGATTGCTTCTAGGCAAGCGTGCTTTATCGTCGGCCACATCATCGCTTACCATCAGGTGAGATTGTGGTCAAACGCGAGCCTATCCATTATAAAAAAAAAAATCACACCTACTCACCTTCTACAACTGTTTTTAATATTATCTCTTCCATCTATTCCTTCATCAACATTTTAGGTAAAGTACTTACAGATGTTGGACCGTTCCTTACATTACATTTGCACAATACTGTACCGAAATTACGTTACTTTTGTTGAGTTTTTCAGTATTTTATACTTTTTGTGTCATTGCCTATTTTAAATTGCCACATAATTATAATAATAATAAGATAGGAAGGTCCGTACACTGCTGACTGCATATCGAATGCATCACCCTCGGTCGTCGGTAATGAGACTGTATATCCCGCGGAAGTGTGGGGGTCGAGGCTTTTTAAATGCTAAGACCCTGCACAATCGCGAGGTATGCAGTCTCAGGGATTATTTCCTAGCCGCCGACGTGGGTATGCATCGTGATGTAGTAGCAGTGGACAAGGGACTCACCCCGCTCTCCTTGGCTAACGAGAACTGGCGCAAACCTGTAGTGCTTGACACTAACGTACGCAAGGAAGTATGGCAGAGTAAAGAACTTCACGGACGCTTTTTCCGGGCCCTTCATGGGCCCGATGTAGATCAACTAGCGTCCGTAGCCTGGCTGCGCGTCGGTGACCTCTTTGGGGAAACCGAAGGTTTTGTCTGTGCAATTATGGACGAAGTTATCATGACGAATAACTATCGGAGATTTATTGTGAAGGACGGCACGGTTGACATCTGTCGGGCATGTCACCGACCGGGTGAATCAATCCGCCACATTATAAATATCTGGTTGTTCTCGACTAGCTAACGGGGAATACTTGCATAGACACAACCTTGTAGCCAGGATTATCCATCAGCAACTTGCTCTGAAGTACTCTCTTGTGGAATCGGAGGTGCCATATTACAGGTATGTGCCCGACCCAGTTATCGATAGTGGCGATATCACGTTGTACTGGGATCGGTCCATCATCACTGACAGGACTATTGTGGCCAATAAGCCTGATATAGTGGTGGTGGACCGAAGCGAGAGGCGTGCAATGATTGTTGACATATCCGTTCCGCATGACGAGAACCTCGTGAAAGCCGAGAAAGATAAACAAATCAAGTATATTGACTTGGCTCGCGAGGTTGTCGACACGTGGGAAGTGGACTCAGCGGTCATTGTACCGATAGTTGTGTCAGCCAATGGCTTAATAGCCAAGAGCCTCGACCAACACCTTAGGAGGCTCTCGTTAGGCGACTGGATCAAGGGCTTGATTCAGAAAGCAGTTCTTCTGGACACGGCTCGTATCGTTAGGAGGTTCCTTTCTTTGGAGCCCTAACCACCGGTAGCTTGGACCCTGTTCCCGATACCCGTGGGATACTGGTTTTTATATTTTTAAATGTTTTTTTTTTATTGTTTTTTAAGAAATATTTAAAAATATATATGTAACATGTTAAAAAAATGAATAAAGGAGATAATAATAATAATAATCCTTTATTTTCAGGCAACTAAGGCCCATAGATAAAATACACAAATAATGTAACAAAATAATGAACTAATACATAGAAGATTCTATAACTAATTATTAAACTAAATTATTGTACACGAAGTGGCGGCGACGTGTTCCGCTGCGAGGTCGGTATCCTTCCGCGAAATCTTCGATACACGACACCCTTCGGCCAAAACTCTCCTACATAGCGCTAGCAAGCCACATCATAATTGGTATAAACTTGGTGTAATATTTGGGTCACCAAGATACAGGCTGCACCTAGTTTGGGACTCATTGGTAACTTTATTATTTATTTATCAGTTGCTTGCTATACTTACAGTATGCACCAAAGCGTATAACAAGCCAACAATCTACGAAATAAAAAATTTAAAATATATTTATCATTCCTTTACTGTTATATATAAATTTGTTTTTCGGGCCCTGAGCAATAAGAGCATTCAGCAGACTGAGCGCCTGGGCTATAGATGTAGCCGTAATATGTTGATGGTTAGTTTTAATATGTCATATTAACGCAATAACGTGTAAATAACTGTGTTTGTTAATAAATTATTATATGATATTGGTTGATAGAATTTTTATATCCTATAGGGAGTGCCTTTTCTCAACTAGTCGGTTTTCAGTCAGAGAAGCGGCTGAATATTTGTAAAATCATTACATTCAATTTTTTCCATTTCTCAAAATAAATTATACAGAAGAGAAACACTTTAAACCGGTCAAAAATTACTTAAACGTGTATCTTCAATTTCCATAAATTACATTTCTCACTACGACACAATGTGTCGCCATTTTATATTGAAAGTACATGCAACAGTAAATAAAATTGAGAGCCGTATGGAAAGAACAATAAGTTGGACCACTTGTTTACAGAGTGACCGCTTGCTGTAATTAATTCCCTTACCTACTTATACATTTTTATTGTTATACATGAACATTGTGCCAATTTAATTACCACTACCATTTTATTTACAGTAGCCGTGGCGTGAATACGCACACGCGTAGATGCACTTTAAAATAACTGCATAGTAAGCACACGGTTACTATGCAGTTAATTTAAAGTGTAAATTTATTTATTTATTTTACTATTTATGTACACACAAAAATAACAGAAAAAGATAATACATAAGAGACATTAGTACAGAGGTAATGCATATTTCCAAAGAAATTTGGCCATAGGTGAGGAGAAATCAAAAAGAAATTTAGACAATAGTGTGTAGGAAGCCAAAAAAGAATGTGTGAAGTCTTAATCCAAAGTACCATATAATTAAATATAAAAATAATATATAACTTCATAATACATACAATATATAAATAAATATTACATCATGATCATTAAAGTCGAAAGATGTTCGCTGTGGGACATGTAGGTCTCTTCCAAACGATGCTACATCTATGAACGTTGTGTTTTTCACAACCAGTACATGTTTACAACCCTCGCCAGGAAAACAGAATGATTCTTAAATTGGACAGCCCTGTCGTTGGCCTCGTACAAGTCGTGGAAGATGTGTATAGTTGTCAGGTACTCAAACCCTTTTTTTATGGTGGGAAAAAATCATTCAATAACAACCCCCGCTCTTGGGCGGAGCGGGAGATAGAGTCAGACTCTTACTACCTAAAAGACCGACCCCGTTCCATCTAGCCTTCATACCGGCGCTCGAGCTCCCTTTCGGATAACCCTGGCCCCAGTAGGGTCTTACTCAAACCCTCAAATAATTCATTAAACCCCAAGCGAACACCGGCGTTCGCTCACTCATTGTCTTTCTATTGTGCCTCTAATAACGGTATTCGAAAAGTTAAAGCAGACAAAACGGTGAACCTAAAAATACCGGATCGTGATCACTAGGCACGGTAGGTAATCATGTCAAAAAAATCTAACAACTCTTTTTGTCGACCTCGAAAATTAGGCTCATGTTTCGAATGGCACGCGTTACCAGTCTAAAATAATATATAAAAAAACTCAACATTTTTGGTCTCATCACACAAAAAATTTTAGGAATCCCGTTAGGCAGTAATAAGAAAATAAACGACACATCTCGAGACATAACTGGAATTTATTCTAGACATACACGTAAAGATTCTTTGCCTAAAGATAGTCGTCTTACGTAAGCTCAGTGCATTAGGACTTTCTTCTTCACACCGTAGTCATAAAACACACTGTATGAAGATATATTTTTGAAGTAGAATTTATAAAGAATCATGTTTCTAGACTTGGTGTTGGTATATGTAGGTTGCTGGGGAAATTTTATATATCACTGAGAATACTGTGAAGTGAAGAAGTGATTTTTTTTTTATTACCAATTCGTAACAAAAAAAAAAAAACAAAATTATAAAATTTACAGGCTTAAAAGGGCTCTTATAAAACAGCAGAAGCTAGTGCACGGTTCCAAATTGGTCATTTCTTATAGAGAAGAACCGACAAGAAACTCCATAAGCCCGAACCTTCAGCTAAAAGGCGTCCACGGCTTTGGACATATGCCTTTCAAAGTGTTACTAAAACTACCAATCTCGTTCCTCTCCCGTCCATCAGATTTCTGCGGCCTTCACCAGGCCATAAGTCCACCTTGTGGGGGGCCTTCCAATGCTTCGTCTAGGATGACCCACAAACGCTATTGGTGATGCCATTGCTAAAAATATTCTTGGTTGGGCAAAAGCACTTGTGACAAATGACAGTTATAGCCATCGTTGTTATTGTATCAACCAATTTGTTGCTATTTTTACGAGCATGTTGACATGCTTACTTTACAGCAATTTCAGTAGTGGCTGCTGTCAAGGCGTCTTAAAGCTATGAGAAAATATAAACTTGAGCAGATATAATATTAGCATTTACAACTAAGATGATAATGACGATTTCTGCAACTATTCTGGAACTGTAATAATATGGAAGTTTAGTATTATTTTAAGCGTATGTACTACCGTTATTCCGTGTGGTGACGGAATAACAATACAATATGTCACCAATCTTTTTCATCCCAGGATTTCGTAAGAGACGAATAGGGAAACATTCACTATACAAGTAGTGGAAGAAAAGGAAAATTTGAAATAAAATCCTGTACCAACCCGTCTAGCCAACGTGGTATCAGTAGGCTATAATATCCTCCTTATTAAGGAGAGACGTGAGCCCAGCAGTGGGACGTGATGGGTAGTAGTAGTAGAAGTTGTTGTTGTTGTAATAAGTACTTCCGGAATAAATAGTATCCTAGGTCCTATTCCAGGATAGGGTCTACCCGTCTTTCAAATTCATCTGAGCATAATGGCGAAACAAACAATTCTTATTTGGCCTCAAATGCGATGGGCTCAGAATAATATGATATAATAACATGATAGACAATGAAACGCAAAAGTAATATAATATTAAAGAATAAATTGTTACAAGAAAATATTACACATAATTGAAGAAATATACATATGTTATCGACATAATATTTACACTCAAAGACACCTCAGTACATAGTGAACGTCTAGAGGTCGTGTTTTTTTCTATATGTGAATAATTGAGTTGTCTAATCACTGTCAACGCTCTCATTTATTTTTTAAATAAATTGTAGATATTCTTTATTACATTGGTATCAAAATTTGAAGCTTGATTTGATGAGTTGTGTGATGAAGAGTTTTTGAAGTTAGTTCAAGAAAAATTTGTTGATTTTGGGAAATTAGATTTGAATTTTTCAAGGTGCCAGTGAATTCTACAATATTTCCAATGTCACCTAGTATTTTGCAGCATGTTGTATCTTTAAAAACCAAACAAAATTATTCAAAAACATACTTGTAATACTATATTTTGTTTTAATACGTGATGGGTGAAAAAGGTGTTATAAACCTTGGTCCATAATAGGACAAAGTATAATATTAAATTATGTATGGCTAGAATATAATGTGTGTCTTTCTTTGGGATATTTTTTTTCATGCATGCGAAGCTTATTCATACATCCATCAGTATTTTTGAGAAAATCATTATTTATTTCAGACGGGACTAGGGCAGGAAGATGATGATGATTATTTATTTCAGAACGATTTAAAAATATTCTATAATGCTTTAAAAACTATATTAACGCATGTAAGAACAATATTAAAACCGTCATCGCCAGCGTTTCAATTCGTCTGAATACAAAATGAGCTTTTTTCGTTCGTCGATAAAATCATAAATGCTACTCAAATTTATAAAATTTTCATAAATCTTTACTTTTTTATTAAGTTTCAATTTGGAGTGCATATCATTTTTGTTACTATTTTTTATTACTCTTTGATTTTTGTCTGAACTGAATTCTGTAAAAATACAAGTATATGTATTTGTTAAATTTATCCTTTGTTTTGTGTAGTCTAGACTTGCTTAGGTCTTCTATCTTACTTTATTTACGGGCACGTTTCCAGGACCTTATTACTAATATGTCTACACTTTCAAGGAAAATTTCTGTGAGAAAAGTGAAGGACTTTGTTATGCCTTTTTTATAGGGATCATAAAAATGTTCTTTAAAAATAACACAGTAAATATACTATTTTACTACACTATTACACACAGATACATTATTTTATTTACATACGTTATTACACCATTTTGTATTTTTGGTAAAAATTGAGATATAAGGTCTTGTACTGACGTAGACGATATGTGTGTACACCTTTAAATTGTTTCATTATTACCTTTAAAAAAGTTTCATTTGTTAATATTACATTAAAAAAAAATACTGTAATATTACCTTTATATGTACATATGAGTATATTTGTCATTAAATGATTCAATATCAAAGAAGCCACTACCATTTTTATCTAATAAATCATTAATAGACCATGCGCTTCTATTATCACGGTTTGCAAATTTCCTCTTACAATTTCTGTTTGTAGATGAAGGAACGGGAATGTAGTTTAAGTCACTCAATTCTCTAGTAGCATAGAACTCACTAAATAGAACAGAAGGTTAACTCGAAAATATACGCAAAAACAAAATGAAATCTGGATATTTAATTTTCAAGAAATAAGTGAGCTAACAAATTTATGCTTGATTCAAGCATTACCGTCATCTTCCGGTCTTTATCTCGTTATATTAGGTGCAACAGGTTTTTTATTTTCCATTCTACCATGTAATCTTTTTTCTGCATCCTTCTCCCTCTTTATCAATCCACCATCCTACTCTTAACTTTTTTAGTAACATAACATAACTTTTCATTCAGTGTTTATTCTTACAACATTAGTTTTAGTATATGCAAAACCCGAAAGAGGTGTCTAGTATTTTTATGTAAAGAAACTGTGTATAAAATTATATCACTGTAACACGAAAAATTACAAAGTTATTAACTTGTTATGTCAGAAACAAAAAATCTAGTCACCGGGCTATCCAGGGGACTGAGAGGTTATTTTGCACTTGCACCCAACTGTTTGCTGGCACTGAGTGCCTGCTATGACCTGCCGTGACCTGTTTTGTACATAGTGTCGGTTGTGTCCAACTTGTGATCTTTATAAATATTCTTGGGAAAAATTATAACATGATGTAAAATCTAATCAGGTTTCGCATAAACTAAAAATAATATTGTATAGTGTCAATTTCCTTTCAACTTCTTAGTTAGTGTATTTCATTTAAGAAAACAAATGAGTGAACAATCAATCAAAATTCAATTCAATGTCTGAAAGTGTAACTTCAATTAATATAAAAGAAAAAAAAAACAAAGGAAACAAAATACTACATAAATAAAAAATAAAAAAAATATAATTGATAAAAATGCTATGCAATATCTTTACCGTGGCAGTCCTCGAGTGCCACACGTCTTTTTTATTATTATCATCACACTAGGCATGCTTTACGTACAAGACGTACAAGCATACGCAACTGTCATTTATTTATTTATTTATTTATTTATGTACACACACACATTTAAAATCGAAAAGAACAATTATGGATAAAAGAGTACAAAGGACCTGCTTATTTCTAACGAAATTATTTGACATTTAAATAATTAATAATAATTAATTTTTTTTTAAATTTATTTGACAGTGCGGTACCTATACGTCTATATGTTCGTGTTTACAACGCCTGTTTTAGCTCATTCCATGGACCCGACATTCTGTTCCTTTTCTATTATGGCCAAAGTCACTCAATTCTCTTGCATCGTACGCAAGGCAATAGTCGAAGCGAGGTCGGTCTTGCGGTTTTGGTGTTCACGACAAGAACGCCATCAAATATAGAATTGAACCAAATTCGAAACGTATATTCGTGTTTAAATTGCAGATTATTGTCATTGATAGCTCGTGTTGGTGTATTTGAGTATGTACTTTCAAAGTAAGTTCGTTTGTTGAATTTGCTTTGAATATTTTGCATCAGTGGTCTGGAATATTCTAACGTAATGTAGCAAACTTTTTCTTTAACACAGACTTATACAACAGAAATTGTAAATTGTGTCAGAATTTAGGAAGCATCACAGACATACACAGCATTTAGATATCATATGGTAAGCATAGTTTATTTACTGTTAGTTTTTTTTTTTTGGAAAAGGGTTGGTACTTTTAAAAGTTCCTTTTTATCACATCACACTTGTATTATGATGGCGATAGTTTATGTATATATGTATACACTCCTCTTTCACGCTGAAACTTCTCTACGATTTGGATAAAATTCGGTACACGGGTAGACCAAGATTTTTAAATAGCACACAGGATGCGTTTTATTTCTGGAGTACATACAACATTTCTAAGGTATATTTATTTAAACTTCACGCGGGTGAACCTTATGGCAGAAGCTAGTCCTTACCTATGTGTAAATTGAGATTGGCTAGAACTATACCAAATGTAAGTCATCTTTCTATCATCATCATTTCAGTCGAAAGACTTCCACACTTGGATATAGGTCCCCTCTAATTGTAGCACTCTAATTGTAAACAGTCTTCTTTTGCCGTGTCTCGCATCCATCGGATTCTTGTGAGCCTCATCTTTCTAGACCGTCGGTTTTATTTATGGATTACGAAAATTTCTTACCCTAATAACATCATTTCCGAGTCAATAAAAACAAAAACATTTCAGCGCACGAAAAATTATTATTCAGAAAACACAACGTACAAAAGTCTTCCCACATTCAAACAATTCAAATTCCCATATTCCACATTGAACTTCATTAATTTGAATTCCCTTCAAAAGCATGCAAGACATCAAATACACCTCATTGACATTTGCAAGGCCAAATGCTTTTGGAAAATTCGTACGAATAATTTCCTTTAAGATACCTCTAAACGAGCGACATCTTTGTTGCTGCGATAATTTCAGCGGCAACATCTCGGTAACTTTTTTATTGCCGAGTTTTGCAAGAAATTAGTATGAACTTCACACTTACACCCTATAGTGGAACGGTCATCCGCTGTTACTGTCACAGTATACATACAATAGTGGCAAAAAACCACTGGCAAAATCGATTTTGATGCGTCGAGATTTTTTTTTTTGTAGGAAATCATTCAATGATTTCTCCAAGACTATACTTTTACTGACTAAAACTCACTCCTCTATTCCTAATTTGCCTTCGTTCTAGGACTTGGCATTCTCTTTCACACAACCCATGGCCGCGGTAGGCTACGACCCTGCTAGGCCTCTACTGTTTTGCTGACATCTTCTTGAGTTGCGCGTGGAACACTACGCGCCTTTGACGACTAGGGCTCGGTAACCGTTCGGTTGGTTAATCATTACTTGGCGTTCGCAAGCCCACACTTATAGTAAAGCTTCAAGAAGATACCATTAATTTTCTTTTAAAGGTGACGGGTTAGTAGTGGTAAGGCAACCGCTAACGTTAGCAGAAATTTTAACAGTTTGTATTCATAATATATGAGGAAGAGAAGCGCTAATTGTGAGTTGTCGGAACATTCACCAAGTGCAGAGTAAACCTATTAAATAATAAAAACTTAAATGTTTGGCTATGTGAATGTTTGACACAAAAAAGTAGCCAGCAACTAAATGCCGATGCATATAATTTTAAAAATGGCTCGTTTATACACGCCTTTAGACTCGTTAAGCATATGCCTGATGTGAATAAAATTGATGTTGATACAGGACCCGATTGACACGTAATTCGGAATGAGCCTACTTTACATAGGTACACATTGGAATTTACGATGGTTAATTTCAGTGAAGGGTCTCTGTAGTGTTTGACATTGACTTGTATGTTACCTTAGATTGTTGCCAGGGTGCGTCACTGCCTTTGTAGTGGCAGGTGTATTGTTGTTGAGTTGAAAGTGATGAGATGTTTGTTTTTTTTTTAGATTTGGGTTACAATTATTTTTAAGATCGTTGGATAAGAGACTAATAAAATTATTTGAATTAGATTCTTATACTCGAATAAATTTGGTGGATAACTTTTTGGTGATTTGTGGAACAGAATATAAAGTCCCGCAAGCTTCTGTTGAAAAGAGAGGATTCTGCAACCAATCGGGTGTAATGTTTAATGTTCGAATCTCGAGGACGACTATAATTGTTCAATGCAGGATTTTCTAGTTTAGTTTCTATGTGACGTCATAGATGTCGCTACTACTTTATCTATTTTGGCACGAACATCAGCATTTCAGCAACCTAGGTTCTAAGAAAAAGAAATCTAGAGGTGCATACAAATGGATAAAAGTGCAATGTCACAATTCTAAGCCGTATGGACGAATCGCAGCACTTCACGCTAAATAACAAATAAATTGGTCTTAATAAGTCTTCTCCATATTCAGAAATGTTTCTGTTTAAGTTTTATAAGAAATTTTGAACATCAGCAAATTCCTTTGTAAACGAAAATATGTAGGAGATTTAAGCTTTCGATACTTAACTTAAGCTCAGAAGAAGTTGCGACAACCGCGTCCATATTTTAACAAAACTTTCCATAGATTGCAAGTCCTAGAAAATTCCGACACTGCCACCGTATTCGCGAAACTCAAGTATTTGATTACGAAAGTATTATTAAACAGGAAAATGATGGAGCTATAAACAAAAAATAGATAAACACAGAAGGCTCATTTCATACAACGAGCCTAAACACACGCACACATACACACGCTTCACGTACAGTGAGTGCAAATTATTTAACCCCGCCTAACCCCTTTACATCCTTTTCTTTGTGGAACCGACCTCGATGCTACTTCTCTCATCCCGCATCTATGTAATTAATTATTGAACAGCTGCAGTGATCCTATCGATTTACACTCTGACTCACTTAGTAGGTTTATATATTTAAATTATAATGTTTAGGCTGTGGCGTGATAACTTAGTTTTAGGTGGTATCAACTAACAATAAAGTAACGCATGTTGTGCTTACCTGCAAGGAATTGCTACACTAGTCTATAAGTTCATTTGATACTTTTCATAATAGCTTTATATAATTATGTGTAGTGAATTGTTAGTGAGCCAAATAAATACAACAAAATAAAGTTATGAAAAAAAGCAAAAGTCATTGGTTTGAAGTTATTTATAATTCTTGTATGGAAGGAGCCTTCTGTATCTATCTATTCTGTGGTCAACAGACTGACACAAAATAAGATAAAGTTTCAATTATATAAATTGGAGGGTTTAAACTTCAAAGTGACGCCGGCGGGTGTTCTTTATAGGGTTAAGATGTTGACTACCAATTAGTAGGAGCTATTAAGATATTATTCTTTCCTCAGTTCTGCCTTAAATTTCGTGTGATTCGTGGAATTGATGCAAAAGGTTTTGGAATATCTTTTAGTTGTTTATTTTCTCTCTTATTGAGAGGAGTCCTGAGTACCAGTGGTTGAATAGAATAGCCCCTGGGACGTCAGGCCAATACAATTGCCGTTTATACGTAAATCACAAAAAAAAACTTTTTCTTAAATACAACAATATAGAAACCAATATTTTCGGACAAATATATTTCGTACAAATGAGTCAAAAAGACGAAAATTAAGCGTTTTTAAGGTCATTCAAGTTACATAGACGTATGTCAAATCAGCGCTCAAGGGAATAGAATAGAATAAACTTTATTGTACACCAAAATAGTAACAAAACTTCTACACTAACTTAAATCTATGGGTACAATGGCGTTCTTATGTTCTAATTACTTTAGGATTGAGTAAAACAAAAAAACAACCACCTAGAAACATAAGGCTGACTTTGCTAATGCCATATTTATTTACATCTAAAACGGTTGTAACGATAAAACTAAAACAATTGACGGTTAATCATACCAAGCATTCTATGTAACACATAATATGATTTAAAAGAGAGTGAGAGAGAGATTTTGTGAGTGAGTGGGGGTGAGTGTGAGCGAGTTTCTTGCAATTTCTTCTCCATAGAGATCTGAGCTTTGGATACTGCAGTTTAGCTTCACTTTTCTTGGACTGACCGACATTTGACTATTCAAAAGTGCCTGCAAATAGTCTATTTGAAATAAATGCTTTGAATGTAATGTGATGTAAATCTCTTTGACAGCAACCGTCCTTCTCATGAAAGAATAAAATTATTTATCTAGCTAAATTATCTGAAAGAATAATCCTTCAAATAATTCAATCAGAAAATTATTAATTAAAATAAACCGAGTCTTTAAAACTATCTTAAGATCTTCCTGGAAATGTTTTATGAGTACGTTTATTTGATGAAAGCTGCCGTGAAAAGGAAACACCGCAATTAACTTAAATTAAAAGGTAAAAATAGGCCTGAAAGTTCAAAAACCTTATAATAATAAACGTGTTTATTATATCCAGAGGAAAAGATGAGGTTACAGGAGGTTATGTAGTTACACGTGGCGTCATGTAGATAGGAAATTTCTCAAAGTTCATAAACTTTGAACCGTAATAAAAGTATTTTTTGAAACGAACCCTTCAGGTTCGCTAAAAAAATTTTTATTAGCCTATATTGTGTCAAAAGAAGTCTTTACTGCTAGGCAATGTGACATTGTCTCTTTCCAAACCTTTCGATTGAAGGCAATCTCTGGCAAAGCTGAGCCCGCGAACATTATCAGATTGTCACACCATCTTCATCAGCTGCGCGTAGAGATGCAATGCCGGGGTGAAAGTCCTCTGCCGCGACAGGTCGCGGCATGGCGGACAGAGCTCCGGCGGGATCTCATGGTGGAATGGCGTCAGCGACTATCGCAACCCCGTCATGGGCACGCCACAATTATGGCGATAAGTCCCCTCTTTGAGGCGTGGCTGGAAAGACCTCACGGCGTCCTTACCTTCCGCATGACACAGGTCCTCACCGGAAATGGCAAGTTTGGGAGGTTCCTGTTCCGAATTAAAGCGGAAGTGACGCCCGGGTGTCGCCACTGTGCGGAACGCCCGGAGGACACGGTGGAGCACACAATCGCGGTGTGCCCTGCTTGGGTGGAGCATCGCCGTGCCCTCATGGGGGTGATCGGCGGCGGAGACCTCTCGCGCCGGGCCTTGGTCGAGGCCATGGTCCGGAGCGAGAAGGAATAACAGGCGGTCGCCGACTTCTGCGAAACGGTAATGCTCGCTAAGGAGGAGGCCGACCGCATCAGGCAACGGCGCTCTCGCCGCCGCCGGGATTCCGATCCCGATTTCCAGCCACCGTAGGCGCGGGCTTGCGGACAGTGAGCAATGGATAGCTTGCTGTCCGGCCGTCCGGTAACTGTCCGGACCAAACCCAAGTCGTCGACGGCGCGCGCTGTTCCCGCGCGTCTCAAGGAGTTGTCACTTGTCAGCAACAGTAGGGGCCCAGCCGGGTCGAAGCCTACTGGGGCCAGGGTTATCCGAAAGGGCGCGCGAGCCCCGGTATGAAGGCTTGAAGGAACGGGATGGGTTTTTTAGTCAGTAAGAGTCTGACACTATCTCCCGCTCCGCGCAAGAGCGGGGGTTGTCATAAGATGATTTTTCCCATACAAAAAAAAAAAAAATCTTCATCACCTGAAAATATTATAATTTTATTTCACGAAACATACCAATGGTAAAACAAAGAAAAGCATGTAGGATTCGCAATGACTGATGTCGATATAAGTTTTGAAACTCAACTGTCCTTATTGTTTATTTACTAAAACTACCAGGAAATCAGAAATAAAGTAGAAGTAAGTGCTTCTACTTAGCTCATTAATGGTAAAAATTACAGGTTCATTACGAAAAGTACCAGGGTGACAGAAATGATCAGAAGATAGGCGCCGAAATGATCTCAATCAGGTTGTGCACTCACGATTAAACAATATTTGCTGTTAATTTTATAAGTATATCAATAAAAGTCATAAAATTCAACTGTTCTATACTTACTTTACCTATTATTGTAACGTCTTATGCTTATGACTATGTAGCAGAAACAGTAATGAACTATAATCTATAACTATTATAGTATAGCATAGTCAGCCTTATAATATTCCCACTGCTGGGACTCAGGCCTCCCCTCTAGGAGAGGGAATGGGCTGTAATCCACCACGCGGACCCAGTGCGGGTTGGTGGATGTCACATGTCTTCGAATTTTTGGTTCTAGGACATACTGGTTTCCTTATGATGTTTTCCTTCACCGTTTTGAGAGCAGTAGTGATGAAATAAATTACACAAAGTAATGCGCCTGGCTGGGTTTGAACTCGTGACATACAACTCGTAAGTCGGGGCCGTTACCACTCGGCCACCACTGCTCTATAACTATTAACAAACTGTGTTTGCGTTACTAAGTACTTAGCTCACTCATGGTTGAAATACATACTTTATAAATTTACCAATAAATTACTCGTGCGTCAGAAATGAACATTTCAAATAAGCAACCAAGTGTTCATACTTAGTGCAAAGCACCCCAGTTTTCATACTTAACACACATTGGTGCACTAAGTAGAACACTTAAAATGTAATAACTTTTACGGACTTTAAACTCTCATTAAACTTTAAAAATTTTGGTACTTTTGCCGATGGAGACTTTTGCGTGTAGTGTACCATGGCTTTGCTCATTTTCAAAAATAAACAGACTTACATGTTAAGTCAATATCATATATATTAATACCAAAGAACACATTTATAGAAACTTCTATTTTTCCAGTGGGATCGAAGACAGAAACTGCCAAACATGTAGTTAAGAAACTGCTGACATTGATAATAAAGTAAAGGCTTATTCATCATTTCGTCCAAAAAACTGTTGGATTTGGTCCTCCTCAAGTATCGCGACAAAGAACGGTACTGTGCCTTTGCATTCATCAGATTCTCGGAAGCCTTTATTTCTATTAGGCACTAATGTTTAAAATATTTCGTTCCTATCAGCTTTAAAGCCGTCCCAACTCATCCGTTATTCTAATTCTTGAATAAGTGTATATTTTTATTTTAATCATGTACCAATTCTGTAGACTACACCATTTAGACCACCATACTATACCCTACTCCACCCTACTATACCCTAATCTACCCTACTCTACCCTACTCTACCCTACGCTACCCTACTCTACCCTACTCTACCCTGCTCTACCCTGCTCTACCCTACTATACCCTACTATACCCTACTCTACCCTACTCTACCTTATCCTATCCTACTCTACCCTACCCTATCTTACTCTACCCTACTCTATACTACGCTACTCTACCCTACTCTATCCTACTATACTCTATATTATAATCCTCTCCTATATTATAATCAGACGAGAAGACCGCTGCAGACAAATAAAGAAAAAATAGATAAAAGAGATACAATCCGCAAAAAATATTTATGGTAAAAAAATAATTAATACAAGTGTGCAATATAATGAAAAAGTGTAAATCCTTTCAAACGGTAATGATATACGTAATTATAGAAAGCGTTTCGACAAAATTTAATTAATGCGGTATGAAGAGACTTGTTTTCGAAATTATAATTTTATTTTAATGACGTATTGGTATTATTGATTGGGTCTTTTTAGGGTTCTCTGACCATAGAGTGCTAACATACATAGGTGGTTCTATATTTGTTTACCTATATGTTTGTCGAGACAGACGATTAACGGATATGACTAGACTTAACCCCTCGAGCGCCGATTGTACAAACGTCTGTACAACTTGGATGTCCTTAAAAACAATTCATTTACCGTAAACAGTGCAATTTTCCGGGTCAATGAACCCCTGGCGCTCAAGGGGCTAAAGCATAGGACACATTTACAGTAAAGTTGATTAAATATTATAAAGAACACAGTTGCTTATATGCCTGAACTAGGGTGGACCCGTGCTTCAGGTTAACCCCTGAGTCCCCAAGCATTTAAATACGTTTATTACGGATAAATAGAAAAGGTTGCTTATTTTCGAAATTTACAGACTACTTTATGAAGAATATCTTATTTACATTCTTAGATACATAAACAATAAATAAACCCTCAAAATTTTAATAATCTATGTGGACTTTTAATAATATTAGTGTTCAACTAAATGACGCGCGCACGCCCACGTTCGTTTGAGAGGTTAAAGAAGCATATTTAGGGTTAATTTATTTTCTTTGTTTATACAAAGCAAATAAATGAACACTAAATATGCCTATTATATTATTATTATTAACGTTCGTTGTGGCGACGCTTGGGGAAGGCTTATGTCCAACAGTGGATGTATATCGGCTGAAATGATGATGATGATGATGATGATGACTATTGTAAAAACTTAACTAAACTTAGAGATACTGCGTGTTTTATTTACAATCAGTAAGTAAGTCTTCTCTTTCTATCTCTACATAAGATATGCTTAGGAAATATTAGAGAGTCATCTTTCTACAGTTATACTTATTGAAATTGTAGATACTTAATTTTCTATTTAATTTATTATAGAAATAAATATAAAAAAGAAAAAAATCTTTTTACAAAACATATTTTGAGGATACATTAGAATAGCAAACAATATCATTCCGTCTCTTATTAATATAGACACTGCCACTTAATCCAAAGTGAAAGGAGTTATCAAATTTCCACAAAAAAAAAGAATTAGAGCGAATGCGTTGGTAGATTATAATAATATTATTTATAAATAATGATTATTTTATAGTAGTGGTACATACAGATGGGTCTCGTGTATACAGCATTCAACAATAAAGTCAAAATTAGTTGAACGGACTATTCGACCTCCTGATGACCAGCCAGACTCCGCACAGGGCTTCGGATGGAACGAGGGAGCCCCACACGAAATAGAAGATTATTAAAACACTATTTCAAGTGTATATTTTTGCAGAAAGAGTTTTCACAGGTAGGTACATAGGGGTTTATACATAGTGTCACTGGAAAATCTTAACGCCGCGATGTAGAAAATGGTACAACGCCATCTATCGAAGCTAGCCAAATTAAATAATTCAGCAATAATGCTAACATTCCTAAAACACGTTAAACATGGATAGTAAATAGGTTTTGGTGTATATCTGATCCTATTGCGGATGGTATGTAGCAAGGCTTAGCAAATCAATTATAGATTTCAATAAAAGGAGCTTAGGCATACGGATTCCGCTAAATTACCAATTCTACGAAATCAGACATTTACACAGAACACGGTCGATTTGCTTCCATCTCACTTATTACCAATATATCATGGTACACAATCTCTCTTCCGAGAAAGAATCTGTTGCTCTTAAGTCCATACCACAACTGTTATATTGATCACTAGATTTTTTCCACGGCTTCACCCGTTTACATAAAACATCGCCTTTACTCAAGAATAAAGTAAGTTTCTATCGGTGAATAATTTTTGCAATCGGACCAGTATTTTCAGAGATTACCGCCTAAAAACCAAAAAACAAAGTTTACCTCTAATATTAAGTGTAGATTAATAATGATTATTTTATATAATCATTGTGGTACTGACGGGTCTTATACACGAAAACGGCTCACACTTCTCCGTTTTAATTATAATCCGTATTTTCAAGCACGTGTTTAATTTCGTGCGCAATATACAAAAGCATGTGTCTTATTTCGTACAAGCGCTTTATACAGCACCTGTGTATATGTGTGGATATAAATTGAACAAAAACCGCATTGTCCAAGCGTATCGGGCGTTAATATCGGCACGTGTGGCGCTTCCATCGAGTTAACGATTCAGCGATACAGCGCTATAAGAGTGGCTGTATATTTACGGCTGAGCTTTGCACTATTGGTTTGTGTGAAAAAGTAAGAGAATTGTAAATCATTATTTAAATCAAACCGGGAAAACTATTTTCTACACTAATATTACACATCTGTCTTATCACATTAATATTATAAAGACGAAGATTTGTGTGTACTTGTGTGTGTAGGTTTTTTACTCATTTATGTCTACATAGAGGCAGAGTTCTTACAAAATACTCTGCGACACACCTCTCTGTGCTCTTAAAAACATCTTCATTTTTTGCTATTTCGTTTGTTGGGGGGTAATCTCTGAAGGTACTGGTCCGATTATTGAAATTTTTCCACCAATAGAAAGTTGCTTTATTCTTGAGTATCATAGGCTATAATTTATGTGCGAGCGAAGCCGCGTGCAAAGGCATACAGTTAAATACTTTACATTCTGGACTTAGTTTACATCCAATCCAATAGTACCTATCCAGATTTATTGACCACATCTTGTGGGAACCGATAACATCGAGCTGGATTTTGCAGATCCATTTATGCAGGGTATATTGCTAAATATGTTCGTTGGAAGTGACCGCGCCTTGACACGTTTTAGATAAATTGCTTGCTGGCTTCACTATTTGCATGGATGAAAGAATGAGAATACCAAAAGGAATGTGTGTAGTTATGTCAATGAATAGAATCACACTAATATTATAAACGCGAAAGTTTGTATGTATGTTTACGCTTAAATAGTTAAACACATTTGGAATTTGAAACACTGGTAGATCACACCATGTCCTAAAATTTCATAATTATAATTATTTTTAAATCACGTAAAGTTACTTTTATATGTTTTCAATCAAAATACACAAAGCAAAACATAATTTTGGTCTAATGTTTTGGCCGATAAATAAGATCAAATCTTTTCGGAATAAATCGCGAACATTATTATGTGGAATTTGTAAAACTTTATGAGTTTGAGGCGGACAAAGTCGCGGGGAAAAACTAGTAATTATATATATTTAAGGTAATTTTCTTATTCCACACGAATAAAGCCATTGACAGCAGCTAAAAATATATGTAAGAGGAAGACCATGTTTTATTGTGATTTTATTTTATAATCTATTTAATTGTTAATTGATGATGAATATAAAACACAGGTGAGTAACAAAACTCCTTTACACTCCACCCAGTAGGAAATAAGTCATATGATGATTTGCAAATTACAAAAAAAAGAGTAAATAGGTTACCTGTTGGCAAGTGTGATTCAATCACCACAATCACCTTTAACCATCGGATTATATTATGGTAAAAAGCGAGGTAACATTGACAATAAAAAAAACGGTGATATAGTTAGAAAAAATGTGAATTTTTAGATAAGGGAAACAAACAAACATACACTGCACTGAGCTCAAATAAATTGAGATCAGAATAAATAGATTTTTGTGTTATCATCAGCCTTTTTAATGTTCCCACTGCTGGGACTCAGGCCTCCTCTCTAGGAGAGGGAAAGGGCCACAATCCACCACACGGGCCCAGTGCGGATTGGTGAATGTCACATGTCTTCAAATTTTTGGTTCTAGGACATGCCGGTTTCCTCAGGATGTTTTCCTTCACCATTTTGAGAGCGGTGGTCATGGACTAAATTACACAAAATAATACGCCTGGCTGGGTTTGAACTTGTGACCTACAACTCGTAAGTCGGAGCCGGAGGAATTTTGAGTTAATGCAACACAAATAATTACTTCGTCAATTCAACAATTTGCTGTTTTAATTAGTGTATGACTGTATCTTCAACTCAAATGTCAGAATTGCATCAGATTCCTTTGTTTACACCAGTCGGTCCAGAACTTCAGCATTGCAATAGTCTGCTTTCCATATTTGTGTTTACTGGCGTTATCTGTGATTGATTAATAGGCACCTTACAAAATGACTGATACAGGCTAGTAACCGGACACAATCAAATCATGAGTGGACAATGGAGAAGAATAGAATAAACTGTATTGTACGTCAAAATATGTGTACTGTGGCAGTCTTAAACCACAATACAGCCATATCTACTGAACTAAACTAACTGAAAAGGAGAGTCATGGTCTTAAAACCTAAAGGTAACTGATAGACATAGATGTATTTTTTTCTCATCTTAAAAAATGCTTTTCACCTTTATGCCTTGTTAGGAATATGCTTTTTTTTTCACAGCAAAAAACCTTATGCAAAAAAAAATCGTGAGTGTGTCGCCAGCATAATGATTCGATGTCAGTGACCACCACACAAGAACGCTTTTGTGAGCTGTGACGTTTTTTTTATCGCTGTGCCAAACTATGAACACGGATTTTTGGACTATTTCCCGGACTTGCATCAACGTATGCAGGTTTTTCAGATATGCTGTATGAATGGAGTTCTAGGTTAGACGATTTTTGTGTTAGACTTTTTATTTTTTAATGATTTAGACTATTGCTTGACTGCGACTGTTTATTGTGAGTCGTTTTTTAAAGTTCCGTACTCAAAGAGTAAAAATGGGAGCCTATTACTAAGATATCGCTGTCTGTATGTCTGTCTGTCACCAGGCTGTATCTCAAGAACCGCGATAGCTAGACTTTTGAAATTTTCACAAATTATGTATTTCTTTTTCCGTTATAACAACAAATATTAAAAACAAAATAAAATAAATATCTAAGTGGGGCTCCCATACAACAAACGCGATTTTTTTGCCGTTTTTTTCTATGAACGGTACGGAACTGTGTGTGCGAGAGTCCAACTCGCAATTTACCAGTATTTTTCTTGATTTATTTTGTAGAAATATTAAAATGTTTAGACCAAGCACACAGTTCATTACTGTACAAGTCCATAATTATGTTAGTAGTGGTTTATAACTGACACAATTATTTTCTTATTACGTTACTACTTCTGTTTAACTCTCCAACCATTTTTTAATTATTTTAGTCACGGAACTGCCTAACCTAACATACGTCTGTATTAGCCAGGCGGAGTTTCTTTGTAGAAAAAAATAGATCACTTAGGATAAATTTCAAGATAAACATTTCTTTTACAGATTTTTTATTTATATCAAAAAATATATAATAACTCGAAATCAACACTAATTAGTAAATGTACTAATATTTTTAAGAGTACATGAGTAATAAGCAAAAATATAAACACACATATTTGCAAATGAAACGAAGGACTAAAAACTTTTTACAAAAAAATAATAATAACCGACTTCAATGCAAAGTAAAAACATTCAGTCGTTCAAAATAACTTTAATTTTGGAAGTCGGCGTTTCTGATTTTATTTTTTCGTTATTATTTGAATACCGAATTCTGAAATTAAAGTTATTTTGAAAAGAGCGTGGCTGATTCAGACGGTAGGTTACCAAAAATTTTTTTCCTCGCATTGAGAAGGGTTGATGAAATTCCTTGTAAAGTATCGATAGGGTTTTGTCCGAACAAATTAATTAATAACTGTATCGATATTCTTTTATATAAAAAACACCAAAGCAGAATTAATCAAAATATTGATACTCGTACAAAGTATCAATTTTATTTATTTCGGATCAGAATTTTTTATTAATTTTTTTTTATTAAAGAGTTTACTTAAATCAGATGTTGGAATTTTTCTTTGTGTCAATTACTTCTTCCGCTCTTAGGTAGACGGAAGGGCGTGTCAGACTCTCCGGCGGGATCTCATGGTGAAATGGCGTCAACGACTATCGCAACCCAGTGCTGGGCACGCCACAATCATGGCGGTAAGTCCCCTCTTTGAGGCGTGGCTGGAAAGGCCTCACGGCGTCCTTACCTTCCGCATGACGCAGGTCCTCACCGGACATGGTTCGTTCGGGAGTTTCCTACACCGGATTCATGCGGAAGTGACGCCCGGGTGTCGCCACTGTGCGGAACGCCCGGAGGACACGGTGGAGCACACAGTCGAGGTGTGCCCTGCTTGGGCGGAGCATCGCCGTGCCCTCGTGGGGGCAATCGGCGGCGGAGACCTCTCGCGCCGGGCCTTGGTTGAGGCCATGGTCCGGAGCGAGGAGGAGTGGCAGGCGGTCGCCGACTTCTGCGAAGCAGTAATGCTTGCAAAGGAGGAGGCCGAACGCATCAGGCAACGGCGTTATCGCCGCCGCCGTCGCCGGGATTCTGATCCCGATTTCCGGCCAACGTAGACGCGGGCTTGCGGACAGTGAGCAATGGGTAGCTCGCTGTCCGGCCGTCCGGTAACCGTCCGGACCAAGCCCAAGTCGTCGACGGCGCGCACTGTTCCCGCGCGCCTCAAGGAGTTGTCAGCAACAGCAGGGACCCAGCCGGGTCGAAGCCTACTGGGGCCAGGGTTATCCGAAAGGGCGCTCGAGCCCCGGTATGAAGGCTAGAAGGAACGGGGTGGGTCTTTTAGTCAGTAAGAGTCTGAGACACTATCTCCCGCTCCGCCCAAGGGCGGGGGATGTCAATGCATGATTTTTCCCACCATAAAAAAAAAAAAAAAAAAAAAAAAAAAAGGGCGTGTCAGACTTATACCGACTAAAACCCACTTCTCCTCCGGGGTTCACTTTCACTTAACCCATGGCTCCAGTAAGTTACAACCCTGCTGGACCCCACAAAACAATATTCTAGTTTGAGGCGAGCGTTGCAATTATAACATACTAGCTTTTGCCCGCGGCTTCGCCCGCGTGGCATTAGGTACACGAGATAAAAGGTACCTTATGTTCTTTTCCATGTCAAAGGCTATATGCAAGCCAAATTTTATCCAAATCCATTCAGCCGTTTTTGCGTGATTAAGTAACAAACATTAAAACATCCACACTTTCACATTTATAATTATTCCTGGAAACAGAACTATAAACATGACACAAAATAAATCCACACGACTATAAAATGACTCATAAGTCATGTTATTTTTTAACAACTTAATATTTACATTACTTTCTAAACTACGTAAAAACCTCATGAAAAACAGTTTTAGAAATATAAAATTCCCTTATACTATTTTATCACAGCACTGAAACTATCATCGACAACACCATAACGACCTCTACACACACATAATAGTGTTAGATAACCTAACAGTACATAGGTACTTACTTGGCCTAATGCAATGTGTCGTCTGAAAGCAATTTGCTACACCGCACGCGGTCCTTCTTTCATTACAAACACCCATCTGGAATCTTAGGAAAATTCCGGAAAAAAATGCAAACGATTTTCATCTTTGATAAATCAATTTTTGAATTCAATATTTTATGAACCGTTTTGAGAGTTAAGACGTTTTTATATTGAGCTAAAGACGGTTAGTTCAGGAAGGGTCTGCTGTTTTTAAAGTGAATTATTTTAAAGGAATACTTAGCAGGGATGTGGGGAACTCGGAAATATATGATTTTGACGCTCAAGTTAATATTTTAGAGAGTACTTTAGGGATGTTTAGTAGGCTTTCCGTGTATTAGGTTGAAGGGATCGTAAAAATCTGTATGTACGTGAATTTTATACGTTTTTTATTTCATGGGGTGAACGGGGATTCAATAAAAACGTTTCTGATAATGTTAAGTTTATTCCGCAGGATGTTTTATTTTTGTTTTATTTTTCGGAAGTAAAGTAAGCTTTTGATAGAGTGTAGGGGAGTAACTGACAACGTACTGCTTTTAGATTTCATAACCTTGATATGTTAGATAAATGGATTTATTCTATGGCGACTCTTTCGTACCCCAGAATAATGTAATAGGGCAGCAATAACCAACCAATTACAAAATGCTCTAGAGTAACCCGGGAAATTAAAGTTTCCGTACTTTTTGCAATGTGTAGTTGAGTTCGTGATCGGATAGTATTCTTACACTATTAAAATTGAACTCGCCATATCTTCGTGAAAATAATGAGTAGCATCCAATAATTAAAACGCATTGCTGTTCGAAAGATATATAATGGAGGTACGCACCTAGGCCTACCACTATTATTATTCAAATAATAATAGTTGGTAGGTATGTAAATAGATAAGGGAAATGGTACTTTCCTCCATTAGCAATAGAGTATGAATTCGCGTAAAAGTGACTCTTGGTACATTGTGCAATAAAAATGATTTATGACCCCACGACGCGATACTATTGTTCTAGATTGATCTTGAGATTTATATCTAGGTATTCTAGATTGATATCTAGAATTTTCTTTGCTCCGCTTATTAATACGAGCCCCCGACCGGAAGTGAGTCAGTTTTGATTTCGACTGCGAACAAGAGCGAACTACCTAAGTGTGTGAAGTGGTTTTATCTAACGACCTAAGCGATAGTGTAAGGGAACTCTAGTGTTAATTGTGATTCGGATTATTGTTGACTGGACAGATTTGTTATTGTTAACCTATCAACAATAAAAAAAAAAATAAAAAATAAAAGTTCTCTGTTAGTAAACCGGCATTTAATTACCCACGTATGCCAATATATAATATAAATCATCATCTATTCAGAGAATTCTAAACAAGTTAAAATTATATTTTTTTATCAATATGGCACATATTAGCACTTCCGTACCTTAGAGAGTTATGTTCATGATTATAATGGCTGTAGTTGTGTGATGACTGGATTCGATAATTCAGATCTACGTGATTTCGGTTTTCACAGAATCGTGTAGCTGCAACAAGGATTTCGAATAAGCATAATTATCAGCTTCGAGCTTTCTAGAAATGAGCGACTCACGTATCCTCTTTGCCGGCCTAGCCAAGTTACGGTCACGCCTTTGATTTCTTTTACGTGGCCAGAACAAAGAAATTGGAGGCGTGGACAACTCGAGGCGTTCAAGGCGGCTCAAGAAAATCGAAACGAAATGGTTGTAACTCGGCTAGGGGCAGTGGCGTGCCCGCCATACAAGCCAAAAAGCCCGGCTTGCCCTACCAAAATCTCACCTAATAATAATTAATATAGAACACGACCAATCAATTAATTATCACAAAGATCTAAACTTTAAACTTCGCGCGCTTACGCGGTTACGCTAAGTTGCCACTGTGTTGTGCGGAATTCAAAAATCATTCATAAGACGATACAACGATACACATTTGTACCAGGGCGAAGCGAGGATGCCATTCTGAGCGAAATCTCTCCGATCTCACTCTAACACTTAACAAAAGAAAGAGATGAACACTAATGTGTTGTTGTCTTTTTCTGCATCAAAGGCTTTTATGAGGCTTTATCTTCTATCTCTATTTTTGATATAAAACGTCAAATTTTGAGTGTGTGTGGGTGTAATTTGTTATTGTGTGCAAATGCTCGTCGAACATTTTGTTCTAAAAAAAAGCTGGGCTTTGACAAAGGAGAATGTTTTTTTTACTATGGGCCCTGGTCCAAAAAAAAATCTGCGGTCCCCAGGCATGAACCCATTGTTGATCGACTCATTCATTTGAAGTTCCTATGTGGGCAAAGACGCAACAAAATCGAACCTGAAGTTTACGAGTTACATTTAATTTTTTTTATATTTATTTAGTATGCACTAATCGTAGTCATGCGACTGCGATCATACCTGATGGTAAGCAGTGATGCAATCGTTGATGGTCAAGCGCACTATATTAAGAACCTATATGCCTTGAGAAGCCTTAAGAAGACACCTAAAGTTATTTTAAAACGTAATATTTTTTTCTAAAGACTAATTATTTGCTTATATCTAGATTTCTGCAGGACAGATTTTTTGGATTCCATACAAAAAAATATTGTATTTGAGATGATCTTTCAAACTAACCATGTGGCAGGCTTGGGGTCATACTTTTATTTTTTTTAATTATTTTTTGGACCAAAAAAAACATTCTCCTTTATGAATGGGTTTTTTTGACATACATTTTTACGCATATTATAATACGAGGCGCCCTCTATGACGCGTAAAGTTGTACGAACTAAAAAGTACTCAGTTCAAATTTGCTTTGATCGGATATCGTAATTATTGTTTTGATAGTTTTTTTTTGTTTTCCGTCATTTAACAGTTTATGAATTCGGAAACTATACTTGTGGTTGTGTGTGGATATTATTATGTCTGGAATTGATATTGGCCAGGTAGGGTTTGAGTTTTAAAGATAAATATAATCTTGTAACTTTACTATTTTGAATATTTCTCAGAAAGTTAATAACAATGCTTGGAATACCTACATCAGGTATGTGACTCAAATAACTTCGCGAGTGTCATGAAAATTCTCAAAAGTAGTTAAACGCTGTTATTTCATTCTTTATTTTTGGTAAACCGCCAATAGAAAGTTGGTTTTCTTTCTCGACAGTTAAGTGATAAGTGTCCCCTCTTTGAGGCGTGGCTGGAAAGGCCTCACGGCGTCCTTACCTTCCGCATGACGCAGGTCCTCACCGGACATGGTTCGTTCGGGACTTTCCTGCACCGGATTCATGCGGAAGTGACGCCCGGGTGTCGCCACTGTGCGGAACGCCCGGAGGACACGGTGGAGCACACATTCGAGGTGTGCCCTGCTTGGGCGGAGCATCGCCGTGCCCTCGTGGGGGCGATCGGCGGCGGAGACCTCTCGCGCCGGGCCTTGGTTGAGGCCATGGTCCGGAGCGAGGAGGAGTGGCAGGCGGTCGCCGACTTCTGCGAAGCAGTAATGCTTGCAAAGGAGGAGGCCGAACGCATCAGGCAACGGCGTTATCGCCGCCGCCGCCGTCGCCAGGATTCTGATCCCGATTTCCGGCCAACGTAGACGCGGGCTTGCGGACAGTGAGCAATGGGTAGCTCGCTGTCCGGCCGTCCGGTAACTGTCCGGATCAAGCCCAAGTCGTCGACGGCGCGCACTGTTCCCGCGCGCCTCAAGGAGTTGTCAGCAACAGCAGGGACCCAGCCGGGTCGAAGCCTACTGGGGCCAGGGTTATCCGAAAGGGCGCTCGAGCCCCGGTATGAAGGCTAGAAGGAACGGGGTGGGTCTTTTAGTCAGTAAGAGTCTGACACTATCTCCCGCTCCGCCCAAGGGCGGGGGATGTCAATGCATGATTTTTCCCACCATAAAAAAAAAAAAAAAAAGTGATAAGTGTGTTTTAAAAAAGCGAACAACGAAAAGCTACCGCTGTTTCAATTGTGAGTATTTGCCAATAATATTACATATTATTATAAAGAACAAGTGTTTGAAACACCAAGATTTAAAAAAAAAAATGTATTAGTTACACATTCATAACTAGATGGGGTTGGCGTAAAAAAAGTAACATTAGATCAGTATCTAGTACTCGGTTGTTTTATTTCACACTCAACTCAACCTTACATTAGATATTCATTAAGTTCAAATTAATCGTTTTAATAGTATTGGCTGACCATCCCGGCCGGCCGACACTCGTCAACAAGAGCGGCTTTCCGAATTATCTTTGATTGCAATTGAAAATCAGCTGTTGGTAGAATTAAAACGTTCACAAACTTTTTACGCTGGTGTAAGTAATAAAATCTTAAAAAAATTTAGCGCTCAGACACAAAAATTTTACCCACGAACCTTCCTACTTACCCGTCTTCCTATGTAACCATCACATTTAATAATAACCACATTATATGAACAACGCGCTCGTCACCTTGTTTTAATTAATGAAGCTTGATTGACATTGATTTAATTAGGCGCTTTCAATGCTTTAATGATCCTCGACGATACACACACATATTATATTTAAAACTAGCTGTGCCCGCGACTTCGTTCGCGTGGATACAGGATTTTGAATTTATTTTTCTAAAATAAAAGTCGCCTAAGTTAATTCGTATTACATCAGCTACCTGCCGATAAAAGTTCCATTAAAATCGGTTTAGCTATTTCAGAGATTAGCCGGGACAAACAGACAGACAGACAGACAAAAATTGTAAAAAATGTTATTTTTGTGTATGTACCGTGTATATATTCATATGCATGTAGTAAAAAGCGGTTATTTTAATATTATAAACGGACACTCCAATTTTATTTATATGTATAGATGTATAAATAGATCGGTTGACGCTGTCGCTGCATTCCTTGCTTGGTTGTATCAATATCATAACTCATTAGATTAGACCCTCCCGATACCAACAGTAACACCTCAACGCTCGATGTCTACTCCGTGGTGACAGGTGGTCCACTGTTAGATGTCGTGTGTCAATCAATAAATGTTAAGTGGTCTATGGGTTGGCGCCGTGTTGTTAAAAAGTAATCGTGTTTAACGAATGGACATCGCGTTGACCGCAAATAGATGAGTAGTGTCGGTGTTTTTTGTAAAATCGTGTGGCTCAGGCATGCGGGAATACCCCGCATCCTAAACCCCATAAAGGTCCATTTCATAGAATTATTTATTGTATTGCATGGAATATAATCAGGCGTGATCCTGGACAGCAGATCCATCCTTCACAACCACAACGCACAGACCACAGAAAATTAGATCGTAGGCAAGCGCGTCTTACGCTGCGTGAAATTTTAAAGAAATCTGCACGATATTAAAAAAATCCTTGATCATGGAATGACGGGAAAAAATGGAGAGTATCACCATCGTTTTTGCGCGTAAATAGCACTCGTAGACAGCACACGCATCATTCAGTACCGGCGCATAGGCAACGCAAGTCAACGCAAAACAAGCGTGCGAGCAACGGGTGACCACCGAGTCGGTCAGCCCGCAGGCGAGGCGCTCCGAAATGGATGTAGTGAGCTTATGCATAGTACTCTATACAAAGAATACTAGCTCGAGGCGAGGAGGTGCTGATCGGGTGTCGAGTGGATGCAATGAACAATGAGCTTTATTTTGTTTTGGAAAACCAATAAGTAGTATAGAGTTTCTGATAAAATGCTATATAATCTGCAATTTCTAATGTCAAGACGTCACTGTCACATGGAAATGTAAAGAATTAGAAGGATATATAAAATCTTTGAAAGAGTTTAATATTTGACAGTGACATTTCGATAGAGTTTGACAACCTATTCATTTTGAGTACAGACCAAAGACATTAAACATATACTACCAATAGACAGGACATAGCGAACAAAAGTCCAAACCGATACTTGTTACTTGGTAGTAACACGTCGCTCAGTCTAGTATGACATCCCTAAACGTCAAGTCGTGTTTGTATCCGCTTTAGGCACTAAAAGAAAATCATTTTCTGAGAAAATGTGCTGAGTTGCGCATTACATTATTGCAAATCTTGTTATGGTAAAATTATTGGATCTAACTTCGATTTATTTTCGTAAATATTCTTGGTATTTACGCAGTAATTAATTAAAATTCAACAATTTCCATGAATAGTTCTAGAACATTTGCTGATTTTATGTAGCGTGGGTTTTCGCCGCTTGGGGTCCACCAGAAATACGCCGCTCTTTGTTGTTGACCTAAATGTAACTGTTAGATCCTTTTTCGTTCGTACTACTGACATTTTAACATATCATGGTAAAGCTCCTGGCCACCTACCGAGCAATAGTTAAATTTATATAAATTTAATTCTCGTGATTGCTATTCAAAGCTAGATGGCGTCACTGAGAGATAGGATGACAGTTTCTCTAAGACATTTCTCCTGATAGCCGCTCTATTGTATCTCTTTAAATCTCTTTGGTACAGACATTATTTCAGCCCAAAAAGATTGTAGCAATACAAATTATTATTTGCATTCGATTTATCGAAATTAATCGAAAAGGAATGAATCGTGAAAAAAGTTTAATTCAGCGAACGAATAAATGATTCTGCAATGAAAATTAAGTAAATACTTTCCAATTTATCATTCGACGAAAGATGACTGCGCAAAAATATTTCACAAAAAATATTGCTATTTGAAACTGCTGAGCTAAAAATGTTTTAAATAAATAATTTAATTATAAATACTTTTAAAAAAATAAAAAAAAGAAAACTATTTAATTATTCGGTTCCTTGTTTCAATAAAATAAAATATTGATTTACTGTAGAAGAAAATGTAATTGTATTATGTTAGTTTTGCAATAAAAATCCCAAATTTCAGTTTTGATATAAGTCAACGTCATATTTGCATCATCCATTTCAATCAGACTTAACTATTACAGACCCTTTTGAAAGTCAAAATTACAAAGACGAAACTAATCACAGATTATGTCCCAATACTGATCGATTGAAAACCATTGAGACCAGTGAACCATTTTCGAACAAATAGAAGACTTTCACTTGAATAAAATTTAATTATTCGATTCTTGCTGTTAGAAAATAAACAGAAGTTCAGTTTTATTCATCGATCGACAACAGGTGCATGTACGGCGATCTCAAATAAATGACAATCATGAGTGCGCTCACATGGCGTTGTATGTGGGCCATGATTGGACGTGGACGCGATAACGAAGCGATCCAATGAGGTTCACGCAAATTTATTTCTTTGTCCTACCAATCCTACCAACTAATCATTCAATTTCACGCGCATTTATCGCGAAGTTGGTGCTGTTTAGTTGCAATTTATTTACGTCAATCCACCCTATTACTTGAGTTTGCGCGAAAATATCAAACCAACTGATGGCGTTCGCTTTACTTCGCTCGTTACCGCACCGCATCTTCCTATAATAGAATATTTTTTTTTAGTTTCATTCTTACGGTGTCGCTTCATTTCGCAGTCGCGTTTGCACTCACTTACCTACGGTGAAGTTAGTACACCGCGTCAGATGTTTGTCCATGAATGCGATAATTTTATTTCGTGTGGAGATAACCTTTTTAACTAATGTGATTGCGAAGCGATGCCATGAGGTTTACGTGAATTTAACGCAACACAACAGCTTTGTCCTACGTGTGCATAAAGTTACTTTTTCAGCCGCAATTTATTAAAGCGATTCACCGCACTGCAAAAGTTTGCACAGAAATATCTAACCAACGCAACTGCGTTCACTTTGCTTCACTCGTTACTGAACCGCACCCACGTATCCATTTCAATGGAGCCGCTTTGCTTCGCTAGTTGCTGCATCGCACCCATTCCTGCCGCTTTGCTCGACGATCGCGCTCGTGTCGAATCTCCAATGTACGAGAAGGTACCTCGGAAGAAGCATGTCTATCGATGTGTGTGAGCATTTTCTCTCGTACGGAGTTGGCCTTTTGCACCTATCCGCTTTGTGACTATGGACAACGGATACTGAAGCTTTTGTTACCGACTCGTACTTCCGCTCTAAACAATGGCGAACGCCGTGAAAATAAAGTTTATTGGACGTTTTAGCGCTATACAGTTTTTATGACATCCTTAATAAGAGAGGAGATAATTAGTTGGGGCGTTTTGTTTATGGTGCTTGCAGATGATGCATGTGAAATGAGTGAGTTCAGTCCAGACACGAACAGCGTTAAAATAAAAAACTGGACAAGCGCAAGTCCGACTCGTTCTTGTTAAAGTCAGCTGAGCGAGTTCAATGATCTGTAGGTACTTTGTACGCAACGCCGACTATTAAATACAGGTCATTGAACTCGCTCAGCTGACGTTTTCTTAAATGTACTAATTTCGTCCACGCGTGAATTAATACGAGTTTTGAAAAAGAGGTACTCTATTTTTTTAGTTTTATCTTTACAAATCGATAGTGTTTCATGTACCGGATCAACCTTCCACGGGATTAAAACGATTAAAATTTAGCGGTGTATATTGGTTCATGAGATACAGCCCGATGACAGATGGACAGACAGACGGACTGACAGTGGAGTTTTAGTAACAAGACCCCGTTTTATCCTTTGGGTACATAACTAGCCTTTTAATGTTACTGCTGGAACTCAGGCCTCCTCTCTAGGAGAGGGAATGGGCTGTTATTAAACACGTGGGACCGAATCTTCGATTTTTTGGTTCTAGGACATGCCGGTTTCCTCACGATGTATTCTATATACAATTTAATTTTTTTTTACTTCCCAAACTCAAATGCATGAATGGTTTTAAAATAACATTTTTCACTTAGCTAGACCATACCTATCCTAAAATAGTATGTATGACAGTTTATCCAGGATGTATATTTTCTTAATTTTCTCTTTAACTGTCTTGGTGATGAAACAACTGACAGAAGCTCGTGTAGATAAAATTAAAAGATACATTTGACTGGCCAGTTGGTCTAATGGTTAGTTGTCCTAACTGCCAAGTTAAAGGTTGTAGGTTCAATTCCCACCACTGTATCTGGGTAAAATATCTAATTAAAAATACATAAGTATGTTTATCAGTTATTTAAGACGTATAGCACAAGTTCTGCTTAGTTTGAGACTAGATGGCGTTTTACGATAGTTGTACAATTTTTATTTTTTTTTGTTTAGAAATCATCAAATGATTTCTCCAGCTCTGAGTGAAATGGCAAATTTGTACGGATTAAAACTTACCTGTGTTTTTCCAATCGCCCTTCGCGTTTTAACGCCCTGGTAACTTTTTCGAACAATCCCGCAAAAAAGCCCTGCCATAGGTAATACTCATTTCTCTTAAAAACCACCCTACCACGATACCATTGTTCTTTGAACAAAATAACACTGAACAATAGGTAATAAACTGAGGAGTGGTTAGAGCGGAAAAACAAAGGAAATGCAATGAATCAACCTCTAAAGAGTCAAGTAAACTTCGTTCAACTGTTTGTCTACCTTTAAGAACTTCCACTTTCATTTGATAGATGCGGTCTTAAGGGGTCGTGCTGTGGAAATGACTTGTTAGTTTTTTGTAGCACTTTCTATTCATTTATAAGGTCCATACTTCAGTCGATACCGCGGGAATTTTCTGTTAAGGAAACCCGTTGCCAAATAATCAAACTTTTTCAAGTAGTCTATCAATATCGAAAATAAGGTCTACAAGAATTGAGAGAAAATTAGAACGCGCCACTAAATAACATAGCTAGCTGTGGTTTTAGTCAGCAAGTCTTACACGCCCTTCCGACGCACCCAGAGTAAGAGAAGTCATTGGATAATTTCCAACCTTTAATAAATACTTCAGTCTTCAAAAATTGAACCTTGAACAAAAAAAATTGAATTGTTTTGTTTTTAATTTCCTTTTTTTCCTGTTACTCTTACACAAGATGTCTCCATCTTTTTTTTTCAACTCTCCTTTTGCAGGTATGGTGGAAGAGATTTCTTTAGAAATAAACGCCTTACCATCAAAGATTGCATCACTGCTTACCATCAGGTGGGATCGCAGTCAAGTACTAGTTTATATCAGATAGAAAAGCATCACCTTTTTGAGTTAAAAAATAAGATTTTTTTTCTATAAATTGTCGACAGGATCAATACTCAATACTTCTTGAAAAGTACATGAACACTTTTTAGGAAAAATATCAACATGTTCCACAGAAAGAAGCACTCGGTCTATATGTTTCATGTTCCACAGAAAGAAGCACTTGGTCTATATGTTTATAAATTGTTATCACTATTATAATTTCACTTAGTGGTCTAAGTGAAATTTTAGAGAGATCTAGCTCTTGATGAGTTCCAAAATCACACTATTCACTGTTTAATTCAACTTGTTTGAATGGTTTTTGATGAAACTTATGTGCTTGGGTAGACCATGTCCTGAAATTGCACATAGAACTTAGAATTTTTATCCTAGCGTTAAGGGCCCCTGTGGTAATGGCGCCGACTTAAGATTTGTAGATTGTGGGTGCAAACTAACAAAGAAATCACTGCTCTCAAAATGGTGAAGAAAAATATCATGACGAAACCGGTATGTTCCAAGATCAAAACCTAGTAAGTAATTTGAAATCCATCACTTTGCACTAGGCCTTCACATATTAAGGTCCTCTTTTAGAGAAGAGGCCTGAGTCCCTGAAGTGTGACTTTTTACAGGTTGATTATGATTATTATCAATAAAGAAATTCTGCACACAAATAAATGCCTGTATTTCTAGTTGCGGAAAGAACCGTACCATTTAACTCTTGAAGTTGTATAATTTCTTTTGTTTAAAAAAGTTAATGAAGAAGAAAAGGTGATAGAATTTTTTTTCAGGTTGCGAAATTCTCACACACATTCCTCAAAAACCATTTGGTGAGAAGTGAGAAGTGAAATTATAAATTCTTGCCATTACTCATGACTTTCCAGAAACTGAAATTCTAGACCATATTTTCCGAAAGAACATGATCCAATTTCAAATTCAAGCTCCAGAGTAATGATGACGTTTCAATTAAAAACCTAAGACTCATCGGTAAACGATCCTTTATTATATAATGATAAATTGTTACATCAGTCGATCAAGTCTTGCCCTTAAATTGGCTCACCTACATTCAACGTTATTAGCTAAATACAACTCTATTCACAACCTCGCAATCAATACTGTTTCAGCTAGTTTTAGACTACCCCTGATAAGATTAATGTTTTGCTAACTTTAGGCGTAGGTGGAATAAGACCTACTTTACACCAAACAGCTGGTAAACTTGCCAATCAAAAACCCAACCTTATCTGTATTGAACTAAAACTGGAAATTGCATGTGCAGGTATTTGATTGAAGTTTCCATTTGAGTAAACTCAAGTTGTGCTAGACGGAGCGCGTCGAAGAAATGCAGCTAAATTTATACTTAGTTTAGTATTAATAACAATAATGATATACTTTATTTCGGTTACAAAATCCATAATGTGTTAGTAAGAGAAATATTTATTCCAAAGGGTATTATATTAATTGTAACAATAAAAAAAGAGCGATTTGGATTCGCACACTGAGCTATGGTTCCGTACAAACTTAATTTTATAATCACATAGAAGTAATTATTTTGTCATTAAATGCCTTACGGTTTTCCTTTACGTGTGCTACATGATAATTGCTAATTGTCATGTAGCACACGTGGATTATGGGGTCCTTTTGACCGGGACAGCGTTCCCAATTCTTACCTTCATATTTACATTTTCTATCTATCATTTCAAGCAAATCATCCTTGAAATAAAACCAGTTAAATTAATTATAATAGTTATTAAATTGATTTGGACTTGGAACTGAAAACTTGAATTTCTGTTTGTTTGTTAAATAAAGTTTGAATACTTTTTTTTAACCATTGACTCAGTTGTCCATGTTCAACAAACTAAACAAAATTTTCCGTATTTTTCAAATTAAATCAATTTCTTTAGAAAAACTCATCGAAAGGGATTTAACATTTTAAAATGTATTCGTTATGGGATTTGGTACATGTAGATTCCTGGATGAATGCTGGCCTGATGCTGCGTACGTCGCCCACTGCCGTGCCGCTCTTTTGATGAGTACCACTTCCCTGCGGTCAGTATTCAACTTTCACGCAAACGTAGATGCTCGGAGTAGCGTAGTACTAAAAAAATCAAAGAAGAATAGAATGAAAGGTAAAAGTTTGACGAAGCGTTGTGTTTCACGCACGCCTTATAAAATAGATAACAAAACAAAGGAGCTAATAGTGATATGACCATTCGATTTTGACGTTTGACTTAGTCGAGCCGATGCCTGTTAGGGCTATCGTAATCTTCGAAATAGTTACCGTACCCTCAGAACGCAAAGAGCGACTAAAGAAACACAAATAGGTCATAGTCACTAAAAGTCTAACACGCTCTTTCGTTCTACACATATTGGAAGAAGTTATTTGATGATTTTTCACCTTAATAAAATAAAAGTAAAGAAGATTACTACCTACTCATAAGCGATTATTTGTGCTCCCCTTTTTACAAATATCTAGCCCAATAATGGCCCAAAATATCTCCAACAAATATCGGACTATGTCACTATTTTATTACATTTATTATTTACTTAGAAAACAAGTGATAGCTGCCCCAATTTACGTGCTATAGATCATGGGTTCAAACCTAGCGAGGCGCATTATTTTGTGTAGTTTATTTTATCACCGTTGCTTTCAAAACGGTCAAGGAAAACATCATGAGGATATCGACATGTCGTAGAACTAAAGATTCTAAAATATGTGACATTTAGTCATCCCCAATCCGCACGGGGCCGCATCATGGATTACAGCCCATTCTCTTACCTGGAGAGGAGGTTGAGTCTTAGCAATGGGAAACTTATGAGGCTGACTATGCTATTACCATGCTAACAAGCTAACCTTGAATAGAAAAATAGCTGAAGTTGTAAAAAGGCTTCAGGGATTTAAATAGCATGTAGATACTAACCCAAAATAAAACGAAAGCTTAGAACACAATGACCATGATTAGTTAAACATCAAAGGTACCTTCAAATCCTATTATTACAAAACACCTCCCAATAAAATCAAAGTTACAAGCGCCACTAAACCTGTCCATACAAATTACACACATACCTGTTCATTAAATTACTCCAAACATCGTTAAACAAAGTTCAGGATATCCCTAAACTATAACGTAACAAAGATGCCTTTACCCTTCAGACTCCAAATTGTTGAAACAGAGATACAGCAATCAGTACCCAAAACTTTCCCAATTCACATTTAACACCTTTAGACTGAGACCACAGAATTGATTGGTTCAGAAGGCACGCTCCATAAAACAACGCGGTGTCTTAACAAACACTCAATTCTCTATTGCGTTAGGCCACGAGACAAATTGTACGTGGGTGCGGTGTAGTGATGAGTGAAGCGAAGCTCTTGCGGTGCGGTGACTAGTTTTATATAAATAGTGGCTAAAGTGGTGACTTCACGTGTACAGCTGCTGCGTCGTTACTTTGAATTCGCGTGAACTGCATCGAAACGCTTTACAACTGTAAGCGTACGTAGCACAAGGCCTTAGTGTTGCATTGAATTCGCTTGAACTGCATCAGATTGCTTTGCAACTGCAATCCCATTGAATGGTCCTCCTTAGCTTAGGTTATTGGTTACTTCTAGGCAAAGGTGCTCCATAGAAGACCACATCGTCGCTTACCATCAGATGAGATAGTGGTCAAACGCGAACCTATCAATAAATTAAAAAATAAACAAATGTAAGTAAAAAAAAGGTGTATGTATGGCGATCTGAAGCAAATTCTGCTTATTGCATGGATGACTCCATTCAGCCTTCTGGTTTACCTATTTTGTGTCAAGAGTGAGACGTTTCAGGTTGAATTGTTTAATTATTTTGAAGTACCCACAGGTAGGGATCTAAATTAATAGTACTTTGTATGTTTGTAAGTTCTCGGCATGGTTAAACATAGAGAATGGAAAGGAACAATCAGTGATAAATACCAATACTAGACTTTGAGCAGAAAATATATATTTCAGAAAAAAAAAACACTATGTACTCGAAGTGTAACAGAGGATAAAAATATTAAATGAAGATGAAGATCGAAAGACGTATATCGAATGAAAATTCAAATAAAAGAAAGAGCCCTACTTTAGCAGTTATTTCAACCCAAAGGTTCACCAACTAATTGACAAAACCAATTTATTTCTACTAACATGGATATTATAGTTTCTCCTAAAAACATATTTTAACACGAACAACCTAATGAAAAAGCTGGGCACGTGTTCAATTAAACCTAAATTGATTCACACAATCTATTAGACGAAAATTGCAAATTGTTTCTTCGACAGGAAGGGACTGATAATGGTAAGAGTCCGGAAATGTCAGCCCATCGACTGTAAATCTATTTGATGTATTAATCGAAGAGACCTGTCCGCCATACACTCTGATAAGTACAGAAGGCTGGCTTGATACTGTGAGTGACAACGCAAGCACTTACACTCACCTATACTCGGTCCACATTCAGTGGGTGAAAGCTCACTCTCGATCGCCATTTGTTTGAGATTATCATACGTAGGTTACGTATATGTGCATCTATTTTCGCTTCTTCTATACAGATGACCTTCTGTAATGTTTATTTCTTGTGTTGCGAGGTTAAACTGAAGTCGTCCTTTCTGAAACCATTATTTTTATTCAATGTCAATGAGGATTGTCGTGGAGAATTTATTTATTGATTCTGGGTAGTGGAGAAAAGAGGATTTTTGTCACTCAATATCTCATGTGCATGAAAAAATATTTGTAAGCTAACCAGTTTATTAATAAATATACCATTATAAAATGTAAAAACGCTATTTTCTATTACGCCAGCATGGACGTAGTGAACGATCGCGCCAAACTTCTCTTTCTTATAAGCAGCTTTCAAAGCTTTTATAACTTTGTTGTTGATGAAGACATTTTGAAAACTCTTACATACTTGTTAAAGAAAACTAAAAAAAATATTTAATTTAGCAAATTAAAAAAAAATTGTTCATCAGCTTAAAAGTAAGAATAGAGGACGGAACTTTATAATGTGATGTAAACATTGATATACAAAAAACCCAAATGATGTTTCGATCAAATCATTATCCTTAATTAAAATGAAACCTTCAATTATTTTCTACTACTTACTACGTACGTACTTTTTCAGGTAATTGGCATGCTTTCGTTAATCCCTGTTTGTTTTCTTTTTGTCTGAGTTACCAAATAAAATAATATTTTAAAAAAATCTATAAGTATTACCAAATTATTACCGCAATAAAATTATATTTGAAATATTTAACGTAGGTATATCAAATATAGCTACATATTATGGAGTGGTTTCATTGAAACGCCACACCAAAGAAATTCATGGAATAATACCTAGCAAATTAACATGAAAGATTAAGGTTCTAATACCCGGATCCAATAACGCCTGGTACCCTGGTACAAATGCACCAACAAACGCGAAGTGTCTCAATAAACTGACGTCGGTATAATTAGCTCTATCAAAAGCAACGAATGGCGTTTCATTAACGGCTCAAAATGCTTTTGGTGTATGTGGTTCAAGTCATGCGCGATAAGCGTAATGATGACTTTAGACTTTTCATCATCGTTATTTTCTTCATCTTCTCTGCGAGCTGCTTGCTTCTTGCTTGAAAGCAAGTTGTAGTTTGCGATTCTTTTATTCAAATGATATTTTTCTGTAATATTAATGATAAAATGTGCAGACTTGCATTCGACCATTGGATGAGATGATGTACAAAATTGACGATATATATAATACTCGTAGTAACAAAAGATGTGGTCAATGAAATCTTACTTAATATTGCAATTACACGTCTTCCATTGTAGTTTTATATATTTCAATGGAAAGATTCAATAAATCTTATCAATTAATACATAAAGCTTCAAAGTCAAATATTACCACGCATTGTCTACATTATTGCTGGTTTTTTGTAATTTTGGTCACGGATACATCTAAACTATTACTACTAACTAAACTATTTTCTACTAAAACTAGGAACTATTTTGTACTAAAACATACGATTTATCGTGAGCATATGCATGTACGCATAATCAACCTTATAATGTTCCAACTACTGCAATATAGGCCTTCTTTCTAGGAGAGCTATCATCTAGCACTTGGCCCCAGTACGTATTGTTAGATGTCACATATCTTCGAATTTTTGGTCCTAGGTTATGGCCCCTTAATAATTTTGGTCTCTGTTTTAAGAGCAGTGGTGAATAAAAATAAATCACACAAAGTAATGTGCATGGCCGGTTTTGAGTCCGCCACCTAAAACTACATCGAGTCGGGACCATTATCATTGGACCACCACTGTTTTTTCTGTCGTGTATACGAGAATAACTTTTTCATTATTTATGTAAGTTCTCAATTATTTAATTCTAATTGATTACCCATTAAAATAATTTATCGCTATTCTCTTATCACTTAGACCGTACTCTTACACGCCAGAGGCGGGTGATGAATACTTCATTACCACGGAAATAGGGCGAAGGTTGCCTTTTCAAACGTTTTTATTTGCTTTATAAAACATACGGATCCCACCGTCGATATTTGACGTATTTACATTTTGTGAGAGAGAATTAGATTTTGTTTCTTTTGTTAAGCTGATTTGATTTGGTTTTATATTAAGTAGGTATATTTCAAAGACGTTTGAGTTGTTAACCAATGTAATGTTTAGAAGTCTGCACATTACTCTCTCTTTTACACATCGGTATCCGCTAGACCCACGAGATTTTTCGAAAGAATTAACATGGCCTTGTAACGCAAAAGGCAACTAAGGACTCAGTTGAGTTTTGGTTAATAAAAGTCTGACACACCCGGGAAGGCATGGCGGTCTTTCAAAATCTAAGTTCTGTAACCTTAAAATGATTTTGAAAGATTTACATTGCCTTCTCGAATGTGTCAGTTTATCAGAATCCCAGGAAAAGTACAAGTTAAAGTAAAAGTACACAGTATTCATTCGACATCAATTATTGTAATTCAATTTTTATCCGTTTATTTTCTGGTATAAATCAACAAATACCTTCCGATCTGGATGAAATAAGAGGGATTGTCTTCTGTCAGACTTTCACTGACTAAAACATACCTTTTTTCCCGATGGGAAAAATTATTCAATGAAAACCCCCCTCTCCTCCTCTTGGGCGGAGCGGGAGATAGTGTCAGACTCTTACTGACTAAAAAACCCATCCTGTTCCTTCAAGCCTTCATACCGGGGCTCGGGCGCCCTTTCGAGTTTTAGTCAGTTTCCCTTTGCTTTTCAGGATCACTGTAACTCTTTCCTATAATCCTGCAGCCATGACAGGACTCTTTTTCTGACTGTATTTATATCCAATTGTTGACGAAGGGATCAGCTCTGCATTTTACAACATTAGTTTTGGTATACACAAAACCCGAAACACGTGTTTAGTATTTTCATGTAAAGAATCTATGACCAAACTTTTATACTGTATCATGAAAAATTACGGAGATATAAGTTTATTATGTCACCAAAAATACATAGTCACCGGGCCATCCAGGCAACTGAGGGGTTGTTTTGCACTTGTAGCTAGCTGTTTGCTGGTCTCTAATACCTGCTATGATTTGTGTTGTAACTCTTTGAATGTCGTAATTAGAGACACAATAGAAAGACAATTACCTTATGTCGGACAGTGTAACTTAAGACATTCGAAGTTGTAATTAGTGTCGATGGTATCCATCTTTTTAAATATTTTTAGGAAAAAATATAACATGGTATAAAAACTATTGGAATCCATTTAGATACTGACTCTAAACAAACTATCTTCAGGTTTTGCATTAACTAAATATAATGCTGTATAAAGTTAAAATAAAATTGACTTTTGTGAGTCCTTAGACTATGCTTAAACTTTGGGAAACCGACGTGATGTTAAATATAAAAACCGGCCAAGAGCGTGTCGGGCCACGCTCAGTGTAGGGTTCCGTAGTTTCCCGTCCACTTACGAGTTTAAAAATATGCTTGCATATACGATTATACTACAAACTGTCCCTTCCATCAAGTTCAAAATAATTTTCCTAGAAAGTCCTTATAAAGTTCTACTTTTCAGATTTTTTTCATATTTTACAAACTTATGGTTCAAAAGTTAGAGGGGGGGGGACACATTGTTTTTCACTTTTGCAGCGATTATTTCCGAAATTCTTGACATTATCAAAAAATGATTTTAGTAAACCCCTATTCATTATTAAACACCTATCCAACAATATATCACACGTTAGGTTGAAATTTAAAAAAAAAACACTTCCCACTTCACACTTAGGGGGGCTACCGTAATGAAACAATATTTTCAAATTTTTCTTTTAGCACTTCGGCGTGATTGATATACATATTGGTACCAAATTTCAGCTTTCTAGTGCTAACGGTCACAGAGATTAAGCGAGGACCCTAGTTGACTACGGAACCCTAAAAAAAAACCGAATAACCACTTGCATCGCATTGTAGATAATAATAAGCATTCCAAAGAATACAACAACCCAGATTACAAAGACAAAGGAACCGAAAAATTAAAGAAATTCAACTTAACATTAGGAGAAACACAAAAAGCTGTAGCGAAAATTGTAACCTCACAAGAGAGTGTTTGTTTCTATTACAGAGCAAGGAATCTATGCATCTGGCTTCTAAATCTTGAGACAGCTAACAAACTTAATTATACCTGGGATTTTAAGTCAACGGGAAGTCCATGGGTTATTTTGGCATGCCTTGACATTGTATTTAATCATCATCATCAGCTTTTTTAATGTTCCCAGTGCTGGGACTCAGGCCTCCTCTCTAGGAGAAGGAATGGGTCGTGATTCACCACGCGGGCCCAGTGCGGGTTGGTGGATGTCACATATCTTCGAATTTTTGGTTCTAGGTCACGCCGGTTTCCTTACGATGTTTTCCTTCACCGTTTTGAGAGCAGTGGTAATGAAATAAATTACACAAAGTAATGCGCCTGACAGGGTTTGAACCCGCGACCTACAACCCGCAAGTTGGAGCACCACTCGGCCACTACTGCTCTCGTATTGTATATAATAATTCCTGATAACACTGGAAACAGCAGAATATTTTATCAGTAAAATTGTATGTAACACTTGTAATAACAATATCTAACAGACAAATTTATTATTATTATATTATTAATTATCATTATCAAAGGGCAACTAAAGAACACAGGTAAAATAAGCGTCTAAACAGAGTATAAAATACTTTATTATTAGATTGAGTTGACTTAGAAAATCGATCATTTCACTGCTTCAAGGAGTAGAAGACTTGGGTTTTGACATGAATTTCATGTTGAATATTTTTTTCTTTCTTTTTCACTGGCATGCTTGGTTTGTGCTAAAAGTATTGACAATACTGCCTCTAGCAGGAGCCGCCACCAAGGCAACTCCGTACTCTGTGTTCCCTTCTCTTACTGAATTCCGCATAACATTTTGTTTCGCAATATGAGCCACGAAGAAACGTTTAGTTTTAAAATATAAAACCGTAGCCACACGTGCTTTGTGTAAAAATTCTTGCATTTCTTTCGTAATGAATACTTGATGAGGAGCAGATGTTTGGGATTGGGAAATAATGCGTTAAGTTTCGGAAGATTGTAGTCTATGAATAGATTTGGAAGTAATTATTTTCTGGTATAATTTCCTTTTACTTTTACCTGTTTTATTCTTTAATTTAAGCATTACCACGTGCAGTAGTCTATCGTGGACTGATTGTAAAAACGCCAATAAATGGATAATTGGTTTTTATTTTGGATCTGGAGTGGTCTTTCCTATCATTTTCGTCTTGCGTTCCAATAGTGGACATGAACTCTTCCCATTTTACATCCTTGTCACGAATATTATATATATATATATTAATTTGCTAAATCGATTTGGTTTATTTTCAAATATTTTACACTTAAGGTATCTGAGCTTACTATTTTCAGCACCAACCTCATTCTGAATATCAATCTAGCAGCACGTCTGAACCACAGTTTTCTTATAAGAGCAACCGCTGCGGGCCGTTAGGTGAATGCGCAGAATTGTTTTCTAGAGAATTTCAACGTGTAAACGGGGGAATGTGGACGTTGCACGCCACTGTTCCGCTTCGCTATTGCGTTCTCATTTTATACAGATGATAAAATGGTTTTTAAGAAATGGCTCACAGGATTTTCGGCACTTTGGTTACGAGAAAGTCTTAGGAGAGCCAAGTGGCAATTTATTGCAGGAACAACGGGTGTTGCTGTAGAATTTGATATAATTTTGTTTGTTATTTTAACTGTTGTATATCTTTACTATAGTTGGTTTCTACTATTTATGCACCAGGGACGATATTGTTCAATTTTAGTGTAATTAATCTGGTCGTTTTCAATATATAGTCGAGATCATCGTTCAAACGACTACTTTATATTGAATTTTCTAAAAAACCACCTCTAAAACAAAGTCGTGAAGGTCAACAAAGAGCTACGTAAATTATTATAGCAAAAAAAATAAATTGATATACATTGTTCACGTTTTTTGCTACCGCTACAGGCATGATTTTGACAAGGGTCGATTATTATAAATTCAATATTTCATCTACTTGCTAGGCTAAAGCTCATATGTTTTACAAACATTTTTTGCGATAAATAATTCATATCTTGTCGGGCAATAGAAGACCTTAATGCTGATGTAAGAGTTTGAGTGGGAAATTTAATAGAGAAACGATTAATTTGTAAAAGTACTTATAATGCAATTAAATTATTTATGAGACAGACCTTTATGTCCTTCTAAAGGCTTTTTTATTCGTAAGTAAAAATTAATAGGACTGGACACCTTTTTACTAATTTTTATTGATAATGGTAAATTCAAATTAATTTGCAGTTGTAGAACGAGTATACGCTTGTCGTTTTCGTTTGTATTAATTTAAGCTCTTACCGTATTTTTCAGCTTATGTCGAACTGAACTGTACATATTTGCCGCATGCTAAGCGAGCGGTAAGCCAGTAAAACTCAAAGTTGGTGCCCTAAAATCGCACGATAGGGTCGTGGCAGACCAAGAAGAAAATGGTTGGACGACTTAGGTAGGTGTTTTCCTTGGGAATTTGCAAGAAGTGTCCCAGAGTCGAGAATAAAGGAGAAAATGGATAGACGCCTTTGCCCAGCAGTGGGATAAAAGAGGCTTGATATAATAACCGTATTTTTTATTGTATACAATATAAATATGAATCTATGAGAACTCGACCAATAGCTGTACTAAATAATAATAAATAAATAAATAAAATTCTTAAACTTATTTTTATTTAATTAGTAATAATGTGTACTTAAAGCTAATTCATCTCTTTCGTATTTCTGTTAGTATTCATTACCTCAGAAAACGCCAACTTACAACGCTTGTCTTAAAACCAAGACATAATTCCAACAATTACTAAATTCACCACAGTGAAAAACTACATCCCATTTCTCAGCTAGATACAAAATCAAAAAAGGCAAATCCACGGAGACACCGTCGACAAACAGGCGGCAAAGGGTCCCTTTATAATTGCAGCCCTAGGCTGAAAGGCCTTTGAGAGAACTCGACGGATTTAAGCGTTTCGCTATACTACCATTACAGAGGACGTCAGAAGGTAAGATTCATACAACAAGCAAAAACACACACACAAAGATATGCTTTACATACACCGAGTGAAAACTCATCCGCGACTGGCATATGTTTAAGACGTTACGCATGTATCTACGTGGCTATGCATGTGTGTGCCTGTATGTCTTTTTCGGGAATTGATTTTCTGAACTAACTTGTGTGTGCTACTATTTTAGATATATTGGGCATTTCGTTTCTATATATAGCAAGGGTTGCTGAAGACGAATTTCTTCTTCCCTTTGTGCTGTTTATGAAAATTCTTGGGTCAATATGCTGGAAAAGAAATATTGATTGTCTTGATACATTTTACTGTAACGTAATTTATAGCTACTGTTCTGAAATATTTCAAAAGATATTTTTTTGCAAAATATTGTTGAAGTTATGATAAACTGTTTTATTATTGGCACAAAATTTGGAATTACCACATTGAGAATATCTGAAAACTTAGTATTTGGTTAAAAAAAAAAACTGTTTCAAGTTACATTAACCTCTCGAGTGCCGTAATTAGAGACACAATTAAAAAGTCATTGTGTCTCGCGTGGATCCACGTTTAGACACACAACGGGTTTTTTTTTAATCTTTATTAAGGAGCTTTGTCACAATTTTGACCATGTCGGGTTAAACGACTGAAATATTTTGCCTGCGGGGGTTACAATTTAGGTGTCTTCAAGGCTAGAGTGAATAGGCTCTTAATAAATTACTGTGCCTCACTATCAATTATTGCATTACTGCTTATCATCAGGTAAGATCGCAGTCAAGCACTATATATAATTATATATAAATCATTATTTTTTTTAAGTCAGCAAAGTAATTGCTCAACTCAAACTAGTTTATCACAACATCCATTTAAAAAATCTAGTAGATTCGTCACAAGACAAAATCTTAATCTAACCAAACTTCATTAGACCTATCGTTTTACCAATTACTTGGAAAGCTACAGTTTCTCTTCAGACGATCCTTTTACTGAATTAATGCGGCAGCAGACCCTGAGAAATGAAGACCGATATTTCGGAATTTCTTAGCAGCATGGACGAATTTGATAAAATTCTATATATAGGGGCGAGGGTTGGGCCTTTTACCTGTCTATAGTAGAGAGGAAGTATTAATAATCTCACAGGCTATGTATGAAAGATATTTTTTTGTTATTTATTGTTAGGGGCTGTTTTCCACACGAATACGTCAACCCCATTGTGCCTTATACTCTATTTACACGCATAATCATAAACATACTCGTCTTATTTTATAAAACTAACTGTGCCCGCGACTTCGTTCACGTGGAATACAGGATTTTGAATTTATTTTTTCTAAAATAAAAGTAGCCTATATTACTCCTTATTACATCAGCTACCTGCCAAAAAAAGTACCGCCAAAATTGATTCAGCCATTTCAGAGATTAGATACACGTCCACTGTTGGACATAGGCCTCCCCCAAGCGTCGCCACATCGAACGTTCCTGTGCGTCCCGCATCCATCGGTTTCCTGCTACCAACAAAAATTGAAAAAAATGTTATTTTGATGTATGTACTGTTTATATGTTCATATGCATGTAGTAAAAAGCAGAAGAAGATTATATGAAGTATTGACATTTTTTTTTTTTTATTTTTTTTTTTTAATTGACCGAGATATCGGTGAACATGCATAAAAAAAGACATAGAACCTCCTCCATTTCGAAGTAGGTTAAAAAGAAAATCGTATCATAATCAGTTGTGTAGTTTAGGCTCTTTTTTATATAGCATGGGTAGAAAGACAGTAGAGCGAAGTTATGCATCTTTAAGATGAAAGAAAAGGCTGTCAGATTTATACAATGTAGCTGCCTATCTATATTGTATATATCTGACAGCTGTCACTTGCACCATCCTATAGTAATGGTAGTGTAGAAAAACAACGCGGTCACATAAACCCACATAGATAATTAATTCTTATATTATTTATATTCATTGAGTACGGCTTGTAATTATGAACTGCATATTTTTCAAGGAAGAATTTTAATCGATTATTTTTTTTCTCGATTTAATCGATTATTACGAATATTTTTTTTTAATGTTCAGCCAATTTACCAAAACGAACAAATGCAAAGAAATGCTATTCCAAGATATGTTAATTCAGTTTTATTTGGATTGAATAATCCCAAGTGCGGATTTTACGAGTTCGCCATTTAATTTAATTTCCTCAAGAGCTTAGAGTTCGAAGTATTTCGTTGGTTTTATTGCTGTGAATTTTGATGGATTGATCAAGTAATTTATTCGAAAGTATTTTTGACTAACCAATATTTAGTTCCAAAATATTCTCTAATACTATAAGCATTTATTATCATCTTGCAGCCAAAAATCGTCCACGGGATAGGCCTCCCCCAAGCGTCGCCATAACGACATCTACCGGATTCCCACGACTCTCACCTGGGGTCTAAGTCTGCAATTTTTATAAATTCGCCATTCCAACACGATTCCATTGTCATTTTGCTAAAAGTTTCTAATCTGCTAATTCATAATGATCAATCATTGATCAGTCAATGGTCTTGTAATAGAATTGTGATAGAATGATAATATCGAGCTTATTAAAAGCACTAATGACGTCGTAATGGTAGGTCACTTATCAAAAGAACTGTTAAAATTTTTGCAGAAAACCACATACTTTTTTTTTCGATGGGAAAAGTCATCTTATGACAACCCCCGCTCTTGGGCGGAGCGGGAGATAGTGTCAGACTCTTACTGACTAAAAAACCCATCCCGTTCCTTCAAGCCTTCATACCGGGGCTCGAGCGCCCTTTCGGATAACCCTGGCCCCAGTAGGCTTCGACCCGGCTGGGTCCCTGCTGTTGCTGACAACTCCTTGCGGCGCGCGGGAACAGCGCGCGCCGTCGACGATTTGGGCTTGGTCCGGACTGTTACCGGACGGCCGGACAGCGAGCTACCCATTGCTCACTGTCCGCAAGCCCGCGCCTAAGGTGGCTGGAAATCGGGATCGGAATCCCGGCGGCGGCGGCGAGAGCGCCGTTGCCTGATGCGGTCGGCCTCCTCCTTTGCGAGCATTACTGCTTCGCAGATGTCGGCGACCGCCTGCCACTCCTCCTCGCTCCGGACCATGGCCTCGACCAAGGCCCGGCGCGAGAGGTCTCCGCCGCCGATCACCCCCACGAGGGCACGGCGATGCTCCGTCCAAGCAGGGCACACCGCAATTGTATGCTCCACCGTGTCCTCCGGGCGATCCGCACAGTGGCGACACCCGGGCGTCACTTCCGCTTTGATTCGGAACAGAAACCTCCCGAACTTGCCATTTCCGGTGAGGACCTGTGTCATGCGGAAGGTAAGGACGCCGTGAGGTCTTTCCAGCCACGCCTCAAAGAGGGGACTTATCGCCATAATTGTGGCGTGCCCATGACGGGGTTGCGATAGTCGCTGACGCCATTCCACCATGAGATCCCGCCGGAGCTCTGTCCGCCATGCCGCGACCTGTCGCGGCAGAGGACTTTCACCCCGGCGTTGCATCTCCATGCGCATGTCGTGCATGTGTGCAAGGACTGTTGCCTCCAGATCCCACGGTGGTAGGCCAGCCAGAAGGCTCGCCGCTTCGCGGGAAATCGTGCGGTATCCCCGCACCATCCGAATTGCCATGACCCTCTGGCAGGCGTTCAGAATGGCCGCCGGTCACTTTTGCAGCGACGGCGCCCACACCGGCGCCCCGTAGAGGGCCATGGACCGAACGATCCCCGCGTAGAGCCTCTGGCAGGAGGCGTCTGGACCCCCAAGGTTGGGCAGGAGCCGCTTGAGAGCGGCCCCAGTCCGGTTGAGTTTGGGAGCCAGACGTCGGAAATGCTCCACGAAATTCCACCGGCTGTCGAGGACGAGTCCCAGGTACTTCATCGTCGACCCGACACCGATGTCAACTCCTCCTACCGTTAGTTGGGAACTCATTGGCGGCGCGTTCCGAGAGCGGCGACCGTGAAGGCACAACGCCTCGGACATGTGAAGCGCCACCTCGAGTCCCAACTCCTGGATCCTATCAACGACCACCGCAACCCCGCATGTCGCTAGAGCGACCGCCGCCTGGTACGACTCTCCCTGCGCTAGAACCAGCGTGTCGTCTGCGTAGCAGACCACGTTGACCCCATCAGAGAGGTCGCCCCGCAGCACGTAATCGTACCCGATGTTCCACAAGGGTGGCCCTAGTACTGACCCCTGCGGAACACCGCACGACATCTCCCGCCGTTTCCAGTCTCCCTGGTGACCGGGGTAGACAATATACCTGTCCAACAGGTAGGCCTCGACTACTCGACAGAGGTATTCGGGCACCCGGTGGTACCGGAGTGCCCTACGGATCGTACTCCAGGGCAGGGAATTGAAAGCGTTGGCAATGTCCAAGGACACTGCCATGACACACCTACCCTGGGACACCGCATCTCCCGTCGTGAGGGCTCGCACGCGCATGATGGCGTCCACCGTCGAGCGCATCCTGTGAAAGCCGAACTGTCCATCCGAAAGGTCCGGCCCCACCCGTGAAAGGCGCGCGACGAGGCGGCTCGCAATCACTCTTTCAAAGAGCTTGCCCACCTCGTCGAGCAGCACAATGGGCCGGTAAGACACATACGTCAGATATTCATTTGTCATAATGTTCGAGATTACAATTCTATGCCATTTCTTTTAATGTGTCAGTGATTGGCCATCGGAAAGTCATAATGACGCCATTATATTAGTAGATTACCAAAACTTGTCAAAATCAACAATTATGAAATCAATGATAGACCATTCTGACACTATTGTAATAGCAAACTTGAGGCCCTGGTGGGTGGCCTCCGCCCACTGCCACATAGTTTGGCGATTCGTTGGGCTATGTCGATAGCCTTAGTTCTTCTGCGAATATCTTTATTCCTAATTCAATCACGCAAGAAAACTCCAAGGATAGCCCTTCCCATCCTTTCTCTTGATTACTTGGAAATTAAAAATTACTTAAATTAGTATCGTGTACCATTGTTGGTATGGTATTAACAAACGAACTTTGCAGACTAAGCCTTTGGGAAATACAGAAGTTATGTTGGTATATGTCTGTAACTTTTCCCTCAAAACCAGCTGATTGTCCAAATGTCACCGCAGGGATACAGCAGAATTTCAGCGTCAGGTTTATTTGTATGACATATGCTGAACTGTATTTCCATTTGGTATGACATTGACTTACATCGATATGTATCATGATTTAGATTGTGACCCATTATCTCTCCTAGAGAGCAAGTCTGAGTCACAGCAGTGGGACCAAGGTTAATTATGTTTATTTATTTATTTAAACTTCATGTACAATAGTGGTACATAGGCGGACTTAATGCCACAAGGCATTCTCTACCAGTCAACCTTTGAGTTAAAAATGACGAAGACGAAGAGTTTATTATGTTATGCTTATTTTTTTATGTTTTGTGTTGGTACAAATATCATAGATAATAGGTTAGGTAGGTAGGTAGGTTAGGTATATGTTTTATATATATAAAAAAAAAAATAGTTTATGAGAAACTGGATTCCAATAGTTTTTACGTCATGTTATATTTTTTCCCAAAATTATTTAAAAAGTTTACAAGTTGGATACCACCAACACCAAGTACAACACAGATCACGGCAGGTCTTAGCGAGCAGTAGCTGCCAGCGCACAGCTGTGTGCGAGAGCAAAACAACCCCTCAATTGCCTGGATGGCCCGGTGACTATGTATTTTTGCTGACATAACAAGCTTATAACTTTGTGATTATTAATGATACAGTTGTGAAATTTTGTACATAGTTTCTTTATATAAAAATACTAGACACGTTTTTCGGGTTTCGTATATAAAGCTAATATTGTATATGCCTATGTTGTTTTGTCTCTAACTTCATCCCCATTAACCATCCAACTTAGCGACCAAAACTCCACTAACCTATTTATGCAAGCAATACAGAATTCACTTACAGCAATCCCGAATTTCAATAACGCAGAGAAGGCCTTATCAGCTGAAGATATCTAACCCAATTATTTGAACAGATGCCTCTCATTTATCTAATGAATTGAAATAAAAGTGCCTCCTGTGAACTGCGAAGAATTTTTTATTGTTCTGCCATTTTATTATCGAGTTCTAAAGTTAGATTTGGACTTTTGAGTTAGACTTGTTTTCGGCAATGATGTTAGAGAAGGATTTGTGATTGACTCCATATGGGTGTAATTTTTATTTATTATTGTTAAGTACAGCATAATTGCCATTAATACTAAAACACGTTAATCCTTTCACTCTGTCTTCTCATAGAATCACAAACTTTCTAATAATATCGTCTTCCATTCATCAGCAAACAAATCTAATCCAGGGTTGGCCTCCACGAAGGCGTTAAGCATAGTCAGCGTAATATTTAACTACTTTATTTTTATGGTTGTAAATGTAATGAAGGATAAGGCAGTGTGATGATCTGATCATGTTCGCGGGGCAAACTTGACCAGATCTCGTTTAGGACGGGGTTTAGAAGGATAAAAGGAAGGTCTTGGCCCAGCAGTGGGACACAAAATAGGTTATTAAAAAATATTCTCGTGTCATAGCGTTTGTAATCGAACTTCTCCAAAACTGCTTGACCTACTTAATATTTTTATGATATTTTATAGACGATTTTTTACCCTTCTACCCCAAACCCTTTCTTTTGTCTACACTAATATATAGCAAAGAGTAAAAGTAAGTTTTCTATTTGTAGAAAGTAAACTCTTAAAGTATTCGTCCGATTGCTAAATGTTTTCACCGATAGAAAGCTGCTTTATTTTTGAATTACATAGGCTATATTTTATCTACGCAGACGGAGCCGCGGGTAAAAATTAGTAATTTATATACCAGAATAACGAATTCTGGGTCAGCTAGTCACAAATAATTTCTCACTCTCTGAGTGGAGTGAGAAAGAATATAGGTAAGACTTACTGACGACACCAATCCGTGTTCTTTCATTTGCTCGTTGCATTCAGGGCCATGCAATGACTGTTTCAAACAATCTAAGTCATTGCAATATTTACCAACTTCATCACAAATTAATTGATACCTGAAAACCAGTTATTTTTGTAAGTCCACAGCAGGTAAAATAAAAAAAATTAATAATATAAACTTGTGGACATCTACAATCTTTTTACTGGGGCCAGGGTTATCCGAAAGGGAAGCTCGGTCCCGGTACGAAAGGCACAAAATAACGGGGTGGGCTTTTAGTCAGTACGAGTCTGACACTATCTCCCGCTCCGTCCAAGAGCGGGGGTTGTCATTGGAAGATTTCTCCCATCAAAAGAAAAATGTCTACAAACTTTTTTAAGCGGTAATTTATAAGAACTGCTAGAAGCATGCACTAGCTTTTGACCTTTTTTTCAGTTCTAACCTAACTTAGTCTAATTAAAATAAGACATCAAAACATCAAAAAATTCCTCCATATGAAAGTGTCCCCAAAAAACTGGAGGTATTATTGTGGTGATGCTTAATCTCTGACCAAAGTAAAACCCTGACACATGGAATGTCAAATAGATGTTTGGATAATTCTTTAAATAGCTTATGAGCAGTTAAACCCCACGGTCCAAGAGTTTCAACCCCAAGCGGCTCGATAATATAACCTGCCAACGAGGGTATTATATTTCCGCCGCTTTAGGTTTTGCTAAATTAAATGAAATATTTTTAATTGAGTCGATTTGTTATACCAATGCCTAGACCACAAAGCACACATATATTATATAAGGCGGGGTGCTATAAATCAGATACATATTCTAGCACTATTCGTCTATTGAGAGTTTCTTGATAAAAAAGCACAATATACAATTCTGCTCATCCTGAGAGCTCATGTTTACTCTAGCTGCTTAAGCAGATCAAAAGCCCTACGACGAGTTCTTAATGTAATACATTTTAAGACCTAAACTCAACTTTTGAATATTAGCTTCATTCTTCTTTCTCGCACACTCGCCTGACTTTTTAAGACGTCATAGTAAGGCCCCAAGAGTCGTTTTTTTTATCAATTTCAATTGCAAAAGTTCCTCAATTCGAGTTATTTTTAGGTTTCCATACATCAAAAAGAAAAAATGGAACCCTTATAGGATCATTTTGTTGTCCATTCGTCCGTCTGCCTGTCTGTAAGACCCTTTATCTCAGGAACGTGTATAGAAATCGAGTTGAAATTAAAACCATTTACTCAAATCTGCGGTCCCTTGAAGCTTTGAAAAAATCAAAAGTCTGCGTGAACGAAAAAAAAATACAGCCGTTTATGTCGCAAAAACGTGTATTTCGACACTTACGGGAGTCAAAATTCATAGGGTACTTTTTTTATTGTTGATAGGTTCGCACTTGACCGCTATCTCACCTGATGGAAAGCGACGATGCGGTCGACGATGGAACGCGCTTACCTAAAAGAAACCTATTCACTCTCGACTTAAAGATTCCCGGGTTGTAGCTATCAGGAAACACAGACTCCGGCAAGGAATTCCACTCCCTAGCCTTAAACTTAAAAAATTTAAACTCACTTCTCGTTTAAATTTGTCATGAAGCAAGATCTTATGGCATAAGTATATGAATAAATCTGATAACTGTGAATTTGTGGTTACGTCACAAAAAAAAAGACGTGTGGCACTCGGGGACTGCCGCGGTAAAGCTATTGCATAGCATTTTATCAACTAATGCAATTATAATTATTCACGCTCAAGGCTCGCGATTGAAGCTATGCAATAGCTTAAAAATGTAATTCGGAAAAAATTTCGAGACTCCCTTCGGAAATTGCACGGGACCCAGAGTGCGCGGGTCCAACTCACACTTGCCCAGTTTTTTTTGTTTCGTTTCAACTAGACAGCTGTCACAATGTAACACCCCTTTGGGATTGTTTTTCTTTCTAAAAACATCAGTTGTCCTTTTCATTCTAAGAATTTGTGTGACTCAATTTAATATTTACGTAAATACATGATGAAACATAATAAATAACACATTTAGCTAAACTACGTCTTCAAAAACCATCTATAAAAGCTTCTAAGAAGCTGACATCACTCAAAAACATAATCTTTGTATTCTCATTACGCTATAATACTTATAATCACGTTAATTAGTTCATAATCACATCTCTTCGTAACATAATTGATCATACGTTGTGCCCTAATTAACTCATTTAGAAGTGGGTAAGCCTCTTCTGGGTACACGGCAGGAAAATTTGAACTTTATCTGTAAAAGGACAAAGTTAATTTTCGTTTATAAAGGGGTGGTTGGAAACTTCGCAACGCAAAAATTATGCCTAGTCCTTAGTGTTATCTCAAAATGTTCGTTTACAAGGACGTGAAAGAGCCTCCTTGGTTCTGATAAGAGGCGTTTGTCGTTTATGCTAAAGTTTTTGAGGTTAAGGTGAAGTTTTTAGACCTTGAAATGTCCTTAAGACCAGTCGTTTTAAGATTTGGAGCGATAACTTAATAGGGGTTGACATTTCTGGTTCAAAATTGGATGTTCCATCTCTACTGATTGTCTGTTAAAATTATCAAGAAAAGAAAGGAAATCTTTTTTTTCTGAGGTAGGAAATCATCCAATGATTTTTTGCGTTCTAGAGTGGAGCAAGAAAGCGTCTGTCATTATTTTATTTTTTTGTGTTTTAGAACTACACTTATCTTCGGTGAACTTCGAATTTGCCAGGCGACTCTCGATACTCGAGGCGGTTAGTCTATTCTTTGAGGAGTAGCTAAAGAGGGGGCACGGCGTCATCATCTTTCACCTGATGCAGGTCCTTACTGGACTTGATCCATTCGGGAATTTCCGGTTTCGGATTTGGGCCGCCCAGGTGTCACCATGTGAGGATTGCCTGGAGGATACGCTGAAGCATACGGTTAAAGCCTATCCCACTCGGTCAGAGTACTGCCTGATCTTTATGGAGACCATCGGCAGCGGCGTCCTTTTACGCCCACCCTGGTTCAGGCAAAAAATTGGGGCAAGAGAAAATGGGAAGTGGTTGCCTCCTTTTCTGCAAGCAATATTGTGAGTAAAAGAGATGACCGCAACCCTGAAGGATTGGACATCCTCAGGACCCAGCCGACACGGCAGTGTCGCTCCAAATCGTCTCCAGAGGCATCTGGAGACGATTTGGTTGTCAAAAGTAGCGGGTTTGTAAACGACGACCAATGGTCTCTCGTCGTTTGGGCGTTCGATATTTTGTCCTGAAACAGCATACACAGTATTGTAATAATTACTTATTATTTTTTTCTAAACTTTGTGTCATAACTAGGTAATTTTCTTTTATTGTATTGGCATAATGCGCACATAATGTCGAAAGCACACTGACATCTAAGAAACAAGTTATTCCTAGTTTAGAAGTCAGGGTCTTTTTGCTCTGGCACACTAAGCCATGTTCCTAAAATTGTTACGTTTGTGTATTTTTTGGAAAATGAAGACGATAATTATTAATATATATATATATATAAAAGCTCGCTCTACCCTAAAGCGACAAACTAGATTTCATGTTAATAAAATAAAAGGTCTACAAGTATGTTCAAAGAATATTAAATTGAATTTATGAATGCGGTGTATACAGGAGTAATTCCTAGAATCATAAAATATTACTCCTGTACTCAGTGCGTTGATAATAAAATTGTCACATTTATACGTGACAATATTTTCACAAAAGAACATTCCACGTATAAAACTCTTTAGAATATTTAGTACGAATGTTAAAAAAATGGCCAAGTGCCAGTCAAACTCGCGGATGAAGGGTCTGTCTGTCAAGACCCTTTATGCTGAGAACGCGTGGAGGTACCGGGTTGAAACTAAAACGATATACTCAAATCTAGGTTCCCTTGAAGTTGTAAAAAAATCAAACTTCTGAGTTAAAAAAAAGGTGCGGCCGTTTATGTTACAAAAACGTAGTCCTGTTCTGCAAGCGTGCAACCTGTTACCTTCGCTAACGTTGCTGTCGCAGAAGGAGGCAACCGCCTGCTAGTAACTGGGTTTCACGCCGATTCGGTTTGCCAATGATACAGTAGTCATGGCTAAGTCTACGAAAGAGCTCTGTACAATGCCCGATGAACTTAGTAGAGCTTCCCAAAGTGTGGGTCGTAAAATGAATATGGACAAAACCAAAGTCATATTAAATAACCATGTAGAACCCACTCCGATCAAGATCGGAGACTCTTCGCTCGAAATTGTAGACGATTATGTTTATCTGGTATGGACAATCCAGTTGGATGAGTCTTACTTTGAGAAAGAGGTCAATCGTCGAATCTGACTCGGCTAGGCAGCATTCGGGAAGGTGCGCGGTATCTTCTCGTTCAACACTACCACTGCGTTTTGCCGGTGATGACATATTATGGCACTGAAACATGGTTGCTTACAATGAGCCTCATCAGAAGGTTACAGACACCCAACGGACAATGGTCTATGCTCGTAGTCTCCGTGCGTAATCGCATCGAAAATTAAGATAATAATAAATATATTCCACAATTCATGATCACACAACGTCGTCTAGTACCAAGCTAAGCAGAGCTTGTGTTATGGGTTCTAGACAACTGATAAACATACTAATATAATAATATTTCTAAATACATACATATTATAGATAAATTACACCTAGACATAGAACCTGCGGCATAGTAGTCAGGACCACTAACCACTAGATCAACAGGCCAGTCAAAGATATCTGCAGAATAACCAACGTTGGTATAGCCCGAAGAACTGCCAAACTTAAATGGCGGTGGGTAGGGCACATAACTCGTAGAACGGGTGGTCGATGGGGCCAAAAGATTCTGGGGTGGTGACCGCGCACTGGAAAATGCAGCGTTAGAAGGCTTCCCACAAGGTGGACCGACGACCTGAAGAGAGTCACTGGAATGCGGTAGATGTGAGACGCACAGGATCGGTTGTGGCGACGTTTCTGAGAGGCCTATATCCAACGGCGGACGTCTTTCGGCTGAAATGATGATGAATAATGATAGCAATAAAAACAATCACCCTACTCGTTTTGTTAAGCATTAATATTCATATCACAGTACCTACGCGCACAAGCAAGCAAACCCGTATTCTTGATTCCATCTTCATTATCTTTGAATAACCAGTAATTAATTTCACTGTTCTTCAAAGGACCTGATCACAAGGTTGTTGTACGTTACTGTAATTACCCAACAACTATTCGTAGTATCTATTTATGTGTAGTTTTGAATGGAATGATTCATTTTCAACCTTATTGCGAAGTGGTAAGACAGAAAAGTGGTTGATCGTCGAGTGGAATATTCACGTAGTGTAAATGATAGAAGGGTTGTTGCCTTCTGTACACTGTAACTCTAAGGTTAGGTAAATCAATGATGAGAAGAGATTTTTGACATTTCATAAATTAAATAGTTACTAGCTTCTGCCAGCAGCTTTGCCTGCGTGATTGTAGAAAATTATCCCAAGTTAACATACTCCAAGGACAAAAAGTATGCAATGTGCTTCCAGAAAATGGTCTATATGGGTAGATCATTTCCTGGAATAGCACATTTAGCTGTTTGAGCCTGAAGGAATTACAAACAAACACACACACCATCATACCGACTTAAAAAAAAAAAGTATGAAACAACTTTTTGAATATTTAACGTAATATTAGTTTATGTTTTATCTTCAAAACCTATATTCGTGATCATTTTCTATATTACAATAACACCCAGTATTAGATTACATTTACCATTTATGTACGTGTAAATGTTCATAAATTCTTTTCCAGCTAACGTTTATTTCTTCCCGGTATAGTTTTACGATCCTTTCTAATTACAACGCGTTTGTTAAACTCCTTGCCCACTGAAGTGTACGATGGTCTAGTGAACGCTATGTTCTCCGAACGTTTGCAGTAACATTTCACTTTATTCCAGTGTTTGACTTTAATTAAATAAATTGCGTAGAGTCTGTCTAATAAGTTAAACGACTTGGGTAATTATTAGGATTTAATGAAATCTGATGTAATCAACTCGGGTTCAATAATCAAGGTTGATTAAGAGATAGAGATCATTGTTTACTAATAGAAGAAACTTATAAAAAGTACCGAATATTTGTATTTTTTAAATGATTAAATATTATACAAAATTCTCAAGTCGGTTGACTTATTAGACAGACTATAAGCTCCTTGACTTTTAGAATCAAACTGCTTTACTATGATAATAAATGATGTTTATTTTGCAAATAGGTTTTAAAAAAAATACTTTTACACGTGAATTTTTCGTCTGTTTAAATGTGGCCGGTGAGGTACCATAATCGTGTTTAAATTCTAACTGCAAAAACGACCAAAAAGTTACAAACAAATCACTTTTCAAGCAGTCGACTACATAATCGCAGGGCGATACTTGAAAAAAATAGACTTGCTAACATTACCGATTCTGTACGGCAGTCGAGTTAGATCTGAGCAATAAATATTGGAAACTAGTACAATATTTATTTTTAATATTCATATATTTAATAGCATTGAACTATCGATAAAGATACATGTCCTGGTTAATAAGTACTTAAATATCGTTTGTTTTATAGCAATATTTGTAAAGATAAGCTCGCTGCGCTAAAGCAATGGTATGCTGAGACCTTTAATAAGCAGAAACCATTTCATGACCTGAATTTTGTTTCTGACAACTTAATTAAAATTTGGATCTCATAATAATAGCCGTATCGGGTTAAAAGGAAAGCAAATTTAAAGTTTTTGATAAAGGTCTTAAAGATGTTGTAATAATTATAAATTCGAGTAAGTACCTCTTTAATAGGACGAGTTAGAGCAAATTAAACAATTCTGTTGTTTCTGTCTTGTGTTTTGCTTTATTTTATTTTGGACAATATTATTTTTTTTTGTTTCCAATACTGTTCATTATCTATGCTCAGCTGTGGATGAAGCTTCGTGTAGATGATTTTATTTTATTTGATACTGTATGCCTTCTTTCTCCATGCTTTTCCATTAGTTAATATTTTAGTTATCACCACTTTGTTGTCCGTTCGTCCATCTGTCTGTCTGTGAGGTATCTATATTTATAACGTCAGACTCTTACTTCTTACTGACTAAAAGACCCACCCCGTTCCTTCTAGCCTTCATACCGGGGCTCGAGCGCCCTTTCGGATAACCCTGTCCCCAGTAGGCTTCGAGACAGGGACTATTTTGTTCAAAGGGCTTTAGCCATTCCTAATAAAAAGAGAGACAAAGGGAGACCACTTTCTACATGGTGGATAACCGTAAATAGGGACACCAAGCGAGCCAAGCCCAAGTCGTCGATGGCGCGCACTGTTCCCGCGTGCCTCAAGGAGTTGTCAGCAACAGCAGGGACCCAGCCGGGTCGAAGCCTACTGGGGCCAGAGTTATCCGAAAGGGCGCTCGTGCCCCGGTATGAAGGCTAGAAGGAACGGGGTGGGTCTTTTAGTCAGTAAGTCTGACACTATCTCCCCAAGAGCGGGGAATGACCATCAACGATTATATCACTGCTTACTGTCAGGTGGAACTGCGGTCAAGCACTCGTTTAAATGATCTAAAAAAAAGAAAAGTATGTTGCAGTACGAGTAATATGTGGTCTGGAAGTGAAAGATTTATGGTATTATTAATAGTATGTAGAAATGTGCCTCTCCTGAAGGAAAATGGCGAAACGACAATCAAACAAGATTGTCTGGTGCCATTTTATGTCAATATGTCGATTAATTTATGTACTCCATTGTAAGCCTTAAGTGATAACATACACCAATGTATACAAAAAAAATCGTTTCTTTTTTTACACTAGGTATGTATTTGGTGTGTTAAAACAATAACAATTCTGGTTTACAGATACAACGAGAACATATTAATTCCATTTCATTTTCCTCCATGATTCAAGATATAAATGTTTTATAAGAAAGAAATAAAGGATGCTTAACAAATAATTCCGCAAAAATTGGGCCACAATACCACATAAATTTAAAGAAAAACATTACAAACACGTAAAGAACATCAACGGTTAACGATACAGCGAAAACCATAAACGTAAACATTCCTAAACGGGTCGCTTTTGTCGCCTTAAACGATAAAACTGACGCTGATTATGCATCAGAAGATGGTTATCACGTAACAGAAGCTTACAATCCTGATAACTCACTTTTAGACCTCTTTCTGGGTGATGAGCTTAGGTAGGGGCTAAAGCGGATACGAAGTGTCAAAAATATGAAGCCGCTTTTTATTGTGAAGTAACAGTAGGCGTCACATATCCAATAAAGCGATAATTGTGCAAAATGCAATTCGCTAAAGAAACGTTTTATCAGCGACATTTTTTTAATGATATAAACTAGTACTTGACTGCGATCCCATCGTGATGGTGATTTCAGTAAGCGCTGATAAGTTAAAAGTTTTCTTAGTAACCAATGAACGATCGTCTTTTGTTTTCTCTGTGGAAACACGTCTACCATAGCTAATGATGTACTATTGTCACGTAATCGCGTTCGCCACTGCGCCCGCTAACGCTGCCGCTACCGCGCCCGCTACCGCTTTAGATACCACGCGTTCTCTTTAAACGCAGTCTTATACAGTTCTTTTCACTCACTTCCAGAAGAAATGAAACAGTAATAATTCACTAAAACATTAATTCCGGCTGCCACATCAAATATACGAGAATTTATAGCAGGAAAAACTTCGCCAATAAGACTGCACCATTCTCATTTAATGGCTAGCTTTTACGCACGACTTCGTTTGTTCAATTCAGTTAGTCAAATAGTGGGAGATTCACCAAATTTCGTTCAGTTTTCAAAGTGATAGTCAAACATGTAAAATTTTATTGGTTTTGTTCTATTTTGCAGAGTCAGCTCTGATAACTTTGGTATTGTTTGCATAGTTTAGAATATTTGGGATATCAAAAAATATTTCTACAACAAAAATAGAACAAATGACATGGAAATATTTAGCAACGTACCCATTTATTGCTTGGTTATAAATATGCAACCAGTCAGACCAGAATAGTAAATAATATTCACATTTTAGGCACAGAATTTTTTTCCTACAAAAATTCTACGACTGTCCATGTAATGTCTCTGTCACAAGGCTTTACCTTAGTCTTTTTTTATTTCCAACAAAATTTCTACCTGAAACCACGGTATTTTACCAACAAAAAGCAGTACTGCTACGAAATAGAAATAAGTTCAGAAGGTCGACTAAATTCAATGAGCAAAAATGCAAGCACACATTGATACCGCTTAGCGTACAGCGAGTGCGGGCGCACTTGAGAATGTCATTAGAAATCGCCATACGTTCGTGTCTGCATAGCTTGTACGTGAGCTTGTTTTTAATCTTCATATTGAATTGGTCTTCTGTAAGATTATTTATTTTGTGCCAGGACTGCTTTACTAGGTGCGAACAAAAGAGGAACATTCCTTGCACTTTCAGTAGGTGGGTTCTGTATGAATATTTGATGTTCTACGGCTGGATGTGATGTTCTGTCGAATTCGATCTTTGATGCTTTATATTTGGTACCAGTAGGTACCAGTTAGTTTCAGTGCCGGTGCCATTTTTATGTTTTTCTTAAAGAGTTAAAATAATATTTGAGTGCAGTAGTGCTCAGAATACTTTCAAATATTTCGTTAGGCATATTATTATCCAGAAATATAAGTTTCCATCTAATTAACAAAATAATGTTAAATAAAAAAGAAACACGTTATCATTCGTATCACACACTAGAAATTACTCCGATAGCGTAGCGTAAATACTATTTGTAGGCTACACAAATAATTTTGTTCTGCCCGAGAATTGAGTAGGTAGTCAATCGTTCAATCACAGAACCAACCTGTAATGGTGATAAAATAGTCCCCTATAATAGATCTAAAAATTTCACTACAAGCTTAACTAAATTGAAAATCAAACATTCGGCATTACTAATGCTTATGGGATTTAAGTGCTTTACAATCAATTTCATTAAAATGTGACAGCAGTAAATTAATTGTCATTTAAAATACGAGTTTAAAAATAGAATATCATTCTTCTTAAACCAACATAATGCGATTAATTAAAAGGAATGAAACAGAAAACAGCAACAATCACAAAGTTAATTAAATAAAAGAAAACATGACAAGCAAAATGGCGCCAAGCGTGCCCATACCAAAAGGGGTTACTAAGATGACTAAGAAGCTTTTGTCACGACAAGTAATAAATTCTCGTCTACGAATGTCTATGTGTAGTGGTTGCAAAAACAAACATGATAAAGCAGCTTCACTCAAAAGAATTTTCTTTGAAAACAAGCATTAAGAACCAGCTATTTCCGCAACTGAATTATTTTTGACAACAACTTTAACCAAATTCTGCAACACTGGTACCTGACAAAATATTTTCACCATCAAAATCACAATGAACTTTCCCCTTGAGTTTTACAACGTGACAATTTTTCTTCTCACGAATAAACGCCAAAGGAACTCCAAAGTATAACCTTCCGAGGTTCGCTAACTATAATTGCTGCCGCAGGTTAAAAAGGAGAGATGAAAGGACACTCCTCTCATAAAGGCACTGAGATCTCGTGAATGGCATCTGACAAAACTATTCATTCCGTTCCAAACGCTCTTATTTCGAAAGCATTACAGTCGAAACTTGAAAAAAATATGGGTTGGCTTAAGTTTGCTGTTTCACAATGTCTAGTTTTCTGTCTGGATTGCCATGGAAAGGTTAAGCCGTTGTAACTAAAATGCTGGTAACAGTCAATGACATGAAAGGCGTTTTGCTAAATACAGAGGAGGATTTTGAGTGGCTTTTAGGGACTAACGGTGTGTGTGAATTAATTGCGTGGTTTTAAACTACGATAAGAAAGAAATTGGTACAAGAAGTTATTATTAGATTAAAGTGCCCTAAGAAATTAAAAAAAAAATCTAATGCTATTTTAAGGTTGTAATAGTTGTTGCGCTCTTATTTAAAAGGATATAGATGCTAATGAGTTTTTTAGGTCAAACACTATGATATTTTAAGCTTACTGTAAGCAATTTAAGTTCAACTAGCAAATGAAGCCAATAAGTAACATACTGTTATGTTTACAGTTCTATGGAAAGCGGAATTATAGCACTCATATCTCTAATTTTTCGGATCGGCCTTGAGTTTAACCGAATGCGGCAGAATACCCGTATTTTATACATAGAGCGATTGCCTATCACACCCCCACGACCCACTTAATGAGCAAAACGATACTCTATCTATCTATTATGGTCTAGTTTCCGCACTTAGTCCTTACCTAATATAGTCCTATATTGCGCGTGAGCCATGACGGCCTTCACTCCTCGTTAGAGTGAAGGCCGTCATGGCTCACGCCCACCTCACTCCAGAAGCGGATGATTCTTTTCAGTTTGCTCGAGGCATCTTTGAGTGCATTCAGTGCTCCCAAAGTTGGAGCCCTAATTTCACAGGCTGTGCAATCGAGGAGCACATGCGCGACAGTTTTCTCTGATTCCAGACTCCATTACTATTTTGGTGTACAATAAATTTTATTCTATTCTATTCTATATGAATACTGACAAATGCTTGAACCGACTGGACAGGTCCTCTGAAATATGTGTGGTTCTTTAAAAAAACCATCTGAGACACTAATCTGCATGAGTTTCATATGATTTGACCAGTACCTACCCACATGTTTACTGTATGGACTTTAAAAAAGACTTCGACCCCTGAGTTTGTTTCGGTGTTTCTTCTCAGGGTAGTCAGCTAAGAAACACCGGCCTCATCTAGTTTAAACGGACGAAATAAAAAATTAACGTGAAATTTTTAAGCTACTGCATAGCTTCTATCGCGGGCCTTGAGCGTGGAGACCGAATCCAAAAATTTCGTAACGAAAATAACCTAACACCCCCCCACTCATTTGTTTTTTGAGCGTGGTGACCGATAAGAAAACAAATGAGTGATCAATCAATCAAAATTCAATTCAATGTGTGAAAGTGTAACTTCAATTAATATCAAAGAAAAAAACAACAAAGGAAAAAAAAATACTGCATAAATGAAATAAATAAATAATTATAATTGCATAAGTTGATAAAAATGCTATGCAATAGCTTTACCGCGGCAGTCCCCGAGTGCCACACGTCTTTTTTTTTAATAAATACCATTTATCACAATACTCGCAGGATTACACCACTAAATCTGAAAGATATTTGCCTACCTTGTAATCATTTTCCGCAATGATAACTCTTATATGTGCAACGCTCGTTAAATATAATTTCTACACTGGATCAATAATGTAGATAAAAATGTATTATTTTTCTTGCAAGCTTATTTTACAAATAATCTTCTTTTCATCTTGTATAAATTTATGTTTGTATAAACGTGTATAATAAATAATTTTCCCTTTCTTCAATGCAAAGTCGAGCAAAGAACGTTTGTGCTTCAAAGCAAATCGTTGGCTTTGATTACTCAAGCTCTAAGTTTTGTGAAAGAAAAACGATATATTTGTTTATGTTTTTAATAATTTAACATTTTATTATTGAAAAAAAAAATTTGATCCAGTAACTGAACGGTTCGTAGTAATGCATTATTTATGAAAACATCGTCATCCTTTTCAAACCATTCCCTCATTTTATTTGAAATTGACCTAATTTGTTTTCTTATTCCATTTCCCCTGACAACCGTAACGCTACCATCAATCTATTGTTTGATTTCTGATTCTATTTTAGTCTGAAAACCTGTCAGACATTAAAGTAGGATTTAATATATTCTTAACTTTGACTATTTCACGGGCCACAAAAAAGCCGCTTCTGGCTTCTTTTTGTGGCGGCCTTTTATTGTGGCCCGTGTGCGGCGGTGCTGCCACAAAAAAAAAGCTAGAAGCTTAGCTTTTCCAGCCACAAGCTGTTGCGCGTTTCAGCTTTTTTTTGCGACCGCTTCTAGCTTTTTTTGTACTTAGGTAGTGTCTTTTTCTTATCTACACTAATAAAAAGTTTATTTTTGTTTGTTTGTAGGAGGTAATCTCTGAAAATACTCGTCCGATTGCAAGAATTTTTCACTGATAGAAAGCTGGTTTATTCTTGAATGTTATTTTATGTGTGCGGGCTGTAAGCTAGAAAAAGGATAAAAGGCGAAAGATTGTGAACTTCTTTGTATGTTTGTTACTTCTTCATCTTCGAAATGCTAAACGAACGATAAATGAAACTTTGTATAAAGGTAGACTATGTCCGGAAATAGTAATTAGGATTTTTTTTATTTCGGGAGCATGTTCTCTTGAAATAATTATCCATGATAACGCGGGCAAAGCAAAAAAAAAATTAAACTAACTTTAATGTAAAAAAACACTGAAAAGTAAATAAACAACTTTAATTTCGGAAGTCGGTGTTTCAATGGATAGTTTTCTCTTCGTTATTTAACATTGACTTCCGAAATTAAAGTTATTTTGTACTTTTCAGTAAAGTCGGTAGCATTTTTTTTTTGTAAAAAGTTTTTTTTATTTTTAGTTAGTTGTTGAGGCTTTTTAGAAGTTTAACTGGCGGGTACTTTTTAGTGGTGCCACCACTAAAAAGTACCCCTCAGCCAAACTTAAATACCTTATAGCCAGAGCGCATCTCATAACGTTTCTAAAATCACAAACATGGTTAGATTACATGAATTTACCTTCCGGCTTCATCACTAGATCAGTTCGATACCCAGGGGGGGTATCGAACGGGTTTCGAAGCCGGACCGCCCTTTTTTTCAGTCATCGACTACACCTATAAACAAAGCAATTTTACTTGTTACGACAATTCTGCTGTAATCCTTTGAGGAGTTCTGTTCCATATCTTCGAAGTTCATGATCAAATCATAACAATTTTCAAATTTCTATAGGACCAACTTGGAAGCATAATCTTTCAAACAAAAGAATAATTTTCAAAATCGGTCCACAATTGACCGAGATATCGATGAACATACATAAAAAAACATACATTCAGCCGAAAATAGAACCTCCTCCTTTTCGAAATCGGTTAATAAAAATCACTCTACTTAAGCACACTTTAACATAAGGCCATTTCATTTCGCGATTATTTAAACAAATGCATATATGTTAGAAAAGGTTTTAGAATAAATAATTCATGTACAAGGGTAGGTATTAGCTACTCAACGTTTTGTGAGATTTTAACGTCAAAAATAAGATGTATCTTGTTCTCATATTTAAAGGATCTTTCTTGAATGATTTAGTGAGTTGATGAAAAGTGTGGTACACTTTAGTTTACAGTCGCGTCATACTCAATTATGGAGTTATTACTTCACTTTTTATACAACGTGTATTGTTAAATGCGCAAAACCTGAAAATAGTTTGATCAGAATGAAGAGGAGCATCAATTAAATCATTTTTTGATATAGGTCACATTTAAAAAAAAATCTTCATTAGAGATGTTGTCGTGTCTCTTTATTAATAGGTCAAGCCATCACGTGCGTAAACCTGCCAAAATAGATAAACCAACACAAATGATTGTCGTCCACTTTAAACTCATGCGCGGGATAATAATAGTTCTTATTTCAATGCAGATACGAATCTTGCGACCCGGTGATATACCTGCCGACTTTTTCCTCGACAGAGCGTTGTCGCAGACTCAAGAAATGACCATAAATGCCAATAAAACTAAAGCAGTACATAAAACCTTTGATTAACTACGTTTGATCAATTTGTTAACAGTACACCACAGACTAGAGTCTGTCTAATAAGTCAACCGACTTGTGTAATTATTAGAATAAAATTAAATCTAACGCAGTCAACGCTGGTTCAATAATCAAGGTTGATTAAGAGATATTGATCATTGTTTACAACTAGAAGAACCTTATAAAATGTATCGAATATTAGTATATTTAAATAATTAAATATATTATACAAAATTCCCAAGTCGGTTGGCTTTTTAGACAGCCCCCTGTATTATTTTAAGTTCTTATCCATCCTAAGGTTGTCCGGAAGATATCTCTGTCAGCGATAAGACCGCCATTGTACCCATTTTATGTTTTTGTATAAAGCTGTGTTACTTTTTGGTGTTCTATAAAGTTCATTGTATTCTATTCTAAAACCTTCACATTATTTTAACAATTATTTTTTTCTCTGAATTCGGTCAATTAATTTAAAATAATTTGAGGACTCTGAGGGCTTGCGTATTTAACGTTACATGTTGTATACTTAAATTAATACCAGTTTGGATTACATGGTTTGCTAGCTAGACTCTATGATACCGAGTGCTGGCTATCTAGCTTGTGCCGCTCGGGTGGGCTACTTTCATGCACCCTTAATCGACTGCAGACAAAAGTTGGCCACTGCGAAAACTGTCTGGCCATATAGGACTTCCTCGACCCATTTCAAATACAGTGCTAGTGTAGAGCCGCTACACAGAATACGCCTCACTTACTATGCGGCTTGTCCCGCACATCTACTTGTACTTTTCAGGATTTATACGAGACTAATAACAGATTATATATACACCACTAATTTTTAATTAGTACAAATACTTTAAGGGGTTATTAGAAAAGCCCTTGTTATTATTTAAGTAAAGTCTCAATAAATAATATTCTTAAACAGCAAAGTTATTAGCCTTTGTGTTTATCCCAAAATGTCTCTCAATTTATGGAAATATTGTGCAGGCTAGTGATTATGAATGAATGAATGACCATTAAAATGGAAAAACACTGTCCGCAGTATTTTCTACTAGCAAATTTTTATGTATGATTGAATCTATGATGAATTTACCTTTTCGTGATCAATTTTAGGATTTCGGTTTTTTCTACTTTTGGATACAAAAATATGATCAGTAACGGGTACAGATACAGCCCCATTTTTTTGTGTACTAATTAAAAAGTAGGGGTGTATACATCATTACTTTTAGTATATGCGAAACCCGAAACACGTGTCTAGTATTTTATGCAAAGAATCTAAGTCCAAAATTTTATAACTGTGTCATGAAAAATCACAAAGTTATAAGCTTGTTATGTCAGCAAAAAAAGCGACTGAGGGGTTATTCTATACTTGCCCCCAGCTGTTTGCTGACACCTAATGCCCGCTGTGACATGCCATGACTTGTATTGTACTTTGTTTTTTTTTCCAAAAAATTAATATGGTGTAAAAACTATTGGAATCCATTCAATTGCTGGTTCTGAACAAACTATATAAAAATAATGTTGTATATTATATACAGGTTGCCAAAATCAGGTAAGTAAAATAATTTTAATTTATCAACACGAAAAGAAGAAGATTAACTATTCAGTCTTTATTTTTTTTTGAAATATTATAAGGTCAATTTTCCTTGTGATGTTTTTATTCCACCAATGTCAGTGATGTCAAAGATCGAATAAAGTTTATATGAATAAAGGCACCTTGGTCCCGATTTTAACTTATAACTTGGTGCATGAGACGCGAGGCCTAATTAAATTAATCATCGAGTTTAATTCGTTCAATCGAAGGGCAAAAAAACAATTGATCTTACTATAATTCACTGAAGGTGAACTTTTTGCAATAAAAATGGCCACAAAGTAACTTTAATTTTATTCGTTTGATTGCCTCATTCATTTTGGGTTGAAGAATTAAATAGTTTTAGATAAAGTTTCAATATATTATCCAAAGGAGTCATTAGACCAGACAGTCATCGTGCATCATTTAAATATCTTAAATAGTATTAAGCTGTATTGTTTAATTTGTTTGTGTATGGTGTATGGGGCATTTCATGTGAAGAGGACAACGAAAAAAAGTGAGGTTCTGAAATTCTTTCATATTTTGCATATTTGTACTTTTAGGGGATATGAACGTGTTTACAAAATATTTTTCTTATTTGAGGTTTGGTTGTTAAGATATGGGATTCTGCTGATTGATGGAAGGGTTTCTTGGAAATTTTTATTTTCATATTTATCATTGGAAATTAACCGTTCTTTTTGGTTTTTGATTAGATTCCAAAATTGTTTTTTTTTTTCATTATTAAATAGAACATCGCAAAACTTCGCTAGTGCTAAAGACAGTTTAACTGTCAATCTCAGTAAGTCATCTAGTAAGCTAATATAAAGCCATCTACACTAATATTATAAAGCGGTGGTGGTATCTGAAAGTACTAGTCCGTATGCTAAAATTTTTTCACCGATAGAAAGCTGTTTTATTCTTGAGTAATATAGGCTATATTTTACGTACGCCAGTAAAGCCACGGGAAAAAACTTGAGATCAATATAACAATTGTGGTATAGATTTAAGAGCAATGGATTCCTTCACGGAAGAGAGAGATTGTCTACCACGATATATTGGCAATAAGTTAAGTGAGATGGAAGCAGATAGACCGTGTTCAGTTTAAACGTCAGATTTCATAGAATTAGTAACTTAGCGGAATCCGTATGCCTAAGCTCTTTGTATTGAAATCGATAGTTGGTTGGTGGATAATAAGATCTGATATTTAAACAAAACTTTTAGCTGCCGAAGGAGACGCCCCGGGCATCGGGAGTCGCAGGTTGATTTCTTGCCTCCTTAGGCGTGGGCTTACTGACGGTAAATATAATAAATAATAATAATGATGAATTAATAATAATAAATTTATTCAAAAAGTATAAAGGAATACAGTAAATACATTTTTTTCTTAATTCTATGTAGAGTTCACATATGTTATATGCCTAACTTAGGACATCCTGTGTTTCAGGCGAGAGAAGGTAAAATAACTAAAATAATCACTGTAATGTCAATAATAATGGGCAAATTCTCATCCACCCGTTCAATTAGGCCTATGCTCAATTAAAAGGCGCTAGCTATTCCAAGTCAGCAAATCTTTTGAGGCTTAAAATGGCCGCAGAATGGCCTGCCAACCCCTCAGAAAAGAACAGTTATTATACAACAGGGATTGTAAACTTTTATTGAGATCAAAGATAAGATGGCCATGCTGCCTTAGAGTTAAACTAAATGCATAATTTGTGTATCGTAACATTTAAAGTATAGTGGAATACAAACTGGTCATAAGCTACTAAACTTGAGCTCCATGATCACCAATGAACGAAACTGCGAAGAGAACATCTGGAGACACTGCGCCATCATGACGAGAGCCATAGTGTAAAAAAACTCACGAAAAATTAGAAGGATCACATAATAACCAGAAACACACAGGTTTGATTGATGAAGTGCTTTATCTTTCCAATTTTTTGTGGACGCTAAGAATGCGAGACCATCGCAAGATTGAAGCTTTGGAAATTTGGTGCTGGAGAAGTATGCTTAGAATCTCATGCTTTGCACATCGAACCAGTGTTTTGAACCTGAAGAAATATTTAAAAGTAAGACAGAGTGAGAGAGATTATCATCGTCTGTGAAAATCTTCAAGTTCTTCAGGCATTATCACCAGTAACGGGGACCCGACGGAACGATTGGCGATTCAAGGGAAAGTCGAAGGTAAAAGATTACGTGGACATTTTGCAACATGGTGGACAGACCTCGTCAAAACTGTGTCCAACTGCAGCGTTAATGACAACTCCCAAGCTGCCATACAGAGTTGCATGGCGTGGGACCGTGAAAGAGGTAGTTGTATAAGATTTGACCGAGAAATGATCACGACTACTCTGTCAAGAGTGCACGACTAAGAAGAACATTAACAGTAAAATTATATGTTTAAACTAATAAACTAAAAGAGAAAGTTAATGTGATTGCTACTGTTTTATATTATCTACATTGTTAATTATCTTAAACTGGCGTGCTCTCATTAGTTCCTTGCGAATCACCACTGACATGCATGATATATACGTATACCATAAGTCACACTTTAATTGACCCTGATTTCTGTCCCAAAATCTAATCATAACCAAACTTGGTTTCTACAATTCGGAATACAGCATGAATTACCTAACATAGTCTTACATTATCTTCATCTCTATCTTCTAAGCAATCATCATACATTCCCTATCATGAATAAAACTTCTTCAATCAAGCAAATTGTACAGAAATTGCAAATCAATAAGTAAACTTTATCGGACACGTAAATCGTGGCTCAATATTCCTGAACTGTATGAAGTCCATGGACAGCATCATACAGAAGGCTGGTTTTCTACAAGGAACGAAAACGCACTATTTTTTTTTTATGTATGTTTTTCAAGATTTGGGCTCGGTCTGGACGGTTTCTTGACGGCACGGCGGCGTTCTACCCGCTGCTTGCCGTCCGCAAGCCCACGCATACAGTGATTGAAAATCGGGATCGCTATCCCGGTGGATGGGGTGTGATGGCCGTTGCTTGCACGAGCCTCCTTTGCAAACATTACTACCTCGCAGAAGGAGGCGCCCGCCTGCCATTTCCCCTCGCTCTGGAAGTATGGACCATAGCCTCTACCAGGGCCCCGTGCGAGAGGTCGTTATCGCCGAACGCCTCCAAGAGGAGACGAGGGCGACGCACTGCCCAAACGGCACACCTCTACTGTATAGAATTAGGTACTAACGCGGTCATTTCTGCATGGACACTTAAAAAAAAATTTCAATTTAATCTACACCAAACTTTTTGAAATTTCAGTTACGAGGGCAAGCAAAATTTAACTTAGCGGTGTTCAGGCGAAAATGTCTTAGATGGTACGCTCCTGTTTTTGCTCGTTGCGTGTACCTGACCTTTTGCACTACATCGTTTCATGTAGTCCATAAATGCAATAAGTTGGATTAAATTCTCTACCGACATAAGTTAGGGACGCCTGCTAATAAATTTATACGCGGTACACGGTTGTTGGTGCTATAACCTATGATTTATACCTATCTTGTTAATATTAAAGACTGGGGCGTGATATATTGTCATGTATAATGTGTGCTGGTGGGTAGAGTAGCCTTATTTTAAGGCCATGATTATAATTAGTTACTATACAGGATTAGTAAACGCCGACTTTTGATTCGAGTTCAACAAAAAGGAGGAGGTTCTCAAATTACTTGTATTTTTTTTTGTAGGTGTTTTAAAACTCGGTCACTTATGAAACGATTTGAGTATATTAGAAGGCTTAAAGTCACCCAAAGGGCCATGGAAAGGGTTGGAGTTTCCTTGCGTCATCGCATCAAGAATGAAGATATCCGCAGGAGAACTAAAATAGACATAGCTCGAAGAATCGCTAAACTTAAGTAGCAGTGCATTAGAAAATCTCCTACAAGGTGGACCGATGACATGGCAAGAGTCGCGGAAATGCGGTGGATGCGATACGCATTGGGCCGTTCATTGTGACATTTGGAGGAGGCCTATGTCTAACTGTGGACGTCCTGCGGCTGAAATGATGATGATGATGAAGCTACCTATAGCTCACCATCTGTATCCGGGTTTTTTTTTACGTTTCAGGACCGCAGTCTCTCTATACGCACTTATCATCGCTCAAAAGCACGTAACATTCACATTTCTATTTCCGTCTTAATTCCACCACATTTTCTGTAGCACCTAATTTATCAGTTTACCCGTTCTTTTTCGCAAAAATACATCATAGTTCTTTTTACCCCTACTCGCCTCTTATCGTGCTCTTATTGAAACTAAAGCGGTCCCATGGGCCTAGCGGGCGATGAAAAATGTGCCCACTTTACCCTCACCGCGATAGGTAGGAGATTATCGTGTGAAGCATAATGGCCTTTTCACACAATAAAGGGGAGTTTTCTTAGAAGTGGGAAGGAAATTATAAAGAATACGGACTGATAACAGTGTGTTTTTTATTCTGCTTTTGGTTTGAATTGGTTGAGTGTTGTTTGTCACACAAAGCTGAATTTGTGATTTAGTTAATGTATATATATATATATATACACTGCAAAATTTGGATCGTTTTCATCCCGTGGAGGATCGATCCGGTACATGAAACACTATCAATTTGTAAAGAAAAAATTAAAAAATAAAGTACCATTTTTTAAAAACTCATATTATTTTACGCATGTACGAAATTAATTTCTTTAAAAAAACGTCAGGTGAGCGAGTCCAGTGACCTGTAGGTAGTTAGTACGCAACACCGACTACTACCTACAGGTCATTGGACTCGCTTAGCTGACGTTTTCTTAAAAAAATATTTTCAAAAAGGTACTTTATTTTTTTATTTTATCTTTACAAATCGATAGTGTTTGTATCGGATCGACACTCCACGGGATTAAAACGATCAAAATTTAGCAGTGTGTGTGTGTGTGTATTGATTTTATTAGGTGTTTAAGCAGCTAAAAATTACATAAAAATGACGAAATACTGCTTGAATTTTGATAGTTATTTCAGTGATTAACTATCTTATACTTGTTATCCCAGAAAAATACACGGGTTCAATAGTCTGTCATAGGACCCGAGTAAGTTAAATATTCATCTTTGATTTTTTAAATTAATTCCATCAATTTATCAATCGTTTCAGAAATCAAAAAGTTGCAAAAATTAAGAATTAAGTTTGTTCTAATTGAACACAAACTTTATGAGTTGTGTGTAATTTAAACCACGACTTTCTGTATACAAGTGAAAATGCATTGATTGGTGCTAATATTAACCAGTTATTGGGTTACAGAAAGCCGATCGAAGCTACACTGTGTGAAATATTGATGAACCAAGGCGCTTCTAGGTATATTACATTATGTTTCGTTTGTAAGAGAATTTTCCAACTTAGAAATCAGAAACTATTATTTCAAATAAACTATTTACAAGTCTTTTACATTGTCAAAAAAAGTGAAGCTACATTACAGTTGTGTGTAGTTCTTTAAGGAAAAGAACGTGCAAGAAACTCCATGGACACTCTTTTAGAACATAATATTATTAATGACATAAATCTTGGCTACATATTTCTTGTCTCTTCTATTATGTGAGCATATTGTGGAGAATTATGAGAAAAAACGTATTAACAAAAAAAATTAAATTAAGGTAATTAACGCTATTATTTGCTCTCAAAACGGTGAAGGAAAATATCGTGAGGAAACCGTTATGTCCTAGAATGAAAAAAATTTCGAAGACATGTGACATTCACCAACCCGCACTGGGCCCGCGTGGTGGATTACGGCCCATTCCCTTTCCAAGAGTGGAGGCCTGAGTCCCAACAATGAGAACATTATAAGGCCGACAATGCTATGCTAATTAATTATTACCTCTGCGTTTTTCTAGTGGTCGCCATTATTGATTTTACCTTGTAAACATTAAAGTAATTAAAAAGTGTGGACATCTAGACTTGCAACAATTATTTGTAAGCCATACAAACATTTATTACGAACGGGTTCCGTCTACATTAATGAATTACCGTGGCCCTGGACGAAAAGGGTATCTGAAGGACAAGTCGGGTTTAACCAGTAAAAGTCTGACACACCCGTGTGTTCCACCCTAGAGTGGGAGAAATTATTGGATGACTTCTCACCTCAAAAAAAAAAAAAAAAATATCCACGGGACAGTCTCGACCTAGAGTGAAGTTCAATAGTAATTTTCTGTTTAGTTTGTGTATGTTAAGCTAGGTATCGTAGGTAGTATTTAATATAACTAAGCACCTATTTCTTTATGTGGTAAAAAAATCAAATTATTATTTAATTGTCAGTAGATTTTGAGACCTATAAAGTCCGTAGCAGTAATGCTCGCAAAGGAGGAGGCCGACCGCATCAAGCAACGGCGGTCTCGCAACCGCCGGATTCCGATTCCGATTTCCGGCCACCGTAGGCGCGGGCTATCGGACGGCGAGCAATGGGTAGCTCGCTGTCCGACCGTCCGGTAACTGTTCGGACCGAAACCAAGTCGTTAACGGCGTACAATGTTCCCGCGCGCCTCAAGGAGTTGTCAGCAACAGAAGAAGCCAGCTGGGTCGAAGCCTACCGGGGCCAGGGTTAGTTTTGAAAGATAGCTCGAGTCCCGGCATGAAGGCTTGATGGAACGGGGTAGGTTTTTAGTCGGAAAGAGTCTGACACTGTCTCCCGCTCCGCCCAAGAGCGGGCGTTGTTATTGATGATTTTTCCACCATAAAAAAGACCTATAAAGTCTGTAAAGAGTTCACTTAGATACTTATTGTATTTGGTTTTACCTATCCACCAATTATAAAGCGATTCAGCTAAAAAATGTACATTGACAAAGCATGGTGGTCATTTGTTTTAATACAATGGATTTTTTACAGGCAAACGATGAATTAATCATCCGAAAATATTTGCTCCTCATCGTGATTGAAGTTCTTCGATACCGTGCATTTTTAATTAACGTTCAATTTATAGGTATCTATGAATAAAAATATAGTTGCTACTCATTTCAACAACACATTTAAATTGAATTAAAACATAAAACAAAGTGAATTCAAATAATTATAGTAACAGTACATAAATAAAAACCGGCCAAGAGCGTGTCGAGCCACGCTCAGTGTAGGGTTCCGTAGTTTCCCGTTCGTCACAATAAGTGTACCCACTTATGAGTTTAAAGTTTAAAAAATGCTTGCATATACGATTATACTACAAACTTAGTCCAGAAATTATTTTGTAGAACTTTTTTGTCTTTTTTGTACAAAAACTGTTCTTTCCATCAAGTTCAAAATAATTTTCCTAGAAAGTCCTTATAAAGTTCTACTTTTCAGATATTTTGCATATTTTCCAAACTTATGGTTCAAAAGTTAGAGGACACACATTGTTTTTTACTTTTGGAGCGATTATTTTCGATGTTATTGACATTATCAAAAAATGATTTTAGTAAACCCCTATTCATTTTTAAATACCTATCCAACAATTAAATATATCACACGTTAAGGTTAAAATTTAAAAAAAAATCACTTCCCATTTTACATATAGGGGGGCTACCCTAATAAAATATTTATTTCCAGTTTTTATTTTACCACTTTGTCGGCGTGATTGATATACATATTGGTACCAAATTTCAGCTTTCTAGTGCTGACGGTCACAGAGATTAAGCGAGGACGGACAGACAGACGGACAGACAGACATGGCGAAACTATAAGGGTTCCTAGTTGACTACAGAACCCTAAAAAAACTCAGTCATCGAGGAAAAGAAAAAACACAACGAAAAATAGAGTCTTGAAATAATAGTGTGCAGGTTGACAGGGAAAATGAAAAACAGAGTCCGAATAACATTCGGAAATAGTCGAAAAATCCGGACAAAAAGTCCGTAGGACCAGTTTCGCCGTCTTCTAACAAAGTGGAACCTAGCCCCTGTCTAAACATGAGCTAAGAAGGCCCTTTAGTTAAAACCCGAAAGCCTCCAAGGCTAAGACCCAGGCGTTTTCAAGTAATCCGTAGTATTTTTCAACCCCCAGAAAATTTAAGATTATGATTGAAATGAAGCACTTTTGAGGTATGGAACCATAAATATGTAAAAAACATCAAAAACAATCTTGATCAAACTTATTTATCCTAGGAATAGATTACACGCAACCATTTATATTTTACAAAACCCAAATATTTGCCGCAATAAAATAGTGGTCTGCAGTTGATTGCCAATACATTTACCACAAAAACAATAAAATCTAAACTAACATAAAAAGAGGTGAAAGTGTATGTTTGCGAACAATGCGTAGATGATCTGCCATTTGATAAAAACACTAGTGGTATCAGTTCATCGGAATATTTTGATACGGATGAAAAATCGAAACAAACGGTATGATGGAGTAAAAATGAAGTCTTATATTTCTCATCGTTGCTAAATCTACACTAATGTAATAAAGAGGTAAAGTTTGTGTTTTGTTTGTAATCTCTGGAAGTTCTAGTCCGCTTACTAACATTTTTTCACCGATAGAAAGGTGATTTATTTATGTACACAGGCAAAGCCGCGGGCAAAAGCTAGTAATACGTATCTTTGTACTTACAATAAAATATAGGTTTTTTTTCTATCTAGTTTGTATTATGAATAGAAACCCCTTCTTTTGCTTATTTGAGTCTTCTTTTCCAACTGTTTTATGCTCTGGAGTGTTTTTTTGGCCTTGAACACTTTTGTTTTTCTTGCTAATGTTATTTTTTTTTAATCAATAAAAAAATAATGTGTTCTTGGTCTTTTGCGAGACTCAAATAAATGTTATTTTCTTTCTTTCTTTCCTTGAGAAATATTTTTTTATTTTCACGCAGGCAAAACCGTAGGTAGAAGCTGTTACTTATAATAAAAAAGTTCCTTTACAAGGTTATATCGAAAAGCTGTTACGTTTAGAGGACGGAGCTGTATTTGATTAAAATGGAGGCACTCTAGTTCGTTTATTTGAATAGAATATCTTTAGATGTCTTTCACTGACCTTATGCAAAGCATAGTTCAAGTAGGTACAAAAGGCTGTCTTAAAAAATATTCGATTGTAAATTTTTGGCATATTAATAAAATTAGAATATTTTCTTCCCACACTTTCTTTTACCTGCGTGGGTGTTGGCATTTATTTTAATGAAATGATTTATTATATTGTGCCTTCGTAGGTAGTGTTATAAAATAGGAAAGTTAAGCGTAGGCGTTAGCTTGCCGTCTGACTGTCTGGTAACGTTCCGGACCAAGTTCGAGTCATCGACGGCGCGAGGTGTCTGCAAAACCAAAGAGCCCCAGTAGGGTCCTAATGTGGTTGAAAGGGAAACTCATGGTCCTGGAACGAAAAGTCATAGATGTGGTTTCAGTCAGTAAAAGTCTGACATGCCCTCCCACTCCAGCTCCATCATAGAGGGAAATGGAGTAGTGGTAGGCGGTCGCCTCAAAAATTCAAAAATCAATTCAAAATCATTTATTTCAAATAGACCATTTGCAGGCACTTTTGAATAGTCAAATGTCGGTCAGTCCAAGAAAAGTGAAGCCAAATAGGACGTTCCAAAACGTAGATCTCTATGGAGAAGAACGTGCAAGAAACTCCATGGACACTCTTTTTAAAATATATTGAGTTACATAGATCTTGGTTACATATTTCTTGTCGCTTCTAATATGTGAGCACAATGTTGGTAGATACGTAATAATAATAAGTTATTATTCTTTTTATTAAACGTAATTAAAAATAGAAACCGAATTAAGCCACTGGCAGCCAAGAGATGACCAGTCTCAACCGATGGCACCCGTTCACGGGCATGACACGTGCATCAGCCCCACTCAGCTCAACCATTTTAAAGGGAACCGAATGACCCAATAACACGTGCCACCACCAGCAAGACATTTAGGTGAGCATGACAAACTCTCAACTGCTATGCTCGTAATGTCAAACAAGTTGTAACCTAATAAAGATGCTCCATGGTGCTTCACATTCACAAAAACTTGAAAAAAAGAAGAAAGTGCTTCTACATTATACAATGCTATTAAATTATCATAAGCTCTATTGAAATAAACAAATAAATAAATAAAAAAAAATACATTTCGAAAGCAAAAAATACAAAAAGGGGAACAGTATCTCTTCCAATATTTAGAAATATATTTATAAAAAAAAAAAAAACTAATTTGAAGGTAAAAGTGGCTGTAGTTGTGGAGCAGGACCAGCATTTAGCCAAGCATTTTTGTCAAGGAGATAATCTTCCAGTTTATAATATGCTTGTCTACATAGTGTGCGTTTAATGCATGTTTTAAATTTTGACTCATTTAGTTGTAGAATCTCAATTGGTATTTTATTATAAAATTTTACACAGTACCCCATAAAAGAGCTACGTACTTTAGCCAATCTGAACCGAGGTTGATCTAATTTGTTCCTATTCCTAGTATTAAAATTGTGCCTGTCACTTATCTTAGTAAAAAGATGAATATTTTTCCGAACATACATGATGTTTTCATAAATGTATTGACAAGGGACCGTCAGGATGTTTATTTCTTTAAATAGTTCCCTAAGGGAATCGCGTCTGCGAAGGTTATATATGGCTCTGATAGCTCTTTTCTGCAGTAAAAAAATAGACTCTATGTCTGCAGCCCGTCCCCATAGCAAAATACCGTAAGACATAATACTATGAAAGTAACTAAAATAGACTAGTCTCGCAGTATCTAAATCAGTTAATTGGCGGATTTTTCTGACAGCATATGCTGCTGAACTAAGCCGTCCTGCCAGAGATGTTAAATGAGGACCCCATTGTAGCCTCGAGTCAAGCGTGATCCCTAGGAAAACCGTACTCTCGACGAACTCGATTTTCTCCTTGTTCAATACTATGTCGGAATAATTGCTTTTAACATTCGGTAACGCAAATCTTATGTTTTTTCCATTAAATACTAAATTATTAACAGTAAGCCAGTTTTGGACTTGCTGTAGAGCATTATTTACGTCATCAAGGTTTGTGGAACGTCTATTGATTTTAAAAATTAACGACGTATCGTCAGCAAACAATACAATATGTGGTTGTTTTTTTAATAGATGCGGTAGATCATTTATATATACTAAAAAGAGGAAAGGACCCAATATTGAGCCTTGCGGTACACCCATTTTGACTTTCAAACCCGGAGAATTGACACCATTTATCTGAACTTGCTGTTGCCTGTCAATTAAGTAAGATTTTACCAAGCTAAGTGCAAGTTTACCTAGCCCATAATGTTCAAGCTTTAAAAGCAAGGTTTCGTGATTAACACAATCAAAAGCCTTTGAGAGGTCACAAAAAATCCCTATCGCATCTTGGGCTTCTTCCCACGCTGCAAATATATGTTTTAATAAAGTGACACCAGCGTCAGTCGTACAACGACCTTTGGTGAAACCATACTGCTGATCGTGAAAGATTTTATTGCTGTTAAAATGGTAAAGCATTTGATTAAGCATAACTTTTTCAAACACTTTACTGAAAACCGGCAATACTGATACAGGTCTGTAATTATTAGTGTCCTTATGGTCACCTCCTTCTGCGAAGCAATAATGCTAGCAAAAAAGGAGGCCGAACGCATTAGGCAACGGCGCTCACAGCGCCCCAGCCGTCGCCGGGATTCCGATCCCGATTTTCGGCCACCGTAAGCGCGGGCTTGCGAACGGTGAGCAATGGATAGTTCGCTGTCCAGCCGTCTGGTGAGTGTGCGAACCAAGCCCAAGTCATCGACAGCGTGCACTGTTCTCGCGCGCCTCAAGGAGTTGTCAGCAACACCAGGGGCCTAGCCGGGTCGAAGGCTACTGGGGCCAGGGTTATCCGAAAGGGAAGCTCGGCCCAGGTGTGATGGGTAAGAAGGAACGAGGTAGGTTTTCCTAGTTAGTAAGAGTCTGACACTATCTCCCACTCTGCCCAAGGGCAGGGGATATCATTTGGATGATTTTTAGTAAACAAAAAAAAAACTACTGAGGGAAATCATTAAATAATTACCTATCTCAAAAAAAAAACCTTGACATGCAACGCATAACCAAAGTCGTTGACTATTTTATTCAAAGGTCGTAAAGAAGTTTAAATCATTGCTCACTCAATCCATCTTTTCTTTGGTTTGTCATAACTTTTGTTAGTAAAATGCATTTGATCTCTACTCTTTACTTGAACATACTAAAACAAACTACCCAAAGCTAGTTCATAATAATTATACCTACCAACCGAAAACTATCTAAGTTTAGGAGATCAAGGCATGCGAAACCTAATTGAAAGTTAGTTCTACACGTATCCCTAAGGTAATTAAGTCATGTGCTAACCTACAGAGGATTTCATAGTCGACTTAGTTATCCTCGGATAAACCCATCATTGATTTACGACGGTAATCAAAATAACTATGTGCCTAACAAGAGATTTGAAGAGATTGTTTTTATATATTATTATTTAAACTGGCCTGTTGGTGTAGTGGTTGGTGACCCTGACTGCTATGCGGAGGTCGTGCATTCGATTCCCACCCAGGATAAATGTTTGTGTGATGAGCATAATCATTTGTTCTGTGTCTGAGTGTAATTATCTATAATATGTATGTATTTAGAAATATAAAAGTATGTTTATCAGTTGTCTAGTACCTACCCATAACACAAGCTCTGCTTAGCTTGGGACTAGACGGCGTTGTGTGATAGTTGTAGAATATTATAATATTAAACTGCGTACAATAGTGGTACATAGTTGAACTGAAAGCAACAAGGCATTCAATACCAGTCAACGTTTAGGTTAAAAAGAATACAGTGTGGTAGGTGTGAACAATATTTAAAAAAATATGAAAAATCATTAAAACTAGGTAGGTGCTTTATAGTAACAATAAAGGACTTGATCAAAGGCCTAAGACTCCAGGATCCTGAGATTACATGAAAATACATTATAGATACCTATGCTAAAATAATAAGCTACTAAATACTACGGTTAAAATAAATCAAAATGTAATAATTATGACGAAGACCAGAGGTTATTCCCTGACGGCCCCGATCCCAGAGAGCACCGTACCGGAGGCACCCGATTTGTTGTTATTTTGATAAACTTAAATAAACAGTCAGTTTAGCTTAAGAGTACCATCAGCAAATGTTAAACAAAATTTCATTGCTAGTTTACTCGTACTAAAATTATTATAGGTAGGTTTAACTTTAAGAATAATTAGGGACAAATTGAAAATAATAGAAAAAATTGGGTGCCTGCTGTATGGGGCTTTCAGGGGATCGGAGCAACCTGACCTGACTACAAGCCAGGTCAGGCCAGACTAGGCAAGTAAGCAGACTTTATTTATTTATTTATTATAATCTTTATTGTACACCAAATAAACAAAATTATGGACAAACATTTAAAAGAATAAATGCACAATGGGCGGTCTTATCGCACAGGGCGATCTCTTACAGACAACCTTTGGATGGACTGAGAGAAAGGAGATAGATTAAGGGTTGTCAGTGTACAAACATTAGATATAATACTAACAAGATACATTAACAAAACTACATACATATAATACAAAAAAAAAAACATCATGATAATCATTTAAATCAAAAGACGTCCACTGCAAAGCTGGATGTATTCTCCCAAAACACATCAACTGAAAGTCCTATCGATTGAAAGTTCGATGCACCTTGTTGAGCTTGTAACACTGCGTCTTTCCGTTTGCGTTCACCACTTCAAAAACGTACAGCCCAAATTAGTTTGATTTTATCTTCTTTTATTTACTCTTTTTGTTATTTTGTATGACATTTTTAATATACGTGAGTTAAATAAATTTGTACTTTATTTTCACTCGTATTTTCTAATTTCAATATGAGAAATATTTTTTTGAAATAAAAACGTCACAGCAAAAAAAATCTTCTAAAAGATATAAATGTTTTTAGACTCACGACGGGAAACCTACTTCAAACTAAATGGCCATAAAGCTCTCTTCCATAATCCATAATGGCTTACACTACATTGATGTGAGGAGCTCCGATTTTTGCTCAATAGAAAATTCGTCTTTCACAGCCAAAGGAATGTTTACGCCCAAACCTTTTGACGCTAGAGTCGAAGAAAAATGTGTTCTGTGTTATAGGCATGACCCGTAAATAAAATGTGGTTGCGCCACTTAGTCGGTTGTTCCACGCTATTAGACAACATTCTGAGAGGAATTTCAAGTGTCGCGACCTTTTCAGGATTAGTTTTCGAGACGATGTCATTTCTCTTGCTCTCTGAGGTGTTACCATGACTGATGTTCTACAATTTGATCGTCTGGTTTAAGTCAGTCGGCTTGTTCACATAGGCTTTAGATTTTATTGCTTATTTTCTGCAAAATTTGTTTAAAAGTGGATAGTCATTGGAAGACTGTATTCAGCCTTTCGGTGTTTTACAGATTGCATTTTGGAGAGTGTGCGCAGGAATTGCATGACTTGATTCCGCCATCTCATTTCTATCATCGGACAAACCGATGGACGGCGAGTATCCACCCTTACGTTGTTGAAACATCTACGGTCCGGACTAAGCGTTTCGCCTCGTCATTTATACCGCGTACTTCGAAGGACTGGAACGGTCTGCCTGCTCCGGACTTCCCGTCCGATTATAATTTGGGTGTCTTCAAGGCTAGAGTGAACAGGCTCTTAATAAACTAGTGCGCTTCACCATCAACGATTGCATCACTGCTTACCATCAGGCGGGATCGCAGTCAAGTACTAGTTTATAACAGATAAAAAAAAATTCAGTCTGAGTCAAATTAAATTAAATTTTATTGTTTTTCTCATGGTTTAGTTATTTCAAGTAAAGTATAAGTATAAGTTTAAAGTAAAAGTTTATGTAAAAGTATTTTTTTAACTAGGCTTATTTTAGCTTCAGATTTTTTTTTATAGTTACGTAAAAAAAGAAATATGCTTTTATAGTCGGTGACATTCTCTACTGAAAATGATGGTACCAAAAAAACAAAATCGAAAATATAAAACAACGCGTTGATACCGCTCATTCACACTAAATTTTACTTTAACTCAACATTAATGTACAAAACTATTACTGAGACCCAAAAAACTAAAAACAAATAGCGCAAAAAGTTAATGGTGCAAACAGAAAAAGTTAAGACACCCATTACTTATAATAAAGCTACAGACACACTAGAAAAAATCCGACTTCGCGCTTCGCAAACTTTAGCTACTAAAACTATTTCGCCGAGATCCTTTGGCGACAGAAATAAGTCTGTTCCGGTTTATTAGAAGAAGCTAGATAAATACCTAGATATATTGTCTATGCCATCCTTGAAAGCTAAAAAGAGGTAACTCAATCCAAATGAGTTCCGAGAAAAGGAGGTTTTTGAAAGAAAAATACATTTTAATGACATTTATTCACGGTGTCTCCTTTTTTTCCAACTTTCCTTTTGCAGGAATGATTGAAGAGATTTTTATAGAAATAAGCATTACCTTTTTACCTATTTTTCTGTTTCATTCTTCTTATCTTGTATTAGACACGATGATGATGTTGCTATCTAGCCGATTTTAGTTACAGCGACAACATCTTTTTGGCACCTTATAGACCATAGTGGAGGAGCCAAAAAAATGTTGTATATAAATGTGATATATAAATGTGTACATAAATTGTTAAATAAATAAAATTTTAAAATAGCTTTTATCTACCCTATTGGGATAGTGGTATGCGGATACCAAATATTTATGCTATTTAAAGTCTATAGGCATGTTTTATGTAAGTTAAAAAATAATATAGGTTTAGTCGCTGTATGATATTGTAAAAAACAAATAGACTGATTTAGTTTGGCATCTACCTGTGTATGTCATGTCTCTTATTTTATGTAGCAATGGATGCAAGTGTCTTTTTGCCAGCATTAAAAAAAAACGGGTTTATCGCTAATCCTATCACAAAAGAACAGAATTAAGAAATTTTTGAGATACCGCTTTTTGGTTTCTGAGGGTTGTGAGCTAAGTCTAGGATTCTGGTGCAAACCGTAAACCCTGTGGTTTTAAATCGTTATCATTATTCTCTGCTGTGTTCGTAGAGAAGATTTTTCTAAAGAGGATTGTTTTTAGTATTTTTGGTGTGGTTAGTTTTTTTAAATGGACAATAACTGTTTAAGAGCCGGTTGTAGTCACAAAGTATTTTGTATAAACTCCGCTCCAATCTATGTCGACTTCAAGATCCCATAACGGCGATTTTATTTTGATAAAAAAATGTCTTTTCTAATGCGGGTGAAATTTGCAAAAGATTATAATATTTGTACAATTAAAAAATAAATTGCCTGTGGTTTTATTTTGACATTGTCATAATAATTTTATATTTTGAAGAATAACGTTGGCTGACGAATAATCTCCTTTTGAAGATCTGCTGGAACTAATTTCTTTTGGAAATTAGCAGTACCTTCGTACAATTTTTTATATTGTTTATGCGTGTACATAAATTGTAAAATAAACAAATGTTACTCAAAACTAAGTAGCCAGGTGTGTACCTACGTAAAAAAAAAATAGCAATCATTAAGAAATTAACACAAGCAAAGATAACATAACGCTTAACCCAATAAAATTCTATTTTAGTTCAAAAATCCATCCCCATTTCACTTCAACTAAAAATTCAGATTAAAAACCTGTATCTTGGTATAAAATGCAATATTAGAGCAGGCACATAGACCGCAGCCGCACTTATAAATCATCCCCCTGACATTATAGTCCACGTATTGTATGGAACGCAATTTCACGGGTGGCATTCAAAAATGGATATATAGACGATATGGTGCAACCGTCTGTACGGAAAGAATGTGTAGTGTTGGACAGTCGCAGCAAATATTATGACTGTTGAATTTAAAGAGTTGCAGTTTAAAACGAATATAAAGTTGCTAGTGGTAAAAATAATTTTATAGCTCGTGATATTTTCGTAAATGGCAAGTTTGTGGATTTAATTTTTATTTTGTGTGAGTGAATTTGAATGGATATTGGAACTGAGTGTTATTTAATGGTTTAATTTTTTTGACGCTTCTAAAACGATTTCAATTTATGAAATGTACACAAATTTTATTTTTAGAGATATGTTTGCACACATTTTATATTATTCAATATCAATATTAAAAAAAAAAAGCAAACACGATTTACATGTAACGTGATTTCGTAGAAGTAACGTGGTTTGTTTGTCATAAGAGGTAAAATTATTGTGGTAGTACCAGGTTGTACTGATCCCATTACAAAATCAATTTAGCTATTCTTTTTATTTAGAAAAAATAAGCGGTTTCTGTGATAGTCTCTGCAAGCAGTAGTTATTATAGACCCCGCGGATTCATAGATTACAATTTTTATTGTGCTTTTGGGTACAAAGCTGTTGGGGGTGTTGGGGGAGGCCTATGTCCAACAATTGTCGTCTTTTGGCTGAAATGATGATGATGTACAAAGCTGACTGATCTACATTGTTCTCTTCTATTTATAACTAATATTTTTATATGTAAATATTATAGAAACAATTTTTTTTTTAAAGTAAGGTAATCATGGAATTCCTTGTACACCAAAATAGTAACAATTTCACAGAAAATTAAATCTATGGGTATATTGGCGGTCTTATTCGTAACAGCGATATCTACCCAACAACCTTGGGATGGACTATAAAAACTAAAACTAAAAAAGGACCCCCGCACAAGCAATATTAATCAACAAAATTAATTAAGGGATAAAAATAATAATATATAGGTAACATATATATACAATATAATGTGTTACACAATTAAATGAAAGCGAAAAAGAAAAGAAGAGAATAAAGGTTAGCGATGGAAGAAATTAAAGAGTAGAAGGTAGTATTTTATAATAAATGTTAGAACTAAGCCAACAACAAATAAAGTAAACGATTAAAACTGAATAAAATCGTTAATATTGCTATTCTTACCAAAATAACTACGTATTAAAAAAAAATCTCTAAGAAAAAGATCAGTCACACATGTACTTTTATTGCCAACCGTACCTCTCTTCTGAATGTGATTGCATTCTCGAAAATGCAATCTTTCTCAGTATTTCCAAATACACGAAAATTCATCATTTTGTATTGAGCTTTTATCCCTTAGAGGGTGAATAGATCCCTTGCTTGTATGAATGCATTCAGAATATTTTATTTGACAGTTGTTATTTATTGAGAAAAACTTTGCCCTACTATTCCTTATGTTGTGGTCAAGAATTTATGGCTAACACGACACAATGAGCGCATATTATTTGCATGACACCCTTTTCGGTGAAGTAGTTTAATTTAATGCGAGTATGTAGGGCTTACGGACTACAAGCAATCGGTAGCTCACCGTTTGGCCGTTGAATAAGGATGATGGCTAAAGGAATTGACGATACGTCCATCAATCCAAATGGAATGGACGTCTTCCAAAATCGTCTCGTGAATGTGATAAACGTATGCCAATCAAATGGACATCTTCCAGCGTTGGATTTCCAAATGGATTGAAATCCATGTATCCAAATAGACGTCATTCACGGCCGACTGTCAAAATCAAAAACGTGCGCCACGCAATTTGGAAGCCGTTCGAATCGTCTGTGAATGAGCGAAACCCCGTCAATTTTTTTGTGATATTTGTCTCAGTTTATGTTCTATGTTGACGAAGGGTACATGCGATGGAATGCAAGAAAGGTCTGAGTCTATGAAACCAGGATTGTTTTATTTATAATTATGCCTACGCCTGCGCGTAACTTTGTATTAGAAGTAATTGAAAAATATAAATCGCACCTTGATTATCACGACGGGGAAAAGAGCAATGTAGCTGTTCATACATTTTCTCCTACGTCTTTTGTCTCTTTTTACCAAAATACATATTGTCGCCACAATTAAAAAATCCATTGTCAGAATTCTAATCTTCGAAGTGGCGGCGCTTACGTCCAAATTGAAGTAAGTCGATGTGCCTTCAAACTGAAGTGCTTCCATAAGGATCTATTCCATTTAGAAGCATTGCAAACAGACGTATTGTGAATGGTTACCTTAAGTTAATAGTGTATAGTTTATCACACGTGCCTCAAAATTGAAAGTGTCAAGCATAAACTACCTGTTAGGGCTGAGAGAACAGTTGCAAAAGTGGCCTTGGCTATAGAACGCAAAGAGCAACTGAAGGACACAAAGTGTTACTTAGTAAAATACACGCTCTCTCGGTCCACCTTAGAGCAGAAAATATCATTGGATGGGATACATATAACTACATAACAGTAGGTACTATTACAATTACGTTAATGTTTGTTCCAGAAACAATAAAAAGAATAAAAAAAAACATGATTAATTGATTCAAAAGAAGACCTAAAAAGCTTGTAGATGCAGCTGTACTCGAAAACGATAATTAACGTTTTAAAACTCCTTAATTTATATTCCAAATGGACGACTCAAGGAAGTAATAAAGAGACAACCGAAAAAAAAATAGAAAGTAGAAAAAACCTTTTTCATGTTTTTCGTTCGAGTTTTAAATTAGAAAAGAAAAATGCCATAATTGATGATTTCAAGAATCTTTCTGAGATATCCTTTGCTTGTTATAAAAAAAAGCTGTGTTATTTTATGGTGTAGGGTTGTACTATCTTAGCAGGTAGGGTAGTGCCAAATTACTGCATTATAAAATACTGTCGAATTACAGTACACACACAAGTAAGCTAGAATTACATTAGACCAATGCACACGTGCATAACGCCTGATTTTTACGTAGAAGGACATCGCGTGGCGTTGCTAGGCGTATATCAAATATAGCTCTATAAGTCTAGTTTCCATATAAAATTATGGAGTACACACGTATGTATGAGCAGTACAGTTCTAGCTGTAGTCATAAATAGTTTGTTGCACTATCGTAGTGTCGAACTGCTGTCACACAATTGTTTGTCACACCATCGTTTAGTTCCTCTATATTTATTACACTTTTTGAACTTTAAGATGAACGCACATATCCGAAACGAACGCGTCGAATGAATTGAAAGAAAATCAGAAATTTTTATTCTCGTGTCCTTTCAGACTCGGACGATTTGACGTGGACAGGTGTGCGGGGTTGCTAGACCAAGCTGGTTGCGCTGCCAAATTGGTTGCGCAATCAAACGTGTACCCGGTAAGTAACTCTGTATAAAAATAGAGCTGTATACATTTTGTTGGTAACGACGACTATTTGCTCCACAATGATGTCCTGGTGAAATATAACCCTTAAGAGGTGACTACATGGTTGTAATCCAAAGTCGTAACCAAGGTGACCTTGCTAGTTGTAATCCTTGTAGACAGCAGTTGTAATCCATGAATTTCAAAGCCCTTGGTTGGGAGGCGTGTTTTCCCAATCAACGAAAGTGTTGGCGCGTGGATTACATCCATGTAGCCGCAATACAATCCAAACATACAAACCAAGGTCACCTTGGTTGGAACACTAGTTTGAAACCGTGTAGCTAACCCAGAGAATCACACAAGTGCATTCGAACTATGGTAAGTCGCAGTAGTCATATGTAGTAGTTTTGTCAGTACGTTTGAAGATTTTTCTATATTATATTTAACAGACTCTCATTTATGTTTATTGAAATCAAAACAAGATTAAATCCAAGGTTTCCACATAATTTACGGGTATGAAGTTCAAAGGAAAACAACTCTTCCTCGCTTATCACGCATACTATCTTATGTTTAAATCCCCTCGTACATTGCATGATTTACCTTTGCTTTCGTCCTTTTGATGCGTGCGCTCTATAGAAAGAGGTCGCAGTGCTAGCGATTTATTTTATTTTAGCTCTTCCCAGTAAAATGAGTAGCAAAACCACCTTGAACAGCTCATCATCGTAACTGGCATGGCTGATGGCATACGACCAAGAGGCCGCAGCCCTATATATGAAATATGATTTTAAATTTTTAATAATATTGAATTTTACTATCTGTTATTATTATTTTTAATTTTTGTTTTTTTAACTTTTTTAATAATTTTGATTTAGATGATTTTTGACAAATTGAATTTTAGATAATTTTTGACAAATGATGAATTTTGAATTTTACTATCTGTTATTATTATTTTTAATTTTATTCATTTTTGGTAATATTTTATAAAATACTAGTGGTTGACATAATGAAGTTGTGACATTATTATTTCTTAGTGTGTTGATATTGTTTTATAATTGTGATTATTTTTAAATTTTATTGATTTTATTGGAAATGTTTTAGCTATTATTAATTTATTTTCTATTTTTTTTTTTTGTAAAATATTCAGACACAATTTATATTGTTAAAATTAAAAAGTAAATGAAATGAAATGAAATAAGATGGGCAGATCAGGTCCGCTCCACACTGGACACCCAATTACACGTTGCACTTCATGACGCTAAGAACCGTCACAGATGGTGAGATACCATCAATACGAAGCTAATCCAGCGGGAACTTCACGACCCTCATAATGAGGAACACGACTCGAGGAGGACGACATTAGAGAAAGTTTGAAAGTTGAAGGGAATCGTTCAAGGTCAAGTGAAGAGAAGGAATGAAAATAGAGTTATGAGCATACATGTGGATGGATGGACAAGGAACGTAAGAAAAGATAGATGGATTGTATGAGGAGTGGTAAAAAAAAACGAGTTGGCATGACGAGTAACAGGACAGAATGGAAGAACAAAGACCGGTTGCGCTGACAACAGATAACACGGGACTAGGGCAAAATGGGCAAATTTCATTTTATATTTAATCTGTGTTCCGTGAAATTGTACGTGGTGTCACAGGCCCAATCAGAATACTAGCGCTGCGTTATTTTATTTAAATATTGCAACATGATATTCTGACATATGAGCTTTTACTGGCCTCGCATTTTTTGTTATTTTTTTATATTTTGTCGTTATTGTTTTTATAGTTTATTTTATGGGTGTTTATTCCGTTCTGAACCTACAAGACTCGAATACTTTTGTCTTTTGCCTTTTGTTTAGAAAGACAGATCTTTCTTTAAACTGAAGTATGCATCACACTTGTTCTCAAGGTAATCATCCCCGGTAATGCATTACGCGAGATGGGTAGCTAGTCATCCTATATTAACCAGGTCTAGGTCAACTTCGTAGGGGTTCAGCAGGGTCGAAGCCTACTGGAGCCAAGAATCTGTTTCTGAAAGAAGAGGCCCCATTACGAAAGACAACGAAGGAACTAGATTAGGTTTTTAGTCAGTAAGTCTGATATTATCTCCCACTCTGCCCAAAAGCGAGAGAAGTCTTACGCTCCCATCAAAAGAGGGTCTAGGTTAACTGGCATTTCACGCGTCATCAGCATCAGTGACAAGGCCTACTCATCATCATCTTCCTTCACTTGTTCCATCGTATTTGGGGTAGGAGGAACTCTTTTTCTTCTTCCATTCTGCCCAGTCACTCGTTATGCTATTACTAACTTCCTCTTCTTTCATATCACTCTTCACATAATCCATCCGTCTTTCTTTGGCCTCTCTCTTCCTCTCCAAGCTACTCATAGCTCTTCCTGTGTACTCATAGCTCTTTTAGTAACATGACAGGGTCTACTAGGTGACAAAATTAAAAAAAAAATAGTTTCATTACAATTTTATTTATGCCACCGCCATCACACGGTCCCATTCTTTATCATCAACCCGCCAATCCGCCATCTTGGAAATGCGTCCTCTCTAATTAAACTTCAAAGGTAGGTAAAACGCGTTTCGAGTTTTCCGTGCAAACGGTATTAAGGTAAACTCGATAATTACTCTGGCTTAATTGTTGCTTGAGTTACAGGAAAGGTCGAATATTATGATAGTACTCGTATCAGGTGACCGGCTTGTCACAGTTTATTTTGATAGTATTGAGAGGTTGTTTTTTTTTTTTACGCTGGGAAAAATCATCCAATGACAACTACCGCTCTTGGGCGGAGCGGGAGATAGTATCAGACTGTTCCTTCTAGCCTTCATACCGGGGCTCGAGTTCCCTTTCGGATAAGCCTGGCCCCAGTAGGCTTCGACCCGGCTGGGTCGTCGACGATTTGGGCTTGGTCCGGACAATTACCGGACGGCCGGACAGCCAGCTACCCATTGCTCACTGTCCACAAGCCCGCGCTTACGGAAGTGGTTGGTTTGTCAGTCTCTTTTGATAGTTAGCTTGTCATAGTCTAAAAAAGGAAAAACTTCATTCTTTTTCTTCAAGTCGTCTGAGAAGTCGTTCTTTTTTTTTGTACCTTATTCAAAGATATCGATTTTAACGTTTTTTTTTTTTGTTTTGCATCATTTGTCTGCGAAATGTTCTGCTGACAAACTTCGGAGTAACGCTATGAGATTCTATAATCATCATATCAACCGAAATACGTCCACTGTTTGACATAAGCCTCCCCTAAGAGTCGCCACAACGACCGTCACGCATTCATCGGATTCCCGCGACCCTGACCAGGTCATCGGTAGATCAAGGGACATAACAGAGAATGGGCAGCAGCATTCTCTGTAGGCAGTAGATTTCAACAACCACACTGTGATTGCCAACCCGCCTGCCAAGCGTGGTGATTATGGCAAACCCCCCCATGAGATTCTATAATAAATGATAGCAAATCTTTCTGGATTAGTTACCGGCCTCATCTAGTTTGAATTGACCAAAAAAAAAATTTGTAAAAGCGTTTTTTTTAAAAAAAACTTACTGACTAAAAAACCCACTTGGGTTTTTTAGTCAGTAAGAGGCTGACACTATCTCCCGCTCCGCCCAAGAGCGCGAGGGATAATTTTTACTCACCGAAAAAAAAAAGACGTGACATCCATCAACCCGCACTGGGCCCGCGTGACGACAGATTGCGGCCCATTCCCTCTCCTAGAGAGAAGGCCTGAGTCCCAACAGTGGGAACATTATAAGGCTGATAATGCTATACTGATACATGAAACATCGTCTTAAAAACAATAAATTAGGCGGATATCAAAGCCCGCTATTTCGACCAGAACGCTCCGTCTCCCATAGGTGTGATTTATCTCAATAATTGGACCTCACGTCACGAGACGAGCTATTTGTTTGAAGATACTCCGATCCTACTTGGATTTTATTCGGAACGAAAGGTCTTCGTTTGTTTTTATCGATAGAAACGAAGTCTTATGTAAGTTGAGATAGTTAGAAATGGTTATCATTATTATTACAAGCTTTTATTTAGTTTCATCTGTCCCGATGTTGGTCTGTCATCAAATCTTACAAATTAGATTTGATCCACTTCCCGGTTACCGATTGAGCTGAAATTTTGCATACATATGCAAATCAGATGACAATACAAAATTCTGGACATAGAACTGATCTGATGATGCAAGCGGAAGGTGGCCGTAAGAACTCGGTAGTTAAATCACACAACCCCATCGAGTTTAGTATAATTCGTCTCTTGACGGGTATTAATTATAGAGATATACTGCGCTATAAAAGCTTACTATGAAAAAAAGATTTTAATTAAAAACTTGTTTATTCTTTGTTTATCACACTGAAGGTATTTTTTTTTAGGGTACTGAGAACAGTAATCATTTTTTTTCTTCATCGTTTCAAAAAATTAATAGGAGGTAAAAGCTGAAATTTTCCTAGAAAATTTATTTCTAGTACCGCTGTAATTACAAATGGGTTTTACTCATTAGCAGTTTGTAAAATAAAGCCGGAGAAATAATGAATGAAGTGTTGATTGCGGGATGAATTTAAAAAAAAAACAACGTAGTGTAAACCAAAATAGGTACCTAAACAAATAAATAATTTATTATTTTTTTACAGGTAAAAGTTATTAGTTTATTGAAAATTCCTTTTTTTTCTATAAATTTGTCCTGGAAAAAATAAACGTATTTATGCAAAATTATAAGGTCAAGTTTTTACAGTAAGTAAAACTTGTATTTTTCGCATAAAAAGATAAAAAATATGACTTTTCACTTGGATGGACCAAGCTCCATACATTGAAGATCATTCTCCTTTACTAAACTATTTCTTTTCAAATAAATATGTATGCAATACATAATATTGCAAAATAATGAAAAAAATACATTATTTAGTATCGTGAATAAACATTGTACTCATAAACAAATTTCATTTTGTATCAGTCAATTAGATACTCAGGCGTATTTCAAATTCACGGAACGAAATATGAATCGCCATTATCTAAAACGCCAGCCTTGAATTTCCTTTAATATCTCAAAATTGGCTTACTTTAGCAATGAGGGGACACTCATTTTTCTCTATTATATTCCACATTTACTGAAAATAGACTTTATCCATAACACAACAGAGTTCCATTTCGTAGGCATTGAAGATTTTTCATCAACAAATTCGTAGTATGGAGACAGGTTTCAGTAGTTGGATTTGAAAGATAAGAATATTATAGGTGCTTTCATTTCCGTTGAGTTTGAATTAAAATGGGGTGCATTAGGGTGTTGAACTTTAGACTTTTGTACAATGTAACGACAGTAAAATAATGTAGAAATTGTATTGCATTATAAGTATGGTGGTACAAACTTGAGATAGGTAACACGTGTTTGCATATTATAGAAATCCAAAGATAATAATTGGAGTTGATTGGTTTATTGGACTTGGTTGGTTGGCTGGATAGTTGGTTATTGACAGGAGTAGTGGTAGCCGACTGGCAATGGTTCCGACTTACGAGTTGTAGGTCGCGGGTTCAAACACTGCCAGGCGCATTACTTTGCGTAATTTGTTTCATTACCACTGCTGTCAAAACGGTGAAGGAAAACATCGTGAGGAAGCCGGCATGTCCTAGAACCAATAATTCGAAAAAATGTGACATTCATCAACCCGCACTGGACCCGCGTGGTGGATTACGGCCCATTCCCTCTCCTAGAGAGGAAGCCTGAGTCCCAGCAGTGGAAACATTAAAAAAGCTGATAATAATGATGATGATGAGTTGGTTAGTTGAAGTTCAAGTTCCCAGAGCGATCTGACATAACTTATTTTTACATGGATATTATTTTTCTTCTGCCCTACCGTAGTGCGAAGCTGTCAATTGGGACTGGTCAACTCTTAACTGCCAGTGGCTTATTTTAATTTCTATTTTTTGAATTGTTTTTTTTTTACCTTTTTATTTACATTATTCTCACATATAATTTGCGATAAGAAATAAGTAACAGATGTTTCTGATATGTAACATGATTTAAAAGATTATCCATATAGTTTCGTGCAAATTCTTATCCATAGAGATCAACTACGCTTTGTAATGTGTAAATCAGATCATTTTAATGTGTGTGTCAAATAAAATCAAAAACTTTAAATCTTTTTGATTTGATTTGTTATGACCACTCTTTGTCCAAAAGGCAAACATTATGTTGAATCTTGGTACCTAACTGAAGAAAACTTTGACTTACCCTGTTGTAGTTCGTCAAAGTCAGACACAGGGACTGTCTCACTCCACCTGTGAAGCGAGAAAAATTATTATTCCATTTCCGTCCCCTAAAAATAAACCATGTGTCAAATCATTATCATTTATGGATTACTTATAAGCTGTAAGTGTTTGATATGAAGAAGTAGAAATAAAGTCACCCAACTGAGCTTGCGACTTATATGATGATAAATACTGTTCCCGAAAACCAGTTTGGAACTTTCTTAAAGATACGTCTAGCTGCATGTGTTAACTGTATGAATAAATCGAGCTTATGAAGTCCGACAGTAAGGAAAACTGCACTGCAGAATGAAGATGCTGTTCCATTGGTGCGTAGGAGGTATACGAAGACGCTACGCAAGTTAGGTGCGTGGGTATATTTTTCTGGCAATTGTAACACACAGATTTTGTGGCACATAACTACCCCACCAACCTACACAAAAAACGACTTAAATTTATGTCTCCGTAACTTCAATGTGTGGGATACACGTTCTAGCTAGCCTTTTGGCTTTGAATTTCGTTATCCGATTTAGACTCTCTATCATTTCACTACAGTCGAATTAGTCTATCTTCTGCTGCGGATGAGTAATTATTCGAAAAAAAAAAAAATTGAATGAACAAAGTTAAAGCTAAATAGCAGATTTTCAGAGGTCTTTATTGAATTAGTTATACACGTGTTAGAAACCTAGATAATAACCGAAAAATGCCTGTGTTTCCAAAATACATATAGAAATTTATGTAATAACGTCATAATTGCGTAAGACTGGTTGTAGGGAAATAATTATCTCGGGTTGTTTATGAGACATTCTCTCGGTTTCAACGAATTATCGTTTACGATTTGTAACGTCTTGCGGTCTCAATCCAAAGACTTCAAATCGTGAAGCTAGACAATATACACGTGAACAGAGTGAGTAGCAACGGAACTGCGCCTTTAGATTCCCCCCAGGGCCATATATCATGCTTTAGTGACGTACTGAAACGATTGTAGGCGTTCAGTGTGGGTGTTGTCTGTTTATGCACTGCTTCGCCGATTTGCATGCGATTTAGAAGCGATTTGGTTTTGTTTTGTTCTGTAAGTTATGTTGGTAGCAGTTAAGACTGCCTGATTTGCACTAAAAAATAATAAAATTGTAATCTGTATCGTTTATTTGTCAATATTTAACATACCTCCTAACAATACGAGCCGCGTCCAGAAGAACTGCTTTCTAAATCAAACCCTTAATCCAGTCGCCTAAAGAGATAACTTGCTATTAATTAAGCCGTTGGCTGTCACGACTATCGGTACAATGATATATTTTTTTTCTATAATGCAAAATAAGATTATTAATGATATGTCACGGAACAGTAGGCGTTTCGAACCGACATGCTGTCGTAATAATAAATTACGGATCAAATAAGCAATCGCTGTAAGGTTTTTCGTGACAGGATTTTTCGCACTAACGTTACATCGTACCTACCAATAAACCATCGGTGGAATAAAAAATCGTAGGAACGAAAGCTTCTTGAAATGTACGTAAAAAAACTGGCCAAGTGCAAGTCGGACTCGCATGGAGGGTTCCGTAGCAGCAAGTAACATAATATAAAAGTTCTTGTAGTTCGTTGTAACATTGATCGATGTTTTAATAATAATGTTTTTTTTTTAATTTATGCCGTATTAAAAAAAACTAGTTAGTTACTAGATCTCGTTCAAACCAATTTTCGTTGGTAGTTTACATGGTAATGCACATCATTAATTTTTTTTAGTTTTATCATTCTCTAATTTTAGAAGTTACAGGGGGGACACACATTTTAGCACTTTGGAAGCGTCTCTCGCGTAAACTATTCAATTTAGAAAGAAATGATTTTAGAAACCTCAATATCATTTTTGAAGACCTATCCATAGATACCCCACACGTATGGGTTTGAAATAAAAAAATTTTGAGTTCCAGTTCTAAGTATGGGGACCCCCAAAATTTATTACTTTTTTTCTATTTTTGTGTAAAAATCTTAAAGCGATTTACAGAATACATCTACTTACTAAGTTTCAACAGTATAGCTCTTATAGTTTCGGAATAAAGTGGCTGTGACATACGGACGGACAGATAGACAGACAGACAGATAGACAGACAGACATGACGAATCTATAAGGGTTCCGTTTTTTTGCCATTTGGCTACGGAACCCTAAAAATATTGTTTTCTATTATACGATTTTACTATATAATATTCTAAACAGCTGTCAATCCTTTTTGATAGAACAGCGTTTGCCGGATCAGTCTGTTTTTAATAAAAATCTGGCAGTAAGATTTATACACTACCTTTTTGATAGAATATATCAGAATCCTTTGAACATAATAAATAAATAAATAATAATATCTGTAAAATGTTTGAACTCTTATTTTTACTTTAATAAATAATAATATATTATTTATTTTTATGAGGACCATAGGGTCCTGATTTTGAAAGGCCTATGAGGGGTGAAGCCAACTTGCATAGGCCCTTTAGACATTTTCGGAACGAACCAACTGACAATTTTATTAATCTAGAAATATATTAGTCGCGCGACGTACACGTGGACTGATTTGTAAATAGAACGACGTCGTGTGGTGTTACTTGGGGTAGATCTAGAGGAGCTGTACAAGTCTAGTTTCCGTATAAAATGTGTGGAGACCGACGCGCCTAGATCGGTGTGTGTAGCACACGTGTGCACTGTGTAGTTCTATTTTTATCCCTGTACGCGCTGTGTCGCTGGACTGAAAGACAATTCACAGTTGGTGGAAAACTATTGGGACATATGGAAAACAAAGATATACGGCTATGGTTTTACAGGAATAGAGCGAGGCTGTGGAGAGGAGAAACAGAGAAATATTAAAGTCAAAGTCAAAATTCAAAGTACTTTATTTGCCAGAAACATGGTAATAAGGTTATTGAATACAGTAGGTACTAAGTTCTACATATTTCACCAATGATTGGTTTACAAATATTAGGTAGTATAATATAATTATGTCATTTAAAATTATTAAACTTGAATTAAACATTATTTATACACATCCTACATTAAAAAAGACCACAATTGAATAAAAATATTATTTTGCAGTTTTAACATGTCTCAATTCGATATTTTATATTACGTCACTTACATTTTCTTGCTAGGTCATTCTTGTCATTAAAAAATCTCTTAATTAATCAATAGGATTGCTCACAATCTCTGCTCCTCTGATTTTGTGCAATCCTATGGGTTAATATTTTTCCATTTCTCCGCTTAACAGCCTCACTCCGCTCCTGTGGACAGGCAGCCTTATGTAAACGGTTTACCAATGTGTACCAAGAACTTATTTAAGACTGTGACCTCTACCTGAACAATGTTATTAATATTATTCTTATCCATACTACGCTTGAATCGGCTGTCAATCAAACTACTGTTAAATAGTTAATTAGTACAAAGCAACCGTCAGTCTGACAATCATAATCTTTTAATAATATAATATTAGTTTAGATTTGATAGGAGTCTATAACTTTGTGATTTTTGATATGTGGTTCGGGTTTCACAGATACTAAAACTCACCTATATTGTATATCTTACTTACAGGTATGCGAAGCCGCTGGCAGAAACAAGTTATTGTATATCGAAGTCGCTAGAACCAAACTTATACCGGTGAAGTTCTTTCTCTTCACTACTTGTTTTCATATTCAGTATTTACTTAAAAGATAAATGTTCAGTAAGAAATAAAAAACCTGCTCCCCAGATAGTGAACTCAAAAAAATATCGTGGCAAACTTCTAAGAATGTGTATGATATTCTTAAGAAACTAAAACTCAATATTCGTACAAAAGTCTCGTGTAAACTTACTTCAAAGACTGTCAGAATCTAAGGTTACCAATGTGTTCGAAAGGGCAATGAACTCTTCATTTTACTGTCTATTGAACAATACAAGATCGATGCGACGGGTTTCGGCGTAAGATTTTTGAACTCATAGATCTCTATTTGTTTTTAGCTTTTTGTCGAGTGAATGCGTCAGACTTATAAAATGGTCTATCATTTGTAAACTGTTTGTCTTTAACTGATTTATATATTACCTTTAAAATAGATTTCTATTTGTTTTTAGCTTTTTATCGGGTGAACGCAAAAAAATGTATTAGTCTGACTTGTGAAATGGTCTATCATTTGTAAAGCAGTAAAAGCATAGATGCGCATTATTTTATTTTAACTTACAGGTGCTTGTAGTTAGGCGCTGGTGAAATTTATATTAATGCTACTTTGTAAGATAAGATGCATGTTACTAAAAGAGTTATGAATACATGTGGATGGATGGAAACGGAGAGACAGAGGGAAGGCGAAGAAAAGGTGGATGGATTATGAGAGGTGTGATATGAAAGAAAAGGCAGTCAATGATAGCGAGACTGCTGACAGAATAGAATGAAAGAAAAAAGTAACTTGTGTTGACCCTAAGTAGTATGTGACATTGGCAGGAAGACTGCTTTGTTTCATTATAAAAAAGTGCACGTCTTTTACTATTTTTGGTAAAAGACGTGCACTTTTACCAACCATAGTAAAAGCAGACTGCTCTCTTAATAGACGTACAAAAAATAATATTCTAACTGTCGTTATTTTTCAATTGCTTTTCCAATTCCATTGAAGATGTATGCTTATTTCATATGTATTTACATTTCTATTTATTTAAGACGTCATCTCAGCCATTTTTAATCATTTCATCGTTCACATTGATCATTTATTGTTACTTTGTTATTATTACTTACTGGCACGTACACAAAACTTTCTTGATGATAAATTTTCTGCATCACATTGCAAACACTCTATCAATTAAAGGTAGCCAGCCATTTATGCTAGGGCCTGTCAGGTTTGCTTGTACTGTCACGTATACCTTAGCGTGTATGGCTACCTTAAGAAAAATCTGGATGAACGCTACATATTCAATAAAAGAAAATACGAAACTAAAACATTCAAATTTCCGTTTTTTCCTAAAGCATATTACTCAGATACAAACACACGTACAATCACATTTTTCATATCAATAGCAGGCCAGTTGCCCGGAGCGACTATATCGAACCAGCCAGCTAGTAGCCGGTCTAGAATGTGTAATGCATTCGGAATTCCCGTCCACGTAACATGCAAACTAGTATCGACTATTAGGTTGTGTATTTTTGATGTACGATTGTGAATATTTTTGTGAGAGCTATGAAGAATTGTACCATTGGCCTCAATTTAGTAATCTTAGTTCACCATGTAATGGAAATTTAGTTGACTGGAACATTGGTAAATATACAAATTACTAGGTACTGCTAGTGGCTTTGCCCGCATGAAAGTACAAAATTGTCTCAAATGAACATACTTCTGGGTTATAATCATCTCACAGAAGGTGTAAAAAGTTGAGTACTCAACACAGTAGGATAAAGCTTTGTCTTGGGCGTTTTTAATTCCTCACTTCACTCATCATCATCATCATCATATCAGCCGAAAGACGTCCACTGTTGGACATAGGCCTCCCCCAAGCGTCGCCACAACGACCGGTCCTGTGCGTCACGCATCCATCGGGTTCCCGCGACCCTGGCCAGGTCATCGGTCCACCTTGTAGGAGGCCTACCAACGCTGCGTCTTCCGGTACGTGGTCGCCACTCCAGAACCTTTCATCCCCATCGACCATCCGTTCTGCGTGCAATGTGTCCTGCCCACTTAAGTTTGGCGATTCTTCGAGCTACGTCGTTTACCTTGGTTCTCCTGCGGATATCTTCATTTCTGATGTGATCACGCAAGGAAACTCCAAGCATAGCCCTTTCCATCGCCCTTTGGGTGACTTTGAGTCTTCTTATGAGGCCCATTGTAAGTGACCACGTTTCGGAGTCATAAGTCATCACTGGCAACACGCACTGGTCATAGACTTTCGTCTTGAGACAGTGTGGTATATTGGACGAGAAGACACCGCGCAGCTTCCCGAACGCGGCCCAGCCAAGTCGGATTCGACGATTGACCTCTTTCTCGAAGATAGACCCTACCCAACTGGACCGTCTGTCCCAGGTAAATGTAATCATCCACAACTTCGAGTGTACAGTCTCCGATCTTAATAGGAGTGGGCGCTACATGGATGTTAACCATAACTTTGGTTTTGTCCATGTTCATCTTAAGTCCCACTCTTTCGGAAGCTCTACTGAGGTCACCGAGCATTGTACTGAGTTCCTCCGTAGTCTCAGCCATGACTATTATGTTGTCGGCAAACCGAAGGTGAGTGATGTACTCGCCATTCACATTAATGCCTAGTCCTCTCCATTCCCGAACCTTGAAGAAATTCTCCATTGCGGCCGTGAACAGTTTCGGAGAAATGACGTCTCCCTGTCTCACACCTCGCTGCAAGAGGATAGGTTTCGATGTCTGGTCTTGAAGTCACTTCACTCAGGTTTATATAATAAATCCCTCGCAGTTCTCGGGAGTAAATTAAATATTGCATTCAGGATTAAAACTTAGTAACCTTCGTTTTGTTTTCAATTCAACATACCGCCCGTGACTAATACGTTTTCTATTATACTTTATCCCATAGTTATATATTCTACTATTGGTGTACTATTTCTTGGGGTAGTATGTCATAAAATAAATTCCACTTTGGAGCCAGAAGCAATTTTAGACTTTTACTGACTAAAACAAACCCGTGTTCCTTCAGTTTAACTTTTGCATTAAGGCTAGGCTGCGGCAAAGTAGTTTGAAAAATATGCCAAGAAAATCAGTGGTAATTATGTACTCGTCGAGTCAAAACTCTAAAGTGTTCAGCATTAGCACAAAGTTCCCAGCCTGTCTTTTTTCTATCGTCTATGTTTTGGAGAGTGTGCATCGAAATTGCGTAGTTTAATTCTGCCATGGCAGGTCCATCATCGGAATACTAGACTTACGGTGTTGCACCACCGAAACATGGTGAACACAACACACTCATACTTACAAAACGTTTTGTGAATAGATTCCTTGTGCGTACTGCTATGGATTTGAGTCTGTGTTTCCTGGTAGATACAACCTAAGTCAAAAGTGAATAGTTCACTTTCAGATTAACATGGTCTATTTGCGATCTCATTGTTTGGACGCTGTCCACTGCTTTCCTTGTCCAATATGGACTCAAGGATAGTTAGTTGGTTGATTTTTTGCCTCATTTCGGTATTACTAACAGTATCCCTGAGTTTTGTACCTAACATATTCATACATAACTCCTTTGTTCATTCGCATTTTGAAAGTTTATTTCAACAGTTTGTCTCAATGATCTCTTAAGTTTCTTTCGTATCACCGCTATCTTACTATAAGATGATACAGTAGTCAAACGCATGCCTACCAATAATATGATTAAAAAACTTCACTTTCATCGCCACTTCTTGTGTATTCATTTTAACTTCATAACATGCCATAATTTTATCATTATCCTTCGTGCATTCAAAAACAAAAACTCGCATTTATTCCTATGCAAATAAATCACCAGAATGCGATAAAAAACTGGAGCATTTAACAAATATTAGTTGAATTTATTCGAATCGTCGAATCAATGAATGAACATAACGATTTAGTTTTTACAAAAGCCGATCCAAACATTGTGATTGCTTTTACGATTCGCTTTTGTACGAAAACAAATTAATTTAACATTTATGTGACGTTGAACTACAAAATAAATAAAAAGAAGGTAGGTTCCATACAACGAGTGAAAACAGACATACGGATACATTATAGATAAGAGACTTAAGTACGTTGATCTCAAATAAAAAACATAGTATTCAGGTATACATGATATTGTTGCTATCATTTTGGTCTACCGCATTTATATGCGGCTGTGTAAGTGTCGACCAACATTCGTGTTTGCCCAAATACTTCACGATTCGACGTAGGTACTATGCGGCTACGTCACAATAACGCGACTATAGCCACATCATAAATGCGTGAGTTTGCATTAGTTTTATGAAATTAACCTTTTGTATCTATCTCTACAATATTGGACCGACGAAACAATTGGATACACCAAATAGTAACCAACCTTTGTTAGTGTTAGCTTTTAGCCTTGACTTTGTTTTAGTTTTCGTCAATTGTCTCCATTCACCGTGATTCTGTAATGTCTCTTGAACTATAAACTTGTTTTTTTTTCTCGTAGGATTTTTAATATATATCTCTTGAACTACTTAATCTTGTTTATTTCTTGTCGGATTTTAAGAAACAAACTGCGATTAATAAAGCCGAGTTAACACTTTTTTGTTAATTTTTAATTATAAACTAGTGCAATCCCACTTGATGGTTAACAGTGATGCAATCGTTGATGTTGAAGCGCACTAGTTTATTAAGAGCCCATACACTCTAGCTTTGATGACACTTACGTTACTTTAAACCGGACTGGAAGACCACAGCGAAAAATTGTTCCAGTCCTTTAATGTACGCGGTATAAATCCTAGAGGTGTCAACAACGTAGACCCTCGCCGTACATCAGATTGAACTATACTGCAGTTGATGTTTCTGTATTTCATTAAATACTTTAGATTTTGAGGTCAAAATATTATATTGCTCTGATTATTAAAGTTGCTCAACACGCTTTTGAAGAACATGGGATGTTCTCCGCTTTCAATGTTACCACCTACAGAAGTATAGTATTTATCTTCTAACTCAAACCATGATGTAAGAAAACTCATTGCATACAGCTAAACCATTATTCAACACACAACATCAATAATTTGCAACGCTCTGGCCCCAGAGGCGATAGCTGGACTGGTCCGAAAATATTTTATCTTCAAGGTTCCAACGTGAAACTCAATTTTCTGTATCGAAACTCCTACCTGACTGGAATCTGTAATGTCGAGATGCGTCTGACGGAGGCGGTCGACGGATGTTGAAATAAATCTAATCGTATTTGGGACAGATTGCATTTGCAATCCTCGTAAAAAATTTATGAGGTCCCAGTTTTGGGGAGTAAAAGTGAATAAAGTCACAAATCCATACCTACATCTATGTATATCATTCTATACCCATACATACATCTTTATCATAATTATAACATAACAAAACACAACACGATATTCCACAACTATCACACACGCCATCTAGTCCAAAGCTAAGCAGAGCTTGTGTTATGAGTGCTAGACAACTGATAAACACTAATATATTTCTAAATACATATATATAGATAAATTACACCCAGACACTGAAAAAATGATCATGCTTATCTTATTATTTGGTTGTCTGGAAGACATCGCTTTCAGCGATAAGACCGCCACTGTGCTCATAGGTTTAAGTTTCTGTGAAATTGTTACTATTTTGGTGTACAATAAAGTTTATTCTTATATTTAGTCTTTGATGGCAATCGAACCCACAACAACCGGCACAGCATTCAGGGGCACTAACTAACTGGTCTATCGTTCTGTCAGTCTGTTACTCTGTCGTTGTGTATGTTACTTCTTCTCGTGTTAACGTCGGAACGAAATTGAATGAAACTTGGTTAATGTGTTGATCATATCCTAGAATAGAACAGGATATGGTCCCACTGATATAATTTTCGACCACCAAGCAGTTGATGTAGGTCCTACGTATTAAAAGGGTCCTGCAGACCGATGTAAGGATCTACATACATCTTTGTATAATCCTCAGGACAATTTTATGAATAATAAGCCTCGTCTGCTCAACTTGTATGGATATAATATGAAAACAAGCAGCTCACATGCCAGTAGGCTTGCAAAACTAACTATGCAGCTCATCACAGCCTGCAAGACGCTCCGTGGCACTGTTGACGCGCCTGACTTACTGTGCTGGCACGTTTCTTTGTCCCGGACAATTACTGCCGCGCATAGGTTTTCTGTGCCTCAGTGTCGCGCTGTAGCCCGTGCTCAATCTCCAATACCTCGCACTTTGGCTGCACTAAATGATCTCTTAGATTCATATCCAACAAACGATTGGTTTGCGGATGAATGGAAGATGATTTAGTACAGCCAAAGTCCAAATGACCAGTTGACAGTCGCAGATATTTGATGGATGCGATACGCATAATACTGATCGATGTGGCGACACTAGAGAGAGGATTATGTCCAACAGTGGACGTCTTTCGACTGAATTGCTAATGATGATAATGAACTGAAGTGTAACTAATGTAATTAATATACTGCTAAACCTCGGCTGTTCGTCCATTTTCCCTATAGAAAGTCCTCATGCGGCTTGCTGAATTCTGGAATAAGTCTTTCATGATATCCGCATTAGTTTGTGTGGCAGCATAAGGACCTACAACGTCTACTATATGGCCATCCGTGCACACAATCATGAAAGGCTTAACCAAGTTTTCATATTTGTGAAGACTGTAAGTTTGTTTTTGGTAAAGGTAGTTGACGCTTTTTTGGATATATATATAGGTGCCATCACAAATTGAAATGGCAGGCCTATCTTCTAAAGGAATCTCTTGGTTGCCATATAATGCATTAGGAATAGCTAGATTCCTTTCTGCTATTTGCTGTGGTGTTATGTGTTGTAATCCGATGTGCCTCGGAACAAAATGTTCGTTTAAATATGACCTCACTTCTGTTTTTGACAAGGCTGTATCTCAGGTAGAAAGTTGAACGGTTTCACATCATGTCTTTTTCTATTGCCTCTGATTACCCCTATAAAAACAATTTACAAAAACAAATAAATAAAATTAAAAAGGGTCTACACAAAACGTTTTTTTTTTACTTATGGTACGTAAACCCTTCATATTATGTCCACCTCGCATTTGACCGGATTTTAATTATTTGAAATATATTTATTTTCCTTGTAGATGGAATGTTTTGTTCAAAATGCGATTTCATTATTGTCATTAAGTAAAAATATTTATGGTTTTCCTGTATTGCCCACATTATTTTAGTATCAATATTTTTCCTCCATTAAGTGGCATTGGGCACATTTTTCGCAAAAGAGATGGTGTATGTGGATGAAAGATTCTGGAGTGGTGATAAGGTGGCCCGATGACCTGATGAGGTTCGCGGCGAGAATCCGATGGATATGACAGGACCAGTCGTTGTGGTGACACTTGGGGAAGGCTTATGTCCAACTGTAGACATCTTTTGGGTGAAATGATGAAGATTATTTTTGCTTCATTACTAACAATGGAGTTACTGAAGTCATGAACTTAAAGCTTTTGTAGAGGTATTATTTTTATAAAACACACAAATCTAGCTGCTTATATTGTTGCGCAAAGAGAAAATAACGATATGACACTTTAGTTCCAAAAATAGAAATAGTATCCTTACATTATTATAAAACAACGTTTCTAATCTCGTCTGCCGGTCTACCAATGCAACAAAAAAATTACTGAACGGACCTTCATGCAGTTTACACAAATAAACAGTATAGTTTTTGACAAAGGTTTCATTGTATCATGTAGGCATATTTTAGGGGAGGAAGCAAATAAGTCTAAATATTTTTAAAGCCTGTGCGAAGCTAAGACAGGTCGCTACGTTTGTAATACATATTTATTTATTTATTTATTTATTTAAACTTCATGTACAGTAGTGGTACATAGGCGGACTTAATGCAACAAGGCATTCTCTACCAGTCAACCTTTGGGTTAAAAAAGAGATCACTGTGGTAGGGATTGAATTATTGATGCAAGTGGGCAAACTTTTTCATTGCACTCAAAGTAAAATACACGCTCGATCCAAAGATAAGGTCATTTTGGAACCGAAAAATTGAAATAACAATTGCTGACGTGTATTAAACGAATTTTTTTCGGACCTAATAAATAACATTTTTATAAACATAATAATTATAGTGAAAAATAACTCGCGTGGCTAATGCCGTGAGAGCAGTACCTAGATACTTGATACAATAAACAAAATTAATTGTTTCGTGGGCATCAGATACACTTTTCCGCACAAGTGTGAATCGTAATTCACACTACATAGCAAGTACAAATTCAGTAGGAGTAGGTGATGGTTCTTAAAAAATGTGTTGAAAAACAATTTTACTACACCAAAAGTTGTGCTCTAGAAAACTCTTATATGAAAAAGTGAAAAAGTTTCTGAAAGAGAAGTGGTGGATAGATAGAACTTTAACCAAAAAGCACTGAAATTGCATGTCATGTAAATTACAATTTTAATAGCTTCCCTCGCATAACACGTACTTAGACCGTCTAAAAAGAATTCTAAAATTTTAGGGGATATTTAGAAAGTGTAAATAATGTTGTGCGAAGAACATAAATTCAATGTTTTTTAATTTTATTTATTTTATTTTATTTTAATAAGTACAGTGACAGACTATAGACTAAGACAATTTAGACATATAAACACAATATTAACATACGAAATACAGTACATAAATCTGAAATCCAATTATTACTGTACATAGCATTCAATACTTAATGTGCTTTTTTTTTTTTTCAATGGGAAAAATCTTCTCATGACGACCTCTTGGGCGGAGCGGGAGATAGTGTCAGACTCTTACTGACTAAAAAACCCATCCTGTTCCTTCAAGCTTTCATGCCGGGGCTCAAGCGCCCTTTCGGATAACCCTGGCCCCAGTAGGCTTCGACCCGGCTGGGTCCTTGCTGTTGCTGACAACTCCTTGAGGCGCGCGGGAACAGTGCGCGCCGTCGACGACGTGGGCTTGGTTCGGACAGTTACCGGACGGCCGGACAGCGAGCTACCCATTGCTCACTGTCCGCAAGCCCGCGCCTACGGTGGCTGGAAATCGGGATCGGAATCCCGGCGGCGGCGAGAGCGCCGTTGCCTGATGCGGTCGGCCTCCTCCTTAGCGAGCATTACTGCTTCGCAGAAGTCGGCGATGTGCTTCATTAATTAAAACGAGGGATGCCTTTTAAATTTTATCGTTTAAAGAAAAACACAGAACTAAAACCTTAAAGTATTATTTATTGTTTTTCAAAATATTCACCTTGAAGTTTTATACATTTTTCCATTCGCCCCAATTATTTGGGATTGGCTTTTATAATAAATTGAGAAAATATTAAAGTGATTTTTTTAGGTGGAGCATCACTAAAGGTTTCTCCCGCTCTTGGGCAGTGCGAGAGGGCATGTCAGACTTTTACTGACTAAAGCCTTGAGTTTCAGGACCCCAAATTTTTCTTTCAGAAGCGAACCCATAGCCCCAGTAGGCTTCGGCCCGGCTGGACCCCTCTGGTTTTGCTATCAATTCTATGAGGCGCTCGTGGAACGCTAGACGCCGAAGACTGGGGCTTGGCCCAAATCATCTGTCTATAACGTTTCAAATAATAATCACTTTGTTAAAAATATATCTCAGATAGAATTTATTTACAAACTTTTTGGTCCAATATTTTTATTTGGTCTTGAAAAACTCGCAGGAGCATTCATTGTAACTTTTGCAATTTCAATAGTTTTGATTGCGTTCAGATTAAATTAATCTTTGCAGATTAAATTTTCCATATTATTAGTTCTTAAAATTACAATTTAGATTAGCAATGGTTGAAGTAATTTCGTTTATATTAAACTTATTTTAATCTTAACCTTTCAAAGTCTTTTAATAGATTTAAGAAACGCCTCATCGAATAAATATTTTTTGAAGAGGGCATTTAAGATAAAAGCTTGGTTTATTAAACCAAAACTTATAATTTAATGTAGTTTGCTGCATTCCCCTCTACAAGATGTAACGGAAGGGAATGTTTGAAATATTACCTTGCATCTGGAACTTTTGCATTCCAGAACTGAAGAAACACTGGTGGATTTTGGTTAGTAAACATTCCCTATCGTTTTACTCACTACAGGAAAAGTCGTGAGAGGATATTCCAAACCAAAAAAGAAAAAAAATTTAGAGAGTATGTCAATGTTTATAGTAGGTTTTGATTGCAAAATTAACACGTGTTTAAAAAGTAATACCTATATTAAAATTGTTTATAATTTAGCAAATCCTGCAAATAGAAAAGGTTTTTTAAACTGTTTTTGAGAGACGTGAACATTTATTTTCTAGAAATTAAGGACAGGTTTGCAAATATCTCGCGGTGAAATGCGATGTGGCAGGATGAGGGTTAAGTAAACGACATGGAGTGAGCTACTCCAAGGGTTACTGAGGTCGACTCTTGACAACTGATCGTCAACTGAAAACCATTCTTCATGACCCTCCATTTATTAGTATAATTACACAACTCTACAGAAAAAAAAATTGTCTTTGTCCTAAAGTTTATTTTGTGATTTTTCTATTCACTATGCTCTATTATAAAGAAAAAACACCAATATTCCTTAAAAAGTTTGCTTTTGTGGTGATTATGACAATAAAATATTTTTTCTTGAGTTAGTATATTGAAAAAAAGTATTCAATAGCCATCATGACGTTTTTAGAAACACCGCGAAAAAATTAACATGGCGTAACGGTCACACAGCATCTACTGATGTTACTAAGTGATAAACAAGAATTAACTGTTTTTTAGAAGACTCAAGAGGTAAAAATGACATCTAGAAAGTGTTAATATGAAGCTGATGCATTGAGTTATATAAGTGGTATATTTATTTAAAGTAAGAGAGAAAACATTTTATTTAAATACGTGTGAAAACAATGTGAAGCCTACGAAGCTTATTTTAAATGCCCTGTTCGTAATTTAGATATACCGTAGGCTCCACATGTTGCTTGCAGTAATTGCAAATGATGTTTAGAAGGCAAGAAATGTTTTTTTTTTTACTAAACATTTCTTTATCAGAACTGTTTAGTAAAAAAAAAACATTTCTTTAATATAAACAATTTTTTATTGTTATCTTTATTTAATTTAGGTTGGTATCGAGATGAAAAACGGAGTAGGAAATTCGCAGCACCAAGAATTTGGCGATAGCCAAAAGACCACGTTGGTGACTGTTATTTTTGCGTAGTTAATCCTGCTGAGAAATGCAAAACCCATTGAATATCCTGATTTTGCTTAGTTTTTGGCTCCAATCTCTCAAAACCCACAACTTCCAGCACCTGAACCTCCTAAAAAAATGTGTCATTCAAGCTTATCTCAGAGTTCAAATAAAAATATTGAAAACGAAGAATTTGTACTCTCACAGACTATTACCGAGAGCTAGTTGAAAACATGGTAGAAGATTTTAAAACTATGGGCTGTAGAATGTCTTTAAGGGTACATATGCTACATGGTCATTTAAATACCTTTAAAAACAACATGAAGGCGTATTTAAAAGAAAAAGGAGAACGTTTTCATCTAGACATCATGGACTTCGAAAACTGTTATCAGAGCCAATACAACGAAAAGATGATTTGGGACTACATTTGGAGTTTAGTGAGACCAAATTCTTATAAACATGAAAGAAAATGTAACAGAGTTGACTTTTAAACCTTTTCTACTATTTTGTAATTTGAATATAATATCAAAAAGCTGATAAATATTATACCTACAAAAATTAACATGTTTCAATATTTTTATAAAAAAAATTAAACTGAATATTCTAAAATATTGATCAACCATTCTCCTGGATACAATAGCAAACTTTTTTAGGCTATATATATTTTTTTGGTTAAATTATCGATAAATCTATCGATATTACATACTCTCTTATCAAAGACAAAATTGTGTTGTCTTGTTGTTATATATCTGGTTTACGTGCTACTTGTGAACTATGTACCTATCTTAACTGATCTATTACATCTGACGTGATGGTTGGGTATTTGAGGTAATACGTGCCTACGTGCCTCATACACTACATACACCACAGAAATTGTTAGCACATCTATTTAGGTTTTGCATTTTTTTTATGTGTGATTCAGTGCAGTGTATTGAAAACTGTAAGAGGTGTTTCTTAAGGACTCTCCTATTAATCTTTTTTTAAAACCTTTTTTGCCGAAAGCTTTATCTACGTGATAATAATAGAAAGCAATCCCAAGGAAACATACTTCATAAAAAAGAAAAAAAACATGCTTGAAAATAATAATATTTAAGTAATAATAATTAATAATAAACAGAATAATAATAAACTACGTTACTTCATGCTAGCGACTGTTTTCGGGGGTCAATTTTTTTAGTGTGCAAGTCACCTCCTGCCTTTTTATCGGTGGAAATTAAAAACATTGTTCAGGCAAGGGCCATAGTCTTAACATAGTTCCTGGTAACCAGTTCATTTAAAAATCCTAGAACCATAGCCCTATATGTTGCAATAGTTTCCCACCAATCGGGGGCTATCTAAGCGCTATGTTAGTGCATTGGATGCGCTAGCATACCGTGTACAGGAATAGTCGCCTGTTGATACCACGTTCCGCGTCAAAAGGGCCACTGCGAGTTGATTTCGACTACTCGTATGCCAAAGATCCAGGACCTCAGGGTTCTGAGATATAATAACCTATAAACTTGGCTTGTTCCCACTTAAACACACTCTTTCGATACCACCACATTCAAACCCACACACCCTCATACCCATACGCACTCACACATCACAAACACGATTCTCAATCACACACACATAAGCAACTCAACAGTCATTTTACTTTTAATTTAATTTAACTTTTATTTTTCTTTAATTATTTTTAATTATGTACTTTCATTAGTTCAATATCAGCTTACCAATTCTATAAAATCTTTTAAAAGGGTTAATAGTGTCCAAGAAGCAGTAGAATACTGACTCCTAAGTCACAGGTATTCCTAGTTTAGGAGTCAGAGTGTCAACTTTTGTGCGCCTTTATTTATTGTAACTTAACTGATATTTATCATGTTGTAAGGGTTTGTGTCAATAAAGTATTATTATTATTAAACAAAATAGAAAAGAAAAATAGTATGTTGGCGTTTGTGTCGATTGAACAGTTCTTAAAAGATAATTCACCGGAGTGAAGTTTGTTCTTTTTAGTAGAAAAGGCAGGTACCTCATTTAAGTCATTCAGACAGTTTGCACTACTTTTACATGTGATTTTATGATTTCATAAAGATTTAGTTTGTGTAGCTCAAAATGTCGAATCTGTAAGCTATAATGACAGGAATAATTTGATTCTCCTGGACAAAACAACAAATAAAAATAAATGATTGTCCACTTCCTAGAGTTTCAATGTTCCTTTGATAGCAAAGGGTCATTCAAACTTAGTAACTCTCACAGCAATATCATAAACCCTAAACCCTATCAGATTCAGAAACAAATAATTATAATAAGAACATTTCTCTTCATAAACTATGTGGCAGTGACCTAAGATGTATGATTACGTGGAGCTAACATTTTCTATCAGTGAAAGAATTTTGAAATCAGTGGTGGCCGCTTGATAATAGCCCTGACTTACGAGTTGTAGGTCGTGGGTTTGAACTTAGCCAGGCGCATTACTTTGTGTAATTTATTTCATCACCACTGCTCTCAAAACGGTGAAAGAAAACATCGTGACGAAACCGGCATGTTTTAGAACCAAAAATTCGAGGACATGTGACATTCACCAACCCTTACTGGGCCCGCGTGGTAGATTACGACCTATTCCCTCTCCTAAAGAGGAGGCCTGAGCCCCTTTTTTTTCCCATAGAAGAAAAAAAAAAAAAAAGCAGTGGGCAATAAATAGGCTACCTAATGTTGAAATGAAAGACTTTTGGTAAGCGGGTCTGAGGTCCTACCACGAGCTCTTAATGCGATCCATTTGAAGACCTAAACTGAATTGTTGGACGGAGCTATACACCGCTAAATTTTAATCGTTTTAATCCCGTGGAGGGTCGATCCGATACATGAAACACTATCGATTTGTAAAGATAAAATTAAAAGATGAAGTACCTTTTTTTCAAAACTCGTATTAATTTACGCATGTACGAAATTAGTTTTTTTTTTTAAGAAAACGTCAGCTGAGCGAATTGAATGACCTGTAGTTGATAGTCGTCGTTACGTACAAACTACGCGGGCAAAGCTGCAGACAAAAGCTAGTACAATAATATACTAAAGAGACAGCCATTTTATTTACCAGGTCACACAGTACCAAAAATTTTGTTCGAATAATTCGACTAAAAATTCCTACCCATTTTAGGCATATTTGTCAATCAAAAGGATAGATTGCTATTAAGTTCTGGCCTCACCTTTGCTCTCTTCGAGCTTTGAAATCCTCGAAGATCAAAATGGTCCAAAGAATAAAAAAGGAATATAGACTATAGGAAATAATAAAATTGTACCCAATTTATCTTACAAGTTACAACAAAGCTTTAAAAACATTAATGTTTGCCAGAATCAAAGTGTTTGTTGAAGATAATAATATAATTTACTAGCGACACGTTCTAACTTTCTGACGGGTGTTAGAAATCTTAGGTTTCTGCCTTTTTCACATCGAAACATTTTTGTGAATCATTGTGTTCATTGGTGAAAATTTTATGAAAGTTTTTTAGTTTACTGTCGTAAATAAATTGGCAGACAGACGCAGTGCGAATTTTGGACAGATGTAAAGATTTGGACAGTTTTTATTTATGGATATTTGAGGAGCATTATCGTGTTGAAACAGCTTTAAGGTCTGGTTTCCTTGGGCACTCCATTTATCATCATCTTCCTGCCCTTGTCCCGTGTCATTTGGGGTCGGCGCAACGTGTCTTTTTCTTCCATTTGGTTCTGTCACCCGTCATGCTATCCCTGTATACTAACTCCCTTTTCTTTTGGACCAGTCTTCACACGCCACCCCCTATCGAAGCGATAAGACCTTCTGTGGCTACAGAGGCACTATGGCGTCCCTTCACTTTCCGCCTGCCGCTGATCTTTGCGGTCACAGTTGTTTTGAAAGGTTCCTGTATTGGATTCAACGAGAAGAAAGAAACGGGTGTTAAGGCTCAAATATATAATTAAATTAAAGGCAAGCGGACTGTATAATACTGTATATTTAAAAGAATCTTTAACAAGGTACTAAGTTCAAGGGTACCTCTTCGCGCGGTCGTGCCAGACGATGCAATGACGGATGTGTGGCCGGCCACAGAGTCGCCGCCACCGCGCTGTCCGCGTCATCGTAGTGTGTGTGTGAACACCAGACGTCATCATTTTATGGATCGTCCGGAGAAAACGGATATTGCCGTACTGTTCACAGCACAGATCTTTAGGTAGAACCGACGCCCGCAAGAGCTTTATTTTTTTTTTAAATGGGAAATCATCCAATGACTTTTCCCGCTCTCCAGAATCTCTCCTTCGCGCTCTGTTCTATCTGCTAGAGGCGGTCAAAGGCGTATCAGACTTTTACCGAATAAAACCCACTCCTATGTTCCTTCGCTACTGTTAGCATTACTGCTTCAAGGAAGAAGGCGACCACTTCTCATTCCTGCTTGCTCCAGCTCGAGAGGCCATTGCCGCCGATAGGAAGTAGTCTTGTGTATGTGAATTTACATGATTGTAAACTTACCCACTCTACAGAAGTCTTTTCAAATATGGCGCAACATGCATGGAGAAAAAAGAAAGCACAGCAATTACTAAAAATATCAGTTTACCGAAAAAAATCTGCAATGAAATAAAACTCTTTATTTCAATCCTGCAAAGCGCATAACGAACGTAAAAAGCTCCAGAAAACTAGTTTGATAAAAACACAAAATCCTAACTCTATGACAAACCTAACATACGAGTTGCTTCGAAATTCAAAACTGAAATTAGTTTTTTTTTTATGCTGGGTTTATTGCAGTTTTCAATACTAACTGGCTAGGTTTAGTTCGCGGTATCGATGTGTTTGCAATCCAATTTTAGTTTTTGTTCAGAAGTCTTTTTTTACGTTGGTTATCATCGAATAATTTCTTCCACGCTCAGAGTTCTCCGATTTCCATCAAACTTTTAACAACTAAAATCTATAGTGTTTTTCCAGCTGGATTTATTGCTAAGCTATTTTTTTTTTGAGGTTGGAATTATCGAATGATATCTTCCACTGTAGGGTGGATCTAGAGAGCGGATCAGACTTTTACTGATTAACACCACACGCGTTCTGAGACCAAGGATTCTTCTTTCATACGTTTCCTCATCCCCTAGCGGGTATCGGCCCTGCTGAGCTCCTATTATTTTTCTGACATACCTTTGAGTCGTGCACAGAACACTACGCACCGTGGACGATTCGGGGTAGGTCTAACTTTTGCTTATCTTCCGCAAGCCCTGGATGTCTATGGTGGTCGGGGATTGCCCTGCGACTTTCGACGCTGGGGCGTAAAACTGCCCATTCCTTCACTGAGGCCGATTCCGTCAGTAGGCGTTGCTGCTTTGAAGAAGCAACCGCGTCTCATTTTTTCATACTCCAGACTATGGACGGATCAAGGGCCCGGCGCGAGAGATCATAGCCACCGATCACCTCTACGTGGATACAGCAGTGCTGTCCAAATGCGGCACACGTCCTCCATATACTCCACCGTAGCCTCCGGATGGTCCGCACAAAGATGACATACGCATTTTCCTCCTGATTGCGGAACCAGAATCTCTCGAATGGCACGTTCGGGTGAAGACATGCGTCATGTGAAAGGTGAGAATGCTGTGGGGCTTTTCCTCAATAAGGTGACTTACCGCCATGATTGTGGTGGGCCCAGAAGAAACATAGGTCTGTTTTAGTTAGTAAGAGTCTGACGCTACCGTCGCTCCACCCAGAAAAACAAATGAAAGTTAAGTAGGTACTGGATGTTTCCAAATCAAAAAAAAAAAAAAAAAAACAAAAAGGATATTCAACAGTTTATTAAATTGAAACTATAAAAATTGAATAGTAACAGACAGCTTTATAAAGCCTCAAAAAAGTTAGGTTTGCTCAATTTTTTAGTTTAAGGTTTGAAGAGTTCATGCAATCAGAGTGAATTTCCGACGCGGATATGAAATTCCTGGCTAGCAAACAGTTCACTTTTAGTATGAGTTTCAACGGTTTCAAATTGATAACGTTTGTTTGAAAAGCAGTGAAATAGATGATAGTAAACTATCTCTTAGATAAAAAAATAAAGAAAAAGAAAGAAAGAAAGAAAGAAAGAAAGAAAAGTATTTATTTTGGCGCAAAAAAAAAAACATATTATACAACAAAAACTTAAGACAAACACTAAACAAAAAAAATAAAAATAAATAAAAAGTAACATTGTGTGTTATACGTTTGCGCCAAAAAAGGTCCAGTTCAGCGAAATGCCAGACTACTACGGGTAGTTGCCATTAATTAATTAATACAGATGCCATTTAATTTATTAAACGCCAAGCAAACCGCGTTCGCTCTCTCATTGTCTTTTTTATTATCTCTAATTACAATATTCGAAAGGGGAATAAAATCGTGGCTGTATGCATATTTTATTAATATATACGAGTAGAAATAATATGAGATATAGAATGTGGAATTTTTTTTTTTCATTCTATTCTCTCTATTTAAGCACGTATAAACGTTATGTTCAATATTTTCGAGGATATCATCAAAACAAAAACATAGTAATGTACACGATACTAATCACCGACTACATAATATTGTAGTGTAGATTCTAAATAAGCTTACTAATAACGGCATATATGAAGGGAAAGCTCTTCCCTTTGACTGCTACACGTAATAGTGGATATAGAGCAGCTTTATTTTGAATGTAACCATAATGATACCTACGAGATAAAAAAAAAACAGTTATGAACTAAGGTAAACCATTAAATACCTTATTATAATACCTATCAACCTTTGGATATAGCAGTTTCCTATATTTAGATATAACCTTTCAAATAGGTACCGTAAATAGAAACACAATAGAAAGACAACGAGAGCGTAGGCTGGCGGCGTTTCCTTGGGGTTTTTTTTTAATTAAAAAGTTTGAAATTTCAGCTTAAATTCAATCATTTAAGCTGAAATTTCAAACTGTAGACATGATTAAAACATAAAAAAATATTGACAGAATTTTCTGTTATTTGTCAACTGATTCATTAATATGCAGTTTGGCTAAGAGTCTTAAGTTTAAGGGCACTTAAACTTAAAGATCTACTGGATTGGAAATACGAAGGAGTCGTAAAAGAACATTGAGGGACCAATATTTAGAAAGAGAAGGAGAACAATGATAATTTTAAAATACCACATAAGTAAGGCTCAAAATGACCGAAGAATCGGGATTATCAATCCCCAATTTGGAGGTGATAATATGGTCTGAGACCCATATGTAGAAGATGATATGCCCAAAAAAGAAATGGTTAGTGAGGTGTCATTAAATGAGATGATTGACAGAAAAAAAACATTATTATACTGAACTGGATACATATACGAAGCAAACAAACTAAGCCAACGAATCTAAAAACCAAAATACAAGGATGGAACTTTGACGTAAATTGAAGACTTTGTTTTAACAATGCCAATGTAATGTAAAAACTGAAAAGAAAAAACAAAAGTTGTTTACGACATGATTTTTATTTATTTTTTTAATGCCGTAATAATTTATTACTTTCTTTTGGCTTTGAGTATAGTTACAACATTGGACAATATAGAAACATTTTTTCAAATTTTGTAAATGAAGTAATATGGTAATTGAAAAAATATCATGCTCACTCAAATGTGTATCTGACGGTGACGCGTGTTACTGGGTCATTCAGTTCCCTTCAAAACAGTTGAGCTGTGTGTGCAGGGCTGACGCATGCGTTATGCTCGTGGATGGGCACCGTCTCAACAGACTGGTGATCTCTCTGCTAGTGGCCTTATATTATCCTACTTGTACCGCCCTAGTATACTTACTACTCATCATCATTTCAGGTGAAAGACGTCCATTGTTGGACATAGGCCTCCCCCAAGCGTTCCACAACGACCGATCCTGTGCGTCCGCATCCACCGCATTCCCGCGACTCTCACTAGTTCGTCGGTCCACCTTGTGGGAGGCCTTCTAACGCTGCCTTTTCCGATGCGCGGTCGCCACTCTAGAATCTTTTGGTTGCCATTTCAGTTTCTATTCAGCTATTTCAGCAAACTTGAATACTATTCTTCTAATTCTACTAGATACAACTATAATACTATAACTAGTGAAAAAGTCTGCTCGTTTGAAAATTTTATTTTTTCACTACACCGGCAGCAAGTTTCATTTAAGCCTTTTGCTAAGATAAAACTTGGTAGAATGGTAAACCATAACCTGAACTTGGCGTAAAGTAACCATATCACAAAAGTACAGACAATGGCACTAATTGGGTACTCCTTTCATATTAAAATACCTTAAAAAAGTGGTCTATATATGTTCCTTTTACGAAAAAAATTATGGCCTTGGTAAGGGCAGCCGCTGACAATAGCGAGTGAACTAATTAATTTAGCGATAATGACACGTATTCGATTATACGCTTGGTGTACGCCTGCGTGAAGCTTAAATACAGTACTATGAAACTCTGTTGAAGAAGCGGCAACTACACGATGCTACGACGTCATGACGAATACGTTTCAATGAAACTACGCGTCTGTGGATAATAGGCTACACGAAATATAATGAAAGAATGCTCAAATAAAAACTTATTACTAGTCCAATAGCTAATAAAGATATATACTAAACGAAAACGGCCAAATTCCAAGAACACACAATAATAATCCAGTATAATCGCGAACAAAAACAATATCCACTGAAACCGAAATAAAATAAAAGAGCGTGGAAAAAATAGAATACTGCAATGTAATCCTACGGTTGCGTGCTAAACTTGTAATGGAAAAACTAAGCGAACTCTGATTTTGTTCGGCTATATTCTGCGAGACTATTTTTCCTGTTTGTCGAAATCTTAGTTTATTCCTCTTTTGTTTATGATTGTACCTTTTTCACTGTTGGAATTAATGTGTTTCATCTACTCGTATGTGTAAAACTGCGGGCTTTCAAATATATTTCGGAGTATATTTTACTTCGTAGTGTCCTTTGTTCGAAAGGAGAGTTTGTGGATAGGACTTTTAGTGTTACATTTAATTAATATATTTAATATGAATTTCAGGGGTTAGAACCAAAATCAAGTAGCCTAAGGCTTGGTCGCGTTTGTTTGAAAATTCTGCAAAAAATCTCTTAGGTGGTTTAACATTAAGACCTTCAGGAGAGATTCTTAGGATTACGTTTGTTTTTTTTTAATTGATATAAGCTAGTGCTTGACTGCGATCCCACCTGATGGTAAGCAGTGATGCAATCTCTGATGGTGAGGTGCACTTGTTTATTAAGAGCCTATTCACTTTAGCCTTGAAGACACCTAAATTATAATCGAAAAAAAAAAAACAAAAAAAAATTATAAAATTATTTTATTATTATTAAATTATAATTATAATTCAATGTAAACGTAACAGTTGTTGTCGAAATATCACCAAACTTAAATAGCAGTGGGCAAGGAACTCTACTCGCAAAACAGATTGCCGTTGGGTTGAAAGGATTTGGAGAGCGGACAGCGTAGGTAGGCCTCCCACAAGGTGGACCGATGACCTGGTGAGGGCCGTGGGAATCCGATGGATGCGAAACCTATAGGACCGTTAATTGTAGCGACACCTGAGAAGGTTTAGTTATCGTTTTGTGATGATCTCGAAAAATCTAGGAAAAACTAATTCTAACATACGTACGGCGATGCGCCACCAGTAAGTACATGTCAATGGTAGATATGAGTTGGGTTTCGTTTTACGCAATTGCCGTGATTTTCCGCGACGCGAAAAACACGGCCGCGCACGCCATTAAGATTTTATTGAATGCGCTCGTGCGCATTAAGTTAGAATCCAGCTCTGGCGTGTGGAACCTGCACCAAAGTTCTTACGCCATCTTACTGGAAAAAGTGCAAAAACCGTTTCTTAGGTTCCTGTAAAAGCGGATGCACAGCTATTACCCATACCTCTATCCGACAAAATTTCCTTTGGGTTGCCTCGGATATAACTCGCTAGAGGTAAGACGTGCGCGAGATCAGCTGATCATAGCATACAAGACGCTTCGTGGCACTGTTGACGCGCCTGATTTACTTACTGTGCTGGCACGTTTCTTTGTCCCGGACAATTACTGCCGCGGCAAGAAGCACAGAATGTTTGCAGTGCCTCAGTGTCACACTGTTGCCCGTGCTCAGTCTCCAATACCTCACACTTTGGCTGCACTAAATGATCTCTTGGCTTTTTATTAAACTAACAATCTGTTTGCGGATGGATGGAAGATGATTTTATTGGCATGTCAGAAGTACTGTGAGCGGAATTGATGTACTTGTTGTTTATACTTTTACTCTTTGATTAATTAATGTAATTGGTTGTTTAGTTAGAATAAATAAATAATTAAAATAAATAAATGATACTTATGCGTACAATACGTTATGTTAATACAATCATTATGTGTACAACTAACGAGTGGAATTCCTTACCGGAAAGTGTGTTTCCTGTTTGCTACAATGGGGAGGTTTTAAGCTAAAGGTAAATAGGTTACTTCTAGAAAAGCGTGTTCTATCATCGACCATATCATCGGTTACCATCAGGTGAGATAGTGATCAAGCGTGAACCTATACACACCACATACATATGAATAAAATCGAAATGTCTGTTTGTAATTTCAGAATGGCATTTACCACATGCCATATTTATCACAAAAATGCATTTTTTTACTGTCGATAGGTTCGTGCTTGACCGCTATCTCATCTGATGGAAAGCGACGATGCCGTCGACGATGGAACGCGCTTACCTAGAAGAAACCTATTCACTCTCGATTTAAAGATTCCCGGGTTATAGCTATCAGGAAATTAGGGTTTTTTTTATTTTGTCTGTTTGTTTCGACTAATCTCCGAAACGGGTTCTGCATAAAAAAAGGTCTTGAAATAATTTAACCTTTCAATCGTGTCAATTCATATCAATGTTTGACAAATCTGACGGGAATAAGTCACGAATGAACGGGATGGATTTTTTAGTCAGTAAGAGTCTGACACTATCTCCCGCTCCGACCAAGAGCGGGGGTTGTCTTAAGATGATTTTTCCCATCGAAAAAAAAAACGGGAATGAGTCAATAATATAAAAAACAAACCATATACAATGTATTAATATCTTAAAATCATCGAGAGTATTTTCATGGACCTGGTGATTATAAGTTTATTAGTACCTACGTAAGGTACTACCACCTTTTCTGATTATAACAGATTGTCATCCCGAAGGACTATGAAAGTAAATGAAGAGTCGTTAACCAAACTCCGCCGAGATTGACAGTCATAACTAAAACCATTCAGGAGGACTTTACTTTCAATACTATGTAAATAAAACCACTGATTGCTCCCCCGATACATACCGCGACAAATCCAAAAAAACTAAAAAAAATATTTGAAAAGTTCCGAAAAAAATGTTGTGAAACTACATACATAGAGAAAATTCCGCCTGAAACTCATTCTAGTGGAGTATTCGGGTCGTCAAGCTCTATCCGATAATTCCTTGTCACGAATCCATTGTGTTCGCACCAAAAAGGGTTTTTGTATGGAACTCTCTACGAAACATGGGCGTTTCGGTCCGAAAATTGAAATTCGATATTTTGTGCTTAGCATGTGCGCGATTACGGGAACCTTAAATGTTTTGCGTGAGGTTAAAAACATTGGCCTTTCTGTGTACAGAGATTTTTTTCCATGGGGTTTTTTTTCATGCTTGTTTTGTAGGAAGAGAAAAGATAAATTAGGTTCATTGATCCTTTCAAATATGTGGTCACCGATATAAAAAACCTACCGGCCTATTTATCAAAAAATAATACGAGAAAAAAAAATGTAAAAGAAAGTTAACGTAGCGAAGTATTTCAGGATCGTAGCAGGTGTCGTTCAGTAGTTTTTGCATAACCGTATGGAAATGTGTGAATTTATGTATGTATGTGTTATACAAGGATACTGGTTGTATAAATTCAGTATTCTTTGAGCGATCTCTTCATCACAACATGCCTCAGAAGTTGAGTGGGATTTGTTGATTTCTTGCTTATTATTTTTCTTTAATTTATATATGGTTGATGGATTAATGTTGTACATTCTACTCTTAGCTTACTCTTACTGATAGCCCGAAGAATCGCCAAACTTAATAGGCAGTGGGCAGGGCACATTACACGCAGAACAGATGGTCGATGGGGACGAAAGGTTCTGAAGTGGCGACCACGTACCGGAAGACGCAGCGTTGGAAGGCCTCCAACAAGGTGGACCGATGTCCTGGTCCTGTCCTGGAATCCGATGGCTAAGTGACGCACAGGATCGGTCGACATACAAGCCCCCAAGGGGGAGGCCTATATCCAACAGTGGACGTCTTTTGGCTGATATGATGATAATTATGACGACTCTACTCTTCAGGTAACCTCGGAGAAAAAAATACCCAAGATATGAGGTCTGGCCTTTATGGAAGGAAAACTTAAGAAATCCTACTTTCCTACTAAACTTCTGAGACAAGTTTTCAGGAATGATAGAGATCAATTTGAAGAGTGTTAGAGCTGCAAAGACGATATTTGATCATTTTCTTACGTCTTCAGTTTCTGATTTTGTTAATGAACGGGTATATATAAATATGTTTCTTATTTGGTTATGCATCTATAAAAGTTATTCTTCTGTTTTGTTACTTCTTATTCGTATGTATGGATGTTTATTGCTCCTTCACGCTCGAATAACGGTACGCATTTCGATGATTTGCCAAACAGGTAGACCATATCCTGAATTAAAACATAAGTATAACCAGGTTTTTAATGATCTCACTAGGAGAGAGAATGGGCCGTAATCCACCACGCGAAGCGGATTGGTGAACTCAGTCCTGTAATATTTGTTATCTTTGTAAACGACCTTCCCTATTGCTTCATTTATTCCACGCCATTTTTATACGCCGATAATTTGAAAATAGTTCTCGTCATAAATTCTCAAGCCATCCAAATTACTCCAAGATGACTTGAACCGGCTAATAAACTGGTGTGAAGATAATAGTATGCATCTAAACGTGTAGAAGTGTTCTCAAATAACGTTTACATGGAAGCCGCTTTTCATTAACTTTGATTACCATATGAACGGTACATCTCTCAATAAAGTTGATGTGATTAGAGACTTAGGGGTCCTTCTTGATCGTATGTTTACATTTATTCCTCACATGGATAATATTATCAAAAAGCTTCAAAAACTCTTGGCTTTGTACTATGGAACGCAAAATGTTTTTGCAAGCCTCAAACCAAAATTTACCTCTATAATTGCCTCGTTCGTACCGTACTAGAGTATTGCTCAGTTGTGTGGCGCCCCCACTATGCAACACAATATAGTCTTAGGTTGGAGCGCATTCAGAGTAGGCCAGATGGTTCAAAAATCTGAACCATCTGGCCTACTCGACGAAAATAGCCAAAAAGGTTCCAAGCTATGCAAAACGGTTACAGAAATTTAAAATTATTTCTCTCGAGGAATGCAGAGACATAATCGATCAAATTTTTAGGTTTAAAGTTCTACACAGTAAAGTGGATTGTCCTCAGTTGCTATATAAATTAAATTTTAACCTACCTCACAATTATCCGCGCCATCCAATCAAATTACTACATCCCCCATTCCGAAAAACTATTTCAGGGTCTAACTCCCCAATCCCAAGACTTTGTAAGCTCCTTAATAACTGCGACGCAAGTTTGGATATTTTTTGCTCATCTATCCAGAAATTCAAGCGCCAAGTCCACCTAAAATGATTAACCACTAACCTATCTTTGTAATAAGGTAATTCAAAGTGTTGTATCTGCATTTTAATTTGTAAAATCTTTTTATTATTATTGTTTTCTGCATGCTGTGTCTATCGTGATATATTGTACACTTGGTTTGTATAAGGGCAAGTAAATACTGAATGCAATGTGTAACAATTGTAGATAGGCCAATAAATAAATAAATAAATAATTTTTCTACCATCACCAGTGCAAAGATTTGCATGCTGCTGGATAGATAAATTTTATGGTGGATAGATGCTTTACAGTAGAACCCAGCAAAAAATCCAAACTACCAATAATCCATTGATCAGTGCCTAGATCCAGCTCAACACTAACAGTAATTATCCATTTAAAAAGACTAAATAAACCTTCACAGAGTCGCTGATTGAAAAGGACTAATTGGCAACACCGCATAGAGTCAGCAATCAATGACGCACCCTGTAACTCGCTGCATGAAACGGTGACGTCATGAATAGGAAATTTAGTGATAATTAAGGTGAGTATGACGTTGATAGGATTGGTATTGGTTTGTTTATGAGTTTAATGAGTATCTTGACTCTGTATTGTCTCCAATGGAGTCCATCTCTCAGCCTCAATTAATATTGGAAGTTATCATTCATTCAAACACTTTTTTTAAAGTGGCTAATTATCCAAATAATTAGCTAATGATTAGTCCCACTCTAGATTGGATACTTTTTTTGAAGTGGCTAATCATCCATTGTCTAGTCCCGCTCTAAATTGGAGCGGGACTGATGATGTCAGACTTTTATTGACTAAAATCTCACCTAGTGTACTTCAGTTGCTCTTAGTGTACTTTTTTTTGTAGGTAGGTGGTAAAATCATCCAATAACATCTTTTCGCCCTTGGGTGGTGCGGGAGATAGTGTCAAATTTTTACCGACTAAAGACCCACTACTGTTCCTTCGTTGCCTTTCGTACCGGGGCCGAATCTTTCTTTCAGAAAAAGATTCTTGGCCCCAGTAGGCTTCGACTCTGCTGGCTCCTATGGTTTGCTGAGACGCGCGTGGAACAATACGCGCCGTCGATCTCTGGGGCTCGGTCCGGACGGTTACTGGACGATCGGATGGTGAGCTACCCATTGCTCACCGTCCGATCGTCCAAGCACGCGCTAACTGTGGCTGGAAATCGAGATCAGAATGCGGCTGGAGTATGAGCGCCAGTGTCTCACGCGTGCAGTTTTTCTTTTTTTTTTTCTTGAATACTTTAATGCATGTGGAGTTTACCAATAAGAGATTTTTACACTACTGTACTCTATTACATATATTGCATGTTACCTTTAGCACAATACCAGTGTAAACAATTGTTGATGGACAAATAAATAAAGAAAATAAAAACTCATTTGATGACTCTCTACTGAAAAAGAAGGGTTGAAAGCATATAGAAGCATATTATATTCTAAACTTAGCATCGTTATTGTGTTACTTTCCATTCGATCTTTATATTATTAATATGATATTCTAACACAAACGAATCCCTGAATAATAAGAAAGAATACTAATAGGCTTTGATGCCACACAGAAATATCTAAAAATACAAATAAAATAAAAGCTAAGGGTACGACAATGTTAAAGAAAATAACGATATCTACCAGATGACCTTTAAATGTATATAATGACCTCTAACAAATTGGTATCTTTGAGGGCAAAAAAATTAAATGTGACGTAATTACGGAATCCTTTGGTACTTTGTAATTGGTAGGTTGGTTCATGATTTTGTTTAGTTGTGTTTCAGATATTATATGTTAGAGCAGTTTTGAGATTCATTATAACAAATTGTGACATTTTATATACAGTACTTTGATTATGACGCCATATCTGATCTTGAATACACGATAATAGTATGGTAGGCGCAGTGGTTACGTGATTGGCTGTTGCACTGTTTGTCACGGGTTTTATTTCCACACAAAAGAAGTATTTTTAACCGACTTCAAAAGGAAGAGGTTCTATGTTCGACTGAATGTATGTTTTTTTTTTATGTATATTCACCGATATCTCCGTCAATTGTGAACCGATTTTGAAAATTCTTTTTTTGATTGAAAGCTTATGCTTCCAAATTGGGCCTATTGACATATTGTTGAACTTCGAAGATATTGCACAGAACTTCTCATAGAATCACGACGAGTCTTCATCGTAGTTGGGTGTCTATGCATTATAGTTTTTGTGTTTGTGATAGCACCCTCGACAGAACAGAAAATTTTAGTATGAGCAGGTTTTGTGTGTAGAGACAGTAAAAGTCTAAGCACGTCATAATAATGACGATAAGTTCCCTCTTTGAGGAATACGAGTAGCTGGAAAGACGTCACGGCATTCCCACCTTCCACATGACACAGATCCTCACCGGACATGGTAAGTTCGGGAGGTTTCTGCACCTTGTGGAGCATACGGTGTGTCCCATGGAGACGACCAGCGGCGGTGACTTCTAGCGCCGCGTCCTGGTACAGTACATGGTGCTCAATGAGGGGGAATGAGCGGCGGTCACTTCCTTCTGCGAAGCAGTAATGCTAGCAAAGAACCCGCTTCCTCACGCCCCAGCAACCAGAGCCCCGACTCCAACTATTAACCACCGTGGCCTGACAGGCCTGTTGGTCTAGTGGTTAGTGGCCCTGACTGCTATGCCGCAGGTCGTGGGTTCGATTCAAATGTTTATGTGATGAGCATGTTCATTTGTTCTGTGTCTGGGTGTAATTAATCTATAATATGTATGTATTTAAAAATATATAAGTATGTTTATCAGTTATCTAGTACCCATAACACAAGCTCTGCTTAGCTTGGGACTAAATGGCGTTGTGTAACTGTTGTGTAATATTATTATTATATTATATTACCGTGAGCGTGGACTTGCCGAGGACGAGCAATGGGGGGTAACTGGCCTTCTGGCTATCTGGTAACCGTCCTGACCGAGCCGTTCTTCCCATCTCAAAAAATACAAAGTTAATATACAAACTTGTCCTACACACTGACCAACAAAAGGCTTAAATAAATCATAAACTCTCAAGACACAAGGGTTCAACTTAATTGAAATTCACTACCGTCAATTAAGTCCTGTGTTTAAGTTACAGTTAGTTTCCAAGTTATTTTAAATTAACTATCAGATAGATAGCTCGAAGCGGGTTGTTTTAGTGTTCAGTTGAAACCGCTCATATTACAGTTGAAAAAGTTGTGAATTTTTGTGTTTTAAATTAATTGTAGTCGGACTATAATTGACATTAATATTACAAAGAGGTAAAGTGTGTTTTTTGTTTTTTTTTTTTTTTTTGTTTGTCGGAGGTTATCTCTGAAATTACCGATGCGATTGCGAAAATATGTGGTATCAAGCAACCCACGGCACACGTGATGGATTATGACTTATTTCTTCTTATGGAGGTGACTCCTGAGTCCTAGTAGTGGCAACATTATAAGGCTGATGATGCTTAAAAGCTGAAAAGAAACCGTGGCCGTCCCCACAGAACACAGGAATCTACATTCTTCTGTTCTGTGGCCGTCCTCGTCAAACCTTTCATCGCACCGTGTTGGCAGAAGAGGCGAGCAACGGAATGACGTGGAGCGAGATGAAGCGTGAAGCTCAGGACCGTTCACGATGGAGAATTGCTATGGACGCCCTCTGCTCTAACTGACCCGGGTTTGATTCTTACCAGACGGTCGGACGATGAGATTGCTAGCCAGTATTTCAAAATTCGGAGAAGAAACAATTGGGGCGTCTATGGCGACGGGAATCAATTACTTATCTAAGTGAGATGCACTTAGGGATAATAAATAGATGGCTTTTATCTCTCATCATTCATCATCATCATTTCAGCCGATAGACGTCCACTGTTGGACATAGGCTTCCCCAAGTGTCGCCACAATTATCGATCCTGTGCGTCCTGCATCCATCGGAATCTCGCAACCTTCACAAGGTCTTCGGTCCACCTTGTAGGAGGCCTTCTGACGCTGCGTCTTCCGGTACGCGGTCGCTACTTCAGAATCTTTTGGCCCCAACGGCCATCTGTTCTGCGAGCAATGTGCCCTACCTATTGCCACTTGAGTTTGACGATTCTTCGTGCTATGTCGGCAACCTTGGTTCTCCTGCGCATATCTTCATTTCTGATTCGATCACGCAAGGAATATCTTTTATCTCTTACAAACAATTTTTTTTATTCTATATCATTATAAGAATACTTAATTCTATCTATGCTTTTGACCACGTACGAACCTTTCCTTGGCTTAAACCACTGGGTTTAAGCCAAGGAAAGGTTCTGCATCAAAAATAGTATGTCCTAATAATCGAGGTCGACTCGACTCTTGTGCCTAGTATCGTACAAATATTCTGAAAAATCGTTGAGTCATAATCGATAAACGAACAGACTTTCACAGATACGTATAATAGTGGCCTTTATAAGAATGTTATGTTTTGCGAACGCGTTTAATTACGTGTACTTATTTTAATATTCAAATATTTTTTTTTTACTTAGCCCACACTGTCCCACTGCTGTGCAAAGGCCTCCCTCCAATCCTTCTAACGATCACGGTTCCTCGCTTTCTCATTCCAGTTCTTAAGGAAGCCATCCAGGTCATCCCGCCATCTCTTTCGTGGTCTGCCTCGGCCCCGCATTGCTGTGTCCAGACACGAATCCAGCGTTTTACGTGCCCACAGCTCGTTAGACATGTGACAGACATATTCAAATAATATTTCTAAAAACTCTACCAATATAAAATGTACTACTGGTGACCTATTTATTTTCGCATTCTACACAATAGACCTTTTTATTGATACACATTTCATTAGAGTGTAAAAAAAACATGATTCATAAAAGATGGCGGATTGCTTCGTCCGCCATATTGGATTAAGAATGACGTCACTTAACAACTATGCATTTTCACCCAAACTGAACATTTTTATTGCAAAGTTTCATCTCAATTGATTAGGGTTACATTAGGTTTAAACATTGATTTACAATATAAATATAACCTGAACAAAGTAACGGTTTTTTTTTGTTTATTATGGATAGACTAACGTTTGACCACTATCTCACCTGATAGTAAGTGACGATGAGGCCGACGATAGAGCACGCTTGCCTAGAAGTTACCACTTTATAATAATAATATATCTTTATTTCAGACATTCGTCCATACATTTTTAACAAAACAAAAGTTACTAAGGTTGTTAGTAGAACACATAAAAATACAAAAAATACAAATAACAGGGTGTAAGTAATTTGTTAGTACAGAATTAAGATCCTAAATTACATTAGATTGCAGTCTATTTCCTATTTCTGAGTAAGTGAACACTCGCCCAGTAAACAGTAAACGGGCCGTTTATTTTGCACGCTAACGTTCTGATGACAGTGTTGGTGCTACCCCGGACCCTGTTCATCATCGATGCGGTTCTTTTCCTAATGATGGAGAAGAAATCATCGATGAAAGCTGCCGCAAACATTTCTGAAGCACTGCAGTACCTGGGTTTCCTCAACACTGCCCTCAGAGCGTCATTGTACTGAACACGCATGGCATTGAAAGCCCGCCGCGTATAGTTGATCTACAGACGTGTAGAATGACTGACAGAAGGCTCTGAAAAGTAACAGTTTTATATCTGTAGTACGACGTGCAAATCTGCGGGCCAACATATTGCAGCGGATTGCCAACGCCCTCCTTTCCCTCTCCAGGTCTGCATCGTCCTGTAGGCGAGCCGTCAGCATGTGACCCAAGTATTTTGTTTCAGTCACCCTTACTAGTGACGCCCCCCCGATCCTAATTGGTGGCACATTTGACGGAGCTTTGTTCCCCACCTTGAATACCATGAAGATACTCCTACTAGCATTATACTTGAGTCCATGCGACGTAGCATACGCTTCACAAATGCCCAGAAGTCTTCTAAGCGCACTCACTGACGGGCTCAGCAGAACCATGTCGTCCGCATAACTAATATTATTTATCATGGTTCCGTCTATCGAACACCCGACCATAGCTCTGCTGAGCCTGCCAATCAGCTGATTAACAATTAAGTTAAACAAACTCGGAGAAGTCAACCCACCTTGTCTGACACCGCATTTCAGAGGATATTCCTGACTAAGCGAGCTGACCCATTTGACCGCATTTTTTTGATTACTGTACCAGTACTTGAGGAGGGATACCGTCTCCCTCGGCACAGTGGTTTCCTCAAGTAGTTTATGCCACAGAATATCATAATTAACCAGAACGAACGTCCTCGACAGATCTAGAAAACACGCATATATCGGTGTATTCCTGTCAGTATAATACCTTACAGGTTGTTTCTTTAACATACTACATACATACAGAAAAATATTACAAATGAAATATTTTTTTGTGAATAAAAAAACACAGTAAACCTTTTGAGATCACTACTCAACTATCAAACATCGGAGATTTCTAAACCCTTCAACATTACACTCCGAGCCAAACATAGCTGCCTCACAATTTCTATTTCATATTCTCTCATTTCTCTCTAATCCTGAGTATAATACGAACAATGTACACATAAGTTACATTAAATATTACACCCTGTTGAACTTCGCAACTTAAACAATGTTGCGTATATTAGCTAGCACCTATTTGCTCGGCACTGTACGTTATTAAAACCTTATGCACTTGCCAAGTGTTCATTGTAGAAAGTAATTTGTTTTAGTCTCTGCTTTATTGGTAATAGTTCGCAGTATTATGTGATTTAGGTAGACGAGACTAGAGTTTATTGCTTTGATTTATGCTTTATTAAATGTATCTCATGTTAATAATGAAAATGAATGGGTATTGGCATTTTGAAATGATTTGTATTGATTGTCTTTTTGTATTTGATAAACAAAAGCGGATTTTGTCCACGAATCAAAGTACTGTTCAAGTACTGTTCAAATTTCTGAGCAGGAATGAATAAGATAAAAAATGCTTTAATTATTCCTTAAACAGTTAATAAAGTCATTTTCATATTAGTCATAGTCATTTTTATATTAATAACATACTAAATGTTTTTAATTTTATAAATGACTTGTTACTATAATTGTTAGTATTGTGTGTTAGTATCAGCACTATTTAAAAAAAATGAGATTTATAATTGGGAACTCGATACAATTAAAAAAAAATTGTTTAAAAAAAAAATTAGTCAAGCATTTTTATCTTGTATATAATCCTCCAACTTATAATATGCTTGCCCGAATAGTGTGCGTTTAATTTCGTTTCATCGAGTTCTAATATTTTGAGAGGTATTTTATTAAAACATTTCAAACAGAGGCCACTTGAGGCAGTTTGAAACCTGGTTGAACTAATTGGTCTCTATTTTTTGTAATATATATATAATTATGTCTATCGCTTATTTGCTAAAAATATGAAGTATTTTCTAACTTAAATGATGTTTTCATAGATACACTGACAAGGCACCGTCATGATTTTAATGTCCTCAAACAGTTCCCTTAGAGAATTGCACCATAGAAACAATATTGAATTAGAATAAATAAAATTAAGTTAGATCGATTTACATTAACTTTTTGAATACCATAATTAGAGACAATAGAAAGACAAGGAGAGATTGAACGCCGGCTTTTGCTTGGGGTTTAATGAATTAACCAAATTAACTAACGTCTAAGTTACATATAGCAAAATACTTCAGACTATCGGATTATACCTAAACCATTACTGACATTTAGTTTGCCAAAGCCGTCATTTCCCGGCCATCTTCGTTTCCACACTACGTTTACCGATACGCAGTCTTCACTCAAGGATCCGACTGCTCCAACGTCCGTCGACACACATGATAAGTGCACTACCGTCTTCCACATAAACTGGCCAACTCTGTAAGCTTTCTACGGTACTTGGGCGTGAATATGACACAAAGAGATTTATAAAGAGCCTGTCAAATAGACATGATTGATGGAGATGCCATTTTTTTATGCCTGGCATTGTTTGTAACAGATTCTTTCTCAGTAAGACTACTTCGGTTTTTTTTGGCCGGATTTTTCGAGTGCAATTTAGTGGTGGATTTTATTATTCGCAAATTAGAATTAGCATTGCCATTCGACGTGACGTGATGTCACATTTCCGGATGACAGCGACGTGGAGAAGTACTTATGCGGCTGGGTGTATTTTCTGTTTTTGTATTTTATTTATGTACTTAGGTTTTAGTATAAATAATTTAATTTATATTTATATTTTTTTTTTATGTAATTTGCATAACTACATATGTATGTAGTAATTTTATTAGAAATATTCGCAAATTGATTCTTAATGGATATAATACCTATTATGTCAAGTTGGAATAATTGGTGCTGTGACCAATTACTTTTATTCTCAGCAAACTCCTTCAGCACTACACTCGTCAATCGTTACTATGCTATTATTGGCTCATACATGTTTCATTTCCAAACAGAAAAATATTAAGCATTTTGTTCGTTTCAAATATTTGCTAATGAATTCTTAGTGATTAATATCAGCTTACGAGTTGTAGGTCACGGGTTCAAACCCAACCCGGCGCATTACTTTGTGTTACTTATTTCATCACCACTGCTCTCAAAACGGTGAAGGAAAACATCGTTAGGCAACTGTCATATCCTAGAACCAAAAATTCGAAGACATGTGACATCCACCAACCCGCACTAGGCCCGCGTGGTGGATTACATCCCATTGGTCCATTCCCTCTCCTAGAGAGGAGGCCTGAGTCTCAGCAGTGGAAAATTAAAAGGCTGGTTATTCTATTATATGTCAAGTATTTACACCACTGGACAATAATTATCGAATCGTTAAAATAGGTGTGATCAGGCTAAAAAGGAGATGAGAATAGGGAAGTTTCCAGGGTCAAAATAATTACAGTTCATTAGTCCGTATTTTAGATTATAAAAAAATATTGGATACATATTTTTTTCTTTTTTCGATTAAACAAAAAATAATAAAGATATTATAGCCCATTAAAGTTATGTGTGACGTCACCTCGTGTGAAAAATGCAGCACGGCGTGACGTTACACGTAACTTTAATGGGCCATATCTTGTCATTTTTGGTTTAATTGAAAAAAACAAAAAAATATGTGTCCAATATTTTTTTATAATTTGTAGTGTCCCTTATTTTTGAACAATCTAAAAGACGGACTAATTACATTTTTTAGGGCAACTAGCCTATTGTATTGTAGTACTAGCTGCTGCCAGGGGCTTCACCCGTGTTCCAATATAAAAAAAATGTCCCTAGAGAACATACTCTCAGGGACAAACATGATATGTCTTAGTAGTAGATAACCATGGTATGAACTAGTATCAGGACACGATCTACTCGTGTGTCTTCCATCCAAATCCATTTAACCTTTGGAGCGTAAAGACGTCACAAACGTAGATTACATACGCACACTCTCACACAGTCAAAAACTTTTACATTTATAATATTAGTGCAATAGTACTTTATTACTAGCTTTTGACCTTTATAATATGTAGCTAATGTAACTTAATAATAAAGCAGCCTTCTATCGGTGAAAAAAAAAATGCAATCGGACCAGTACTTCCAGAGATTACCTCCTACAAACAAAAAACAAACTTTGTCTCTTTACAGTATTAGTGAAGACATCATATTTTATTGTATATAAATTACATATCTTATTGTATACCTTATCACTTGTAAACAGAATAAACACTTAGAAAACAAGTGTACAATGGATGATCTTATCTTCCAATCGTCTTAAAGATTTGCAGTCGCATAATAAATGGAAGTTATTGTTTGATGCGAAGCTCTTTCAGAATGGAAATATTAATCCTGTGAGCAGTCCTTTTTATTCTCAGCAAGCTCCTCAAGCACCACGTCTTAAGAGCGTCAATCGTTTCACGATGCTATTGTTGGCTCAAACATGGATTCAGCTCAATACAGGTAAACAGTTACAGCAAAATATTAAGTGTCGCATTACGTTGTAGCGATACCTATGTCGTCATACAGGAACTAAAATCTTGGTGTTTTTAGTAATTCGCTAATCTTTCAATATCTTCGTGAGGTAAACGTAGGTTTGCGGATGTTGAGCAATTTATATCTTGCCGCCCGATAACCGTCCCGTAGCCTGATTCACGTAAAATCAAACAAGTTAAATATCGTTGAAGTTTTATAGTCGTTCGATCGAAGTCCTATCCAAAAGCGGCATTTACGATCTATCAACTTATTTCCAGTTACATTAATAAGTATTTTACCAGGATAATAAAACAGACTTTTTTTAAAATCGACGAATTTCCAACGTTTTAAAAATCGGTGTTGTTCAAACTCGATTGATGGATGTGAATACGGAAATGGTCTAAACAACTAAATCGCTACGATATCGTTACGGTTTTTATTACGTTAATCGGGCTACAGACCAAGCCCGAGTTGTTGACGGCGCGTAGTGTTCCACGAGCGCCTCAAAAAGATATCAGTAAAACCGTAAAGGCTCAGCAAGTCCAAAGCCTACTGGGTCAATGTGTTTACTTCCGTAAGAGAATTCTATGGTCCTAGAACGCCAAAAACAAAGAAATAACATAGCACCTCGCCCTCCGTCCTAGAGCAAGAAAAGTCATTAGATGATTTCGCGTCTTAAAAAAAAATCCCTTTGAGGTTTTTCTCGGCTGATCGTATTATGGCACACTGTCTCTTGATTCCTACTTTGCAACAAATCTATAAATACAATCTATACATCTATACATATAAATAAAATTGGAGTGTCTGTTTGTAATGTTGAAATAACTACTTTTTACTACATGCAAATGAATATAAACGGTACATACACCAAAACATTTTTTTTACAATTTGTGTGTGTCTGTCTGTCTGACTGTCTGTTTGTCTGGGCTAGTCTCTGAAATGGCTGCACTGAATTTGACACTTGACTTTTTTTGGCAGATAGCTGATGTAATAAGGAGTAACATAGGCTACTTTTATTTTAGAAAAAATAAATTCAAAATCCCACGCGAACGAAGTCGCGGGCACAGCTAGTGGTTAATTAATCCTTTAATAAATACAAGTGCGATGTTGTGTATACAATTTTGTAGCAACAAAAACATAATAAAATAATGAAGTTACCTCAATTAACAGTGATTGTGTTACATAATCAACACGTATGATTTTAATCAACACCACAAAAATGGTAAATTGTTTAATATCATTTTTAGTAGGTACTCAGGCGGTTAATGTATTTAATGTATTCGCTAATTCCCTGTAGTAAGTATTGAACGGTTTATGGTAGTGATTACATTGTTTTGTTTTAATTCAATTATCGTTATGATTATGTTCATATAGGTATTTGCTAAAAATATGTTGTATCTACTGTTCATTTGATTATTATATTTCAATAACCACATTTTTTTTTGTGGGAAATCGTCCAATTACTTCTGCCACTCTAGGTAGAGGGACCTCTCCCTCTCTCTCATACCCTCGTATGTCAGAGGTTTTTTATTTGGTGGGATCGCAGTTAAGCACCACTACGTACTTTACAACATTTAAAAAAAACTCTAGTCTAGAATAACCTTTTAACCTTCAAAGACAGTCTGCTACAAAGCAAAAAGTTTTGTATTTGATAATAACAAAATCATCCACTTTCATACAATTGAGTTAAAAAGTTCAAGGATTTTGTGTTCCCGGACCAACTCGTTTGTACAAAGGATTGCCAACCGGGAAGATTATGATAATTGGGTCGTCTGAAGTCATTGAGTGTGACCTTTGCACCTTCTAGTGGACCTTTGGCTTCCTCATTTATTTATTCATTCGTATCTCAAAATATGGTTTGTAACACGTGTAAGTTTAATCACTTACGTAATAAATAGGCAAGGCAAGCGTGTTCCACCGTCGGCCAAATCATCGCTTACCATCAGGTGAGATAGTGGTCAAACGCGACCCTATCCATTAAAAAAAAAGAAAATTAAATGATCTGTTTGAAGTACCAAAATATGTTTAACTAGTCTGAAATTTTGAGATATGTTAGGAACATATCGCTGAATGATGGAGATGCGGACCGATGAGAATTGATAAATTGAGAAATGAGTATATTTGAGAATGTTTAAGGAAAGTAGCACCAGTGACTGATAAGTTGATGGGGATTCATTTAGGTGCGTTTATGTGAAGAGGACGAATGAAACGCATGTCAAATGAAATCAAATCAAATCAAAGCATTATTTCAAATAGACCATTTACAGGCAATAATTAACAGATGGTGACTCAGCCGCCAAATTAAAATGGAACTGGGTGGGTCACATCTGCCGCATGTCGCTACAAAATTGGGCGAAAGCAACTACTGACTGGATTCCAAACAGCAGGAGCTGGCGACGCGGTAGGCCCAGAAGGAGATGGCGTGACGATTTGGACTCCTACCATAAGGATTGGCCAGAAGTGGCTAAGGACAGAAAAGAGTCGAATAACGGAAGGGAGGCCTTTGCCCTGCAGTGGGACACAAAGGAGTCATAAAAAAAAAAAAACAAATTAACAGATCACAATCGAAACACTATACTGCGCTCTAAAATGCAAATGGTTTATGTAGTTCGATAAGTTGCCCAAATTAAGCAGTACTGGGCAGGATAATTGCCGCATATCTAGCGAACTGCGGGCCCATAAAAGGTATAATTAGTTATTAGAAAAAGCCACGAAGGAGATGGTGGGATGACCTGGAAAGAGCAAGCGAGAAATCGTGGTCGTTGGAAGGAATGAAGGGACGTCTTTGTCTAGCAGTAGGATAGTACGTGCCAATAATAATAAAATAATCCACACTAATATAATAAAGAGGTAAAGTTAGTTTTTTTAATTTTTTTGTTTGTAGGAGATAATTTTTGGAAGTACTGGTCCGATTGCTAAAATTTTTTCACCGATAGAAAGCTGCTTTATTTCTGAGTGACATAGGCTATATTTTATGTACGCAGGCAAAGCTGCAGGCAAAAGCTAGTCTAAAAATTGAGTACTAAAGGAGAAATTTACAAAATTCACCCCCTAAGGGAGCGGGCAAAGTCGCTAGCAGCAGCTAGTGTATCTATATAGATTTTCAAAAGAACATTAATAAATATTCTCTTCAAAATATATACATTAAACCATATCGATTGTGACCTCACGAATGTTCTTCAATACAACATACACACGTCCCGAAGATAATAATCTCACATCAATAGAAAAATCGCGATGCGAGAAAATCTTCGCACGTCTTCGTCTATTCGAGTCATTCGATTGGCATTCGATGCATAATAATAATCGGTATGCGTTTATACGAATTCCACGCTTGCTAGCGATTCGATTCGATTCCGTGGCTTCTGTAAGAACCTTTTTTCGTACGCGACTTGAAATCGAGATAAGGTAGTGATAGTGATTATTTTTATGGTAGAAATGTTTAATACGTATTTGAATATTTAGAATATGGAAGGTGAGAGGAGGATGGGAATGATACAGCTGAAAATATGGGGATGATGGAATATTTTAGATTATACATGGCGATTTATGTGTATCTATATTAGTATTGGAAATGCTGATAGGATTATTTTCGCAATAAAAAAAAATACTAGAAAAAAATGTTGCGTGTTTTATATGATCAAGAATTATAAAATAGAAATTATAAAATAAAATAAAAAATATTATCATTTTCACTAACGTAAATCTTGATGCAACCAATGATAACTATAAAAAATCCATTGCTTGACACTATTGAAGAATTCTGCCAATCACACCGTATCATGCCATAATCGTGGAACATATGAATTACTAAAAGTAATACGGCATGGTCTGCTACGCCCAATAGATCATATCAACGGTTAGTCATATCCGATCATAACGGTCTCAGTGACCGTAGCATCTAGTTATCATCCGCGTATCAACCGCGTGTAATCCGCATGTCTTATTTGGTGCTGTTTTTTGGTTGCAACTTTACTAATAGTTTGTGCTTTCGCGTGAAACAGATGCATCAGGAATAGCGAGAGAAAACTGTTTACTGTAGTTGTTTGCTTTTACAATCGCCAAAATTTTATATTATGTGCTTTTGAATGGTACCATTTTACGGCCTTAGAACGGTTATTGTACGCGGTTATAACCCGTATACTTGTTTGTCAATGTCACTTGCCATGCACGGAGCGCGTCGGCAAAATATAACGCTACGATGTTATTAGACTGTTTCTAGTGGAGATAGTCGGATACTATTCTGTACAAAGTCATTTTTACTTGTTACGTTCCTAGTACGGTCATGGTATGATCATAGTATGGTACGGTGCGCTGGACCAACTCTTTTTTTGGTAATCAAAAAGAGATTGGTATAACTAGTTTTATTATGAAAAAAATTCCTCAAATAAAAGCCAAGAAAACAAAAAATATATCTCATAAAAGGGTAGAAAAATAAGACCAAACTCAAACAGAAAATATAAAGCTCAATTTAACAGCCAATTTCATTCGGATTAATAGACCAGGAGTGGTACAAAAGGTTTGGAAACAAAGAAAATGTTGGCGTAACTTTACTGGGATGCCTGAGATTTTCGAGAGCAGAAATTCTTCTTGGTGACTTAAGCGAACTGATTGAAAACTAAGATTGTGAAGTGATTACAAATAATCTGTTATTGTCAGTTTTCGAAACAGTAATAAAACTGTTGTTTTATACAAATTAAATGTCAAATACTACAAGTATATATAGGGCATATGACCATTGCACGGATCGAGGAAGAGTGGCAGCCGGTCGCCTCCTTCTGCGAAGCAGTAATGCTAGCAAAGGAGGATGCCGACCGCATCAGGCAACGACGGCGCTCCACAGCGCCCCAGCCGCCGCTGGGATTCCGATCCCAATTTCCGGCCACCGTAGGCGCGGGCTTGTGGACAGTGAGCAATGGGTAGCTCGCTGTCCGGCCGTCCGGTAATTGTCCAGACAGAACTCAAGTCGTTGACGGCGCGCAATGTTCCCGCGCGCCTCAAGGAGTTGTCAGCAACCGCAGGGGCCCAACTGGGTCGAAGCCTACTGGGACCAAGGTTAGTTTCGAAAGATACTCGTAGTTCAGACCGGTACAAAAGGAAACGAAGGAACAGGAATGGGTTTTTAGTCAGTAAAAGTCTGACACCATCTCCCGCTCCGTCCAAGTGCAGGTAGCGAATCCTGGCCTAATATGCTAACCTGCAGAAGGTAAGCAATAGGTAGCTCACCGTCCTATGTAGTTATTGCTGACTGTTACTTAATTGACCTCCACACCAAAAGCAGTTTTATTAATAATATTAAGTACAGGTCCGATTGATATTTTTTTTTCACCGACAGAAAGCTGCTTTATTCCTGAGTGATAGGCTATATTTAATGCACACGGGCGAAGTCGCGGGCAAAAGTTAGTATTACTATATCTAGGCCATACTATATAGCCTACCTACCTACTTACCTATACCTATAGCTGCGACAGGGCTTTCTTTCATTTCTTTCATTATTCCCGACTCTGAGCCACTTCTAAGAAAAACATCTTAGAAGTAGTCGTCCTGCTATCACCTTCGTAGTCTACCTTGGTCCTTTTCTTGATTTCAAGATACCACTGTTGTATATTGTAATATCGATTGTTGTTTTTTGAATCGATCGATTTGATCTTTGATTCGATTTTTGATTGCCGTATGATAGACATGTTTGATTCAGTTCTACTTAAGCTGGCCAGCCTTTAAAGTCACTCCAATAGTTTGATACCCCTTGGCAAAACGGCATTTAGTTTTAAACGCCTGAGAGTACTTGGTCATAGTTAGGTTTTAGTATAAATAGTTTTAAAAGTATCACATGTGTAAAAGGCGCTCTTATTTTCGTTTGCCAAACTTAACGTAGTTGTGTCCAACGTTTGATCGATGTGCCAAACTCCAATGTTGGTTCAACAAACATTGAAGATTCTATTTGCTGCTTCAAATACTTCTGGAAGTAGGGATATATTCTTATATTATTTATTTTGGATACGTTCCGAGACTTTGTAATGTCGAGAATTTTTTTTTCTGGTATTAGAGTTTTCTGAAGGCCGCAACGGTTCTAAAGTATCTACTTAATAGGCTTTACTGTCTACTTTTGTATATTAAGCTATATTACCACGACTCTGAGGAAACGATCCGTCGTGTAGACATTCAGTGTCAAGGCGCGGTATGATACGGTTTTGCTTCGCTCCACACCGTGTTATTCAGGTGTTACTTGTTGAAAATTTCATGACGTGCATTTGCTCAACAAAGCTCAGCACCGTATAATCTACGCCACGTGGCAACGGGTCGCAGTCAGGCGCAGCACCGTGGATAATATGGCCAGGCTCTTAGCACGCGGGTACGGGAAACAGCGCGGATTGTTCGAAACGAGACGTGTGCAAGTTCCTTTTTACAAGTGGATGCAGTGAATGCGCGGGTGACAGTATCTCAAACTAATTCGAGCTAACCACGTTCGTTGCTATGATGGCTCCACTGTGCACAGGCACAACGTCCGCTTCGCTGCACCGGCACCTATCCTCGTACCGCGCTGCCAGTCTGGGCCTCAAGTCTGCTATTACAATAGTGTCAGAATGGTCTATCATTGATGTCATAATTGTCGATTTTGACAAGTTTTGTAATCTACTAATATAATGGCGTCATTATGACTTTGGAATGGTCAGCCACTGACACTCCATTGAAAGAACAAGCATAGAATGGTAATCTCGTACATATTGACAAATGAATATTAGACGTTTGCGGTAATCTGCAAAAACTTTGACAGTTTATTTGATCAGTGTTCTACCATTAGAACGTTATTGTGTGGTTATTGGTTTTAACATGCTCGATATTATCATTCTACCACGACTCTAGTACAAGACCGTTGACCGATCAATGATCGATCATTATGAATTAGCAGATTACAAACTTTTAGCAAAATGACAATGGGATCGTGATGAAATGACGAATTTACAAAAATAGCAGACTTGGACGCCTGGTTAATTGAAATAAAAAGCAATGATATTATTACATACTTAAAACGCGTAAAGGTAAAACTACACTGCACACACCTGTGCCACGGACGCCAATCTGGGCGCGTCGGTCTTTATACATTTTATATGGAAAATATAGCTTACTAGCTTTTGCCCACGGCGTTGCCCGCATGACATCTCCCGCTCCGCCCAAGAGCGGGGGTTGTCATTGATGATTTCCCCACCATAAAAAAGACCTATAAAGTCTGTAGAGTTCATTTTGCGCTTAGCGTTTTTTCGATCGTTCGTTCGATGCTTACACGGTAAAACTCTCATGAAAGCTATTTTAAACCTAAATTCGGTTAATCCCATGTGGTCTAATTGTCTACAATTATCTACACCACCAAAAGGCTATTAAGAACTATATGAAACTTCTAATAACATGTAGTGGTCTAAAAACTGTAATAACAGCTTCATGTTGACAATATTAAACCTAAAGCGCTAGGCTGATGTTGTTAATATTCAGTTAAAACTTTATTCACTGCTTTTCTTAGATGCTTCAGTGCAGGATAGGACCATAGTGTTGCTGTTATCGTGTCAGGTTTGATACCAGTTTTTGTAGGAGTTTTTTTAAGAGGAGAGTACTTAAGAAAAACCTCTACCGTTTGCTTAATGGTTTTCCACTCTGTAATACTCTAATAAATAAATAATGTCAGTAAAAACGTCACATCTTGCATAACCTCACTTTTGGTAAGTCTCTTATAACTCTTTTGACTGAAAAATTATGTAGAATGCTTAGTAAATGGTTGAAAATTAATTTTTCATGTGCAAAATATGAGCTAAATTTCACATTCTGTGTAGTTTGTTTTGTTTTCAATTTCATCTATTGCTTTCATTTTTTATTAGAAAAGGCATTTGTGTATGAAATAAACGTGTTTTTTTTACGTGTTTTGTGTGTGTGTTGATGTCTACAAACAATGTTGTAGATGTCTACAAACAATGTTTTCTAACAACAAAGTTTTCAGCGAAACGTGCTGTCTAGGAATAAAGATTCCTATTGGCTGTGCTTTCTTGCTTTCTGTATGTAGTCATATCTTACAAGCGTATTTCTTATTGGTTCCATGCTCTTTACTAGTGCTCTTTACGGAAATGATGCCAAAAGAATGGCTTATTGATATTAAAAGTGTCATAATTCTTGTTTTCAGATGCTCGTCTAACCTTATGCCCCGTTTACACGTGGGCCCAGCCTCGGCCAATCGCCATTGTATTAACGGGGAAAGCAAGTTTATTTATACAATTGCGACTAGCCGAAGCAGGACCCACGTGAAAACGGGGGTTATACCTAACTTCATCTAAATCTATAACCCATTGATACGCTAGAGATTAAAAAAATCACTTCTAGATACCACTTATAGAATAAAATTAAATTAAAAAAAAAAAACAGCACTACTTATTTTGATAAACTATATTTTATACATCCAAACCGCACAACCGCCCATCAATTTGCTAACCAATACTTTCCCATGAACCCCAACATATGGAATTGTTACCAAACTTTTTGGATGGGATTCAAAACGACTATCACATTTTATGTCTGTTGAATATAACGCACCCATAATTCGGCTAGTTTTTTGAAGATTGGAAGATTTTGTTTATCATATTTATAATATTGATTTACTTATCTCGAAAAAGAGGTCAATCGTTGAATTCTGCTCGGCTGGTCAGCTTTCGGAAAGTTGCGTGGTATCCGATGGATGCGGGAAGGACTGGTCATTATGTCGACACTTGAGGAACAACAACTAAAGACTATGAACAATGGAAGTCTTTCGGTTAAAATGAAATCATCAGATGATGCTGACATCACAATGTCTCTCTGGCATGAACGCGTCAACACTTGACTGCGAATCTACCTAATTGTAAGCAGTGATACAATATTTAATGGTGAAACGCACTAGTTTATTAAAAGCTATAATCGGTTGGTAAACGTCACATGTCTTCAAATTTTTGGTTCTAAGACGCGACGGTTTCCTCACCTTATTTTCCTTCACCGTTTTTAAAGCAGTGCTAATAAAATAAATAACATAAGACAAGCGTCTGCCTGGGTTTGAATGCAATACGTGAAACCGGTGACCTGTGACTACTGGGCTACCACAGTTCAGTTTATTTATGTGCAAAATTAAATGTTACCATATTGATACCTATATCCCGTGATTTTTTGGTTGAAATTATATAATAGTGAGTATTGATGGGCATGGCACATTGCACGCGGAACAGAGGGCCGTTGGGGCCGAAAGATTCTGAAGTGGTAAACGCGTGCCGGAACGGAGCTTTGGAAGGCCTCCTACAAGGTGGACCGATGACCTGGTGAAGATTTCGGGAAACCGATGGATGCGAGACGCACAGGATCGTTCATTGTGGCGACATTTCGGCTGAAATGATGATGATGTATTAAAATAAATTAAAGTAGTAATTCACAGATATTAGACTACTTATCCAAAATTTTAAATTCTAAGAATTGCTCATTGAAAGTTTAAATTCTACATTACAAGTTCCTGTGTTGTAATTTTGAAGGGAAATTTCAGTTGTTCCTATAATATCTATTTAAACTGTGGTGTAGTAGTTTCGTGTATTTAGCGAAGATTTTAGCGTTGGCAATATTGAGCAGAGTTTCCAATTCGAAAATGGCAGCCATTTTGAAAACAACTTTGTTTATTGTAGGGATATTAGTCGATAATGTGATTGCTAACATTGATTAAAAAACTTCTAGAGATACTTAAAAACAAAGATAAACATAGGTATAAGTACCTAAAGGGTAATGATGGGACCCTGAAGGTTGGTGAATTCAATGCCTTTACTATGAGGGTGTTCAAGAAAATTCACACCACTATTTCGCGCCACTTAGCCGTCAGGTCTTTTCATTTGAAAATGTAGTTATTATATACATACATGATTTTGATATTTGACGTTGATGTTGATGTCTAACTAATGTCATTAACATAAGCATTTTGACACGTACCTGGACCTGACGCCTCAGTGCTGCCATCTGGTGATCGTAATTTTAGAATTTTTCTCGCTCTTCCCAGAGCTGACAGAGAGAGAGAAGACTCTCTTTTTGTTATTTACTAAAACGCAATCGTGTTTCTTTAGTTGTGTTTTGTGTTCTAGAGTCGCGACGATTCTATCGAACAGTTGTACAGCCTTGGCAGGATACGGAGCATAGTTTGCCACGCGTGCCTCAAGAAGATATCAACAAAACTGGCCTGTTGGTCTAGTGGTTAGTGACCCTGACTGCTATGCCGGAGGTCGTGGGTTCGATTCCCACCCAGGACAAATGTTTGTGTGATAAGCATAATCATTTGTTCTGTGTCTGGGTGTAATTTATAATTTATGTAATATGAATGTATTTAGAAATATATAAGTATGTTTATCAGTTGTCTAGTACCCATAACACAAGCTCTGCTTAACTTGGGACTAGACGGCGTTGTGTGATAGTTGTGGAATATTATTATTATTATAACAAAAGTCGAAGCTTACTGGGTTAAGTGAAAATGAACCCTCGGGGCACTGGAACGCAAGACAAAGAAGAAAAAAACAAGTGGGTTTTAGTCAGTAAAAGTCTGACACGCCAGTCTACTCCGCTCAAGTGCGAGAGAAGTAATTGGATGATTTCCAACCTTAAAAAAAAACTGGGCAAGTGTGAGTCGGACTCGCGCACTGAGGGTTCCGTGCAAACTACAATTCCCGAATGGAGTCTCGAAGATTTTTCCGAACTGCAATTTTTTTTTTGTGGCCTATGTAAAGTTTACTGTTTTCCTGTATCTATGCTACAAGAACTTGTTTTGTGTCAAATTTCAGGATTTTGAGTCAACGGGAAGTACCCTATGAATTTCAATCTTTGAGAGTATCAAAATATACGTTTTTTTTTGTGACATAAATGGCTATATCTTTTTTATTCGTTAATTTAGAAGTTTCATTTTTTCATTACCATTGCTCTCTAAAAGGTGAAGGAAAACATCGTGAGGAAACCGGCATGTCCTAGAACCAAAAATTCGAAGACATGTTACATCCACCAACCAGCACTGGGCCCGTGTGGTGGATTACCGCTCATTTCCTCTCCTAGTGAGAAGGCCTGAGTCCCAGCAGTGGGAACATAAAAAAGGCTGATAATGATGATGATGAATTGGATTTGGCCAGAATAATTTAGAACGACGGAGTGAAAAATCACACGATGTATGAGGAAGCGGGGTTGCTGCCTCATACCTCGCCACGTTGACTGAATTTGTTGCAAAATATCAAACAATCATGTGTACATAAAAGCAATAAATGGACCAAAATTTTAGCGATAATTTTAAATTCTTATGATCCCTAACTTTTCCTGGAAAAAATGTAGCTCATCGTTTCTTTTCCAACAATTAAGATTCTGGAAAACAATTGCACTGCTAAAATAGTTCTACTTTTTTTTTTCAATTTTAGGTTACCATTGAACATGTCGCTGTATAATTTATGCATTTTGTCAGTATATCGTATTAATAGTAACTATATAGTGGTATAGTGGTCAAACGCGAGTCTATCAATAATAAAAAAAAGAAAAAAGAAAAACTAGGTTATGGAAGTCAGTCACTGCAAGAAAAACACAGATTTTTAGCTTAATTTGGTAAAACTGGAACCAAACCAGAACATAGGTGAGGAATTTTAAAAGCTGATGAGGAACAGTTGAAGACAAAAGAATACAAAATATTCTGCCGTTTCATATTTTAAATTGTCACAATTGCTGCCTAATAAAAATATACAAACATCATTTTTTCGAATTGAAACATTAGTATGGCAAGTACAAAGTTCCTTATTTTCATAATTTTATACTTTTTTGGTTGTTGTGGCTATAATGGAACAATTGTTATGCAAGCCACGCCAGTAAGTAGCGGGTTGGTTTAAGCCATCATTTTCTCTTATGGCACAAATAAAATGAAATCGCATGTTATTTTGTGTTGAGAGAATAAAAAACGATAGAATCATGTTTACAGATTATGCCTTCAACTGTTTTACCCGACTGCGGTAATCTTGAAAAGGAGGGTAATGTTTTTTTTTTTTTGTTTAATTGAAGACACTTGCTCGGAAGTTGAAACAAGATACAAATATATATTTGATTTTTGATTTCATATTTAAAACTGTAACATCTATGTATATTTAAAGCCATTAAATTTCTTTGACTCGATTCAATTAAATCGAGTTATATTTAAGTTGTTATAATATATTGACATTAATCGAGTGATTTTTGTCATTGAAATGGCGCTTGAATAGATTTTTGTGAACGACCTTCTGAAGGATTTAAAATATACATGTGTGTAACCTTTCAAGGAGTTGGTTTCTTAATAGTAGTTACTTATAATAATGTGAACAACTTAATAACCTTTTGATATATTTATATACCTATTATGCGGCGTGTATGCTTTATCCCACTTTTTGTAGACTTTATTTTCGATATTTACCTACTACTTAAAGAAGTTTAAATTATTTACGTTCTTGGATAAATTTCCAACAAATAGAATGCGTAATATTTTATAATCTAGGCTGTCGCCCCGGCGTTTGCTTGGGTGTGGACTGAAGACTTTTTGTGTTTCACAAATAATTCCGTAGACCATCGTACATTGCTATGGGGATCGCTATGTTTTTACATAATCATCTTTCTACTGTCTTATGTCACTTAGCATCAACGCAACTTGTTTCTTTCTTTATTTCTATATTGTTAACTGTCATGCTATCTTTAACTCCCTTTTTTGTAACATTCCCAAAACAATCCATGACTTATTCTTTTCCCCTATATTCAACCAAAACGTTCATCACTCTTTAAGTCTCATGCAGTTTATCACGTGCCTATGTTCATACCAATAGAAATGATTTTCTTTCCTAACCTAACCTAATAATAAAGGACTCGTTTCCTATTTCATCTATTATGATTACTCTACTCTGCATCTCTAGCATTCTCATCAGTGATTTATCAATCAGTTTATATGGCTCTTTCCTAACTATGTACCAGTCTTACTGAATACAGGTGTACCTGTTCATTACACTGAGCAGCTCTTAGCTGACCTTCGTAACCAGGATCAAAACTGGGAAACATGATATACTTTAGCAAGGTTGATATCAAATTTTGGGCTCTGATACATGAAATTATTTGGTACAATCTATCACATAATTGGATTAGAAAAGAAAAGGACGTAGATAAACAGCGTTCCAAATATAAACTATAGGATCAAATGTAATCAGACGAAATTACTAGAATTTATTTACACAAAGTGTTTTAACATTTGTTTCCAAAACTTGATTTAGAGAGCTACAATAATATTTTGATAGGTTTCTAATAAATAGAATAATGTTGGGCTTACACAAGTGAGACTCGAAATTAATTTGAGTAACAAATATCATAACTATATTCTTCCATCACTGGCGTCACTAATGTCAAAGATGAATGAAGACACTTTGTTCCGAATCCAAGTTTACAAACTCGTGCATGAGAAACCAAGCCTTCAGCCCTCGGTTATCACGCCCTTTTTTACGTTATTAATTACCTTGCCCAGAAAATCAATGATTGTACACCACCTCACCATCAACGATTGCATTACTACTTTTCATCAGATAGGGTCGCAGTCAACCACTAGTTTAAATTTCAAAAAAAATACATAAATATTACGCTAACAAAACAGCAAAAACCAGCTAGCTGGTAATATTTTTAAATTTTTGGGTTCATACTTCCAATTCCAGTCTTCAATTTTGTTTTTTTTTTTTTAATTTTTTAAAAGAAAGAGCGAAGAAAAGACATTGCTCGGCCTCCATACATTCCTTGCCCAGTAGGACGGTTGTAGGGCGCCAGGGTTACAGGGCGGTTATAGCACTGGTTTATATCAAACAACAAAAAAATTACGCCAATAAAAATTCTACATTTCAGTCATTGTACGATCTCACGTCGTTCCCGTTGTTTTTTTTTTATATTTGATTTTTAGTATGTCTGTTATACTTTGATTGCATATCTAACCTATAAAACCCACACCTTTAGACACTTGATTCAGTTGTATGAAAATATACAAACTTGCAATCTGAACAGTGAAAACAAATGTAATCCAGAATCAATTTAGTAGTTCCGAAAACCAATTGATGATTTTTTTCAGTGGTAATTCTGTCAATAAAATTAAATCCGTAACAAAATTTTGGCCAGTCGTTCAACCCTGCCATCAACGCCGAATGAAATCAATACTTTTCGACTTATTGTAATCCATAACTCGTTTTTTAAATAATTTGCGTAACATTAGAGATGTTACAATAATGACATAGAGCTAAAATACATTAATAGACAAAGAAAAAAAAATGTCATCACTCTATTTAAAAAAAGTATATATTAATGTCTTTGTACTTACTCAATAGACAATTTTTTTTTTGGAATTAAAATAACTTCCTAGTTCAATAATTTAATAACTAGCTTCTAACAGCGGCTTCACCCGGTTTCTCCATAAAACTTTAGACTCAAGTTTCATCACTTTAGGGAGTGAATTTTAAAAAATCCTCTTTTAGTGCTTGCCTGCGTCATAAAAAGATGCCTTATGTAAAATTCATGTTCCTAGTCCTAGTAGAGCCAGCGATTCGTTGATATGTATGTTATTTGTAAAACACTAACAACCTTGCAGGACTGTATCACTAACATCATAACTAACAACTTTTGTTCTATGACTTTTTACAAAACGTAATTCATTTACCAAAAACAAACCTTCAAGATTTTGGTGTACTATCTAACACATTTCAACTCTGTATTTTTCCATACCTACCTACGTCTGTATGATGTGACGCAAGCGCATCAAGCAGCCCCGTCGCCCGATTCCCGCTCCTCTCCGCTACTGTATTATCGCTTCCTTCGCAATAGTGGGATTTTGTTCAGTATCGTCTACTGAGCAAGCCCTTAAAGTTTGTGGAGGGCTGTTCCTAACACCTTGTATACTATAAATTAAAATATCTTAAGAAATAAATCATACTTTTGGATATACATATAATTAACTGTATCTGAGATCATCCAATGATTTCGAATGCCTAAAAGCTCATTGATACATCTTCCACTGTCAAAAATAGCATAATTTCATTATGTTATTTTAACACAGCTTGCGGCTTACAAGCGTCGTAGTCACACGATGTCAAACTTGATCGCCTTCAGTTACAAGCTGGCCAGTCATCAGGCAACAAATCATATAATATCTAAGCGCTACCATCGTCCTATTTTAAGTGAACCAATACATCGCTACATTATCTATCGATATATTTACTAATAACTGCTTTATCTTTTTTTTTACACTCAACTCAATAATTTAGTGTTGCTAATGTAAATTTACTTATTTTTAAATCATAAAACGTTATTTTAATAAATACACCAGATACGTACAATACAATCAATCAAAGACGTTATTTTATGTATATAAACTAACGTCTTGTCTCATAAAGTACGCAGGAAGTCAGAATGCAACTGCTACGACTCTTACAAAGTATTAATTTAATTTAAGATTTCACATACTCTTCTTTTCTTTTTCCAACAAACTATTGTCTACATTTCTTCCTATCTCTCCTTTCGTAGGTCTGTTAGAAGAAATATCTTTTAGAAATATACAATGCCTTTGTACAAGTTTTATTGTAACAATGTATACTCTGTTGTATTTATGTGTGTATATAAAAGTAATTTTAATAACAATTTGTGCCAAGTTTCAAGTTCAACAATGGGTTAATAAACTTGAAATTTTCCTATACAATCTTTAATACTCTCTATATCATTTTTTATCCGTAGTTTTGAAAACAAAATAATGAAAACCTTTTTTTTTACTTGAGTTTGAATATGAGCAATCGAAAAAAATTTTTGCATCTAACCGAATTTCCCCCCAATTACAATTTTGAATTTTCAAAAACTTCTTCCTAGTGCTCGCCTATTATCATAAAAGTAAGCTTCTTTCTGCAGTGTGTTAATAAGTCAGTCAGTCTTGTTTTTCCTTTTATAATATAGAAAAGTCAAAGTTAATCAGCATTTAATAAAACAAGCAGCAGTCTAAACGCACTATAGTATCAAACTTTAAATAAACAAAAACATTTCATCAAATTCAAAATTTATAATTCCAATAATTCTCCCAAATCAACTGTGATTCCAATAACCGTTGAATTAATTTAAACAATAAAGTTTATGCGGCTGTATTTCACAAAGATAGTACCACAGTCCTTCCGGGAACCCTAAATCAAACCGATTAACACCTGTTCAACTAAATATCAAAGTGTAAATCATTGTGACTATAAACAATATAGTTTAACATTTTGTCAAACACTTGGATCTTAACCGGTATATTTGATCTATTTTACTATTTTATGTACATCGAACGGTAGCGCTTTTACACCATTATCATTCGTGCTGTCTATCTGAACTTTATGTCTTCATATATTAGCATCAGTATTGCCTAGCACAGTTCCAACTATTCATTTTCGTGTAACTATCCAAATTTACAATTACAGTTTTCGTCAACCGTATTTTCTAATGCCTATGGGTGAAAATGCCTTAATATAGCGTCAGATGTATTTACTTCAGGTGTGGTATTCCACAACTGTAGCACGTATTCCGTGTATCGTATACGATTTATGAGTAACGTATGTATTTGGAAATCTGTTCCGCTAATTAAAGGGGTTTGTGTATAAACATTACGCTTTTGTTGGTACAGACCTGTATTAAGATTTAATTTATGGGAATTTCTGTGTAAGGTGTTTATGTTCGGATGTTTTGACTGCTGTGGTTCACTGCTTGCTGATAATAATATTAATTACTTCACAGTTAAAGCTCCTTCTATACTTAGATTGCGAGAATTACTACCACAAAAGGCAAATGAAGGATACAGGAGGGTACAAGTCAGTAAAAGTCTAAATTTCCCTTTTGCTCCCGACAAGAAGCATATATTTAATGATTTCCCCCGTAAATGAAAAGCTTTTTATCTCCTTAAAAAAAGATAGGCCTATAAAGTAGTGAATGTATTTTTGTTATTTAATAGAGAAATCAATCAAAACCATTTCTTCTTCTTCTTCTTCTTCCTGCCTTATCCCATATTACTTTTGGGTCAGCGCAACACGTTTTTTTCTTCCATTTTGTCACCCGTCAAAGTATCACTAACTCCCTTTTCTTTCATATTACACATTCCATCCATCTTTTCTCCGGCCTTCCTCTCCCTCTCCGTCCATAAACATGTATACTCAGAATCAAAACCATGTAATTAAGGCAAAAAAACCTAATCCCTATAATCACTAAGCGTTCACTCCTTTAATCAAACCCTTTTCCAATAAAGAAAAATTTAACTTATAGAAAATGAAATACGATCCAATACTCCTAGTTATAGGCACACAAAGGATATTTTGAAGCACTATTGAAAGGGTGAATATTCAAATTTCCATATACATCGGTGACATAATTACAATTGAGAGTCGATAAATGGAAACTACAGAATGGAATAGTACAGGCTTAGTAGCGTTCAATGAAGCACATTGAGATTTTCAAAGAGACTGTTTTATAATAGGTACCTATAGGCACTAAGTTTGTAAAAAGAACCCGGGCAAAGCATTTGATAGACGCTAAAGAGTAAAACCGAAAGGGAAATTCTAAAAAGCTCTTATGTTTGAATTTCAGGATATGGTCTAACCCTGTGCCATTGTATCTAAATCATTTCATCTGCTTGAGCATGAAGAACTAGAGAGGAGAGATTTTAAAAAAAAATGTAACATATTTTAGTTCATCAGATTTTCAAACAAAAATAAAAATATTTAATCTAATGTATGAAGCACGCCACTAGACGTCGCTCTGAGCGACGCGCGCCTGTTTACCGATGCCGCCCCGCTCGCCATTAAGACCGCAGTCGTGAGCTCGTGATCAGGCCGTGCCAGACTTAACGTTCCTGCCCTGGTAGACTGCTTTGAAGACCCCCTCAAAGCGGTCTACCAGGGCAGAAATAATAGTAGTATAAAAAATACGAGTAGAAATGTTCATTTACTAAAATTTGATGTGATTGGCAAACAAAACAATGTCTAGAAGACGTAGTATCTTCTTTAATACAGCTTTGACGCCAGCTTTTTCTTTAGGTTTGGGCCCTATAACCTATCCCATAGCAGCCGTCCTGTTTTAAGACTCAAAACTAGCTTATTGTAAAACTTTTTCTTTTTGCTTTAGTTACACGTCGATACATTACAAAGCAATGCACTTATTTCCGTACTCCGATGACCCTGGTAAAAAGAGTATGGGTCATTTCACGCAGGCTCATGTTTTGCTAATTTCGGTGGTATTTAAAAATAACTTATTCTCGAACACGATAACTGATCGTGTTCTAGATGAAGATAAGTTAATTTTTTCATCTAAAAATCTACAAATAAAAATTACCACCGAAATTAGAAAAAAATGAGCCTGCGTGAAATGTCCCGTATGTACTTAATAATTGTTAAGGAAGAAAAAGTCTCTGCCATGTAATATGAAAACTACAAGCTGATCTAATTAACTTTATTTGAAAGCTTTGGACCAAACTCAAAGCAGATGCCATTTCTATTTCCTCACTAAGTTCTCTGTGTACCCGATCGAAGTTCGGGCTTCCAACGATAGTTGTGTGAAGTTGTTTAGTAATTTACATTTTGCATTGAGTGCAATTAACTGTTAGTGTTCTGGGTCCTTCTTTTAGTTTAGTGTAGTTGTGTTTGTTATTTATTTGTGAAGTTTTAGCTTCGGGTATAGACGCAACGTTCGAAGGCCTCCAATAAGGTGGACCGATGACCTGGTGAGAATCGCGGGAATCCGATGGATGCGTCTCATAGGCTGGTCATTACGACAACGCTTGGAGGAGGCCAATGTCCAACAGTGGACGTCTTTCGGCTGAAATGATGATGATGATGATTAGCTTCGGGTCATCATCATCATCATCATTTCAGCCGATACACGTCCACTGTTGGACATAGGCCTCCCCCAAGCGTCGCCACATCGAACGTTCCTGTGCGTCCCGCATCCATCGGTTTCCTGCCACCCTCACCACTGTCAGCCTCGGGTGAAAATAACAAATTGTGAGTAGCTTTTCCTAAAACTAAAATACAATAAAGTTGTTTTTTTTTTTTTAAGAATATTATAAGTTTAGCGGGATTACCCGAAAGAATAATCGTGAACAAAAATACTGCAGTAATATAAGCACCTACTCTGTTTCAAGAACTAATGATATCTGAGAAAGATTCTCAAACATGCATTAACTGTTATGGCTGTGCTAATAAATTTTCGTTAGATTTGTGTTTGATTTTACTTGATCCAAGTAAAATCAAACCAGGCAAGGCACGATAAGGAAATAACAAACTAAAGTTCATTAACGTAGCTCAAAAAACTACCCTAAAGCGCAGGCCACACCGGCAGCTAGCGGGCGGGCGGGCTAGGCGGGCGAACATCGTTTCACCTCTTTACATACTTTGGTTCACACCGCGAGCTACCGACGAACCTAACGAGCTAAGCTAACGAAATATCCGACGATTCCAGCGAAGCTACTCGTTCACCTCGTTGGCGCGCCCGCGCTTCGCTAGCTTAGCTCGCCCGCCAGCCCGCTCGCCCGGTTCGTTCGCCCGTCCTCCCCATTTCGAGTAGACTAGTCGACGCTCGTCTTTCGAATAGCAGTGTAGTGTTTAGTTTGGGAACGATGAATATGTCATATATCGACGAAAGTTCTGATGATGACTTAACTACAAATACTACCCCCGCTTCGCCCGCTTAGCCCGCTCCGCTCGTCGCTCGTCTTTCCGTAGTTTTCGGTGTGAACCCCATAGTTTAGTTCGCCAATATTTCGCGTAGTTTGTATAGTTTCCTTCGTTCGTTTCGCCGACCCGCCTAGCCCGCCCGCCCGCTAGCTGGCGGTGTGGCCTGCGCTTAACTAACTAACCCTAACTAGTTAAACTGGGGAGTTTTTTGTGGGCCTGAGCTAAACATGTCTTCCGATGTAAATTATGCCTTGAAGTTGCGAGACGCAGTCGCAGTAGACAACGAATGAAATGGACGCCTTAGATGTCTTCCTTAGGAACGTGCAAGAAGTGGCTCAGAGCTGGAAATAATGGAAAGAATAAAAGGAATAGAAAGATTTGCCAAGCCGCGGTACAGTACAGGTTAGAATCTAGCCTGTCTAGCCACTAGACATAATAATACTTACGTTACCCCGGCCCGGAATAGTGCAACAACCCTGGTCCATTTCCCACAGGAGCCGTGTGCTGCCCCTGCGCGTCTCCTGTGGGGTACGCCCTAACCCTGTCGCGCATTCTATCAATTCTACACATGTTGCTAGGGATTTCGGCAAATATTTTACAGTCGGCCGTCTGCCTGACACTAACCCTCCTTGGCAATGCTGTTGCTGGTGGTACACCCGCCACCACGCGGTGACCTCAGGTGCTTAATGGTGCGCACGGTCTTAAAATGTCCCTTAGTTGCCTCTTACGACACCTACGGGAAGAAATGGGATGGTGTTATTCTTTACGTCCGGACACCATAAATTGTAATTTATTCATGATACTACACATATTTTTATAAATCAGTGATAGGTCCAACAAAACATCATAACAACAAACCGCAACTATACAATTTTAGGTTTTATGCGCACACAACAAAATATAATATTGCATAATATAATCCAAGAAGGATTATATTATGCAATATTGGCGCTGATGGGTAAAAACTTTTCCTACATCGTACATATTTACAATTCTACTAAACTGATCAATCAAATTCTAATAAACTGTGCTCAAACCGTTCAAAGAACAGAAAAACTTCAATCATGTTTTAAAACAAGCAAATAAATAAACAAAAGAAATACGGTATTTTCGGAAAATATAACAGGGTTTTTTATGGTGGGAAAAATCATCCAATGACAACCCCCGCTCTTGGGCGGAGCGGGAGATAGTATCAGACTCTTACTGACTAAACGACCCACCCTGTTCCTTCTAGCCTTCATACCGGGGCTCGAGTTCCCTTTCGTATAACATAACAGGGGTTGACAGAAACAAACGATAAGTAGACTATCACTCTAAACTAAATTATCGCCAAACGCCCCTAAGCTTCTTTGGTACTTTACCTAATTTTCTCCCCTAAAGAAACAACTTCAACTGCAATGCAAAACTTTGCGTCCCTATTTCCCTGTTTCCCCTCACATTCATATTTTAATATTCCATCAGCGAACGCCTTCCGACCCGGTCTTGCGTTTATTAAAAAAGTCCTATATTTAATTTAAATCTTTCCATTAAAATGCTGTTATAATGCCTGCTTTGTTGTGGCAGAAACAAAAAATAAACAAAATTAGAGCAAAAATGAAATGCACGGTGACAGAATTTTTTTCTGGTTAGAAATGTAATGGGCTGTGCTTTTGCATTCTATCTGTCTCGGTGTTTCAGGTAGAGTATTCTTTTTTTTAACTTTAAGAAACCTATAATGCACGATGCTCCCTAGTCTTTTACCAACTAGAATACCCGTGTTTAACATGGAGCGGCTGCCTACCAGACTTGTACAATCCAGTAACTGCAACATAATAATCCTAGGATAGCTTGATGGTCAGACTTTCTGGTATATAATGACTGTCAAAGAGCTATGAATGACAACCGGGATCAATAACTACATGCAATTGATTTACTACTGCTATAATTGGCAGTAGTAAATCAAACCATGGCATGGCTGATTTCTTTATGTGGTAGCATTATGGCAACCTAATCGTTACCTTATTGCTACGATATGAAGAGGTCACCCATGCCGCCTGTATGCAGAGATTCGGTAGCGATACAGTCACGATGCTCTTAAATAATTTATACCTTGTTTTACATAACCATGAGCTTTTATGAGAATGATGTGTTGAGTTTCACGACCGCCTCAAAGATATATTAAAATAATAGACGGGGCCCACTAAAGATAATATCTCCTAGGATTGTGGGATTATTTGAAAGATGACTCTTGAACTTAAAGGACAGCTGAAGGAACTTAGGTGGGCTAGATCTTAAAAACCGTAAAACAAATCCCAGAGCGGGAGAATTTATTTGATGATTTGCTACCCAAAAAAAAACAGAGTCGTATATCGTCGCTTACGTAAATTTGATGCCATCAAAAATATAACTTGTAAAGAATCTAAGGCTCGAAACTCAGGTCTTTTATCGTAAAAAGATTTGGGATCCATGTGATACCAATTTAGTTAATTTATTCAGTCCATATTTAAGGGACTTTAATGACCTAGATTGACGGTAATACCCTTGTTGGCATAACGTTTTCGCATATTTTTTATTAGCATAAAAATACTTTGGCATAATGCAAAGGTTTGCATAACTATCATTTAGTCTAATATATTTTGGCTTAAGTTGGAGTTGCATAAATTTTAAATGCATATTAGGTTAGGTTAGATTAGTTATGGTTTATAAAATTATGCTTCATTATTATTATGCTAGCAGTATTAATGGCAACAAGCATTATGGCAAAACATTTATGCCTAATAATATAATGCGTGATGATCATTATGCTGAATTTCGTTATATCAATGTAAAATACAACAGTATATTTTATGCTTATCATTAGTAAACCTAGCTTGACTTGGCATTTCATTCAATTTGAACCGTAAGTTAGTTAGTAGTTAGTAGCCGTAATTTAAGATTTTTTTTTCACCTACTGGTACAAATTAAAAATTTTAATTTACCGTATTTATTACAATGCCTGCTTAGTTAAAATTCAAGCTCCTAGCTTTATACACAACGAAGTTATAGGAGATCTAAAATAGCCTGAACTGTTTCGAGAAAAGGACGGAACAGCTATGCCACTTTTTTGCTCGCTTTGGTGCATGCGCAACTGCCGTGCCCCCTAATTTTAAATCGCTACTGTCGCGGTACTGCCAAGAAAAAGTTGCCCGTTTGGAATCCAATACTGCAAGCTGCCAACAGTAACGACGAAGTGAGCTACAGAATCGCTACAAAAAGTTGTCATGGGTTGCCTCCCTTAGCGAGGTCAAAGCAATTAGCAGGACCTAGCTGCAAGTTTCTGTTTTCTACAGTCGCTCAAAATACTGGCTATTTTTAAAAACGATTTTTGGCCTCAGAAGAAATAGACGGGTGACTGTGATCGAATATGAATAAAGCCTAGTGGCCAATGATCAAAGTTGCCGCGTTCAGCGGCGATTAATAGAACAGAATGTCACCGACTGGCGACCAGAAAAATACTGCACCCATTCCCTCTCCTAGAGAGGAGGCCTAAGTCCCAACTGTGGGAAAATTAAAAGGCTAATTATGTCTATATATATGTGAGAGACGTGTGGTATAAAAACTGGTTCTGCCTACTCCGAGTAACATGCAAAAGGACAGGAAAACGTTGATAATGATTCAAACATAACATAATAAAAATTTCACAACAATTTGAGGAGCGTTTTTATTATATTTTCTTTCCTCGAAAAGATAAGAACTGTTTGCGTAGTTAAAACCACATTTCCGCAAAGCAAGTAACTCTTTAAGGTTTCCTTACATGCCGTAAATCTTTGGAAGAAAACAATGTGAATAATGTACATGAAAAGTAATCCTAAACGGCATAATGTACATTTCAAATTTCTGACAGTTATACGGAAAATAGAGATGACGGTTAAAGGTAGGAAAACACTTGGAGATTTTCGCAAAATCCTTTGTTTCAACATGTGTTTACGGGGTATTTTGTGCTTTTATGGGGCCCTTAAAATGAATAAACAAAACCACACCTATCACTTCGCTGTCCATCAAGAGGCGTCAACTCAGTGACGGTACGCGGAAGTAGAAAGCAATAACACATTTTATAAATTTAAACCCGTTTTTTATGGAGATACTAGAAGCGACAGTTGCACTATATATGTGGCCTAAGCATTATGCTGAGCGTTCTGCCGTTTTGCACGGATGTGGCGCATTTTTCTCTACATAATGTTTATAATTTGTAAGCTAGTCCTAAGATTAATAAAAGGTTTTTCTTTCTTTCGAAATTAGAAAGTTTAAAATTCAAATGTGTTCGTTTTGTTTTGTCATCTTTCATACAACAGGTCATGCACGGGCCTTGTTGCAAGTACCAATACACCGTTTTTTTTTTTTTTAAGAATTTAATGCTTCAAACAAGCCATCTAAAAGCAGCTTACAGCATCGGTTATTCATTTATAATATACTAAAAACAAACGTCAATCAGACCAATACTTTCAGAGATTATCTCCTACAAACATAAAAACAAAAAAACAAAACTTTATTATTTATTAGATTTTATTACTATCTAAGAATACTTGTTAAGTTGGGTTTTAATCAAAATTTGTTTCCCTTTTAGATAATTAAGACGTGTTGTTCACTTCATTTTATTAATTGGGCATTACAGATGAACACATCTTTGGCTAATTAATAAAATTACGACGACATAGAACAAGAAAACATTTTTGCTTTATATCGTCGCTTCAGAACATCGACTTATATTCTAGTGACAGACAAGCACGTTTATGGAAACTATTTGTCAAAATACTGAAAAGTTAAAACAAAATTCGCTGCAGCGCTACATTGGCATTATGTCGTCTAGCAGAACTATTAAATCATACAGTAGGCACAACGGATCTTGAGCGGATGCGCAGAAGTCAAATATTCGGTCTCTTTAGTGGTGTGAAGTGAGACGCGGGGGCAGGGAATGTCATTGATTGGCTCGGCGCACCATCATGTCATAGACGTCACTCCTTCTTCGTTCCCTGTGTTGCTGCATGTATCTAACCACGAAGACGATTGGCTCGCCAATGTATGGAATGCGCAAAGTGATCCTCACTCTGACGCCGAAAGCTCAAGATTCGTTGTGCCTACTGTAATTTTTAGAGGATACTTCAGGCGACCAAAATGTCTTAAGCGCCATGAATTTTGTGGCACTTACGCAGTTCATTTAACATAGAATATATGTTCAAGGTGTACGGACTACATTACATCTGAGTCGATTGAAGTGAGTGTTTGGCACGCGTAATCTGGTGCGGAGTTTGGAGTCTGGTGAGATTCATGTAACTCAATACGATATAAAAGAGTGTCCATGGAGTTTCTTGCACGTTCTTCTCCATAGATACCTACTCTTTGGAACGTGCAATTTAGCTTCACTTGTTTGACTGACCGATATTTTGACAATTCAAAAGTGCCTGTAACTGGTCTATTTGAAATAAACGTTTCTGATTTCTGATTTCTGAGTACATAAACATCGATGCTTTAGAATGAAAATTCACGACTCTTATATTATTATTTTATTACATTGAAATTAATTATGCGATTAATTCCTTACAAAAAAGTTTCATACGAGTAACATAATTATAACCACTGACCTCTATTATTTACCACTTTTCACAGGCTTTTCCATGTATTTGACAGCATATTTTTTAGGCCTATTTGAAGCGCCACTCGTGAACGTCCAGAGATCTAATTTTGAAGTATAATGCAAATGGCTGCAAAGAAGTGTACAGTACTCTGAAGAATTTTTGCATTTTGAATTAATTTCGTTCGAATTCCGTGTTGTTCCTACTTTATGAATTATACAAAAGTTAAGAAAAATGAGGTCATGTGTATATTATGAATGACGCGACATTACCAGTTTTAGTACCATAGACAGTCGCTCGAAACGTGGTCGCTTACAATGGGCCACATCAGCAGGTTTAAAGTCGCCCAAAGAGCAATGGAAAGGGCTATACTCGGAGTTTCCTTGCGTGATCGAATCAGAAATGAAGATATCCGCAGGAGAACCAAGGTTGCCGACATAGCACGAAGAATTGCCAAACTTAAGTGGCAATGAGCAGGGTATTGCTCGCAGAACAGATGGCCGTTGGGGCCGAAAGGTTCTGGAGTGGCGACCGCGTACCGGAAAACGCAGCGTTGGAAGGCCTCCTACAAGGTGGACTGACGACCTGGTGAAGGTAGCGGGAATCTGATGGATGCGGGACGCACATGATCGTTCGTTGTGGCGACACTTCGGGGAGGCCTATGTCCAACAGTGGACGTCTATCGGCTGAAATGATGAGACACTCGCTACGGCTAAAAGCGCCAATATGGCGAATATCAAACGGGCTCAAAAGCACTTTGATAGCCCACCAGTCCAGTGTGGTAAATAGTACAGGTTAGTGCGTGTAATGTAATAAACTAAAAGTGTTTTTTTACGAAATTGACGCTCGTTTTACAGTAATAGCTTGAAATACAACATGATATCACAAACTAAAATGGATATACAGAAATAAAGTGTGTAATAAAATTGTACAAGACTTAGTTTTTGTTTTTTCTGTAAGGTTTCACTTTAGGCTTCGTGAAATGTGTTTTTTTTTATAGGTGGTTTCAATGACCACTCGAAACTCAAGGCCTACTATTATTATTAACAGAAAAATATGTTAAAAGATAGATTAAATGTTGGCGTACAAAAAAAATACCTTACATACCTGAAATTTTCTCACAATATATTTTCTTATTATAGATCCGAATATTATGTATCTACGGGTATATTTTTTTTGTTGGACTTCTAAGAATCAAAGCAAACAAATGATAAAAAGGTATTAATAGACCTAAGGAACAAAATAGCCCTAGAGTATAACTAGAAATGTTTAGCTGTAATCTATTCCAGAAATAAAATAAAATATTATGGAAAATTTTGCGTGTTTTATGATGTCTTATTTGTTACTTTTTTTTTGGGAATTCATCAACGCTCTATGCGGAGCGAGGAAGTGTCAGACTTTTACTTATTAAAACAAACCTGTGTTCCTTCAGTTACTCGTTACCGGTACCTACTGTAACTCTTTCAAACAATGTCAAAGCCTAAGCAGGCATCGGTCCTAACGGACCCTGTCAATCTTGCTGCCATTTTTTTTTTTCTATTAGAAAAATCATTCAATGACAACCCCCGCTCTTGAGCGGAGCTGGAGATAGTGTCAGACTCTTACTGACTAAAAGTCCCACCCCGTTCCTTCATGCCTGCATAGCGCCCTTTCGGATAACCCTGGGCCCAGTAGGCTTCGACCCGGCTGGGCCCCTGCTGTTGCTGACAACTCCTTGAGGGGCGCGGGAACAGCGCGCGCCGTCGACGACTTGGGCTCGGTTGCCCAAGTCGTCGGCCGGACAGCTACCGGACGGCCGGACAGCGAGCTATCTTGCTGCCATCAGATTCCCATCTTCGGCCCTCACCAGATCATCAATTTTACTTATTACAGGTCTTTCGACGCTGCGTCTTCCGGTACGAGATCTGCGCTCCAGAATCTTTCGGTCTCATCGACCATATTTTGTTTTGCAAAAAATGTGTCCTGCCTACGTAACTGCCACTTAAATTTTGATGATTTTTCATTAACCTATATCGGTAACCTTCCGCGGATATGTTAATTGTTGAAGCGATGACGCAAGAAAACTTCGAGCATAGCCCTTATTACGGCTTAAAGTTACTCACAGGGTAATTGAGTATTGCTTTATAAAGTGACAATGCCGCCAGTTATTCTATACCAGTTGACAGCGATACGAATCAGTTTATGGAGTTAAATAAATTCATTAATATTTTGGAGTAAATTAAAGTGGCGGCAGTGTGGTAACGACCTCGACTTACTAGTTTTAGGTTTCGGGTTCAAACCCAGCCAGGCGCATTACTTTGTGTAATTTATTTACCACCACTGCTCACAAACGGTAGAAACGGGAAGGAAAACATCTATTTCATCACCACTGCTCTCAAAACGGTGAAGAAAAATATCGTGAGGAAACCGGCATGTCCAAGAACCAAAAATTTGAAGACATGTGACATTCACCAACCTGCACTGGGCCTGCGTGGTGGATTACGGCCAATTTCCCCTCCTAGTGAGGAGGCTTGAGTCCGAGCAGTGGGAACACTAAAAGACTGATTATGATAAGCTATGCTTATGCTAATATTTTGGAATAAAGCTTTTAACCTAAATGAGCCACTGTCAAAATTCTCATCGATTAACCAACTTCAATAATAAAACCTAAATCTACTGCAATCAGTTTAATGGTGAAAGTGACTTCTTTATCTAAAAGCAAAACTGAGCTTAAATTAATCTTTAAAAACTAAAGGGCAACCACTTTTTACTTTGAATAAGTGGTTTTGAAAAGTAATTGTCCTGCCAAAGTTGGATTTATTGTTGCATAGAGTTTATTATGGGAGCACTTTAAAGTGGTTAACCGAAGAATTTGTCATTTACTTAAGTCACTGAAGTTGAAGGGCTGTTTCGAAGGCTGTAGCTGAAAGTGTGAGCATTTTATGATACTTCGATGAAAAGGAGAACTGTGTGTACAGTTTCTAGTAACAGAACATCTCATGTCGGACCAAAAAGTAGTCGTCCAAACAGAATGTTGATCAAACATCTTAGACGGTAAATATGTACCGCACGCCAATAGAAAACTGCAATTTGGTACACAGTTGGTGTGCAGTTGGCGCACAGTTGGTGTGCAGTTGGTGTGCAGTTGACGCACAGTTGGTGTACAGTTGACGTAGGTATAGTTGTTGTGCAGTTGGCACATAGTCAGTTGGTGTGCAATTGAAGTCCAGTCCGTGTGTAGTTGACGCACAGTTGGTATGCAGTTGGCGCACAGTTAGTGTAGTTGGCGCACAGTTGGTGTGCAGTTATCGCACAGTTGATGTGCAGTTCACGTACAGAAGGTGTGCAGTTCGTGCACAGTTGATGTGCAATTGACATCCAGTCCATGTGCAGTTGACACACAATTGGCGCACGCTTTCGATGCAGTTTCGATGCAGACTTTATGCAATCGTCAAACAAAATTTTGACCAATCATAGTAGACGATGAATATGTACTACACGCCAATAAAAAACTGTATTTTGGCGCGCAGTTAGTATGCAGTAGATGTATAGTTGGTATGCAGTTGGCGCACAATTAGTGTTCAGTTGGCGCATACTTGGTGGGCAGTTGGCGCACTGTTGGTATGCAGTGGCACTAGGGCTTTCAAATACCGGATTTTTTCAATACCGGTATCAATACTGGTATTAGAATTTTTAATACCGTGATCACGTGATCACGGTATTGAACTCAAGGTTTCTTTTTTAAACTAGTGCTTGACTAAGCCCTGTCTCATAGGAACTTTAATTAGGAAATTAATAAAATCATTTAAATATTTTATTTTTCGAATCATTGTTTATTCTCTCTTAACCGTTCTAATAAAGCTCTAGTAAGCATGGCGCTAATTATTTACCGGCAATTAGCAAATAAAGTAGATTAAAATCATAGATCTGCGTAAGGTTTAAGCTTACTTGACGCTGTAATTTTTTTACGACATTTCTAATAAGGTTAAGACGCAGTTCTAAAGTTCAAGTAAGCATGGCGCTGCCGTACCTCTAGTTTACTGGCTGATACATTCGATGCGGGTACCTATACTGCCCTTAGAGGTCAGCAAGCGTCAAGACTCGTGTCTTTCTTATTATTATATTAATATCTCACATGTAATTGTTGTACCAAACTACCAATTAAATGTATAATTTTGAATTGTTTCTTTGAACACGAAAGTAGTTAATAAGTACTAAATTAATTTTGAAGTTAAAAAAGAATGCCACATCCAAACCGCAAAAATATTAAATTTTTACTTTTTAATTGTAGATCTAACGGATAACGTGATTCGTTAAAGTAAAAATGATATTAAACAAAGTGGAAAATGACACAATTTTAGATGCTTCAATTTGTTGTGAATTCGTAATTCGTCATTAGTTTATACAAAAAAAAAAAAACGATCGCGTGATTCGTTGAGAATTGTGTTAAACCCCATAAAATACAAGTATTAATATTATGTACCATGTTGTTCGTCAAGATTACAAACTTATCAAAAATACGCAATGACCAAGTTCACACGCACGTGTTACCCGGGCGCCTTTGCGATACTGACTAACAAAACAATAACGTCGTATAGGGCCCATTACACTACGCGTTATTTAGACCATTTTAGTCTATGGTTCGACGTATCGCGAGAGTTGGCGCTTAATACAAGTGTGATAATTATATTACATCGTAATTTATATTATATAATACAACTTCTTACTACTTATTACAACAAAACACAATAATATATATTAAAGATTGTAATACCGTAATCACGGTATTGGCTCGTCAATACCGTGATTGAAAAAAGACCAAAATATATCCGTGATCACGGTATTACGGGATCCCGTAATACCGGTATTGAAAGCCCTAAGTGGCACACAGTTGGTGTGCAGTTTGGTGTGCAGTTGGCTCACAGGTGGTGTGCCGTATGCACACTTTCGTTGCAGTTTTGATACAGTTTCGATGCAGTTTCGATTCTGGCTCTATGTTGCCTTGTGAGAACGTTTAAAAAAAATACAGCAGCAGCTAGCCCTTAAACGCAAAAAGTAATTAAAGGAAAATATGGTATTCATTTTCAGTACGTCTCTTAAGTTGATGATGTTCTAACATCCTTGACTTTAGGCAATTTATAGTAAGTGTAAATTAACATGAATATAATAGCGCTTAGTATAAAAACTATATTCATAAACCATTTAATTCATATCAAAACATCATTAACCTAGCTAAATGGCAAACTGTTACAAAAATCTAGACTGAAAATTTCTAGCAATATGTCAGAAACACGAATTCAGAAGATCTACTACGTACAAGGGAGGAAAGAAAATTGTTACACTTCGGATGCTGATAACAATAGTGGGAACATTACAAATACAAGTACAAAAAGTTTATTTGTGCACACAGGTATTAAGTTGTTACAAAATGTTTCTACGTGTCTCTGTGTTCCGCCACAGGTTGATTACGCTGCTTTATTAAATGTAATCACTGAGTGTTTTGTATGAACTCCGCACAGTTTGTGTCGATTTCGCGGCCCCATAACAGTGGTTTTTATTTAAAAAAAAAAAAATAACAATAAATATTCAAGATTTTTATTTTTGCGAGACTCTTTTAAAAAATAAGTCTTATTATTTTTTATAACTTTAAAATGTTTCCGTGACGTAATCTCGTAGACATTTACGTTAAAAAGGATAAGTTAGGTCAGATTCGCAATTTTTTTATCAAGCCAACTAATTTATATCTTGTTTTGATTTTGGCCATTCGGTTGGTCGTTATATTCAATTTTAATTATATCATTTTTCATGTTAGTGTTCTCTTTTATATTTGTGGATTTCAAGAGGTTTGAAAAATTAGTAGAACCTGGCCTTGAAAATAAGTATGCAATATTACACTAACATATTGTATTATCACAATACTATCTTTTAAAACTTTTCAACAATTTATTTTGACAACTTTCTTCGCCACCAGACCTTTTAAACCTAACTATTTAGTGGGACTAATGAGTACCGGCAAGATTTATAGTCAGGAAAGCTCATTAGCCTATGTGATTTATAGTCCTAAGTAACGATGCTAACATTTCGTATGTAAATCCTCTTTTGGCATTCAAAGCAGCCTAATGTGTGTATTGAAAGTATTGAGGCCACTTTATTTCAATACAAATCGGGGAATAAATTAAGGTGAACAAAATAATTACGTTAGGTTCTTTCATTTAATGCCTAACTCTGAAGAGTGAAGTACTATACATTCGATTTCATTTAATTTTAATTTGACTGTTTTGTACTTTTATCTCGAATTCTAAGATTACTTCTTAGTACAGTTACGTACTGTGTTTGAGCATAATTTTACTATAGTAATTACGTATTTACAAATATATTAGTATGTTTATTAGTTGTCTTGTACTTATATCACAAGCTCTGCTTAGTTTGGAACTGGATGGTGTTCTGTGTGTGTGTTTGTGTGTTTTCTATTGTTGATAGGTTTGCGCTTGACCGCTATGTCACGTGATAGAAAACGACGATGCGGTCGACGATGGAGCGCGCTTACCTAGAAGTAACATATTCACTCTGGACTTGAAGATTTCCGGGTTGTAGCCATTAAGAATCGCAGACTCTGGCAAGGAATTCCACTCCTTAGTTGTACGCACAATGAAGGTGTTCCCAAAACGCTTTGTACGTATGGGTGGGATGTCCACCATGTACTGGTAGCGCATCGCCTTACGCCTGGTGATGAAATGGGCCAAGCGAAGTTAGTATGTAAAAGTTATGGAAAAAAGCTCGTTCGCATATATCATGAAAAGAGTGTTTCCCTAGTAGGTCAAACATAACCTTACATTCATTCCTTCCACAAAACTAAACAATTTGATTATTAAAGTAACAAACTACTGGAATATTCGGCTAATGAGCCAATTATAATTGAGCCATGTAATTAGAGTTTACGAAATGGTAGCAAACATTATAAGGTTCAATTTCAATATTAGTCTATACTGTATTATTAGGTAAACGTAACATTATTAGACAAATAATAACTATGTAAAGCGAGCCTTTATGCGTAGCATTATGAAACGACAAATAATTATTAGTTGGTTAGACTATGCTTGATTTGACCTTCACTATAAAGAATTCAATTTTTTTTTATATATAATGGATAGGCTCGCGTTTGACCACAATCTCACCTGATGGTAGGCGATGATGTGGCCGATGATGGAGCACGCTTGCCTAGAAGCAATCTATTCACTCTTGACTTAAAAACCCCTAGGTTATAGCTATCAGGAAACACAGACTCCGAATTCCATTCCTTAGCTGTACGCATAATGAATGTACTCCCAAAATGGAATTAACTGGTTTCTATGATTGTAATTAAGGCCCAACGAACACCAAAGCGGAAACAAATTGCTGTGGTTTTCTTTAAAAGAGTTACCACGGGTCAGGAGGGCAAAAGGCAACTGAAGGATAACAGTTGGATTTTAGTCAGTAAAAGTTTCTTACTCATTTTCGATCTACTCTGAGCTAGAGATATATGAGAAGATTTACCACACTAAAATAATGCTTGTTCACTTTAGTTGATCGCCGTTCTTTTTAGGTGAGAAATCGTTCAATGGCTTATACTGCTCTTGAGTGGAGAGCGAAGGCGTGTCAGATCTCTATTCTTTTTTTGCCTTCGTTCTGATGAAAGGGTTAAGATCAGCGATAACAATGGTTAGTGTCTCCGTATTAATACAGAAATGCATAATATGTAACTGGCTGTTGCCAGTGAATTAGTTTTCGTGATAAAAAAAAATCCTAAGCGCTATTTAAATAGCTTTGTCCCAAGTCTCTGCCAATAAAGACAAGTAATAAAGTGGTAAATACTAGGCTCGTTGAACCGTTAATGTTTCTTATATTTTTATATGGCGCTGAGACATGAACCCTACGACGATTAAAAATGTGAAACTGGAGGAAAATGATCAGGATCTCTTGGACCAAGTATCGAACAAACGCTTCCATTTTCATGGAACTGGGTGCAGTCGTATTTTTAAACACTTTGGCCATATTTGTCGACGTGGAAGTGACTCTATCGAAAACCTTGTTATACAATGAAAAGCGAACGAGACGAAGCCGCGTGGCAAATCACCGATACGATGGACAGACCAGATCAAAGTGGCTGTTGACGGCCCATTTAACGAGAGCGCCCGGATAACTGCCAGCAGGAAAAAGTAGCGGGAAGTTATGCGGCGTACCCTGAAGAAAGCTTGTTGCTACGAGATAGTAAGCATTCCCACTCTGGCAAGAGCAAAACAATCAAGAAGAAGATGTGCTACTCCAAGACATGGTCTACCTGTGTGCCAAATTTCATCTAAATCCGTTCAGCTATTTCAGCGTGAAGAAGTAATAAACATTCACACACACGCACACATACCATCACGCACATACACTCAAACTTTCACCTTGATAATATTAAGTGTGTACCTAGCCTAGTTTATGATCAATATGGCTGCGTTTGCCTTGATAAACACATACTAATTAAGGATACGTTATGATGTGATGTAATTAATTGAGTTTAGAGGTAAACACACTTATTTCATTGGAAACTGGAGTTACAAATTTAATTTAAGCTCATAATGCTGTCTAGCAGCTTTGGACTCAGTGGAAAGCCGTGTGAAAAGTCTAATTAGTGATCCAGATTTGTTCAAATCCAATCTACAAAGCTTTAGAGCACAGGCGTAGGGAGTCAGCATCTCGGTGTTTTACAAGATGCATTTTGGAGAGTGCACGCGGGATTTTTAATTATTATTATTGATAGCCTCGCGTTTGACCACTTTCTCACCTTTGTTTTTTTATTTTTTTTATGGTGGGAAAAATCATGCATTGACATCCCCTGCCCTTGGGCGGAGCGCAAGATAGTGTCAGACTCTTGCTGATTGAAAGACCCACCCCGTTCCTTCTAGCCTTCATACCGGGGCTCGAGCGCCCTTTCGGATAACCCTGGCCCCAGTAAGCTTCGACCCGGCTGGGTCCCTGCTGTTGCTGACAACTCTTTGAGGCGCGCGGGAACAGTGCGCGCCATCGATGACTTGGGCTTGGTCCGGACAGTTACCGGACGGCCGGACAGTGAGCTACACATTGCTCACTGTCCGCAAGCCCGCGCCTACGTTGGCCGGAAATCGGGATCAGAATCCCGGTGGCGGCGGCGGCGATAACGCCGTTGCCTGCGTTCGGCCTCCTCCTCTGCGAGCATTACTGCTTCGCAGAAGTCGGCGACAGCCTGCCACTCCTCCTCGCTCCGGACCATGGCCTCAACCAAGACCCGGCGCGAGAGGTCTCCGCCGCCGATCGCCCGCCCTCGGCACCGCGATGCTCCGCCCAAGCAGGGCACACCTCGACTGTGTGCTCCACCGTGTCTTCCGGGCGTTCCGCACAGTGGCGGCACCCGGGCGTCACTTCCGCTTTGATTCGGAACAGGAACCTCCCGAACTTGCCATTTCCGGTGAGGACTTGTGTCATGCGGAAGGTAAGGACGCCGTGAGGTCTTTCCATCCACGCCTCAAAGAGGGGACTTACCGCCATGATTGTGGCGTGCCCAAACCACTATCTCACCTAATGGTAAGCAATGATGTGACCGACGATAGGGTACGCTTGCCTAGAAGTAACCTATTCACTCTTGTCTTAAAGAACCCTAGGTACCTAGGAACCCTAGAAACACAGACGCCGGCAGGGAATTCCACTCCTTAGCTGTACGCATAATAAATGTGTTTCCAAAACGCTTTGTGCGAATGGGTGGGATATCCACCATGGACCGATAGCGCCGTACGTGTAGTGATCCGATGATGGATTGGACTTGGCGAAATTAAATTGTGCAATTCCAACGCACACTCCCCGAAATGTAATCGATAGAAAACCGACGGGCCAGCAATTAACGTCGATGCGCAAGGCTTTGGAAATTTGACTCGACAAGCGCATCATCACCGATGATCCTTTTGGCTCGCTTTTCAATCGACTCCAGGGCATCAAGCTGATACTTGGTAGATGCATCTCAAAGATGAGAGCAGTACTCCATACACGATCAAACTTGCGCTTGGCATAGGTTGAGCAGCTCTTCCGGAGTGAATTGCATGACTTTATTCTGCCATCTCTTTTCTACTATCAGTTAATCTAACTTACGATATTGCCTTGGGAGAATTTCCTACCTTCACGCAGGCGAAGCCCCTGGTAGAAGCTAATCTACAATTAAAGAATGTTTGTAATCGTATAATGATTTCCGGAAACTAACGTTTAACTGAACGTTTCTGAACACAAAAACAACTTCAATATCGAAGTAGATTACTCTCCAATAAAAATAATTCACATTAATTTACTTGATAAAAGAATCATATCCAGCATAACAAAATTCTCATCATTTCAATGTTTGCTTTGCTTTCTCATCTCGTACAAATAACAAAATTAGATCAAGTTTCTTCCAGCAAATAGGTTTTCTATCTACAACCAATAATACTAAGTGGAGTTGAAGTTCTGCGAAAAACTTTGTTTACAAGTAACTTAGAAAAAGTTAATGTACTTATTTTTACGAAGAAGTATTTTCGATATGCGATAGTAAGTCAGGCACTAGTAAAAATTGCCAAAAGAGCTATATTAGAAGTAGCATAAGTAATCAGCCTTATAATTTTCCTACGGCTGAAAATCAGACCTCTCCTTTAGACGTGGATTGGCGGTTTTAAAATATTTAGTTCTAGATCTAGGACCTGCTGGTTTTTACACCATTTGAGACCTGTGATGTTATTTTACAGGCCTGTTGGTTTAGTGGTTAGTGACCCTGACTGCTAAGCCGGAGGTCGTGGGTTCGATTCCCATCCAGGACAAATGTTTGCGTGATGAGCACGATCATTTGTCCTGTATCTGGGTGTAATTTATCTATAATATGTATGTAATTAGAAATATATAAGTATGTTTATCAGTTGTCTAGTACCCATAACACAAGCTCTGCTTAGCTTGGGACTAGACGGCGCTGTGTGATAGTCGTGGAATTTTATTATTATTATAATTACCCACACGAAGTAAAGCGTTTGCTTGGGCGTAAGTTAGGAGCGTTACTACTGAGCCACTACTGTTATTAATTACAAGGATCTCAATTTATTTGGACTTGAAGCAATAAGCCTTTTTTAGTTAGTCATTATCCCAGCAGTCATCACCTTTCTAGGCATACTAATTATCACCTTACATGAAGGTCATTAATTAATCGTTTTAATGTTTCATAGCTACTTCAAATATATAAAGAAATCTTTACTAGATTACTTGACTGGCCTGTTGGTCTAGTGGTTAGTGACCCTGACTGCTATGCCGGAGGTCGTGGGTTCGATTCCCACCCAGGACAAATGTTTGTGTGATGAGCACGATCATTTGTTCTGTGTCTGGGTGTAATTTATCTATAATATGTATGTATTTCAAAATATATAAGTATGTTTATCAGTTGTCTGGTACCCATAACACAAGCTCTGCTTAGCTTGGGACTAGACGGCGTTGTGTGATAGTTGTGGAAATATTATTATTATATTATTATTATTATTACTTCGTAGTCCGTCTGTTGATCTGTCAATCCCTTTTTTTTAGAAACTCGTATAGTTACGAGTACCAAGTTGAGATTAAACCAGAAGTAAATTCGTTCTCAAGACTTCATTCCCTTGGAGCTGTAAAACTCAAACTTTTAACGCAATCAAATAATACGGCCGTTTAAATGCCACATATTCTTACACTCGCAAGAAAATCAGAACCTGGAATCGTGAAAGGTCGAAGGACCAAGTCGTCGATGCGCGACGAAGCGTTGTGCTCACGTGTGCCTGAAGAAGTTGTCATCAACTATGGTCCCAGCAGGGTCGAAACTTATTTAAGTGACGCCCGGGTGTTGCCACTGTGCGGAACGCCCGGAGGACACGGTGTAGCACACGGTCGAGGTGTGCCCTGCTTTGGCGGAGCATCGCCGTGCCCTCGTGGGGGCGATCGGCGGCGGAGACCTCTCGATTGATACTACACTCTCCGCTCCACTCTACTCTACTTTAGTCTACCCTACTCTACCCTACTCTACCCTACTCTACCCTACTCTACCCTACTCTACCCTACTCTCCCCTACTCTACCCTACTCTACCCTACTCTACCCTACTCTACCCTACTCTACCCTACTCTACCCTACTCTACCCTACTCTACCCTACTCTACCCTCCTCTAGCGTAGACCTGCCTTTATGGCCTGGTCACGACTTCGCAGTGAGCAGGGCGGCATCATTAAGCGCGCGCGTTTTTGCTATGAGCCCCGCTCATCTTGTGGCATGCTTTTGCAAATATTTTCATAATTTTGATCTTACCGCTCACAAAAGCAAGATCGTGAACGGGCCGTTAGGAGGCGTGTTGGTAATATTCTGCTAAAGACAAACGGAAGCCCATAACTAAACTATAACCGAATTACTACCGAACCCTAATACTGGGTGTATAAAATAAACCCTGTCCTTAAGATCAGAGAAAACCATAAAACAGTTGTTTCACTCAATGTTAGCGTAACCAATATTATAAGAAGTCATATAATAGTGTTTGACCAAAAATCGATTTCATGCCGAAGCCGACGTGATAACAATCCGATCGAAATTTCGATCAAGATTGTTTTTTTTTTCTATCTTTTACTAGCTTTTACCCGCGGCATCACCCGTACATAAAACACAGCCTATGTCACTCGAGAACAAAGTAGCTTTCTATTGGTGAAAAAATTTTAGCAATAAGATCAGCACTTTCAGAGATTATCTCCTACAAACAAAAATGAAATTAAAAAAAAAAACAATTTTTACCTCTAATATTTTAATTTAATTGGGCTGATGATGGGTGATCGCCCCTAGCATACCGAGCCTCTTCCATATCTCTGAAAGAAAGTTAATTCGTTGGTTCTTCTCGTTAGCTATTAATTGCAAATCTTTGACAATCAAAATCTGGTACCAGAAGTATCGTTTTATCCAGCTACTGAGTTCTGGATGTCAGAAAAGCAGTTGCTACTTGTGAAATTTTCTTATTCATCTGCGTCCGGTCGGACTGAAAGCCAACTCCAATGTTGTCGATAAAAAGTCGTAATTGTGCCTGATAGTAAGACAGCAGTGGATGAATTGCAGATCATAGGTTCAAACCTATCCAGGAGCATTACTTTGTGTATTTTATTTCATCACCACTCCTCTCAAAACTGTGAAGAAAAACATCGTGAATTCCAAGACACGCCGGTTTGCGTGTCTTGGAATTACATGTTTGAAGTAATATGACATCTACTACCATGCATTGGGCCCACGTGGTGGAATAAGGCCCATTCCGTCTCCTAGAAAAGAGGTATATCCCAGCAATGGGAACATTCAAAGGCTAATATGCTATACTATGCTATTAAATGTCTAGTATTCTCCATTTTCAGCTACGGGGCTGAGACTTGGACTTTGAAAAAGGCGGACAGCGACCTTATTGATGATTTCGAGATGTAGTGCTCATGGAAAATGCTTCAAATTCCCTGAACTGCTTTCTGTATAAACCTCTCAATCTTACGTGACTGAATCATCAGGATCAGACTGTTGACTACCTGCATGAACAGAATACAGAAGTTCTTTTACCACATTGCCAGGAAAAATGGCCACAACTTTGAACAGCTCTTCGTAACTGGCATAACTGGCATGGTTGATGGCAAATGACCAAGAAGACACAACCCAAAAAAAAAAAAATGGCAGATCAGGTCCGCTCCACACTAGATACCCAATTGCACATCGCACTTCGTGATCTAAAAACCATTCTGTAACAGTTCTTTCTGTTACGCAACTTTCAATTTTAGCTAATAATTCGGCACATTATATTTGAAGCCGAAAAATTGGTCGAAAGTAGCCGAAACCGAAGCTTCAGTCGGACACTACTGTATAATATAAGATCGATATTTTACCGGTGTTACATATATGAACGGGCAGCAAACCAACCATCGGAATTTCTCGTTTTATATCGGTTTTTATGTGCACCCTAATACGGTCTGGGATGTGTGGCCAGCCTTTATTATTTCCAGTTTGTGGAGGTCAGTAATAAATCATCTTTGCCGATAGAACGGTAAGCGATACATGCCAAGTTATATACTGGTGGCATAATATACACCATTATTTTTAGTATATGCGAAACCTGAATATACTTTGTTTGGATTCCAATAGCTTTTTCAGCATATATAACATGCTTTTTCCAAAAATATTTAAAAGGTTACAAGTTGGAAACCACCGACACTAAGGACAGCACAGGTCACGCCAGGTCATAGCGGGCATTAGTTGTCATCAAACAGCTGGGTGCAAGTGCAAAATGACCCTTCAGTTGTTCGGCCAGATCGCCCGGTGACCTTTTCTCTTAGCTCACATAACAATCTTATAACTTTGTGATTTTTCAAGATACAGTTATGTTTTATACAAAGATTCTTAAGATAATTTTCGGCTCTCTCGTGGGTGAATCCATATTAAAAGCACATACAACATCTATCTAGCTAGTAAAACTATACTTGAGCAATAAAACCATACTATTGGTCCTTTAAATACACAACAACCCTCCCTTACCTTTGCCTAAAGCGCAGATCTTGCAAGAATCTCGAGCAATATCCCCGCCATGTGTTGTGAAACATGCAATATAAGATGTATTGCAGCATCTTATGGCGACTCGTAAACCTCTAAGGGTCACCCAACGGTACGGCTAGACGGGCAACATTTTGATAATTACTTCTCTGGAAGCAACTGTTGCTGATGATAGTAGAAAAAAATTAAATAATTGTGATCCAAAGCAAGCAGTTTAATAACAGCTAATCAATGCAGCAATGTCATGTTTAGTTTTATAATTGATACATTTTGTTGTTATTTTTTTATGATTTTCTATAATTGTTTATCATGCTATGGCGTTTACTTTGGCAATATTGGTGATTACAAGTGGTTTTTTCAGTAAATTCTTTTTGGTGGCAAAATGGCGTTTGCTTGAGGTTTAATGAATTAATTCTAAAGATTCGATAAAAAAAAGTCAACGTAATAAAGTAAACTGCCCTACTAATTACTTCAGTTTGTTAAGTTACTGTTGCCGACAATATAATTACTGAAACAGTTGCTCGTTTACCCATTCCTTAAACATCACCTTAGGGATATATTTCACTGGGAATGTGTCGCTGTTGTGTCGTCCAACTCGTAAAATCGTCTTGAATAGAATGTTAGACAAGATTCCCTTCATTTGTTGAGTATAAATTATTTGAAGGTCGCGTGGATGGGTTGTTGAACTTTCAATTGAGAGGGATGAACCACTGGTGCTTAAGAAATGAAATTAAAACATTCTTACTTTGTAAAAATTTACAAGCTGAACATTAAACGCTTTCTTTATTTTTATGCACCTGGTTTTTATCTCTACCACACTTAGTTGACTGGTAAAGAATGCAAAGGCCATTTGGCATTTGAAGTCTTGTGACTGAAATTTTGGATGAAGCTGATAGATTCTATAAGTAGGTTTTTTTGAGGTAGGAAATCGTCTACTAACTTCTCCTACTTTAAGGCTAAATGGGGGGGAGTGTCAGACTTCTGACTAAAACCACACCTATGTTTTTTCAGTTACTCTTTTCGTTCTAGGATCTAGAGTCTCAGTTGTTGGGCGTGAAGATAATATATGTAACTATAATACCTTCCTTTTGCCATCACTACTTTTTTTTATTGCTCCTCACTATACAGGGTGACTGGTAATTAGTGACCGATATTTCTACATGTGATTGTACTCATGATAACAAACAACTTTCTGAAAAAAACTTTTTTTTTATACTCATCAGTTTTATCACAATACCAAAACACAGCTGCCAGGTCAGCGCGAACCTATGGGTGACCGCGGTGGGCGCAAATTTGCGCAAACCGCTGTTTTGTTATGATGAAACTAATGAGTATAATAAAAAAGTTTCTTTGGGAAAGTTGGTTGATATCATGAATACAATCACGTGTATAATTCAGTCACTAATTACCAGTCAGCCTATTTAAGCACTTTAAAGAAGTAGGTATTAAAGATAGGTGAAGAGAAGGGATGAAGCGCATATTACTAAAAGAGTTTCTGAGTATACATGTAGATGGATGGAGAGATAGATTGTGTGAGAAGTGATATGAAACAAAAGGGAGTGATAGTTTGACGGGTGACAGCACAAAATGGAAGAAGAAAACGTGTTGCGCCGACTCTAAATAATAATTATGGGATAAGGGCAGGAAGAAGAAAAGACGTAGGTAACCAAACCAAATACAATTGAATTTTACGGGTTATCTTAGTACCTTTACCTTAACTGAAATTATTTATTGATTGTGTAAAGTCACGCTTAGCTAGTCTCAATTTTTGAATGTATGATTCAGGTCTGATGGAGCAAATCGAGGTGCTTTGAAGCGCAAAGGGACGGGACAAATTAACGTAACCGCGAAGTTCAGAATGAATCGAGTAATTTATGTTCAATGAATATCAAATTCTAAAAATAACGATTTCTTTATGAACGTGCACCTATTGATAAATAAGTTGGTATAACGAACCGATTTTTAAAAGGTAATTGTTAGAAAAATACACACGAATAAAAAAAAATAACTTCAATAATGTACTGATTTTATCATCATAATTTTAGCTAAAAGATATCCACTGTTCATAGACAATCCATCGGATTCCTGCAACCGTCACCAGATCATCGGTTCACCTTGTAGGAGGCCTTCCAACGTGGCATCTTCCGGTACGCGGTCGTCACTTAGGAACCTTTCGGGCCCACTAACTCTCGAACAGATGGTCGATCGGTATGAGCAATGTGGCGGTTCTTCGAACCATGTCAGAAACCTTTGTTCGCTTGGGGAGTTTAATTAACTCCGTGCATTTCGATTATCTTTAGGATGCATTTAAACCTTTTGATGCCACTAAAACGATGCATTTAGCTTAATAATGAGTTATTTGTAGCACCAAGTGATATTGTAGCTTTCTGTTGATTATAGAATTTTCGTTTTTGGATTCTAATATCTTACAATTATTATTATTATTCCAATGCGTGAGAGAGACAGAACTATTGAGGCCGTTTAGCACTATTCCTTTCTCACAATAAATATACTTTATTTATTTCAAGACGATAAATATATATAAAGATTATATTTAAAATCTCATGATCAATTAAACAAAGAATCAATGCTCTTTCTTGCTTTCTTTAAAAATGGAACGTTTAAATTTTTTCTGGCATTGTTGGTTGCCAGAGTTTGCATTTAAAACCACAAACATCTCAAGGGAAATTGTATCTGCATTTGGTGTTTAAAAAGAAACATTCAAAACCAAAAAATAAAATGTTGCAGCGAATGAAGGCTCAGAATATTATGGTTTTTTGAACAACGAAGAGACTTGTAATGAGAAGAAATTCAGACAAAGGCTTGTTTCGTCTATTTTTTGCGATACTTATCATTTTGTGTTTTTTTGTGAGTTTTTTTATGAATTTATTGTAAGTATTTTTTTTTTATCTAGAAAAAAATTACCTCTATGTATATATTGAAGTTTACATTGATCAACAATTTCTTTTTGATTTCAAGTCAAAGATTTTTTTTAATGTTTTGCGCCTTTTTAAGTATATTTAGAAAAACTTATCAGCTATTAAGCCAATGTACCAAAAACGATTTATATTATATGTTATATATCTAAGCATCTAAAGTACTTTTTGTCTCTGGAGTTTGTTTACTTGAAATAATTTTTATTCACTACCCGAGCAAACTTAGGTGAATAGATTACTTTTAGGCAAGCATGCTCCATCGTCGGCCACACCATCGCTTACCATTAGGTAAGCTGGTAAACAAACGCGAGCCTATAAATTAATTAAAAAAAAAACCACTGACAGCAGAAAAAAAAAAAAGAAAAATAATAATAATAGAAATATTAAATGTGTGAAAATATAAAAAGAACACGTCGAAATATTCCGTAGTCAAATCCAAACATTCTGGACTCAAACGTCGCTAATGTCGAAATTAACAACTCACTAATTCTATTTTCACGTTCTCCAATTATTCAAGTCACCGTAAACACCTCCTTCAACTAATCCGGCACATCACGGCTCCGGTCCGGTTCGGACGTTCATCTATCCGTTGCATGTGGTTACACCGCATACCAGTACATGCTCGACGGACTGTGTCTATTAATTCAGATATCGGACTCGACTCGGGGTTATTGTGTCCATGTGTTCTGTTAGTTACGGATCTTGATAGTAGACAGACCAACCTAGATTTAGTGTGGTGTTTCATTGGCATGAGCTCGAGCGGGAGTCTGCGTGTCGTGCAACCGAATAATCCAGTGTACATCTCCCGCCAGCATCACAGCATCCAGGGGTGGAATACATTGTAGGGTACGTGCGCCATAAGACAAAGTTCGCACTGAGGATACAACTGCTAGAGTCGCACCGTAACGTCAATTTTAAGGCGTTTGTAGTGCCAGTCACGAACAATTTTCTGCCCTTTATATTGAAGGAAGACTTTTGGCCGCAGGGCGTGGTGTTCTGTCGCTTCCATAGTCAGGTGCCATAGATCAGTACATAGGAAGTGTTACTAACACAGTCATAAGACTTATTTACTAACAATAAATTGTATTTACTTTATATTTATTTAAGTCTGTAAGGTATGTATCTATGGGCCAAGTTGCCTGAAAATAAATGATTTCTTATTATAAGCAAATAACTGTGGAGCCGTACCCACTCCGGGTTCGTCAACTAATGTCCGTCTGTTGGAAGACCGCTGCGGTCCCCTGAGTCTTTGCCTTCACAAAAAATTGGCGAAATTATAAGTAGGTAAGTATAGAAAATTCGCAAAATACACTTACCTCCTCTAACAAGGCAGGCACTGAGGGGATCGCAGGAGTCCACCTATAAAACGACATCGGTTGACTGACCCATAGCAGGTATGACTCCACAGTTCAGTTCACTGCTATAATAATCAACCTATTTGATCTTCTCGCTGCTAGCAGCGAAATCTATAGAGATGGGAAATCTTGAATTAACCTCCCATTCTGAATGGAGTGAGAACTCGTCAGACTTTTTTCGACTAAAACGCACCCGAGAATACCCACAGGAGAATTAAGGCTACGGACATAGCCTGAAGAATCGCCAACCTTAAGTGGCAGTAGGCAGGGCACATTGCCGAATGATTCTGGAGTGGTGATCATGTATCAAAAAACGTTGTTGAAAGGCCTCTTGCATGCTGGACCAATAACTTGTTGAAGGTAGCGGGATTTTTATGGATGGTAGATGCACAGGATAATACTTGGGGGAGGCTTATGTCCAACAATGGATGTCTTCCGGCTGAAATGATAATAATGATGAAAACCAATCCGTGTCTCTTTACTTGACTTTTAGGTTCCAGGATCGCGGTTACTCTTTCGAACATTCCCGCATGTATAGGTATACTCAATCTGCCGAGGAATCCAGGCGTGATTGTATTAATTAGTACCTTACCGTTAGGAAGAAAGGCCTCCCATAAGATGGGCCGATCACCTGGTGAGGGTCGCAGGAATCCGATGGTTACGAGACATACTGGACCGATCCTAGTGGCAACGCTTGGGGAAGCCCTATGTCTAGCAGTGGACGTCTTTCGGCTGAAATGTTGATGACGATGATGGTGACCTCACCTTAGTTACCTTCCTACAATTCATGTTCACCAAATGGTTTCAGAATAAAATAACTGTGACAAAACAGCTCAATTACCTCGTGTTTATTTTATCCATTTTTGCCTTGAACTTCTAGAAAAGAATTTGAGATCAAAAGAATGTTATTACACGCGACATAATTATGTTATCTTAAACCTTATTACAAAATGGATATTTAGCTAATGTTATTACAAGAAATTATGCGCACGAGGAGATATTTTACTGGTAGAGAAAATATACATCTAAGATGGATTTACGTGTTTCTTTCACATCTGTATTGGTTGAAAAAATATGCCGATAACCTGGTGACGGTTATAGGAATTCGATGGATGTGATACTCACAGGTCCCGTCATTGTGGTGACACTTGGAAGAAGTTTTTGTCCAGTAGTAGACGTCTTTTAGCTAAAATGATGATGATGACCATATAGTAACAGGAGATGCATTGACCTTCAATGTTGAACAACACTTATCAAGGATCAACCCGAGGATGAGACCTTCCATTACGATTTGAGACTCCTTCATGCCTCAGAAATCACGCTAAGCTGTTGGTCAGAGCTTTAATTTTGTAGTCTATTTGTTATCGTTTATTAGTGTTTCTGTGGTCTTCACGGCAAGTTTAAAAATCTAACATAAACAACAAAAAAGAAGCGTGTCTTCAACGTAGTCTTCAATGTAGTCTTCAACGTAGTCTTTAACATAGTTTCCAAAATAGTCTTCGACGTAGTTTTTAACGTTATCTTCAACGTAGTCTTCAACATAATCTTCAGCGTAGTCTTCAACGTAGTCTTCAATGTAGTTTTCAACGTAGTCTTCTACGTAATCTTCAACGTAGTTTTTAACGTAATCTTCAACGTAGTCATCAACGTAGTCTTCAACGCAGTTTTCAACGTAGTCATCAACGTAGTCTTCAACGTAGTTTTCAACGTAGTCTTCAACCTTGTTTGGTTTTGATAAGGATACGTTTGATGTGAATTTTGAACTTTCTCTTGCTAAGTTTTTTAACTGACTTGTATATTTAAAGTTTTTTACAAGGGATGATCCTCATGTAACCTCCAAAACTCAGTAGGTAACCGGATAACGCGATATCCCATGGTCAGACTAATCAGATTCAAATAGGTATAAAAACGTGAATCTTTTATCAGCGTAACTGTTCTGCTCTGTGTCAGATATCATTCCATTCTGAATAGGAATTGTTCATAACTGACACAATGATTAGGTTCTGGACCATTGTTACGAGAGAGAGAATCTCTTGAGCAAGAATTTACTTGTAATAGAAAATGAATGTGCTTGAATACCGTTCTGTAAGCTGGCTACATAAAAGGATTGCCTTCAGAAAGAACAATAGACACAGTAATTATGAGTAACACTTCTAGGTATTATAGGATTTGATAGTTTGTTTTCTCGTTGTCTGGATACTAATTAAATTGTTGGGATTGCTTTTACAAAAACAAGTTTTTGTTAGAGATTAAATTCTTTCAATGCATAAATTACATAAGTAAATTTGATCAAATCAATTAAAAAACAGTGATCTGGGTTTGATCGTTCTAGTTGTAACTGTAGACAAGATTTGGCAATATTTTTTTCGTGTTTTTATAGTTATAGATGTTGTCGTTCGCAGATCTTTGACAGTCATTACATATAGACGCCAGAAAGTTTGACTATCAATCTGTTCAAGATGTATCATATTGCTCGGGAACTGAGTTGTAGAGGTCTGATAAGCAAGCGCTCCTAGTAAAATATGGATATTCAGCCGCAACCTGTTAGACTGAAAGCGAAGCTAATTGGGAAAAGGTTAAGAGAAGATAGAGAAAATAATGGCTAATTGACATGCAGAGAAGAAGATATACTGACCCAACACAAGTAAATCAGATTTCAGGTGATTTAAGGTATCTAACCAATTTGCAGGATGACGCGAAGTTATGTAAATACAAACAGTACGCAAAAGTCCAAACAAACGTTCGTCATTGATATCCTTTGGGTACAGAACCCTATAAAGCAAACGATTTCAAAATGGCAGTTGAAACAAAAAACGCGTGCGTTCACGTTTTCTACGCAACTCTCACGTCAGCACCAACGCACTGTGTTAGCTGTTGTAAATCATTCATGATTTATTTCTGCATAAATTACGTTTTGGTTACAAATTCGTGTTAACTGAAATATACCGTGATAAGAGGCAGTAGTACTTGAGTTATTATTAGGAGGTAACTGACCTACAATTTTAATGAATAACTGGTATTTAGTTTGTAATTTAACGTATTTTAGTCACGCCTTGGGCAGTTGAAACCAATAGGGTGTTTGACAGTTGATCAACATGCTGGAGAAAGAAAAACACTTTATTTGCGGGAAATAACGCAATCTTAGGACTAGCTTACAAATTATAAACATTTTATAGGGAAATAATCGAATACCGGATAGTCGTTGAGGCTAAAACGTTCTAGAATGGAGACCGCGCAACGGAAAATGTACCGTTAAAAAGCTTCCCACAAGATGAACCTGGTGAGAGTCGCATGAATCATTATGGATGCAAGACGGACAGTCATTGTGGTGACACAGTGTATTAGTGGTATGGTGAGTATGGTGGCTTATGTCCAGCAGTAAACTTCTCTCAGCTGAAATAATGATGATAGTATGAAAGATAAAAATTATAATTTTGAAAATACTTGAGTTAGATGTGACGGGTGAAACACATGATTATAATGATGGTAGAAGCACTGAAGAAGATAGAAAGATAAACATATTTCACCCCTTAAATACAGCTGTTTATTCAAATCAAAGGATGGTTTCACCGTCAAAAATATAACAAAATCAAAAGCATCAAAACATAAGCAGACATAAAAAAAATATAGACTTACGAGCAACACCCGTTGAAAGAAGAGAAAAACAAGGTAATTTGTACTCCATAAACATAGTCATACAAAAAACAGCCTGTGATTTCGGCCCGAGGACATCAATCCAACTTTTAAATTAAAGCGAGCAAAAAAGTTCAGGATAAACGCGAAATGAAAGAAACACATTCAAGTTTTACTGAACAATTTATGGAATCGCGATTTTTTTTTCAACACTCACCGTTTGTGTTTTTTTTAAGGTTCCGCATACTGAAATAAAACACAAAAGTGCTTAGAATTGCGCTGTTGAGGTCCCGTAGATAAAAGCTGTATTTGTTTGATTTGATGCCACCGTAATAAAAAAAATCTATAATGTAAGAATCGTAACCACTTTTTTTAATTGAGCTGGGTAATTATCATCAAATAATTTGTTAAAATTAAACATTGTTCTACCTCAGTTTTCTTTTAATATTTCAATTATTTATAGAGACTCATATGCTTGAATGTTAGCTACAAATTTGGTACGTTTTTGAACCGCTTGGCAAAAATCAAAACATGATATAAATTGGTAGGCTTGATAAAAAAAAAAACACAAATCAGACACTAACTTACGATTTCAAACGTGTAAATCTACGAGATTATGTCACGCAAATATTTCAAAGCTACATAAAATAATAAAGTAATTTAAAAGGGTCTGGCAAAAACCAAAAAGCTTAAATAGTATGTTTTTTTTTTATATAAAATCACTGTTACGGGGCCGCAAAATTGACATAAAATCGAGTCATACCCCTATAAAATACTCTGTGATTACAACCGGCTCCTAAACGCTTGGTATAAGGACTATACAAAAAACTTTATGTCTAATGCGAAACACAAACTTAATGTCTAAGGTGAAAGTAACTCATTTCGTCCCGAGAAGGAGTTGGCGGGCGAGCGCAGCGAGGTCGCTAATTCGAGGGATTAAATGGGTTACTTTCACCCCGAGGTAAACATTGCGCTTTTCATTACGAATACGAGGAAACTAAAAAATAAAAAGTTTGTAAAACCTGAGTCGACGTACCTATAATTTTAAGTAGGTATCTTTCATCTGATTTAGGCGGTAAAAGGAACTACAAAAAAAAAAGAACAAAAAGACACTACTGCTTTAGCCTCTGCTCTTATGAAATTAGGCGTTAATCACTATTTCAATCTGATAAACATGACGTGTTAATACAAATCTATGTTGTACGAAATGAGTTACTTTCACCCCTAGTGTAACAAATGTACTATTATATTGACTGATAGTTCCGGAGATAGCGCATTTAAAAAACTCCTCCGATTCTTTACATTATAGTGAGTATATAGATTATTCATTTTGTAATTTCATTAATATTTAAACTTTTTCTATACAAAGAACTGAGTTTAATAAGGTTGGTAAAAGGAAATATTGCGCTCATACTGTTATGAAAAGGTACGGAACCTCCGATCGAGTGAAAAATGTTTTTTTTTTTGCACTGGAACGGGGTAGCAAAATGAGGTTGAGATAATACTGTTACTCAATTCTTTTTTCCTGCTCATCTAATAGAGAAACAACAAACCTCGGCATTAGTATTTATGGTTTTAATATTGCTTATGGTCACTCTCGGACTGCATGAAAAAGATAGGCATACACGACGACTCAAAGGTTTCCATTTTTTTTTTTTGGAAAATGTGATATTAAGTTTTCAGATTCCATTGATTTTTAGGCCTTTTAAAAAGTTCCATGGTTTTCAGTAATCGAAAATGACAAACCATCAAAGTTTGAGAGTGATACTTATGCCTTGATCACACGTACCGAGTAAGCGGGCGAGACAAGGCGGTCCACCACCATCTAGAGACTGACAAGCCACACTTGCTTTTCTTGACGGAGACGCAGATTAGATGTCCGGCAGATGCGGCGTACCTCAACTACCCGGGATACTCATTGGAGCATCATTTCCTGCAGCGTGCCGGGGTCTGTGTGTACGTCCGTAATGACATCTGCTGTCAGCGTCTCCGTCACCTTGAGGACACAACTCTTTCCACGCTATGGCTGTTGGTGGACACTGGCATGGACAAAATTGTCTATGCCTGTGTCTATCGATCGCACAGCGGTGATCAGGAGACAACTCGAATGTTTGACCACCTTAGTGAGGCCGCCGATAAGGCTCTGCATCGGCACCCTGATGCGCAGCTCGTCGCTCTGGGGGACTTTAATGCCTGTCACCAAGACTGGCTTTTCCCGTACCAGAGGACCGACCATGCTGGGAGAGAAGCGCGAAACTTTGCGGTATCGATGGGCCTGTCCCAGCTGGTGAAGCAAGCGACTAGGGTGCCTGATGTAGCTGGTCATACTGCCAACTGTCTGGACCTTCTGCTGACCACCGATCCAGACAGATGTATCGTAACAGTTTCTTCACCACTTGGAACTTCTGATCACTGTCTGGTGAAGTCTGTATCGTCCTTCTCCCCACTTGACTGCGACTCTCGTGGTGAACGGCGAATGTGGCGATACAAGTCAGCAGATTGGGATGAGATGCGTCACTTTTTTGCGTCTTACCCTTGGCAGCGGGTCTGCTTCTCTTCTAAGGATCCGTCGAGGTGTGCGGATGCTGTGTCCGATGTGGTGCGTCAAGCTATGGAATATTTCATTCCTTATAGTGACGTACCCATCGGAAGCTCAGCTCACCCATGGTTCGACGCTGATTGCGTTCAAGCTGAAGAGCGGAAGCATTCGGCGTTTCTAGCCTGGGTTGACGCTCGTGACCGCAAATCTCCGGATCTGAGCTCAGCAAAGAGAGCCTTTAACCGTGCTGCCAAGTCCTACAAAAAGGCACTAAAGAAGGCTCGCTTTGACCGCATTGCCCATATTGGCACAAAGCTTTCTGCACAGCCATCCGGTAGCAGAGCTTTCTGGTCCCTTGCCAAATCGGTCGAAGCGAACTTCTGTCGGCCCACATTGCCTCCGCTGGTTAAACCTGACGGAACACTGGCTCATACGGCGAGAGAGAAAGCAGGTCTCTTTGCATCTCTCTTCGCCCATAATTCTCGTCTTGATACTGGCAGTGCTACTCCACCGACTCTACCTCACTGCGACACTTCGATGCCCGAAGTTCGCATAAGGAACAAAGAAGTTCTGAGAGCATTGTGTCGTCTAGACGTGAATAAAGCTAGTGGACCAGATGGTATACCAGCGATTGTTCTCAAGGCTTGTGCGCCCGAGTTGTCTCCTATATTGACACGCTTGTATCGCCTCTCGTTTAGGACTGGAATAGTGCCCAAGTCCTGGAAGCTTGCCAACGTGCAACCCGTGCCCAAAAAGGGCAGTCGTGCCGATCCTACCAACTATCGGCCGATTTCGGTAACCTCCATACTCTGCAAGATTATGGAGCGTGTATTGAACTCGCGCCTCATGGCATACCTAGAAGGTAACGATCTCCTCAGTGATCGACAGTACGGGTTTCGCCGCAATCGATCCACTGGGGACCTACTAGTGTATGCCACCCACTTGTGGGGCGAGGCCCTCGAGAAGAATGGGGAAGCAATTGCTGTCTCCTTAGATGTCTCGAAGGCCTTCGACAGGGTATGGCATGCTAGCCTCTTGAGTAAGCTTCCAGCATACGGCATTTCTCCTGGTCTGATTAACTGGGTAAAAGACTTCCTGAGAGAACGGTCTCTTCGAGTTGTTGTCGATGGATGCTCATCAGAGCCCATGACGACTAATGCCGGAGTTCCTCAGGGGTCAGTGCTCTCTGCAACTCTTTTCCTGCTGCATATTAATGATCTGCTGATGCCCGGTATATATGGGTATGCAGATGATAGCACAGTTGTAGAGAGATACCTGCCAGGTGCTCGGGCTAGTAAAGAGCAAATCCGGTCCGAACGAGAGGCTATGGTAGAGCGTACGAATACCTCGCTTCAGGCAGTCTCCAAGTGGGGCGAAACCAATCTGGTGGGATTCAACGCCGCCAAAACACAGGCGTGTCTGTTCACCGCCAAAAGGAGCCCGTTCACCTCGGCTCCTACTTTTCAGAATGTATCTTTGGATTGTACCGACCGCCTTCAGCTCTTGGGTGTCGAAATTTCCTCCGACCTCAATTTTGGGCGGTTCATTGAGTCCAAAGCCAAAGTAGCTGCTAGGAAACTAGGCGTTCTCGCAAAAGTCCGGCGGTACTTCACACCGAGACAGCTTTTAATTTTATACAAAGCACAGGTCCGATCGTGTGTGGAGTACTGCAGCCACATATGGGCTGGTGCTGCAAAGTGCCACCTGGCAGCTTTGGACTCGGTGGAAAGGCGTGCGAAGAGGCTGATTGGTGATCCAGATTTGGTTAAGTCCAATCTTCAAAGCCTTGAGCACAGGCGTAGGGTAGCCAGCCTTTCGGTGTTTTACAGATTGCATTTTGGAGAGTGTGCGCAGGAACTGCATGACTTGATTCCGCCATCACATTTCTATCATCGGACAAACCGACGCACGGCGAGTATCCACCCTTACGTTGTTGAAACATCTACGGTCCGGACTAAGCGTTTCGCCTCGTCATTTATACCGCGTACTTCGAAGGACTGGAACAGTCTGCCTGCTGCGGTCTTCCCGTCCGATTATAATTTGGGTGTCTTCAAGGCTAGAGTGAATAGGCTCTTAATAAACTAGTGCGCCTCACCATCAACGATTGCATCACTGCTTACCATCAGGCGGGATCGCAGTCAAGTACTAGTTTATAACAGATAAAAAAAAAAAAAAAGACAGTACTCTCGGCCGAGTACTCGGTACGTGTAAACACAACGCCAAGTGCTCGGCCTACCATTTATCTCTATAATTCGCTTACAGCACTGTCTCGGCCGAGTAACATTGTACTGTCTCGCCCTTTTACTCGGTACGTGTGATCGAGGCATTAGCTTGGTTGAGAGTGATACTAAAACTATAATGTCTTATAAACTATAGCTCCAAATAGTTTATATTGGCTATATTGGCATCAAAAGATGTTCAAATCATAGATGAAAGAAATTTAGTTCCTAACCAAACCCCATACGAAAATTTACTAAACGCTAAATATATTTTTTTCATAAACAAAATCCATTTAAACCGATTCTTCAACAAAACTGCAAACAGCTACAAGCTTATATCGTTTTCTTATTATACGATAGAATATCATTTTCTGAAGCCGCCGCTCGCCGCACCGACATTGAAGTGTATAGAATGTAAGACATTATACGTTTGCTTACATTACGATTTATAATAAATACGTATATGCTTACAAAATAATATTATATTTGTAATAATATTGAATATAAATATATAATAATAATATAATATTCCATAACTATCACACAACGTCGTCTAGTCCCAAGCTAAGCAGAGCTTGTGTTATAGGTACTAGACCACTGATAAACATACTGATGTATTTCTAAATACATACAAAAGATAAATTATACCCAGACACAGAACAAATGATTATGCTCATCACATAATCATTTGTCTTGGGTGGGAATCGAACCCACGATCTCCGGCATAGCAGTCAGGGCCACTAGCCACTAGACCAAATGAACTTCAAACTACCTGCGTATTTTTTTCTCCTTCTCTGTCAAATCCATCCAAAGGTTGTCTGTCAATAATCGCTTTTAGCGATAAGATCACCCATTGTGATACCCTATTAATTTTAAGTTTCTCATGTTATTTATATTTTTGGTCTACAATAAAGTGTACAATAAATAAATCTATCTATCTAAAAATACGAAAGTAACTCTTTATATCCAAGGGTAAAGATACAATTCGTATTTTATCCGCTGAACGGTTTTGGATGAAACTTGGTACGTGAGTAGACTATGTTCTAAAATAGAACTCGTAATTCAGCTTCAATATATAAGTAAACTGACTATTTAAATAGATTAGTATAATATAAAATATGTATCACACACCCCCATAGCGTGAAAAATATAAACTAACACTAGCGAATACATTGTAGCCAGTAAATGGCATCGTACAAAATATTATTCAACAACTTTCAACAACAAAATCGCATACAACAGTGTAAAGTCACTTTTAAGCTTCTTAAGGAAGTTATCAATAGAGTTGCAAGCTAGCCATTTCCAAAGCCATTAAATTATTTCCATCCTGAATGGAGGAAAAACTTAAAATGCTGTTTATCAATCGGGGAAGCTGGATAGAGCTTATACAAGGTTGTTCAATAAACTGCCAACCTGTTGCAACATCGAGCTCGGTTTTAAAGATGTCTTTGTAATTTTGCTGTCGATTGAAACCCGGGTTTTATTACCAGTTATTTTCAGTGATCATTATCATCGTCATGGCCTCCCTAAGTGTCGCCATAACGACTAGTTCTATGTGTCTTGCATCTATTGAATTTCCACGACCCTCACTAGGTTACCGGTCCACCTTGTGGGGGGCATTCCATAACCTTTCCAGCTCATTAATCACTGCGAGCAATGTACACCGCCTATCGACATTGAATTGTCTAATTTTTTTTCAGTGATATAATTGATTATATAATATACTAGTTTTTGCCCGCGATTTCGCCCGCTTACATAAAATATAGCCTATGTCACTCAGGAATAAAGCAGCTTTCTATTAATGAAAAAATTTTAGCAATCGGACCAGTACTTCTAGAGAGAGACAAAAAAACAAATTTTACCTCTTTATTACAAGTATATTACTGTAGATTTTTCTATAGACTCAAAATTGATTAAATGTCAAGTAACAGCTTAGACTCCGCTGACCTCCAACCTTCACCGCCTCCTTCATAACAAGAGGTGACTGCTTTCCTAGGCTTATGCCTAGACAGATTTAAAATAGATTTTACCGACAGTGTATGACGAATCTTCAGAAACAGTAATTCGGAGATATACTTTTACCAGTAGAAGAAAACTATTGTCGTATTCTCACGTTGCTTCTATCCGCAAAACCCATAAGAATCCTTTTTTTTTACTATTGAGGCGGTTTGCTGTATATGTGTAAATGAAAGATTAAAAAATACGTAGTGTATTATAGTTATGGGATAAAATATTTTCACAAAAGACAGCCTGGACCTTTCAAGAGACATTTCACTCGTATAAGTAATTCCAACAAACGTAAATACAATTATTGTCTCCTTTAAAGCCTGCAGTCTCTTTAAATGTTACTAGCATTGCGAGCAAGCAGTAACCGTCGCATCGTATAATCATTAGAAGTTAGTTTTATTAGTAGAAATACTATAAAAGACATCTGTGAAAGTTAGAATGTTTTTCTTTGAAAAGATTTTGTTTTACTCCAGGATAAAAAAAATCGTATTCAATTCAGGTATGACTTCTTTAACTTCACTTTGTTTCAAAGGCTATAAGATATGTAAATACTGAGGTTTTTTTCATAAATTACGTAACACAAATTTTACGTTTTTTTGACTGCTCCTCCATTCTTATCATAGGTTTTACATATAAGGTGACAACCGGGTCTCTAGTGTGATGTAACATATTTTACAAAACATGTAGAAATTATACAATTCAAACAGCAGTTTCGAAATTAATTTTGGTTCTATTTAATTATTTTTTTTAAATAAAATTAGTATAAATGTAGTTTTAAAAGTTCTGGAGTGGCAATTGCGTACCAGAAGATGCAGCGTTGGAACGTCTCTCACAAGGCAGACCGATGATCTTGCGCAAGTTGCAGAAATCCGATGGATGTTTGGGACACAGGACCGGTCATTATGTGGCTACATATCCGTAGGATCTCCAGTAGATGATTATTTTTTCTACTGGACACAGTAGTAGATTATTTTTGATATCATGATGACGAAGTGTCAGTTATGTGTTATCGTTCACTATATAATATATAATCAGATGGTTTCAGTGCGGATTGACAGCCCGTGGTAATTATGACTGTATCATGACTGTATACTTAGAACACCATCATTAAGCGGGAACGCGCGCACGCACTAACAGTGTTAGTGAACACATGGTAAACCATGATGAGTTGAAATTTCAGTGGTATAAGCGAGAAAAAAGCCCTATATAGCTCCATCACTTTAAGAATTCGCATTAAATCGTAAATTGATCGCGTTAAGAGCTCGTGGTAGAGCCTTTATAGTCTATCACAGATAACACGTATTAAAGTTGCGTGAATATCTATTCTGTTTAGGCCAAAACCACAAAAGCTTCAGACGTAAGATATTTTCTCATTAACAAATTGTGTGGTATTGAGCAGTGTTAGGAGGTATATATACTACTATATACTTTGAATGTACGCATAAGCTTATATTTGGTGAAGAGTTCATTGTCCTGTATTGGGACAATAACACTGTAACAATTTCTTTTTATCACACTAATATTACACAGATAAACGTCTGTGTGATTGTTTGTGTGTCTTTCTGTATTATAAAACTAAGTTTTGCCAGCGTTAAGGTAGAAAATTACTCCCAGTATAAAAATATTCTCTAAATTCTAATCATTAGTTACAATAGCCTAATAGAGAAACACCACGCTCCATAATTCATAACAGACAGGGTGAAGTAAGATTGGACTGGCCACGTCACACAAATAAACCCAGACAGATAGGCGAGGGCTGTTGACTCTGTCAAGGTAGACTGTGGCGAAAGTAGTGTGGCAATCTGGTCATGTTAAGTTAGTTTAAACTTGGCCAGAGATCGCCCTAGACAGAGCAGTTAGAAAGGAAGCAGAAGTTTGCCCAGCAGTTAGGCACTTAATCGGCTATAAAAAAATAACCAGACATTTAAGTGTGAAAGAGTAACAAATATTCATACTTGCATTCATACAAACGTTCGCCTTTAAACTATTAGTATGTTTTAGAACTGTGTTTGGATGTTTTCTAATGATCAAGGTTAATTTCTCATATTATACTAACACTAAAACATTTCCATTGCATAATTTTCAAGAATCATGTAGCGATGTCACTGTTTTCACTTAGTGTCGACATAAACGTGAACGATATAGTATCGAAAAATACGCTTCCTTTGCTAAATTTGTCAGCGCTCTTTGGCTTGATTCCAAATTGATCTGTAATTTATATTGAATTGATATGGCATCTTCAAACTCCTCTGTAAACGAACCATTTTGATTGTTACTTTGACTGAATTGTTCCTAACATTAAGTTTTATCAAATTATTGGACCGTATATACAAGTCTCAAAGTATCTTGGCTTTTTTTTTCTTTTTGTGTCGTTAAACTGTAATTAATATATATGTCGCAGTTTTTTCATGAAAATAGGTTTTTGACCAAAAACCTACTTTTTGATGAAAAACCGGAAGATGACACATTTTAAACTCAATTTTATCATAAACCTGTAACAATCCAGATTTTTTACCAAAAACCTAAACTAGTTTAGGTTTATGATGAAGTTCTCGTCAAAATCATGGGTTTACTCTTTTATGACAAATAAAGCACTTTAAATGAAACAATCCATGATCATTTGCAAATAGTGGATGCAAACAACATTATAGGAAAGGTAATTGATAAGAAGAACGATTTATTCAAATTGGTACTTCAGCTGGGGTTTTAAAAGACTGGCTGCCTCGAAACTCTATTCAAATATCAACTACTTCCTTTAACGAACCTGTATCGACAAATGAACTGAGTTTACGTGAAATTGCTTCAAAGATGTCTTTATTTGAAGGCCAAGGTTTTAAGAAATGCTCGTGCGAAAAATCTAAAGCGCGCTGCAAGACTAATCGATGTGCATGCAAAAAAAAATGTTTTATGCAACTTTAGATGTCACAAGTCAACAAACTGTCATAATAAATAAAGTATACTAGCAGATTTATAAAAAAGCAAGCACGTGGTGAACGTTTCTTTATTACATTTTTATTCTTTCTTTCTTATTTAATAGTTACGAAATTTAATTTTCGGAGCTTGTCAAACCAGGTGAAATTAAAACATTTCATTTCATAATTGGAATAGAAGAAGAAGAAGAAAATTGATTGGGTCATAAATGTAAAATTTTAATAAATAAATAATTGTTTTCTTTCTACTAAGTTGCAAATGATGATGGATTGTTTCATTTATTTTATTTAAATTGCTTTATTTGTCATAAAACAAAGCAAATCTGTGATTTTGACAAGAACTTTGTCATAAACTCAAACTAGTTCAGATTTTTTATCCAAAATCTGGATTGTTACAGGTTTATGATGAAATTGAGTTTAAAATGTGTCATCTTCCGGTTTTTCATCAAAAACCTAGGTCTTTGATAAAAAACATAATTTTATGAAAAACCTGCGACACTGTCTTCATTCCTCGCCCAATTTTCGTGTCGCAGATCTATTGGAAGAAATTCCTCTTGAATTATAGCAGTCTTTTTGTATTTTTTCATCTGTATTTGTTCTTTCCATTTTTAAGTGTCGTCAACAAACACACACTCACTACTCTATTTTTGGTCTCATATGAATCCTAATAATTACTGGTGGTTGTGCAAGACGGATAGCAAAGCAAATCGCAAGTCCTTCACAGGACTTGAGTATGATTGTCGATCAGGTTTCTACTCCAGTGTTGTATACAAGATGACCAAATGGTCAAATGAGGCTTCCTTGATTCATCTCAAAAAAAATGTTAGGTATTAGGATGTTATTTACTAGGTTAAGTTTATATTTTTATTATTATTCCATTTATTATATATATATACATATTATTTACATTTTTAAATATTTCTTAAAAAGTACATAAAAAAAAACATTTAAAAATATAAAAAATAGTAGCCCACCGGCATCGGGAACAGGGTCCAAGCTGCCGGTGGTCAGGGCTCCTGAGAGAGGAATCTCCTAACTATACGCGCCGTGTCCAGAAGTACTGCTTTCTGGATCAGGCCCTTGATCCAGCTGCCTAACGAGAGCCTCCTTAGATGTTGTTCGAGGCTCTTAGCTATTAAGCCATTGGCCGTTACGACTATCGGCACAATGATTGCTCTATCCACTTCCCACATGTCGACAACCTCGCGAGCTAAGTCAAGATATTTGATCTGCTTATCTTTCTCAGCTTTCACAAGGTTCTCGTCATGAGGGACCGCTATATCAACAATCATTGTACGACGCTCTAGTCGATCTATCACCACTATATCAGGTTTATTGGCAACAATAGTCCCGTCAGTGATGATAGATCGATCCCAATATAACGTGATACTGCCATTGTCGAGAACTGGGTCGGGCACATACCTATAGTACGGTACTTCTGATTCTACAAGATTGTATTTAAGAGCAAGTTGCTGGTGAATAATCCTGGCTACGAGGTTGTGTCTATGCAAATAGTCTCCGTTAGCCAGACGAGAACACCCAGAAATAATGTGACGGATTGATTCTCCGGGCCGGTGGCATGCCCGACAGATGTCAACCGTACCATCCTTCACAATGTATTTCCGGTAATTGTTCGTCATCATAACTTCGTCCATAATTGCAAAGACAAAACCTTCGGTTTCCCCGAAGAGGTCACCGAAACGTAGCCAAGATACGGACGCTAATAGGTCTACATCGGGCCCATGTAAGGCCCGGTAAAAGCGTCCGTGAAGCTCCTTGCCCTGCCATACTTCCCTGCGGTCATTAGTATCCATTACTAAAGGTTTGCGCCAGTTCTCGTTAGCTAAGGAGAGCGGGGTGAGGCCCTTGTCCACCGCCACCACATCTCGGTGCATACCCACGTCGACGGCTAGGAAATATTCCCTGAGACTGCATACCTCGCGGTTGTGCAGGGACTTAGCATTTAAGAAGCCACGACCCCCACACTTCCGCGGGATATACAGTCTCATCACCGATGATCGTGGGTGATGCATCCGATTTGCGGTAAGTAGTGTACGGACCCTCCTATCCAGGGCGTCAAGTTCTGTCTGAGTCCATTTGAGTATGCCGAAAGAATACATCAATACTGGCATGACCCAACCGTTGAAAGCGCGCACCTTGTTTCCGCCTGACAAAAGACTATTCAGTACTTTATTCAGGCGGCCAAAGAAGCGCTCCTTCAACGATTGTTTCACGTCATCAGTATTGATGCCTAACGCTTCCGACATACCCAAATACTTGTATGTTTCGGTTGAACTGAGGGATCTAAGGTGTATGGAATCCGAGAGTTGAATTCCCTCGGATTCCATAATCTCTCCTCGCTTTACATGTATGACTGCACATTTGTCCACACCAAAGTCCATCCTGATGGCACTACTGAAGGTTTCAGTTACCTTCAGTAGCTCCATCAGTTGCAAGTTGTTGGGGGCAAAGAGTTTCAGATCATCCATGTAAAGAAGGTGAGATATGGCCTGACCGCCTCTTTTCAACCGGTAACCTAAGCCAGAACCCTCCAGCAGTGTGCTGAGAGGGTTCAAAGCCAGGCAAAACCACAGTGGACTCAGACTGTCACCCTGGAATATGCCACGCTCAATCCTTATCGGTTCGCTGTTCTCCCAAATCTGTCGACATCCCGGATAGTGAAGGACTGTTCTCCACTGCCCCATACATGACATCAGGAAGGTGCGCAAAGTTGCATCAACTTTATACAGTTCTAACACCCTCATGAGCCATGTATGAGGAACAGAGTCATAGGCCTTCTTATAATCTATCCAGCATGCCGACAGATTCTTTCGAGAACGTCGAACCTGTTGGCTAATGGCAATATCGATGAGGAGCAGCTCCTTAGTACCGCGGGACCCGTTCCTACATCCATTCTGAGAGACAGACATGATAGAATTTGTTTCAATATGACTATTGATTTTAGCTCTCAGAATGGATGTAAGAACTTTATAGACCGTCGGCAAACACGTAATCGGTCTATAATTTTTGGGTTCCGCAGTACTACCTGATTTATGGAGCAGGTGGGTTATTCCTGTTGTTAGAAACTGGGGCAGCGACCCTGACTCTAAGGCAGATTGGAACTGAGATGCCAAGCGAGCGTGCGACCCTTGAAACCATTTGAGCCAGAAATTGTGCAGCCCGTCCGGCCCTGGAGATTTCCAGTTCGGTAACGGACGAACTGCATGGGCTACATCTTGGGGGCTGATGGTTATTGCCCCCATTTCTGGTAAAAGATCGCATGCGCGCTCGACCTCTCGAATCCAATCACCCTCGGTGTGACTGACAGGCGCCGACCAAATGCTGCGCCAAAATGAACACATGGCGTCATCATCCGGCAGGCGCGTATCAGTCACACCTTGGTCCGGTCGCTCCCAAGCCCTATAAACCCACCTTTCATTGCTTTGGAATGTACGATTCTGAGTGTACCGCTCCACTCGCCGCTTGTACCTACGAATACGGTTTGCCCATGCATAGATCTTCTGCTTCAGGAAGTCGATACGCTCTGTGACGCAGGGCAGATAATCTCGAGGACTAATATCAGTCCCCGAGAATGCCCGCTTCACAAAGCGCATCACCCTAGGGCGAGTGTTTCCCTCCCTGAAGCAGATAAGCTTGCCGATGAGTGCTCTAGCCTCACCGATACGCCGCTCTATCCTGCACTGCCAAGCAGGCACAGCTGGTCGTGTAGCTCTGTTACAATTAGGAAATTTAACGTGAGCTACACGACATGCTGCTACAGCCGCACAGTACAAGATCGAGTGGGTATCAGCGAGGTCTTCGCTGCTATCAAAACAAATTGATAGCTGCGAATCTAAAGCACACACCAGCGCCCGATTTCTCTTGTGCATGGGCAAACGGGGTAGGCGAGGTCTAAGCTCCGGCGGTATGGAGCGGTATTCCCGAAATGCGTCTTCCAAAGCGCCCCTCAATCGTTCATTACATTGGGTACTCACAGATATTGCCGCGTCATCATCGGCGTCACCAACGTGGTCGGGTCGCGGTGCAGCACTGGGTTGACGTTGCGCCGCGGCCGATGGTGTAGCGGCTGAAACACGGCAACTCTGTGATTCCAGGCGCAGTCTATCAAGTACGGCTTCATCCAACATACGATTACGCTGGATGACCCGCACCTGATCCGATAGTCGTTGGACCGAAACGTTGACAGCTGGCTCAAGCACCTGATGTTTCAGGAGAGAGAGCATCCGACCACGGTACGCAGTCAGGTTAATTCCCCCCTCTGTAGCCCCAAAGTATGAGCGCATGACATTTTCATTGATGGATGATGTCCATCGCATGCGCTGCACACTTCCACCGACAGCGGGAACCCTGTCAGAGGCCGGCGGGCCTCGAGGTCCCAAGCTGGCCGGAGGTCGGCCTCTTCCCCGCCGACGCGCAGGTGGTGGTGTCGTCGGCGGCGAGAAGTATTCGTCGCTCGAACTCGACGCAACTGCAGCTTCCGGAATCACTGGACTCACGGCTGGCGCTGGTCCCGGCGGCTGCGAGGCGGAGTTGAGCGACGAACCCGAAGTTGTTGGTTGTGCGATTTGAGAGCGTGCCCGGCTTCTTGTCAACATTTTACTTCATTATTGTAGTTCCATTTCGTCGGTCAAATATAGATTCTCGGTATAATTTTTGGTATTGTTATGTGATGTCTCTTCTTTTTTTTGTGATTTGGCGGATAAAATACATTTTGTTGTTTATTTGGTAAATATATTGAATAAAAATATTGATTGAAAAAAATTTGATGTCTTTCACCTTGACAGCCGGACCACAGATTATTATTATTATTATTATTATTATTATTATTTTGTATTTTCATAGTTGTATTATAGTTGATTTTAGATAAGTGTTAGTAATAAGATAATTGATTTGTTGCCATTTTTAAAACCACTATTGTATTGGGTAAAGGTACCTGTAAAGGTAGTGTGTGTTTTTAAGAAATAAATAAATAAATAAATCTCGTCTACAAATCAAATGATTTGTGCAACCATAACAAGCTTTTACTAACTTGGAATGTTTGTATATAATGTGTGTTTAGAGTAAATCTTGCAGATGGAGTTTGGAAAAACCTGTGTAACTTGGATGACAGTGTATTGATATGGTGACCTGGAGCTGATCTGATGGTGGAGTCAAATGACTGGCCTGTTGATCTAGTGGTTAGTAGCCCTGACTGCTATGCCGGAGGTCGTGGGTTCGATTCCCACCCAGGACAAATGTTTGTGTGATGAGCACGATCATTTGTTCTGTGTCTGGGTGTAATTTATCTATAATATGTATGTATTTAGAAATATATAAGTAAGTTTATCAGTTGTCTATTACTCATAACACAAGCTCTGCTTAGCTTGAGACTAGACGGCGTTTTGTGATAGTTGTGGAATATTATTATTATTATTAAATAGTAGCTATAGGCACTACTGAGTGCAAGAGGATAACTCCATTCTATTTGAGTTCTTTAAAAATCTTGATGAATATATACTTCACCGCTGGGTAAGTCATAATCATAGTGATTAGTATCCTCTTGGAGGAGTGGCTGGAAAGACAACACGGCGTCTTCACCTTCTCATGACGCAAGTTTTCACCGAACATGGTAAGTTTGGGAGGTTCTTGCATCGTGTGGGCCGCCTGAGGATACGGTGGAGATGTGCCCCGCTTGGGTAAAGCACCGCCGTGTCCTCGTAAGAGTGGTCGGCGACAAAGATCGCGCCGAACCTTGGCACAGACCATGGTTTTCAGCAAGGAGAAATGACACACGCACCCAAATTATATAAAACTACAGAATTAAAAACTACGAAATGGTTTAAATGGCTTTTGTTGAAACCATTTCCACACTTATTGAATTACGCACTCTTAGGCCTTATCGTCTATAAAATCTTCAATTCACGATATAAAAGTTCATTTTCTGAGGTTGAGTACATGCCAAAACATTCCTAAGACCGAATATATTATTTCAAAGAACTTTCTTGAAATTCAACCTCATGTTTAAGTTATTTGAATTTAGAATTTCATTTCAATATGGCTTTGATCAAGCGTGCAAACTATTGTACTTTTCACGAAGCATATTCAGATATTTTTAAATTAATTGCTGTTGCTTCGAAGGGTTTCATATTATTATAATTCGAATATCAACTAGCTTTAAGTAAAATATCAATTGCATACAAAACACCGTGCCAGGTTCATCAATCTAGTAGACAAGTGAAATAATAAAAAAAACTAGACAAACGAATTGAGAACCGTTTTGAACTTTTCTATCAATGGTCATATTGATGTTTCGTAGACTTCAATAGCATGACGAATCGCCAAACTTAAGGCTTATAGTCCCTTGAACCATCTGGCCAAAATTATGTGAACGCCCCTCTCGCACCTGCCTAGGCGGCAGTATGGAAATCTGTGCTTTTATTTGCGGCCAACGGCGCCCGGAAAGCGCACAGCTGACCTTAAAATCCATTTTCTTTGCGAAATATTGGTTGATATTTACATATGCAATGTTCACTTTGAAGAATATTTAACCACCCATTTTTATGTGTAAAAATGTTTCTAAAGATCCAAGCCGTTTCGAAGGAGTAGGGAAAAGTTGCGAATTAGCTAAATATTTTTTTTTAGACAAAAGTACTAATAGCAAGAAAAAATCAAATGTTGATAATGTTGAACATGAATCTACAATGAACATATATTTTTTTCAAACCTATTAACCTGGCCGTTACCGAAGAGTAGGCTTCAGAAAGTCACTGTTTTATGGCGCTTGGGCCTTAAGTAGCAATGGACAGGGCAGATTGCTCGCAGAACAGGTGGCCGATGGGGCCGAAAGGTTCTGGAGTAGCGACCACGTACCGGAAAACGCAGCATTGGAAGGCCTCCTACAAGGTGGACCGATGACCTGGTGAAGGTTGCGGGAATCCGGTGGATGCGGGACGCACAGGATCGTTCATTACAGCGACACGTGGGGAAGCCTATGCCCAATAGTGGACGTCTATCAGCTGAAATGATGAGACTTCATTAAACAATTCTGAATCATAATAATAGACATTTCATTTTTTAAATACATGATAGCCAACCCGCATTGTTTTAAATAAAGGTAATAGTTTCGTAATACACACACTTAACATGTTGACAGCGGTACTCAATTTTGTATTATTTCCATTTCTGTGATACGGGGCATTTGAGAACTCGTTTGAAAACAATCCCCACAATGGGTTGTGGGGTTATGACTGACCCCACAACGTTATTTTTTTCACCAAAAAAAAGAAAAAACTTCCGTGCGTTATGACATCAAAATAACCCCTTATTAGTATCTCGCCAGTTAGCTCGCCGTCAGATTATCCGGTAACCGTCCTGACCTAGCGCAAGTCGGCATCGGCACGTAGCGTCCCACGTATTCCTCAAGGCGTTGTCAGTAACCGTAGGAGCCCAGCAGGGTCGAACGCTACTGAGGCCATGAGTTCTGTGAAAGGTACTCCCGGGGTCCTTGAACAATGGCAAAGAAGAAACAGGAGTGGGTTTTTAGTCAGTAAAAGTCTGACTCGCACGGGACCCGCTCCGCCCAAAAGCTCCCACATAAAAAAAAATAGTAGATACAATTTTTTTTTTTTACATTTTGCTTTAATAATGCATGTTAGATATTATATATTTATTTATTTATTTATTTATTTATTTATTTATTTATTTATTTATTTATTTATTTATTTATTTATTTATTTATTTATTTATTTATTTATTTATTTATTTATTTATTTATTTATTTATTTATTTATTTATTTATTTACAAATATAATTGTTCTATGCCTCGAATAGCGCGATGGTACTTTTTATTCCGGAAATACTCCCAATAGAAGATTGTTTCTACGGAGCATAATTAAGTTATTTAGGAATTATCATATTTTCTACTATCACAAAGGCAAAGCTGCTGGCATAAGCTACCATTTATAAAAAATTGTTAAATTTTCAATTCCAGTTTCTTTAACTTTCTCAAGTACAGTAAATAGCATTGAATTAACTTGCATAATTGTATTCTAATATAAATAAAAACGTAAATAAATATATGTGTAATGTTCTCAAACAGTATCCAAATAAAAATTGTAACTCTTTTAATAAATGCATAACATGCAACAGTAAATAGTAGCCTCAAATTGAAACAGTGAATATATTTATAAATATCGCATTTGGCAAAATTATAAAAAAAAAAACCGTTTGGAAAAAATCCGTGATAACGGCGCATAAAAATTGTACTTTACCAATCCTGGTATTTGTAAAAATTGATCAAATATTTCATCACGAGTGTATTGAAAATGAATATAAATCCTTTAACGATAGCATTTTAAAATAAATCTTTAAATATTTTCGGCTATGGAAGTATTTTATTTTTTGTTATGAAAATTATTAATTACATCCGACATGTTTGACGCATGTCGGATGAGCTATGGGCTAAAAGAGTCACTTATTGGGTCCCATTAAACGAAAGGCGACATCGCGGCAGACCAAGGCGAAGATGGAGAGATGAGCTGGATAACTACCGGAAGAACTGGCCCGCAATGGCCGAAGACAGACGTGTGTGGAAAAGGGAGAGGGAGGAGTTCGCCCAGCAGTGGGACGAAAATGGGCTAACTAACTAACTAACTAACAAGCTTATGAATTAGATTTTAATTTAATGTGGTATAAAATCAAATAAAGGGTTTTAATATGTAATTTTAATCTGCACTAATATTAAAAAGTTTAGTAGGAGGTAGGCTCTGAAAGTACCTACGGGTCCGAATGCTAAAAATTTTTCACCTTTAAAAAGCTTCTTTATTCCTGAGTGACATGAACTTTATATTTTATATACGCGAGCAAACCCTCGGGCAAAAGCTAGTGTTTTATAATTTTGTACTTATTTTTTTTTAACTTTTACGTTCTGCTCGATAGCTAATGGCTAGCATATAGGTATTCATATTTATTTTTTGAGGGGATTAGCGCTGATAGCCAAAATTCAGACTTTTATATATTTTGGCTACAAATATCTAATTCTTTTGTGTTACAATATTAGAGACGATAAATATACTTTTTATTATTATTGTACAAAAATAACTGGAAAAATAGCGTCCAATGTTGAATGCTACACTACTAAGTAGGTCCGGTAGGCCCGGTAGCCATCCAGACCTAGCCCAGGTCGTCGACGGCGCGTAGTGTTCTAGGTGGGCCTCAAGAAGTTGTCAGCAACCGTAGGGGCCCAGCAGGGTCGAAGCCTACTGGGGCCATAGGTAATGCGAAATGGATCCATGGAGGTGGAACAATAGCAAAGAAGGAACTGGGGTGGGTTTTTAGTCAGTAAAAGTCTGACACTGTCTCTCGTTCCGCCCAAGAGCAGGTGCTGTCATTGGAAGACTTTCAAAACTAAAAAAAAAATTTGAACGGTACGCTACTAAGTAGCACTACTACAGGCCGTTAAACCTTTAAACATAAAACTAACAAAGCCGACAACCATTCAGACGTTCCTATAAAACTACAATGGAGGGGAGAAATCCTAATTAGTGCAGCACACTTCTGGGTTTTCGGAGCAAGAAAATTTCAATGGGAACGTCAGAGCATCTCATCTAAATTTTTGCAAGAGCGCTACCCCTTGAAATAACAAAGCCAACTGTAATTGTGTGACTGTCGTTTTCTTCAAATCTTAGGAGTTGAAATGCTCGGACTGAGTAAGCTACTTGCGGTAGGATAACGGAAAAAATGGCCGCTTCTCCATTTTTATGATTTTCTAAAGTGTGTCGTTTGGATGGTTCTACATAATTGGGCCTGTTTTTGGATTGTATTCTTTTGGTGGTTCAACGTTTTGAGGAGTTGGAGCTGGTATTATGGCGTTTTATTTTTTGAATTTTTTGGGCCATGGTGAATGAAGTGGTTACTTCGTTATCGTTTTAAGTACGTTCACGAGTATGCCTGTACTAGGAAGGGCTGTTTTCAAATTTAATATTTTTTCTTTCGCATTACATATAAAAAGTTTTATATTTTCACAAGCTTTTATTTAGTTTTACCTGTCCCAATTTTTGTCTGTCATCAAATCTTGCAAATTTTTGACCCACTTCCCGATTACCGATTAGGCTGAAATTTTCATGCATGTGTAAATCAGATGACAATGCAAAATCATTATGACGTGGAGCTGATCTGATGATGCAACTGGAAGGTGGCTATAGGAATTTGGTAGTTAAATGACACAACCCCATCTAGTTTAGGCTCGTATGATTCGTCTTGACGAATATTAATTATATAGGTAAACCGAGCTATAAAAGCTTACTATGAAAAAATGATTTTCATTAAAATCTTGTTGATAATCTTATTGCTTAAGTCAAAAAAACATTCATTACCGTGCTTTCAAGGTACGGTGATAGTGAACACGTACGTAAATAATGCAGATTATAGAGTTCGAACTAGCACTTTTTACTACTCATCCCACGTTGGGTGCTCTTACAGGGGATTCGAATTAAAATTATTTTATTTTATGTTTTGTTTTCCGCTAGCTCTGGGTAAGGCCTGCAACCACTTCTTCATTATATTTTTTTTTTCGGAATACACGTATCTTTAGGGCATATTTACTGAGTCAGACAGACCAAAATTTCATACGCGTTCTCTTACAAACTTCAACACTGCCTGCTAAAAAATTTATATACACCCGACACTTTCCCATTTCCTTTTTAATTTCCCTACAAAAACAAAAAGGCCTAACTGATTCCGTTTCTAAGGTAAATTACTAGCTGTTCTCGTTATTCGAGTATAAAATTAAACGAGGTCACTCCGTTATGGCGTCAAAGTGAGTGTGTAATATTAGGCACACTGACTTCTATATTAATTAAAAAGAAATTGCGCTCAGCACGCGCTTGCTGAAGCGTGTGGGTTTTTTAAGGTTCCGCTGTCGGTAGCCAATTTAATAACAAAAATTGAACGCTTATGAATTTCGTCCTGTCCTGCCGTTCGAATTTAGAATAGTAATACACAATTTTAATTTTGACATTACTTTTAATATCGTTTGCTTTCAATATTGTTTTTTTGTTTCTTTATGACCTATCGTAATCGTATGTCAATTACTTTTATTTTAATTAATATTTTACATTAATATTTAGAGCCGTGTATTCTCAGTTATGCATAATTTGTGCTTACCTATTATTGAATGTTCATTATAAGATAAGGTTAGGTATACCAGTTTTTATTTCTGTTAGTTTTATTATTTTGTAATACTCGTTGGTGATCCTTATATAAATAAATAAGCTGTTGAAGTGTTGGTATTATATCTATGTATGTTGTGTGGTGCAGTTAAATCAAGAAGATTGTAATAGGGCAAGAAGTGTTTCTACTGTTTCATACTTTGCAAACTTATATTTTTGCAGTCCTCAAATAAATATGAAGTCTTTCTTTTGCAATACTTGTCTACTACGGAACCTTTTGTTGAGCGTTGCCTACCACGCATTTGGCCTGTTTTATACTTAGCAATTAATATTTTTTTCAAACATAAAGCTGTGTATAGGGTTTTCTGGGGTTCCGCAAGTAAGTTGTGTTAAGCTTACAGCTTAAAAGTCTCATTGTTTTTTAAAAATGCTAGGATCAAAAGTCTTTTGTTGTGTCATGCTGGTATTTGTTTGTGTGTTACAAAGTGTTTCGAGTTCTAGGGTTTTATGATTGGGATTAATTAGAGGATAATATGGTCGTTGGTATATTGTTGGTTAAGCCGCATCTTTTGTAACCCTTGATAAGGAGAGAAGAAATAATATATCGCGCGGTTAACCATAAAGTGTCGCATCTTAAAAAGGAATGTATTTAAAAATGTAACCTTATTTTTTAAACATGTTTTCAGAACCGTTTTTTTTTGCGTAGTCTCTTTATAATAAGTCATGCGGTATATTTAGGTTTAAATAGTTTATTCTCGTAAAACAAAAGAGGCACATGAGAATACTAGTTAGGATTAGTTTTCATTGGTCACGTATCGTGATTCTATTTTCAACTAGCAGGATAATAATATAATTAGTAAGGAGTATTTACAATTAGTTTGTTATTTAAGTAAACTAAAAGAGCCTATGCAAACTGACATTCTTTTAAAAGAAACCTAAAATGTAAGAAGTAGTAAAATAGAGAATTGACGCATGTCAACAAAATCGTGACATTTCGTTGACATACGTCAATTGGTTAATTGGTCTCAAATACATTGCGAGGGTATTTAAAAATTTAACCTTATTTATCGAAACATATTCTTTTAAGATTTAAATACCTTCTTTATTGAGTTAGGATTCTTTATGATTAAGCATGCGATATTCTAGGTCTAGCATGACAAACCTTTATTGGAGACAGTGCCACTAAATACATTACAAAAAAATAAGGTGATAATGATTCATTGGCGGCATCGCCAAAGAATCATGACTTTGCAATTTAATGTAAAAACTATACAACTAAACTTTTAATTTGCATCCCGATATTCGTAAAGCGTAATATTTACAGTTCTTTGTTTATTTAATTCATTAAACCCCAAGTAAACGCCACGCGTTGAAATGCGTTTGCGCATCTATTGTCTTACTATTGTGTCTCAAATTGCCGCCTGAAAGGTTAATTAAATAAAAGAGAAAATTGCATCTTACACTGACGTGCCCAAATTATATAGTCTTGTACCAACAAGGTGGACCGATGAGCTAGTCAGGGTCGCGGGAATCTGGTGGATGCGTGACGCACAGGACCGGTCGTTGTGGTGACACTTGGGGGGCCTATGTCCAACAGTGGACGTCTGTCGGCTGATATGATGACGATGATGTGCCACCACTGACACGCGTACCATAGGTTCGCCATCCATGTTCTAGGTTTTCACAGGATTCAGTATATCGGTTTCCATTTCGTCAATTTCCGCACAGAAGCCCAAAAATGTCTTTGTACAATATTTTTTTCCACAATTTTTCGCTCACCCTTTCAAGTAGGATATAGGTTGGTCCCTAAAAATCAAGTTGAGATTTCCCTTATGGGCCCCGTGAGTGGCGGTTGCATAATTTTCTGTTATAACGTGATATCAAAGGGTCGGTCGGAATTTATAAAAAAATAATACCGTAGGGTGCTTATAAAATGTCCGGGGTTATCTGAATTTCCGCAGCATTTAGTATATTTCGGTAAATAATATAATTACAGGACAAGGCAGGTATTTTAACCTTTGTACAAGAAAACGTTCTTTGGAGACTGGCTTTGAAAAAAAGTGTTTTTGTGACTTATGCCATTTCCTGTGCTTTTACTTAAGTTTATCCAGCAGACTTGTCTTGGTTTGTCTTGGTTTTTTTATTATAATTTTATTTATTTTTCGAAAAATACTTAAGTTAGTTAACAATAATTAATTAATTTAACTTACATAATTAAAATTTATACTCGTATCTACACTATATGCCTAGCTAAATAGGACGTCTAAAACTCCTCCGCATCCTCCGCATCCATCATATTAAACTGGGCATTTAGTGTATATATTATTTTTAATTATTTAAGTTCATTTTATTGTTTAATTATTGTCTTGGTTCGTCCATATGAAGATAAGGGAAGATGTGGATGTTTCTTAAAAAAATATGAATGTGTAATTTTATGGACTTTTTCTACGATAGTGAATGTTACTGTGAAAACGTTACGAATGAAAATGAATTGTGTCAAAACATTTTTATATTTTTTTTTATTTTCTGGGCTTTTACGAGGTTTTCTATGTGCTCTTCTATCTGTATTTGCGATTTTCGTTTATATAAGTTTGTGTGTACATCACACGGCTTTCGAAACGGCCCACCATCGTCAGGATTATTGACTATAGTTGTCCTGTCAGTAATGATACACCAATCCATTTTTTTTTTTAACTGGACTAACAACGACGACCTAGATGCCTACCCCGGGGGCTGGTTCGAGGTAGCTCAAGAAAAGGTTACCTGGAAGAAATTGGGGGAGGCCTTTGCCCAGCAGTGGGACAGGATAGGCTAATAATAAAAAAAAACCAACGACATATTGAGATCGTAACTGTGTGTTTGCGTTCAAAATTATTATTGGTTTTAGTACGCATTTGTATTGTACATGTAGATGGAGTGAGAGAAGAAGGCCAAAACAAGAAGGATGGATTATTTGAGGTTTGATATGACAGTGATACCGTGACGGTAGATAGGACTAATGGAAAATACAATGTTTAGCACTGACCTTACATAACATAAAACATGGGCAGGCAGATGATAATTAGAAACCAAATTGGATGCCAAAAAAGTTATTATGTTAATTGCCCATTTGCTTCTTAACTCTTATTATGTTTTTAAAATCTGTGAATGCTGGTAGCAATTACTAAGAACACTTAATTGTTAAGAACACTCCTTCTAAGAACTTTTCCGGTAGCTACAACGGTAAATAAGCCTAATTGTACAGCCCATTCTCTGTACAAATTAATTTTTTGTTTCTTTATCGTCATTTCACCCCAACGTTGGACCTCCATATGCTCGCCGTAACTTTTTGTGCACAAGGACTATTGTCTCCAAATCCTGCAGCGGCATACAAATGCAAGAAAAAAATGACATCAGAAAGATGGACACATACATAACATACCCAGATACAAAAAAAAATACTGTAGGTCATACCAATATTTATCTTTTTTTTCTTAGATGGGTAAATAAACCAATGAAATTCCCCACTCTTGGGCGGAACAGGAGACACTGTCAGAATTTTACTGACTAAAACCCCACTCCAGTTCCTTCTTTGCCATTGCTCCCCGGGCCATGGCTCCTGCAGACGTCGATCCTGATGGCCCCCTACAGATGCTGATAACTCCTTGAGGCGCGCGTGGAATGCTACGCTCCGTCGCCGACTTGGGATTGGCCTGGGCGGTTACTGGACGGTTTAAATCTCATCCTCGCTTCGGACTATGGCCTGTACCAAGGAACCCACGAGGTCAAGACGGTGCTCTTTCCGGGCGGGGCACACCATATGCACCACTGTGTTCTCTGTCGTGCGTTTCTTCTGCATGAATCCGGTACAGGAATCTCCCGAACTAACCATGCCTGGTGTGGACCTTCGTCGTATGGACGCCGTTTTGCTTTCTAGCCACTCCTCAAAAAGGGGGACTTACCGCCATAATTATGGCGTGCCCAACAAATATTTATCTTGTGTGAGGATCCAATCCGCACTAGTCAATCGCTTAACAATTGTGTTAACTATCATTCTATATCGAATCGATAACAGTGGAAAAATATCACGTCACCATATCCAAAGATGAGAAACCATAATTTAACAAAGAAAACTGATTCATACTTTCTTGAACATTCACGTATAAAACATCCTTCTGAAATGTGAAGTATTAGCAATCTCACAACCAAGTTACAAGAACTAACTGTAGAGAATATAAATGTTCGTGCGATGTGGTAATCTGTCTGTACTTACGCTCTATTGTAACTAGACAGAAACTCTGTTATTACAATGTGAGCGGTATCATTTAGCATTGTTATAGTAGTTAGGAGTTCTTGGTTGAATTCTGCTGGTATATTTCGTTTGTGTGAAGGCTATTTTCCACCTGATTAATGCGGTCCTGGTACTTTTTAATCTTCCTTGATAGGACACTGATGAGATCAAATGTTTTAACCTTTAAATCGTGGAAATTACAGACACAATAGAAAGACAATAGGTGCGCGAACGGTTCGGTTTAATGAATTAAAGTGGTAATTGCGTACTAGATGGCATAGTTTTTTCAAGTATGCTTCGTAGGAACAAGGTTATAATTCTTATCGTATTATCATTTGTATGAACGCCAAGCTCTACCTGATTGATGTTTCCTTGGTACTTTTTATTTGCGACTGATGGGCCCAAATATTTATGAGGGACAATTGCGCACTAGATGAAATAGTTTTTTCAAATATGCTTTGTGAAAATTTGGTGGACTAATAACCTTATGAAAAAAGTGACAATCCTAAGGCCTGATCATTTGTATGACAGTTTAGAGTGGTAATTGCGCATTAGATCGCATAGTTTTTTCAAGTATGCTTCGTAGGAACAAGGTGGACCAGTGACCTTATGAAGAAAGTAACAATTTTTTAAGGTCTGATCATTTCTGTAAAAGCTAAGTTCTACCTGATTGATGTATCCCTGGTACTTTGTAATTGCGACTGATGGGGCCAAACGTTTTAGAGTGGCAATTGTGCACAAGATAGCACAATTTCTTTTATTGCGTTTCGTGGGAACAAATTAGATCAATTACCTAATGAAGGCTGTGAAAATAAATCTTTAGATATAAATAAGATAAAAAGCAAAGGAACAGTTAAAATGATCTTGATGAGGGAAATGTTCATTAAGGTTGTAAATTAAAATAAACATAATCACTTAATCAGCTTATAATTATGTAGGATTAGGTTATTATACTAGCTGTTGCCCGCGATTTCGTCTACGTCCAGTTCGTAAAACTGCGCAACGTGACTAATAATTCTATAAGTATTTATGTTTAATTCAGAAAATATGGATTTTTTTTTACTTTCACATAAAATGTATTAAATATAATAAATTGAATGCAGCATCTATTCGCATTTCAGCAGAAATAAATTCTGAGTTATATGAGACTTGCCAGAATCCTCCATTGGGCCATGAAAGAATTCCAAACGCTAATAACGATACAGTTGGCAAATGTCAGGTCAAATCAGTAATCTTTTCAAATTGTATATTATTATTTTAGGGCGCCTTCAAAGTAGTCGAGAAGTGCCGCGCAACCGCAGCGCAACAGCCGCACTGCAGTCGCGTACCAGTTCATCGGTCGACTAGTGATGATACGCGATTACAATTTTCTTTTTAATTATGTATTTTTTTTTTACTTTACCATTATGTGAGACACATTTTTTCTTTCTTTACTTAAAGTTTTACTTGTAAATTGGTTTTTAGGGTTCCGTAGCCAAATGGCAAAAAACGGAACCCTTATAGATTCGTCATGTCTGTCTGTCTGTCTGTCTGTCTGTCTGTCCGTCCGTATGTCACAGCCACTTTTTTCCGAAACTATAAGAGCTATACTGTTGAAACTTTGTAAGTAGATGTATTCTGTGAACCGCATTAAGATTTTCACACAAAAATAGAAAAAAAGCAATAAATTTTGGGGGTCCCCATACATAGAAATGAAACTCAAAAATTTTTTTTTCATCATACTCATGCGTGTGGGGTATCTATGGATAGGTCTTCAAAAATGATACAGAGGTTTCTAATATCATTTTTTTCTAAACTGAATAGTTTGCGCGAGAGACACTTCCAAAGTGGTAAAAGGTGTGTCCCCCCCCCTCTAACTTCTGAGATAAGAGAATGATAAAACTAAAAAAAATATATGATGTACATTACTATAAAAACTACCAACGAAAATTGGTTTGAACGAAATCCAGTAAGTAGTTTTTTTTAATGCGTCATAAACCGAAAAAAATACACTATTATTAAAACATCGATCAAAGTTACAACACATTATAAGAACTTTTATATTATGTTACTTGCTGCTACGGAACCCTTCATGGGCGAGTCTGACTCGCACTTGGCCGGTTTTTTTTTATTGTTGCTAGGCTCGCGCTTGACCGCTATCTTACCTAATAAAAAGCGACGATGTAGTCAAAGATGGAGCACGCTCACCTAGATGTAACTTATTACCTCTTGACTTAAAGATCCTCCTGTTGTAGCTATCACGAAACACAGACTCCGATAGATAATTCCATTCCTTAGCTAGAGGTAACACAAATAATGAACGTATTCCCAAAACATGTGTTCGTCTTAGACAAACAGCTGTACAAACAATATGTGACTACTGACTGATTAATTTGTTCACACTTCCTTCTAATAGCTTGAAAATATACTAGCAAAATCATCGCACAAAGAGACAATAGTAATTGATTTATAGTTTGCCTTATCATACAAACAGACATCTAAAATTTGCACACGCAAATATCACAGACCCAAGACCAATTTTATCATCAGCTACAAAATGGCCAACCGCCCACATATCCATATGAAGACATGATAATCCCTTGTCACTTCAAATGACACTGCTAGTCAATTGTTCGACAATTACGACCCGACTAGCTGTCAACACGGGAAGCAATCAGCTGGGTGACCCTTTCAGAGTTGAGGGTCAATGCACTGAGGATGCGGATTGACTGACAGTTCGATGTATGTGAGAAGATTGGTTCTGTGGTTTCAAGTTATGCGATGTTTTTTCTATTGCTGGTTTTATCTTTGATGGTAACCTGAATGATGAAGTGCGACTTTCATGAAAAATTCGTAAATAAATTTTACAAGGTAATCACGCCAACCTGTTCCTAAGAATTGGAATGAGAAAGCGACAAACCGTGATCGTTGGAAAGAATGAAGGAAGGCAGTTGCCAACTAGCGGGACAATACGGGCTATCTATAATATAATAATCATGTCACCAGTTTGTCAATAATCTTATTAATTATACCGTCAGTCAATTTTTTTTACAATAATTGTCAGAAAAATGAGGAACAATAATTATTTGGGCAATTAGTGCAGTACAAAAAAAAAATGAGGATACACAAGTGTCTAGGTAGAAAACTTATCCAAACCAAGTAATTTTATTAGACGATAATAATATTGATATGTTGACAATTGAAAGTGGCGCCAGTGACTGTGAAGTTAAAAGGAAATCGTTTGTCTCGGTATGATCATGTAAAGAGAAGAGATCAAACGCATGTTACTAAAAGAATTCTGAGTATAGATGTAGATGGGTGCAGAAGAAAAAAGAGGTCAAAGTAAAGATGGATCACTCCTCACATACTCCAGTATGTGAGGAGTGATATGAAAGAAAAGGGAGTTTGTGATAGTATAACGGCTGACAGGATAGAAGGGAAGAAAAAACGTGTTGAGCCGACTTAGAAGTAATACGGGATAAGGGCAAGAAGAAGATCTGTTGATCAACATAATTAACTTATCCAAATTGTAGCTTTCATTTATTAATATTTTCTTTACGTGTGCACTCGGAACAGTAGTAGTAGTAGGAGCAGTAGTAGTGACAAAAAGAAAGATTCCCTCATGACCTTTATTAAAACTTTAAAAGTTTATATATAAAGTTGTTGAATTGTAGCAAAAGTTTAGAAAATTCACAATGCAATTTTATCTGTGGTCACACTGTGGTCCCTAGATAGCGAAAATGTCATAGTGACCTGAAGATAAAAGAAGTCTAAAATAAGGTTAGGGAATCGAATAGCATAGAATAAACTTTATTGTACATGAAAATAGTAACAATTTTACAGAAACTTAAATCTATGGGCATAACGGCGGTCTTATTGCTAACAGCGATATCTACCAGACAACTTTAGTCTGTAGGTTAACCCAGTTTTGTAGGTTATAAAACCCCATGCAGCATTGCTGATTCAGATTCATTTGACTAAATTCACCGCAAAAAGCCCAAAAATAAACGACCTGTGTGAACCTTGTTCTAAAAATTCTACTATACTCTTATTTTTTTAACGTGACTGACTAACGAAGCGACGTGACTATGTATTTGCTTTCTTTTAATAGTCTAATAGTGTCAACACAAAATGGTCAAATATGTTGAGTAAGCGATATTTAGTATCGATAGTTCTAAAATATATTTATTTATTTATTGGCACACCAACACTGGATTTTTTGTAAAAAATAATAACAAAATCAAGGCACTTACAGGTATGCACAGCTTACACTATGCTAGGTATGCCATTAATTATTAAAAATTACTACAATAAAAAAAAATATCACCTATTTGTTTTTGTATGCTTTTGTGTTGTATATGTAGACGGATGGAGAGAAAAAGAAAGGCTGAAAAACGATGAACGGCCTGTGTGCGGATTGATATGAAAGAAAAGGGAGATAGTGATAGCGTGACGAATGACAGGACAGAATGGAAGAAAAAAACATGTTGCCCCTACCCCAAGTAATACGGGACAAAGACAACAATGCAATTTTTAGATAAGTTATGATGATGATAAGTATGCCCTTGTGTTGGATTCTAGCCCATTCTGGCTTCTATCCTTATAGACAAAAAAAAGCTTGTTTCTTATCTATAAGAATGGAAGCCTTCTGGAATGGAATTACATGCTTCTGAAGATGCATATTAAAATTGCTGTGAGCTTGTGTATTTTTTATCTATGATTCGACTTTTTGAAGTTCATGATACCTATGAACTAAAAGTGACTTTTATAATCACGTCTGTATCAGTCAATATTATTATAATTTTGCAATATTAAGTTCCATTTGATTGACGTACAATATTTCTTTAAATAATCTCATCCCCATAGGTCAATGATCCTTTAAGAAAGTAACTTCAATATTCCTTCAAATTTGTTCCAACTACATCTTAGATTAAATTCCGGCAACGTAAGAACCTTCCCTTGATGACAGAGCACTTTGTGAAGCTACGGGATAAAAGGTATATCACGGTAAGTATGAGTTTTTAGGCAAATATCCACTTGGGAAGCGTAATTGGAAATTTTGAAGGGAGCATATGTTTATCTAAACTAATATGTGAACGAGGTATTATCGTTAATTTTATAGGAGTTGATTTCTCATAGTACTAATACGATTAAGAAAAGTCCGTCACTAATATTTAAGTAGATATTATTGAGTGATATAGACTTTTATATTATATTGTACTATGAAACAAATGCAAAATGTCTATGGTGTAACTACCATAGGTAGATAAACCAAAAAAAAAAGCTAACTAAGCAGTTTATTAACGTAGTAATGGATAAACTATGATTTTACATGTTTTTGGTCCTTTATAAAAAATATGTTTTGTTGGAGTACTTACTATTATTATGTGTTTATTTTTAATTTCATCTGTTTTATACCTCTGAAAAGGGAAAAGACTATTTCGCACTAATAGTATTTGCACTTAAAGGTTATTTAATAAATTATGTACAATTTGATAATTGAATGATTATTATAAATCATTTCTTATGTTCAACCATCATTTTTGTTTCATTCATCGTCAGTTTATTCTTTTAAATATTCGTGTCAAGTTCCGTAATAAATATTTCAGTCTTTTCAAAGAATATGAACAGTATGTAGGAATTGTTTAATAAAAACATATAATTTAAAATCGAATCTAGCAAATAAATGTCTATGAAATGTTTCATTATGAGTTCATGAACCACGAGTATTTCAAAATAAGCTCACATTTAGTATCTTATCCCATAATAATTATTTCCACCAACACCAATATTTGCTTCATTCATTCCACAAACATCAATTACAAGCTCTCCATCGTCACCAGTTTCGATGCGACATATCACAAAATCCACATTGCCTATTCGCACCTTTCCACTATTAAAGCCAACGTTAATAAACCGAATTTCGTTTCTAAATCAAATATCAAAGGCTTTATGCCTGCAAATTGGTGGCAATAAAAGATCCGTAAATGGATCTCTCTTGCCTTCCGGCTATGTAAGCGTGGCGCGCGCATTGGATGATTCTAGTCGAACTTTTTCATTGATAATGTCGTGTTGGGAATTTTTAGTGTTATTTAGACTGTTGGTTGTTTCGTTTGAGCGTTTATTCTTTTGAATTTTTCTTTTGTTTTTTTTTTTCTTTTGGTTCATTCTAGTATGTGTCGTGTTATTGGTTCAAACAAATATTGAACACTTTATGTGTGATGTTTTTACAGAGTTTTTTTTTTACATTAACTAGCATTTTGTGGATATGTAAGCCTTGTTATCTCGACAACCGCCGCATGTAAGTAGCTCGTATATATAGGGAATAATGGAAGGGTTTGCGTTTTTGGATACAATATGTATACAAAACCGCTCAATATTTTATAATCTATGCGGACGTTTACTGTCGTTTGATGAAAGGCAAGAGACCGGGTGACATGTCTTTATTTTCATAAAAGATTAGTAGGTCCCATTTTTCTAGTTCAGTGCTGGTAATATTATGCTGTGTAGGTGCTGCTGCCGCAACTGAGGAAAACCTCAAGTGGCGGAAATATAATTTATGGTCCAGCGGTTTGGTGTTAAAATTCTCGGATCTCATGGATTCCGAGTGTGAACATATTGTATAGAGACCTATCAAACACATTGTTGCCTGGTTTTTACCACTGGCACTGGCAGAAGTTAAAGTTGACGGCGTTTTCTTTTTTGTGTTTTTAGGCAGTAAGTCATCAAATAATTATGAATTTCAAGTCAACCCACAGCCCTAGAAGGCTTTGGCTCTGCTGGGCCCTAGGATTTTACTAACCTCCCTTCGAGATACGCGTGATACACAGCATCGTCAACGACTCAGGCTTAGTCCGGTCGTTTATTCGTTATCCGATATCCAGACGGCGAGCAAGCCATTGCTCACTGTCCGCAAGCCCACGCCTAACATTGGTGATAATCAGGGTTAGGGCCGCTTGAGCTTGAAGATGTCTGTTGCCTGACGTGTGTGGTCCTCTCTTATGCTAGCATTACTGCTTCGTAGAGAGACGCGACCATGACCTGTACTCCTCGTGAAAGGTTCCACGAGGACACGGCGGTGCTTCACGCAAGTGGGGTGTACCTCCACCGTATCCTCTGCGATCTAGTCGTCTAAATAGGTTAGGACTGACCTTGATAGTTCACAAATGCCTGTAAATAATTTAATTGAATATGTACGATCAGCATCCGCAAATTGGACTAAGACCTATTTAGTAATTACTGCAAATCAGGTAAAAGTAGGTTTGCTGTATCGTCACGTAGACAAGTTCGTCAGTAGTACGTTTGGCACCGAACTCTCATAATATTTTACACTTTATTAACATTTACATTATAGAACATTTATTAGTCTTTTTAAGTAACATTTATTTAAAAAAAAATATTAAGTAGCATTAAATTACTGAAGTGTTTTATTAAACATTATTCATAGAACATTAAGATCTTTTCATTTATAACATTCAACATTATATGTAAAGGCTTCTGCCCTTACAGAATAAATACTTTGAGTTTGTGTTCGAGTTTTTAAGTCTAGTTACTGTCTAAAAGTTCTCAGCATACTTAAATATTAAATCTGTCTTTGTCTTTACCAACCTTTCGATATTAAAGTCACCTACATTGTTATTGCTTTTCCAAGTAGTCAATATTTCTTCGTTTGAGTACTTAATGGCTTTTCGTTACCTTTACTTAAAATCGACAGTTTTCTTAGAATTTCCTAATGGTAATCTTGATTTCTCGTTACAAAATCTAAAATTAAGAACCTAACCTTCAATCTTACTTTGTTGAGTTCACCGAAAAAAAAAAGCGGCCAAGTGCGAGTCGGACTCGCCCATGAATGGTTCCGTAGCAGCAAGTAACATAATAAAAATTTTCTTGTAAATCACTGTAACTTTTTTTAGTTTGTTATCAGCAGAGGTCGGAGTAGGTAGATTGATTTTATATACTTACGTCAAGACATTATAATATGGACATGCCATTTTATCCATAATGTGCGGGAAGTACCGGAAAAAGTTCCGGGATTGGAATTATGGAATAAAATAAAATAAAAAACATACAGATAGGCTAACAAAATCGTTTATTATATGAATGATTGATTGAATTCAATGAACAATTATTTTTAATTTGTATAAAATAAAATACTGATTTCTTTCACACTGGCAGCGTAGATTGATATTATTTATACGTTTTTCACCTTAAACACAAATTCGTGCTAATTTCAAAATTCCAGAACAAATACTCTTTGAATGCCGTAATTAGAGACACAATAGAAAGACAATTGCTTATGTCGAACTGTGTAACATAAGACATTCAAAAGGATAAATATGAAGTTCCGGTATTTTGGAGGCATATCTATATTATTCTCTACGTTTGACGTCAACGACCTTAAATCAATCTACCTACTCCGACCTCTGGTTATCAGTTATCATTATCTTATTTTAGAAGTTACATCTTTTTTTTGCAAAAAAAAAAAAACATTAGAAACTTCAATATCAATTTTGAAGACCTATTCATAGATACCCCACACGTATGGGTTTGATAAAATAAAAACTTTTGAGTTTCAGTTCTACGTATGGGGAACCCCAAAATTTACTGTTTCCTTTTTCTATTTTTGTGTGAAAATCTTAATGCGCTTCACAAAATACATCTACTTACCAAGATTGAACAGTATAGTTCTTATAGTTTCGAAAAAAAGTGGCTGTGACATACATACGGACAGACAGACAGACATGGTGAATCCATAAGGGTTCCGTTTGTTGCCATTTGGCTAAGGAACCCTAAAAATCAGTTAATCTTATAAAATATGATGTTGTTTTTAGAGTTCGGTACCCAAAGAATCAAAATGAAGCCCTTAGGGCGTATTCAGATGACACGCGCCGATCACGCACAGCACCCGCGTACGCGCTGTGCCCGCCTTAAACCCGCACACGCGCTGCGTCCGCCTCGCGTACGCCTCGCGCCCACTTATACTACTAGTGACTAAACTCCTTCGTTCACTAGGCATTTAGCTACAGCGCGGGTGCAAAACGTACGCGGGGAGGGTGCAGAGCGTGAGCAGGGCGAGCGCAGGGTTGGCACGAGGCGGGCGCGGGGCGTGCGCGTGTAGAGCTCGTTAAATGCAATTTGAGATCTATTGATGATGATTCTATGACTCAAATTCTTATTTAACAAATTTCAATGCGAGCTGACCGCGGGTGGCGTGCGCTGAGCCTGCGCGTGTCGTGTGAACGCGCCCTCTCATCTGATCCGCTCGTTCGTTTCTGTGTCACAAAGGTGTATCTGTTGAACCGTTGAGCCTACAGTCTCCACATTTTTGCGCTATTATTTTTGTTAAAATAAATTACATAATTATTTAGATTTTCATTCGAGGGACTCCTTTTGTTTAGGAAGTGATTTAAAGTTTTGATTTGTTTTTTAAATGAATTAACTAAAAAAATACTGTACCGATTTTTTTTTCATCAGTAAAATTCTGTTTTCTCACTGAGTGACCTAAGCTACATATTTTTTTACATTCAAGCTGGTATAATAATTCGAAAAAACGAGTATTATTTAAGCTAATTGAAAATAACCGATACATAACAACTTTTGGTAATTGATAACAAGTACACAACCCAATCTTTAGAAAAAGTTAGAAGTAAATTAAAATGTAAATATTCACTAAGCGAAATTGAAGAAGATAAGTTTTTGTCACACCTCCTATAAATAATGAATAGGAGTGATTAAAGATTTAGAATTTCATACATACACAAGCTGCAGCCAATTGCTCAGTCACTGCGTCAACCGTGTCACCTTCAATTTAACACTCTCAACGCCAAAGAATCAAATATTTAGATGAATTTAATATTTAAAAAAATATTGGTCCATGTGTCTTAAATGTGAAAACTTTATTCTATGAATTCCTAATATATTTCGTGACATCTACTTACGAAGTAAATCTTTTCAAAATGAAAATACTAAGAAACATTATAAAGAACGTGTGTAAATCAAGCCCACAGTTTTTGGAACTTTCCGAAAACCACAACTTAGTGAAACATAATGCATATTGTAACAGCAAAGCCCGGATCCAGTTATCTTGACAAAATACTTGGAATAAATAAGAAATATAAATGTTTGATAATATTGGATGTTTTTATCATATCATAAAACTTAGGCTTTGATCTAAAAATCAAATCCAAATAATTATTATTCATCTCTGAACATTTTTATTCCACTCTGATGTCAATTTAAATCCGTATACTTTTTATTATTGGTAGACTTGCGTTTGACTACTATGTAGTCGACGAGGAAACACACTTGCTCAGAAGTAACCGATTCATTTTTGAAAACCCCTTATTTCTAGCTGTTCCTGATAGTTATAGACCATGGCAGAGAATTTCGGCTTAATCTACACTATTTACACTAATATAATAAAGAGATTTTGTTTTTTTTTTTGTCAGAAGGAGGTAATCTCTGAAAGTACTGGTACGATTGCAAAATTTTTTTCACCGATAGAAAGCTGCTTTATTCTTGAGTGACAGGCTATATTTTATGTACGCGAGCAAAGCTGCTGGCAAAAGCCAGTTCTAAAATAAAATAAAAATGAATGTGTATTTATCCTCTCAAAAATACCACAAATTCTAATATCATTAGTTCCAATATTGTTCAAATCGCCAAACCAGTCCCAAACAATAAGTAATCCAGTTCCAACCGATCCAAAATTGAACAAAACCGCTAAACTGAACTCACAAAATATAGTTCACGAACAAAAACATGCAGAATTTCTCGGAACTACTGCAAGCAATTCAGGTTCCGGTACCGTATCGCGAGAACGAAATTTGAAATTCGATAGCAATCGCTACCGGACGGACGTCACAGACGTGTCCGGGATGTATCCGGGCCGGACGAGTCGAACTAATCATCCGGCAAGTTTGATGGCACTGATAATTGACTATTGAGTTATTTTTGGAAGTAGGTAGTTTGGTAATTGGGTGACTTCCCTATTTGGTTGGAGGTACAGTAATTTATTTTAAAGGATTCATTAAATTACCAACAAAAAGGAGAAGTGTAGAGTACTAACAGTGATAAAATAGCAGCGGATGAAGAAGATGAAAATATAATTAGTGAAAATAAAATCGATGAAATAATGCATCTTATCGATATGCGATATAAATATTCGACCCAAAACTTTTTGGAAATACTTTCACTGTGCATACAGCTACGGATTAAAATCCCTTGTCAGATTCTAAGGTTCGGGATAGGAAGAACTGGGCAGTCTTAGAGCCAATAATAAGAAAATCATTTCTTGGCAAGCATACTTAACTGTAGATAACAACATCATCGCTAACCATTAGATGAGACAGTGGTCAAGCACGAGGCTTGCAACTAAATTCGTAGACACTGTCCAAATTCCACGCACTAACCATTTAGATATAATATTTAGATCCATAAGCATTCAATAAAACACGTACAATATAATAACGCGTTCTGGGTGCTGATGGGGCTGCCGCGCCACTGCAGCGCCTCCGTCATGTTTGCGGCGGCTGACACAGACGACTTCGCGGCTATCATGCGCAAACGGTGCGCTTCTATCATGCGCCGCCCGCGCGACAGTCCCAACACCATCCTGCGCGTGCTGGCGGACCGGTGGGACTCTCCGATGCTGGCTTGCTGGATACGACTGCACGCAGTCGTATAATGATTTGCCACCATAATCGGGGAGTCCACCTGGACCTGCCACTTAATGACTGTGTGATTGTCAATTTATTACTAACACTAGTTTATAAGCTTGCAAATGTACTAACACATATGGATGTAGATGAGTTTGAAATAAATTAAATTATAAATTATTTTATTCGATCAAATGAATATTTAACTTTTATTAAGAAATAAAGAATTAATTCATTATTCTTAAACAAAACATATTTTTCCAAGTAACAAGAAATTGAAGTAAACAGATTCCCATAGAGTTTATATTAAATCATAAACAACTACCTGAGTATCTTTTTCTCCTTCTCTGTCAAATCCATCCAAAGGTTGTCTGTAAAAGATCGCTTTTAGAGATAAGACCGCCCTTTGTGACACCCTATAAATTTTAAGTTTCTCATGTAATTTTTTATTTTGGTGTACAATAAAGAATAAATCTATCTATCTATCTAAAATATATTTTCGAGGTACTCTCTTTTTTAAATTGCAGACAAGCATAGTCTTTAATGAAAAATCACACAAAACTTATATAAGCTCGTTTCACTCTTTAGTCTTGTAGAATTAAGGTTACTAACTGCACTTGTTTTCCATGTGAGGCTTTTTTTATGGTGGAAAAAATCATCCAATGACAACCCCCGCTCTTGGACGGAGTGGGAGATAGTGTCAGACTTTTACTGACCAAACGACCCACCCTGTTCCTTCTAGCCTTCATACCGGGGCTCGAGTACTCTTTCGGATAACCCTGGCCTCAGTAGGCTTCGACCCGGCTGGGTCCCTGCTGTTGCTGACAACTCCTTGAGGCGCGCGGGAACAGTGCGCGCCGTCGACGACTTGGGCTTGGTCCGGACAGTTACCGGACGTCCGGACAGCGAGCTACCCATTGCTCACTATCCGCAAGCCCGCGCCTACGGTGGCCGGAAATCGGGATCAGAATCCCGGTTCCATATGAGGCTTCATTTTGCTTGTTATAGTTTTAATTTGCAGTTTTTATTAACTCCATCTCCAATGAATTAATGTCTTCTTACCACCTTTATGCTGATGATCTGCAAATTTACTCACGAGCTCCTCTCGGAAATTTATCGGAGGCCATCATGACCTTAAACCGTGACCTGGCCCGTATATGTGACTGGAGTAAGAGGTATGGACTCACGGTGAATCCTCTAAAGACGCAGGTTATTGTAGTGGGCAGTTCTAGGACGGTCTCTAAGATTGATTGGACGACTCTTCCCCAAGTTTCTTTTGATAATTCCATAATTCCCATCAGTGAGAAAGTTAAGAACTTGGGGATATTTATAGATACGAATTTCTCGTGGACTGCCCAGCTACAGGAAGTTAGTCGTAAATTATTCGCATCTGCTTCTTCTTTGCGAAGACTGCGTAATTTTCTACCAACTGCCACCAAGATTGCGCTTGCTCAATCTCTTCTTCTTCCCATCCTTGATTATGCTGATGCCAGCTATCTTGATCTCACTGAAGTACAACTGGATAAACTTGAGCGACTTCAAAATTTTTGCATAAGGTTCATATTTGGTTTACGCAAATATGATCATGTTTCCGAGTTTCGTGTTAAGCTCAAGTGGTTGCCAATCCGCCTTCGCCGGAACGCTCATATTCTATCCCTCTTGTATAATGTGCTCTTTTCCCCTTTCACCCCTCTTTATCTTAAGAAACGGTTTGAATTTCTTTGTGATTCGCATACGAAATCTCTTAGGTCATCAGATAACTTGAGACTCAAAATGCCGATGCATTCCACTACGTTTTTGGACAAGTCCTTTACTGTCCAGGCCACTCGTCTCTGGAATGCTCTGCCAGATCCAATAAAACGCGCGCAGTCACTACACATATTCAAAAAACTTGTAAAGGAATATTACTTGTCCTTGTAATTTTGTTTCGTTTTTAGCTGTATTAATTGTAGTTGTCACTTGTTTTCTTGCCAATATAATTATTATTTAGTATGTATGTATTTAAGTATGTATTTTAGTGTTAAGTATAGTACTTTTTTTTTTCTTTTCTTCACCAGTAATTGTTTAACTTGTTTTGTAATGCACCATGTGCAACCCCATTTTATGTCCAGTCAATCTCTTTCCATACCAGGTTGCCTGGAAGAGATCGCGGAATGCGATAAGGCCGCCAATTGTATATTTTAAATATAAGGCTCAAATCTGTAATTTATTATCTTGGTGTACAATAAAGGATATATAAATAAATAAATAAATAATAATAATTTAAATCAAGTTTTCAATGAAAACAACTTTTTACAGCGCGGTGTATACCTATATAATTAATGCTTATAAGGACTATTCCAGAAAGCTCAAACACGATGATGAAACTGGAAGGTTCCAATTTCATCAACAGATCAGCTTCGTGTCGTAATAATTTTGCATTGTCATCTGATTTACACTTGAATGCAAAATTTTAGCTCAATCGGTAACCATAATAAGAAAGAATCATTCTTGAAAGGACTCCAGACTCCGGCAGGAAATTCCACTCCTAAGCTGTATGCATAATGAACCTTTTTTTTATAAAGATAATGCTTGCATAACATATCTCTCAACAGTATTAACAACAAAATTTGAGTTTCGCTTCCACTGTTGTGTATTTTCACAAATCATCTGCGATACATTTCGCCAGTCATTAACCAATTACCAATTAAGTGCGCAAAGGTGTGATTTGTAACAAATGAGGAACTCGAAATAGGATTTAACGCATTAAGCGCGGGTCAACAATACCCTGATTAAAGTGGCGTATGATCCCGAAACTGTACTCCACTTGACAAATGATGAAACAGAAGGCTTAATGGTAATAAAAGGGATGAGAATAACTTTCTAATCAAAAACCTTACGAAACAAATAATTTTTATTAAAAATGACGTTTAAAATTCCAATTGAGTAGAACATTGAAATCCTAATTGCAAAAACACTGTCAAAAGCCCAAATGCTTTTGACTCCTGCTCTCTAATGCTCGCATGCAAGTCCAAAATGATTCGAAGGGAACATACTCTTGGGATATTCCTATATCAGGACATGTTCATATTCGTTCAGTCGTCTAAGGAGTAATAACCATAATATAAATTTGAACTTTCGCCTTTGGGGTGATCAGTAAAATATGTCAGTCTAATATATTTTTTGATTTTATAACTTTGTTATTTAACTAATAGAATATCACTTAATATTGTGTTTCTAGACACAATTTTTTTCATGGTATCTGTCTGTCATTTATATAATCACTTCTTTTTTTGTCAATTTAACCTTTCTTTAAATCTACAGATCTTTTCTCAGTGTCTTTTTTATATTTTATTGATAGGTTTTTAGATTTCAGTCTACAGAAATATTCATATTCATTTGCTTTTAAATTTATTTGAGACCTAGTTACAAATATAGTACTTCTGGCAAAATTTATTGGAACACCATCGCCCCGCTCTTTGCAAAGGGCTGACTAGGCACGAAGCTTGTTAGGGATTACGTCGACCTTTCATTCTGCCAATACTGCATGTCGTCGAGATATGGAAATTCGGGGAAATTAGGAAGGTCGTTTGATTTGTATAGGTAGATATTGGCAATCGTATTAATAGCTGATTTTAGTTTTGAAATGGTTTACTGCTAGTACATGTCCAAAATTTGTTTATGTGTATTGCACATTGGAACTGTGCTATTTTTGCAGTTTGGAGAACGATCGATGGACTAAAAACTAACTAAATAAATACCAAGAGTTTAAAATAAAAGAAGGAGCTGACCAATGAAACGATAGGAAGACTTTTTGGAGAGTATTGGACCAGGGTAGATGGTTATAGCTAGGGAAAGGAAACATTGGAAAATAATAGGCAAAATTGCACCAAAGAGAAGACTACTACTTAGAGGCATAAACCATACTATAAAGCGATTTATAAATTAAGTAATGAAGTAAAGTAAAGCGCAGCGTTCTTTTTTTGGTTTTCTTTTTATCTACATCTTTCATAAGTTCAAATTAATGTCCATAATCCAATTATAACGCAGCCATCGAAAAGAGGAATCCAAATAAAAACAACTCAATAACACTAAATTCTCATCTATTTTGCGATCAGCCATTTCATCACAATGCAAAGAAGAAAAAGAATAAGAAGGAATGGAATCGAAATTAAACACATTCGGAATTCGCTCAGATAGTGCTGTGTGTGTGGATTCTTTCAACCGATTCTGTACCATTGTCGATATGAGCTCGAATTTTGATTACTACCACTGCAATGCTCTACTCTGTGCTATCGAAAGCACGTTTGAATTTTTCGATTTGAATGAACTGTTGAAAAGCAATTTTTATGTTTGATTTTTTGGATTTGATACTCTGTTAATGGACTAGAAGCGTTTTGATTAGTTCTTTTATTCTCAACTTTTCATATTCTTTTTGATTTAATTTAAAAACAAGAAACAGTTACAACTAGTGAATTTTGTTTAGCTAAAGCAAGTGACGATTTACTAAAAATAATGATAACGTGTTTACGGGGCAAAGTTGGCTAGTGATCTCTCTAGACAGAGATATTTGGAAAGAGAAAGTGAAAATATTGGCTAATACAGAAACAATATTGGCTAAGAGAGAGAAAATATTAGCTAATAAAGAAAACGTTGATGCAATACATTGTGAATTTATAAATATAGAATGTTACTCTATCTAAGCTAGAGTTATGAACATTGCTAACCATAGATATATTATATGTACTACGCACTAGAATATAAGTCGATGGCTAACCTAATATTTTCATTCCGACGTATTGAAATACTTAGGTACATTATCTTTATAACGGTAGAACACGAGAAAATGAACTTTTGGTATAAGTAATGTGTTTGGTAAGTGAGAACAGTGTTGACATCACAGACTTTTAAATTATTTTCTAAATCAATCCACTCTTCAATTTTTTTTAAATATATTGACTGGTTTCTGTTGTCGTCTAGTCATATCTTATTGATATTGTAATTTTATTTTTAAAGTAACCATTTTTTCTCAATTTTTCTTCATGGAAGATGACCAACTGAAAAAATGCACTGGCTTCTGGACTTTTATAACATATGTGTCTATGTATGGCCTATGTAAAATAAAATATTTAGAATTTTATTAAGTATCATTTGACCATTATCGACACCTTTTTTTTATTGAGTGCGATAAATAAATGATTAGTAGCACAATAGATTTTGTTATAATTTTTCTCAATGGAAATTATTATCTCAAATATAACAAATCTAGATTATGTTTGATACTATTACTAACGTGCAATGAAAAACAAGAAAAGACTGCCGTTCTCGTACAGTTCAATGAACGAATAAACTCAGTTGGCGTTTTAGAAGAAATCCCATTGTCTGAAAAAGTACCTAACTTGTGTTTAATGGTCGGGAGCTTTGACTGCGAATTTGATTGTATTAGCCATTTAATATTCTTATCTTTTCAACCTATTCATAAATATCCTTTTTTTCACCTCAATTAATGAGGCATTCCCCTGCGGTTTCACATTAAGCATAATTTTTGAGAATTATTATCAACACTAATATTGTAACGAGGTGAAGTTGAAGGTAAAATTGGTAATCTTTGAAAATGCTGGTCCAATTGCGAAAATTTTTCCCCGAATGACATGCTATATTTTATCTACACGGGCGAAGCTGCGGGCAGAAACTAGTATTATATATAATTATTTGTCATTCACCAATCTGCAGTGCAGCACTGGAAGACCTACCACGAGGTGGACCGATAACCTGGTTTGCGGGATTTCGATGCATGCGAGGCGCACAGGATGTCATTGTGGCGACATGAGCGGAGAGGTTTATGTCCAGCAGTGGACGTCTTTCGGCTGAAATGATAATGATGATGATGATGACAACCGTACAGACATGAATGATATTGACGTCAGGATCAATTTTGTCTGCGATGTTTTATAACTTTGTCGTTAATGAAGATGTGTTATAAATTCCTTCGTAATTGTATATGCTTGATTGAATAATTTCAAATAACAAATAAAATTGGTTTTGCATATTCCTTATTATTCAATTAAGGGTTTGGTTTTCCTTCTGGTTAGGGATGATCCATACCAGCAATTATTCCAGCATTAATGCGATCACACTTAAATTTATATGCACAAGAAAAAAAAATTGATACGCAGCAATCAGTTAAACACAACTCTAACCTTGCTGTCTGTACCTGTAAATTACTTTGAGCTTTAAAAGCTTAAATTAACTTAAGCTACACTTAAATTATTATTGCTTTTAGTGATGCGCATGTCATGGAATACATCGACAGCATTGAAAAAGGCACATATTTATTTTACATTTGAAATTCAATTTTGTAATTGTAGTAGACATTCAATAAAATACAGCGGCGACAGTTTTATTAGAATAGATAAACGTACAATTCACTGAATTTGAACAATAGAAGTACTTCGATAATATAATGGTAGGGATTCTTGCTATTTCTTTGTTCCACACAATTTCGTCCGCACTGAAATTGCATTATTCGACAATAGAAAATGCTAAGTGCATACAAGGCGTTGACATCAAGAAACATCTAAAATGCTCAAAACAACATTATGTTTTACGCCATTTTATAACAGCTTGAAAGCGCTATAAATTCCAATTCAACAATAATAAAACTTTTGCAAGATTTGTCTGTCGGTATGATTACGATAGTTTCAAGAATGACAGCTTTTTAGACGATGCTTTACCTGTCTATAAATCTAAAGTTCATATTGTCTAGTTAAACAACACAACTGGATTCTCAATATTATCTTACTAATGACTCCGTAGTTTTTTATTTGTTAACATCGCCTGGGGAATAGTTGCAAAGTATCTGTAAAGGTTAATAGAAAAAATGTAGATGGGTGTTCATTTACTGACTAGTAAGAACCAAGTCAAGGAAATAACGGGACTCATTGTATTCACCACCAAAAGACAAGCCTTTTTTTTTATGGTGGGAAAAAATCATGCATTGACATCCCCCGCCCCATCACCACCATCACCACCACCATCGGACTAGGCATCCAATTGGATGCCTAGGCCGATGGTTGTTTGAACTAAAATCACTCAACTTTTAACAGCTTGGCGTATTGAAAGTTAGCCCTTTCGAAATGACTGATCAAGACTAAGCCAAATGATTCAAATTTAGTTCCTCTATTTATTGATTTAATAATATTTATCTATTAGTTGGTGGACACTATTACTAAAAAGCAGTTTTATATAATTTATAAATTCATGATTACCTTACTAAACTAAATGACTACACAACGTTCAACCATCTGGTTATGCTTATCTGGTTATGGTTGTTTTGCTGCATTTCGGTCAACGATATGGCTAGTTGTTCTTCAGCCATTTCATTGGATGCCGGCGTTTAACGAACGCCCTAGGCATCCAATTGGATGGCTAATTTAACCAGGTGGCTGCGATATAATATAGCTCTTTTTCAGCAGAAGGTGAAGTGGTGCTCGTTGAAAACCGATCTGATGTTAGGCTTATTTATCAAGGACAAAAAGAAGGAAGGAGGGGTTTCTCTTTCTTCTTTACTTTGAGCCTTTGGAAAGGTCGTAAAGGTCTACCCTAAGCAGCAAAAGACTTTGATCCTGTCTATCAAACTTGCTTTTACAAATCTCAGCTAATTAAACATTACAACGTGGTTAAGATGGCCTTGTGTGTAAGAAAATTCTGCTACTATTCATTACAAAGAGTTCCTAACACATTTTCATTGCAGTACCTATGTTATTTCAATTATATACTTAGGACCTTTTATTTAAATAGGCTCAGTATGTAAGAAAACTGAATAACTGAGCATTTGAATATTGTTTCAGACAGGTTGCGACAAGTTTGTCTTCACGAGGCTTAGTGTAAATGAGAAAACGTCACTTGAAACCTGATTATTTGAGAAAGTATGTTAATGAACAGCTTCTATAATTATTAAAAAATGTGTGAAAACACATGTAAAAATTGCAGATCAAATAAAATAAAACTGACATTGTGTTTCTTACTTATTTCTTACTGCTGCACCAAATAGGTGCAACAGAAATGCCAGACAACTACGTGGTAGTTAACTGACAACGGTTTTCAACGGAACCTTACTGAGAGAGTATGGATGAAAATTAGTTATAAGATCCATTAAGCTTCTAGTTAACTATGTTTTAAAGAAGTAATGAGATACTGAGAGCTGCTAAATGGTGAGACCGATTTGGAAGAAATCTTATAATCTATGCACATCCACAGTTTGGTTATATTATTATGCAAAGGATTGCAATGCTATTAGCATGGCGGAGCAGTTAATACATTATGCAGCTGGTAATCTCACTAGTAACAGGTGCTATGTATATTATAATTCAGTTGGCGTCTATCATCTTCGGTTTATAGCGTCTGGTATGGTGAATTAATAAATTCTACATCTAAATCGTATTCTGTCTTATATTTATTTATTTATTTTATTTTATTTATTTATATATCCTTTATTGTACACCAAGATAATAAATTATAGATTTGAGCCTTATATTTAAAATATACGCGTAATAAATATAGCGGCCTTATCGCATTCCGCGATCTCTGCAACTGGCAACCTGGTATGGAAAGAGATTGACTGGACATAAAATGGGGTTGCACATGGTGCATTACAAAACAAGCTAAACAATTACTGGTGAAGAAACGAAAAAAAAAAACAAAGTACTATACTTAACACTAAAATGCATACTTAAATACATACATACTAAATAATAATTATATAGGCAAGAAAACAAGTAACAACTACAATTAATACAGCTAAAAACGAAACAAGATTACAAGGACAAGTAATATTCCTTTACAAGTGTTTTGAATATATGTTGTGACTGCGCGCGTTTTATTGTATCTGGCAGAGCATTTCAGAGACATGTGGCCTGGACAGTAAAGGACTTGTCAAAAAACGTAGTGGAATGCATGCAACGTATTTTTGTCTTTTGCAAGCCGGTGCTTGTTTCTTCCAGTTCTGATGAAATTTGTCCAGTTCGTCTGGCCGTCTTTTTGATGGTACGCTGCAACCCTGTCTCTGTCTCAGGGTACCAATTTTGTATTACTTTGGGCCACAGTTGGTCAGTTATGCGCCAGATATGTCCGGCGTGCATAGTCCCGTTTAAGTTTTTGGTGATCTGAACTCAATCTGTTAATTTAACATTTAGTATACTATGCTTCATTGCTCGTTACCAAACTTTAAGTTTAGTGTTTTATGTGTTATTCAGAGGAGGAAAATATTAGAATGTAATATACAAAACATAACATCACGCCCGAAAGTTTGGATAGAAGTACAACTATAGAAAGTCCACATCTGTACTGTTCTATTTAATTTAATACAATAAGGGTGAGGCTAACGCCACTAACTGTGCATAAATGTAGCCTCGGGACTCCTGAGAAACATATGAAAAATTCGAAATACACTTTGCCAAGCATGAGGTCCTGCTCATGCTAAGCAGTAACGCTTACCATCACTAGAATAATGAGGCTAATGAAAGTTTGCTCGTTTATTAACTAACTGTGTTTAGTAACTACGGATTATTGTAGGATATATTCTCTAGGATATATTCGACTAACACTTATATAATTCCTGGAAAATAGAATATAATTCAAAGGAATCATATTCCAAGGTTAAAATTGTATCCTACGTGCCACAACTTCAGAAAATGTATGAATTTTGTCCAAATTTATTCATTTGTCATTTAAGCGTAAAGAGTAACATGTGTGTACATATAAATTTAGACACACACACAGAAAAAAAATATGGAATGTTTAAGAAGTGATATGAAAGGTAAATGAGTCAGTGACAGTGACAGTGTTGTTGAAAGGATAGAATAGAAGAAAATTATACCCGCCATAAAATTATTAAAAGCATAAAGTGTTTGATACTGAACACGTGATTTTTCGCTAATACTATGCAATCTCATAGATACCTAAATTTTGGATTTTTAGACAATTGCCGTCGTCAATAAACGATTGCTGAAGACTGTCCTTTTTTGTAGACCCTCTTAAATTATAAATTGTTTTTCTTCTGGAAGTGTCTTATTAACACAATAAGCCTAAAAATATAACAGTCATTATGAAAATATGGACCACAAATATTTGATTATCCATAGGGACCGAAATGCTTTCAGTTTCCATAACATGCGCCGAATTCAGAAGCAATACCATTTCGGCGAAAATTGTCGTTAACAAAGGCAAAACAAAATGTCACAAACAGCGAGATATTTTACAAAATATGAAACAAATTGAGGAAGTCGCGTCAGAACTTGTTCAATAAATCGAATCAGTTAATTGAGGTGTTAAATAGAATGGATTTCGTACCCCAGACGGTTTTCATTAATCCTAACTGTGTTTACTCACGTACACAACTTTTTGGACGGCGAGCCAATAAATTGTTGAATTTGGACTGTCTATAATTTTTTTTTAATTGTAAAATAAGTTTATTTCCATATGTAGGATTCGCAAGACAAAATTGAAATGGGATGTTTGCTGCTGGTTTAATATTGAAAGGAGACAAAATGATAAAGCAAAACTTTCGTCACAAAAACTGCAACTTTTTTTAGACAGGGTTTGAGGTTTACACAAAATTCCAAAAATATTTTCATGGATTTTTTTTTAAGTGTGAAATCGTCTAATGACTTTTCCCGCTCGAGGGCAAAGTGGGAGGGTGTATAAGACTTTTATTGACTAAAATTACACATAAGTCAAATTCAACAAAACAATAATGGTTGTAGAGAGAAAGAGGCTAAAGAAAATATTGCTGTATTGTAAAAAAAAAACTGGTAGACAGGGAAGAGATTAAAAAATAAAACGTGATGTGCCTACACTGAAATAAAATGCAACTAAGTCAGAATAATCTTTAAAATCGCCACATACAGTGCAGCTACTGATGTTATTCGTAATCATTCATGTCGTCATATTGGTCAGCCGTGTGACACATACTGATATAATGTTCTATATTTATATAAATAAACTTTATTATATTCAAAAGGGTGCTCAACATAAATGGGGCTGAGCAAAACACGTCTGCCGCATGTGTAACGAGCTGTGGACCCATAAAACACAGTATTGTTGCACAGACACAACGACACGAGGCCGCGGCAGACCACGAAGGAGATGGCGGGACGACCTTGATGGCTTCCTTAAAAAATGAAAGCAAGTAACCGTGATTATTGGAAAGAAAGGAGGAAAGGCTTTGCCCAGTAGTGGGGTAATATAGGCTAGCTATAATTATAATTGTACATCAAGATAAGAAATGATACAACATGTTATAATATTATTGACATTTTTATTATTTTTCAATATCTAATTTTATGTTTAATTTGACTTATTAATATTGTAATCAGTGTCTTTATTATTAATTTGAATATTTTACTCAATCTCATTACTATGAAATTGTTAAATTTTGCATGCCAAAACTAAGGCAGAATGTATCTGGCTCACTATATTTTCATAACATATTTTCTATAATACCTACATTCAATGCAAATAAATGATTTGATTTGATTTGATTTGATTTGATAGTACAAGGCACACACACAAGACCACATCACACAACATCTACAACTTATGTAATATTTCTTTAAAAAATTTATCGTTTGATCTTAAAAGGCTGCCTGTTCTTTAAAGCAGTAAGTAGAATTGAAACGGTGCGGGCTTTTTGGATAATGACCAGTTTTCGCTTTCGAACCGAACAATAATCGAACTCGTATTAAATAAAGCTATTAAAAGTTTCCCCAGCGGATCCGGTCGGTGCCCGTCGGATATTTTTGGGATCTAAATAATGTAAACACATAGGGAAGTATCTACAGATACATTAAGGTTATATGTTCCTATAGGAAAAAAGGTTAATTATTAGTGACCTTCAAACATTTTAGTTACTTTCAGGACTAGACTGTAAAAACATATACAAATTGAAAATGAGCAAGTACCTGTATAGAGAGGTGTGGAACAAGGTTCTGCTTGTCTTCATTAAAAAAGAAGGATCTTGTTACTAGACGGATCTGATTATATCTGGGCAATTGCTCAATTGACTGTAACTGCGATCGGGTGGTAAGGTATGCTCAAATCGCGTAGAGAACTTTATTAGCACGTTGTAAAATTCATGTGTCTTTGGGTCTAATTTGTAGTTCATTTGTGGTGGCATACATACCGTTATAATAATGTCTTATAAACGGCATTTTGGCTAACTTTAGTACAAGGAGGGGCCGTTCGGTAACCAGATCGAGTTCAAGTCACCAACGGCACGTAGTTTTCCTCATGTGTCTTAAAAAGATGACAGCGAAACCGAAGACGACCGATAAAAGTTTAGCAGGGCCGATGTCCACTAGTATCGGAAAAGGAAACCTGTGGTCCTAGAACACATAGGGCAAATGAAGTACACAGGTGTGATTTATTTTAGTCAGTAAAAGTCTGACACCCCTCCCACTCCACAAAATAAATCATCGGATGATTTCGAACCTCAAAAAAGAGGAGGTCTAAAAAACAAAGGGGTGACTTTTTTCCAGTTTATGCCAAAGTACGAAATTAAAGAAAAACCAAAATGTGTTGACTGTTTGGTATCACAGTGTCTAATCTTTTGTTCTGCTTTCCTGTAGCAGTAATTACCACTTTTCTAGCCATATACATTCCCCTACTTGTAAGCCATCTACTTTCAAGTTCAAAGCTACAGGATAGGGACAGTTTGAAAGAGTTACAATGGCCCTTGAGCTCAAAGGGCAAATAAGAGAAAACTAATGGAATTTTGGTCAAAAATGTACATATGACACTAATTTTTGCCCCAATTAGAGTGGAAGGATCATCTAATAACCTTTTATTTGATGATTCCCGGTGAAAAAAGCAATTTTTTCACTCGTACACGTGTCTTCTTTCACTTTCACACAGTAAATTTTTATTATTATTTATAAATTCTTTTTTTTTTTAATTGTTGTTTGTCCTGTGAGAAATATTCAAGCTTAAAATAGTTTTCTTATCGTTTCTTTCTACGTTTCGTGTAAGCAGTTTTGACGGTTTTTTAATTAGTATGTTACAATATAAGGAGTCCAGATTCTCCCTTTACCCTAGAGTGAAAGGAATTATTAGATAATTAATTCTCACCTGCCAAAAAAGAGAGATCATACTGCATTAAATACGTTTTGCATAACGCTAAAATACACGGTTAATCCTTTCACGCTGTCTTTTCACAGAACTGAAAATTTTCTAATAATATTATGTTCCATTCATCAGCAAACAAATCCAGGGTTGGTCTCCACGAGCACGCTGCACAAAATAGATAGGTATAGAAGACAATCTACATACAAAGCGTGCTTAAACAACGCAGACACCGCTCACGGACACGATATCTCGGCCCAATCGCCCGGTCGCGCTTATACAGTTCAGCGCAATGCGTGTCCTTGTGTGCGATCGGCTAGCCTAAATATAAAAAGTGAAGTACATACATGAGATTGACTTCTGTACTTATCTATTTTGTGGTATAGTTCAGATAGATTAAGCTACAGTGCGACTAAATGACTATTCAATAATTTATTACTTTAAAAAGCGATTGTTATTCTGAGCAAATTATTGACGCAAATCTGTATGTAAGTCAGATGCATCAGCATAACCATAACAGGCTATAGTAATTTGGTCAACAGCCTATCTAACCTTTAACTCATCGCGGGTGTGGGTTTGCGAATGGCGAACAATGGGTAGCTCGGTGTCCAACCGTCCGGTAACCATCCGGACTGAGCCCAAGTCATCGACAGCGCATACTGTTCCACGCGTACTTCAAGATGTCAGAAAACCTTAAGGGCCTAGCAGGGTCGAAGCCTACTGAGGTCAATAGTCTGCTTTTGAAAGGAAGACTCGGCCCTGGTATGAAAGGCATCGTATGAACAGGAGTGGATTTTTTTTTACTCAGTTAAAGTCTGACACACCCTCTCGCTCTGTCCAAGAGCAGGAGATATCATTGGTCGTTGGGTATCTAACCTACTAAAAAAATTAACCTTTAGTGAGTTGCAGTCGCTGATATAAAGTCCCTCTTCCATTCCAATCAAACTAAATATTATGCAAATTGAAAACACATTTCTCGAATCAAAATACTGACTTTAAACGACGCCATTTTATGGTCGTTAGATGAAATATTTTTTCTGGTTCTCCCGCCATTCCGGGCGACCTCGTTTAAAACCTATCAGACTTTTGAAATATAAGCGAAACAGAGCGATGTCAGTATTTTTTTTTAACTCTGTGAAATTTCGAGGTATTGTTTTGTATATTGACAGTTTGTAGTTTATTTTTGGGTAACGTACAATGGCGACACAATAAACGGGTATTTGTTTATAGATAGTAGATTGAAATTAAAATTAGAAACGAACAAAAGACAAGAAACGATTGAAAGGCAAAATTGCAAGCAGTTGAGATCGTGGGAATTTTCTAAAAAGGTTATTCGAGGTCCTAGAACGTAAAGATCTACTTTTACTAAATAAAGTGATACCTATATTTAAGACGCACCCGTGCTCTACCCAAGGGCAGGAGAAGTCAATAAATGATTTCTCAGACAAAAATAAATAAATAATACCCGAATGGATGGATGAAAGAGTAGCTCGCTGTCCGGCTGTCCGGTAACAGTCCGGACCAAGTCCAAGTCGTCGACGGCGCGCGCTGTTCCCGCGCGCCTCAAGGAGTTGTCAGCAACAGCAGGGGCCCAGCCGGGTCGAAGCATACTGGGGCCTGGTTGGTCCAGTCTCATTTCTGATACCTTGCAAGCAAGCTAAATATAAACATCAATCTTATAAATAATTTGAGTGCTAAATTAAAGCGGAACTCAAACTTCAATATAACTTTAAATCTAAAATTTAATATATTAATTTCCTAAACATTTCAACAACTTCAGATATTTGATTTTGTTGGGTCCCGTCATCGCAACGGTTCACTCAAGTTACCGTTTTCAGCAAATGCTTAGAAACGACAAAGTCGAAAGTAAAGCTTGGGTCGTATATAAAGCGTAAGCGATCAAAAAATGTGATTACCTCATTGTTTGATATCTCAGCTATGGTAGGAGGCCATATAACCGTGGAATAACGTTCATTGACCTTCCTACATTAAATGGAAATAAAAACATAAAGCTATCTTAAATCAAATTATTTTATATTATATTATATTATATTATATTATATTATATTATATTATATTATATTATATTATATTATATTATATTATATTATATTATATTATATTATATTATATTATATTATATTATATTATATTATATTATTATATATCTAGCCAAAAATAGTTTAATTCATCATAAATTGGAACCGGTACCGTACCCTATGGTTACGTACCGGTTGGCCACATTTTTACCCGATTACGGAGGGTTATTTTTAGCTAAAACAACTACTAAAGGAGATTCTTATCTCGCAAATCCGCACCGCTTTCACTGTAGCCGTGTTGTTATTGAGTTGCGAAATAAATACGCAGATGTTCGAAGTTGTATATTATATTTCTTCGCATTTAAAACGTTTAATGTTTTCCTTTAGGAATTGACCGGTATTTGAACAAACTTCAAAACAAACGCATACGAATTTCTAAAGCTTTCTTTCAACTAAGAAAATAGACTCAAAATTAAATTTGAAAGCACTAATGAAGTTGTTTTACGAACTGTACGGGTTTAACTAGGATTCGCTAGTCGTAGTGGTCATCTCTAAATACTCGAGGCTATTTATTGAGGAGTTAGTAGCCACTAACTCCTCAATAAATAGCAGCAGCAGAATTCAGCCGAATAGGGGGACTCGTTGCTAAATAATAAGACCTGCACGAGCATTTCTTTAAGGTTAACTAACAGCTCGCTGTCCGGCCATCTGGTAACCATCCGGACGGATTCAGAGTCATCCTTGGCGTGTATTTTTTCCACACACGCCTCATAAAGATGTCAGAAAAATCATAAGGGTCCAGCAGGGTCGAAGCCTTCATGGTCCGAAGCGAGAATGAGAGCGGTCGCTTCCTTTTGCGAAGCAGTTAGTGTAGTGACACAATACCTGTACACAACCACCAGTAACAATACAAACCACCAAACCATACCATATGCCTACATTACCTCCTCGGGGTCGCTTCCTTTTGCGAATCAGTATTGTAAGCAAGCGAGGCAGCCGCATGCGTGAGGGTACGTCACTCACGCACCAGCCGCCGGGATCTTGATCCCTACCCTAGGCGCAGGCTTGCGGACGGCGAGCAATGGGTAGCTCGCTCGATGCGGTCGGCCTCCTCCTTTGCTAGCATTAATTATTTCAATTTCATTTAGCTGCTGCTAATGTTGGTTGAATACTGAAACAAGTGTACCTATATCAAAAACATGTCTATATCTTGTAGCACGTGTCTTTATGGTAATTTTATCCTTCTTTGTTCTTAGAATCGGGTCGACTGCTCATTAGCAAACGTAGTTCCTTAACGAGGGTGAATGCAGACTTATATTATTCCTGCTAACCCCCTCCAACTAACATAAAAGGCTTATAAAGGCCTATATATATATTATGTAAAAGGATTATATAGGAGAGTTTGGTTCATTTAGAGTTTCCTGATGGGTTTTTTTTATATATTATATCAACCAATTAATTGCCTATTTTAGAACATTTGTTTTAAATTACTTATTGTGAAATTATAATGATGAAATAATTGAATTTGAATTTCTGAATTTAAAATTGACCTTTCCGTATTTTAATAATGTTATGACATTTTATACATTCATCAAGCCTTGGCCGAAAGGTTCTGGAATAGTGACTGGAAGACGTAGCGTTGGAAGACCTCCTACAAAGTTGACCAATGACCTGGTAAGGGTTGCGGGAATCCGATGGACGCGACAAAAATACGCTACAGTACAATTTCAAAGCTACACTTAAAGTCAAAATAGATGTGACGTAACCAAACAAATAAATTAATCCATTAAGCAAACTTCTAATCATCCTAATATCCAACCTATAATCAAATCTACCCACGCTAATCACACACATGCTAACTCGACTAATCAGAGGAAACTCCTGTTGAACAAAATCGAACATTGACCCGGAAAGAAAATAATATATGGCATTCGGAACTGTCCTGGCTTTACTGGGTCGTGGAATTAATAGACTAAGAGCACCCATATATCAACAGAGAATGTAAGGTCAGCAATTATTTATATCATTTAATTCTTATTCAAAAAAGACAGGGAAATTGGGGAAGGGAAAAGAGAGAGATAGGTAGTATTTTTTTTTGTATTAGGTGGGAAATCATTAAATAACTTCTCTCACTCTAGGTGGAGAGCGGGAGTGGTAAATTTAATATGATTATAACTTAGGTACTTGTGTTTCTTCAATTACCTTTTGTTTTCAAGGGTAGTGGTAACTTTTTCGTAAAATCGTAGTGTAGGGATCAGCATTACTGTCGTTTTAACAAATCAATGTCACTGTTATAACAGTATTATAATTAGTAAGGTGTTCACAATATCCTCCCAACATCATTAGTACTAGATTTAGCTAGGCAACCTATTCGCAATGTCTTAATGAAAGCATTATCTAGTATATAATATTTATAACTAGCTTCGCTCGCGGCTTCGCCCGCGTACTTCTAATATGTATAGCCTATGTCACTCAGGAATAAAGCAGCTTCCTTTGGGTGAAAAAATTTTAGCAATCAGACCAATACTTTCAGAGATTACTTCCTACAAACAAAAAAAAAAAAAACAAAAATTACCGTTATTAATTATATTAATGTATATAATGAAATAACAGATGAGGGAAGAGATTTCTTCTATTGGATCTTAGATCAGTAGTTGCGTGACCTTTAATTAAGTATATTGCGACATGAAAATTTTTCGACCCTTTTTTTAGGGTTCCGTAGTCAACTAGGAACCTTTATAGTTTCGCCATGTCTGTCTGTCTGTCCGTCCTCGCTTAATCTCTGTGACCGTTAGCACTAGAAAGCTGAAATTTGGTACCAATATGTATATCAATCACGCCGACAAAGTGGTAAAATAAAAATTGAAAAAAAATGTTTTATTAGGGTAGCCCTCTATATGTAAAGTGGGAACTGATTTTTTTTTTTAATTTCAACCCTAACGTGTGATATATCGTTGGATAGGTATTTAAAAATGAATAGGGGTTTACTAAAATTATTTTTTGATAATGTCAATTATTTCGGAAATAATCGCTCCAAAAGTAAAAAACAATGTGTCCCCTCCCTCTAACTTTTGAACCATAAGTTTAGAAAATATAAAAAAAATCTGAAAAGTAGAACTTTATAAGGACTTTCTAGGAAAATTATTTTGAACTTGATGGAAAGAACAGTTTTTGTACAAAAAAGACAACAGGGTTCTACAAAATAATTTCTGGACTAAGTTTATATAAGTGTATTTGCAAGCATTTTTTTAACCTCCTAAGTGGGTACACTTATTGTGACGGACGGGAAACTACGGAACCCTACACTGAGCGTGGCCCGACATGCTCTTGGCCAGTTTTTTTTTTCTTTGGGAAAAATCATCTTATGACATCCCCCGCTCTTGGGGGGAGGAGCGGGAGATAGTGTCAGACTCTTACTGACTAAAAAACCCATCCCGTTCCTTCAAGCCTTCATACCGGGGCTCGAGCGCCCTTTCGGATAACCCTGGCACCAATAGGCTTCGACCCGGCTGGGCCCCTGCTGTTGCTGACAACTCCTTGAGGCGCGCGCCGTCGACGACTTGGGCTTGGTCCGGACAGTTACCGCACGGCCGGACTGCGAGCTACCCATTGCACACTATCCGCAAGCCCGCGCCTACGGTGGCTGGAAATTGGGTTCGGGATCCCGGCGGTGGCGAGAGCGCCGTTGCCTGATGCGGTCGGCCTCCTCCTTAGCGAGCATTACTGCTTCGCAGAAGTCGGCGACCGCCTGCCACTCCTCCTCGCTCCGGACCATGGCCTCGACCAAGGCCCGGAAATGTTTCGACCCTCAAATCACACCTTTGAAATTAATTACGAAAAAATTATAAATTGGACAAGACTCATGCCAAGGGGTTTTTTTTTATTGATGGTAGGTTCGCGCTGACGGAAAGCGACGATGCGGTCGACGATGGAACGCGCTTACCTAGAAGAAACCTATTCACTCTCGACTTAAAGATTTCCAGATAGATTTAGATTTATTGTTGCCCAGTTACTAGGCTGTGTAGATCAGATTGTGGACAGTCTTTCCATATAAAATACTGTTATTGAGCTGGGTACATGTAAATTGGAAGACTAAATCTGTTTAACGTAGTCACGAAAGGGTCAAGCAGATTGACTGTCAGAACACTAGACATACAATTTGAAGTACATACCCATAAAAGGTGTGTCCAGACCTGGCGCGCTGCGCGCTAGCCACTTACGAGCCAGTTGCGAACTGCGCGCGTGCATTTCATGTTCGTACGAAGCCCCTGCGCCGAATGCGAGCCTCACGCGCGCAAGCTACACGCAGTACTAGAGTGGCGCAGTTGGTGCGCGCGTGCCGTTAGCGGTACACATGCGTAGTTCAAGCGCATAAGAAGCTACGTGCACACGAGCTGCGCGTGCTCTGTACGCGCGCCATTCTAGAACTTTGCCGGAACTGCACTAGAGCGACGCATAAAACTTACTCGTAGACTGGAACCGAACTCAAGCAACGCACGTGCAGTTTGCAAGCGGTGTATTTGTCAGGTCTGAACACATCTTTAAGGATGAATATGAAGCATCGCGCTTATTAAAAAACGTATATGTTTGAAAATAGTAGGCAGATTAAATAGACCACACTAAAAATAGTTGCATCTAGAACTGCAACACCAAAGGATTTACCGATACTGTTAAATTAGAATATGGCACCAATTTTCGACTTTTTTCACTCGACCTTAATGTGGTGCAGAAACATAACACACATAGAAAAGACATACAATTTACACATTTGATTAAAAGCAGTTGGATATGAGTGTAAAGCAATCAAAAGGCTTATACGAACGATATTCTAGAAAAACACTGTAGGTAAACTTTTTGCAGAATTTAAATTCTTGAAGACTCAGAAACACTGTTGAGCGCTTGTAAATCTGTAAACAGCGAAAACCTCAAATTATTTGCAAGAAAGTTGGAAATGTAATCGTTAGCAAAAACTATAGCTAAAAGTTGGCTAAGAGCCACTTGCTAAGACTTGAGAACAATGTGTTTGCGTACCAAGCAAACTTGCCGAGTAAGATGGCGGCCGGAAGTTTGGTGGGAGCAAACATGGCCGCTATGGTTTCCGGGTTTAGAGTTTAATTATTGACATATTAGCTGATGGGGTGATGGATAATGGGTAATATGTTATTTTTGGTCCATGCTTTGGTTTTTGTTGGGAAGTTTTAATTTTATTTATTTTTAAGTATAGAAAGACTCGGACTTGTCCACTATTTCTTACGCTAATGGTAAATTATGATGTGGTCGACGATGGAGCACGCTTGACAAGAAGTAACCCATTCACTCTTGACTTAAAGATACGTAGGTTGTAACTATCAAAGACACAAACTCCGGCAGTGAATTCCACTCCTTAGCCGTTCGCAAAATGAATACAATGTGTTCTCAAAATGCTTTTGGCGAATAGGTAGAATGTCTATAATCATCCTTTTCCTTTCTGCCCTTATCCCATATTACTTGGGGTCGGCGTAACACGTTTTCTTCTTCCATTCTGTCCTGTCACCCGTCAAACTATCACTAACTCCCTTTTCTTTCATATCACTTCTCACACAATCCATCCATCTTTTTTTCAGCCTTCCTCTCCCTCTCCATCCATCTACAAATATACTCAGAACTCTTTTAGTAATATGCGCTTCATCCCTCCTCTTCACGTGACCATACCACGACAACCGATTACCTTTCAACTTTTCAGTGACTGGAGACACTTTCATACTTCCTCTAATCCACTAATTTCTCACTTTATCCATTCTAGTCACACCACACATCCATCTCAACATTCTCATCTCCGCTACATGCAATCTTTTTCATCCTTCTTTTTCACAGCCCAACATTCTGATCTATACAGTATGACAGGTCTTATAACAGTTATAACGGACTTGTAAATTTTACCCTTCAACTTGAGGGGCATGCGTGGGTCACAAGTTGTTCCCGTGACCTGTCGCTATTTCATCCATCCTACGTTGATCCGACGTGTTACGTCTCGGTCTACCTCACCATCCCCTTGGTAAGATGTCTATCATATACTAGGATAAATCGCCGTAGGTTTTATGGTCCGATGCTAGAATAGGGTATGGCGAAATTAAATTATGCGATTCCAACGCACTCTCCCCGAAACGCAAAAGGCAGGAAACCGACTGGCTACAACTCGTCGAACACTGTTCCTTCTAACTCGTTTACTTGATGAAGAGAGGTTACAACAGAGCAGAAAATTGTTGTGACATCTATATTGCCACATAGGAACTAAAATACGAAATCCTGCATCGCAGTAACAGAATTCCCTGAACAATTAAGACATACACAACAGTTTTAAACCAACTATAAGGCAGTTGTTAGCACTAGATATAACACCCGTTTTGTCGGAGAATCTCCCTTTTCAACGGAGGTTTACAGGATTGATTGATAAATCAATGTTTATGAGACGAAATGATGGAACACGGTAAATTGAAAAATGCTTATTGTTGTTTTGTAAAAAACCAGGCTTTACTATTAAATTGAATTCAATCTACACTAATATAATAAAGAGGTAAAGTTTGTTTTTTGTTTGTAGGAGGTAATCTCTGAAAGTACTCTTGCTGGTTCGATTGCCTTAATTTTTTCACCGGTAGAAAACTGGTTTATTTCTGAGTGACATAGGCTATATTTTATGTACCTACGTGGGCAAAGTCGCAGGCGAAAGCTAGTTTAATAATAAAACTGATACTGCAATCATAAAACGGGACTAAATTGTAATAAAATTCATCAAAATCATCAACGCCTAACAAATTGTACACCATTTATTTAAATCCTCAGCAAATCTCATTCAGCTGTTATGAGAATACCTAAGATAAAAGATCAATCTTTTATTTTCGGAAAAATAAAAGATTAATCTGCAGGTATATACGGCAAAGTTGGCGCCGTAGCTGAGCAATTAGGTTCTGGGCTGCGTGTCACACGTTCGATACCCACACGGCAAATATATACGACTGACTTAAGGCTGATAGTTGTTCTGGCCCATCTTGCAACGTATTTTGTTTTTTTTAATACTTACATAAAAAATTTGAAATCATTAAAGAAGTTTGACACCTGATGAATAATAAACCAAACATTTTCTCAAACAGAAAAATCTCTACTACGATTTTTTCTTAAAGCGCAAACCGAATGAACATAATTCGACTCAAAATTTCAACTTTTTAACCTCGTAATAATGATGTAGATAGACCTTTTAAATTAATTATTAAGCCTTCAGAAAGTGCGTTATAAGCGTTATGCCTGAAGTTTTAATGGCGGAAATTTTTCTTTCAGTCCATAAGAAGTCTCGAACTTTTAAGAAGAGCTGTTTTTTCTTATTATTGGAGGTTATGAGGTCATTGGCCTGATTAGTGAAGATAAATTTTATTAATTTAGGTAAGTAGACACAGTCATTTTACAAAAAGTTTGATGGGACTTTGTCGCGTTAAACTCTTTATTTGTACTTACTTACATTTGCTGTGTGAATGCTGAGCTATCTGCAGTACTTTATACAAAGATTAGAGTACTTTGTGATCATTTTGTACTTTTTCAATGAACAATGTTGTTATCCTAGTTTTACGCTTAGAGAGAGCACCCACGAGAAATTTAGTTGCAAAGTCGTCCTTACAATGTGCCCATTGGAACTCAGGCCTCCTCTCAAAGAGTAGGAATGGATTGTAATCCACCAAGCGGGCCCAGTACAGGTTGGTGAATGTCATGTGTCTTCGAATGTTTTGCTTTAGGACATGCCGGTTTCCTCACGATGTTTTCCTATACCGTTTAGAAAGCAGTGGTGATGAAATAAATTAAACAAAGTGAAGTGCCTGGCTGGGTTTGAAACCACGACCTACTACTCGTAAGTCGAGGTCATTACTACTGGGCCACCACTGCCCTCTAGTTGAGTTGACTGCTGGTCAACTAAATTTTTCGTGCGTGCTCTCTCAAAATTTTTTCTCTATTCTTTCTTGTCTCTAAGATTCGCACCGGGAGCGTCGTGATTCGACTTTTTAGCATAACTTAGCAACTAATAGACTGGCAATCAATTGCAGTAAGCGGTTTTTCGCTTTTATATATTGTATAGATAGATTATTTACACACGAAAGGGTTTTCATAGTCCGACGAATGTCTTCCGTATCAAAACTGCTAGGCACAAAAAGAGGCCGAGTAACTCACCTTTGTTGAAACAATTTCATCGACAATTCTCATTCAATCATTAATAGCAGTAACATCAAAATTAGTATTTTGTATAATCTATTGATCCTTAAACCCTTAGCTAAGCTTTCCATTTAATTACCGAACAAACACTATTACAAACTATACCAAGACCTGCTTATCGTGCCTAATAAATAGGTATAATCAGTTGGTCCCAATTTTGGTAGCAGAAGGTCGAAACTTCGCGATTCAGGGAAGCAAACTTGAGGTGTTAAACGGATTAGAGTTTGGGCGAAATTCCGGGCCGTTCATTAATCGGGTCTAAGAATCGGGTAACCGGATCCGTGAGTAGATAAGGCTTTTTGTAGTTGGTAGGTTAAGTGATTTTGTATCGGTTTTTGTGGGAGTCTTCGCAGATGGGATTGGGTTGAAACGTTTATTGGGTACTTGTATTGGTATTAGTTGGTGTACGGTTCACAAAAGAGTTTTGTGTGCGGGCAAGAAATTATTTTCTTCCATTACACACTACTTGTAATACTATTTTGAGCTTATATTTACGCAAACAATATCGAAAAGCAGTTTTAATCGAGAAGCAGCCCGCAGCTTCGTCCACGTACATAATACACCTATGTCACTCAAGAATAAAGCAGTTTTCTATTGGTGAAAGAATTACAGCAATCGGACCAGTATTTCCAGAGATTACGTCCTACAAACAACAAAAAACAAACTTTATCTCTTTATTATATTAGTGTAGATGTATGATGTTCATTCATAATGTCAGCAGAAACCAGTAGTTTTTTTTTGGTGGTAAAAATCATCCAGATGTCTTTCGCCGCCCTTGGGCGGAGCGGGAAATAGCGTCAGACTTCTACTGACTAAAAACCTATTCCTGTTCCTTTGTAGCCTTTCATACTGGGGCCAAATCTTCTTTCAGAAACAAATCCTTGGCCTCAGTAGGCTTCGACCCTGCCTAGCCCCTACGGTTTGCTGACAACTCTTTGAGGCGTGCGTGGAACAATACGCGGCGCTGAAGTCTTGGACTCAGTCCGGACGGTTACCGGACGGTCGGACGTCGAGCCACCCATTGCTCACCGTCCGCAAGCCCGCGCCTACGGTGGCTGAAAATTGGGATCGGAATTCCGGCGTCGGCTGGGGCGTGAGCCTCGTTACCTCACGCCTACGGCCACCTCTTTTTTTAACATTACTGCTTCGAAGAAGGATTCCGTTGCTATTTGCAATACTATTTTGAACTTACAATCAAGCAAAAAATATAAAAAAAAACAGTATTATAATCAGATGTATGATAATTCGTTCGTAATGTGAGCAGAAAGAAGTAGTGACGTTGAAATAAACTGATATTCTAGAGAAAACAAGCTTTTACTCACGACTTTGTTTGCGTGAATTTCAGTTAAACGGACGCAATATTAAAGTCGAAGCCAGATATAAAGTACCCTATGCTAAGTCTAGACTTTACTAGTGCCTACTTTTGGAAAGTTCGAAACAGCTACCCGCTTGCAAAGGCCAATTGTACATACACAGGCGAATTTTAATTAGTAAAACCACCTTCATCCTGGACCCGAACTACAGTGGCCAATTCGGAAATTTCTACACCGACTGTGAACCCAAGTTGGCCGCTGTAAAAACAATCTGGCCAAAATGACCCATCTCTAACACGGCGCCAGTGTGGAGCCTCTCCAGATAATGCGCTACCTGCTATGCTGCCCATCCTGCGTAACCACCGGCAGTTAGATATATACGAGGCCAACAATAGAGCCGTACAGGTTGCCAAATATTGGTCAGAAAAAAAATAGTTTGACAGCATCGACACGGAAATAAGAAGAAGAATCAGTAAAAATCTATTACTCTTTGTAGCTTCACTACAATCGAGAGAAGATATGATGGTTATACATCTAAAAGACTACACTAATCAAGATATCATTAAAACCAAATACAATATTAATTATTAACCATAACTACCCAACTGTTTTAATAGTTCAACTTGTTAATCCGCCTTAGCAAACAAATCGATAAGATCCATTAACTTGCTTTAAGTTAAGGTTAGGAGTGCCACGAAAGATCTCAAGGGTCGTAGTGTAGTCAGAGTTCATAGGTAAGCCCCGCTACCCGAAACTTCGTATTATTTTTGGCTCTATAAGACCTTTTGATCTGTGGATAAAATAATGAATTCATAAAAATATAAGGTTACATAAAATATATGGATTAAAATTAGCATCTAAGTATTTTGAAGAATTCCTTTTTCGAATTCAATATTTTTGGCATCTATGGTTTAAGCACCTACGTTATTCCACTTTCGGCATCAAGGGGTATATTAGCTTAGTATCAAATGTGAAACCGAAACATTAATTAAATTTCATACTTCTCTATTTTATTTATATTTTTCTCTTCTAATTTATCATCAACATTTCAGACGAAAGACGTCCACTGTCGGACATCGCTCTCCCACAAGTGTCATCACAACGGCTGGCCTTGGGCGTCTCGCATCCATCCGATTTTCATGATCCAAACCAGACCATCAGTACACCTTGAGCCTCCTTATTACTAATAGTAAACTTATTCATTGTAATTATCTTTTACCCACTAGGATGTAATATAAATTCGTGATCGTATTTAAAATACTTTCTCTCCTTCGATTCTTTTAACCTTTCAGATACCGTCATTTTGAGACACAATAGTAAGACAATAGATGCGTGAACGCCGACGTTCGCTTGGGGTTTAATTTTTTTTTTTTTTTTTTTTTAAATTTTGATGATAATTTTGTGCGGGAAATTCGATGTTTTTTTTTTTCAGTAGTTAATACTTACTATGATGATTTTGATATATGATTTTTTTGATGAACCTTAAACTAAACAGGATGAGCAATGGGTAGCTCGCTGTTCGGCCGTCCGGTAACTGTCCGGACAAAGAGCGGGGGTTGTCATAAGATGATTTTTTCCATCGAAAAAAAAAAAAAAACTAAACAGGATTTTTAAAACTTGACTTCTTTTAAATTATGAATCTTATTTTATTTGTATAAGCTGAGGGTTATTGGGTGCTTTTTAACTCAAAAAATTCATGGTTTTGCAGCCTTACGAGAGAACCTGCAAAAAGTTGCCAACAAAAAACTAAGATACAAAGTTACAATTGGATTAAAATTGCAATTGCACCTTGTTCGACAATACAACTTTCCGCCTAGTTGTTGCCCTAAGCCATGGCGTTCCTTGCTGTTCTCCTCATCGCTTCCACTGAGGCGAAGTTGTCAACAGCGTCGGTCACCACGGCCTGTCATGCGGTCGAAGCGCGGGACGCATAGCGCGGAACTCGAATATTAACGATATTATCCGATGAGCCCTTGTCCTTGATAAGAGATCAGACGGTATGTTTAATTTTCGTGGAAGATGAGTAGACCTTTAGTGTGGGACGCTACCTGTGTCGAAACTCTTGTGCTATCCCATCTTCCTAGCTCATCGTGCTGGGCTGGTGCTGCGGCTGCGGCTGCAGAAAACCTCAAGCGACAGAAATATAACAACCTCATCGGCAGTTATACTTTTGATCCGTTAGGGGTTAAAACTCTTACGCCGTGGGGTCCAAGTGCTCATACGGTTTTTCACGTAACCCAGGGGCTGGCTTTTACCATGGTCAGAGATTAAGTATTGCTATACAACGTGGCAATGCCGCCAGCCTTTGGGCACATTTCTAGTCGATAGCGATGCAGAGGAGTTTTTTGACGCTATATTTTAGTTATGTTAGCCTTTAGTGTATGCACCGCTAAATTTTGATCGTTTTAATCCCGTGGAGGGTCGATCCGGTACATGAAACACTATCGATTTGTAAAGATAAAATTAAAAAATAAAGTATATTTTTTTCAAAACTCGTATTAATTTACGCATGTACGAAATTAATTTCTTTAAGAAAACGTCAGCTGAGCGAGTCCAATGATCTGTAGGTAGTTTGTACGCGACACCGACTACTACCTACAAGACAAAATAGCCTGCATAGTCTACCTTAATAGGTAACGAAAACTAAAAAAAATACAATTTACAATTTATTGATGATCAGCACAGCAGCAAGATCCTACAACCCAATACAAAACCGTTAAAATATTGATCTAGCTTCAAACTCTGAAAGACATTCCCACCAACTTGATAACAAATTCAGAACTGCTATACAGTAACTAGAACTTTCACATGTAGAAGATAGTAACGATCACATAACAGATGGGGACCGAAGAAGGTCGGTTGCACACAACGAGTAAAAAAAGCGCGCATATAGAGACGTTTACGTATCGGGGAGTTTAGGCCGGGCGCCTGGAAAGAGTTGAGTATACAAAATATGAGGACCGTATTATATATAAAGTTTTTAACTCATTTTTTTTTTTTCAGTTTATTAACTACTAATTGACCCGGCAAACTTCGTACCGCCTAGCAGTCAATGAATGTAGTATATCTTTCGAAATAGTGAACCCATTTTGATGAAATAAAGCTCAAGTAAAATATATCAAGTTACACAACATTTTTCTACATCGATTTTGTATATTACTACTAAAAACTTCTACAGATTTATTATATGAATAGATAAGTTACATCTTTAATCATAAGATGTTGTCACCGAAACAAGCATTAAAATGATTTCAAAGCATTTGTTCAATCCATTTACTTGATATCTAAGAAGGGTAGGGTGTAAAAAAAAATGGACCGATAAACTTCCTGGTCCTGGTTTTATTATGTTGTTCCTCAAAATTCGGAAACTCATAAAGATGTTCAAATAATGATCGGAACCAAAGTTATTTACTACTGGTATTTAGTATTTTCCAACAGTATTTTAAGGTCTATGCTAGAAAAACCAAGCACGAGCGTAGTACGAGCAGAGTTCTTTGAGTAATGTCGCTCGTAGTCAGTCCAGACTACACGAGTTTGAACTCTGCTTGTACTTCGCTCGTGCTTGATTGCTCTATCGTAGACCCACTTTAAAGCATGGTCACTCATCTTTGAACCGACCTCAGGAAGTTTTGTTTAACTTTTAATTCATTAAACCCCAAGCGAACGTTCGCTCGCTCATTGTCTTTATATTGTGTCTCCAATTACAGTATCTGAAAGGTTAATACTGACTCATCAGGTGAAAACTATGTATGTATGCGTCTATTTTCGCTCATCGTATGGTGTTGACCTTCTGTCCCTACATAATTTTGATACGGTATTCCACGTTGCAAACAGTTCAAACGTATTGGGTTCAAAGATAACAAAGATACAGTAGTTCAGGGAAATTTCTTCCTTCTGTGAAGTTAACGCTGCTAAACCAATATGAATTATTTAACAGTCTGTTCCTGCATTCAGAAAGTGGTGGTCTTATTGACAATTTAGTTGATTGGTTTTTATTTCTAAAAATTTGTTTCACGTTTTTGTCTCGATTTTGGTTTCTTATAAATACTTCCTCTCTTTTCTTACTGTCAAATACTTAGGTTTAACAAATTTATTACTCATTATAAACAATATATTATATAATAATATATAATGAGCTTAACCAAAGATTATGAACAATGTTTAGTAAATTTTATCATAAATGTATTTCTTTAATTTTGTTTTTAACACATACAGATTATTATATATTTGTGCTCCTTCATATATGTAATAGCTTTTTGGCCGTAGTTAGTTCTAAGCCTTCGTTTAATTTGATTAATATTTCTTAAACTATGATAGAAATAATTATTTGTTTTTTATTCTTTTCTTTAAAAAAATCCACCATTACCATCCAAATATTGACGTAAATGGTTCTCATATCATTCTACCAGTACGCATTACACAATATCCGTAAAAGAGACTTCTTGAGAGAGAGCTCTGAGCTTAGTTCGGTGGTTAATTACCACCAAGGCAATCAGCTAGATAACAATAGCCTCATCAAGTCTAATTTGACATTATTTTTTGACATAACAACACATACACACATGTTATAACATAGATATATTTTTTGACCTCTTTAATAAATAAATATCATTTATCAATATTTTCTCTGTAATATATAAACATTTAAAAGAAAAGGATTATGTAGTATGAGGATAGATAGGCAAGGTGAGGGTGTAGATGTGGAAGAGTGTTATAAAAAAAAAACTTCCATTTTTCAATGACGTAATGGTTACCCTAAACTAGGAGTGACTTCTATATGATGGATACACGAACAAGTAAACTCACATACACAGGACAACTAGATCTAGAATGACTATCTGTAGGTTACATGAACATTTTTAACATAATTATGGGAATCGAAAGCTGTGCAATGCTGAGCCAATTACTTAGTCACTGCGCCAACCACGCTATCTTTTCTGCCGTCATTCTACCTGCAGATTGGTATTAGGCAAACTTTTATTAAAATAGTAAAAACTTCTAGCAACGCGTCAATTTAAAGCAGTCTGAAAAAATAAGTTTTCTATTTCACTGACAAGTTGATTTTAACTTTACAGACTTTATTTTACAATTTACACATACTGACTTATTTAAGGCTAAATGTAATTTTGCCCGCGACTTCGTTCGTAAGAATATTTTCATTTAACGTATTTTATGAGAGGTTTTTAAAAAACCAATAATGATTTATGACCAATAAATATTTGAAACCAATAATGATACACTTTGGTTAAAATTTGTGCCACTTGTAGTTTTCCAAAATATGTTAATCCTCTATACAATTTTAGAGCCCCCAAATAAATTGCTCTATCAGGGGTAGATTTGAAAAACAAATAACGACAACTTTTATTACTTAGCTTGCTGTGTGTGTTTTATAAGTATATTGGCAAAAGAAATCAAGTTTTGCATGCAAACTAAATTCCCTTTTTTAATAAAAAAAACTAAGCTAAGATATGAGATACCCTTTTAAGGTTTTTTTTTTCGATGGGAAAAACCATATTATGACAACTCCCGTTCTTGGGCGGAGCGGGAGATAGTGTCAGACTCTTACTGACTAAAAAACACATCCCGTTCCTTCTAGCCTTCATACCGGAGCTCGAGCGCCCTTTCGCATAACCCTGGCCCCAGTAGGCTTCGACCCGGCTGGGCCCCTGCTGTTGCTGACAACTCCTTGAGACGCGCGGGAACAGCGCGCGCCGTCGACGACTTGGGCTTGGTCCGGACAGTTACCGGACGGCCGGACAGCGAGCTACCCATTGCTCACTGTCCGATACCCTTTTAAGGTGAAATTTCCCACCTTCCTACATCCTTAGTGCTCACCTACGTCTAGGCCCAGTAGTTTCAGCTGTGTGTTGATATGTCAGTCAGTTAATTTCTCCTTTTATATGTATAAATAGATCTAGATACTTAGGCAGGTCTGCGCGTACATTTTTAATGATAACCTCGCTCCAACCCTTATAACAGTCAAACTGTTAATTAAATCGATTGATTCCAATCATGGGTAATAATTAGACTTACACATAATTTAAGTAATCATGAACTTGTCAATAAATCCATATCAAGAAAATGCTACTACCATTCTATAACCGACATCAAAGTCATTATCGTTTCAATACAAAAACTACCAACGCTGGACATAGACCGGCCCAAAGTGACATGACGACTGGTTCTACACGTCTCGCATCCATCGGATTCCCTCGACCCTTACCAGGATATTGATTTTCAGTGATTACCTTAAATAAATCCGAGTGCGATTGAGTATTTAACAGAATGTGAGTATCGATCATGAGAAGAAAAGTAATTATCATCATCATTTCGGCCGAAAGACATCCGCTGTTGAACATAGGAGCAAACATCGCCATAACCACTGATCCTATGAGTGTCTTGCATCCACCGACTTCCCTCAAACCTCATCAGGACATCAGTCCACGTAATGAGTGGCCTTCCAACCCTGCGTCTTTTAATAAGCGATCGCCACTCTACAACCTTATTACTTTTACTGCTTTAATTTATTAAACCCCAAGCGTACGCCGGCGTTCGCTCTCTCATTGTATTTCTATTGTGTCTCTAATTACGATGTTCACAAGGTTAAAATACCTCAAACAGACTAACACCATCTAAGTTATGTCACCATCGCAAATCGAAACCACAGACTTCCCACAACAATTTCAAACTGCAAAACAAATATAACGATAGCCCATTGTTTAAAAAAAAATGTTTATGCGGATGCAGGCGGACAGACACCAATTTGGGAATAACGCGTCAATTATGATGCCACAGTCTATTGATATTGACTCCGTATAGTCTGTCAACGCGAGTGTATTTGAAAAAATACAGTATTGATGTCGAAAGCTTGTAGTTTACTATCCAATGAGGAACAGGCCTGGTCGATTGAGTATTAGTACCGTATGTAACTGCTGAAGCTGTAGGATTCTCCGAAAAAATTACTGCGGCTCTGAAACTCAAAGGCGAATCAGATATACTGCTGGGTCATAATCACACGATTATTATAAAGGCAAAAGTTTGTGATGATAAGTTTGTATATGTTTGTTTGTCATTCATGCTCAAACTACTAAATAGATTTTTTGGAACACAGGCAGACCGTCTTAGAACGATCCTATGTCATATCCAAGCATATTTTTTTTAATATGCTAGGATACTATTTTTATGTCAGGAGTAAGTTTCCTTCGGATAATTTTCAACTCAAATCAAATCAAATCAAATCAAAGCATTTATTTCAAATAGACCATTTGCAGGCACTTTTGAATAGTCAAATGTCGGTCAGTCCAAGAAAAGTGAAGCTATTGCACGTTCCAAAGAGTAGGTCTCTATGGAGAAGAACGTGCAAGAAACTCCATGGACACTCTTTTAAATCATATATGTGTTACATATAACTTGTTGCTTCTATCATGTGAGCACAATGTCGATAGTGAAATAAAAATGTAAAATAATTAAAAGATAGAAACTGAATTAAGCCACTGGCAGCTAAGAGATGACCAGTCCCATCTGACGGCACCCGTTCACGAGCATGACGCGTGCATCAGCCCCACTCAGCTCAACCATTTTGAAGGGAACTGAACGACCCAATAACACGTGCCACCAACAGCGAGACATTTGAGTGAGCATGACAAACTCTCAACTGCCATGCTCGTAATGTCAAAAAAAAAAGCTGTAACCTAATAAAAATGCTCCATGGTGCTTCACATTCACAAATTTGGAAAAAGTGCTTCTACATTATACAATGCAATTGTGTCTTTCAAATTAAAAAATAATAATATTAGTTTCCAACTAATCAACTAATTAGTACGCCCTAGTGGTAGTGGAGCTGGACCAGCATTGAGCCAAACATTTTTATCTTGAATATAATCCTCCAACTTATAATATGCTTGTCTGCATAGTGTGCGTTTAATACAAGATTTAAATTTCGTTTCATTGAGTTCTAATATGTGGGGAGGTATTTTATTATAACATTTCAAACAGTACCCCATGAAAGAAGAGGCCACTTTAGCCAGTCTGAAACCTGGTTGAACTAATTATTCCCTATTTCTTGTAACATAATTATGTCTATCGCCTCTTTTGCTAAAAAGATGAAGATTTTTTCTAACATACATTATGTTTTCATAGATATATTGACAAGGTACTGTCATTATGTTAATATCTTTAAACAGTTCCCTTAAAGAATCGCACCGGCGGAGATTGTAAATCGCTCTGATGGCTCTTTTCTGTAATATAAAGATTGACTCGATGTCAGCAGCCCGTCCCCATAGTAAGATACCGTACGACATGACACTATGAAAATAACTAAAATAGACTAGTCTAGCGGTATCAACATCCGTAAATTGGCGGATTTTTCTAACAGCATATGGAGCTGAGCTAAGCCGCCCTGCAAGAGATGTTAAGTGAGGACCCCATTGTAGCCTTGAATCAAGCGTAATCCCCAGGAAAATCGTTTTATCAACAAATTCTAGTTTTTCATTATTCAATACAATGTCACAATCACAACTTTTGACATTCGGTAAGGAAAATCTTATGCATTTAGTTTTTTTCCCATTTAGAACCAGATTATTAGCAGTGAACCAGTTTTGAACCTGCAATAGGGCGCCATTTTCGTTGTCAAGATTGTTAGTTTTTCTATTTATCTTAAAAAGCAAAGAAGTGTCGTCAGCAAACAACACCATATTAAGTTTATTTTGCAACAAATTGGGTAAATCATTAATATAAACTGAAAACAAAAAAGGACCTAAAATTGAACCTTGGGGCACCCCCATTTCAACATTCAATCCCGACGAATTGACACCGTTTATTTGCACTAATTGCTGTCTATTATTCAAATAAGATTTTAATAAGCTTAACGCTGCATTGCCTAGTCCGTAATGCTTGAGTTTCCGAAGCAATGTTTCATGAACTACACAATCAAACGCCTTAGATAGGTCGCAGAAGATGCCTATAGCATCTTGTGCCTCTTCCCACGCACTAAAAATGTGTTTTAGTAAGGAAACACCCGCGTCAGTTGTACAACGTCCTTTGGTGAGAAATCATACTGTTTATCATGTAGGATGTTATTGGAGTTAAAATGACTAAGCATTTGATTTAACATTACCTTTTCAAATATCTTGCTAAGAACCGGCAAAACAGACACCGGCCTATAATTATTAGTGTCTTTACTATTCCCGGATTTAAAGAGCGGTATCACTTTACTATATTTCATTAGATCTGGAAAGACTCCTTGATCTATACACAAATTAAATAATAAAGCCAAGTACGGCGCTATAGTCTCAATAATTGAGGTACAAACTTTGATAGACATACCCCACAGATCTTCAGTCAATTTAATCTTGATTTCTTTAAAAGCTTTTATTACTGTTATGGGGTTTATATGTTTAAAGTTAAATTCAGTTGAACAGGCTGCAACGTTTGCCTGTAATAAATCAAATGCGATGGCGACAAATTTAGGGCTTCAGTAGTTTTAATTGGTATACTGGTAAAGAAATTTACAAATTCTTCTGCAACTAGTTTGTTATCGCTAATAAGACCATGATGAGTCTCCAATGTGTAATCTCTCAGGCAAAGCTGCTGGTAGTCGCTAATCACTCAGCTATTTCGCAAACCGGTAATCTTTGACAGGTAGACAAGTCTGATTTAACACAAAAACCAGACTGGTAAAACAGACGTCAACATTTTGCTATGATTCATATACAAGCACTTTGAAAGACTAGTTAAATGTATGAAAAACTGTGGGTACGTTTGTAAAAGTGGTCGTGTCCCTAAAACGCAACGCAGAAAACAGGGGGGTTGGTAAAAGTATATTCTCTTCCTTTCATTCTACCCTAAAGTAGAAGAAGACAAAGTAGATAATATTCCACGTCAAAAAAAAGTCAAAAGCATGAACATACTGTAAGTAGCTACACTGTGGGCTGCAATTGAATCAATTTTGCAAAATGGCTCCTGACATAATAGTTTGCAATGCAGACGGTTGCAAGGATACCGAATATTGTCACGGTCGCAGACATAACATAAGAGGGTGCGAAGAAATATGGATGCTATCGGCAAGGTAATGACGCGAAGTTGAGGCATTGTTTCAATTTCGAAGAGTGGGTTGAATTTAATCCAATTTATGTTTTTCTTTTTTTATTATTACAAACTAGTGCTTGACTGCGATCTCATCTGAAGGTAAGCAGTGATGCAATCATTGATGGTGAAGCGAACTAGTTTGTTAAGAGCATATGCACTCTAGCCTTGAAGATACATAAATTATAAGCGATCGGGAAGACCGTTTCAGGTAATTTGTTCCAGTCCTTGATGTACGCGATATAAACGACGATGTTTCTTTGTATAATTATTATGTATATTTCACCGGAGAAGTTTATGTTTGTAAAATTTTTATAGACATTAAAAATAGCAGTGTGCATAACACACGATTCACTAAAAATATTTGATTCAATGTCCACCCTCGCGTTTTGTTCATGTCTGTATACTTTTGTGCCTTTTAATCACTAAGTGAATTAATCTGGTAGAAAGTAGTCATGCCATATTGCCATTAGGGGCTGTTTCAAATCCCTTGATATAAACTATAATGTGCATTCTAAACTAATATTATAGAGGCTAAGATTGTAAGATAGTGAATTTGTTTGTAGGAAGTAATTGGTGGAATTACTGAACTGATTTTGAAAATTCTTTGACCAGTTGAAAGGTAAATTATTCTCAAGTGGCGTGCTACTATTTTGATTGTGATTAATAGTTTTTTTATGCCTAACGTTTTGATACCCAGCAAAATTTTATGGGCATGGGGCAGCAAGTAGTACAATTCTTCAGACTATGCGTTGTTTTGATAACTTAACTTTTTCCCGCGGCTTTGCTCTTGTGACTTATGCTAAAGAAACCGTGTAATTTTAGGACTCTAGGTCTCTCTCTCTCTTTTTCGTTTCAGGGTTCTATTCTAAGACTCCTGTAATCGGGCAGTTTATAATATATAAATAAATTACCTCTGACAATAATTTTATCTATTTTAATAATGTGTTTTGGTAGCTGTATGTCTTGCACTTCACTGATGGTGTAGAATAAAAATAATTTGCTCCTTTCGTAAACCTTCGGTTTTTCAAACCAATCCTCAAAAAAATCACACGGGTACTTAGATTAATAAAAATTTCGTAATTTTCTAATTTATGTATTTTTTTAACAATATTTTTTTTATATTAACAACAAATTTTATAACTGTCATGCGTGAACCGTATATGTCTTAGCAATTTAAAATCAATTTATTAATGGGACACTACAATGTGAACATTACAATTGATATTTAAGTTATTTATGTTTTAATATCGCATAATGTAGCTGTTGAGTGTAGGTCCTATTTTTAAAAATAATATTTTAAGTTTTAGGCCAAAGTACGAACTTTAAAACCTCCTCTGCCTGTCTGAAGTAAAACTTGAAAAGTTTACTACGAGTATAATATAAACTTGTTGATTGATGAGAGTTACCCACTACTTTTGGTTTTGCTCTTTTCGGATAGATTTTGTCGACTACTTGATATTTTCTGAACATTTAGCGGTATTTCAAGTGATTTATTAGGTATTTATATTATTAGCAACGAATTTATAATTCTTTTTGTTGTTTTAGTACAAACGAATCAAAATTACTTAAATCACAACATAGCAAAATCAAAAAACTGACTTCGATTTTATATTTTTAAAGTTGTTCTACAATTATTGGCATGTACTCTAAGTGTTAATATCATGTAAATTGCCTCATCAACTTTATTTCGCCAATCGCTAATAGTAAAATGGATTTACATGTTTAAGATGAGTCTAACTTAACCTTTGACACAATAGACAATAAGAGAGCAGACGGCCGGTGTTCGCTTGAGGTTTAATAGAGTAAATAGCAGTGGAACCGGACACATTGCTTTTTGAGCGACTTACGTACTTTGTGTCGATAGATTCTGAAGTGGCAAGCAAGTACCAGAACACATTACGTTGGAAGTCTTGCCATATGCCATGCCATGACCGATGACGTGGACCCTACAGGATACGAAAGGCATAAAACTGAACTAAACTGTCTGAACAACGAAGACGCTGTGTCAGACCGGCAGCAGCATATACCAAAGGTCCTTGAGAAAAAAAAAATGCTCGTGAGATAAAATTTTCCACGCGAAAGTGATTGAAACAAAAATAGACATTTCATTCAATAGCAGTTTTAAGTCCGTATACATCATCAATATTGCATATCGCTTAAGACACATTGTTTCCACGGCAGAACTTAAATTACAAAATAATACAAGTTGCAGAGCGAACGATATTGCAGAGAAAATAAAACAAAGGAACAAATAAATACCTGAATTCGGAAAAAAAAAACGTTTCTTTAATATAAAGTTTATTTGAACTTATAATTCCAAGTCAATCCAAAGACATAACACTTCAACAGCTTTAAAAAAACGACAATTTCATGGGTAAAGACCTGTTATGTAATGAATTTTACAAATTAAAGACTAACATGTCTCACTCGTGAGGTTAATGATATTGACCTCACAAGTGAGACAGGTCAAAAATGTTGACAACAAAACAAAATCCAATTTATTTTCCATTCAAATTCCAAATAAATACAGAAAGATAAAAATTGAAGTTTCGAGACTTCAGATATTTATCCATCAATAGGATGTACAGTAGTGGAAAAGGTTCAGCCGAAATCGTGTTGATAGTTTTGACAAAAGCTTCCTCCTTCTTAAGGGTAAAATGACTAGTAATAATAATAACAATTAAAACAACACTTTATTTTATTTTATTTATGTTCTAAACTTTCAGCCCACAAACTGACGAATGCTTTTATGCGAAACCTCTATTTTTATTCCACATGACAAAAAGTTTCCATGTGTCCACGTTTAATCCATTAGCTATGGATGGCGAACCAAAAGCACGTACGAGGTAGGTGACACAATAAAAGATATTTAATTTAGACTCTAAAATAGATACGCAAAACATTTGTGATATTGTGAAATACTGCGAATGATAATTTGAAATAAAAGATCAAACAGTACTAAGTATTAGGAATTATCAGGTATTTGGAGTGGGTTGGCAAACGACGAGCAATGGATAGCTCGCCGTCTGAACGTCCGGTTATCTGGTAACCGTCCAGACTAAGCTTAAGTCATCGACGGCTAGTAGTGTGCCACGCGCACCTCAAGGAGATGTTAGCAAAACCATAGAGGCCCAGTATTGTTAAAACCTACTGGGGGCTCCCGCACAACTGTGCGGAAGAGATCCCAGGGGTTCTGAAATAAAGGAGAAGAAGGAACAGGAGTGACAGATATATTAAAAAAATATCCATTGAGTTTCTTGAACATTGTAATCTATAGAAATCAATCACGTACAATCCACGTTTTGAACAACATCGTATCATAACTATACCTAAAGACTTTAGTGAGCATTATATCAGTGTATGTGAATCAAAAATTCGAAAACATGTGACATTGATCAACTCGCATAATTGAGGACGTACAACTTATTCTGGTGAAGTGTGAGCGGGGCGAACGCCTCAGAAGAAATATGTTTAGCACTTTAAATTTGTTAGATATCGGTATTTGCAAGAACATTTTACATAGCTAAGCCTACGTCAGACGAGACAAGATTTTTATACAAAACTAGCTTTTGCCCGCAGCTTCGCTCGCGTAGTTGCATCTCTGTGACTATAATTTGAGATTTAAACTATCCTATCTCTCAAGTTGGATCGAACTGCACATGGTGTGCGAATTTTATTATAATCGGTTAAGTGGTTTAGGAGTCCATTGAGGACAAACATTGTGACACGAGATTTATATATATTAAGATTTATTACAATCATCTAAAATAAATCAAAACACAAAATTTGGCTATGATGGTGCGACATGGTCAAAATTGTGACAAAGCTCCTTAATAAAGATTGAGAAAAAAAAAACCGCACTGGGCTTGAGTGGTGGATTACGGCCCATTCGCTCTCCTAGAGAGGAGGCCTGAGTCTCAGCAGAGGGAACATTAAAAAGGCTGATGCCGATGATGATGATATCAGTGTATCATTCACGTAACATCCACGGTCTCGTATTATATACGTATCGTGTACGTATCTCGTGGTTGTTGGTAGTTGCTTGCTCATACTTTTTAATACAAACAATATTTTTTTTACCTGACACGCATGTCACAATCACGATGAATAATCTAATGAATAGACTTCTTAATACCTATCCAAATGATAAGTTTACATTATTAATGTCTAATTGAAACTAGCGGTTATCAGGAGACTTTTTCCGCGAGCATCTCGAATTTTTGCTCCATTTTAGTCATTTTCTTTTTAAAACTTTTCAATGGCTAACTCATTAACCAGTAACAACCAGAAACGTTTGTAATACACTTTTGTGTTAATCATATTATTAGACAGAACATCCTCAACACGACTTTCTGTCAACGCCAAAATACTGAAATAATTCATAATTCATACAAATATTTTAATTTTTTGAAATCACATGAACACCGATGGATCAACTGCATTATTTTTAATCGAATCATACACAAATGAAATTCAGAACGCAGTTTACATTAAATCCATGATTAAAAATATCAATGAAATGATAAATGAGCGCTGCATTACATATGGTATTACATTGTTTAAGTTTATACGTGGGGTTGAACTGGATTAATAATATCAATTTATTTGGGGTCAGTTCTCATCTTTTGGTCCATATTTCTTAGTTAATTACAATTTTAGTAGTGACGCTCTTTCTGGGTATATCATCTTTTACATAGCTCTCCTTAGTTGTTTGTGTTCGTAAGTTTCTTTATTAATTTTCAACCAGCTTCTAAAAAAGGAGGTTATCAATACGGTTGTATTTTTTTTATGTTTGTTACCTGAGAACTCCGTCGTTTAGGGACCGATTTGTAAGTTTTTTTTTTTAACTTGTAAATCGGTTATATAAGCATATCCATGCTTCCAGATTGTTTTCAAAATCCAGTTTTGATGATGGGATCCATGACAAATCGAGGAAACACCTCAAATATTATTTTTATCATTTACAATAAAAAATTAACATTTGATTTGTTGTAAATAGATGTTATATAAATGGCTAACGGAACTTCATACACACATAGATATCACAATGAAGATAGTTAAGCTTAGATGACAATACTAATAAATGAATGGTTCTGAATAGTTAGTAATAGTTGAAAATGGTATCATCAAAGTGATCTGATGATCATGGAGCTGGAAGATAGGCACCAGAACACTGTAATTAATCAGTGTATTATTCTTTTCTTTATAAGTGTATTGAAAAAAGGCGCTTGATACACGTGCAAAGTCACTGCAGCCCCCAGCTCCATGACACATTCGCCTACGGCGCATGCAAATTTCGCCTCGATCGCAATGACAAAATTTCTGCACTTGTCTCAAAATGTACTATTGAGTTATCATGTAATCGTCTTCAACATTGTGATATTCAATATGAAAAATTTTGTCATCTTCAATGAAACATCTACACCTTCACGGGCTGACAGCGTCAATATTCTACGATAACGATGACACTGATAGCTTTTTAAATCGCGTTCAGTTTAATTTGTGAAAAGCGACGAAACTAAAACGACCACACTATCTTTAAAAGGATTGGCTTCTATTTTGTTAGGTACCAATTTAATTCTAATGCTGCTATTATTATTAACTTCTAATACTTATTTAGGACCACGAGTTACGTGGCTACAAACTTTTGTAATGTGAAAGATAAACCTCTATCTAACTTTTGCTCCATCATTTTGGGGCAGACAAAGAATGTGCTGCTAAAAAACTCAAAATTTATACACCCATGACTCTTATTTCAACACAATAGAGGCTAAACTCAGAGGTGGATTAGTTTCAGAGCCGTATTTTTAACTTTGCGTGTTGTAGTTGCGGATGGCCGCCAAAATTGGGGTTCGATTTTCGACGTGCTAAATATCGGTAACTCGAATTATTTTTCAATCAAGCAAGCGTGTGATGCAAGTTTATAGTTTTAAAATGTCCTTCTACAATATTAATGAAACAGGGAAAAGCAATTTTGATTAGAAATAGTACCGAACATAATAATAGTTAAATTATTACAAGAAAATAAAATTATAAAAATAATAGAAAAAGAAATGGTTATAAGAAAATATGTAGGTATGTTGTTATTGTGTTATGTACTAATAAACTATAGCCACATCAGGAAATATAGTTTGTTCGCTGTGCTGAGTTACACCGTTGTACGAGTCTAGTCCCCAGTCCCTCATATTCTTTAATGCGCGACACTCTCTTGAACATGAACTCCGAATGTGATGTGTTCACGAACGAATACAAGATGATCATATCAAGTATGTCTGTTTTGTGAGATGTGTGTGTGAATTTTTTGGTCACAATACTATAAAGTTGAAAAAAAAGTTGGTTTGAATGCGCTAATCTCAAGAATTTTGAAAAATTATTTTATTGTTGCATAGCCCATTTATTGAGACAACATTAGGCTACGACCAGTAAAAGCAGAGCAGTAACCAAAGACGTAAGTGAAACCGCAGGGAATAGCTGGTAAATAAATGTAAAAGAAAACCTTAAATAGACAAATTTCATTTATTGATATCTATGATAGTAGAGGAAGACAAAATAAACGATGAATTGATTTAAGTAAGAAACAATCATTATGACTAAAAGAAGTTGATTGAGATGATGAGATTGAGAAGATCTGTTGGTTTAGACATGATTATGAACATACTGTGAGAGTATGGAAATAAGAAGGCTGAGAACAGAGGCATTTACATAATACAAAGAAATTGGCATAAGAACGAACTTTTGATAGGTATCGCTTATTTTCTCAATTGAAATATTGGATTAATTCCATACAAAAAATGCACAAGGCAAGCTCAAACAGATACTAACGCATAAAGAACATCACCTCATATTATTATAACCTCCAAATACCAAATTGTTTTTCCAAGAACAATATAGCCAGAAAATACATACAAAAATATCATGTTACAAAAATAAAGGCTGTGGTTCAGAGAATATTATTCGTTACATTTCAATATGGCGGTACACTTAGAATTAGAGAAAGTGGGGTTTTATTAAGGAAAATGCAGCAATGTGTGAAACAGAATATAGGAACACACATACATAATGTATTAAGGACTGCTCTAATTATTGTGGCCTTCTCGAAAAGAAACCGTTTTCGATTTCGCTTGGTGAGTATATTATACTCGTATTATGTTTTTGCTTTTCTGTTATTTAGGTTAAGTATGTAAGTGTTTCTTAAATTTTTATTGCAGTTCCAATTTTGTGCGTCACTGAATCGGTATTTATAGTGGAACATTCACAAAGAAGTGCAGTATCTTTCTTCATTCATGATGATATCGTTCTTTGATGTTTGTTTTTTAGATAAAACTGTCTCTGCACTTTTTCGGATATACCTATCTGTTCAATTGATTACATGAAGACTATGTAATATACATAAAACTGAGTTTATATAGATATCTATGAATCAACCCATTCTTACATGGCATTACTGTATTGTGATAGAATTGCGACTCATTTCTATATTTAGATATAATTATTACTCATTTTTATTTATTTAAAGATATATGCACATAACACTGTACAAAGGCGGACTTAATGCCTTAGGTATTATCTTCCAGTCGGCCTTAGAGTGGTGCAGAAATATAACATGATAGGTGCAACTTTATAAATAGACAAACAGAAGATGAACAAATAAATCCAACCAATCAACACACACATATACTGCATATATCATTGACTATTTTATTAAAACCACATAACCCACTGATTCACAAACTCTCATGATACGAGTACTAAATTAAACAAATGAGCAATACAATTTTGAAGACGTGCATTATATGGAAATAAAAACTTATATTCATAACGCTAAAGTGGCTAAAATATGGTTTATAACAAAGGCAGGTGCATCTGAAATCGGCGTTTTACGGCGGCGTATAATGCGAGGCGTCAATTTCTCTTTATGACTTCGTCTCGCATCGTCGATGAGGGTGACTAGCGGAGCGGTTCAAGGGTGAGTTAACAATGCCAGCGGATTCTACAATCTTTGCAATACATAGTTGAAAAATATTGCAAGGTAATCGGCAAAATATGTTGCAACTAACTCTATTATGGTTTTCTTCGTTTCCTTACCTTGTCCTGTTAAGTAGACACATTATTGGAATCGTTTGTAAATCTTGCTTTTTTATTTGTCTGTGCTCGAAATGGTATGATTAGACAAATCATATCGTTGTTGATAATTATTGTTTATATTTTTTGTCGGTTTCTTGTTTGCACTGTTCTGTCTATGCTTTATGTCTATTTAGTATTAATTATTACATTGATTTTATTCCTACTAGCAACATTAAGCTGTTCAATCTCAAAAAGTTCTTCATTTCAATCATTATTCTTGAACTGTTCAGAATAGGTCTGACCATTCATCTTCCTAACTTTTTACAAAAATGCCGTCTAAATAGTCTCTGACACTACCACCCCGAATTTTAAAACAGCATACATTATTATCCAACAGCCTTGTATAGGGGCACATTTCTGTGGCTTTTTAACGTTATTACACGCACATAAAAGGTCGGAGAGTAGAAGCCACTAAGTTTACGGTTTTGGCGACATTCCATAAAGTTGTGACCTTTGCAGGTTTTCCCTTTTACAAAAGAAATGTCAATGGTAATGAATTACTGTGCCCAGCCGTAAATATTAAACATCGGTGCTAAAAAAATGTGGTTACGACTTTCATGCGTTTATTAGTTTCTGAGTGATAGAGACTATGTTTTATAATTTTTTTAATCATTATGTTTTAGTTACCATTTAAATTTGATCTACATTATGATACGTTAACATTTTTGTCATCTAATCCCTTATCCTTGGTTTGATCTAGAAGCAGTACTCTTTTGCCACACATTGATGATATATTTTTGTTGTGTCTTTACACCTTGTTCTAACTTTATTAAAGCTCGATACAGCATTCTTTTTCGTTCTATCTATCATCAAAATCATATTTCATGTTAGTATTACATCATTTTGATATTATTATTATACCTGGCCTATTCTGATTCACTGCTGGAAAAAGGCCTTCCTCCATTTTTTTTTATTATTTCCTGTTTTGACCCACTTCTTGCCAAGATCAGAAAAACATCTAAATTGTACCGCCGTCTCCTTCTTGTCGTCAGCCGCGACCTCGTCATACGATAATAATAATAATAATATATAACTATAGGTATGTGCCCGACCCAGTTCTCGAGAATGGCAGCGTCACATTGTATTGGGACCGATCTATCATCACTGACAGGACTATTGTTGCCAATAAGCCTGACATAGTGGTGATAGATCGACTAGAGCGTCGCACAATGATTGTTGATATAGCGGTCCCTCATGACGAGAACCTCGTGAAAGCTGAGAAAGATAAACAAACTAAATATCTTGACTTGGCTCGCGAGGTTGTCGACATGTGGGAAGTGGATAGAGCAATCATTGTGCCGATAATCGTGACGGCCAATGGCTTAATTGCCAAGAGCCTCGACCAACATCTGCGGAGGCTCTCGTTAGGCAGTTGGATCAAGGGCTTGATCCAGAAGGCAGTACTCCTAGACACGGCGCGTATTGTCCGGAGGTTCCTCTCTCAGGAGCCCTGACCGCCGGCAGCTTGGACCCTGTTCCCGATGCCGGTGGGCTACTATTTTTTATATTTTTAAATGTTTTTTTTTTTTTAATATAATTTTTTGAAGAAATATTTAAAAATATGATGAATATGTAAATATAATAAATGAATGGAATAATAATTAATCGAAGCAGTCGTTGCGTGGTTGGATCAAGGGCCTGATACAGAAGGCAGTATTCCTGAATACGGCTCGCAGTATGACGAAGATCCTGTCGCTGGACCCCTAACCACTGGTAGCTTGGACCCTGCTCCCGACATCGGTAGACTACTATTTCTTTTAATATTTTTAAATGTTTTTTAATTCTTTTGTTTAAGTTTTTAAAAATATATTTTATATGTATCTTAAATGAATAAACGAAATAATAATTATTTATTTATTTGCCAGCATGCAGGTGTAAAAAGCAGTTTGATCTTAATTTAAATGAGTACCATGAGAGATGAGTGATGAGTGTGATTCAAGGGCACCAACTTTGTGTTTTACTGATTACACGCTTTTAGGCCATATAATTTTTCATCCATAAATAAATCTACCACCAAAATAATTCAAACGACTACTTCATACCTACCCCACGCATTTATAAATTCATTACTCCTACCGCCTACCAGAGCAATCAAAACACAATTCATTACCATAGACATTTCTATTGTAACGGGAAAAGGTCATAACGATATGGAATGAAAATAGACTTGTGGCTATAAGATTAGAGTAAGCTTAAAGAACGACTATTGAATTTAATATTAAAAGAAAATATGCTGCGAATACTTCAAATTAGTTCGAATATGGATATAGATGAATGATAAATGATTCTAAGTCCTATCTAAAATAAACATACAGGGCAAAGTTTGCAAAAACCTGTCCCTTACAGGTTTCTGCAAACTTTAAGGGCTTGCTCAGCAGACGAAACTGAACGACGTTCCACAAAAAATTTAAAAAAAAGTCAACCTCTCCATACAAACTTGTCTAATCTTTATAATTTTGTATGGAGAGGCCGATTGCTTATTCGTTTTCAGAAAAAAGAAAAACTTTTCGAAGATTGTTTAATGTTGTCTATTACTACTACTGCGTATTGTGGAAAGTTATTTAGTTTATTTCCTCGTAAAAAAATATATTTCTTACTGCTTCATCTAGTACAGATTGACAAAAAAACTTACGTGTAAAAGTGTTTTTAAAAGCTTAAATATTTGTAAAATAAATATAATTTATCGTTAAATGGTATCTCTTTATTAAACCTTATCTATCTCCGACACCAATGACATACGAAGTCATATAAATTGCACTAACTATAAAACTGTCCAATATGGATCTGAAAATCTGTTAGGAGGCTTCAGATGTCCCATTGAGTCGAACGTCATTATAATAATCAGATTCGCCGGATTTCGGATTTGCGCCGTACTTATAACCGGTACAATGACCTATAGCCAACCATGCAAATTGGCTTCACAAATCAAACCTATTTTGCCCTTTAGAATAGAATTACGGAGTGGAGAAGGTCGAATTAGATTGGTTGTGTAGTTACAGTGTGTGTGGGTTACAATAATGGTTCTGTAAATGGTGTTATGTGACTATAGTAAAGTCGTTTTGTGCAAATGCGTTTTAGGAAGTAATACCATTGCGTCTCTTTTTCCTGGTTAGGAAATAATAATTTTTGAAAGCATTACCGAGGTTCAGAACGCAAAGAGCAACTGAAAGACACTTTTGGGTTTTTTTGTATTTAATTTTCTGACATTGTATTTAATTTTTGACATTCTATTTAATTTTTGTGATATTTCAATTATTTTGTTTAGACATTCTGTTTCAGTTTTTTTTTTTTTTTTGAAATCACTTTTAATTGTTTGTCATTATATTATAATTTTCAATATTTGTTAATATGTATGCTGAAATTCACCATAAGTTTGTATGCCAATATTTGGCAAAACATAACGCAGTATTCATTTATACCACCCCCTGTAATACCAATGTTTTACAAATAAAATAAATAGTTATGATTATTTCGTAAAAAAATCATATCTTTTATATTCAGTTAAAAGCGAGAGAGCCAACTTATTTTACAGCGTTGTTTGAGACATAAGTTCAATTTTTTTTTAAATACATAGTCCCACACTAAGAGGAATATTCTCGAATTATAAGTGCATTCACAAACGAAAAAAAGAAAGAAATAGGCACGGTGGTATAAGTTCTTCCGCCATTTAGTTTTATTATTATAATACTTTATAATGTATCGTTGGTATCTCTTTAAAAACTGTTTGTTATTAAAATCAATATATTTTTATTATTCATTTAAACGAGTCAATTTAATTAGTCAATCAGAAAAAAATGTTAAACAGTAATCACCACAAACCACCGATAATATAATGATCTCAAATCAACATTCAATAATAACATTTGTGACGTCACCTAACTAACTCAACTTCAACTTCAACTTGTAATTAATGGCCTTTGTGGAAGAGACACTACAATTTTGCAAATAACACGTGCGGACCTAACTAACTCTTCACATGTCTTTACTTGTTCCTTTAGACCACGTCATGTGACGCCTATGATGTCGACAAGAATCTAAAAATTTTATCATTATGTAATTCAATGAACAATAATAATATAAGTTGGATTCTGTCTGATTTCATATTTAACTTGTTCCCTCATCATACAACAAACCAAAATAGAGTTGGGACTATATTCCCAAACATTTATATGAAAATAAACACTAGCTATTTGAATATTATATTTATTCTGAAACGTTGGATTGTAAACAATATTCAACCCACAATATCCTAACAATCTGTGTTTAGCTAAAACCACAATTTATAACCTCTTCACAATAAATAATTCAAACAACTAAATGTATATTCTATTTAAATTCACATAAAGCCGAGTTTAGACAAGATACTCCTACAAAGCCAAGAGATACAGAGGCGGGGTGCTATGGCCTTGGAACGCAAAGGTTAACGAAAGAAACACCGGTGGTTTTAATAATAATATTCCACAACTTTCATACAACGCCATCCAGTCCCAAACCAGATGTTGGTGGGGTTACTAATACCAAACAGTTTGCTACAAAAATACCCTGCGGATTGTTTCTCCCTTGGTCTGGCCCTTCACTCTAGGATGTTAGGGCAGAGGAAAAATAAAGGTTTTATTGGAGCGCGTAAGCCCAACGAGTAGAGATACGATGATGGAAATATTCAATAACTTTCATACAACACCATCTAGTCGCAAACCAAGCACAGCATGTGCTTTAAGTACCAGACAACTGATAAACATACATAATATATGTTCGTAAATACATACATTATTATTGATTAACTACACCCAGACACAGAACAAATTATCATGCACAACACACAAACACTTGTCGTTGGATGTGAATCGAATCCACGACCTCCGGCATAGCAGTAAGGGCTACTGACCACTATATCAACGAGCTAGTAAAAAAGATTTACTCAGCAAAATTCAGACAGCTCTTATCACTACACCTGGAGTAGGATGAGTTATGCGATGTAATACCACCTCAAAAAAGAACAACACACTTGCACTTTGAACAAAATGAGATCATGAGCCATACTGTCACCTACATGATCATGGTTTTGGTGTGAGACAGAGAGATAGAGCTCTACAATATACATATTTATAATATTTCCAAATACAAATCAAGTTTTAGCCTTAAAACCTTGTAATATACAAGCAAAGCAAAGCCATGTATATAAAATCTAATTTTCTAATTTTCATTTTGACACATTATTTCGGTCATCAATTCCAAATTATACTCAAACTCTAATCAAACTAATAATATACGTAATACATTTTACTGCTAGCTAACTTATTGCCATTTTATTCAGGCATATGATTGTAAAGCTGTGGTTAGACCAAATTCACGATCAGCTAATTTAGGCATTCATTCTAATGTTTTATTGATTTCCATTAGTTTGAACGCACTACGGCACATGTTGCGGTATACTATTATGTTCTAAGCTGTACTTCAGTTAGCATAATCGGTCTTAATATGTTGTCGCTGCTGGAATTCAGATTCCTCTCTACGAAAGGGAGCCGTAATAAACCACGGGATTTAGTGCATGTTAGTGGAGTGACACCCATAATTGTCTTCGAATTTTAGCTTTAAGACATGCCAGTTTCTTCGTGGAAATTGAATGATTGTCGATCATAATAGCATAATCAGCCACTTTTTTTTTAAATGTTCCCACTGCTGGGACTTAGACCTCCTCTCTAGGAGAGGGAACAGGTCGTAATTCAATACGCGAGTCTAGTGCGGTAGTGAATGTCACGGCTTAGAATCATTGTTCTAGGACATGCCCTTTTCCTCACGATGTTTTGGTGATGAAATAAATAACACAAACTAATGCGCCTGGCTGGGTTTTAACCCGCGCACTACAACTCGTAAATCGGGACCGTCACCACTCCTAGGCCACCACTGCTAGCAAAAATATCGATGCAACAATATTCCAAGCTAGATAGTGTCGCGTGTGGAGGCGCGAATAAAAGGTTTTTCGTTCAATTTAATTTATTATATTGTTATATGCTTTTAAAATGTATTTCTTTATAAAATTATATTAATATTTTCTTTGTTGACATCTATCAATATGAAACAATTTCAATCTCTTCTAAACTTTTTTCATTACATAAAAACATTAAAAGATCCATAACGTTGGGGTTCCAACTAATGTGTGACCTTCCTAGTCGTCACAATAGCAAGAATTTCTACAAAGTAGGTGCCTTAGAATGGACACCGCATGCCGCTGGGGCCGGCCTGAAAAGAGTTGGTAAGATAATCTAGACACCCACCACAAGAGCTGGTTTTAAGTGGCTTGAGAGAAGAATACCTGGAAGGATTTGGGGAAGGCCTTTTTCTAGCAGTGGGAAAGTATAGAAACTAAATGAAAAAGAAAATAGATAGGTTATCTTGAATCCTTTGAATCTATCAGTAGATAAAGTATCAAACCTAACCTTTATAAACAAAAACTCTAATATAATTATAGTTTTAGGTAGGTACTGAAAACCCAAAACATACACCCGCTCCGTTAAGTTTATCGACGCGTGAAGGTGAATTCCACATAATTAGTTTAGACTTCGGTCACTAAATAGATCGATGCAGAAGGTCTGGTGTATACTACAAGTGCAATTGTACGTACAGGTAGAAAAACAACGTACGAGTCCTAGCGCTAGTGGGGTTGCGATTGCCGCCGTAAGTAAGCATATGTGTGCGTGAGTTTGTTTTCGCTCTTTGTGTAAAATTAACCTTTTGAACCTCTCTGTTTGGTGTTCGGGTGAGGGGTGATTAATTTTGTTACCAAACTTATTTATGAATGGGAAAATGTGGATTTTAGTATACGTCTCGATGGAATTAAGGATGATAAAATTTAACATTTAACATTTGGCGAATATAATTGGGTGTTTTATTGGCAAATGAGAGCAGAGGACTATTTTGAAGTTTAATGGGTGTTTTGATCATTAATTTGTTTAGGATAATGTGGCTTTTCGGACAACAAAGAATGGGATGTATCTCACAATCTCAACTAACTGTCACTTTACTTGTCAAAACACATTCATTGTGCATACAGCAAAGGAGTGTTATTATAAGTAAAATAGGCTCCGACCTGTTTAATCTTATAGCTACAACTTGGGCTTCTTTATTTAAGATGGGATAGAAGTCTTCTTGTTAGAATAAAAGAGTCTGTAGTTTTTGATCGTTTCAAAAACTTTTTTCTAAATTAGTTTAGTGTTTTCTTCTTGTTATTTGAATTTACCTGTCATTATCTTCTTGGGGTGCTTCATTGCTTTCTGGTGTGTCATAAGAAAATAAACCACGTTAAGTTTTATCAAAACTTAGGTATATTGTTTTATTCCAATTCCAGGCATTTCCTGTGTTTCCACCGACTACGCTCTGCACTTGAGTTGATCCACTAACACTTCTAGATAAGCTAACCCTCTATCGTTGACCACATCGTCACACATGTCCAAGCACAAATTGTGCATAATTATTGAGAAGGAATCTTGCCTCTAGATCCTATGGTCGCAGCGAGCAAGGACGCTCGCTGTTTCGCTTAAGACCACGCAGTATCCCCACACCATTCAGATAGTAATGATCGTTTGAAATGCGTTCAGCTTGGCCATCGGTCGCTTTCACAGCAACGGCACTCATACCAGCGCGGTGCTCTTAGACCCATGGACTGCACAACAACCGCGTAGAGGCTCCGCAGGTGATTGGGCCCCTAGATTGGTCAGAGACCAGAAAGAAGTTTCAATTAAGGAGATGATAATTATCGGCAGAAGGTTGTTGTAAGTTGAATTGATCGATATACTAAAGTTTATCATTCCAGTTTTAGAACCACAGTTTAGCTGCCGCTACAAATTAGGTGAGTGACGTAAGGCTCGGTTCAGTGCCGTCAAATTGGCAATCCGTTGGTAAATCCTTTGCTGTTGAATGTGTCAATTAGTGGCGTTCTCCATCAGGCGCTGTCGCATCGTCCTACAAACTTAACTGCAATCTAGTATTGACATCTAGTTCTAGTAATACCTACAGTTTATTTGCTAAAACACCAGAAATCAATATGTGAAAAAAATGTTGGTAGATAAAGAATGGGTCGCTGGCAATTACAATCATCGCGATAATGAAAACTAACTCGCAAGTCGTTATAGAATTAATAAATCATTTCAAATATAATAAATATTATCCAATTTTAATACACTTTATCTGCCTCATAAAAATAAACAGTATCCAATTTTATAAGATTTTATACAATTATCTGGTGACATATGTATGTATACCCCTACAAGGTTGATTAATGACCTGATGAGAGTCGCTATGGCACCACTTGAGGGAGGCATATATCTAACAGTGAAAGTCTTTTGGTTGAAATGATGATGATGATAATAAGAAATTATATATGTATAGGCAGTATGACCTGATTAATAAACAAATAAAATAAATCAATAGTCCTTTATAAAAAAAATATGATCATTCAAACATGAATATCGTTATGCACAAGGAACAAAGACGAGATGTGAAAGTAACTAATACCAAAATTCTGACAAAAATAATACGGACACTATGTATTATTTTTGTCAGAATTTTGGTATCTAATGACAGATAATTGTTGTGTCATGAGTGAAATAATTGTCACACTAGTGTGGAGTATCAAAAGTGTCATAAGTCATGAGACATGTCATGTAACTATACTTGATCAATATGTGTAATTCATCATTCATCATCATTATTTTAGGCGAAAGACGTCCCTTGTTGGACATAGACCTCCCCCAAGTGTCGCCACAATGAACGGTCCTGAGCGTCCCACATCCATCGGATTCCCGCAACCCTTTCTTACCCTTATATGAAACTAACCAACAATAATGAAGATATGGTTTACAATACAAGCTTATTCATTCATCATTGTAATACTTTAGTTATGAATTACAAGTAATTTATAAAATTATAGCTACATGTGTAAAATGTTTGCATGGTGACAGCCGCAGGATTTCACTAAATGAAAAAAATAGAGGACCAATCGATGTGATGACACTTGATGACGGCCACTCGATGACTGTCCGACAGATGGTGATAGTGAAGCAAAAATCAACAGTCACAATAAATGGTAGTTTATTCGTTAATCATGAGACTTGAGATCAAATTATTTGCGATAAAACTAATAAGAAAACCGCGTACTTTAATACTATAGTGAAAATCTTTCTTTTTTCCTTATAAACACCACAATATTACTATCAGGACTCATTATGCTCCCTTATCAATAGCTAGACCCAAATAATAACCCAAAAATTTCCATAAAAACGCAATTGTTTCCACACAATCAGTTTCTGGATCTCCTAAACACACTTATGACGTCACATGCTAGCAACGTGGTCAAAACTAGAATTGTATTTAATTAGGCGCGCCATCGGTTGGGTTATTATTATAATTGTACACATAACAGGCCGTTATCACGCTACCTGCTTGCCTTTGATATTGATACACGCTAGGGATTTGTACACGTAAAGAATTTTTTTGGATATGGTATAAGATATTTTGATTTTTTGATACAGGACGGTGTTGAGAATTGCTGTATGTTTTAAGGACTAAAAGTGATAAGAGAACATGTTGCAGTAGGTGTTTTGTTGTATAATTGAAACAATCAATATTAATATTTGTCGCAAGGGTAATTCCATATATAACTTTTGGTAGGAGACGCTTAAACATCCTGATGATTTCATCGAGTCATCGGAGAGCCTTTCGTCAGAACACGAGTAGGAAAGCGTCCAGACGTCGTCCACATAATTAGACATGGCAATCACTAACCTAGAAAACTTTATACAGACTGTGCACCCAGGTTTGGTTCAGCAAAGGCAATCGGACGGCTTCAATCTTCAGTGTTTGTGGAGCGTCTCTCCACAGACCATTTATTTATGAAATAAATAAAATGTATAAAAAAAAATGGCCGTCAACACGCCAAGAAGAAGATAATAATGAAATTTTATCTAATATTAATTTATTTATATAAATAGAAAAATTTTTGATTTCATCAGTCAATAAGTAATCAAAACAAGCCATAGTAAGTATTTTGATGATATTATTTATAATTCAAGTGACATAAGAGATGAATTGAGATGGTAGGCAATCGTAAGTGTAGCTCAAAAAGATTGAATTATCAGTATTTTGTATATAACGTGCGCGTGTAATAAATTCATAGCAGAGAACGATGAAATAAACAAAATACGAATCTGCAACTAATAAATAATAGTTATTTGTAGAAGAGTGCAAAGTTGCTTTTTGACCGCATGTTCAATTTAGATGATCGAGCAAGTGAAGGATTCTCAAATTTAAAAAAAGAAAGATTTAAAAATTTGAATCCTGAGCGTTAGCAATCAAAAGAACACTAGGTGAAAAATCTTTGAACTCGAATGTAACACGTAAATTTTCATCCCATCGAGCGAGGAAATGACTAAATGCAAAAACTCGGGTGGATAGGTTTAATGATGTTTTGAATTCACAAACTTAGTACCTACATAACTCTTCTTCTTCTTCCTGCCCTTGTCCCGTTTTATTTGGGGTCACCGCAACACGGAAGAGTATTTTTGCTCTTCAATAACTTAGTACACACTATGTTACTAAATTAAATTTACTTTGCCGCTTTTATAAAAACTGCTTTTGCACTCAGATATTGAAGAACAAAAATACTCTTTCCGAGATGGGGAGATGAAAAAACATTTTTAAAATTTTGCTACGAATTAGCAAGCAAAAAAAAAATCATTTTAACGAAAAATCCAATAAAAAAATTCAGTGAACAATATTTAAAAATATATTTTGCAAAACAACAGAGTAAAGCAGTGTAACAGAACAAAATCTCGTAGTAATTACTTTTGATTAAAACGGATTCAATCGAATTCTCCAATAACAAGTTAATCTGATATAAACCGGTCGCAAATAAAATTATCTGCTTAAGAAATTCATGAATTTATTAAAAACAGATTCCTTCGTAATACGTTTGGAAAGTCTTGAATAAGAACGCAAATTCCTAACATTTTCAATATAGGATAAAAGTAAATAGTTGAAGAGTTGTATTGTTGAAGAGCTCTTAGTAAAAGAGCTTATTCAGGGAAATTCTGCTATCCATATTTTCTACCATTAAGAAGCATTGCTGCGTATAAATGATCAGTGTATTTATAGTGCCGATTTTAGAAATTGATAATTTCATAATAATCAGTCTTCTTGATGATATTTCAATCTACGTTTGGCCTACTTTTTTAAGACCTTTTATTATCGTAGGAATCCTACATCAGTGATATGGCCAGCCGAGGATTGACATATCATCAAACGATAACGTTTAAATGATCTGGCCACTTTTAGTTGGCCATATCATAAAGTGATCAATTCTAAGGTCTGGACACGGCATCATGTATATTTTACAGACACATGGGAAATTGTAGCGTCTGAAGCCAGAAAGCAGAGAGCTAGGGAGTTATGTTGCTAATTACCTGGGTCATGGTGGTCTGACAAGCAACTGTTCTAATTAAAATGATATTCAACGGGATACAATTAAATTAGCAGCCAACCCAGATACATGTAGTAAGAAAAAAGTAAGGGCAATGATGATATGACAGCAGTCTATCTAGCTATCTCTAGGATAGTCATTAATCGTCTGACTGGCCTGTTGGTCAGTGACCCTGATTGCTATGCCGGAGGTCGTGAGTTCGATTCCCACCCAGGACAAATGTTTGTGTGATGAACATAATCATTTGTTCTGTGTCTGGGTGTAATTTATCTATAATATTTAGAAATATATAAGTATGTTTATGAGTTGTCTAGTACCTATAACACAAGCTCTGCTTAGCTTGGAACTAAACGCCGTTGTGTGATAGTTGTGGAAAAAAAAATATCCTTGATTTTCCTGGTATTGCAGACGTACATTATTAGGTACTACTTTTCACCTTGTGAGTCAAATAATAACTCAACACTGCTTTCAAAAAATGTAACAAAGGCACATGTTTGTCTGTACCGAATTTGTTGACTTGTACACACATCAACCCGCACTGTACTTACGTGGTGGAGTTTGGCCCCTTATCCTGGAAAAAGGAGGTCTGAGAACCGGCATTAGGAACTTTATAAGGCTGATTATGCTATGTTACATGCCAACATAAATATAATAAATATATCTTATTCTTTAAACACACCGTGTCAACAGTTTTTTTTTTCCACAACTATCGCACAACGCCGTCTAGTCCCAAAGATACTGTTGTGTGCAGTTGTAAAGATACTGTGTCCACATTGTAGCTAATTTGCCCCTTTGGCCTAAATCCTTCAGGGACAATTGGTACATTGAATAGGAATGTGAAGATTACCCCAGAAAACATTTCGTGCTATAAATAAAGTATTCCGTTATTTAGTGTCCAATATGCTTAATGTGAAGTTAATTGAATTAAAAGAAAAGGTGCTGCTTTCGGACTGAGTTTCATAGGAAAAAATAAAATAGGAGCTTTTTTACCGTTAAAAGTAAAATTGAATTCTTAAGAGTGAAATAGTTTTTTTTTAACTGGAAAATTATCAAATGATTCTTTTTGCTCTTAGTAGAGTGAACTCTTTTAAACAATCTCGCAGCCCTTGGACCCTACCATGACGTATTAAAATGTCAGGTGCGCGATGCCTACTGAGGTAATGGGTTGTGCGAAAGTATAACCCGGGGCGATGAAACAAAGGCAAAGAAGGAACAGCCCTCCTAGCCAAGTAACAACCGTTTCGCTTGCGTCGAACGCTTCGAGTTGGCCGCGTCGCCGAATCTTTTGTTCTGACCGCGTGACTGAGTGTTGAGGTGACGTCATTCCTGTACATTTGAAGCTTTCTACTAGCGTTAACTATTGCAGATTAGTAACTTGGCTAGGGGTACAGGAATGAGTTTTAGTGAGTAAAAGTCTGACACGCCCTTTCGTTTCGCCCAAGAGCGGGAGAAGTCATTGGATGATTTCCCACCTAAAAAAATGCGTGCAAGCGAGTATGATTGATGGAGCTATACACTTTATACATTATGTAGTGCTATCTCTTTAACGAATCGGTTGAAGTCATAAAATGGATTGCGTTATGAGCTTGTGGTACGGCTTCCGATCTGTTTTACACGAGTAATTTTTTTTTCGATTATCCAAGAAGCTAATTACTAAGTGGTAACTGCATCAGCTGCCTAAAGACATATATTTAATATAAAAAAAGCACAAGTGCTTTGCCAACCTAAAGAAAATGTAATAAAACCAACGTTGCTTTAAAAATGTGTCAACGACAATAATAAATTGAAATAGAAGCATAATAAACTCAATTCAAACATCAATAGCAAAGCTTTCATACCAACAATAAAATCACAGTATTAGCCAAACTCAGAATTTTGAATCTCGAAAACGTCCCTGGAAAACCCAGCGAACATAACTTTCTCCCCAAAAATCCATCAGTTGATTAATAGATATCCGGAATGCTTAGCGGAATTCCAGAATTTCTCACCAAACAACAGTTCTTCGAGCTCTGACTGCCGTATTCACTCGTATTTCGACCTCCTAGGGTTGGGCCTCCCTCCGAATAGAAATGTGTTGATTATTTACAAATAGCACAATTCCGTGATTCGTTGGCAGGTATTGTCCGTCCACGATTGTTGGCTTGTTTTATACCTGCATTATGATGAGCCTTTTAACTTCATTTCCTTAGAAATTTACTGGATTTCGAATTATTTAATCAAATTAAAGGTGTTACTTTGAGTGTTTGGAGTGATTTATTTAGCTGACATTTGGTGGAGTGGATTAAAATGAAGGGGAACTCGGTGTCCTTAGTCATTGAAATCCATTTAGGGATTGGCTGTACAAGGACCCTCTTTGTATTAAATAACAATAATTTACTAAATGATTGGTATAAGATTTTATAAACTATTTAAGCTGTATGCGACTATTTGTTCCATCTTTTTCAACTACAAAGGGTTGTTTTACTAACAGATGCATCTAAATATTTAGGCATAATTTACAATTTTAAGCCGCCAAAAATACTGCTGGCTAATAATTGACATTATGTAGCTTAATAAATTGTAGTTGGTACGTTTTTAATTCAGCCCGTTATTAATATATGTTCACTATTTTCATACATAATTTTCAAAAAATCAAAAAATTAAAGTAAATAAATGACTAGAAATTACTTACTTGCATGTAATCATCATTTAAATGCTCATAACAAAATTTTGAAGTCTATTGTATGACAAAGTTGAGCGCTTTGATTAGTATTAATAATTTTAGCTTTTTAATTAAGTATTTTTGTTTTATAGTAACTCTTTACTTTTTCTATTTTGTATTTATAATAAAGTGATGTAACTGTCATGCATGCAACCTAGCAATTTGAAATTCTACTTATTAATGGTAATCCCTGAACAGCGCTGTCGGCTTTATTATTATTTAAGATACGTATGCAATTATTTTCTTAATAGCGCGTCGCATAGTGTAGCTGTTTATTATTCTTTATCAATAAAATTAGATGTAAATATCACAAATCACCATACAGAATACAATGCCTCTTGCAACGCAATTTACAAAAAAGTCTTCATCAACTTGCAAAACAATCTCATTTAGTAAACTGCAGCCCATTTTCATGATATTCGTTTGATACACAATATTTTTCAAGTTGACTCCCACTATTCCCCGAGGAATGTAATGCACAGGTAAACATTTTACGAGCCATTTCAAAGTTGACAGGTATCGTTAAATGCATTCAAAATTGAGGATTGCAAGTTTGACGATAAAAAAAGTTTCAGCCGAAGCGAAAGCCGAATTATTTAATGATGGAAACATGAATTGTAGGGTGGATGTAAAAGTTGATTATGATTCTGGTTTATTACTAGAATGTGGAGTTACGATAAGTGGCAGCACCTGGATTGCTGAGACATATTCTCTTGAAGACGAAAATTTTATAAGTGAGCAAAGTTCGGACTACATTAAAATATTTTTAAACCGTTAGGAGAGTGTTCTGGTTTGCCATTTTCACCGCTAGTTCGTGATATTTTATGTTGAAATTCAAAGGCCAACCACATCACGTTTTTCTAGAGAACTCGATTTTTTTTTTGTGAGTCGAGTTTCTATCAGTTTCGATATCTATCAATGTCTATAGATATAAACTAAATAGTTCATGTTTTATTTACATTTTCTTTGTTTTTAAGAGGTGTTTGAGGTTTAAAAGGTTGAGCTGTTTAATATTTATAAATATATTCGTTGTAATAAAATTATAGTAAAATGGTAAATTATTTGATTGTCATATTTATATTCTTGGTTCAATGTCTTTATGTTAAAATGATTGCATTTAATAAATATTAACTGTTTAAATTTTTAATGTCATTTCAAAATTACCAAACACAGATATTTTGTAATGATTGTAAAAGAAATAATTCCATAGTGTGTCCATAATGTGGGTCATATCATTCATGAATATTACATGGAGTAATGTACACTTAGGAGGCGTTGGGTGCCATTTTAAATCAGATACGGGTCATTAATGCTCTTTGGTGGCAGTAAAAATTATACGTCCATGACAACTTTTTATGGCTTTCTTTTTTCAAATTATGTGGGTGTTTAATACGTTATATTTACGCCTCCATTATCCTTCATTTATACGGCAAGTTAATGCTCCTTTTTTAGTCATACGTCAATTAGTCGTTTTGGTTTGACTACTTGGCTGGTTACAGCAAACTATTTTCAGATTATGAACAGTTTTAGTTTTACTCTCTATGGACTGGAAATAAATATCATATATTGATCTTTTTTATATCTGTTCATAAAGAAGATCACAAATTGGCAAACGTGCGACCATCTCAGACTAGGTGGAACAACGATTACTGCAGGGTTGTTGCCGAATAAAAAAACTGAGATGAATGTCATATTATTGATAATCTATTTTCAGCTGTAATATTATAAGTTTCTTAATTGCTTATTAATACAAACTGAAAATCAGAAAACGATACGTTTGTGTATATCAGACACCGTGTTTAACAACTATGAAAGGAGTATCATCATATGAAATAGATATAATAGAGACCACAAAGGCTGATGCAGAGAGCAAAGGTACTCGTACAAAGGCCATATAGATATCGGATTTCAAATCCGTAACTATTAGAGCAGTTACATATTACAAAGTCTTTAGAGCCTGACGTGGAAATATGAAGACACAGAGTTACCTGTTCAGCAATTCAAGTCGAAACTGCATAAATTACTAGTGAATAAATGTTATTATAACGTCAAAGAGTATTTACAGGATAAAAATATAGATATTGATTTAAAATAGATTTGAATTAATAATTAAACGTATCACATCTACAAATTTTTAATAATGACCTCCTTTAAAAAAACCGTGATATAAAAATTAATCAAAAGTCCGTACACTTAGCAAACAACGTTTGTTTTGAAGTAGAATCAACAGAATTGAATGAAAAACACTTGGAAGCGTGTTATTTTGTAATGTAAACGAAGCACTTGAGTTGGACAATAGCTGTCGAAGATTGAAGCAGACCACTCGTTAGCATAGATTCAGATGGCATTGTTTGTTAGGGTTTAATTTTGAGGAAGTAGCGGTAGTGACATAGTATTTGTTTGATCAGTTACATACATAGGATGTAGAATGCAGATGGGTAATCTACACTAATATAATAAAGAGGTAAAGTTTGTTTGTTTCTTTGTTTTTGTGCTTATGGGAGGTAATCTTTGAAACTAATGGTCCGATGGCAAACATTTTAGCACCTGTAGAAAACAGTTTTATTCCTGAGTGGCATAGGCTATTTCATGTACGCGGGCGAAACCGCGGGCAAAAGCTAGTATTTAATAAAATACAAATGAAACGTAAAATTTTACATAAAAAACAAACTCAAGATTACCCTCAATCGCCGTCGCCGGGATTCTGATTCCGATTTCCGGCCAACGTAGACGCGGGCCTGCGGACAGTGAGCAATGGGTAGCTCACTGTCCGGCCGTCCGGTAACTGTCCGGACCAAGCCCAAGTCGTCGACGGCGCACACTGTTCCCGCGCGCCTCAAGGAGTTGTCAGCAACAGCAGGGCCCCAGCCGGGTCGAAGCCTACTGGGGCCAGGGTTATCCGAAAGGGCACTCGAGCCCCGGTATGAAGGCTAGAAGGAACGGGGTGGGTCTTTTAGTCAGTAAGAGTCTGACACTATCTCCCACTCCGCCCAAGGGCGGGGGATGTCAATGCATGATTTTTTCCCACCATAAAAAAAAAGATTACCCTCAATGTGAAAGGCACATTTTTGTAGATGATGAAGAACTTAAGATGCCCCGTAAAAAAGAAGTGATGAACTGTATATATATATATATAGCAATTCGTCTCGAACTACTTTAAATCACAGATGCTGTCACAAAAAACGTATTTTGATTTAATTAATATTTTTTTATATTCTTTGTTTCAGACATCATCTTTACGCTAATGTATAATTTAATGAAGTGTGTGTTTCAACCTGCTAAAAAGAAATTCAGGATGATTTCTTTTTTCTTTCATATTATTACTATGTACGTTCAAGTTTAAACGTTGAACAGTTCTCGTATCGTTTGTCTAAAAAGTCAGATGACTTGGGAATTTTGTACAATATTTGATCATTTGGATGGGGGATGAGCTGCTCGCGTCCGTAGGATTTACTTGATTTCTGACCACCCTACACGTGTCCCCTGGGTAGTGCTAAACGAGCAGTAAACGCGGTGGTAGGCCATAGCATCGGCTGCCGGCTTTAAAGTTACCACCCACCAGACAAAGCCATGCCGCCAAGCGATCCGTCGTGTTCCGGCGTGATGTCTGGTGAAGCCGTACGGTGGAATTTGGGTCTGAGCAGTTGTGTTGCGATGTATACCGGTTATGATGCACCAGTTGTTGTTGCGTCGGAGGTTTGATCGTGGAGGGTAGCGGGATCCGAAGCACGGTGCTCCGCTGGCCGACCGTAGGTAGTTGGGGGCCCAAGTAGTGTGCCAGCCACACACGAAAGGCTGCCCCGCCAACTGCGAAAAATCCCAGGGTGGCCCCATCGTGCCGGTTGGCGACCGGGTGAGAGGACCCGATGGCGATCCCTGGGGGGGTTCGGGCGTCCCCGCAGTCTCCAGATCAACCCTCCACTGGCGCAGCAACTCTGGTTTGTGTTGTCGAGGTTAACATCGCATCACCTCGCTCATCTGCCATATTCCACCATTCCTATTCACTCCAAATTAAAAAATCAATGAAAGGTAAAAAGAGAAGCAAGTGTCAACAGCGGATGCACGTCCTCTCATTCAAAGTGCACCTCTCAAACATTAGAGGACTGCACTCCAATCTCGATGCGGTCCACCACCATCTAGAGACTGACAAGCCACACTTGCTTTTCTTGACGGAGACGCAGATTAGATGTCCGGCAGATGCGGCGTACCTCAACTACCCGGGATACTCATTGGAGCATCATTTCCTGCAGCGTGCCGGGGTCTGTGTGTACGTCCGTAATGACATCTGCTGTCAGCGTCTCCGTCACCTTGAGGACACAACTCTTTCCACGCTATGGCTGTTGGTGGACACTGGCATGGACAAAATTGTCTATGCCTGTGTCTATCGATCGCACAGCGGTGATCAGGAGACAACTCGAATGTTTGACCACCTTAGTGAGGCCGCCGATAAGGCTCTGCATCGGCACCCTGATGCGCAGCTCGTCGCTCTGGGGGACTTTAATGCCTGTCACCAAGACTGGCTTTTCCCGTACCAGAGGACCGACCATGCTGGGAGAGAAGCGCGAAACTTTGCGGTATCGATGGGCCTGTCCCAGCTGGTGAAGCAAGCGACTAGGGTGCCTGATGTAGCTGGTCATACTGCCAACTGTCTGGACCTTCTGCTGACCACCGATCCAGACAGATGTATCGTAACAGTTTCTTCACCACTTGGAACTTCAGATCACTGTCTGGTGAAGTCTGTATCGTCCTTCTCCCCACTTGACTGCGACTCTCGTGGTGAACGGCGAATGTGGCGATACAAGTCAGCAGATTGGGATGAGATGCGTCACTTTTTTGCGTCTTACCCTTGGCAGCGGGTCTGCTTCTCTTCTAAGGATCCGTCGAGGTGTGCGGATGCTGTGTCCGATGTGGTGCGTCAAGCTATGGAATATTTCATTCCTTATAGTGACGTACCCATCGGAAGCTCAGCTCACCCATGGTTCAACGCTGATTGCGTTCAAGCTGAAGAGCGGAAGCATTCGGCGTTTCTAGCCTGGGTTGACGCTCGTGACCGCAAATCTCCGGATCTGAGCTCAGCAAAGAGAGCCTTTAACCGTGCTGCCAAGTCCTACAAAAAGGCACTAAAGAAGGCTCGCTTTGACCGCATTGCCCATATTGGCACAAAGCTTTCTGCACAGCCATCCGGTAGCAGAGCTTTCTGGTCCCTTGCCAAATCGGTCGAAGCGAACTTCTGTCGGCCCACATTGCCTCCGCTGGTTAAACCTGACGGAACACTGGCTCATACGGCGAGAGAGAAAGCAGGTCTCTTTGCATCTCTCTTCGCCCATAATTCTCGTCTTGATACTGGCAGTGCTACTCCACCGACTCTACCTCACTGCGACACTTCGATGCCCGAAGTTCGCATAAGGAACAAAGAAGTTCTGAGAGCACTGTGTCGTCTAGACGTGAATAAAGCTAGTGGACCAGATGGTATACCAGCGATTGTTCTCAAGGCTTGTGCGCCCGAGTTGTCTCCTATATTGACACGCTTGTATCGCCTCTCGTTTAGGACTGGAATAGTGCCCAAGTCCTGGAAGCTTGCCAACGTGCAACCCGTGCCCAAAAAGGGCAGTCGTGCCGATCCTACCAACTATCGGCCGATTTCGGTAACCTCCATACTCTGCAAGATTATGGAGCGTGTATTGAACTCGCGCCTCATGGCATACCTAGAAGGTAACGATCTCCTCAGTGATCGACAGTACGGGTTTCGCCGCAATCGATCCACTGGGGACCTACTAGTGTATGCCACCCACTTGTGGGGCGAGGCCCTCGAGAAGAATGGGGAAGCAATTGCTGTCTCCTTAGATGTCTCGAAGGCCTTCGACAGGGTATGGCATGCTAGCCTCTTGAGTAAGCTTCCAGCATACGGCATTTCTCCTGGTCTGATTAACTGGGTAAAAGACTTCCTGAGAGAACGGTCTCTTCGAGTTGTTGTCGATGGATGCTCATCAGAGCCCATGACGACTAATGCCGGAGTTCCTCAGGGGTCAGTGCTCTCTGCAACTCTTTTCCTGCTGCATATTAATGATCTGCTGATGCCCGGTATATATGGGTATGCAGATGATAGCACAGTTGTAGAGAGATACCTGCCAGGTGCTCGGGCTAGTAAAGAGCAAATCCGGTCCGAACGAGAGGCTATGGTAGAGCGTACGAATACCTCGCTTCAGGCAGTCTCCAAGTGGGGCGAAACCAATCTGGTGGGATTCAACGCCGCCAAAACACAGGCGTGTCTGTTCACCGCCAAAAGGAGCCCGTTCACCTCGGCTCCTACTTTTCAGAATGTATCTTTGGATTGTACCGACCGCCTTCAGCTCTTGGGTGTCGAAATTTCCTCCGACCTCAATTTTGGGCGGTTCATTGAGTCCAAAGCCAAAGTAGCTGCTAGGAAACTAGGCGTTCTCGCAAAAGTCCGGCGGTACTTCACACCGAGACAGCTTTTAATTTTATACAAAGCACAGGTCCGATCGTGTGTGGAGTACTGCAGCCACATATGGGCTGGTGCTGCAAAGTGCCACCTGGCAGCTTTGGACTCGGTGGAAAGGCGTGCGAAGAGGCTGATTGGTGATCCAGATTTGGTTAAGTCCAATCTTCAAAGCCTTGAGCACAGGCGTAGGGTAGCCAGCCTTTCGGTGTTTTACAGATTGCATTTTGGAGAATGTGCGCAGGAACTGCATGACTTGATTCCGCCATCACATTTCTATCATCGGACAAACCGACGCACGGCGAGTATCCACCCTTACGTTGTTGAAACATCTACGGTCCGGACTAAGCGTTTCGCCTCGTCATTTATACCGCGTACTTCGAAGGACTGGAACAGTCTGCCTGCTGCGGTCTTCCCGTCCGATTATAATTTGGGTGTCTTCAAGGCTAGAGTGAATAGGCTCTTAATAAACTAGTGCGCCTCACCATCAACGATTGCATCACTGCTTACCATCAGGCGGGATCGCAGTCAAGTACTAGATTATAACAGATAAAAAAAAAAAAAAAAAAAAAATTTAAAAATATTTATATCGATACTTTTTATAAGGCTTTTCTATTAGTAAAAAAATATCAAGATCTCATAATCAACCTTAATTATTGAGCCAGTGTTGACTAAAAATACCGGCACGAATCTTGAGCGCTCGTCGAAAGAGTCAGGATCAATTTGCACATCGTACACATCGTTGAGCCAATCACTGTAACTACTAAGATGTACTCCCAGCTCCCGCGTCTTTTTTTTTTCGATGGTAAAAATCATCTTATGACAACCCCCGCTCTTGGGCGGAGCGGGAGATAGTGTCAGACTCTTACTGACTAAAAAACCCATCCCGTTTCTTCTAGCCTTCATACCGGGGCTCGAGCGCCCTTTCGGATAAATCCTCCGGGCGTTCCACACAGTGGCGACACCCGGGCGTCACTTCCGCTTTAATTCGGAACAGGAACCTCCCGAACTTGCCATTTCCGGTGAGGACCTGTGTCATGCGGAAGGTAACGACGCCGTGAGGTCTTTCCAGCCACGCCTCAAAGAGGGGACTTATCGCCATAATTCTGGTGTGCCTATGACGAGGTTGCGATAGTCGCTGACGCCATTCCACCATGAGATCCCGCCGGAGCTCTGTCCCCCACACCGCGACCTATCGCGGCAGAGGACTTTCACCCCGGCGTTGCATCCAGCTCCCGCGTCTCACTTCATACATTCTAAAGAGACCCATTACTTCACTTCTCATTCAAGTCTGCGTGATTTCAAGTTCAAGTCAGCGCTCAAGATCCGTGCCGGTATTTGTACATCAGATTTCATTTTACCTTAATAATTACTGAAGTCGTTAGACTTTTTAGACAGACTCTAATACTTTGTTACCTCATAGTCACTTGAAAGCAAGCTAAACTTCTGAGAAGCAATTTGAGATTTTATGTTTTTCAAAAGTATATTTTAAATAGAATTTTGAAAAGTAGATCAAAGAGCTGTTAAGGCGTATAGTCCCTTGAACCATCTGGCCGAAATTATGTGAACGCAACTCTCGCACTCGCCTATGCGGCAGTACGCAAATCTGTGCATTTATTTGCGGCCAGCAGCGCCCTGAAAGCGCTTTAAATCCATTTTCTCTGCGAGATATTGATTAATTTACATATGCAATGTTCACTTTGAAGAATATTTAACCACCAATTTTTATGTGTAAATTTTTTTCTAAAGGTCCAAGCCGTTTCGAAGGAGTAGGGAAAAGTTGCGAAATTGCTAATTTTTTTTTTTTGACAAAAGTATAATTGCACGAAAAAATCAAATGTTGATATTATTGTTCATGAATCTATAATAAACATATATTTTTTCCAAACCAATTGACCTAGCCGTTACGGAGGAGTAGGCCTCAGAAAATCACTGTTTTATGGCACTTTTCGGGCGCTTGGCCCTTATGCTATTGTGAGGTCGAAAGTTACCCGAAATGGTTTGTGTAACATGACCAGTGTCACTAGAAGGTTTTAGAGTGGCGAACGCACATTGTAAAATGCAACAATAGAAGGCCACCCACAAGATGGACCGACAACTTGGTGAGAGTAGCGGAAATTCGGTGGTTGCGAGACGATCTGTCGTTGTAGCCACACTTGGGGGAGCCTTATGTCCAACAGTGGACGTCTTTCGGCTGAAATGATAATGATGACGACCAGTGTCACGCCTTTTTACTCCACGCATTGACACACTGACACACTGCGTCAACACTGTAATAATATCTAGATATTGCTTACCACTGTTTTTTTTTAATCCGTACTGTCAGTTGCTATACAGTAAACCGCTTTCCTCTTTCATTTAAACCAGAAACTGTCACTCTAAACTTTCAAGGGGTTTTGTCGTCAATGCCACTCCGGTTTGGCAGCCTCTGGATCAACCTGTAATACATAAGTGATCAAACTTAAATGGGTTTTTTATAGCTACACCGATTGTTTTTTTTTATTGGATAGAAAATTGGATAAGTTTTGGTATGAGATTTTAAAGTAAACAAGATAACAGTTAAGATAGCTTTCTTTGAGGCTCCTGCAGACGGATGTGACGCGATAACACGACAAATATGCGATTACACATATGTGTAATTGCATATTCTAGGAACATATTTATGTAGAGATGATCCTACAGGTACTTATGTGAAAAAACCGTTGTTACATCGAACATATCTGTAGTAAAGCTGTTAAAGTAGCATAACAGTGAGCGAAAGGCTTCATGTTAAATTGGCGACTATTAAGATAGGCACGATTTATCTCTTGCATTATTGTAGCGACAATGAATATGTCACCGAGATATTTGTAAGACAATAATATCATTTAAAAGAGTGTTCATAGAGTTTTTTGCACATTCTTCTCAATATAGATCTACGCTTTGGAATATGCAATTAGTATCACTTTTCTGCCTTACTGATTTCTTGGATTGAGTAATCAATATTTCATTTTTTTCGAGAGCAGTTTTATGTACAATTATTTGTAAAGCAGATATTATGATAATTCCAGGAAGGGTTATTGACCTAAAAAGAAATGCCCTGACCTTTTTGGTGTCCTTCAAAAAGGTCAGAAGCGTTGTCTTAGCAACGGGCGAATATATATATGTATATCTTATTTTTCTGTGTATATATAATTATGTAAGCTATAATTGTTAAGATGTCATGTTTAAAAAAAAGTTATACCATTTTAAAAATGATGTGAACGAACTTGATAAAACTCGTCACATTTTAAAAATAAGTTTTTTTCCTAGAGAAGACGCCAGAGTTCTGGTGATGGTAACATTATAACGCTGATTATGTTATATTTTGTATCAAAAGGCTTTCTTGTTTATTCTTTTTTTATTTTATTTAACTCTTTGAATGCCGTAATTAGAGACAATAGAAAGACAATTGCTTATGTCGAACTGTGTAACTTAAGACATTCAAAAGGTTAATATTAACTAGTGCTTGTCTTCGATCCCACCCGACGGTAAGGAGTAATTTAATCGAAGATGGTGATGCATACTAATTTATGAAGAGCCTATTCACTCCAGCCTTGCAAACACTTAAGGCACCTATCTAGATAAAGATAAAAGAAGACCGCAGAAGGCAAATTGTTGCAGTCCTTTGATGTACGCGGTATAAATTTAGAAGAATAATGTTATAATCCATATAAAGCCAAAAATTCTTGGAAATACTAAAATCCTCCCGAGATATGGAACCATAGTATTGAATCAAAGTTTCCGAGCTACCAGTACTAAGCAAATTATTTAAGATGTTCAAAATATAACCTTGATATTGATGATGATGTATCGGAATTTGCTTTTACAATGTAACACAATTCATAATTAAGGCATTCCCCACAGTCCAATGTATTATCTGCCTTCGAGTAACAAGGAGCGGTGTATAACTTTACCCCAGTTGCAAAGTTTTCATTCGTCCTCTGTCGTCATGCTGCCCTAGTACTTTGAGATAACTTTCTGTTATTTTACAGCAGTTATAAGTTCAGTTTTCTTTAGCTTAGTTTTTATGTTATCTACTGACCTTATTTCACACAGAAAACTAATCAAGAAAAGATTTATTAAATAAATTGTTTATTTTTTCTTTATATTTGAAGGTCCTTATTTGTGATACTTCAAATTGGAAACACAAGGTGGTGTTTTGTTTTAAGTACGATGACTTTCATTCGTCGTAGTTTTACCCCTCCTTTGACATTTACGAGTAAAATGTTTTATTAATTTTGTTACAGGAACAAAGGTGAGTTTCTAATCACAGGCTTTTTTATTGAGAAATCTTCAAATGATTCTTCACACTCTAACCCCCAATTTCTGATTTAAGCATTTGAAGTTGAGTATTTCTCAAACTCTACTTTAGCCTTAAAACATGTCAAAATTTTGCACTTAAGTAAGGTTTAAGACGTTCTTAACTCAAAATTACTCATTTCAGAAACCCGCCGTAAATGCTCTAAAAGGGAATGTCAGATTTTTACACAAGTACGAGTAGTTATACTCGTGTTTCTTTGCGTTCCACCCTTGCGCCATTTTTTATGCGGGAAATCATCCAAGGACATCTCGCCCTTGGGCGGAGCGTGAGGGTGAGTCAGGCTTTTACTGACTAAAACCAATTCCTAGTTCCTTTGTTGCGTTTCATTCCAGGGTTAGAGTTTTCCGTTCTGAAGCGAACCCATTGCCCATGTAGGCTTCAACCCTGCTGGGCCCCTACGGTTTGCTGACATTTCATTGAGACGCGCATAAAATACTACGCGACGTCAAGAACTCGGGCTTGGTCCGGACAGTTACTGGATGATCCGACGACGAGATTGGTAATGTAAGGCCTGCCGTCTGATTGGATCGAGCCTGAGACGTCAACGGTACGTAGGTTTCCACGTGCGCCTCTAAGAGATGTCAGCAAAACCGTAAGTGTCCAGCAGGGCCAATACCCGCTAGACACAGGTATGGTGTTAGTTGGTAAGTCTCACACACCCACGCCCTCTACTCTATAGTGGGAGAAGTCATGGTAATAAATGATTTTCAACCAAACAAAATAAAAACTGATTTTGTTGTTCATTACGTGTTAGTGATTGAATGACTTCAACATCAGACGGGATATTGAATCACATTACATACCTGTAAAGTTTTTCATTTCTATTACCTAGTATTGGTACATACAATCTGCCAGATCTTCTTCTTCTTCCTGCCCTTATCCCATATTATTTGAGCAATGGGTAGCTCTCTTTCCTGCCGTCCGGTAACTGTCCGGACCAAGCCCAAGTCGTCGATGCGCACACTCTTTTCACGCGCCTCAAGGGGTTGTCAGCAACAGCAGGAATCCAGCTGGGTCGAAGCCTACTGAGGCCAGGGTTAGTTTCGAAAGACAGCTCGAGCCCCGATATGAAGGTTAGACCGAACGGGGTGGGTCTTTTAGACAGTAAAAGTCTGACACTATCTCTCGCTCCGCCCAAGACCGGGGGTTGTCATTGGATGATTTTTCCCTCCATCAAAAAAAAAAAACCCCATATTATTTGGGGTCAACGCAACACGTTTTTTTTCATCCATTCTGTCTTATCACTCGTCAAACTATCACTGACTCCCTTTTCTTTCCTATCACTCCTCACACGATCCATCCATCTTTTGCCTCTTCATCCATCTACATACAATCTGCCAGATAAACTATCACAATGTTTGCGTATCTAAAATGAAAACCAACAGTATATTCATTCTCTATTCCCAGAAAAATAAAATGAATAAATTAAAACATCATACGATCATAACAATACACGTGAAAACCAATCTAATCGCAATAAATATTCATATTTTTGTTTTCATTTAATTATTCCGGTTCAAATTAATTTCGATTCGAAATAAATTTGAATTCTCACAATTCAAATTATGTTTGTAAACACTAACAAACAATTCATTTTACGCTTTTCTATTTGGAACTACTAAATATGAATTATGTGGATATTTGTTAATCCTTACTAACAAATAATTTGTTTCATGCCCTAATTGGTTATTGGAACAAGTGACTAAAACATTACACACCTTTTATAAAAGTAAAATTATATAAGTATTTGTTTGTCTTTCGTCTTTTTCTTTTGCGTTATTAGTTTATAAGGCATAAAGTTAACCCATGTCTTGAATTAGCATAAACGTAATCAGGTTCTAGTGTTTTCACTGCTAGGACTCAGAATGTCTTTCTAAGAGAGGAAATGGGCCGTAATACCACGTGTTCTTTGCCTTATAATGTCAATGTCACATGTGTTCGAATTTTTGGTTCTAGAACATGCCAGTTTCCTAACGATTTTTTTCTTCACCGTTTTAAGAGCAGTGCTGATGAACTACAACAGGTAAATCGGGGTCGTTATCTCTGGACCACCACTGGGATAGAGCATACCATTTTTAGCACAGGAGTAGGTTTTCTTGGAATAATTTATTAGAACTTACTTTGGCGCAAGCAAAACCGCTGACAAAAGCTATTTATTTATTAATAATGCTTACATTTCTACGTAATTAAATGTTTTACTGAATATTAGTTTGTGGGAAACATAACATTAAATCCCTAACATTTTCGAACCCGTATTGGTATATTTAGCTGGCTGCTAGCGGGTTCACCCGCGCGAATGTAGAATGTAATCCCAAGGAAACATATTCTCGAGACCAAAAGTATCTTGTGTTCATTCCAGGACATGATCTACCTGTGTGTCGAATTTTATCTAAATCCATTAAGCGGTTTGAGCGTGAAGAATTATCAAACATACGTACACACACCAGTTTTCGCCTCGACAAAAACAAAACTCAAATATACGTAACGACAATATATATGTCACTAAACTAATTTTATAATGTAGTGAGATACATCGTCGCTTTGTATTTTTTAACTAAAATAATTACTCTTTCACGTATTAAATGAAAACCTAACCTAGTGTATTTTATTTGTAGCATTTATTTTTTAGGAAAGGTATATAGTTAAAAAAAAAATTAAATGTTATTAGAGCATATACTATAAGTATAAAAAGTATAGCAATCCACAGGGTCCTTCAGCTGCCCTTTTTGCTACGGTAACTCCTTCTAAAAATCTACAGGACTGATAGACGTCGGCCCTAACTGGCTCTGTTTTTACAGAAACTAAAATTTCATCAGCTTAGAATTTGTTCTAAGCTGATGATATTTTAGTTTTCCTAAAATCTTTGGAAGAATCCAAGATTAGAAGGCCTCCCACAAGGTGGACCGATGACCTGGTGAGGGTCACTGAAATCTGTGGATATAATGTACAGGACAAGGGCGGATCCACGGGGGGTCATAAGGGTCATGACCCCCCCTGGGCTAGGTCCAGGACGTAGGTGGATCACTAATTAATATTTTTAAACCTAATGTTTTTAATTTTTTTTTTTGTCACAAGCGCCCAAGTCGTCGACGGCGCGCTCTGTTTCCGCGCGCCTCAAGTAGTTGTCAGCAACAACAGGGGACCAGCCGGGCCAAAGCCTACTGGGGCCGGGGTTAGCTCGGCCCCGGGATGAAAAGCAAGAAGGAACGGGGTGGGTTTTTTAGTCAGTAAGAGTCTGACACTATTTCCCGCTCCGTCTAAGGGTCGATGTCATTTGGATGATTTTACCCACCAAAAAAATAACACGACTATGTGACCCCCCCTGGCGTCAAAGCTGAATCCGCCCTTGGTACAGGACCGGTCATTATGGCGACACTTGGAGCAGGTATATGTTCAACAGTAAACGTCTTTCGGCCGAAATAATAATGGCAATCCTTCACTTAGGCTACGGGTCGACTTCTCCAATAAAGCCGACTAATATATCAAAGCTCTTGTACTTTTTGATTTCATAATTGAAACATAACCTTATGAGAATAGATAAAGTTACTTGGAATGCTTAGAAGCCGACTAGGTTAAGCAACCAAATTCTAAGAACGTACAAAACTTTACAAACACAATAACGTAACTTTTCAAGGTTCCTATCAATTTCCTTGGAAACCTTTTAGAGAACTGTATAATTAAGTACAAATCAAACAATAATTGAAGGCTTCAATTAATTTAAAAGTGGTTAAATTAAAATGAACATTATTAAATCGCGGATGAATTTATCAGTAAATTCGAATGTAAAAGTTCCGGTAATATTGGAAGCTTTGGCATTTGGCAGGTTTTACATGGAATCAATTTCAACAAACGTAAGGTGAGGTGGTTCACGGTTGATTGAGGTGGACGGACGGTTTTCCCAGAGTCGTTAGTAGTTAGTGGTAAGGTAGATGCTAGATAAACGTGTAATAACGGTCATTGATCCCTACATTTGTTGACATTCTTAATTTAAAAAACGGAAGTAAAGACATAAAGCCGTCTTGAATCGACATACAATGTACCATGATCCTTTACATGATCTAGTAATGAAAGGTTAATTCATTGTTTGTTTTTCGGGTACCTACGCAGAGATATAAGGAAAAGGTCAATGTACTTAATTGCATGGTTATTTGACACCTTCTATAGTAGCTAGGTAATCTAGGTAATCAGTCGTTTCTCCTTCAAAGTTAAGGCACACATTCGAAAGGAATATATACACCGTTAAATTTTGATCGTTTTGATCTCATGGAGGGTCGATCCGGTACATGAAACACTATCGATTTGTAAAGATAAAATTAAAAAATAAAGTACCTTTTTTTCAAAACTCGTATCAATTTACGCATGTACAAAATTAATTTCTTTAAGAAAACATCAGTTGAGCGGGTGTACAATATAATGTTTCATTAGTGCATAAAGTTTTAGTAAACATACATTTTTACTATTTTTATACATAGGCTCGCTTTTAATCAATATCTCACTTGATCGTAAGCGATAATATGGCCGACGATGAAACACGTTTGCCTAGAAGTAACCTTTTCACTCTTGACTTAGAGACCTCAAAGTTACCTCTTGGCTATCAGGAAAAACAGACTCTGGCAGGGAATTCTATTCCTTAACTATACGCATAAGAAACGTATCACCAAAATGCTTTCTACGCATGGGTGGGATGGCTACCATGTACAGATGGTGCAATGCCGTTCATCTAGTGGTCAGATGATGATGGAACGGACTTAGTGGAATGAAATTGTGCAATTCTGATTATGAAATTATGCCTCCCTGAATGTAAGCGATAGAAACGGTTTTCTACTTGGCTTGGTCTACAGGCTAGCTACTTGACGTCGATGCTCAAGACTTTGGAGTGAAACTAGCATTTCAGGGCCCCGGGTTTTCCTTTCAGAAGCCCATGGCTCTAATAATAAGGCTCCGAACCTGCCCTCGACCCTTACGGTTTTGCTGAGATCTTCTTGAGGCGCGCGTGCAATAATACGCGCCGTTGACGACATGGGCTCGGTCTAGATAGTATCAGACGGTCGAATCATGAGCTGCTCATTGCTCGCCGTCCGCAAGTCTGCGCCTGCGGTGGCTGGAAATTGGGATTGGGGTCCCGGCGGCATTATTGCTTCGCAGAACGAGGCAATCGCCTACGATTTAATAACTTTCGCATCATGTAACTCAATATGATTTAAAATAGTGTCCAAGGAGTTTCTTGCACGTTCTTCTTCATAGAGATCTACGCTGTAGAACTTGCTATTTAGCTTCACTTGTTTGACTGACTGACATTTTGACAATTCAAAAGTGCTTGTAATTGGTCTATTTGAAATAAACGTTTCTGATTTCATTCCTCTCCGTTCCGGTCCATTTGGAGTTTTGAATCGACAAGTGTAAAAATAAAACCTTTGGTTTCCCCAAAAAGCTTCAAAATGCAAAGTTACTGGAATATAGCCAGGCTTTGGACGCTAATTGGTCCTCTTGGTATCTGCATTCCGAAATCTAGATATACCGAACAAACATTCGTCTAGTATAACTGGAAAAACGTTCACATCTCTACCAACCCTTTAGGGATTACGAGCATGATGTTACGTTATTGCCTCCTCACTTTGACCTTTTGTAGTTTCGCGAATTCGTTTGTTTTCCTTGTTTATTTATCTTGTAGTTTGATGGCCCGTAATAACATGATTTATCATGTATCCCACAGAGAGTTGCTCACGAGAACGCCTCCCGTTGTTTTAATGAGCAGATAAAAGTGGGTAATCGAGGTAATATAATCTGTGTGTAAAGGAATGAGGTCTTAATAGATTAATTAATTATTTGTTGAGTGATGAAGTGTTTCCTAGTCTGAGGTTTTCGAATTTTGAATCCAAATAACAAAAGACTTGGGACGTTTTGCTTTCAATAACAATCGCTCAACCTGTTGAAAGATTTTTTTTTTTAGTTACGAAAAACATCCATTGACATCTTCGTGCCCTTGGGAGAAGCGGGAGATAGTGTCAGACTTTTACTAACTAAAAACCCACTCCTGTTTCTTCGTTACCTTCCATAACTGGGCTGTATGTTCCTTTCAGAAAAAAATCTTTGGCCACAGTAAGACTTCGACCCTGCTGGGCCCGTACGGTTTGCAGTTGCTGACAACTCTTTTTACAAAAATTACTCACCGTCTGTAAGCCCGCGCCTACGATGGCCGGTAATCGGGATCGGAATTCCGGCGGCGGCTGAGGCGCTAAGCCTCACTCAATCGCTTCGGACCATGGCCTGTATACTGGCTCGACGCGAAAGATCATTGCCGCCGATCACCCCCACGAGGACACGACGGTGCTCTGCCCAAGTGGGACACACCTCTACAGTATGCTCCACCGTGTCCTCCAGGGGGTCCACACAATGGTGACACCCGGTCACTTCCACACGAATCCGGTGCAAGAACCTCCCGAAGTGACAATGTCTGGTGAGAACCTGGGTCGTGCGAAAAATGAGGATGCCGTGAGGTCTTCCCAACCACGCCTCGAATAGGGAACTTACCGCCATAATTAAGGCATGCCCGGCCCTTTGCAAGAAAATTTTAAATTTTATTTTATCTTATTTTTTATTCATTTAAAATTTCCCATATGTGTGAACTTTATTGGTCAGATTTTTTTGGATTGGATTCAAGATAAAAAAGATAAAATGCATCTTTTTTTTGGATACTCCACAATTGCGGCATAAAGTCTCCGTTTTAAGCAGTGGCTAGAGATGTACCACGTCCTCGAGGTCGACCTGGACTGAGGGTCGCGGAAATACTATGGATTCAAGGTGCACATGACCCATCGTTATGGCGACACTTGGAGGAGGCCTATGTCCAAAAGTGGACGGGTTGCAGCTGAAATTATGACGATGAATACACAAGTCACCCAGACCCGGAACAACAGTTTATCTATAGGCCATACAAATATTTGTTCCAATTTCCGCATAATTGGACCCGTGACACCCACACTCAGCCCACTTTAGGTCCACTTGAGAACTTTTGTGGACAACCGAAGTGTTATTTATGTAAACAATTAATGTATCGCCTAAGTTTGCAAGTTCACCAAAACCGGCTTCATTTAGAACTGACTGACTTCTTGATCGATTTCACCTAAGTAAAAGCCGAGAGTCATCAATAGGTATTAAAGTTAGTCAAGACCGTACCAGGAGGACTCGCTACTGCAACTCTTATTAGCTGTAATCAACAATGGCCGCCGCCAGAAAAGTCAAAATCATTAAAACTTCACGAGTCCTGGAGAAACTATTCAACTGTATTAGATTCCGCAAACGAAATTAATCAGAAAACAACGAAAGAACAAGAAAAACATAATGTGTTTCCTGATTGCTACAACTTAGGGTCTTTGAGTCAAAATTGAATAGGTTACTAAGTTTTCTAGGCAGCGCGCTCCATCGTCGGCTACATCATCGATTACCATCAGGTGAGGTAGTGGTCAAATGCGAGATTTCACATAATAATAAAAAGAAACATAATTTTGGCGTCGTCAGTCAAAAAACTAGAAGTAATTAACGCCTCGATCAAGACACCGTGTACATGGTGTCTTGATCGAGTCGCCTTTGGAAAACTAAAGCAAAGTCGTCTGCCGAAGTTAGCAGACAATCAACTGACAATGAAACTCTACTTCAAAATGATAAATATAATAAACATTTATAACGTGAGTCGATCACACCAATCTCACAAAAGGCAAAAGTTTATGAATATCAGTGTGTGGCTCATACAGGGAAACCGTTTTCGATAAAATTAGGCATACCCAAATAGAATGGGAATAGTACATAATTTTTTTTATCCCACGAGTACATTCCCTTACCATATTCTTTTTAAAACTTAGTCAATAATAATAATTAACAGATATTAAACTGTATTGTCTCAGCTTTGGCTAAAATATTAATGTACACACACAGCCTATATTATCATTATTCCTGTCAAAAACAGAGTCACGTGCGAATCTAAGCAGGAAAATATATGACAACTTCGGATTCTAAAACGGAAAATTATCAAATACACCTTATAAAATATACGAACATAAAGACATTTAATGAAAAACCCCCATTCAGTTAAATTACCCCTTTGTAAAAGCATACTGCTTTTATAATCTGTCGCTCGCATCAGTATTTAAATAGCGCGAAACACAATTTTATTTTTCAGGTCTCTTTGGGCATGCGCGGTGGGGCGCACAGTCCGATTCTCCCGGTTGTACTGTGCACACACACAGCAGCGTTCGTAGGTGATCGGACACGCACACAGTGACAAAATTGTACCGGGACGCAAATCACTGACGCGAGTCTAGGATCACTCACACACCAACATTGGTTGTATCTACACAGTCCACGGACTTCCACGCACACATTTAAACATTTACCCTGGCGATGCTGTGTTCGTTAGCCAGTTTTCCGCAAGGTGTCGTGCACGCCAGACGTGTTGTTACGCTTTTTGACGGTTGACATACGCCGAGTGCAACGAAATGTGACGTCGCTCGTAAAACACGGAATATCTGAAAGTGATAAGATTTATGACACATAATAGGGGTTGCCGGTAAAAGTTTGTGACAAACTTGTGCACTTAAAAACTTTGTACGGTTAATAGTTTTAGTGAAGTGTTTAGTGTGGTTTACTGTTAAGTGGAAATTATTATAAACAGGAAAGTTTTTACTTGAAGTGACTTCAGTTTATTTTTCTGGATTTATCAGGTAAGGGCAAATCAGGTATTTTACTGCATATTCTATCACAAGTAATGGTTAGTTAAAAAAACTTGGAATTATAAATATGTCTTCTGAAAAAATTTATATTTTAAAAATTTTAGACTTTTTCATAGATTTAATTACCTCTATTAGAATAATATTTCGAAATTTACTTCAATACAAATATAGTGCAAATTAATTTCAAAGTCAAGATTTTTTAAATATCAGATCAGATTTATACAACTGTTTATTTATTAAAAAAATTATACATTGTTTCTTGGAATAAATATTTGCAGTGTTTACGGTGTCAAAAAAAGGTTAAACGAACGATCAAAAATGAAATATTCCCAGAAACGAATCATACAAAATTGGACGAATTTCTCTTCGAAAAAACCGCAAAATGTATGCTTGTAAAATCGTTTTCGCAAGCAATTTCAGCACTTTCTAAGAACTGACGTTATAACTAATGGGTGCGGTTGTACCAGAATGTTAAAACCTTCACAGAACTTATTAGGTTTTCATCGATTTTTAACACTCGGCAATATTTCTCCTGAAGTGCCGATTGCACAGAATTGGTTCAACGAATTACTTGTACTTTAATTTTGTCGCAATCGGAAAGGTGATAATTCTCGGGATCGTTTTTATGGTTTCCGTGTTTAGAGACTTTTTCATCAATTTTGTCTTAACGCAAGGATTTTAGGGAAACTTCACTAAGGTGCTGTACTTATACTTGATTTTAAAGTGTATACTCGTAGATACATGCAGCTTCTTGCTCATTCTTCTCTACTGAGATCGTTGTTTTGAATAGGTCAAATAGTTTCCACTTTTTGATTAACTCCTTGAATACTCTGTAAACCGATTAATTGGAATGAATACTTTGAGTTTAAACATTTTACGAATTTCAAAATTGAGGTTTCACTCATTTCTGTAAATAGTATAAAATATAGTTGCGGGGCAGGATGTTCGAAGAAAAGATGGATGAATTGTATGAGGAATGATATGAAAGAAAAGGGAGTTAGTGATAGTTTGACAGGTGACAGAACAGAATGGAAGAAAAAAACGTGTTGCGTCGACCTCAAGTAATATAAGATACGGGCGAAGAAGAAGATAGTTGCGAAGCAGACTCCGATGCAGAAACTGTATTATTCTGATAAGGCTTTTAGATATGAGATTGATACAGCTATAAAAGAGGTCTTAAAAATGATGAATGGATCGTGTGAAACAAGACAATGATGATAATGACTAGGTAGGTGAATAGATAGATGATGACCAACACAAAGTTGTGGAAGATTAAGACTAATTATCTACCAATAAAGAGAATTATTGAGGAAAGCCCATGCATAATAAAAACTTTTGAATAAGTATTTGTGTGTGTGTGCTTGATAAATGTTTGTGCAAATTTTAATAGCATTGAGATATTGTATTTTCTCATGGAAAGTTTAATATTCATACTCTCCCGAAGAGGTGTCTGTCAAACCCGATGCTAGTTTATCGTAGCCATGTCGTAGAAATTGATCACTTCATGATATAGCCAATTATAACTGGCCAGATGGTTTTAAATGTTAAAGTTCGACGATATTTCAATCTTCGTTTGGCCTACTTTCTTTAGACCTTTTATCCTCATTGAAATCCTACATCAATAATATAGCCAAACAAGGATTGACATTATCATCAAATGTTAATGTTTAAACGATTTGGCCAGTTCTAGTTGGTCATATCATGAAGTAATCAATTCTAAGATCTGGCTACGACTTATACACTTCATAGCGTAGACCATTTCTGAGATTTCAGTTTTAGCTATTTAACTTAGAGGCTTACATGTTTCTTTCCTCTTAAGCCTAAATTTACAGTTATACTTTGCGCATTATTAAAATTACAGACATTATAAAATCTCTCTTACTTATTCGTGATACCAACGAGAGATTTTGAAGATATTCGTAATTGAACTAAACAAATGGCAGAACGGAATTTCGATAAAAGACTTTGTAAGATGTTTCCACGAATGTGTCCGACTGAAGCGAATGCTTAGTTAGTCTTGAAGTCGTAAATGCCACTGCTGAGAATACTAGTCATAGATTTAATTCCTAGGTTGGATAAAATGTCATTATATTTTTCGAACTGAAATTGATTCAGTCACCTTTATTTTGGATTAGAAAACTATTAAATTCCGCTCTGGCAAAAGTAGAGTGACAAATACTGAATTGTATTTCTTCTATTTCCCTTTACATTCCAGGACCGTGGTGACTTATTGTACAATGAATTTAAACGTACCACGTGAATAAAATGGAATATGATGGTTCATGTCCGGTGTACCGAAAAATACAGCAATGATGTTGGCTATGCTTTTGTTATTGAAGTTTATGAAAATATTTCTAACTCAACCATGCATTACCGGTATGAAATATAGATGAAAGACATAATAGAATAGTGGTCAGGCTCATTGCATTGTAGGACCTATAATGCGCCATGTTCCATATAAAATACAAATATTAAGCTGCATTCAAATAGAATAGAACTTGACCTCTATCTAGATGAAATTTTAATAGACTTTGCAGATGATGCAAATAAAATTTTAAAGACTGAAAACTAATTTCGTAATTCAAGTTTAGAGACCAAAATCTCTGACAGGGCGACGGACATCCTTGCCAAAACGGACTTGATTATACTCTTTAAATGATAATATAGGACATTAATACTTCTTGTAATGAAAAATCTCTATACTTTTGGCAGAGAAAACTTTTAAATAAGATTTTGACCTCGATTGTCTGAGTCGACTGTCGCATGGTTCAGACTGACCATTTTAGGAGATTATGTCTCTTTGAACAGTTATGTCTCCTTGTATTTCTGAGATTTTTAAAATTCCTATAAGATCTTCTTAATTGTAGATAATGAATAAAGATGGTCATCAAATGTGACCATAAGATACCAGTTCTAAAATTAAACTTTTCAACACTAGTTATAGTTCTGTAGGTCACTTTATGGCCTTTTTTTGCGTTGTTTCACCCGTGTTTTTTCAGTTGAATTTTACATATCAGGACCGTGGCGACTATTTAAAACAATTCCGCGTTCTTGCATGAACGTGGCGGATTCTGAGCCAGAGTTCGTACTTTTGACTAAGTATTCTAAATTAGTATTTTTATAAAAGCAGTTGAGTTGTGGAAACCTCACACTTAATTATAATTATGAGAACTTACTGTACTTTGGCTATAAATTTTTATGATAATATCTTCAATAATATTTTAATTGTTCCGAATTGTTGTATTTTATCATAATATATCGTATCACGCAGACGCGCATATCTTATAATAATTTCGAAGAATCTAGCCTAAATATTTCCCTAAGAATGCGACCCAAAATAGGGCTAGGTATTATTAAACCTGCCCTTATTAAACCTCCGTAGTATGGTAACCTTTCAGATCGATCGTTTGGTTAGCAACAATGCCATATTAAAGTGATGGATAGGTGAAGAATTTTGAAACGTCGGTATTTCTGAATGCCTCGAGTATAAGCCGTAAGCCGTCGGGCCTGTGGTTGTTACGCCAATACCTACGTGCGTTACAGGGATTTTAGATTGGATAGCCACTGTAACTCTATATTGGCTTGGCTTTTCAGAAACTGGAAATATAAGAAGAGAAAGAAAACAAAGGAATGAGTGCAATCGTCTCTACGAGTATATAGATGACGTCAGTACGACAAAATTTAGGTAGCATAGATGAGATAGTGAACAGTTTATTAGTAGTACACATTCAAACTTAAACAAACGCGTAAATCCAATGGGAGTATTTTTTATGTTGGAAAAACTCATTCAATAACAACCAGCGTGGATTGTTATTGGATGAGTTTTTTGGGTGGAGCGGGAGATAGTGTCAGGCTCTTACTGTCTAAAAGACCCACCCCGTTCCTTCTAGCCTTTATTATACCGGTGTTCGAGCTGTCTTTCGAAACTAACCCTGGCCCCAGTAGGTAGGCTTTGACCCAGCTGGGTCCCTGCTGTAGCTGATAACTCCTTGAGGCGCGCGGGAACAGCGCGCGCCGTCGACGACTTGGGTTTGGTCCGGACAGTTACCGGACGGCCGGACAGCGAGCTACCCATTGCTCACTGTCCGCAAGCCCGCGCCAATGGTGGCCGGAAATCGGGATCGGAATCCCGGCGGCGGCGGCAAGAGCGCCGTTGCCTGATGCGATCGGCCTCCTCCTTTTAATTAATGTCTTTAAACTGATTACTATGGAACGGCAAAATGTGAACATTGTCAATAAAAATAACTTATTATGATTGATTTAGAATAGAATCCACTGTTCCATATTACGGGTGTAACAACTAGTAATAGTTATAGTACGTACCTATGAAGTTTTTTACCAGTGCTGGTAATATTATGTACTTTGAAAGAGACTTCGTTTCCAAAATTAAAGTATAGTCGTATATGCGCGCTTCAATACTGTGATCATACATAACCTCGGCTGCTCTAAAGTCGATTACTTTGTTTGCGTATCAGGTTAACGAAAGTTCGTTCAAATGATTGCCTTCAAAGTCTTTCGTAGCGTTCAAAGATTTTTATTGATTTGTTGTAGCTATCGGTATATTTTTCTATTGCTTGTTAACGTCGTCTGTATGTTATTGGATATTTTACTTCAAAAAGAGAATAACTGAAAAAGGAAAAAGAAAGTCGTAAAAAGGACCTACACGAGCATTAAGTTGTATTTTTGTTAGCCGCTGGACATATCTCATTAATTCCTAATTGGACTTTTCTTGGCAGTAACTCGTACTTTTACGATATTTCATTTTCTTGTAATATTTCTATGATAGACTGTACTGTTTCTTGTGCGCTTAACTTACAGACATATTTGCATTTGTACCTTTTCAATGAAGTCAACTGCTTGTTTTATTAGGATTCCGTAACTCAAAAGTACGTTTGTTTTTCGTCTGTCAGTCTGTCAAGATCCTTTGTCTCGGAAACGCGTGGAGGTATTGAGTTGAAATTAAAACCCGTAAGTAAATGGTTTTAATATCAATTCAATACCTCCACGCGTCTGCAGTCCTTTGAAGTTGTGAAGAAATCAAACTTCACAGTTAACGAATAAAAAAAGATACGCCCGCTTATGTCAAAACGTATATTTCGACACTCTCAAAGGATGATTCCTTAAAGAGTGTCGAAATATACGATGTATGTGATGTGTGGGGCAAAAGGAAGTACCATATGAATTTATCAAAATACTTCCCGTTGCCCCAGAAACCTGAAATTTAGCATGAAGTAAGGTCTTACAGCACAAGTATAGGAATGAATCTGAAAACAGTAAATTTGTTGTTGCTTATGTCTAAAAAAAATTTTTTTTTTTTGCATTTCGGAAAAGCCGTTCGGGAATTGAACTGCAGCCCTCTGAGAGAACTGATCGCAAGTCCGACTCGCGATTACCTAGTTATTTGTTCGTAACTTGATTCCTACGTAACTAACATAGAAACAGAAAAACTGACGCGATCTCAATAGAGTTGCAAATTTTATAGCACTGACTACCTCAACGGAGCTAACTGAGGTGGCTGGCTCAATACTGGTCTGAAAATTGCAAAAAAAAAAATTCAATGTGTGTAGTACAAGTAAAGTCAAACCAAAAAAGAATGTTATACATGGAGTTATACTATGGAGATTATTCTTAATATATAAATGACTCTAAATAAGATTACTTAAGAAATGTAATGCCTTATCTCTTAAATTTTGTCTCAGTGGCGAATTTAGAATTTTAATTAAAAGTACGCTTTTTGAGTATCTGTTCCCATTTTCTTATTTAATGTTGTACTTATGAAGCTACACACCATTTTTCTGATAACTTGAGACCGGAATTTTCACTGAAATGTTATTACTATAGTATTATTTTCTAGTTACTTAATTCATTAAACCCCAAGCGAACGCCGGCGTTCGCGCACCTATTGTCTTTCAATTGTGTCTGTAATTATCACAATTGAAAGGTTAAGAGCGGTATACATACTTCAAGCAAGTGATAGTAATGCGGTTACCGTTAGGAAAACAAAAAATAATATTGAACATAAAGATTAAGTTAAGTCTGACCATAGCTCTTAATTGTGAATTTGATGACTGTTGTGCACAATGTGCATTTTTTTTTATTGATATAAACTAATGCATGACTGCGATCCCACCAGATAGTAAGCAGTGATGCAATTTCTGATGGTGAGGCGCACTAGTGTACTAAGAGCCTATTGACTCTAGCCTTCAAGACACCCAAATTATAACCGGACGGGAAGACCGCAGCAGGCAAATTATTCCAGTCCTTCGACGTACGTGGTATAAATGACGAGACGAAAAGCTTAGTCCTGACCGTAGAGGTTCTCACAATGCTTAAAAATGTAATAAAGAAAAAATTGTGATGAATGATTTCCGCACAATTTTTTCTTGTTAAGTTTTATAGATTTAGTTATTTAAAAGATCTCACATAATACGTCTGCTCAGATATTTTTGGTAGTATGTGGAACTGAAAGGCCTTTCATTATATTTATAGTGACAGCTAGCTTGCCCAAAGCTTACGGGCCCATTGACCTCATTTTTCGCAGTTGACTTTAGCATGTTGGCCGGGATACTAAGCAGCTGACACTTACCTATGTTTTTTTATTTGGAATGATTTTATTCAGTTTGGAATGAAAATTTTATTTTCTGTTTGAATTCTCATATCTCCTGACCTTTTTGCTCCTTTGAGAGTAAAAGGCTATTCATGGCTGTCGTTATAAGCCTTTGACATCGTTAAGGATCGAAAGTCAGAAATTCTGACAGCTAGTTTTTTCTGTATTGTGTATTCCTGTAACTAGGTTGTGCAATATACTGCGCAACCTAGTAACTGACCAGTACCTGTCCTATGTAACTCTAATTAGTGATACTTAGTCACATCTGTTTAGAATGGAAACCGTTCTCAATTTAGTTGGAAAAATTTAGCATATTAATTTGGAACACGCGTCAACCACCACAGGCATTATTGAATCTGATACTTAGAAGGTTACTTCCTGATCTCAAAGTGAGGCACGGAGTTTTGGCCCTGCCTATCTCCTGCAAATGATTTTAATCCTTCTTCGAAAATCTCTTGATTAAAAAGTGCCAAGCACGAAAGACGTTTAAAAATATTCATGAGCATGATGACGCTTTCTAAGATTCTTCTACATCTAACAATTAAATCTGCATGTATGATTTTAATGACCGATATTTAAAAAAAAAACAATTTTAAAACAAAATTAGTGATTTAAAGTTTTTTTTTTCAAATAATTATTGTTAATTGAATTACGTTATGTATTTATTTAGGTTTTAGTATAAGTAAAGTAAGTTTTTTATGTAGATACATATGTAAATTTTAACTGATGTAGATAAAATATACCATTGAATTATTATAACTTCAATGAGTTAAATATCTCCATTGGCATCCAAAAACGACATCCTCACTACAACGAACTCAATATCGTTTTGAAAAAGTACAAGTAAAAGCGACAACCGATTGATGCCAGAACAGAGATATCAACATTTCTAAAAGCGTTTACGTCAAAGGCTTTTGGCGTTCGATTCTGTGCGTGGATAGTTACAGGCAGGTCACTAGTTACTTGTCACTCGATATGGAATCTAGCTGAATCATTTCCAAATATCGAGTCGATTCTTGATATATGCTGCAGAGTTATGCTATCGAGATGAATTTACTGTAGTAATACGAAGTGTTTAAAAGTATTTATGAATTGTATTATTCTAATAATATCGTCGACGTCGACATCAATAATCTTATGTCTTTTTTTAATTTGTAGTCTCTTTTGAATAGTATCGTGTATCGTAAAGTCTAAATAATTATAGTACGATATTTAAGCTTGGAGGGCTTTTATAATGATGAGTTACGACTGTTACGAGTAACTAAAATAGTTTTTCATTTAAAAATGCGATAATTACTGATAATATATTATTTATCAGACACATCTAATGTTTCGAAAACGATTGACACTCGATTAACTATAAAGAATTGACTTCAGCTATCTCTGAAATTGACGAATTAATTTCAACAAAATCATTTTACTTAAACCTACATCTGTTTTCAGTCTACCAGCATAATCTGTCTCAAACATATCCAAAGTAAGATAAGAAAATTTCTAACGCAACTTAGCTATATTTGGGCCTCAACATGTTATTCTGAAGAACCTTTGAAGGATAGAATATATAATGTTTTGTCAAAGGCTAGATATGGATCTATACAGAACATGTTAATCTTTAAGGATCAATGGAGCTACCTTTTGGTAAAGTTAGATTTCAGAATAACAACTATTTGGTAATGTAGATTAAATTTTGTGAAAATATTTACAGAGTAATGTTTATCGTCTTACTGAGCTAGTTTCATAAATATATACGTGATGTGTGTTAATTTTACCTTGTTAATGTAAAAGATAGATAAAATGTTTTTAGTTTCTACAAAAACTTTTTTTACACCACCTGCTCGATAATGTCGTTTTAAATGTCATACAAACATCAGTTAAAGCACGTCATTCTATCCCTAGGGAGATAATGCAGTATGGCCGATCCCTAGGGAATAATGAGATTTGAATTCGGAACACCAAAAATCGTCAAAATTGTTAATTAAAATGTACGTGCATCGCACAAGTTGACTCGAAATTCAAACTGGCCACTAACAAAAAAAGAAAATAGAATAAAACCTACTTACTGACGGGAGCATTATAGAAAATTGAAACTATAGAATCTTGGAGTAGTGAATTTTGTTGGTTTGATGAACCTTTATAAATAAGTAGATAAAACTTATATTTCTCTAATATATGATTTGGTCGACCAAATTATTTTTTAATTATCTCACAGATGGTGTAAAAAATATAGTATGCAACACGGGGATAAAGCTGTCTTTGTCTTAGGCAGCTTGAATTCCTCACTTCACCCCTCGCGATGCTCGGGAGTTAATTTTATAAATCCCTCACTTTCGATCGGGATTAAAATCAGCAACCTTCATTTTGTTCGGAATTCAACATGCCGCCCGCGACTTAAAGACACTGCTTTATCCCCTAGTCACATAAACTGACAAGTATATAATCAAAGCATAAACTACTATTTTTTTGGTTGTTTACAATAACTCCTCTTACTCTGAGTGAAGCGGGAGTGTCAAATTTTTACTGACAAAAGCCGACCGTGTTTCTTCGTTTGTTTTTTGCATGCCAAGACCGCGGTGACTTTTTTGAGTAATCCTGTAGGATTGTATTCCTGGACACACACTCTTGTATAATGATTATATTTGGACTAAACTAGGAAAAATAATTTCCCATTTTAGCTGCCACTTACATATTTCAATTATGCGCTAAAACAGAATCTCCTATCGATTCGACAATTTCAAAAACAATTTTTTGTCAATATTTTTCACAATATTTGTTATTATCACATTGATCTTCTACTCTAATATTGTAAAAAAGGTAAAGTTTGTTTTTTGTTAAAGTAGGTAATCTCTAAAAGTACTGGTCCGATAGCAAAACTTTTTTCACCGATAGAAAGCCGCTTTTCTGTGTGGCATAGGCTATATATACAATATATTTTATGCACGCGGGCCAAGCCACGGGGAAATGCTAGTATATTTTTTTAAGCTATTGCATTGCTTCTATCGCGGGCCTTGAGCGTGGAGACCGAATCCAGAAATTCCGTAACGAAAATAATAAATTCTATAAGAAAACAAATGAGTGAACAATCAATCAAAATTCAATTCAATGTGTGAAAGTGTAACTTTAATTAATATCAAAGAAAAAAAAACAAAGGAAAAAAAATACTGCATCTTCTTCTTCTTCCTGCCCTTGTCCCATCTTTTTTGGGGGTCGTCGCATTAAGTTTTTTTCTTCCATTCTACAAAAAAAAAACAACAAAAAACACAAAAAAACTGCATAAATAAAATAAATAAATAATTATAATACTTAGAACTGATTTTTGCTTTACCGCGACAGTCCCCGAGTGCCACACGTCTTTTTTTTGTGGAAAGAAAAGAATTAGCTGAATAATAGTGTTGTGAAAATAAAATCATGATGGGGTTTCAGTATAATCATATAACTAGCCCGAACTGTCCAAGCTCATCTTTGACCCACAAATCAGTCCTAATTTCATCTCGCTCTAGTGACGTCAGAGGTTCGTCTACATTTATCTTGTATTCTGCCTCAAATTGGGCTTTATCTTAGCTATCTGTTACTTAAGGTTTCATATCACTAAGTGGTTTTGCTCCTTCTATAGTTTGAGCTTCATTTACTTAATGTAAGACATTATTCTTGCTCTAGTTTTTTGTTAGTGAAGTATCGCTTAACTATCTTGTGGCAGTGTTTTAGCATACTTTTTTTTATATCTTTATCATTATCTTTTTATTTTATACATTCACTACTATGAAAGAACTAATTTATCATAGTTGTTTCGATTCCATTCGCAAGAAAATCAGTTCTAACTGCGGTCTCCTGTTAGTATCGACACTCAGCTACTGCAGTTTTGTAGGCGTTGCATTAACAATTTATCACTACTTACTATTGCGATTTAAACTCAACATGTTACAAAGAGGCGAAGTGCCAACGAAATATTGGCACAGGCTACAGTTCTGCCTACTCTTTATGGTAAAATAGGCGTGGTGATACACATAATTTTGCCTGTAATTGGAGCAAAATTAGATTATTTTTCCTGTTCTATGGCTTCATACTTCTATAGTTGTTTTTGGACTAATTATGTTTTTGCTTTCATTGTACTACCTTAAAGGTCCATTAGCTTTGAGATTTTCCTTAAAACAAGAGGATTTCATTTCATAAACCCACTTTATCTTTCAAGATTTGATTTGATGTTTTAATCTGTTGTATCTTTAGGAAAATTAACATTATAATAAATTATGATAGGTACAGACTCTACACTATATGCCAGAGAAGAATATTTGATTTCTTCGGCAACATTGCCAGAAAGAGAGGTGATAACCTGGAAAACCTGCTTCTGGCAGGAATAATAAATGAGAAAAGACCCAGGGGCAGGGGTCCGTTATGTTGGTCAGACCAAATCCGTGTTACACTGGAGACCACAGTCTGTGACGCTATCCACATTGCCGAAGACAGAACAACATAGTGAAATATAGTCCACAAGAAAATTATTCCTCAGCATTGAGGATAAATGACGCAAGTAGGAGGATGATAGGTAAACTGAGATAAAAAAAAATAAAACAAAAAGAATAACCATGTGATTTCTTACCAATGATTTTCTTAAAGAAATATGCAATATTGCAAACTGATACCTGGTTTTTACGTTACATAAGAGTTCACTGGGCTTTGTTAATCTTACAATGACCGTTGTGGTTCCTTCTGTCTAAAATTAAAGAAATTTGTAATAATGTATAAGATTCTGAAGAGATATATTTCATAGCTAGTGCTACACTATTGCCAGCAGTCAACGTAGGAAATTTCGTTATTATGGTCTCGTGAACGATGAAAGTGCACACAGACACGAACGTTCCATTTTCACACTCAATTTGAAGAGCCGATCTCGCAGACACCCTGCAAATTGCATGGATATCTCTGTAGAGGAGCCCAGATGACTATATAACCACTGACTGTTATATGCTATGGTTCTACCCGATAGAGATTACACGAAAGTATATTTTGTAAAGTTAAATTTGGGTTTCTAACCTCACACTGGAAAAACATTACTCTTTAGTGAAATCTCGATCAAACTTATATTTATGAACTTATGATTCGTTTTTGCTCGTCAGTTATTCAAACCCCGACTTTGCAAATTCCTAGGCCTTTTTTCTTATGCTGATCGCCAAAGTTCAGTGCCGACAGTATCTAGGTTCTTCTCATGATAGTGATATCTATTGCCTAATCACTATTGGATAAACATACATGCAGTTAATTTCCTTCTTATCTGTTTTTTTTTAATGTGTAAGTTGATCAATGAAAAACTTGCTTAAGTTTCCAGAAGGTTTTTCTACTACACTCAACCTCAATTACGTAATAACATTTACTTTACCTAGCTGCGTTTTATCACCACACCAATCATATCAAAGAAATTGAGGAAACGTAGATTCTAAATAAGCTACAGGATATATCTACTCCGAGCAATAACCGTTTTTATTCCATTCCTTGGCCCAATTTCGACTGCAAACGGAGCCGCGGGCGTACCAAGTGCTGAGTAGAGTAATATATCCTATATTCTTTTACGTCAAATCATATTTGACGAGTAAACGAAGCATGTTGAGATTGTCCTTCTATGATTTGGATTTGTCGTACGAAGTTTCTTTGCGTTTCTTTCCACTAATATTTTATTCATGTTCAGTTTTGTGAAATGGATGAATAGAATCTGTGTATCTATGATTAAATTCTATTGTGCTTTTATTGTCTTGTGCTGTAATGTTTTTCAATAATGAATTTTTATTATACTTGAAGTAAGATTTTTAGTAATAGATCTACGCAATATCTTAAAGAATATAAGCGTAGCTTGATCCTACTTGTAGTAAAAAAATTTGAGTTAAATTCAAGAAAAAGCTTGTCTCTTACAAATATAGTTTTTTCCCTAAAATCACTGTCGTTGTTCTCTTTCTTTTGTCAATTTGTTTAATAAATATTTTGATGTTATTTTCATTCTTTACATTATCTTCACGGATTATCATAAGGAAATAATCTGTCATGGTTATTATCTTCGATACATCTAAATCCATTATCCAATATTGCTCACTATCTTCCTTAACAGTATCTTCCTTATCGGAACATGACGGCCCAAATTAATATCATGATCTCACTGACCTGTAGTAATCCTCTCTCTATTATTGCGTCATTAAGGAAAGTAGTCGTACTATTTAGTTTAGTAATTTAGTAGTTTTAGTTGGAAGGTCTTTTGAAGGTTTTTTTATTGTTTAGTTTTTATTGGTTTGTGCTTGATCACTATCTCACCTGATAGAAAACTACGATGTGGCCGACAATGGATACGCTTGCCTAGAAGTAACCAATTTACTTTTGAAATAAAGCGAAAAGTTTTAGCTATTAGAAAACACAGCATCCAGCAAATATTCCTTAGCTGTATGCACAATGTCACGCTGTGTTCCCAAAATGTTTTGTACTTATGGGTGGGATGTCTACCATGTAACTGTACTCAAAAGTTTTGAAAATTTGTGATTTTAACATTTCGACGTGTTCTTTTTGAATGTTTATCTTGCCGTCACGTAATATTCCTGTTCGCACCGCCGTAATAGTAAAGTTACACCCAAAATCATTATATTTTTTTCATCTCTTTTAAACTACTTTGCTTGACTGCGATCTCACCTGATAGTAATTTTTTGTCATTATATCTTTATTAATATTTTTTTTTATATATTTTCATGAAATAAATGAAACTAGAGGAAATTTCTTTCATATAATATACGTGAACACTTTTGTTGTATATTGAATAAAATTGTTTTATTGTAATTTGCCGCAGAGTCTTCTCTAACAAGTTGTATTTTAAAAAACTTATTTCCAGACCACCAGAATATAAAGTTTCCAAGTAAATCGAGCACTAAATGATTATATAGACTACTTATAGATTATAAATTGATGTGAGGTATATATAGGTACTATAATTTTCTGAACAGTAATGGCGGGTAAACGCTGCGGCCATTTTTTCATCGAATTCATTAATCTTTTACTGGTAATGGATTCTTTTAAAGTCAAGTTATATTACTATGGCAAATGTTGTATTAGAGAAGTTGCTCGTTATGGTCAAGATAAGAATTTTGTCGAAGATACTTACCCAACAGTTATTTTTGTAAAGACACATTGATTCTGGTCCTGGGACAAAGACAAAGAAGAAGTGGAAGTGGGTTTTGAGACAGTAAAAGTCTGACACACGCTTCTACTCCGTCCAAGAGCGGGAGATGTCAATGGATGATTTTACCCCCTAAAAAAAAAAAAACATCGATAAACCGAATTATGAAACATGACAATGCAACGCATTTTATTACATTGTCATGTCACATCTTTCGTCGAGAACCTTGAGATTGTGCAATTTTAATTGATTTTGAATAATTGTGAAAAAAATTATATGATGTTTTCAAGTATAAAAAAAAAAAAAAACTTGAAATCATCTTACAATTTTTAAGGAGACAGACGCACACGTGAGGAAACGAATCATCCACACATCCCAGCCGCCACAACTGTGACCCCGACTACCACCCACGGTGGGCGCTCGCCATCCGGCTGTTTGGTAATCGTCCAGACTGAGCCTAAGTCATTGACAACGCGTGGTGTTCCCCGTGCTCCTCAGAGAGATGTCAGTATAGGCCCGCTAGGGCTGCGGGGATTCTCTGAAAAGAAATCTCATGACCCATGAATGCAAAAGGCAGCTAAAAGATACAGGTGTGGTTTTCGTCAGTAAAAATATCCTAGAGCAGAAAATGTCATTGAACTGTTTCCTACTATAAAAAACAGTGCTAATAACCGACAAAAAAGTACTGATATCCGCATTCCCACTGGACATGCAATTTAGTATTGCCAGTTTTAATAACCAATTTCTTTCAACAATAACAACACATAACTAAGTACAAAATCCGTTTTTTCATTAAATTAAAACACGTTCTGTAATCCAAAGTTATTATGACCGTTAAAATTGCATTCCTGAATTATGTTAAAAACCACAGCTCGTGAAATCTGTGTTTTCTTTCTGTTACAAAATTCACAGCTATTCCTGGTGGTATTTTTTCAGTTCCGCTGTGGTCTCACTGCTTGGCAAAAGGTTTTTTTACACAAAATTGAACCGAGCAGTTATCACAAGGCTTGCTCAGGACTTGTTAGTGATTTGAGGTTTACTTGATAAGTACTAACTATTTATTATGTTTTCTTCCATATAAATTCTAAATATTACTACTTATTAACAGCTAAATAGTTGTTTAAAGATCTGTCGAAAAGTTTAGTTGACACTTCGCGTGACCCAAGGGCTGGCTTTTACCTCGGACAGAAGATAAGCATTGCCATACAGCGTAGCCACATTACCAGTCGACAGCGTTGTGGAAGAGTTTTTTGACGCCATATTTTAGTTAGTTGTGTAATTAGCGTAGGTTTTTTTTATTATTTTACTGTAATTATAGTTATACACTGTATAAGTGTGTTACTGTGTAACTTGCCGCTTGAGAGATTGACAAAGTGATAATGACGTCATGATATAAATCCTCGAGTATGAAACGTCAGCGCTATACAAAAACTGCGTTGACGTTTCGTAGTCAAGGATCGCCAGTTGAGAGGAACAGTGTGTAATAATTTTAGTCGATAGACGTCCAGTGTTAGGCAATGGCCTCCTCATGCGTCGCCATAATGACTGTTCCTGTGCGTTTTGCACTCATCGGATTTCTGCGTCCCTTACTAGCTAGGCATTCCAACACGTGCGTCCCTTGCTAGCTAGGCATTCCAACATGTGGGTTTTCCAATATGTGGTCAGTATTTTAGAACATTTGTGCCTTATCAACCATATGTTTAATGAGCAATATGCGCACAATATCTTTATTTTATTGATTCGATGACGCGAGGAAACTCCGAGCATAATCCGCTCGATTGCTCTTTGAGTAACCTTAAGCCTATTGATGAGGCCCGTTTTGAGTAACTAGGTTCCAAGCCTTAAGTAATCGCTGGCAACATATATCATACATACATCACTATCGTCGTCTGGAAAACTGATCTAAGTGTTCCGTATATGGTCAGCGCAATTGCCTGCCTTATAACATTTTAAGCTATTATATAAATGTTGTAATTACACATAGAACTCTGATACCACGATGCAAGATTTTATAATTTAGTTTCTAAGTGGCGATATAGATGTCGCTACATTTTAACTCACATCGTACGTAATTTTCCTAAAACGTCTGTTAGTTTTTTCTCAACTATTGTATTTTTTTTGGGGGTAAATCATCCAATGACAACTCCCGCTCTTGGGTTGGGCGGGAGATAGTGTCAGACTCTTACTGACTAAAAAACCCACCCCGTTACTTCAAGCCTTCATACCGTGGCTCGAGTTCCCTTAAGATAATAAGATGCAGCTCAACATCGGTGACTGTAATCTGTTACATTTGCACAACTTAGCATCTGAGTACAAACTCCTGACTATCAAAGTCAAAGTCTATAAATAACACCAAGTATACCTTTCAATCGTGGAAATTACAGACACAATAGAAAGACGCGGAGGTGCACTTTAGCTTCACTTTTCTTGGACTGACCGACATTTGACTATTCAAAAGTGCCTGTAAATGGTCTATTTGAAATAAATGCTTTGATTTGATTTGATTTGATTTGCACAAACGCCGGCGTTCGCTTGGGGTTTAATGAAGAAACTTTACGAAACACAGAGATCTCGACATGTACCTAATGTATTGTATGCGACTATGTGTGCGTTTTTAAATAAAACGCAAACGTTAACAGTTTTTCGTGCCTTATGTGAAAAAAGTCTGGTACTTTACTATGTCGAGTACGCAAAATCGCCAACACAATTCTCAGAAGCAGCTGGCCAAGAGGTCTGCCTGAACTCTTTGATCTAAGGGCGGTGGATACGGCTGCACGCATTCAAATAGTTATTATGCAAGTTTGGAATGTCTCACCCAGTTTAGAATAAGTACCTATGTATTTGTTTCTATATGTTACCAACGCTAGTTAACCTACGTTTAAATTGTTGCTAACAAAAAAGGAAAAGTTTCAAATTAAACGTAAGTATTATTAAATACTAATGAAACTGAAAGAATCCTAGGAGTACTACGAGAGTATGAAAAGAAAGTGATGAAATATATATAGGTTCTTTAAGGAAAATTGACGAAATTGTGTAACCTTCAAGAAGGCGTATATTTCTTGCTCATCTTTTTATCGGATGTATCAAAAATATTTGGTTATAGCTAAGCCAATTTTTGCATTTCAACATGATATTTTATTTATCCTTGCTTACCTAATAAATCATCGTATATAACTCATTACATGTTTTATTACACTTGTTTGTAGTGATTTTCTTATTGCTAAAAGTCATTGCTTGGCCTCCATACATTCTTCGCCCTGGAACCGAGAGCATCGGAAAATTATGTACTGTATTCTCTAACATTAGTAAACTCCTATTAGATCTTATTTTTATAGTGGACTAGCTTTCAAAATAGATATATTCCAAAATATGTATTAGATTTTGAGGTTATAATCGAACCATAACAATGAATATAAAGTATGATTTTTCATACTTCCAAGTAATTTTTAAGAAACTGAAAAACAATATCATCTATATCTATATCTATCTATATCTATATCTATACTTATAATAAAACTGTAGAGAGGTCAATTCTGTACATTGAATATATATTAAAAATTAATATTAGAGGATGATTGGCGATCGATACTGATGCCGAAAATGCAATCAGTAAATTTTTTGTCTGTCTGTCTGTCTGTCTGTATGTGCACGCATGGGTCAAAAACTACTGAAGGGATTTTAACTAAACTTGGTACGATTATGGTCCATACTCCTGGGCAGGTTATAGGGTATATAACATAACGCTAAGATACATAAGAGCTGAGAAGGGACGATAAATTTGAAGCAAGTCGGATGAAAATGCGCGTTCGAGCTCTTATCCTCGAATACGTTGATCATACACCAAAAGTATGTATTACAAAAATGATGGTCTCTAATAGATCTACAAAAAAATCCTCAATAGTATATATCTATCTTATATAAATTAGCCACAATAACGTGTTTAATCGTTAGGCATTTCTTCAAAGTGTACTTCACTGTGTACACTTCCGTAGTACTGCACGGATTTACTTCAAATTTTGCATGAATAATACTAAGAGGTCAGGTCAACATATAGGCTACATATTATCACGCTATCATGTACGGAAGAGGAGCTGTGAATCTTTATTTTTCTCACGCATTCTGTTACAGCGTGTAATCTAACGATGCATATTTAAATGTTGTTTTTGAGTAAGCCATGCTATGATCTAGCTTTACACTATAAAAACTACGCCATTTCAGTAACTTGGGCAGGGAAAAATAGTTTAATGAATGTTAATAGTATAAAGACAATTTGGAGCAGCGCCATCTATAAGATTTCATAAAAATCAAATCAAGTTACATGTTAACACTTTTTGGAAATTAATAATTTAAATTTTTATCATGTTGGCGAGGTTAGTAGTTAGTTATTCTTAAAATTCATAGATGGTGATGTGATGTGATGTGCATTTTCTTCATATTTTTTTTTCATATAGTTCGTTTTTCCAAATTCAAGTTCCAACAAAACCTTCAAAATCTTGAGCAGAGTTGAGGAAGACAATTTAAAAAAAATGCGGTGTTAACATGGTAACATTTTTTTAGCTCTGTGAAGTCGACCAGTTTGCGAGATCCCTTACGTATGACGTGGTGCCTTCATATTACACGTACGACAAGCTAAGGGGTGTATTTAACCGACGTCGACGAGGAGGTGCTGTGGAAGGTTTTCCGGGAATTTTCAAGGACACCGCATTGGATACCTACCGTGCATCCGAATAATGGCGAATGCTTTTTTTCTGCGGTTGTTACTTCCAACTGTCCGAAGCCCGACGTCTTTCGCCTTCTAGAGGACATTTGATGGCGTGGAGTATACCACTTACCGCGCAGCCTGCGTAGCACGTCACCTTCTCGACGGTGACCAAAATTGGGATCCTCGCGGAGGCGAGCATCAGTGACAGTCCCAGCCGCATGCGTCATCTGTTAGCAGTCATCTTGGTGTTTTGTGGAGTCGCGAACCCGGTAGCTTTGTGGGAGAAGTATCGCCATTATCTCTCTGAAGATTTTCTACGAGCTTTGAGGCGTGCTACTGGAGACGAAGTCGAAGTAACTGATGAACGCATGCTGAACACCTGCCTCAGTTCACTTCATGATGTAGTCATTTGTCATCGAATATGGGTTAACAGCTCCCCAATCATCACCGCATCAAGGCCGTGGAAATCGGGAGTATAATGCTGGGATAAATTACGATCCGGGCGAAATGACCACCATACGAAATGACCATGTCACTTTGTTCTCTTCAGAGCAAAAACTAATTTATGACACCGTCCTTGAAAACGTTGGGTAAAACCAGGGTAACATGTTTACTTTTTTATAAGGGACACGTGCTCAAGGATTGCTCTCTGATCGTATGCGATGAGTGTACGATGGCCAATAGGAAGGCAGTTGAGGCCGTGGACAGAACCCTGCAGGACATCCGAAGGAAAGAACATTTGATGGGTGGTGTCACAGTTCTGTTCAGTGGCGATTTCCGGCAAACACATCCCGTGGTGACGCGGGTATCGAGGGCTGACGAGGTGAATGCTTCGTTGAAACGATCTTCGTTGTGGTCACGAGTTTGTTAGCTGCGCTTGACCATTAATATGAGAACTCGGCTCGGCGGCAATGCACGTGCATTGCAAGAATTCTCCGATGTCCTTCTAAGTCTTGGCGAAGGCACTCTGACAGGTGGTGCTTCCAGAGTCTCTCGGTAGAGTGGTATCCAGCTTAGAAGAACTCATTCGCTGTGTGGGGACATCAGTCGTATACGTGAGTGATAACGCCGACGCCCAAAAATGATCAGGCTGCAGCAAATAACGAATGCATTCTCTCGGAAATTGAGGGGAATGAAGTGGTCTACATCTCGATAAACAGTGTTGTCGAGCAGGATGACGCCACACATTATCCCGTGGAATTCTGAACTCCCTGTCAGCAAGTGGACTTCCAGCGCATGCCATCAAGTTGAAGGTCGGTGTCCCGATTATGCTTCTTCGGAACCTATCTCCTCCGAAATTGTGTAACGGGACCCGCCTTAAAGTCATCTCTCTCCACAGACACACCGTTGAGGCGGAAATTCTTACGGGTTGTGGCGTAGGCGAGGCAGTATTTATACCACGCATTCCCTTCATACCTTGCAACTTCCCGTTCCAGTCCAAGCGTGTACAGTTCCCCGTGAGTGTTTGCATCGTGATGACCATCAATAAGTCACAGGGGCAGACACTGAGGGCAGCGGGTGTCGATCTCAGGTCGAGTTGCTTCTCACACGGGCAACGGTACGTCGCTTGCTCCCGCGTCACTAGTTCTTACTCTCTTTACATTTTGGCTCCTGGCAGCATAACTACCAACGTAGTGTATAGGGAAGTGTAGTAAGGTATGATGATACCTTTGTACGTATTTTTACTCTTTTGTGTCCTGGAATGTATTCCTGCATTATTTTCTCTATTTTCTTCAGTCACATCTTATGACTGAACTCAGCAGGATTCCCATATAACTCTTTTCAATTGCTTCGCTTGCAAAAAAAAACTTATATTTTAATGCTATTTTGAAAGTTGTTTACTTATAATACTATAGCGACACTGACGTCTTAGGTATTTTTGGTCCTGTAGAGCCTTCACGCAGACGACGTCGCGGGCAGCAGCTAGTAATACATATAGCTATTTTTCGTTTTACAAGCAATCAGATTTCGTTAACATATGCAATAAGTCCCGAAACTCACCAAAACGCCGATACAATAACAAAGATCAAGTGACACTAATGCAAGCACAGATAGAAACAAAAAAAAAAGCTATAAAATAGTACTCTGTGGGTATAAACTGTGACTATGTCAATGACAAAAGACCAAAGCTACGTCAAAAATAATGGCTTATAAGTGTAATCTCGTACATGATCACACAAATCCTTGAGCATCGACGCCGAGTTGCTGGCCTGGCGGTTTTCTATCGATTACACTTCGGTGAGTGTGCGTTGGAATTGCACAATTTAATTCCGCCAAGTCCGTTCCATCATCGGACCACTAGACGTACGGCGTTGCGCCATCGGTACATGGTGGATATCCCACCCATTCGTACAAAGCGTTTTGGAAACACATTCATTATGCGTACAGCTAAAGAGTGGAATTCCCTGCCGGAGTCTGTGTTTCCTGATAGCTACAACCTAGGGGTCTTTAAGTCGAGAGTGAATAGGTTACTTCTAGGCAAGCGTGCTCCATCGTCGGCCACATCATCACTTACCATCAGGTGAGATAGTGGTCAAACGGGAGCCTATCAATAATCAAAAAAAAAAAAAAAAAAAATGAATGTCAGATGTATGAGGTAATCTGCAAAAAATTTGATAGTTTCTTTGATCAGTGACTTACAATTAGAACGTCATTGTCATTGTATTACAAGACCAGTAACCGACTAATGATTGATCATTATGAATTAACAGATTACACACTATTAGCAAAATGACAATGGGATCGTGTTGGAATGACGAATTTACAAAAATAGCAGACTTGGGCCCCAGGACATTGTCAAATTGAGTGCAAATTTTCATCCATGATTTGAACGTGAAGATGTAACAAACATACAAAATAATACACTTATAAACTTTTGCATTTAAAATATTAGTATAATGATTATTATTCATTGAACCTTGTCAAAATGAACGAAATAAAACTTTATTATCATTATTCAATAGGCCAAAGAAACCGTTTTTTTCCTTTTCTTTTTCGTGTAAGTTCTCCTTGGAACTTACATGGGACTTAAACATACCCACCAAAAAGTGCTAGTACTTAGTATCACGTGCGTAGTGGGGAAGCACTAAGAAAAAAAGGGCGTGAGTTTTTATGTTGAACTTTTCTTAGTAAGTCTGGTAATATTTTTTTTTGCTTGTAAAAAGGTGCTTTTCTTACCAAGAAATTACCTGAGGAAAGCGTCGCTAAGGAGTTTATTTTTGTCACGTCTGTTAGCTACAAGACTCTTTTAGTGTAGAACTATAAGGAAGGAGTAGACTTAGTTCGATGATTCTTCTAAGAATTATTTATTTATTTATTAAAACTTCATCTGTTCTGTGAGCAATGTGCCCTGCCCATTGCTACTTAAGTGGCCTCCTACAAGGTGGACCGATGACCTGGCGATGATTGCGGGGATCCGATGGATGCGGGGCGCTATGTCTTTTGTCATTTATAATACTAAAAGTCATGGCCGGATCCTGCCCAAAAATCAACTATACGTTCCATTAATTATTTATTATATAAAAATTACTTCTAAAATAAATAAAAATAAGTCGCAACAATCCATTCCTCTAGGGGTGGCGAGATAAAATTAAAAAAAAATAAGTATGTTAATTGTTTTTGAGTCGTTTTGTTTCATAGCGACCATGGAGGATGAGGATAAATCTATACATATTGCATTTACGTTTGGGTACACGCATAAGACAGAAAGTGTTCTTATCTGTAGTAACACGCCTGAAGGTCAGACTAAAAATATAAAATACTTGTAAATACTACAATTGTATTGCAGAAGTTAAAAAGTTAACTGGACACCACTTTTCGAGCCGCCGCGCGTTTTGATGGTACTCACGGTACACATTATGAATCCACAATATTTTCAAGAGCGTGCACCCAAACGTCCTAAAATTATTTTGACATTTCTGCGCTCTTTAAACTAAACTGTCAAAATAAACTGTATGTGTCAGTCTTGCCTTGCGTCATTCTTACAACATATTACTGTTTTGTGTTTTCGTAACTGTATTTGATTTTTTCCTTTACGCTTTTAATATTTATATTCTGCTGTGCATATTGGATTGGTTTGTTTACGATTTGGATTCTGACGCTCACGAAGTCAATGTACCTGAAATGAACTGTGGCCTCCAATCGAATATGAGAGCATATTGTAAGAACTTAACATATTGTAACCATAACTACAAAATACATTGGCTGATATACATAAACAGGTTGAAGAACTACAGGAAAATGAATCTGGATTACCTAAACTACCTTCAATTACACCAGTTGCTAATCAAACAAATATAACGGCATGAGCCTCATTCCCTGATAACATATCTTCGAAGCCATCTAGTTCTTCCTTTCGAGATTTAAGAGAGGATAAAAACATTTAATGTGTCTTGTCTGAGTAATTATTGTAGTGATGATGTGTTATAATATTAAGAAATAAATATATTTAAGCAAATGTCTGTACTTACTTATTTATATGACTAAATAAAAATTCAAGTGTTACGTTTTTAGTGTTTTATTGCATGTCTAATTGTATATTTTTTGCTAATTCGCCTGAATATACAAAAAATATCTGTTAGACGACGAGTTCTTCTTCGATATTGCAATTAATGTCGATGTTTGAAAGTGACTGTGTATTACCAACATATTATGTTCATCAATGTAAATACGTTTTACTTGGTATTTTGACTTTTGACTTATTCTTCACTAGCCTCTATCAATATGTATCACTGATAGTGTTTCGAACATTTTCATAAAATTAAAGGCGTTCTCATACTAACTTACTGTCACTGTCACTGTTATTGTAGATCTTTGTTGTATTGATGTCAATCATTGCTATTCAAAATGACGAGGCGTTTTTTTTTAATCTTATTTATAGTGTCTCTCGCTCTATCTCTGATCATAAAAATTAAACTACTGTAAAGCCGTACTCTTAAGCTTTAATACGACGTACCGTTTGTCTGTGTATTAGAATATTTTTAGTTTGGGCACAGCTCCCTACTAATCCGGCCATGTCATTTATTCAAAGATAAGACCTGAGATTCCTCGTATTTTTATACCTACTAATAATGCAGGACTTTAATTCGGGAATGCAAAACACCGATTTTAAACGTCCAGATTTGCAGTAAAGATATGTAAATGAGGTACTAAAACTCTCTTCGCATTTAGAACAACTGTTCAAAATGTTTCAGAACTTTCTGAAATCATTCGTACTTGTTCTACAAAATTCACATCGAGTATACTGGAAGTCCTATCGAAAACCATCAGGCGCTACTATACTTGTATAGCTGCGCCATAATGAGGTTTTAATTACTTCTCTACCTTTCTGGTTCGCTACTTTAGTGCTATCAGGATCTTTCTCCTTATTAATATTAATTGCTAGTTTATTTTGCTCAACAAAATCGATAAATGTGACCCAGTTAAATTATCTAGCTATTAAGGTTTCGTTCAAACGGGACACGAACTGCAGCGATTATAATTTGGCTAGCTACTTTATAAGGGAACGCTTTATATTACGTTAATTGAATGTTGTGAATGGTTTGATATTGTGGCCAAAATTGCAATCTATTAAGTTAGAAAAGTGGGCGTTGCAATCACGGTAATGAAAAAAAAATTTTTTCTTCCTGAATTATGTTGAGTTAAATACCTTCTGAAATTAAAAAAAAAACAGATATCTTTATTAAAATTACAAACGACTTTTAAAAGAACATTGCAAAGCAATTTTAATTTCGATAGACGGTGTTTTGTTTTTTTTTTTGGTTTTTTTTTAATACCGACTACTAAAATTAAAATACCTTTTGTAAAAAAAATGTTTTTTGTTAAGATACATATAGAAAATACCTACAAACTCTGCACATTACTTTGAGATTGGCAAATGAAATACAAGTAATAGGACAACAACATAATTATAACCGATCCCAATATAAAAAGAATCATCAAAATAGTTTTTTGGAAGAAAAATCACACAGCTAATGACATCATTTTTGATTTGGTCTGTCTACATAAAACCCTAAGCCAGCACGTTCTAAAGATAGGCCAGCGTCCGAAATTTGCAATTCAGCTACTATTTTTGGCTGAATACTGGAGCCGAAAGTCAGGCCAAGCTAAAGTTTTTAGTGATAAAACAGTACTTATTTAAACTTCTGGCCAAACGATTAAAGTTTCTAGTATGAAAATAGATGCTTAAATATCAAGTTGTTCTTATTAATGTGGTTTCTTAGGAGACTATTATGCTTTTGGAAATGAGTTTTCGATTTCGACCCGTAATCTGTCACTTTTCTGTAAATTAAGATCTATATTGGCAGTTTTTATGGTTTTTGGAGTAGCTCGTTAGAAGTTTGAGGCACCTCGCCTGCGATAACTTCGGCGAGTCGCATTTGCAAGCGCTATATAAAAGATGCCAACACGCTGCTAACGTGGTTATGTGGGGACTATGTGTTGAGTACTTTTTTCGGCCTACCCAAATGTTCTTTCTTCAGTATTGCTTACCTATCTAATCGTTGAGCTCCTTAGTAGTCCTGAGTTCAGCTACACGCATACAAATGCTTGCATTGACTGGACAAACAGACTCGGAATTGTGTGGTTCTTTCTTCAAAAAAAAAACATCTTAGACTTCTATCTGTAAGGTTCTCATAATTATGATTTGACCATTACTGGTTTGCTGTATGGACTTTAAAAGAGACTTTGACCCCTGAGTTTGTTTCGGTGTTTCTTCTTAGTGTACTCAGCTGGGCAATGTAACACCGGCTTCATCTATGTTAAATTGACATCTAAAAGGGTTTTTAAAAATCTATTTGCAAAATAAATATTATTTCTAATGCGACTACAGCGTCGCGACTTTATCGATGTGAACGCACGCAGCATTGTTAGAAAAAGTCGTCGTGGGCCATCGAACAACGTCACCATCGGCATAATTCCTGTTAGTTGCATACATTTTATATGAATTCGTCGCATACGATTGACGTGACCGCCACACGTTACAAATCGCCGTTGCTCGCTTCTTACTGGCTACTAGACACCAGTAGAAAACGACGTCACACGTCAATCGAACATTTAGACCTCCTTACGGCTTATTTAGATACGGCGCGTATGGGTTAAAAAAGTAGCATCCACCGGTTGCAAGTGACTGTCATGCGCTTCAGCATTCTTTCTGGCCGTAGAAACCTTCTCGTGGCGACATTTGTGGCTATAGCATGAAACCCATGTGGAGCGACACTAAGGGTGAGTTGCACCATTTAACTATAACGATAACCAGCTGTGAAACGGCCGCCTATTGGTCAATTCGACGATTTGACAACTGTTAACGGCTTGGTTATCGTTATAGTTAAATGGTGCAACTCACCCTAAATAAGATATTTTTTTTTTTTGTTATGCAAAAAAACACGTAAAGCCGTACTTGGTCTTGCCTTTGATCTCTCCACGGTTGAGACGGATTAATGTTCCTTCAAATCATATGTGTAAAGAAACAGAGTGTACTACTGTGTTTGCGCACTTACTTGTACACAATAATAACACTTGCAAACATGGCCAAACATCTCATATCTGAAATACAAATTTTGAAAAAAGAATTAAACTTTATCAAAATATGTAGCAGAATATAACACAACATCTAGTAACGTATTTAAATAGAAAAAAAAGATTAAAAAAATACAAGCCACTGGAAAATTTTGCAAACGACTTACCAGCGTTCGTCACTCCACCGATATAATAAGGGTTAAAATCATGTCTTTACCCAGCATCTCTCACGGGAAAAATTTAAATAAAGTGACAAAGAAAAGCAAAGAGGATTATAGCAATATTGCACATAATCTGGGCTACTCGGAAGCCTTCGATGAACATAATAAATATTTACGTTCTTTCACTTCTTAATAAAATTAACTTATAGCTCAGTTTTTACATCAAAAATGCAAATGTTTTCCTATAAAATCTTAGTATTCGTTTTAATAGATAAGATTTTATAGCTTTTGTTAAAATTATGGGTATCAGTATTTATATTGATATTGTTATGATTTTTCGTTTCATATAAAATGGCTGCAGTAAAAAAAGTGATAAAGCTTATGAGCAGAATCAAAACATAATAGTCCCACTTCTGAAACAGACTATGCTTTTGAAAGAAAAGTGAGCCATAGTCAACTACACGAGGTCATTTCGAAGTCTTCTTAAATCTTCAAAAGTTGGTTCTCTCTCAATCTTCAGTTCTCTCTTCTACATCTCAATACCTTTTAATACTGTTATATGGAAATATTGTAAGTACAACCATTTTTTTTAAAAGAGTTACCATGGAGTTTTTTGCCGGTTCTTCTTCATAGGAAACGACCAATTTCGAACCGTGCACTAGCTTCTGACGTTTTATAAGTGCCCATGTAGGCCCTTGTGAAATAAAAAACCTTGACTTTAAAAATCGTAAACTCCTGTCAGAGTGATCGTGGTCATGGGTCGTCTGGTAGGTTGGTTGTGACTTTAACGAGAGATTCTTAATCTCTCTCTTTTTGTCGCACTACATTTTCCATAACCATATCTGTGGTGAAACTTCCAGAGAAGCTCATATCGGACTGTCAACTAGTGACTATCTGAATTCTAGGATATAGTTATTTTCCATGCAAGCCTTTTACATTGTATTGAGTGCTTTGGTGATGAAATAATTTGAGCAAAGCATAAGGTACCTTGGATTTAACTCACGATAGTTACTCAAGTAAAATTCATAAATCGGAGCAGTTACTAAAATGTCTACCAAAGCAGGTCATCCGTCTAAGCTAAACTACAATAATATTATCTTTTTATGTATAAATGGCTGAATGAATTTTAAGTATACCATATCCTGGAAGAGGATACTTTATATCCCAGGAGTTCTTATCCCTTGGAATTATTTTCGACTTTCAAGTTGGCTATACTGCTAACAGAAGCTTTTGTTTGTAGGTGGGAAAATCATCCCTTCGCTTCCCGCTTCGCACTTGACTTTTACTGACTACCTGACAATTTTACTGACGGCGAGCTGCCCATTGCTCGCCGTCCGCAAGCCCGCACCTACGGTGTATTAGTAGAAGCTAGTCTCCTTATAATGTTCTCAATTTGGGGACTAAGGCCTCCTCTCTAGGCGAAAAAATGAGCCGTGATTCACCAAGTGGGCACAAGTGACATCTATCAAATGTCAAATGTATTCTAATTTCTTTGTTTTGGAAATGCCAGTTTCGTAGGCAGAGCCAGGCGTTTAAATTTCACAAAGTTAAACGAATCTGCCTAGGTTTGAACCCACGGCCTACATCTCGTAAGTCTAAGCCCTTGTCACAGAACCACCACCGCTTCTAATCAATATTAAGCACAAGCATAATCAGCCTTACAATGTTCCAAGGACGCAGATTTCCTCCCTTGGGGGGAGGTTTATCAATATTATTTTCCCATAAATTAATACACTGCTCATTGATTTTACAGACCCACAATTCTTTTATCACTTCAGAACCTCCAATATTTTTATGATGGCACTCAGACCCAATGGCCGTTTCTTTATTAAATTAATACTTAAAAGACAAACGATTTAAATACCTCATTGAACTCGAAGAATGGGCCATAAAAGAATTAGGTCCCTGAAATTTTTTAACGCACCTTTAAATTGCATCTACTTCGATGGTTTAGAATTATATGGTGAGAAATTCCGACTTTTTCAATGAAAAAGAATGATTTTTTAGTAACAAGTAGGTCAATCCTAAATATTTTAGCATTTTAACAGGACCTCTCTCTCTCTCCTCTCTCTCTTGACCAGTTAATATTTGAAAAGCTAACGTCATTTTCAAAGATTTTGGCATTTAAACAATCATACATAATCATTTAAATAATGACGTATCTTCAGTGTCTTTTCACACTAATAACTTTGTCTACGCTAACAGATATTTCTGTCTAAAACCTTATTCGCACATAGAAAATGCTTTAATAGTTTTTAGTTGATTTCATGAATGCAATCATTATGGAACAGGGCTCCTCACGCCCTAGCCATACCAGAGGCACCCAGGGCAGCGGGAGTTGTAACATGATCCTCGGCCACCGTAGAAGCGGGTTTGTGGATGTCGAGCAAAGGGTAACTCGCTATACGGCCGTCCGATAAGAGCCCAACCCGAGTCGTCGACGGTGTTCGTCAAGGGCTTCAAAGAGATATCAATAAAACTGTGGCGGTCCAGCAGGGGAGATGTCCGCTTTGGCTACGGGTTTCTTTTTTAAGAATTAATGTGATCTTGGTACACAAAAAGCAACTGAAGATCACAGGTGAATTTAAGTCAGTAAAAGTCTGTCTACCTTAGAATCAGTCACAAGAAAAAGAAATGGTAGCTTGGACGAATTTTAAAGGGACGATATAATAGGTACCAAGATTTTAGTATAGCGTTTCATATAGAAGAAAAATCACATTCATTTTGGAATCACAACCTTGTAACTATCCTTACGTAAAAAATGAGACGTCAGTGACAACGCACGAATTTATCACAATTATTTAGTATTTAAACTTTTTTTGGGACTTCAATATTGTTTTCGCCAACCTCCTACAGTAAATATAATTTACTTGAGTTCAACCCGAGATTTATTCTGCTTCTGTATGATAACGATGAGAGCCATTGTCCGCTGAGTATTTACTATACCAATAGTAATGTCGGCCAGTGGCCAACAATAAGGTTCGGCCAACAGCTCTGGAAGCGACACTGTAGTGCCTCGGGCATGTTTGCTGCCGCTAGCGTCGACTGCTTTTATGAGCCGATGCGTAAGCAGAGCACATCTCTGGTGCACAAGGTGCACGGCAGTCCTAACAGTGTGCTGATGATGTTAGCTGACAGGCTCAACTGTCTTTATTTAAGGCACTGCAGTGACTCGCATGTTACCTGTAGTCGTGAGTTATGATACTAAATTGTAAAGTTCTGTATTTATTTATTTAAAGCTTTATGCACAAAAAAAACTGTACAATGGCGGACTTAATGCCTTAGGCATTATCTGCCAGTCGACCTTAGGGTGGTGCAGAAACAAAACATGGCAGGTGCAACTTAATAAATAGACAAAACAGAAGAGAAACAAATACATACAATAGTAAATACATACTTAGATACATTCATATAAAAAAAACAATGCTGTGAAAAAACAAATCAATCAAATTAAAAATCAATATTTAAATGTTGTTTGTTTGTTTGTGTAACGTTTTGTGTTGTGTTCTGTGTATGTGTAATTATGAATCCTAGTTACTTGTTCAAATCATCATTTCAGCCAAAAGACGTCAACTGTTGGACATAGGCGTCCCCCAAGTGATACCACAATTAACGATCCTGTGCGTTTCGCATCCATAGAATTCCCGCAGCCCTTACCAGATCATCGGTCCACCATTCCAGAACCTTTCGGCCCCAACGGCTATCTGTTCTGTGAGCAATGTGCCCTGCCCATTGCTACTTCAGTTTGGCGATTCTTCGTGCTATGTTACTCCTCCTCCTTGCGTCGTATTCCTCAATGCTGAGGGTCGTGACCTCCCTGCTTCATCACTCTAACCCTTATGATATTTCTCCATCTGTTCCTGACAGATGGCAGAAATCCTGTTCTATGTCACTAACCTTGTTCAAATAAATTGTATTATTTTTAGGCCACTGGATCAAGGGCTTGATTAGAATGCGCTTATACTTCTGGATAAAGCCCATATTGTGAGGAGTTTTACTATCTTTGGAGCCTTAACCACCGGTCGACCTCATTCCTGAATCCAGTGAAGGTCTCTGTTCCTTTCTCTCGTCATCTCATTAGCCTTTACCTTTTTGCCAGATTGATTTTCCTCAAAAATTAGGTGTCTTGTTCTTTAATCGAATGTCTTTCTTTCGTATTTTTATTGAACGCTTTTGATTTCAGAAATCCTTTCAAGATTTTGATTGAAGAGTGGAGTGTTTAAGGCCCCGTTTTCGGAATTAGCTTCTTCATTGAAGAGGTCTTCGAAATTGAAAACAGGAAGAGGGGATTGAATGGAATGCTTATGGCGTTTTTATTGGATTGCTTTGATTGCTTGTTTAATTTTATTTGCAAAATATATTGGATGTTGAAAATAACATGAGGTCGTTATTTATGTAACATAGCTAACATAGCCGTTGGTTGTTTTTGATTATTTAGTTTTTATTTTAGCTATCATATTATTTTATTTTGTAAAGACTCGGCAGAATATCACTATAGCATAGGAGTTTAATAGAGGTATGAGAAAAATATGGCCGATGATTTAAAAATTGAAGGTGAGGATGACCAAACGACTAATGAATAAAATGCGTGAAAGACTACATAATACTTTCTATTTTTTATCTTTTACTTTTTTTTTTTTCGATGGGAAAAATCATCTTATGACAACCCTCGCTCTTGGGCAGAGCGGGAGATAGTGTCAGACTCTTACTGACTAAAAAACCCATCCCGTTCCTTCAAGCCTTCATAGAGCCCCATATTACGAGTTACTCATATATCTCACGATACCATGGCTTCACAAATCTGCCATAACTCGCATGCTATCTGTAAATCAATGAATTTGTTCCGTGCGGGATTAACTATCGTACCAACTCGAAAAAAATGATATCCCACCAATCCGTAAGGTGGGTTACTGCCCATTTCCTCTCTCGGAGAGGAGGCTTGACGGCAGTAAAACATTATAAGATTTTTTTGAGGTGGGAAATCATTTAATGACTTCTACCGTTCTAGTGTGGAGCTGGAGTGCGTATCAGACTTTTACAAACTAAAACTACACCTATGTTTTTTAAATTGCTCTTTGTCTTCTAGAACCACAGCACAAGTATTCTTTTCAAAAGTCTTGCAATGGTCCTAGCAGGTATCTGCCCTAATGGGAACATTATGAGGCTGATAACACTTATAAAAAACTATTTTTTGCCCGTGGCTTTGCCCGCGTAGCATACATAAAATATAGATGTCACTGAAGAATAAAGCAGATTTTTATCGGTGGAAAAATATTAGCAAACGAAGCAATGCTTTCAGAAATTACCTTCTACAAAAAAAATAAAACAAAAAAAACTTTACCTCTTTATAATATTACTAGCTTTTGTCCGCGGCTTTGCCCGCGTAGCAATAGGCACTTAATGAATAGGGATAAAAGGTAGCCTTCTTTTCCATGTCAAAGGCTATATGCATGCCAAATTTGATCCAAATCCGTTCAGCCGTTTTTGCGTGATTAAGTAACAAACATCCACACTTTCACATTTATAATATTAGTTAGGATAATATTATTAGTATAGTGTGTACTCGTAACTTTGCAGAAACCCTAAATAAAATGGATTAAAAGCAAGATAAACATAATGATTCAAAATAATATTTATCTAGACCCACTCAAATACTAGGTTTCTAATTTCTTAATTAAGTTAACATTTTGGCAAATATTTTACGTAAATAAATTGTTTAATTTGACGCTCTTCACATATCCACTGAAATCAGAGATGAAACTGAAACAGCAATCAAAATGGAATTTAATTTTCTCTGAAATGTGTGTATATCTCAAATAATAATTTAGTTTCAAGAGCGTTTTAATACCTGCTGAGTTTACAAAATAATTCTGTTGGTTGGTAATGGCTGTTTACTTGAATCTTAGAGAAAGATCTTCTACGCCTAAGACGCAGCACTTTTAGTCAAATTACTCACACTGTGATTCTAATTTTAATTTATTGTAGGGCCATATAGTAAACCAGCTTCTGCCAGCGGCTTTGCCTGCGTGAAAGTAGGTTTTTCCATTCAAACTTTGGGCCGCCGTTTTAGCCTCTAAGAGGCTGAATTTTTTTAAATTCTTTCAAAACATTTTTGGTGCTCGCCTACTTTATAAAAGGAAGCCTTTTTTATGGTGGGAAAAAATCATCCAATGACATCCGCCGCTCTTGGGCAGAGCGGGAGATGGTGTCAGACTCTTACTGACTAAAAGACCCACCCCGTTCCTTCTAGCCTTCATACCGGGGTTCGAGCTTCCTTTCGGATAACCCTGGCCCCAGTAGGCTTCGACCCGGCTGGGTCCCTGCTGTTGCTGACAACTCCTTGGGGCACGCTCCTAGTGTCAGTAGTTTCGGCTGTGCGTTGATATGTTAGTCAGTTTTTTTTTATACAGGTTTATTTGTAAAACACTGGCCACCTCGCAGGACTGTTTTACTAATATCGTGATCATCATCAACATCATCGTCATCATCAAACATTATTCATTTACCAAAAATAAGCCATCAAGATTTCGTTGTTGAGATGTCCGTGTGTTCCTACGTCGTCAAGACGAGACGCAAGCGCATCAAGCACCCCCGTCGCCCGATCTCCGCTCCCTTCTGCTTTGGTACTATCACTTGCTTAGACTTTGTAATAGTTGGAATGTTCAATTTAAATATTTTTATTTTGTATGAAAATCTAATGTATGTATTTACAAATATAATTATAAGTATGTTTATTAGTTGTCTAGTACTCATAACACAAGTTCTGCTCAGCTTGGGACTAGACGGCGTTGTGTGATAGTTGTGGAATATTTAAAAAAAAATTGTTAAAAAGGGCTCGCGGGACTGGTCATTATGACGACGCTTGGGGGAGACCTATGTCGAGAAGTCGACGTCTTTCAGCTGACATAAAGATGATACCATTTTTAGTAATAATCATTCATTCCAGATTTTATTTTTCTACATTTTTTCATGCTATTAAACTGAAAATGTCTCCTGTATACTAAATAATTTCCTCCATTTGACATAAGACCGACTTAATTAAATTAAATTGTGGGTGATACCTTCACTTAGATTCAATAATGGTCTTTATTTTCATTGCCATGGCGACTGACGCGAAAAGCGAGTTTCCTTAAAAATAACTAAATCAAATTGAGGTAATAATAGCATTATTTTTTTTTACGTTTACAACATAAGGCTTTGTTCTTTTTTAAAAATATTTTAAACATCATTATCATTTTACCTCAAAAGACGTCCACTGTTTGACATAAGCCCAAGTGTCACCAGACCAGTCATATGCATACGCGGGCTTGCGGACGGCGAGCTATGGGTAGGTCGCTGTCCGACCGTCGGGTAACTTTCTGGACCGAGCCCAAGACGTCGACGGCGCGCACTGTTCCCGCGCGGTCGAAGCCTACCGGGGCAAGGGTTAGTTTGAAAGATAGCTCGAGCCCTGGTATGAAGGCTTGAAGAAACGGGGTGGGTTTTTAGTTTATAAGAGTATGACATTATCTCCCGATCCGCAACCCTCACTAGGTCATCGGCCCACCTTGTGGAAAGCGTCCAAGGCTGCATTTGCCTATCAATAAAAACACTGGATTCATTTATTTACACACACCACTTTCTCTGATATAGTTTGCATTAAACAGTATTGTTTTAACCTAGAAGAATGAAACTTAATTAATTATTCCTTGAAAGATCTATAAAACAATATGCTCTAATTCGAACGTCTCGATTGGAACTTAAATAAACCGAACAATTTCAATATCACTGTTAACATTATTTTCAATTAAATTTATTTTCAACATACTTAGTTTGAAAACGAGTTTATCAACTATACAAACAGTAGAAGAATAAAGACTGTAAAAGTTACCTTTTCCGGATTCGAGCGGAAGAGATGCCCGGGTGTCGCCACTGTGCGGAACGCCCGGAGGACACGGTGGAGCATACAGTCGAGGTGTGCCCTGCTTGGGCGGAGCATCGCCATGCCCTCGTGGGGGCGATCGGTGGCGGAGACCTCTCACGCCGGGCCTTGGTTGAGGCCATGGTCCGGAGCGAGAAGGAGTGGCAGGCGGTCGCCGACTTCCGCGAAGCAGTAATGCTCGCAAAGGAGGAGGCCGACCGCATCAGGCAACGGCGTTCTTGCTGCCACCGCCGGGATTCTGATCCAGATTTTCGGCCACCGTAAGCGCGAGCTTGCAGACAGTGAGCAATGGGTAGCTCGCTGTCCGGCCGTCCGGTAACTGTCTGGATCAAGCCCAAGTCGTCAACGGCGCGCACTGTTCCCGCGCGCCTCAAGGAGCTGTCAGCAACAGCAGGGACCCAGCCGGGTCGAAGCCTACTGGGGCCAGGGTTATCCGAAAGGGCGCTCGAGCCCCGGTATGAAGGCTAAAAGGAACGAGGTGGGTCTTTTAGTCAGTAAGAGTCTGACACTATGTCCCGCTCCGTCCAAGAACGGGGGTTATCATTGGATGATTTTTTCCCACCATAAAAAAGGGTCACACATCTACGGCCAAATACTCCATCCCTTCAGCTCTTCTATTACTTATGGGGATTGAAGAGATAAACGAAATGGAGTACCCAGTTGCAAATACACGACTCTGGTGAAAAGGACACATCAGCAATCGTTACACCAATCCTACGCAAGTGCTAAAGGGATATCAATATGTCAAGCTTGTACTAACCCATATCTTATCAGACTCTTACTTACTAAAAGACCCACCCCGTTCCTTCTAGCCTTCATACCTGGGCTCGAGCGCCCTTTCCGATAACCCTGGCCCCAGTAGGCTTCGACCCAGCTGGGTCCCTGCTGTTGCTGACAACTCTTTGAGGCACGCGGGAACATCGCGCGCTGTCGACGACTTGGGTTTGGTCCAGACAGTTACTGGACGGCCGGACAGCGAGCTACCCATTGCTCACTGTCCGCAAGCCCTCTAACCACCTGCGTTGATATATCCGACAGACTCTCGCATTTATTCCGCCAGGGTCACACATCTACGACCAAATACTCCATCTCTTCAGCTCTTCTATTACTTATGGGGATTGAAGAGCTAAACGAGATAGAGTACCAGTCACAAACCCACGACCCTGGTGAATAGGTCACATAAACACTCGTTAGACCAATCCTACGCAAGTGCTAAAGGGATATCAATATATCTAGCCGGTACTAACCCATATCTGGACAAAGACCGTTCTCTTTTCCTTTCATTCTGCAAAATTACTATAATAAAAATAAATCCAAATAAGAATGGCAATTTTGGGTTAGAACCTAAAACAGCTGTCGGTAAATTCACCTACGACATTAGAATGGAAATTCCTTGTAAACGAAGCTTATTTCTAGGAAAATTAAATAAGGATAATGGTATACTGTGAACACATTTTATTCTATTTTTACTTTCGCTACCAATTCCTTTTTACTTATTTACTTCACGATATATTTTCAATTAGCAACAGCAGAAAGTACTAGGAGTCCAGTAAAAACAAGAGGTAATGTAATTGGCAAAATAACTCGCTCTCGAACGCAAAACTAAGCTGTGCTCAGAATAATGTTGCTTGCACAGAAAAATCACACTAAAGTCCTTTTAGTACAATGTTAACTAAATAAGTTTTAGCGTAACAGAATTATATAACGTATTTAACTTTGAAAGCAAGAAGTTTTTACATTATAAGTGACAATATACATTAGCTTCTGATATACTATAAGTGTAACGTAGCTATATTGGAATATATTATTTTGAATTGTAATGAATAATATATAAAACAAATTAAAGACAAATTCACAAATGAAACGGTTCTGTATACTTGTATAGTTTAGATTTATTTATACGTGACTGCCTCAGAAAGAAAATTTCCTAATGTTAAAAAAGAAAGAAAGAATTTTACCAAAATGAGATGTCGTTCTGATAGGCTAGTGGCCATAAAAAATGTAATTAGTCCGTCTTTTAGATTATTCAAAAACAGGGGATTTTTTATTTGTAAATTAAACCAAAAATAACAAAGAATGGGCTATACCCATTAAAGTTACGTGTCGTTACGTCACGCGCCGCGCTTTGCTACATCTTTTCGCACGGGGTTACGTCACACGTAATTTTAATGGACTATATCTTTGTTATTTTTTGTTTAATTGAAAAAAGAAAAATATGTGTCCAATATTTTTTTATAATCTAAAATACGAACTAAATAAAATATAATTATTTTGACCCTGGACACTACCCTAATTTATTGACACTTCGTGACAAAAGTTAAAAGAAAAAAAAAATAGATAGCAAGTCTGGTAAGCATTGTCGTATTTTTATATATTTTCAGCTTTCGCCCGCGCTTTCACCCGCGCACATAAAGCCTATATTGATAGGCTACCAAAAGAAATCTGTTTTATTCCTGAGTGATATTGATCACTCAGCAATCGGTACCAGAATTTTCAGAGGTGACCTCCTACAATAAAGAAAAAACATAAAAACAAAAAAAAAACCCTTTACCAAAAAGTTTTATCAAAAAGTTTCTATGTCCGTCTCTACGCTACCAATTTTTAGCAAAATTTGGCTAAGCCGAGCTGGAGTTATAAATAGTTTAACTAACACGGCTTTCTTTTATACATATTGTATATAGATTATATGAAAATAAACAGCTCGAGGAGACAATTTTCGAAAAGCATTGAAAGTCACTTTTTAAAAATCTCATGGAGTTGATAGCTTTACTTCTGTGATTGAATAAATGCCACTAACTGCATTATGCTGCTTAACAACTTTGAAAAAGTGAATTGTTCGGAACTTTTGAAGCAAGTTTTCAAGTCTTGAAAAGTTGAGTTCTTTTATATACGTCTGATGTCTATATTAATATTGTAAAGAGGTAAAGTTTGTTTTTTATTTGTAGGAGATAATCTCTGAAAGTACTAGTCCGATTGCAAACATTTTTCCATCAATAGAAAGCGATTTTATTCTTGTTTTATCCCTGAGTGACATAAGCTATATTTTATGTACGTAGGTGAAACCTTGGATAAAAGCTAGTGCTTAATATGACCTTGTATAGGTCAACGTTTAGGGTTCTGACGAGAATCGACATAATAAAGGTCACGAATCCAATTTCGACCCACACCTGGTACCCGCGCACATACTTATTTAGCCCAAACTTTTTCAATTTAATTATGTACCTCTTGAGATAATCTAAAAGGTTTAAATCCTCGAGCGCCTATTGTACATACCTACTTCTGTACAACTTGGATGACCTTGAAAAACGCTTAATTTTCGTTTTGTACACACTTTTGTACGAAAGTTATTTGGTCGAAAATTTTGGTTTCTGTACACATTATTCTAAATAACTATATTAAATTATTGGAAATTTCCTTGAAAAATTAAAAAAAAAACTTTTTTTGGTGAATTACGTAAAATGAAAAAAATGGGTTATTTTAAAAAGAGTGGATTAACGGTAGGGAGGCATTTGCTCTGCAGTGGGACATAAAGAGCTCATAATATAATATAATAAATAATATATTTAAAAAATAGCTGAAATCGATTTAGTGGCCGATTCTGAACATACTACTTTCATAATAATGATTCAGAGAGCAGTTCTTCTAGACACGGCCCGTATCGTTAGGAGGTTCCTTTCTCTGGAGCCCTGACCGCCGGTTGCTTGGACACTGTTCCCGATAACGGTGGGATACGGCTTTTTCTATATTTTTAAATGTTTTTTTTTTTAAGGAATATTTAAAAATATATTAAAACATGTATATAAAATATGAATAAAATAATTATTTATTAATTTTTTTTGCCACAAATCATAGAGAAAGTAATTAAAAGTCTACAAATTTGATATTAAAATTAATTTAAGGAAGGCTGGTGCCTGGACTGAGTTCTTTATAGAACCTATGTGTCAGGTCACCAAGCCTATACTTGATTGATCTATTTGATTCACATAAATACAAAAATCACATTTATAATAATTAATTAATTAATTACATTATTTAATTAAAGTTTCATTACATTTTTCAATTTCATTGTATTGAAAAAAAAAGATAATAAATAAAAAAAAAACATAGGTAGGTATAAAGTAATTATGATTGTAAACTAATTTTAAGTTTGCATCATTTTCCAAAAACTAAAATGGTTTACTTTCTTTTCTTTCTTTCTTTCATTTAACTGTAAGCTGTAAAAGACCGATTAACTTATTATAACTAAACAAGCTTATCCTATAATTAACGGGTCACTTTTTATTAACTTAAAAGCCACGTTATAACTTAATAGGCGTCGATATCGATCTTTCTTGGAATACTTCACTTAGTTCAATTTGTGTCCTGGCCTTAAGCGGTAAACTATTAAATTAGAATGTTATTAATACATTTTACCGCTATTTCTTAATACCAAATGAAAATATCACAATAATTTCTGCCAAAAGACTGCCTCTGTCGGACATAGGCTTCCCCTAAGTCAACAACGACCGATCCTTTGAGATTTGCATCCATCAGATTCCGCAACCCTCACCAGGTCAAGGAGTTGAAGTTGAGTTGGAGTTGTTGGAGGTATTGTCAGCAACAGCAGGGGCCCAGCCGGGTCGAAGCCTACCGGGGCCAGGGTTAGTTTCGAAAGACAACTCGAGCTCCGGTATGAAGGCTTGAAGGAACGGGGTGGGAACCTCCCGAACTTGCCATGTCCGGTGAGGACCTGTGTCATGCGGATGGTAAGAACGCCGTGAGGTCTTCCCAGCCATGCAAAATTGAATGTTGCTGAATTTTATTTATTTTTTAATTTTGAGATTTATTATCAGATATTTATTACCCAATAAGTTTAGGTTCGTAAGCGGTGGGTGTCGTCTGGTGTTGTATTACTAATTTCCAATTTCGATTGTTAATGCCATTTATACCTTACCTACTTCATTGTAGTCTTTAGTTTTTCTTAGTTCTTTTCATCTAATAATGCGATACTGTTACAAAACTTAATAGTATAGATAAAACTTACGAAACAATTTTTTCAGTAACATAATATACGATTCTGAATAATGGGAGTTGCTGTCAATATTTTTTTTTCTGTTAGTGATTTTTCATTGTCTCAAAATTCTAAGTTAATGAAAAAAAAAAAGATATGGCCGTTTATATTATATACAAACGCTATCAACACTCAAGAGAAATAGGGTTTTGATGGATTTAATTACGCAGAAAATTTTAAATGTAAAAAAATGCGTACCGGGTGCATATCCCGCGCTTTACATTAAATACTTTTATGAAACGGATATTTCCAGGGTTTTCGAATGCGGAGAATTCCCGGCAATCCCGCATGCGTGGTGATCATGCGCACGACATTAAAAACGCCCGCCAGGAATGAAGGCTCAAATTTTGAACTGAGTTACCTGTGTCATGTCGAGCATCGTATGAAAGTGCTTCATTTGTACGAACTTAAACCGATTTTAATAATTTTTATGATATACAGTTTTCGATTTATGAAAAACACAATAAAATAAGTAATAATAGGTTTTGGGAACTTAATTTCTGAAAAAGTTTGAGACTCGATTCTTGATATATATATTAATGTACCTATTTTGTACGGAACTCTCAGTGGGAGAGCACGGTTTTCTTTTACATAAGTTACGGTTTTGTTCTTTCTTTTAACACCAAAACTGTACGTGATGTAAGCACTCAAAATCTGGTTAAAATTATAAACACGACCTCGCAAAACCGTTGTTAATGACTCGGATCAGAACCAATCTCGTACAATTCTCTTTTAAGCTTATAGGAGCAAAATTAAGCATAAAAATCCGGTACCAAGGTGGGAACAAACACGGTGGATAAACATTGTCCAAAAAAAATATTTTGAATGCAGAACAAAGGTAGCGATGAAAATTATGTAGGCCGACCTCGTAAATGTTTTAATACGGAATCTCCAGTCCGAGTTGAAATTTTGTTTCGTTAAATTCTTTGCTGGAGGAGAGTTTCAGAGTCTACAATGGTCAGTGTTTGGTTTGTTCTTAAAATTCTCAATTGTAAGTTTAGTGGTATTTAGAATGAAATGAATAATATATTTGTTTGGGCATAAACTAAACGAAATTCTAACCACGATATCTTATTTACTACTATCTCACCTAAATAAGCAACTGTCTTGTTGAAATTGAAGAACTTAAACACTGTTTACTAAGAAGGTTGTAGCTATCAGGCATCACAAACTTCGACATATTCTACTTTTTATCTGTACGCGAAAAATGTATCTTAAGTTTTTCCCAACCGTTTTGTGAATTTATCAACGATTCCATAACGATTGTCAAACAGGTCAAAATAAATGGAAAATTATGCTTTCGCCCTGTCTTAGAGAGGAGGCTTGAGTCACAGCAGTGAAAGAATTTTGAGGTTGATAATACTATTATGCTTTTTATGGTGGGTAAAATCATTTGATGACAACCCCCGCACTTGGGCGGAGCAGGAGATAGTGTCAGACTCTTATCGATTAAAAGCCCACCCCGTTCCTTCTAGGCCTTATACTGGGGCTCGAGTTCCCTTTCGGATAACCCTGGCCCCAGTAGATACTATTATGCTGGGCAATGCTTCTGAAATGTCATGGTTAATATTAAGCATGTTAGATTTTTGATATATAATCGTTTTCGTTCTCGTAGAACGTCACTCATGGCAGGTCGAAGCCTGTAAATGTCAGCATAATGGTTAAGGCCTACAACAGCAGATGGTCTAGCAGACCCAATCAATTATGATGACAGCTCTTTGAAGCACGTGTGCTGTCAATCGAAGTTAGTAGCAGTGAATAATGTGAACTTTAGTTTTTTTTAATACAACGTGACTTATTTAAGAATAGTACAAAATCAAACTCAAAGTTTTGTATAAGATGAGGCCTTACCTATCCGAAACACTTCGGGAGCAGCTTGTGGAAAGTCTGGTTTTGTCCAGATTGAACTATGCAGACACAGTGTATGGCCCGCGCCTACTGGCTCGTACAGACCGGCTTATTCAAAGGGTTCAAAACGCGTGTGCTCGGTTTTGTTATAAGATTCCTCCTAGAAGCCACATAACGCCATTCCTTAACAAGCACTTTACCCTCAAAATGAAATCGAGACGCAAGCTACACTTGGCGTGTCTTCTATTCGGTGTAATTAAATATCAAAAGCCAGACTACCTGTACAATAAGCTGAGTTGGATCACTGGTAGACGTGAATGCGGAAGAAGGCAATGCTCTCAACAGCTGTCATCGCAGCCCCATAGTACAGCAACATTTAGAGGCAGTTTCCGTTACGCGGCTAGTAAAGTATGGAATAATTTGCCGCCGCCTATTAGAACAATAAACACGATTAGTACGTTTAGAAGACGGTTACGGCAGATTTTGATCGATGCGCAGCGTAAGTTAAACCTAACTAATTTAAACGTTTCGTTGATATAATATACGTAAAAAAATTATATAATTTGTCTTTGGTCATAATATTAATTAATAAATATGTTTCACTATAATAAAAAACAGGGTTTACATAGTTACAATTATGTGGGTGGTTTAGGTTTTATTTTTTCTGCGTGCCGTTGGACTCATATATGCCTCGTGTCCTTTCGCCCGCTGCGAGGGATTTTTGCCGTGTCCTAAATGTTGTTTTTTTTTTTTTTGTTAGCCGTGAGAACTGTGTGATTAAATTTACGTATAGCTTTGATGATAGTTTATTTATTCTTAGTATGTTTTTTTTTTTCTCCTGTTTCTTATATATCTGTCACATAACACCTTCATATTATATATCATTTAATACACACTAATTTATACCTACATATATTTATTTATCTTACACCTAACAACTGATTGACATCCGTAGACTTAGCAAGGTTCAGTTGAAAACCAGCGTCAGGCAACTGCTACGTAGTGGCCTGGCATAATGCTGAACTGGACCTATTTGGTGCAGCCGTGGGACATACAATGTAGATATATTTTAAGTGTAAGATCCATACTAAAATCATTTTTTATTTCATTGTGTGTACCTGTGTGCCAAATAAACGTATTTTCTTTCTTTCTTTCTTTCAAACTTAGAAAATACGTTATTTAAAGTGGTAAAAGCCTCGTGTTCCAGTAGATTCATAAGGCTGATACCTGCTAGGGCTATAGGAACGCCTGAAGAGTTACCGGGCGGATAGTTTGTGGGTTTTAGTGAGCAAAGGTCTAACATACCCTTTCACACCACACTAGAGTGAAAAGTCATCAGATGATTAATTTCCCACCTCAAAAAAGGTGGTGAAATTGCATTTCAGTTTTTTATTAGGATTTTTATAAGAAACATCTGAAATTGTTGCTCAGTACACAGCCTTGACATAGTAGACTCGATTTTGTTACTTTGTTAGTGAGTATATTAAATCAATACTTAAATATTTTACTTAATTTCACCTATCATGTCAAACAAGCCGATAAATTTTTTAAATACCTTTAATGAACTATTCAATAACGTACCATAATTAAAATTAGAAAATCGTTTTAAATTTAACAGCCGTCCAATCGCCCACAACCTTCAGTAGTCCTGCTGTCACCGAAATTAATTGACGCCATTAAAAATGTAAATAACGAATGGTAAGATAATATATTATTTGTGTAATAATATCTATTTAAATTGGCCCAATCAAAAACCCATTAGAATTTTTTTTTTTTTGATTTTGATTAATATCTTTTTGTTTTTTTGAACCAGAACCCTTTCTTTCTCATTAGAATGGTCCTAACAATATTTTATGTTTTTGTAGTATTTGGCAGCAAATGTATCAAGCTAGCCTTTCCGGGAAGGTTCTTTTCTTCAACAAACTTTTGCTAAAGAATTTACTATAAGAAAATTCTCCAATTCCATACATACTGATCAGTTACACAGATGCTAACGGCTGATTTTTCCCATCGAAAAAAAAGTGTATAATTTTGATGATAGAAATGTCAGCATATTTTGTGTACCTTATAAGTATTTTATTTTGCACAGTCACAAAAATACAATCAGAAATGATAACTTGAATTTTGATATGTGCATATTCCAGATATTGATAAAACTCCATAAATAAAGACGCATTCCCTTCACCCATATCATAAAATAGAACATAAATCCGATGGATATATTCGAGTTTCCTTAATGATTCTTTCCATCCAATGGTTGTCTGGAAGAAATTGCTTTTAGCGATAAGACCGCCGCTTGTCGGTAAGACCGGTGTCTTATTTATGTTTATTCCTGACGTACGAGTATGTTCTTCTTCCTTCAGTGTATGTACTCTACTAGAAAGTTTATATCCTTATACAGACAGGCCAATCGAAAGCTGGAATCTAAGAAAACTACATAGTTTGACGGGAAAGAATTTATATATACTTTATTTTATGAAGTTTCCATAAAAAAAAATTTTAACCGCTTCTTTTCCTGGACTGAAAAGAATTTTGGGTCAAAATCTGACAAAAAAAATTGTTGTGGTTTGATAAATAATCAAAATTCTTACTGTCTCTACCTGTTTTTATACCTACCTAAAGTTTATTATCCTCACTCATGGACGATATTCTTTCAAATTCAACACTTCGAAATACGTAATCAAATAATTGATTCATTATTATTTTAGGCTACATTCAATAATTGTCAACTTCATTGGAGCTATCATTATCAACAGCCTTCAATATTCCAGTCGTTTTCGATTATATTCCTTCTAAGCTTAAATTATACGGTTAGCTTCGGTATTGTCTTGTATCCAAGTTTGACCTCTAAATTTAAAGTTACCGTCAGACGATTAGTCGTTCTGATGTAGGTTTTAGGGAAGTTTTGCTTTCACAGTTATACACAACATGTCTGTGAGAGAGTTTTGGATCGATTCAGAAACGAGTTATTAATGTGTGTTTATTAATATATCGCTATTTTTGACAAAAAGTAGCAATATAACTCTGTTTAAGTTTGGGAAGACTTCAAATAAAGAGTGAGATGTCACAGTCAAGTAGTTGTGAAGGCACAGACAGGCAGAATACTGGATTGTTATTATTTAGAAGTTATATCACAATATATGTGATGCAAAATCGTGCTCACGTGAGTGAAGGTATAGAAACAGCGACAGTATCGCAAGTGTATTGCAATCTTTTTGCAATTGCTCTTTCTTCCTCTCCATCCATGAATATTCTATCACTATTTTTGTAACATAATTCTTATTTTTCCTCATAATATACCCATACCAAGACGAATGACTGTCTTTCAACTCATTATACAAAATTATGTCAGAAGTATTTGCGTATCGCCATTTGTTGAAGCGATGCTTATAATAATTTGTACATCGGTTTAAGTTCTGGACTAAAAAAATAGTTTTGTGTAATGTGGTGATATTAGTTCTCCTACCCAAAATTTGGCCATAGTGGCTGATTTCATTAGATATTACTAAATGCTACTCTATTTTATGTCCAGGCAATCTCTATCCATTCTAGGTTGCCTGGAAGAGATCGCAAAATGCGATGAAGTCGCCTATTGTATGTTTTTAAATTTAAGGCTGAAATTTTGACATTTATTATCCTGGAATACAATAAAGTATACACAGGGTTATTTTTAAAATATTAACAACCATGCAGGACTGTATAACTAACATCATAGACTACAACTTTTGTTCTGTAACTGTACAGAGAAAAGCACCAAATAATAGTGTATTTTCAAAGCTACATATACAACGTACTTTTTTGTCCCAGTGGATACCAAAACTTAAAAAGAAGTGTAGTATAGCAAACAACCTAAGATTACTCTTTGTTTGAAACTACGTATCTTTAAGACACAAGAGACTCTCTGATGAGAAAACGTTTGTTTGTGGTGTTTTGAAACTAACGTTTCATACGGAGGTTGATCTAAAAAATATGACCTAATTTTTTTTTAGACAGCCCCGTGAAAAGTTCTCTTAAGTTAAAAGAGTCGTATCTAATATGCGTGATGGATGTCATTTGAACAAATATACACAACATTATTTTTAGTATATGCGTAACTTGAATATAGTTAGTTCAGAATCAGTAATTCAATCGATTGCACAATTTTTACACCATGTAAATATTTTTTCCCAAAAATATTTAAAAAAAGTCATGAGTTGGACACCAGCGACACTAAGTACAACACAAGTCACGGCATGTCAAACCAGACATTAGAGCCAGCGCATAGCTGGGTGTCCCCTCAGTCACCCGGATGGCCCAAAGACCATGTATTTGTGCGGACAACCAGGTAACATAACAAGCTTATTACTTAGAGATTCTTCATGATACAGATAAAATTTGGTGCACTAATTCTTTACATAAAAATACCTAACACGTGTTTCGGGTTTTGCATATATGAAACTTATATTGTAAACTTCAGATTATCTTTTAATGTTTACTGGTCTGATTATTAAATTATTTCGCAGATAAAACACACCATCTCTTCTGATTACCTATACCATACCTTACTTATTATCTCGGAGAATTGAATGATTTTGTTGTTCAAGTCACGGGAGCGATGCTGCGTCAAAAATAATTGTGTGCGCTTACTGGAAACATGGTTCCCCATAGGGGCAGCTGTCTTTGTCCGTTTTGTATTTTCTCCGCACGACAACGCAAAATATACCAAACAAGTTTGTATACGCACGACTAACTTGTACCCAATGTGCAAACTCCCATAGTACTCGGAGGAATGGAATCGTTCGTGCGTTTTTGTACGACTCAAATACAAAAATGCGTTTGAAGTGTAACAGGCCTGGTTATTTGTCAGTTTTGTTTTATGTTATTGTATAACTTATATGTGTGAGACCACTATCTTCGGCACTTATTTTAAAAATTTGTTACATCAGGTTCATTAAATATAGGTTGGTTTAGGAGAGAAATGCGATGGCTACTGGTGCCGCTGTCTATATTACATATGTGCCTTGTTTTTAAAACAATAATTGGATTCGTTTCTAGTGTAACTAGATGAATATTAATATTGAAAATAATATAACTACTTAAACCGGCTATTTACTACTTATACCCGGCTCAAATGAGATTGGGCGGGACACGTCAGCCGTATGAGCAATGACAGTTGAGCAAATGTCGCCACGCAGTGGGTTCCTGCAAAGGAAAAGCGTCATTAAGGTCACCCTAGAAAGAGGTGGCGAGACGATTTGGACATGTATCACGAGAACTAGTTTGAGGCAGCGCGAGAGAAGAATGTCTGGAAGGTCTTGGGAGGCCTTTGCCCAGCAGTGGGACAGTAATGACTAGGAAAAAAGAACCAGCTATCTTATGATATCGGAGAATGAAGAACATGTATCAAAAAAAATTCAATAGTGATGTGTGGATGAAGAAAAAATATGCTGCGCTGACTCTAAATAAATCGATAACAACTATGATAATGATGAATGATGATGGAGCTGAGGTTACATTGGTGTTCTATGTAACCTCCACAAACCTGTTACTGAGTATACAGCACCGGAAATACACATTCGACTCTCAAGACAAAAAACACGATTTTTCTCCAAGAAAATACTAGGGAGCCATAAGTCTCACAGATAGTAGCCTCACTATTGTACCGAAGACAATAGGGCTAAAGTCGTATGAGATATCCACTTTAAATATTGAAGTGACATTGTGTGTTTCATTCCTTTATCTGCTTGGAACACTCGTGTGTGTTTGCCTTTAATTTCTTTAACAGTATGGAGATAGTCGTTGGTTCTTGGGTTAAGTAAAGTTTGGTGTTTGTTTTTGGTTTTAATTATTGGTTAAATAAGAGATGTCTGACTAATATTTTCTGATAGTTGGTATTTTCGTTTCATGCTTTGATTAAATATTAATTATTTCTTCGTATGGGGATTATGTCTCAAATATCATGCAGGTTCCTAGAAACGGTGAAAAAAAAACATTGCAAGGAAACCTGCACGTTCAAGAACCAAAAATTTAAAGAAACATATATCTTTAAATTTTTGCTACTAAGACATGTTGCTACACTATTGAAATTAACATTTATCAATTCGAATTAGACCATCGTAGTGGATTACGACCTTTTACCTGTCCTAGAGAAGAGGCCTGCGTCCCAGCAGTGGGAACAGTATAAAGCTGATTATGTAAGCATGATGATTAAGCATAAGTGCTTAATAGTATTATGCTTTCTCTAATTTCATGATTATTCTATCATTTACTTATTTCCGCAGATATTTTAATCTCCTTTTCAACACACTATTGAAATTATAGTACCTAACAAGAGACAAATGACCCAGATAGATTGAATCTCGAGTCGGTCCGTAAAGGTTAGAGAAATTCTAGTCTTGAATTCAGATTGTCTTATGTCGATAGCCTCCTCTTAGTACATGGTACTTTCATCAAATTAGTTTGGATTAATATATTTATAACTAGCTTCTGCCAGCGGCTTCACCCGCCTGAAAGTCGATTTCTCCATACAAACTTTTGACGGTCGTTCGAAATCACTGCTAAAAATTTCGGAAAAAATTCTTAGCAGCAGTCTACTCCCTATAAGGAATCTGCCTGTCAAATTTTAAGTTTGTAGATGTTATAGCCTCTGAGATTTCGTGACTAGTCAGTGAGTGGTATTTCGATTTTAAATACACCTCTAAATTTTGATCGTTTTAAACTTTTAATGCCGTGGAGGATCGATCCGGTACATGAAACTATCGATTTGTAAAGATAAAATTAAAAAATAAAGTACCTTTTTTTAAAAACTCATATTAATTTACGCATGTACTAAATTATTTTTTTTAAGAAAACGTCAGCTGAGCGAGTCCAATGAATGACCTGTAGGTAGTTTGTACGCAACGCCGACTACTATGCACTGTTATTTTACGCATGTGGATGTTATTAGCAAATTACTAGCATAACTCACAAGAATTCACAAACTCATAATTATTGCACTTAACCATCAAAATATTTGTACAACTACAATATTTAACTACACTATTACATTTTCAATAGGCCGGGTTATAGAGCAGAGAGAATCTGTGTTCGTGAATCGGTAGGGTTTTTAAGTCTATCTGTTTTACTCTGTCTTTTATTATAGTTAGAAAGAGAGCAAACAAGTGTGAAGTTAGCTACGATGCGGTTTTTGTAGACGTAAGAACTCGACACCGTTTATACTACTATCGAGTTCTCGCTAGCGAGTCCGTTCGACTCATGGTACGAGTTTAATTGTGAACTATTCGAAATGCTTTTATTCGGTATCGACTGCGGTAAGATGGTGTAGTTTTTTGATAGTAAGTCATGGTAAAGGTAGAGTTTTAAATTTTTTAAATGTTATTATATTGTTTTTAAATATATTGTAGTTATAGTTTGTAGTGAATCTTCACAATGACAATAAAGATCCGATTTTAGAAAACGACTGACAAATTGTAGATTTCTACATTTTGATACAAAGTAAAATATAAATATACAGATATAATATCTTACATATTTTGTGACTGTAATCAGTGTAATACTCATATTTAGAATCACAAATTATCACGAATTTATAAAACAAATACTCATAATAACTAAACGGGTTTAAAAGCTGATTCTATATTGAAAATAATACGGCAATTAATACGTATAATGAACAAAAGCAATAAGTTATACATTAAAAACTAATTAACCTGAGCACAAAATAATTTTCATGAAATTAATAATGCTCAGATGACTTCAAATGTTCATTCACTTTAAAATGATATTTAATAATGTCCACGAAGTGTACTACAGATAAATATACACCGCTAAATTTTAATCGTTTTAATCCCGTGGAGGGTCGATCCGGTATATGAAACACTATCGATTTGTAAAGATAAAATTAAAAAATAAGATACCTTTTTTTCAAAACTCGTATTAATTTACTCATGTACGAAATTAATTTCTTTAAGAAAACGTCAGCTGTGCGAGTCCAATGACTTGTAGTTAGTAGTCGGCGTTGCGTACAAACTAAGCAAGAATTAATGTGTTATAAAATATTTTGAAATTTTATCAGCCTTATCTGTTAATAAGGTATTACTTTTGATTTCAAATTTGGAACTTTACGATATGCGAGTAGATACAGACTATATTAGCTTTTGCTTTGGAAGGCCTTTCACAAGATAAATCGATGACCTGGTAAGTTTTGCGGGAATCCGATGGATGCGAGACGCAAAGAACAGGTTCTTATGGTGACACTTAGAGTAGGTCTACGTCCAACAGTAAACGTCTTTCAGCTGAAATGATGATGATGGTACTGTCTCAAAGCTGGATAAATTTTTCTTGCAAGACTTTTGAGATTTTTTTTCCCATGTCACTATACCACCACTGCGTCAAGATAACTCGGATGGAGTTATCTTTTTCTTGTTCATATGATTGACATTTTAATATGTCATGATATAGCCTCTGCCTCCCTAGCCAAGTTACAAACGTTTCGATTGCGCCGAACGCTTCGAGTTGACCTTGCCGTCAATTCTCTTGTTCTGACCACGTGACCGAGCGTTAAGACGACGTCATTCCCGTACATTTGAAGCTTTCTACAAGCGTTAACTATTGCAGATTAGCAACTTGGCTAGGGGTACTGGTCTATTCCACCGGTTAGCGGTTCTTAGACCAACATAGCTGCCCCAATGCCACTTCAGCTTGCTAACCCTGAAAGTTATGCCAATCTTATGGATGATTAATTACTCTCAAATATTTAACTTACAAGTAATTTAATTTCTTAGAAGATTTGTGAACAAAATTTTGAAATACAAACAATTCTTGTTTTCTTGTTTCTTGTAACAGGAACTGAAATCGGCCTTTACAGCCAAAAAATGATAAACATCTTCCTTCGTTTTCCCTTGAATTTAAAACAAAAACGCTTCCGAAATTCTTGAGGAAGAAAGTTAAATGGAGAAAGGAAATTAAATACATTTTCGCTTTAATTGAATGTCGGTGAGAAAAATTACTTTTACATGGTAATTTTGGAAACTTTGTAAATGTCCTTGGTTAAACATTTATGGGTTTCTTAATAGGAAAAGTGTTGGCACGCTAGTCTAGTATATTTTTAACAGAATATAGTATTTATCTGGGGTTACCTGTAATTTTTTTGAACTGGACACTGCATGTATGTTTTTTTTTTTATTTTATTATTGATATACATATGTATTACAATACTGATGATGAGACTTGATGAGAGTCACGGGACACATGTCACATGCAGTGGATGCGAGACGCACAGGATCGGTCGTTGTGGCGACGCTTGGGGGAGGTCTATGTCCAACAGTGGACGTCTTTTGGCTGAAATGATGATGATGAACATACTTATACAGCCTATTCCCACTGTGTATAGTGGGAGACAAAATAGCCTATTAAAAAAATTTAATAGGCTCGCGGTTGACCACTGTTACACCTGATGGTAAGTGATAATGTGATCGACTATGAAGCACGCTTGCCTAGAAATAACCTATTCACTTTGACTTAAATACCCTCAGGTTGTAGCTATCAGGAAACACTATTATGTAGATAGATAGATAAATCCTTTATTGGTTACAGCACAAAACATGCACCAAAATACATAAAGCACACAGATTATAAAAAACTAAGCACATAGACAACAACAAAGGGAAGAATAAAAAATAAAATAATAACACATGTAGGTACTAAGAAAAAAAAAAAAAGAGGAATTGCAAGATAGACCCATAGTGCGGTGTGCATGTCGCGCTGCACCAATGGGAGTCCAGCGCAGCATGTGTCAAGTAAAAATACCTGACGCTGATATTATGCTGGATCCTTGTGGTGATATTCGGATGCTCAGATGGTTCCTATCACGCTGCCTTTTGAAACGGGAAGAACTGACGTGAGTTAAAAATATGCCAGATAAAAGTGGAATTAAGTGGGTGACATTAGGCGCAAGCACTGTGTGTCCTACGATGACACCCGTAAAAGACGGATGGCACCAACAAAGCTGGCCGAGAAAGATGTGGGAAGATTACCGTAACGAAGTGGCAGTATGGTAGTATAAGTAAGCATTTTTGAGAGGATTTGGGAGAGGCTTTTGCTCAGCTATGACACAATATAGACACAGTATAGGTTAGAGCATAAAATTGGATGATGAAATTGGTTGTATTGTTACGCTTATTTTAATAAGGAAGTTAAAGTAAGTTAAAGTTTTAATTTCAAGTTGTCATTTTTATCTATGAAGCAAAACATGAAAGTACTACCAGTGTGTTTCACATATCTTGTATGCCATATTTTGAGGCAAATAAATGAAATAAAAAAAAAATGTTATTAAAAAAAGTTTTACCAAAGATTTTGCACCCATCACCAATAAAAAAGCCTATGAAACTGTCAGTCAGTCACGGGACCGAATATTTTTTTGTTTATTTTTTTTTTTAGGTGGAAAATTATCGAGGTTCTTCTCACGCTCCAGTGTGAAATAGGAAGGCATGTCATACTTGTAGTGCCATAATCCATACTTTGTTCTTCAATTGCCCTTAGCGTTCTAGGACCACGAGTTTCCTTTTCAGAATATCCCCGTGAACCTACTGAAACAAAGGGACAGGATTAAGTTAGTGAGCGAATATAGAATACTAGCGTTGTTTACCCAGAGACACAGGATGTGGTTCACGTAACATGTTTGTGAGCTATTTTAGTCGATACTTACAATGGGTAGTGGAGTGAAATGGCTTAGGTTGAGGGTACAACGACCTTATTTTCGCAGAATATTAAAAACTAGCTTATGCTCGCGGTCTCACTCGCTTATTATAATATAGCCTATGTCAATCAGGAATAAAGCAGCTTTCTATTGGTGTAAAAAAATTAGCAATTGGACTAGAACTTCCAGAGATTATCCTCTTACAAACCAAAAAAAAAAACAAACTTTAGCTCTTATAGTATAGAAAACAGGACAAGTTATCTTACAATAAATTAGCTCTGTGTGTTTCATGGTATATATTGTTTAGTATTACTAAGTATATTATGACAAACTTACTTGAATGAATATTGTAAGCTAGCTGTTGCTTGCCACATCGTCCGCGTAAAACAATTCAAATACTAATGAGCTGCAGGCCTAGCCAAGTTAAGACCGTTTCGTTTCGATTCTCTTGCGTCGAACGCCTCAAGTAGGCCATGCCTCCGATTCCTTTGTTCTGACACCATCTCAACGCTCAGTCACGTGGTCACCGAAAAGTTAGCATGGTCCTACTCAACTTCAATGATAAAAAAGCATAAATGTTTATTTCAAATAGACCAATTACAGGCACTTTTGAACTGTCAGAATGTCGGTCAGTCAAAAATAAAAATGAAACTAAATTGCACGTTCCAAAGCGTACATCTCTATGGAGAAGAACGTCTAAGAGGTCAAGTCAGAACAAGCATTTGTTAGAATTTGTGTAGCTCTACTCAATGCTGAAACAATACAACTAGACCAACACCAAACAATGGAGTCATAGAACATAGTTGAGGACAAATATGGGAGTTTCTATTACTATACTAACTCAGTACTAAAGTATCTTAGCTATAAAGGAACATACTTGTTACTTTATGGTCAAGAACCTTGAAAGTTTAAGGGTTAGTTACGACAGTAACATACGTAAAGTAAGACATAATTCAATGTCAGTATCAAACTTAGGTTTAATATTATTTCGCATGAATTCCACCAATGAAACAACGCGTTCAAGAGCTGTCCGCGTACCGGCCCATTGTGCTGCTCGACGAGGTGGGCAAGCTCTTTGAAAGAGTGATTGCGAGCCGCCTCGTCGCGCGCCTTTCACGGGTGGGGCCGGACCTTTTGGACGGACAGTTCGGCTTTCGCAGGATGCGCTCGACGGTGGACGCCATCATGCGCGTGCGAGCCCTCACGACGGGGGATGCGGTGTCCCAGGGTAGGTGTGTCGTGGCAGTGTCTTTGGACATTGCCAACGCTTTCAATTCCCTGCCTTGGAGTACGATCCGGAGGGCACTCCGGTACCACCGGGTGCCCGAATACCTCTGTCGAGTAGTCGAGGCCTACCTGTCGGACAGGTACATTGTCTACCCCGGTCACCAGGGAGACTGGAAACGTCGGGAGATGTCGTGCGGTGTTCCGCAGGGGTCGGTACTAGGGCCACCCTTGTGGAACATCGGGTACGATTACGTGCTGCGGGGCGACCTCCCTGACGGGGTCAGCGTGGTTTGCTACGCAGACGACACGCTGGTTCTAGCGCAGGGAGAGTCGTACCAGGCGGCGGTCGCTCTAGCGACACGCGGGGTTGCGATAGTCGTTGATAGGATCCAGGAGTTGGGACTCGAGGTGGCGCTGCACAAGTCCGAGGCGATGTGCTTTCACGGTCGCCGCTCTCGGAACGCGCCGCCAATGAGTTCCCAACTAACGGTAGGAGGAGTTCACATCGGTGTCGGGTCGACGATGAAGTACCTGGGACTCGTCCTCGACAGCCGGTGGAATTTCGTGGAGCATTTCCGACGTCTGGCTCCCAAACTGAACCGGACTGGGGCTGCGCTCAAGCGGCTCCTGCCCAACCTTGGGGGTCCAGATGCCTCCTGCCGGAGGCTCTACGCGGGGATCGTTCGGTCCATGGCCCTCTATGGGGCGCCGGTGTGGGCGCCGTTGCTGAAAAAGCAACCGGCGGCCATACTAAACGCCTGCCAGAGGGTCATGGCAATTCGGATGGTGCGGGGATACCGCACGATTTCCCGCGAAGCGGCAAGCCTTCTGGCTGGCCTACCACCGTGGGATCTGGAGGCAACAGTCCTTGCACACATGCACGACATGCGCGTGGAGATGCAACGCCGGGGTGAAAGTCCTCTGCCGCGACAGGTCGCGGCATGGCGGACAGAGCTCCGGCGGGATCTCATGGTGAAATGGCGTCAAAGACTATCGCAACCCAGTGCTGGGCACGCCACAATTTTGGCGATAAGTCCCCTCTTTGAGGCGTGGCTGGAAAGACCTCACGGCGTCCTTACCTTCCGCATGACACAGGTCCTCACCGGAAATGGCAAGTTCGGGAGGTTCCTGTTCCGAATTAAAGCGGAAGTGACGCCCGGGTGTCGCCACTGTGCGGAACGCCCGGAGGACACGGTGGAGCACACAATCGCGGTGTGCCCTGCTTGGGCGGAGCATCGCCGTGCCCTCGTGGGGGTGATCGGCGGCGGAGACCTCTCGCGCCGGGCCCTGGTCGAGGCCATGGTCCGGAGCGAGGAGGAGTGGCAGGCGGTCGCCGACTTCTGCGAAGCAGTAATGCTCGCTAAGGAGGAGGCCGACCGCATCAGGCAACGGCGCTCTCGCCGCCGCCGGGATTCCGATCCCGATTTCCAGCCACCGTAGGCGCGGGCTTGCGGACAGTGTGCAATGGGTAGCTCGCTGTCCGGCCGTCCGGTAACTGTCCGGACCAAGCCCAAGTCGTCGACGGCGCGCGCTGTTCCCGCGCGCCTCAAGGAGTTGTCAGCAACAGCAGGGACCCAGCCGGGTCGAAGCCTACTGGGGCCAGGGTTATCCGAAAGGGCGCTCGAGCCCCGGTATGAAGGCTTGAAGGAACGGGATGGGTTTTTTAGTCAGTAAGAGTCTGACACTATCTCTCGCTCCGCCCAAGAGCGGGGGTTGTCATAAGATGATTTTTCCCATCGAAAAAAAAAAAAAAAAAAAAAAAAAAAAAAAAAAGCGGCCATATTCCACTACAATGATGAGAACGACAGCTTTTCAAAGTGGATTTGATGTGAAAAGTTTATTATTTGCATTACAATGTATTTGTATATTTAAATTGATTGAGTTGTCGTATGCTTGTCGTAGTTGTGTATTAGGCTAAGTGCGTTTTGTTTTTCATAAAACCAAACTAGCAAATGCTTACTTGAAAAGAAGTGGCGTAGAACTGAGTTAGGGCAAAGTACTACTTAATACACCAATATCCACACAAAATGTACAGTTGTACAAAATTCTTGCAACATTGTATGACAAATTCTATTTGTAAATGTTTATTGATCGAGTTGTCGTAAGCTTGTCTTTAGTTCATAATTCTATGTTAGACTAAGTATATTTTATTTTTAAATTTGAAAGTGACGTAGAACCAGGGTAGAACAAAACGCTACTCTTCGTGCCAGTATCCATACAATATGTATAGTTGCACAAAGTATCTGCAACATTGCATGACAAATTTGTAGGTACATTTTTATTGATCGAGTTGTCGTAAACTTGTCTTTAGTTCATAGTTCTGTGTTAGACTAAGAGTATTTTATTTTTTTAAACAAAGTGGTACTAACCGGGTAAGAATAAAGCATTACTTCACTTTCCAGTATTCATGTAGCATACAGTTACACAAATCAACTGCAAGATTGCAAGATAAACTGTATTTGTGCATTTTCATTGATCGAGTGGTCGTATGTTTTTAAAACGAATCCTATCAAAATACAAGCACTGCATTATTTATTAGTTTTGAATATCTAACATATAATTATGTATGCTAATTAAGGGACCTTTTTGCCCTTGCAAAGATTTTTCTCTCTTTTCATACTCTTAGTTTTAGAGATTTCTCGTGTCAGGCACAAATAGCATGGTTTTGTTCTTTCTCTCCCTTTCTTTCTATCATGATTAAAAATAAGACAGATATACTAAGTTTTCCATACGACACTACACTTCCACAAATGCAAGAATTCCCACAACAATTACAAAGACGTAGTTCGCCGAAATTACGAGTGGCGTAAAAGGATACTATGTATGTAAATGCATGAAGTTCACATCTAGAGCAAGAATTTGATTTACTAGCGGGAAATTTAGTTCTGCAGTCAGAGCTTCTAAAATTATGTGCACTATTAATTTTTTAACTGAATTTTAATGTTATGAGTTGTGTAAGCTCTAGATAATAGATGGGCTTTGCATATTCTTTTTAAAGTAACGTTTGCATTTTTCTTAGTAATAGCAGATATAATAAAAAATAAAAACTATATTTTAGACAGACTCCATAGCTGCCAGTACGTAAAATCTCGCATTTAAAAGCAAGTCAAAATTAAATAAAAATAAAAACAGTGAATCATTCAATTCAATATACAACAGTCTGTTTAATCTATATACTCGTATATAAAAATCAATATCACTCTTCGTTGTAATTTTATAACTCAAGAACGGGCTCAACTATCCAAACCAAAAGTTTAGGCTTTTTTTGAACTACATATTTAGTAGATAGTTTATGTAAAGTTTAGTAGGGTAGAGTAGGGTATAGTAGGGTAGAGTAGGGTAGAGTAGAGTAGGATAGAGTAGGGTGGAGTAGGGAAGAGCGGGAGCGAAGCCGCGTGGGCAAAAGCTAGTTAGACTATAGTTTCTTTGGGCACAAACCGATTTCCTCAAAAACAAAATACATTCACCAATACTGCTCTATTTTCTTTTTACTCACAGCTTACCTTCCTAAGTCTACTTCCACAGCACCATAGGGTAGAAAATATTGAACATAAAGAAATTCGCCCGCGAAATGGACACTGTATTTCTCAAAGGATTCGGATAAAATTTGGTTTATAGCTTTGGTCCAAATCTCGCTAAGCCGCCGGTGGACTGGACTGGAGTCACTGACATATAAAATGGAGAACTTGCTTTAAAATGGACTGAAATATACTGAAATGTTGACGGCATTAGTGGTCCGAGATTTAATAGCAACTTTGTACCTATTAGTGGAGGACACTGCGTAGTTTTTGAGATAATCACGCTAATGTTAGTTTTTGATTTTCTCTTTTGAAAATGGTACATTGTCGACTTCCTCTTGGGGGTGAGCGTTAAATAGCTGTGACACAGCTGCTAACTAATGTAGTTATCATGGTACGCAAAAAAAATTGTAAATGTTTTTCTGTTACAATAAATGATCATTAAAAGATTTTTAATCTACTAGACTAGACTAGATACCTATCAATTACAAAATTTTTTACTTGGTCGACTGGTAGAAAATGCCTAAAGTATTTGGCCTGCCTTTGTACAGTGTTTTTACTAGGGCATAAATTTAAAAAAAAATAATAATATAAAGATGAAAGTTTGTATGAAAGCATAATATGTGTGTAGGTTTGGTACTTCTTTACGGTCAAACAGCTAAATGGATTTGGGTGTAGATGGGTAGATTATATTCCGAAAAAAGATAGAATACTTTTTTTTTTTCCCGGAAGTATATTATAAATTTCCCTCGGAATAATTATCTAATATCTCAGGGATAAAACCGCTGGGCGAAATTAGGAAAAAATATTTATTGAATCGCAGAATAATACAGTTTAATTACTACAGGCTTTATTTATAAAACTTTTAGGCAAGTGCTCCAACGCCGAGCACATTTTCGCTTACCATCAGATGATTTAACATACATGAGTCCATCATCAAAAATATAAAACACTTTCTAACAATATACTTTTATTGTAAATTAGCGGTTTTGCGGCTTCTAAATTCAAATGGTCCACAGATGTTTTTGAATTAAGAATCTGCTATTCATTTTTCAAATAACAGACAGCTGTCAGTGTCAATCACATGTTTTTTTTTTTGTTTTTGATAAATAGCCCTTTAGTTTCAATCTGAAAAAAAAAAAAAAACAATATATAAATAGTTGCTGCCTGTGACAGAAAGATGGATCGGTATTAAATCAATACGAAAATGTATTATATTAAACTGGTTTTTCAAACCAACAATACTACTTTCATTCAAACTTTTCAAGGCACATTCAATCATAAAAATACATACTTCCCACAATATATTTTCCGTAAAGGTATTTTTCTTACATTAAGACTTATAACAGTATTTTATCATAATTTTTCCGTCAGCATTATCGGACTAAACACTCTGAAAATCTTCGCTTCCCTTCAGAATTCATTATTGTAATAAACTACATACTTAATTTAATAAATTGGGGCTAATCCCGTCCACTCAATTCAAGCTGTCAACTTGTCCTGAGTGATTGAGTGGACAAATAAATGAAAAACACTCATACATTGGATATAAGGGCCGGGACAGTTCTCATCCCCACTTAAGAACAACAGGGAGTAGGTAGGCAATCTTGATGTAGGATGAATATTTTTTGACGTTGGTCTCATATTCATAGTCTTATTTATATATATTTAAAAAAGTATAAAGGCGTAATTGATTTCTATCACGCTCGTGGAACATTTGAAAGAGTTACCGTGGCCTTCGAACACAAAGGGCGAATTATGGAACATAGATTATTATTTTTTTAAATCATTAAATCTGCCACGTCCTTTTGCTCAACCCTAGACAAATCATTTGCTAATTTCCTATCTCAAAAAAGGTATTTTCTACCAGTCAAATTGGTGATGCAAAGAAATTTTTGGTTGGTGCATTATTAAAATTGAACGCCTTTTATGCTTTTCATTTTGTCTTATTTGAAAGGGTAAAAGTCTTATTTTTGAGATATCTTCGCATTGAAGTTAAAACATACCTTTCAAATACCGTAATTAGATACACAATAGAAAGACAATGAGAGACGCTCTGGGATCGAGAGGTCACAAATATCTCAATTTTTTTCAAATTTGTAAATATCTGACATTAACAAATGTGACTGCAGATGAAACATTTTTGCTTGCAAAATTCCATAGTTTCTACATAAGCTGACAAAAAAGTGACAACTGAAAAAGTATCCGATTTTTTCAGATATGAAAAATTGATTATATCTCGCCAAAAGACGTTAAGTGCTTGTTAAAACCAATTTACAGAATAAATACAATTTGTCATCGGCACTGCGCAATAACAAATTGGCTTGCGAAGTAAAAGTCGGTGTTTGCGCAATTCAGGCAAAACATCGCGATCACAATTAGAAAATTGGCTGATACACCGTGTGGATTTGATAAGTTCTGGAGAAATATAGGTCAAAGCAGTCGCTTTCATTTAAAAGAAAGGTTTGCAGATTAGCTGGTTAGTCTTCGGCATAGCTTAACACATACGATGGCACAGTTTTTTAGGTACAAACACCAAATTTTACCCGATTTCCGAATTTAGTTGAGCGTTTACTGTTCAGTCATTTGACGCCATTAGAAAATGCGGGGTAGACATAGAAATTTCATTCCATTACCGGTTACACGAGTAGCTTAGTTCTTTCTCACTCACATAAAGGCAATTGGCATGTGCAGAAAAGTAACGGAAAAAGGTATTCCAATGACCTGCAATCTAAAAAAATAACCTATCGTGCATAGAATTAACGTAACCAGACGGCAATAGCTATTTTTAAAAGGGACATTTTCAGCTGTAATTAGACTTTACATGTCAAATCCATTTGACGGCAAGGTGTTTTAGTGATTGGCTGCTGCATTGTATGCTGCATAAAACCAATATTTGTATAGCCTACAGATAACTGTTCCGGGTTTGGGTGTCTGATGGGTACGGTCGGTGGGTAATACCCTTGTTGGAATAAAATTTTTAGGCATTATTTAGTTTGGTATAATGTTTTCGCATAACTTTTATTGGCATAATAATACTACTGCAAAATAATACTTTCGCAACTAAAAAGGAAGGGATTGAGAAGTGCGAAGTAACAGTATTTCTTTCAACAAGCATTATGGTAAAAAATGTATGCCTAATAATATTATGCGTAATGATCATTAAGCTGAATTTCGTTATGCCAATATAAATTATGACAAAATATTTTATGCTTATCATTAGTAAACCCGGTATCGACCGGGCATTCTATACTTTTATTTTCGTAAACTTTGTGTTTGTAACCGTCGTGCAATGTCTGTCCTAAATGAAATATTTTTTCATTCTATTCTATTCTACATATAAAATGTCAATTTTTTTAACTTGTCATTTGCCATTGTTGTTAAAAAATATGTGTATGATAATTGAATCTAAGTTACATATTTGATGGTTAGATGATTAATGCTCATTTTTAATACTTACTTTTTGAATAGCACATGTTAACAATGTTAAAATCTAATTGCTCGTAACTGTACCCATGTAAGTTCAAATGACTGGACGCAATTACGATATAGAAGTAATTCATAGTGTAGAGTAACGTACTATTAAAAAAAGAAGAAGAAGTTGTAGAGGAAGAAACCAGATAATAGAAATCTTTATTTGTATAGACAGAAGGTACAGGTTACAGGTCTTAGTCAAGTTTGATGATCCATACTTTTTAACTAAGGATACAAAACACCATTACAAGACTACTGGGTTCTGTTTGGCTATCAACGGCACCAACGCGACAAGGATATTCGAACGCTTTCAAAAACAAAAATACTAATACCATTCTCATTAATCCAATAAATTTTCAGACATCTGTCATTAAAAAACTACACTATCTAGATATAGAAACGTCCTGGCAAGCCATAAAAAATATAAACGAGTTTCTTTCCTCGGGGAGTTTTCGCGATTCGGTCTGAGATCATGCCATTTCAGTTTTTTCTCGATTCAATTTCCAATCATAAGTTGGTGTCTAGCTGTGTAAATGGTTATCCGGCCTTCAAGGTCGTCTGTTTCGCGAAAATGGCGGAATAAATCTTTCGTTTAGAATGTACTGATGTTCTGTAATAGGATTTTGGTACTTAATTTATTTAGATAGATTAGTCCTTTGGCTGCCTTTTTTTCCAAGCCGTGTTATAGCCTGTTCACGACTTCGAACTTGTTGATAAGCGGTGCCACGAGTGGAGCGATTTGTAACGAGGAAAGAAAAAAAAAATCGGCCTCGTCATACAAATTGTCCAATTAAGTTTATCATTTTGTATGGCGAGGCTGATTTTTTATTTAGTTTCCTGAAAAAAAAAAATGTGGTAGGTTGTTCAGTTTCGTCTGCTGAGCAAGCCCTTAAAGTTTGTGGAGGGCTGTCCCTTACACCTTTTATACTAAACCCGAAACACACGTTTAGTATTTTTATGTTAAGAATCTATGTACGAATTTTTAGAACTGTATCATGAATAACCACAAAGTTATAAGCTTGTTATGTTACCTGGTTGTCCGCACAAATACATGGTCACTGGCCAGTCCGGGCCACTGAGGAGTTGTTTTGCTCCTGCACCCAGCTGTGCGCTGGTTCCTAATGCCCGCTATGACCTACCATGATCTCCTTTGTACTTAGTGTCGGTTATGTCCAAGTTGTGACTTTTTAAATATTTTTGGTAAAAATATAACATGGTGTAAAAATGACTGGAATTGATTCAGTTACTGACTCTGAACTAACTATATTCAGATTTTACATAATATACTAAAAATAGTATTTTATACATATTTTTACCTCTACATCTAAAATAAAATACTAATACAAAAACTAGCGACTTGCTAGTTCGAAAGTACTTAAAACATCATAAAGAATACTGCACAATTATTTACAATTGGTATTTCTTCGTACATTAAAAAAGCAATACGAGTTAAATGAAGGAAATACCTATTGTTATGCTGAAAGGCTGGGGAAGTAAGCTAATGGAGGAACAGTTATTATTAATTCATGATGATTCTTTTGAACGCAGCCAACTTGAAAAACTGCTTGTCTTGCTTGACGAAACAAAACGTTTTGTTACTCAAACGTAATGAGTAGCTTTATGTTTTCTTTTCAACTGTAAATGAAATGTTCAAACGTATAAAGAAAATTTATAATCTTAAAATGACCTTAAAAAACTGACAAACCTATCAAAAAAATAGTTCTCTGATGTATTTTATTTAAGAACGTTGTAAGTGTGTAATTTATGCATTTTTAAAGTCGAAAATCTGAAAAATAGTTTGTGATATGGAATTTCTAAATAAAGAATTATGTCTAGCAATCCTCCCCCGGCGATGCTTTAAGTCGTGGTGGGTGTACACTCCACCTTGGGGTAGTTTGAGCGTCTAGTTGTTTAAGTTATAATATAGTTTTTTTATATTTTTTCTGAAATGGAGGCTTTAATTTATTAAGGTCACCACAAGTGAGACCAGTTTAGCAGATGACAACGTCATAGGCTGGCTGTAAGCTTTAACTACACAAAAATAGGTCTAAGTCAAGTTACCACTAGTATTAAACATTAAGCAACTATTGACAGGTAGGTAGCTATTGTGGGCTTTAAAGTCTTGAGCATCGACACCGAGTTGCTAGCCTGTCGGTTTTCTACCGGTTGCATTTCGAGGAGTGTGCGTCGGAATTGCATAACCTAATTTCGCCTAGCCCGTTCCATCATCAGACCACCAGACGTACGGCGATGCGCCACCGGTATATGGTAGACATCCCACCTACACGCACAAAACGTTTTCGGAACACATTCATTGTGTGTGCAGCTAAGGAGTGAAATTCATTGCCGGAGTCTGTGTTTCCTGATGGCTACAACCCGGGAATCTTTAAGTCAAGAACAAAAGGGTAGATAGCAAAGGGATAAGATAAGGGATAAGGGAATTAAGCATCATCAATATCATCACCAGCCTTTTTAATGTTCCCACTATTGGAACTCAAGCCTCCTCTCTAGGAGAGGTAATGCGCCGTAATCCACCACGCGGGCCCAGTCCGTGTTGGTAGGTATTAAGCATACTACAGTATTTTCTTAAAAACAATAACTTAGAATCGCTAAAGCCTTAAAAGAACTCGGAAACTTCACGATCGTTTCATGAGTTATGACCACCACAAGATCAAAATTAACGAGAACCATAAAAAAACAAGAACGAGTATTAAAAAAAATTCTATGAAAACAATCATTGACCGTTTCGTAAAGCTAAGATATAAAAATGTAACAAAATAAACCGTAAACTTGACTTTATGCTATGGTTTATCTTGACGTTTTTATGGCTACCAGAAATGAGATTACAGAGAATATTATAATACACTTATTTATTCACGTAAAGGTGTAGATGTATTTTGGCGTTAGTTTAAGATGCCTTATTTTTTGGGTTGTCAAATAACTTTTCTCGCTCTAAGTGGAGTTATAGGAAGTGTCAGATTTTACCGACTAAAACCTACTGGTGTTTCAGTTACTTTTTAGGGTTCCGTAACTCAAAACGTTAAAACAGAATGCTTATAGGATCACTTTGTAGTCCTTTTGTTTGTATGTTTGTCAAGACCCTTTATATCAGGAACGCGTGAAGATATCGAGTTGAAATTAAAACCATATACTCCGGTGTACAGATTCTTGAAGCTGTAAAAAATTCAAACTTGTAAATTTACAAAAAAAAAGATACTTCGCTTTAAATGCCAAAAACGTACAATTCGACACTCTAGAGGAAAATCAAAATTAATAGGGTACTTCTCGTTAATTCAGAATCCTAAAATTTGGCATAAAGAAAGGTCTTATAGCTCAAATATAAACATAAATCCGAAAACTGTAAATTTGTGGTTACGTCACAATTTTTTTTTTGTGATTTGGAAAAATCTTCCGAGACTTCATTCCTCCCCCCCACAATCCCCTTTCAACGTAGGTTTGCAAAAGTTAACTCTCTGTTCCACATACCTCCAAACTGGTGATTCTCGACAAACAACGCCAGCGCAGCCTTCGTGCAGCCACTACTCCGTGACATCATCAGCTCTCAAAGAATTCCTGACTAATTCTGTATCTGGATTATCAGTGGTGACACATCCTAGACCGCATATCATAACCTGACGCCACCTGTATAAACAGTGTGAATAGTGTACGTTTTTTATATTTTCGGTGTGTTTTGTCTTTAGTGATCTGGATCTAGTTGTACTGGACACACTATTTGTTATTCTTTGTCTCTAATTTCTCATTTTTCAATGTCATGCATACCTGTTATTTGCGTGGTTACTGAAATGTAATTTTTTAGATGTAAGTTTTATTTGTACTGTAAGTGATTGTGCTGTTGGTATGCTTATTACTAATAAATAAATAAATAAATAAATAACATCGCTAAGATGTGTGTATTAGAAGTGAATGTGATTTTGATGTCATATTTACAATGTTTTAAATTGACGAGATGAGATGATGATGATATGCAGAACATTATTAGTGTACTTAATTAAATATTATAAAACATTCACGTGATTACGTGGCTGTGTGGTTTTCACGTTCACGTGATTGACGTGTTATTTTCACGTACTTGAAATTTCTAAAATATTACATTATCAATTTGAATAAAAAAGTATATCCAAAAAAATGTCGACATAAAGAACTATGGGCACACTGTCCTAAACCAATTTATGAAGAATATTATTTTCAATTAGCGATGGATATATTACGTCTTTCAAAATGTATGTTTAAAATGGAAAAAAAAAGCACATAACGCAAAAACTATAATCTTATTTGGTTTAAAATTCCAATAACGTTCGTTTAGTAGAGTTTACCAAAAAGAGACCTAAGAATATCAATTTTATTTCAGAATAAAAATAAGAAATTTTGTTCATGAAAGCAATATTATTAAATTCTGTCAAAATAACCTCAAATAGAAAACTATTTATTTTCTTACCAATAATAATATTTATAACCTTGTTAATCTATTTTTTTGCTCTCATATGGGTAATATATTTTTATTGATGTGAGCTCACGTTTTGGCATTAAGACAAAATTTATTCTTATATTTTCTTTGGGATTTTTAGGTACATTATTATAAATTGACCCGTTCACGATTTCTTTGGTCCTGTTAGTCAGAAAACAGATTGGTTTATCCAAGGAGTATCATGTTTTTTTTCATGTCGAAAAAATCATCTAATGACAACCCTCGCTCTGGGGTGGAGTGGAAGATAGTGTCAGACTCTTACTGACTAAAAACCCACAAGATTCCTTCGTGCCTTCATACCGGAGCTGAGCTATTCTTTCGAAACTAACCCTAGCCCCAGTAGGCTTCAGCAGCTGGGCCCCTGCTGTTGTTGACAACTCCTTGAGGTGAGTGGGAACAGTGCGCGCCGTCGACGACTTGGGCGCGGTCCAGACAGTTTCTGGACGAGGAGTATCGTGTTGCCCAATAACTGGATTATGGAGGTCTGAAACTAAACTAAAGTAAAACAGTTTGATGTAAAAACGACTTTGTTTTGTACTATGTAATAAATAAGATATATCTTCTAATAGTCACAGAAAAAACAAATTCATCATTAATATCATCGTCATAATTTTAGCCCAAAGAAGTCCACTGTTGGACGTACGCCTACCCCAAACCAAGTCATCGGTCCACCTGGGCCCCAAGTCTGCTATTTTTATAAATTCGTCATTCCAACACGATCTCATTGTCATTTTACTAAAAGTTTGTAATCTGGTAATTCGTAATGATTGATCATTGATCGGTCAATGGTCTTGTAATAGAATTGTGGTAGAATAATAATTTCGAGCATATTAAAACCAATAACTGCACAATAACGTTCTAATGGTAAACACTGATTAAATAAACTGTCAGAGTTTTAGCAGATTACCGCAAACATGAAATATTCATTTGTCAATATGTACGAGATTACCATTCTATGTCCCTTCTTTCAATGGAGTGTCAGTGGTTGACCATTGGAAAGACATAATGACGCCATTATACTAGTAGATTACCAAACTTGTCAAAATCGACAATTATGACATCAATGATAGACCATTCTGACATTATTGTAATAGCAGACTTGAGGCCCTGGTCGCGACTCCAGATACTTTCGTCTCCATCGACCATCTGTTTGCAAGTAATATCCTCAGGCCACTATCACTTATGTTTGGCAATTCTTTGGGCTATGTTCGATAAAGAAATTAGGTAGTCTTTTTTTGCAATTACAAACACTGTCTAAGAACACCTTTGTGTAATTCTAGATTTAGAAACAGGCAAATATAAATATAGACTTTCCCTTATTAGTACACCCTATTCAAAGTGGGGTCACATTGAATTGGGCCGTCTGAAAATAGGTTGGCGACCATTATATTTTCTCATTTTAAAATATAAAAAAGATTCGGTAGGCTTTTCTTTTTACGTATCTTTGTACATAATTAAAATATACTCACGACTTTTGATCTTGGGGTTGAGTAGAAGATACAGAATGCTAGCGATGCTGTTTTTGCTTTATTTATATACATAAATCCAGTCATATATTCGCCGATCATTAATGACCACGCGTTCCATCGTCGACCCCATCGTCGCTTTCCATCAGGTGAGATAGCGGTTAAGCGCGAACCTATCTACAATTAAAAAAAGACCTACATCAAATATATCATTAAATAATTCTCCCCGTTCTGAGTGGAGTGAGATGATGTGTAAGACTAGTGTAAAAATAGCAGTAGTTCTGCAGAAATATTGTCTTACCGTACATGTTTCTTCAGTCACTTTTTATTTTTTTTTAACTAGTGTTTGATTGCAATCCCACGTGATGGTAAGCAATGATCGAATCATTGATGTTGGAGCGCATTAGTTTATTTATTCTAGGGCCACGGTATCTCTTCTTTCTTTCAAACTATCGCAATTGCAAATAACGATTCTTTTAATATGTACTAATTGTTGCGCTAGGCAACGGCCCTCACGCCTCATCCTGATTCTGATCCTGATTCCCGGGCACTGTAGCCGCGGGCTTGCGGACGACGAGCAATGGGTAGCTCGCCGTCCAACTGTCCATTACCCATCCGAACCAAGCCCAAGTCAACAACGGAGCGTAGTGTTCTACGCGCGCCTCGAGGAGATGTCAGCAAACCGTAGGGACCCAGCAGGGTCGAAGGCGAAGAAGAATTTTGCCTCTGAAAGGAAAATTCAGCTCTAGAATGAAAGACAATGAAGAAACTTGGAGTGGGTTTTGGTCAGTAAAAGTCTGCCCTCTCCCTATCTCTCCATTCAAGGACGGGAGATGTCATTGCGTGATTTCCCACCTAACAGAAATGTACTAAAGAAGGCGTTAGATAACCGTGGAATAAAGTACATTGACCTTTTCCAAATATCTCTACGTAGATACCCGAAAAAGAAACATCAAACTGCGCAGCTTTTCATTATTAGATCATGTAAAGGATCACGATAGATGTCGATTCAAGACTGCCTTATGTCTTTACTAGCTTTTGCCCGCGACTTCGTTCGCATGGAATAGTGACTTCCGGAAATTTCAGTACTGAATTGATGCCGACTCTTGACCAATAGATGGCGCTGTATGTCCGGAATAATTTTTATTATTTATTTTATTTTTTATTTTATTTTTTTGCAATAAAAACTATCCTATGTCCTTTCTCAAGTTCCAAACTATGTCTGTACCAAATTTCACACAAATCGGTTCAGTAGTTTAGGTGTGAAGCAAAGACAGACAGACAGACAGACAGAGTTACTTTCGCATTTATAATATTAGTTTGGATTTCCGTTTTAAAATTAAGAATGTCAACAAATGTAGGAGGGTCAATGACCATTACTTTACGTTTATTTGGCCCCTAGCTTATACTGTTACATCATCATGATCATCATCATTTCAACCGAAAGAGGTCTATTGTTGGACACAGGCCTCCCCCAAGTGTCACCACAATGAACGGTCCTGTGCGTCTCGCATCCACCAGATTCCCGCAACCCTTACCAGGTCATCGGTCCACCTTGTAGGAGGCGATCCAACGCTACGTCTTCCGGTACGTGGTCGCTATTACAGAACCTTTCGATTCCAACGGTCATCTGTTCTGAGAGCAATATGCCCTGCCCATTACCACTTAAGTTTGACGATTCTACGTGCTATGTCGCTAACCTTGGTTCTTCTGCGGATATTATGCTCATTTCTGATTCAATTCCTTTCCATTGCTTTTTAAGTTGACTTTAATTCTTCTGATGCCCATATACTGTTACGTCATTCTCAAAATGATCACAATATTTAACACTACTACCGAAGTACCTACTCTAGACAACAGCAACGTCACTCAAACTGATAACAGTCCCCGGAGCGACTTGTCAAGGGTCTTCGTCTCGCTAAGAAGACAAATTAGTCCCGAGCGCCCGGAAGCCTTCCTAAAGAGGTCACCTAATTATTTTGATAGAGCGTCTAACGTCCATTTAGTACTAACAGACGATCGTAACGCCAAATAATGATGGAATTATTTTTCACGCTTGTTTTATGGGAGATGGTAGATTTTTATTGCTGAGGTACTTATTAATATCAAATCAATCTGCTTGACCTTTCCCCAACAGTGCTTTGTTTTTAGGTGAGAAATCGTCTAATGATTTCTTCGACTCTAGAGTGGGGCAGGAAGGCGTGTCAGACTTCTACTGACTAAAACTAAATCCATGTTCCTTTAGCTGCCATTAGCGTTTCAAGACCACGGGTGTCCCTTTCAGAACTTAACCCATGGCTTCAGTAGGTCCTTGCAGGAGGGCTTTGCGGTACGGTTTTACTGACATCCCTTTGATGCATGCGTGGAACACTACGATCCTCCCAGGTTCGGTCTGGACGGTGAGCTACCTACTGCTCGTCGTCGGCAAACCCTTGCCAACAATGTCGAGGTCGGCTTTCAGTCTAATTGGAAAAAAGTAAAGTTTTATACTAGCTATTTTTGCCAAAGATCTTCAACAGCCAACCAAGACCAAGCAGGTCCAACCTGGAACAACCGGGACCAACCGGTTATAGCAGGGACTAACTAGGACCAACTGGAACCAACCGGGACCAATAGAGACCAATAGCTGATCGTGCTTTTTGAGGCACGGAAGAGTTTCAGTACCTACATAAACACCTACCTACTTTCATTCTTACCACTTTTAAGCTTACACAATTGGTACCCATTTATACCAAAAGTAACATTTAACAGTAAAAAATTAAATGTGATAGCTTTATACTTAACCAAATATTGAACTGAAACCTTTCCCAAAATTACATAATTGGAAATGGAAACCTAAATCCGACTCTAATTAAAAGGATTTAGGATTATAATCAGCGTGCTCAATTAATCGAATTGGTATTGTAATGCTGTTTATAACATTTATTTGTTGTTCACGAAGAGAGTGCACATGACAATGCTTTTGCATTATCATGAAAACATTAGTCTGCTTTGGAATGGGATTCGATCAAGTGGTAATTTCGTTTTTTTTTTTTTTTTTCGGAAAGAAAATTCTATAGAGGTGAAAATGTAATCTTTTCACTACTCTATTTTCAACATTTATAAGTATATTATTATTAAGGTATAGGTGGCCCAGTAAAAAGGAAGTTTTCTTTGTCTTCCTGGTATTCTTTACTACATAATTATTATTATAATTGAATTTCTAATTATTATTTGAATGCGCAATTAATTGTGGCTTACAAATTACAGTATGCGGAATGTATTACACCCAAATTCTAATGAAAAACTAAGTGACTATGTCCTGTCAAGAAGTAGGTAAGTACTTTGCTAGTTTGACACTAGTAAAATGCAAAGCCAAAAGCAAAAAAAGAACACATATACTTCCTATGAAATAAACTTAGAGGAGCCAGGCCAAATAAAAGCTAGGTAAATGTTTGAACATTTAGCTATCATTTGGCTATTTTCACGATATAAATAATAGTAATAATATTCCACAACTATCACACAACGCCGTCTAGTCTCAAGCTAAACAGAGCTTGTGCTATGAATACTAGACCACTATTAAACAAACTTATATACTTCTAAATACACACATATCTACAACATAAATACAATAAAGAGGTAAAGTTGTTTTTTTTTTGTTTGTAGGAAGAGAATCTCTGGGAGTACTGGTTCGATTACTAAAATTTTTTCACCGATAGAAAGCTGTTTTATTCCGGAGTGACATAGGCCATATTTTATGTATGCGGGCGAAGTCGCAAGCAAAAGCTAATTATAGATAAATTACACCCAGACACATAACAAAAAATAAAATAAACCAAATAATGGCAAAAACCACATGTTATATTATAATCGTAGTAAGTTACGATCAGATTATGATACGAATATTAAATTAGCAAAATGTATTTATTGATGAAAATGTTTTGTCTGGATTAGCAGGAAATTCATTTGGATCATACCATTGTTATAGGTTTAATTCCATACTGTCGGATCATGATGTAATTAGTGATAAGTGTGGATTAAACAAAATCAAACGGTATTAAAATTGTTGATGAAATACCGGGTTCAATTTATGTTTGGTTTTGTAAATGGTATTCAAATACTTTTATAATCTATACTTATAATAAAACTGTAGAGAGGTCAATTCTGTACATTGAATATATATTCAAAATTAATATTAGAGGATGACTGGTGATCGATACTGATGCCAAAAATGCAATCAGTAAATTTTTTGTCTGTCTGTCTGTCTGTCTGTATGTGTACGCATGGGTCAAAAACTACTGAAGGGATTTTAACCAAAATTGGTACGATTGTGGTCCATACTCCTGGGCAGGTTATAGGCTATATAACATAACGCTAAGATACATAGGAGCTGAGAAGGGACGATAAATTTGAAGCAAGTCGGTTGAAAATGCGCTTTCGAGCTCCTTATCCTCGCATACGTTGATCATACACCAAAAGTATGTATTACAAAAATGATGGTCTGTAATAGATCTACAAAAAAGTCTTCAATAGTATATATCTATGTTTTATAAATTAGCCACAATAACGTGTTTAATCGTTAGGCATTTCTTCAATAATAAAATCGTACATATCATAAAATCGTCAAAACTGTACACTAAATATTTTTTTAAAAGAATACTTGGGGCATGATCTACAATCGATATCGAAGCCAAAAGTATAGTTTTTAGAATTTTTGTCTGTTTGTCTGTATGTATGTCCGGGCTAAACTCAAAAAGTACTGCATGGATTTACTTCAAATTTTGCATGAATATTACTAAGAGGTCGGGTCAACATATAGGCTACATATTATCACGCTATCACCTACGGGAGAGGAGCTGTGAATCTTTATTTTTCTCACGCATTCTGTGACAGCGTGTAATCTAACGATGCATATTTAAATAATGTTTTTGAGTAAGCCATGCTATTATCTAGCTTTACACTATAAAAACTACGCCATTTCAGTAACTTGGGCAGAGAAACATAGTTTAATGAATGTTAGTAGTATGAAGACAATTTTGAAACAGCGCCATCTATGAGATTTCATAAAAATCAAATCAAGTTATATGTTAACACTTTTTGGAAATTAATAATTTAAATTTGATCATGTTGGCGAGGTTAGTAGTTAGTTATTCTTAAAATTCATAGATGGTGATGTGATGTGATGTGCATTTTCTTCATAAAAGTTAATCGTATAGTTCGTTTTGACAAATTCAAGTTCCAACAAAACCCTCAAAATCTTGAGCAGAGTTGAGGAAGACAATTTAAAAAAAATGCGGTGTTAACATGGTGACATTTTTCCAGCTCTGTGAAGTCGACCAGTTTGCGAGATCCCTTACGTATGACGAGGTGCCTTCATATTACACGTACGACAAGCAAAGGGGTGTATTTAACCGACGTCGACGAGGAGGTGCTGTGGAAGGTTTTTCGGGAACTTTCAAGGACACCGAATTGGATACCTAACGTGCAACCGAATAATGGCAAATGCTATTTTCTGCGGTTGTTCCCACTGTTCGAGGCCCGACGTCTTTCGCCTTCCAGAGGATATTTGATGGCGTGGAGTATCCCACTTACCGCACAGCCTGCGTAGTACGTCACCTTCTCGACGGTGACAAAAATTGGGATCGGTTGGTGTTTTGTGGAGTCGCGAACCCGGTTGCTTTGTGGGAGAAGTATCGCCATCATCTGTCTGAAGATTTTCTACGAGTTTTGAGGCGTGCTACTGGAGACGAAGACGAAGTAACTGATGAACGCGTGCTGAACACCTGTCTCAGTTCACTTCAAGATGTGGTCATTTTTATCGGCGGCAAACCGCTGATCGAATATGGATTACCAGCTCCCCAATCATCAACGCATCAAGGCTGTGGAAATCGGGAGTATAACGCTGGGATAAATTACGATCCGAGCGAAATGACCACCATACGAAATGACCATGTCACTTTGTTCTCTTCAGAGCAAAAACAAATTTATGACACCGTCCTTGAAAGCGTTGGGTAAAACCAAGGTAACATGTTTTTCTTGGATGCTCCTGGTAGAACAGGAAAAACATTTGTTACCACTGACATATTACTATCAGGAGGCAAGCCTAAATTGCTATTAATGTAGCGTCGTCGAGAATCGCTGCCATACTGCTTCTGGTGGCAAGACAGCACATGCCATGTTTAAAAATCCCATAGATTTAGAGAGCGCTGAAACGCCTGTTTGTGGTGTGTCACGTAACAGCGATAAGGGACACGTGCTCAAGGATTGCTCTTTGATCGTATGGGATGAGTGTACCATGCAGTTGAGGCCGTGGACATCCGCAGGAACGGACATTTGATGGGTGGTGTCACATTTCTGTTCAGTGGCGATTTCCGGCAAACACTTCCCGTGGTGACGCGTGTATCGAGGGCTGACGAGGTGAATGCTTCGTTGAAACGATCTTCGTTGTGGTCACGAGTTTGTTAGCTGCACTTGACCATTAATATGAAAGCTCGGCTCGGCGGCAATGCACGTGCATTGCCAGAATTCTCCGATGTCCTTCTAAGTCTTGGCGAAGGCACTCTGACAGGTGGTGCTTCCAGAGTCTCTCGGTAGAGTGGTATCCAGCTTAGAAGAACTCATTTGCTGTGTGAACGGGGACATCAGTCGTATGCCGCACCAGCTTCTTGGGTGTGTGAGGGACAACGCCGACGCCCAAAAATGATCAGGCTGCAGCAATTACCGAATGCATTCTCTCGGAAATTGAGGGGAATGAAGTGGTCTACACCTCGATAAACACTTTTTTGTTGTCGAGCAAGATGACGCCACACATTATCCCGTGGAATTCTGAACTCCCTGTCAGCAAGTGGACTTCCAGCACATACCATCAAGTTGGGTGTCCCGATTTTGCTTCTTCGGAACCTTTCTCCTCCGAAATTGTCTAACGGGACCCGCCTTAAAGTCATCTCTCTCCACAGACACACCATTGAGGCGGAAATTCTTACGGGTTGTGGCGTAAGCGAGGCAGTATTTATACCACACATTCCCTTCATACCTCACAACTTCCCGTTCCAGTCCAAGCGCGTATAGTTCCCTGTGAGTGTTTGCTTCGCGATGACCATCAATAAGTGGCAGGGGCAGACACTGAGGGCGGGTGTCGATCTCAGGACGAGTTGCTTCTCACACGGGCAAGTTTACGTTGCTGGCTCTCGCGTCACCAGTCCTGACTCTCTTTACATTTTGGCTCTTGGCAGCATAACTACCAACGTAGTTTGTAGGGAAGTGTTGTAAGGTATGATACCTTTGTACGTATTTTTATTTTTTTGTGCCCTGGAATGTATTCCTGCATTATTTTCTCTATTTCCTTCAGTCACATCTTATGACTGAACTCAGCAGGATTCCCATATAACTCTTTTCACTTGCTTAGCTTGAAAAAAAAAAATTTAAAGCAATTTTAAAAGTTGTTTACTTAATACTATAGCGACACTGACATCTTAGGTATTTTTGGTACTGCAATGCCTTCACGCAGACGACGTCGCGGGCAGCAGCTAGTAGGTACATAAAACAATGGAGGTACATAAAACATCTTTCTACCCTTGTTCTATGTTACTTTGGATAGGCGAAGCATTTCGTTTTCTTCAATTGACAGGAGGAGATTGACAGCAGTCAACTGTTATGCTTTCACTAACTCACTTAATTTCATATCCCTTCTCACATAGTTCAAAGAAATTTTATTTGGTTATCATCATCATCAGCCTTTTTTTAATGCTCTCATTGCTGGGATTCAGGCCTCCTCTCTAGGAGAGGGAATGGGCCGTAATCCACCATGCGGGCCCAGTACGGGTTGGTTATAGATAGCTATAGATGGCAGGCAGGCACTTAAAACAACATTCTAGAAGAACTACCAACTTTCTAGGTACCGTCACTTATAACCAAACTCTCCAACACAGACTTGTACGCAATGCGCAACTGATAAATAGATAGTTTGATACGATCCCTGTTTTATTCAGTCCCGACTTACAAATCAACATGGAAGTTCGCCTATCTTCAGTTTATCAACAAAAATAGTTCTCGTAAAACTTCTCCTAAAGTAAATATCACAACATTTTCACAAGAAGCCGTTCGAATAAACAGAATGATGTTTTGATAAATATGATTGTTGTTTTCATGAATCAAGAATGTAGGAAAACAGTATCAGATGGCGTCTTTCCCAAGCAAGCAAGAGATTGTGTAAATCAAGATACTGTTACAAAGACGGTTGGATGGGAATATCTTGTGGAAATACACAGGCCTTGATTTTCAAACGAAAATGATTTATACTACTGTGAATTTTGATAAAACATTTTCAAAGTCAGCTGTTTCACTTTTTTTTTTACGAGAATGACATTTGGTGACTGCTGCCAATTTGGAACCGTGCACTAGCTTCTGATGTTTTATAAGTACCCATGTAGGCCTATGTGAAATAAAATATTTTGACTTTGACTTTGACTTTACTGAATTCAAAAACAAAAGTCGACACTACCATGTTGTCTTAATATCATAATGATGCTATTGTGAGAAAGGGATAACGCTATACGCTCTGTATTACTCTGTATCTCTCTCTCACCGGAATTATGATGACTTTAAGATGTCATAGTAAGGCTCTAGTTGTGAAATTTGAGATAAATACCTAGACAGATGCCACTGGTCTTAAAACGGTGAAGGAAAACATCATGAGAAAACGTATGTCATAGAACCAAAAATTCGAAGACATTATTATGACATCCACCAACCAGCGCTAGGCCTGCGTTGTAGGTTAGAACCCATGCCCTCTCCTAAAGAAGAGGCCTGAGTCCCAAGAATGGCAACATTATAAGGCCGACTATGCTATGCTAGATAGAAAAGAAAAGAATATATTAAACAGTTCAGGTTAATTCGCAACACATTTGTTGTATAAAATTGTCAATTCTGTTTCTATAACGGCAATCTTATCGCTGATAAAAAACAAAGTGTACAAACACAAGTAAGTAAAATTGATCTTGATTTATTTCTTTGCGATAATGCTGAATTGGATTTCCACTAAAAAGCTTAAGTAATAACTCGGAGAACTTTACTTTACGACATTGTTTACGATCGCCATAAACCAGTAAGACGTCAAGTCGAAACAAGACTAAAGATTCTAAAACTCGTTAGTCACATAAAATCATAAAGCTAACCTCGAAGCCTATCTCAAACAATTTTTAGGGCTCCGTACCTCAAAAAGAAAAAACAAAACCCATGTGACCCTTTATCTCGGTAACTCGTACAGGTATCGAGTTCATTTTAAAACAATATTCATAAAAGAACCGAATATTTAAGTTATCTAAAAACAAAAGATACGACCGTTTGTGGCACAAAAATCTCATATTTTGACTCTCAAAGGAAAAAAAATGTAAGGAACTTCCCATTGACCCAGAATTCTGAAGTTTTGTATAAAGCAAGATCTTATAACACAGGTATAGGAATGAATGTAAAAATAATAAATTCGCTGTAACGTCACAAAAAAAAATCTTCGATACTCCATTCGGGCATTTGTACAGAACCCTCAGTACGTAAATCCGACTCGCACTTGCCTAGTTTTTATAAGACTAACAAACTTTCTAGCGAAAACTGTCAGGAACTAGGAGCGAACAAGAAAGCTTTTGTAAACTTTGAAAGAGGCTTTGGATGGACTTACACAACCTTATGATTTCGTTACTGAACTATCATTTTTCCTCTGTTTCGCTCCCGTACCTTATTATTACAAGAACTGTGCACCTACTTAGCCGTTCTATAACGTTTTCAAATCATACTTAGAAAGATTAATTGAAGATTAATAAAAAACTCGTATTAAAAGGTGAAGAAAGACTACGTTGAAGACACGCTTGTTTAGTAGTTACTACTTCTGCACATATGGCATGCAACTGCATTACCGTGAATACTTTTATTAATTTCTCCTCCCCTATTCTACTTGCACGTATATTATGAAATTGTAAATTATTCTGTTTATAATTCTTTGGTGTTAGAAACATGTAAGTGTGGATTTTGGCGGAACAATTTGTTCACTTCAATTTTTACACATTTGCTTACCATCAAGTAAGGTGGTGGTCAAAGGCAAGCCTAATAATTTATTAAAAATATGGATAGAAGTTCATGGCTGTTAATATTATCATACATTATTTTACAAGTAAAATGCTACATTTTCATTGAGTGACGTAGGCATCCTTTTTTCCCGCGGGTCAAGGCGCTGGCTTGCTAAACCTTTCACAGTAAATTATGAAAACCACATCAAAATCCATTGTAGTATTTCGGAAAACTAAGCACACACAGCCACAAAAGGTATCTCTTTTGAACTTTTTTATATAGGTAAAACTAACACATTATTACAGAAAATTATTTGCTTCTGTCATGTCATGATGTTTGTGCCAAATTTAGATAGAAAATACATGTTATTTCAAATGAATAATTTATCGATGTAAATGTCGTAACGGATTTTGTATATAAAACGCCGAGTGCTAGGACCAAGTATTTTGAATATGGAAACCTGAATAAATAAATAATATAAATATTATATCTGTCAGAATCTATTCTATCAAAATGATAATGTTTCAGATCTTCGTATCAATATTTAATGTCCGAATTGATTTCCCTTTACACATCAATCAAATGGGTTCAATATTAGTAACAAATATTGAAAGACAACTGAATAGGATAATATTTATTGGAGAACAATAACAAAATGAAAGATAAGTATTAGATTCATCAACCGATCCACTTGATCCGTATACAATTACAACTTAACACGACTCGAATTTCTTCAAGAACTAGAAGGTGCCTTAATGCTATATAAACAAAACATAGTAAACAAGATTCAATTCACAAAATGAATGAAAACAGGCGTACGCATACATAATTGCAAACTTATGCCGATCTCAAACAAATGACAGACGTTAGTGCTAGGGCAATAGCTTTACGTGAATCATATCTGTTTGTGCGTATTTTCTAGTTAAATGGAGCCAAGTGTACATTGGTTCGACAAATAGATGTGCGATTAACACTTGCATGAGATAACTATAATAGTACATTATGTTACAAGTGTATAATGTTGGTGATTACCGCTGAGGCGGTATTTAGATCCGAGCCGAAGGCGAGGATCTTAAGAGAGCCGAGAACGGTAATCGCCAATATTCACGTGTATCATACGACGTTTTTCGACACACTTGAGAATAAAAATTTCACAAATTAATTAATTATTGCTATATCAGCAAAAGTGTTTTTTTTTTTGTAGTATGGCGGTAAAAAATTGCTCTTTCTTTTTATGCGCGCGCATCCAAAATGGCGGCCACAGACTAGATACTCTAGCTAGGCCGTTTGAATAAAAATAAGAATGAGGTTGCATATATAAAAAGAAAAAAATATTTTTATTTTATGATAGGTTTTAATTATTAAACACGTAAAAGTTAAAATAGTTAATTTAAACACAAATTAGCATAAAATAAGCAAGCAAGACACTAATTTGTACTATTGAACGCAATACCTAATGCATTTTTTTTTCGAATTCAATGTTTGATTTGAGAACAGAGGTTTAACAAAAAAGGTTATCACTACATTATCACACTTGTGCATAATGGTAATCAAAAAGCAACAGTTTGGTTACTAGCTACATTATATACCTAAGTGTAGTGTAATTATAGTCACTTTCTGAGCAAGTGTGTCGAAAAACTGCATTGCGGCTCATCAATGTTCGAATGCACACTTTTGTGACACTCTAAGCTTAACGTAGTGTGACATTAGAATTAACATATTTTAGGGCACCCTGATACCCACAGGTTACATTACAAGGTTAAGGTTGGAGCTCTTCTCCTCTTTGCTCCCATCTTCGTGGTTATTTTTATATAGCCACTCAGCAGTAGGAGCCTCGCTCTATACGGCTCCGTCGATCTAACTTCACTAAACTACGGTAATATTGCATCAACGTACTCACACAAGTAGTTGTCACATTAATGATAGCCGCACTATCGTAGAGTGAAAATACCGTATTGTCGAACAGACACGCGCAATGTTGAGCTTCAGTGTGTCGCACGAGCGTGCATTCGAAATAAGGTGAGTCGCAATACAGTTTTGGTACACTCACGCAGTACACTCTATCGAATCCGCCTTCTGTACTATTCTGCAATTATATGAAACTAAGATCTCGGCAAGTTTTGAACTTCAGCGTCCTCTAATCTCAAGCTTACTCGTGCTCTAGTTTCAGCCCATCATTTGACTACTCAAGTACTCGATTGGCACTTCGGGACAAACATTTGTTTAACCTACAAACTGTAGTTTCGGATCTGGGTATTTGTGCACTTGATTTGTATATGTGTGTATATCATCTGATATCGGAACGCATATTGAGCCGTTTTCAATACAAGCGTTAATATTGGCTTTGTTTATTTATGTCTCAATAACAACATTTCTCTACGATAGCTCGGATTTATGCTATAACCACGTTTATGGCAATAGGCTCACAACTATATATCATAGGATCTCTAATATAGACTGTAAAATATGGGTATAATTAACTGTATGGGAGGTTTTTAGCGGGACTTTTTAGAATGAAATTCAGTTGCTATTTTAATTATTCGCAAATTGATTCCGACTGGTAATTGTGATGTACAGTTAGTGTAGTTTTAGATTTCAAGTGTCTCAACTTAACAATAAGAAGAATCATTGAAAAAGGGGCCAGGATCACAGCGAAGCTTGTCGAGAAGACTCACTCGATACTACAAAGACCGCAAAAATATTAGAAGGTGTTACATTTATTCTGTATTCTAATGGCACTCTAATTAACTACTTCATTTGCAGAAACAGAAAAAAGTCTAGGACATATGCCTGATTACTCTTTTTGTTTCTTTTTATTTATCGCAAGATAGGTGTACACTTTATTTTTGTTTAACAGTAAAATCTACAAGGTACATAAAAAAAAAACTTATATACTAACTATTTATATTAACACCTAACTATGAACATAAATATAATACAAAATGACAATGTACATTCAGGCGTCAAAGTACTCCTCCACATTGCTGTCATCCGGAAATGTGCCCAGAAGACTGGCAGCATAGCCACGTTGAATGGCAATACTAGTTCTTTGGGAGAAGAACGAGTCTTCTTGTTGTAATTATAAAATTGGTGTTGCATTACCAACAAAGAACTGAATACTAACTTCTACAAGTTTGTAAGTGCCTATATAAGCCAGTGTAAAATATTTAGATTTGAAATTCATTTAATTATATCCTACTCTTCCCCACGCTCCTTATATTGCCAATATCGGGTTGACCGTAACAAGTTTGTATTAAACCTTCCTATATTACCTTCATTATATTGATCTTGTTGACTTTGGAACTACGTGATACACTAAGTATTAGAAAGCAATTTGGTAGGTTCAATTAAGGCAAAGTTTCGTCTATGTTAAACACGCTATAATCATGAAACATAGACGTAATACTTTAGAGGTATGCGGAACAGGGTGTAAAGTCTCACATACTTCCTTTGAAAAGGGAGGATCTTCCGACCAGACAAAGATGATTTTAAGTTGTTGTATATTTCGTGCAGAAAACTTTAAATTTTTCGTTTAAAGTTTAGTTCCTATGTGACGCCATAGATGTCGCTACATTACTATGCTCTAGACCGCCTATGTAAGTAGGTAGAATTTAAACATGAATGCAGTTTAAACAAGGTCTTACTATCATCATAGTCAACTTTTTCATGTTTCCGATACCAGAAAAAGCCTTTTTGTTTTTTTATGTTTGGCTTCGTGCAGGTCAATTATGAGGTAGTCGTCTGTTTAACCGAACTTAAAAAACTGTAGATTTGTTAACATTTTAAATGCCTATGTCAGATATATTTGACCAACACTCGCGTTTATTCCACCGTGGGTCGTATATCTACAACCAAACACTCCATTTCGTCAGCTCTTGAAGAGCTAAACGAGATGGAGTACCCAATTGCAAACACATGACCCTGGTGAGTAACACACAAAAACACTCGCCGCATTGGTCCCTTTATTGAACCCTTTGGGGTTAAAAAATAAATTAAAACGTCCTGTCAATACGAGTCTCATTTTGCGTTGGAGTGGGCTGTTATCCACCAAACTGACCCAGTGTGTGTTAGTCGGATGTCCTTGTGACATCATATATACAATCTCCAATTGGTAAGTAAAACGAGAGCCAACTTTTTCGTTTATTTTAATTTTAATAAGTACAGTGACAGACTAAGGGCCTAAACAGATGGATTGCATTTCAACTGCAATCCAACTGCAATCCACCTGCAATCCAACTGCAATCCAACTGAAAATTGCAGTTTAAGTGCAGTTTGAATGCAGTTGACACGACTGCAAACACGACTGCAATAGAACTGCAAAGCAAACGTGCGAGCCGATTACAGTCGTGCGAACTGCTCACCGATTGCATCCGAACTGCATCATACCCACCCGCCCGCACGCTCCGCCCTCCCGCGCATGGTTTGCAGTTCTATTGCAGTCGTGTCAACTGCATTCAAACTGCGCTTAAACTGCAATTTGCAGTTGGATTGCAGTTGGAATGCGGTCCGTCTTATTAGACCTTTAGACAATCAGCACAGTTAAGACAAAATATAGGAAACTAAAATTATATTAGACCAACGCACACGTGTTAATAAGTAGAACGACATCGCGTGGTGTAGATCAAGTGCAGCTTTATAAGTCTAGTTCCTATATACAGAGTTATTTATAAAACACTAAGAACCTCGCAGGACTGTATTAATAACACCATAAACAACAGTTGGCGACAGGTCACGGGAACAACTTGTGACCCACGGATGCCCCTCAAGTTGAAGGGTAAAATCTACAAGTCCGTGATAAGGCCTGTCATACTGTATGGGTCAGAATGTTGGGCTGTGAAAAAGACGGATGAAAAGAGATTGCATGTAGCGGAGATGAGAATGTTAAGATGGATGTGTGGTGTGACGAGAATGGATAAAGTGAGAAATGAGTATATTAGGGGAAGTTTGAAAGTGGCGCCAGTGACTGAAAAGTTGAAAGGGAATCGTTTGTCTTGGTACGGTCATGTGAAAAGGAGGGATGAAACGCATGTTGCTAAAAAAGTTATGAGTTTACATGTGGATGGATGGAGGGGAAGAGGGAGGCCAAAGAAAAGATGGATGGATTGTGTGAGAAGCGATATGAAAGAAAAGGGAGTTAGTGATAGCGTGACGAGTGACAGGACAGAATGGAAGAAAAAAACGTGTTGCGCCGACCCCAAATAAAACGGGACTAGGGCAGGAAGATGATGATGAAACAACAACTTTTGTTCCATGACTTTTTACAAAACATAATACATTTACCAAAAATAAACCTTCAAGATTTCGTAGTTTTATCTCATACATTTCAACTCTGTATTTTGATAGACTTACCTACGTCTGTATGATGCGATGCAAGCGCATTAAGTACCCCTACCGCATCTCCACTTCCCTCCGCTATTGTACTATCGCTTGCTTCGCATAGACTTCGTAATATTTAGAATGTTCAATTAAAATATTTTTATATTTTTATGAAAATCTGTTGAACAAAAAATTTGTTAGCCCATTTATGTCCCACTGTTGGGCGACGGCCTCCCTGTCCCTTTTCCACACACGTCTGTTTTTGGCCATCGCGGGTCAGTCCCCCCAGTACTTATCAAGCTCAATCCCCCAACTTCGCCTTGACCTTGGCGATGTCGCTTTGCGTTTATTATGACCCAATAAGTAGCTCTTTTAGCCCACAGCTCATTCGGCATGCGGCAAAAATATCCGGTCCAATGTCACTTTTGAATTAAAATATGATACATTTTTAAAAGTCATAGAACAAAAGTTGTTGTTTATGAAGTTAGTAACATAATCCTATGAGGTTGCCAGTGTTTTATACGCCGACCTGGGCGCGTCAATCTCCATACATTTATGGAGAACGACGCGCCCGGTCGACGTGTGTGGCACGCGTCTGCGCAGTATAGTTCTAGCTTTAATGTACACAACACTTAATGTTGTTTTTGTTTGGTCTACAATCCGCAAGTTCCCACTGAGGTCACCTCTGTTTGGATGCTGGATTACATCTCTGAGGCCCATCCTTTAAGCCCATTGGTAATATTAATTAGCTGAAATTAATTTATTCTACTTCACGCTTCAAAATGATGAACATTTCACAAAAAGCATTCACAAACTGACTGCTTAAAATTTAACGTCCCAACAATATATCAAGATGAAGCAAATTCAACGACACAAAATACAATTCTGTAGCCATTACCTAAATATCAGAACGGTACCTTTGACAAAACCATCTCATTCAGCTCCTTTGAGAAAGATTATTAGCTTTTTGAAGCACAATGTTATAAATGAAATAAATGAGCGACTTGATACCGCAGAGTTTGTTGGTTATTTATTTAGCAATTATAATGAGAAAGCTGTTATTAATTTTTGGGAAAATTTATTTGTGGGTAACATGCGGGGTACCACCGCCTAACCTTTTATTATTATTATTTATTTATTTATCAATTGCTTGCTATACTTACAATATACACCGAAGCGTAGATATTGCAAGCCAAACAAACTAAGAATCTATGAACTAAAAAATTTGATACAAACATTTTCCTTACTGCTTTAAAAAATATGTTGAATTTAAGTTATGTAAATTTGAAGAGTTAAAGAAGATATCATATTTAACCTACTCAAAATAATGTGAGACAAGGTCAGAACTTTGATTATTCTATAATAAAATAACCCAAGAAAAAATACTCCCGGGATAAAAGGCCTTAATTAATTTATTTATTTATAACTTTATTTCACACCTTAGCTTATTACTGGATTAACATTTACAAAAGAATAAGTGTACAATAGGCGGTCTTATTGCAATTTCTACCAGACAAACTTTAATTTATGCTATTTCAGAAGATGTGCTACCAATTTTCATTTAATCAGCCGTTTGAATTTCAAGAACTAACAAACATACATATACATAATCTAGAAGCTTTTGCTTATTATAATATTAGTGTTTAGAAATTTTAGCCTAAACCGCTGCATTTTTTGCTGAATTTTGGGATAGAAGTTTGGAACAAGGTATGTGAAAGACTCATTTTTTACTTTGGAACAACGTTCTGTTCGGATCATTTCTGATTTGATGCATCTAAAGTCGCTGGCAGAAGCAAGTTCTTAATAATGCTTATTTCATAAGAAATTCATTAGCTAATTCAACCGCATCAATAATATCTAGTTTCCAGTTATAGTGTCCTATTTCGCTAATTATCTCTGGTTCATTGATTACACTGCAGCAGTTTTGCTTGATATTGTATCTATATTGTACATCATGCTGGTAACTTCATGAAAAGTATGTCATTTTATCCACCACCGTTACTCAAGGAAGGACAGCAGGGTTATTAACCAATTCTTAGAGGGTACCTGGATTTGCCCTATATCCAGCGATCACTGAGTAGCTTTTTACCAGATGAGCTGGTGTGTCATCTTCCTCCGTGCACCGCACACTGCAAAGTGGGCTATTTGTAACTCGTATGACTTGGAGGTGTTTACCAAGGTACCTGGATTTGCTCTGTATCCAAAGACCAATAGACAGCCTAGAACCAGATGAGCTTCTCTGTCGTCTGCCTCCGTGCACGCTCTGCAAAGTGGGCTATTTGTAACTCCTATGACAGGGAGGTGATTACCAGGGTACTGGGATTTGTAGCTCACTGTCCGGCCGTCCGGTGATTGTCCGGACCAAGCCCAAGTCGTCGACGGCGCGCACTGTTCCCGCGCGCCTCAAGGAGTTATCAGCAACAGCAGGGACCCAGCCGGGTCAAAGCCTACTGGGGCCAGGGTTATCCGAAAGGGCGTTCGAGCCCCGGTATGAAGGCTAGAAGGAACGGGGTGGGTCTTTTAGTCAGTAAGAGTCTGACACTATCTCCCGCTCCGCCCAAGGGCGGGGGATGTCAATGCATGATTTTTCCCACCATAAAAAAAGGGTACCGGGATTTGCCCTATATTCAGCGACCAATGAGCAGCTTATAACCAGATGAACTGCTCTGTCGGGGCTCTCTGTAGCTTCTATATCAGAGAGGTGATTGTTAAAATTCCGGTACCAGTAGTACGTCACTTTAAGCTACTAAAGTTTAGTCAGTTGTAAGACTTGCTTGGTGACGCGGCCATCAATTGAAGGAAGTTTTTCCGTAAATCCGTAGTCTGCACTCACCATAATTTGTGGTGTTGATCTCTGGAGCAATTCCTTACCAGATTATGCTTGTCGGTATTACAAGTTGGACTGATCAATTTTGTGGACCATAGGCACTTGTGTCTAAAAGTAACAAATCACAATTCTTTGTCTAAACATGTTGTACCTTTTTGTCATCCTCTTTCTAGCCATATTTTCATTCTAAAATTTAAGTTCTGTCCAGGGCTGCAGGAATACTGAAAAGAAACACCAGGTTCCTAAAATACCAACAACAACTGTCTTTCAGTTGCTATTTGTGTTATATGAAGATAAGAACACGAAAGAGTTCTATTTAGTTTTTATTAGATCATCAAAAAATAAGCCAAAAAAAAAAATTACTTTCCAACTTTAAAACTCACATTTTTATCGTTTCATATAAAATTAAAAAGGTGTCCCTAAAAATTTGGCTTTGATCTCCAAATGATTGCGTCAATCACAAAAGACCTGTCAATATCAGACATAAGAAGATTCTATGAGAAAAACTTGAACATCAAGACTATTTTCAAACCAATTTATGTTTACACCCTACGAGGTAATCTCTTTAATATTTGCGCTCTTAATAAAATATCTGCGCCCAAATTTATTAGCCAATAAACTAAGTCGTCACACAGGCAATTTAATCTTGCTTTTAATAGCTCTACGAATCGTAATAAAAACGGATTAATCTTTGGCAAAAAACTCTAACGTAACTGAAGGTATCTTAGCTACCCCGGGGAAAGATTTTGGTGTGAAAAGCAATAGAAATTTACATAAAAGATTTAGTTGCGAAAGAGTAATTTTGGACGCTTTTTCCTTATGCCGTGAACGGAATTCCGATGGGAGTGAACGTCAAGATTGTCGCACTTTTAAAGGTTTTTGTAACATGTTTGGTTTAGGAATTACTCACTTCCAAGGAACAGCTTTGTATAGATACAAAACGGAACGGTGATACTTAAGCATTTTTACATATTCAGTACCGAGGGAATATTCCCTGTGCACTAATCTGTATTTGCTATTTTTAGGGTTCCGTAGCCAAATGGCAAAAAACGGAACCCTTATAGATTCGTCATGTCTGTCTGTCCGTCCGTATGTCACAGCCACTTTTTTCCGAAACTATAAGAGCTATACTGTTGAAACTTAGTAAGTAGATGTATTCTGTGAACCGCTTTAAGATTTTCACACAAAAATAGAAAAAGAGCAATAAATTTTGGGGGTCCCCCCCCCCATACTTAGGACTAAAACTCAAAAATTTTTTTTCATCAAACCCGTTCGTGTGGGGTATCTATGGATAGGTCTTCAAAAATTATACTGAGATTTTTAATATCATTTTTTTCGAAATTGAACAGTTTACGCGAGAGACACTTCCAAAGTGGCAAAATGTGTCCTCCCCCCTGTAACTTCTAAAATAAGAGAATGATAAAACTAGAAAAAATATATGATATACATTACCATGTAAACTACCAACGAAAATTGGTTTGAACGAGATCTAGTAAGTAATTTTTTTTAGTACGTCATAAATCTAAAAAAATACACTATTATTAAAACATCGGTCAAAGTGACAACAAACTACAAGAACTTTTATATTATGTTACTTGCTGCTACGGAACCCTCCATGGGCGAGTCCGACTCGCACTTGGCCGGTTTTTTTTATTATGTATATGATCACGTTTGATCACTACCTCACCTGATGGATAGCGATGATGTGGCCGACGATGGAGCAGGCTTGCCTAGAAGTATACAATTCTACTCTTGATTTGAAAATCCCTACATTTACAGCTATCAGAAAACACAGACTCCAGCAGAAAATTCCACTACTTGCTGTACGCATAATGATTGTATTCCTAAAACGCTTTGTATGTATGGTTGGGAACCATGTACCGATAACACAACGCCAAACATCTATTGACCTGATGATGTCCGGTCAATTCCAAAGTACACTTCCTGAGATGAAAACGATAGAAAACCGACAGGCTAGCGACTCGGCGTCGATGCTCAAAACAGGTGCATCATTGCCGATGATCTTCTTAGCTCATTTCTCAATCGAATCTAGTGAATTGAGCTGGTATTTAGCAGATCCATTCCAAAGATGAGAGCAGTACACGATATACGATCGAACTTGCGCTAGTTTAGTATTAGTAAAAAAAAAGAGACAGAAAGTCTGTCAATCAGTTCATCCAAGGAGTATATATATATCGTATTGCGTTACTGAGATGTGGAGGTCTGATAGGCAGTCACTTCATGTAAATTACTGGTATTCAACCATATACAATTAGACTGGAAGCTGTACCCAAACTGGTTGGGAAAAGGCTTGGGACATGATAAAGTGGCTTGCAGCATAATAATGTCTACACCGCCGTGTCCTCGAGGGCGATCAGCAGCAACGACTTTTCATGCTAGGCCCTGGTACAGGCCATAGCCCGGAGCGAGGAGAAATAACAGGCGGTTGCCTCCTCCTGTGAAGTAGTAATAGGGGCCCAGTCTATAGGGTTGTGAAAGTGAACCCCATGGCCCTAGAACGAAGATAAAGAAGGTACAGGAATGGTTTTTTTTTTTCAGTAAAAATCTGATACGCCCGCGCGCTCCACCCAACAGCGAAAACAGTCATTAGATGATTTCCTACCTTATAAAAAGATAATCTTTTTAAAAAATTTAAGAGATCTTAATTTTTTTTTTCGTTGATTTGTGTGTGTATATATGTGGTGTACTCACTGGGTAGATAGCGATTAAATAACAATCCTTCTGTCACATCTCCTGGCATAATGCTCGTCTTACACCCAACACAACAACGCTACTATATGGTGAGTCACCCATAAATTTTAATGTTGTACAAGTTAGATCTTCAAAGAACTCGGAGATTTTATTAAAACTTCTTTCGCACGCGCTTTGGTTCAAGATTTTCATTTTCTCGTCTTATGTTGAATTTTACAACTGCCACAGCCTGTGAACTTTACATTTTTCTTTCGTTCTGGTTTGAAATTAAAAGCAAATATTTTAGAAGTACTTTATGTTGGACGAAGGTATCCATTGCGCACATTAAGTGATTCCCTTCAAGGTTCGCGTTCATAGACTTATTATGTTCTCAGTTCTGGGACTCAGGCCTCCTTTTTAAGGGAGAGAACAGGCTGAAATTCATCATGTAAATTCATTCGGTTGATGGATATTACAAGTCTTTGAATTTTTGGTTCCAGGATATGTCGACATGAAGAAACCTGATGTTTTTTTTATACCGTTTTAAAAGCAATGGTGATGAAGAATTACATCTGCTAAGTAGTGACCTGGGTAGGTTCACATCTGCAATCCACAACTGATGTCGGCGAAATAACAGGACCACCACTTCTCAAATTGGACAAAAATGCTGGAAAAATCTAAAATTATAATACAAGAAATACCAATACCCGATAATATTTTTGGCTCGATACATCGGAAAGAAATGAATGTCCATAATTTCTAGGCCTTTGCCTCCTCGATATAAATAATTCAATATACTATTTTCGTATTCTTTTGACATTTTGCCAAACCCTTGCCATAAGTTTTCATTCAGGCCTTTTTCTTGGAAGTTATTCCAATTATCGTTATGTAATTTGGTGATAATATTATTCTAACCAAAGGACTTTACTTCTAAGAAGTGAAGCTTTTATCTTTGAGAATATTTGAAATGTACACAACTCTGAGTAACTATTTTTTTTAAATGAGTAATTAATTAATAATTACACATCAAACAAATCTCATAAAAATACACAACTTTCCTAAGCTTCACACAAAAACATCGAACCACAAAAATTTAGAACTTTATGAAAAATGGTTAGAGAGTTGCATAAATTCATCGTGGGTAACCTAGTTACCTAGATAAAATGAATTTGTGCAACTGTAGAATGTTGTAGATCATTTGTTAATTTTGCACCATACTGTAGGTATTTTATGGGAATGTCCGAAATGGTTACCGTGGCTCTGAAATGCAAAAAAACAACTGAAGAACACAGGTGGTTAGTAAGTAAAAGTCTGACACACCCTCTCAGTCCAACTAAAGATAGAGAAGAATACTTAGTTCGAAAAAAAAAAAAAATTGCGGGTTAGTTTTAAACATGAATAATTATCATTATCATCATAATTCCAACCGATAGACGTCCATTGCTAGACATAGGCCTCCCTCAAGTGTTGCCACAATGACCGAATTTGTGCGTGAGCATAATTGTGTATGGCTTTTAGAAGGACTAGTTTCTGCCAGCGGCTTTGCTCGCGTGAAAGTATGTTTTTCTCCATACAAACTTTGGATCCTCGGTTTTAGTTTCCTTGCGGTTAGTTTCATTGAAGGTCATCATTTGCCCTATGATAGATCTACCCAACACAACAATGTGGACCGATGACCTGGTCAGGATTTTTTTTTTTTTCGATGGGAAAAATCCTCCAATGACAACCCCCGCTCTTGGGCGGAGCGGGAGATAGTATCAGGCTCTTACTGACTAAAAAACCCATCACATTCCTTCAAGCCTTCATACCGGGGCTCGAGTGCCCTTTTGGATAACCCTGGCCCCAGTGACCTGGTCAGGGTTGCGGGAATCCGATGGATGCGTGACGCACAGGACCGGTCATTGTGGCGAAGCTTGGGGTAGTTTTTTGGGGACGGCCTATGTCCAGCAGTGGACGTCTTTCGGCTGATATGATGATGATAACGTCTACCCATAACTTAAACTTACTATTCGATATCAAAACTACCAACCATCATAATATAATAATTGCAGCAAACTATTTATAAACCAAAGCAACAAATAACCAAAAGCAGCGTGAGCTATAAATTTGAATTTCAATGGCAGCAGTGCCTCTTCTGCCAACAAAAGGGAAAGGCAATCAATGGACCAAAACAGCCGATCTATAGGTTATTATTCTTACATCCATCCCGAAATTGCTTCATTAGAAGGTTAACTCCAAACAACAATACAAAACACACGTACATGTCGACGCATGATCGCCATCAGTGTCGACGTCACACAAAATACACAGTCACAGTGATATCAGGAAATGTTTTAGAGTGATAATAAAGAAATACATTGCTTCAGTTCAAGTTTTTTATTCCATGGTCGGTCAAAAAGTGCCTTTCTAATCACATTACAACGGTTTTTATACACAGAAATTGGCAAGCATAAAAATTCACTATGAAGGTAGAAAAATATTTTAAATAAATTAATAGAACGGAAATTGTCACAGTAAATTCTTATTTTAAATATGACCGGATGCTCTGATATTTTTAAAGAAATAAAGTTATTAAATGAAATTCTTTTATAATGTCAACAGGATGTCGTAATATTTTAAAATAATTCAATAGGAAGTTATCAAATGAAATCTTTCTATACATTCAACAAGATGTTGCAATATTTAAAAGAAATAAGCGTAAAGTGAAAAAATAAGCAGGAAGTGATCAAATTAAATCCTCATCTAAATATTGAAATAATAGTTTATGTGTCTATGGTGTATATATGTGTCGTAAAGCGTATCTAAATATACAACCTTTTTTTAGTAACCTGAAACAGCTGTGTAGTATTTTTATGTAAAGAATCTATGTACAAAATTTCAAAGCTGTATCATGAAAAATCACAAAGTAATAAGCTAGTTATGGTACCTGGGGCCTAAGTCTACTATTTTTATAAATTTGTCATTCCAACACGATCCCATTGTCATTTTGCTAAAAGTTTGTAATCTGCTAATTCATAATGATCGATCATTGATCGGTCAATGGTCTTGTTATAGAATTGTGGTAGAATGACAATATCGAGCTTATTAAAAGAACTAATGCTTTTAATTGCTTGCGCAATGACGTCGTAATGGTAGGTCACTAATCATAGGAACTATCAAAATTTTTGCAGATTACCGCATACGTCAGATATTCATTTGTCATTACGTACGAGATTACCATTTTAAGCCACTTCTTTCAATGGCGTGACAGTGGTTGACCATCGGAAAGTCATAGTAACGCCATTATATTAGTAGATTACCATAACTTGTCAAAATCAACAATTATGAAATCAATGATAGACCATTCCATTCCGACACTGCTGTAATAGCAGATTTGAGGCCCTGCTTGCCTGGCCACCCGGGTGACTGAGGGTTTTTATTTGTTACATCCAGCTGTGAGCTGACCCCTAATGCCCGCTATAACCTGCCGTGGCCTGTGTCGTATTTAATAACTTGTAACCTTTTTGAAACATTTTTGATAAATAAAAAATTATCATGGTGTAAAAATTGTTGGAATTGATTCAGTTACTGATCTTGAACCAATTATATTCAGAATTCGCATAAACTAAAAATGATGTTGATACGCTTTATGTACAGCAAGTGCAAGCGCACTGGCGACTGTCGTTTGTCGACTCAGGCATAGACTGCCGTAACGTACCTAACATGCAAGGTTACATGAAAGGAGTATTTCGTAAGTGTGGATGCAGCGTGCGCACGAGCCGAACATGTATCTACCCACCATTCAGCCGATACACGTCCACTGTTGTGCATAGGCCTCGCCCAAGCGTCGCCACATCGAACGTTCCTGTGCGTCCCGCATCCATCGGTTTCTCGCTACCTTCACTAGGTCATCGGTCCACCTTGTAGGAGGCCTTCCAACGCTGCGTCTTCTGGTACGCGGTCGCCACTCCAAAATCTTTCGGCCCCAACGGCCATCTGTTCTGCGAGTAATGTGCCCTACCCATTGCCACTTAAGTTTGGCAATTCTTTGTGCTATGTCGGAAACCTTAGTTTTCCTGCGGATAACTTTGTGAGCGGGGTGGCATTGATAAATAGGCACGTAGTGCTATGAGCGGTGTCTCGTGGCGTGCTTCAAACATTTTCATACTTTAGTTCTTACCGCTTACCGCCCCGCGCTTAGCTACCGCTCACAGTGTCAAGGTCATGAACGGACTGTAAGAGATCGCCACACATACGCGTGGGTGTGCTTGTATTCGATCGTTATTCGAAGCCAACCTTCTGTACATATCTACTACAGTGTGTCATCTACCCGATCACCTTTTGTTCTGCGGTATTAATAAGGGCACCGTTTTTTGCGCTGTCATTATTGATCGCGCAAATTCTGTTAGTCATACTTCTAATGTGTGGTTTTTATCTTTTACGTGCGTTTCTTACGTAAGATTATGTGCTCAATCAAAGGAAAAATAATATAAATTTTGACTGAAATATTAGTCTTGTACAACGTAGTTATTTTGTTATAATATTGTACATACATAATTGTGTGTACCTGAAACCACTATACGTCGAGTACGTATAGTGGTATTAACATAAATATACCTACGCCATTTTTTGTTTCATCATCATCATCATCATATCAGCCGAAAGACGTCTACTGTTGGACATAGGCCTCCCCCAAGCGTCGCCACAATTTTTGTTTACTTTATTTTATTTCCTTTTATAATTTTTGTTCAATTTTCTATTTCTTATTAATCAGTTCACATAACGTTTCGTGAGTGTGTCCGTTACATTGTGTAGGGTCCTAGCAGAATACTAGCACTGTGTTATTTATGGTTTTAAAATAATGCAGCATACGTTGACTGGGGCGTCTTTTGGGCCTCGCACAGATATTTATTTTATTTGAACTCTTTCTTTTAAACAATTTTTTTTCTTTCTTTAACTGACACGATTATAAAAAAAAACCGATATGAATCTACATTACTGCTAAATGTTACAAGTTAAGTTTATATCAACAAAAAAATGTTTAGTTTCTGAGAAAAAAGCCTTAGGAAGGCTTGTGATAATACATTATTTATAAAGTGTTTTTAATGCGTTGTGAAAAAGGAAACAAAAAAAGAAAGAAATACTAGTGGTTAGTATAGGAAGCATCTGTCAGGTTGAGATATGAAAGTCCGTTTTCAGCCGCCAACGCTTACCTAAAGGCTATTGATCCCAGATTACTGTAATGGTCCATTACTTTTTTCATCCCAATCCATTTGATTTGGCTTCAGAAAACTATTTTAACCTTTTCATGGTTAATGTTCAGTTTATTTTTGTAATACTTGACCTTTGATAAAAACAAAATAACAAATTTATTTTTCATCTTTCCAGAAATATTGGAATCCGCTTGCAATATATTTAGTACACTACTACTTTTTTTAATTACATTTACGGCAATAATTTGGCGATTGGAGATTATTCTACAATAATGTTATAATAGGATAAAGATATCAACAGAAAATAAAATATATTTGTGCTAAGTTTTATTTAAACTTGAGTTGCCATTGTGAGCAGCCGTTGCTGTGTTATTTTTTTTTTATTATGCATATGCTCGCGTTTGACAACAATATTGTGGCGTGGGGAGACGCGAATAAAAGGCTTTTCGTTTAACTCTATATTTTTCTTGTTGATATCTTTTAATCGACCATCTGTTCTGCGTGCAATGTGCCCTGCCCATTGCCACTTAAATTCCATTTAAGAATTCCATTTATTGATTAACAAACATCGCAAATATTTTGTTTAGATTAAGTACCTACAATAATTATTCTAACAGCGTTATCATTCTCGCCACTAAGTACAGGTTTCATCCCTTTTGTGACATGCTTCTTTAATCTATCTTCTTCTTTTTCCTACCCTTATTCCATATTACTTGGGGTTACAACACGTTTTTTTCTTCCATACTGTCCTGTCACCCGTTAAACTATCAGTAACTCCCTTTTCTTTCATATCACTACTCATAAAACCCAATAACCTACCCTCTTCTTCTCTATTCATCTACATGTTTATTCAGAACTCTTTTAGTAATATGCGCTTCATACCTTTTTAGTCTATCATAATAATTTATTCGTCCCTTACAAATAAATCTCTTCTTCCAGGAAGAAATCCTCGTCATTTATTATTTAGTATTTTTGTTAACCTCCTCTAAAGTACCTCCGCTTGTTACCCTTTATTTGATCAAAATTTTCTTATTATAACTTGGAAAGAGTTTTTTGAACAATCAAAGCCCGTGAATAATATTTTTCAAGTTAATTAAAGTTTCTAACATTAAAATCTTCTCATTTTATTTGTACTTTCACCCAGTTTCTCAGTTTGTGTGGTGTAAATAATAAGATGTTATTTAAAATATTATTTCCCTGTTTATTTATTACAGTCATCAGTGCACTCCCCACAAGGTTTACCGATGACCTACTGAAAGTTGCGGAAATCCCATGGATGCGAGACGTACAGGACCGTTCGTTATTGCGATACTTGAGGAAGCCTTTATGTCCAACAGCGGACATCTTTTAGTTTCAATGATGATGATGACGATGGTGATTTTCCCATTAGCACATTCTTATAAACTCAACACTCTAAAACTGGGTTTGGTGAATTACCATTTCTTAACAGTCAATAGAATGTTCTTAGGTAGGTACAATGAAAAATTGCAAAAATTTTGTTTTCTTAAATAAATCCCTTCATAAGCAAAATATCTGGACACAGCAATACCATATACTATACTGACGTTATCATTAAATCCTTAGATGAACAGGTAACATGTGGCAAGAGTGAAGATGGGACATGATCTGCGTTAAACTTATCATCATTATAGAATAGAATAGAATAGAAAAACTTTTATTGATTGATTATCAATGCAAACGACAGTTTGAAAAGGTGTCTTGTGACTATGTGCTTGTTTTGCGAGTAAACATGTCTAGCGTAGAGGTTAGGTTGACCTAATTTTCAAAAACGAATTAAATCAAACTGTACCTGGCTACCTTTTTATTTAAATGCAAGTACAGATAACTAATTTAAAAAAAAAACTGGTCAAGCACGAGTAAGACTCGCGTTGTCACATAGAAACTCTTTGTAGTTTCGTACCATTATTGTTTTATGAGACACTATTTTATAACAACATTCTACAACTATCACATAACGCTATCTGGTCTCAAACTGAGCAACACATTTGTTATATAGGACCCCCCACCATCCCTACATTTATTTTATTTTAATAATTTATTTTGAAATATTTTGAGCGTTTACCTATTGCCGTTATTAATATTGAGAAAAAAACGGCAAACAGTCACGTTTGTTTTATGGATATTAAACACTTACTTTATTCTCTTTTTAAGTATTTGGTGTTATAGCGGAGATTATTATCTGTGAAAATTTCAACTCTAGCTATAAATATAAATATATTCTATATTCACAGACACAGTCAGAGAGACAGAGAATGGAGTCTTGGTAATGGGGTCCCGTTGGGTACGAAACCTTAAAATAACTGAATTTTTCCATAGACGTATTTTTGCCAGTGGACAAAGGATAAAACCAATCACTTTCAACTAAAAATGCATTGACAGTTGTTTGCAGCAGAGGGTAACTCTCGTGGGAGCGTACATTGGCTTACGACTGTTGGAGACAGGGGTCAAACATGGGTTTAAGAGGACGATTGATTTGATTCGGCACGTGCCTGTATAGATTGGTAGAACAAGTTAGACAACGAAGACTGTAATCGAATTCACTTCGAAAAGCTACATAAAAGAGGTGAAAGAAAGACAAATGGAAAAACAAAAAATGATGTTACAAATTCAATTTGTGAAACAGCTGTTAAAAACGACAATAATACTTTTCAAGATGAAATTGAGATTGTAGAAATGAAGTAAAAGACAATGGTAGATGTAAAAAAGGATATAACTAATATTCATTAACATAAAGGTATCTCACAAGAACTCTTGACTTACACCACACAATGTTACGCAGGGAAAATGTAGCGAAATGATTTGGCAAGCGTCCAAACCTCTGCTGCCTACAGCCTTTGGATTTGTCGTCTTTATTATAGACTTTACTTCTTGCAACTGCTCATAGCTTTTTGAGGTAAATGTTAAGTACGGATCTGAATTTATCGCTGGTTTCGGGACCGTTGAAACTATTAGTTCAATGACTGACGATTGATTTATGGTTGAGGTCAAGTTTACGATGGGCGACCCTGGCTTTATTGGTTTTGGGATTTCTTTAATATCTTTAGAGGAAGTTTTGGTAGTAGGTTATGTTATTTGGTAGTTTTTATTATTTTCAATATTGTATGATCTTTTTTTTAAATTAGTAACGTTATTCATTTAGTTTAGTTATTTATATGCATAGAAGCTAACCTATATTTTCATAGATGTAATTCAAATATAGGTTATAGGTGCTCTTTAAATTCTTAGGAAAGAACGGTTTATTAAAAGATAAAATCTAGGTAATGGTCTATTAGATTTATAATTCTAAAATCATCCTTGATTGTATCATCTCTATATTAGTGGCTGATTAATTATTGAAAACATTTTTTTAATCAAATATTGTACTTACTATACAATTTCAATCATCAGGTTTATTCTTATGACGAGTCTTTGAAGCGTATGAGCTGTTAATTTGATTAAAAATTTATAATAAAGTTGCTGGCATTTAAATGAAATACCTACGGAAGTTCTGAATCACAAAAAGCAATTTACACTATAAATTGCGAAAAGGATACGATAGATTGAAAAGCGTAGGCAGGGTAAAAACCTATTTTAATTATTCTCCTAAATGGTGGTTCGTGATTTACATTTTCATTTCTTTCTTTCATGATTTATGAAATTGTGGAGTAGTTTTGTTGATTAATTGCTCAGCTTTGTCGGTTTGCAAAATTCTTTGTTTTCATTCGTTGGTTAACCAGATTTTGATTGCTCGTAGTTAGTGCGTGCCCTAATTATTTTTCGGCCATTACTACAATGAATATTTTTCAAGTTAATTTTATGTTAATCTCTTCTCACTTCTTTGTTTTAAAGCTAAATCGGCCCATTAAACCTGCCATGAATAAAAATTAGGTGGTTCTTAAAGCTAGGCATGAATTTGAAAAGTTTAAAGTTCAATATTGGTTGGGTTTTTAGCTACGTGATCCATATACTGGGGTATATATTTTATTTGCTTTCCTATTTTACAGCTATTGGAAATTACATAATACAGCATTAGTTGAAACAATCTTCTTAAATGATTCGCATCTGAATCCCAGCAGTGGGAACATTATAAGGCTGGTTATACTTGAGCGAGACTTTAATACTTTATTTTTGTATTTCATCTAAACTCATAAAAATAAAAACATATTCATGCTCATTAATGGCAAAAGAAATACTGTCATCTACACTAGTCTACACTAATAGTAGTATTTTAAAAAGGTAAAGTTTGTGTTTTTGTTTATAGGAAGTAGTCCCTGAAAGTTCTGGTCCAATTGTCAAACATTTTTTCACTGATGGTAATCTGCTTTATTCACGAGTGACATATGCTATATTTTATGTACGAGGGTGAAGCTGCGGGAAAAAGCTTGTAAAAATAAAATGTAAAAGCAAACCTTACAGTCTTCCAACTCAAAAACCTTCAGAATTGAACACAAAACAAGGTAGAACAGTTTAAACGAAGCAATAACGTCGGCAGCGAGCCCCAATGTTGTACACATATAAATTACATCAATTAATATAAGGGTGTTTACGGAACCCCTATCAGAAACCCACGTCAAAATCATTGTGAACGTGCAATAAATTTGTTTTTGTCTCTCTAACTACAAAGAGGCGTTCCTATATATGAATATAGAGATACAGAGAGGAATTTCTGCGTATACTTTGGGATATATTGGAAGAGATGACAGAAATTAATAAGGGACTTAGGCATACCTGATTAAAAGGGTTTTGTAAGTATCAAAAATGTAGGACCTAGCTAAAGGTACCTAGGTAATTAGTGAAAAGGACAAAGTATGAATATTTCACAGCTTGAAATTTTACAGAAAATCATTGACAAGGGCAGAAAAGATGAATTTGGAAATATGTATACAAGTGGAGAAAGGCAGTCATTGCAACAGAGGTGGAATATTATGGTGCCACGTACTGCAGTGACAAATTTCACAATGTTTTTCAAAACATTACAAAGATAGATATTATAAATAAAATAGTGGTTGATGCGCGACTCAAGGGGTTCGTTTAGCGCTCAGCCTAAAACGATAAAAGTAATAAAATTGTGACGGGAGTGAGTGCCACCACTTTTTCGCACTAAAGCCGAAAACAGTACATTGCATGTCTAAAACCGGTAGCAATAAGAGCAGGTTTTTGAGTAATTTTATAGAAAAAAAAATATTGCTGATCTGAAATGTAAATATTTGTGACTTTATTTTAATCAGCAGTAAGATACCTTTTTATAATCAAGTATATTATTCTATCACACAAAATAGAATCAATTTACTGTGAACGATTTAAGCCATAGCCATACTTATACTGGTTACTCAATAAATCAGTACCAACACCTACACATCACAGTAATTATCTTAATTAATGATCTATGCAGCACAATATTAATATTAACATATTCGCAATTACATAAGATGGTTTGACAAATGGCTTTATTAATGAACTGCGTCATTTAATTGGCAAACGGAGGCTCAGGTGAAATTTATAAATAGATTTGTTTTCACTATTAGATGATTTAGATGCTTTTAATAGGCCGTGGTACCAACCGGTGATTATCCCTGTATGCGCCATGCCAGTGCATCCAAGGACAACCCCCCGTTAGTGTGAAATTATTGTGGCCTATAGAAAACTAAGTTATACGGCTATGGTTTTTGGAGTCTCATTAATTTTATATATATTATTTATTGCTTCTGCGAACATGCCCGAAGCACAACAAGTTCGAGGCAGCCCCATCACCGCCCTGAACGTGATAGTTTATGCCTATGTATAGATATAGATATATAAAATATATAATAGTAATAATGTGTTAAATAATAATTATAATAGATATTTGAAAGATAACGTTTAAATTCAAACTAAAAACCAACGTTCAAGCACGTTGTTCGTTACCGACTATAAAAGCCGCTGCGCCGGCCGTCCTGAGTAATTCTCGGTTCAGACGTCGGACGGTGCGGAGCTCTCTCTACAAAAATAAGTTTCAGAGTTTGAGTACAAGTGTAGAAATAGTGAATTAAAAGATAAGTATAATTATTTTATTAAATTAATTGTTGTTGCGATATTATTATGGTTGTAAAATATCTAAGACTTAGTCTACTAAAATGTAAGAAGTTGTTTATTGTGCGACAACCTGAGATTTGTAGAAGGTGGAAGGATATTTGATGTTTAAGTGTCAACCCACAGGTTTGACACTTGAACGTCAGGACTTCCCTATAAATAAGATTGGTTTCTATTAAAGTCCTCTTACTTGCTGTTCAGCAAGCCTAAGTTCACGTAAGTTATTTAATATGATAGCTTAATATTATTGCTAATGTTGTTTTGATTCTGTTATGCTGTGACTTATGTTTCTAATTATGTTATTGTGATGATAAAATGCTTCCGAGGTGTTTCTTGGCCGTTCTTCACCTCGAAGACCTAGTTTCCGAACGAGCCAGTAGTTTATTCGAATAATTGACAAGCCCATTTGAAATAAATACTTAGTCTTGTCTTTCTGTGCTTTTCTTCATAAAACCCTTTCCTTACACACCAGTCATAGGAACTTTGATACACAGTAAATAACCGTTATCCATCTTGACATATATATATATATATATCAATATATATAGATTTCACCCTGTTCATTTTTAACAAACGCGTTGTTGTATTGGACACGAAGAGCGCTGTAACTTTTCTTGCTGTAGTCAGCCCATAGGCTACACGAGTACAGCGAGGTACAGTACGCAGTATTATTCTAATACTTTTATTTTATAACAATGGATTCAGGATGTTAGGGTTGCCCCTGTTTTGTAGTGCTTCCGGTATGTTTGCGGGAGGTTTTCGTGTATGTAGTTTATGTAGCAAAAAACGTATGTTTCGACATTCTCGGGGGAAATCAAAACTCATAGGGTACTTCCCGTTGACCTAGAATCTTAAAATTTGGTAAGATCAGATATACCAAAGATATAGGAATAAATTTGAAAACAATTTTGTTACAACGTCACAAAAAGTGATTCGAAAAAATTTTCGAAACTCCATTCGGGAATTGAATTATTTAGATTTAGGTACATAATTATAGAAGTTAGTATTGGACTCTCAGTGCGTGGGTCTGACTCGCACTTACCCAGTTTTTTTTGCCCCTAACAAGATTTTCATCATATAAGACAGTAATATCAACAGTACAAGCCTAGGCACACCTCTGGGAAATACACATTACAATTCCTAGGAAAAAGCCTAAAAAACAAAAGAATATGTTTCATACGTTCCATTTCTTCTGATGTTCTCAAACTAACATTATAACTAGAGGTCAAAGGCTCTATAGGTAGAATTTAGAGTACGCTCTATTACAGTAACTTGGGCTTTGTATAAAGTTATGACATCTTACGAGATATATTATGACTGGCTACACTAACGGGTGGGCTGCGCTAGAAGAGTTTTCAAATAAAATTATTCTTTGAAAGAGTCTTTTTGAGAATATGCGATTTTAGTTCCAAAAATAAATGTTTTATTTGGGTCCAGGAAAATGTTATTCAACCCACGAGTACAATATTTGTTGCTCGGCAAGTCATGGCAAAGAGAGTTTCAAGGATTTAAATGCTTGAAAAGTTTGTAAACGAAATAATATTGGTCTTCATAACTTTACTGCGTGGGATTAACACAAAATCGAAGTTAATGTAGGCACTGGTTGCTACGCCAATCTTCAGGCTGTCTTTTGACGATCTTCGAAAGTCATCTCAAATAACTGCTCTGGGTGCAAAAAAAAAACTTTTGTTACAAGTGCCAATATCATAAGTTTTACAGAGTCCAAAAATATTGATTACCATATTTTCATTCTGGACACCCTCACAATTTTAGACAAAACTTTCTTCATTAGTAGTGGAATTTATTTGATTTTGATATTTTTATGGAAGCACCAACCTGCACTGAGTCCACCTTCCAATCTGCACTGGGCCCATGTAGTGGATTACAGCCCAATCCTTCTACCAGAGAGGAGACCTGAGTCCCAACTGTGGAAACATTAAAAAGCTGATTATGCTATGTTTATGCTATTTTTTTCGAATATATCCAAAACGAAGTCTTTAAGCTTAGAAAAAAGTAGGTAAAGCAGATTGATTTTGAGGCTTTAACGAAATCTTGGTTTGAAAGGCACATGAAGCCCTCTCATATCCAATTTTCATTCAAATATCAAGGATAAACGTTACGGCTGGTCATAAGCTCGAAGTTTGACAGCTAAATCTAACCTCAAAATATAGGTATTAGCCACAAATTGGGTTACGAATTTCAGATAGTAGTTGCTTCATAGACAATTATGAAACTCTGGTTACGTTGGAACTTGAATTTAACCTACATAGTAAACATAAACTAGTAAACCAAAACCTGATATTACTAATCTTATAAAGGTGAAATACAACGTATTTAGATGAGATAGATAAAAAACAAAATTCGTTGCAACACGTCATAACTGAATTGACTAATCTCAACAGAAATTTATTGTAATACTTCGTTCCGGACATATTCCATCAAATAAAAACTATTTGATGAAGAAAAAATTGTCTCCAAATTGTGATGACGGTGATATGGTTGATGATGCTTTCCGCATCATGATTTTTTCGTAAAATTAATGCTTCTGGCAAAAAAAAAATACAACATGATATTTTTTTGCTTGTTTTCTCTACTCTGTTCATGTGGCTTTGATCTTTAGAATATATTCTTCAAAACGTACAAAACATAGCTTGTAAATCAATCAATACGTTGCAAAAAAATGAATTTAAGGGTCAGCAGGGCTCTATTCGAACGCAACTGGCCGGAGTTAAATGTACAGATACTCGTACTGCCAAATAGGCGGCATAACGAGTACGTGTGTATTTAATTCTGGCCAGATATTCACAGGACTATTATATACGCCTTAAAGGATTTAAATTAAATTTAGCACACATGTAGACAATACCACATAAGATATTTCCGAAAGTGTATTTCTTTGGGACAATTTTTTACTTTATTGCGGACGAAACCGCTGACAAAGTAGTAAAATAAATAGTGGATGTTAGGCTGAACACGAATCGTCTCGATTCAGACATTGGAAAACTAGCTGAGATTACTACTAAAGCCGACAATCCTAAATCTTCCCACTCAACAACCATAACTCACAATAAAGATACAAGTCAACCAACGAAATATTTCAACTACCAACGCGAAGGGATTACAACCAAAAAATATATAGAGAACTAATATCAGCTGTTGACGAAACTTGGCTAGTAGCTCGCCCCACTTGGCAAGCTTCAGTGGCTCATGTTTCCCTTTTATATTTACTGCCATCTAAAAGCCATCGCCTTGGTTTTAAGCGCCTGGGGTCATTCATGGCCGTCGGTTGTCTCAAAATGTTATGTACACCAAAAAAGTAACAAAACATATAAATAAACTTAGATCTATGAAATGACGGCAACGCTAACAGCGATATATACCAGACAAACTTAGAATTGATCTTTAGTAAGCTAAAATATTACAGGGGGCATGCGTGTACTGCTTACAAATTAATGTAACATAATAATGTATATCAATCACAACATCTACTCTATAATATTATAAAGAGGGAGTTTTTTTTTGTTGTTTGGAATTACTGGTCCAATTGCATTTTTTTTTTTTTCACCAATAGAAAGCTGTTTTCTTCCTGAGTGCGCAGGCAAAGCTGCATGCGAAAGCTAGTAACATATACAATAATTATATCATCATCGTCATCATCTTCCTGCACTTGTCCCATCTTATTTGAGGTCGGCGCAACACTTTTTTTCTTCCATTCTGCGCTGTCACTCGTCATGCTATCATAAAATTCCTTTTCTTTCATATCACTTTTCACACAATCCATCCATCTTTTCTTTGGCCTCCCTCTCTCCACCCATCCACATATATACTCATAACTCTTTTAGTAACATGCATTTCATCCCTCCTCTTTACATGACCATACTAAGACAAACGATTCCCCTTCAACTTTTTAATGTATAAAATAACAAGCTTTGCCCGCGACATCGTTCGCGTAGATTACATGATTTTAAATTTATTTTTTCTAGAATAAAAGTAGCCTAAGTTACTCCTTATTACATCAGCTGCTTGCCAAAAAAAAGTCCCGTCAAAATCAGTCCAGCTATTTCAGAGATTAGCCGGAACAAACAGACCGACAAAAATTGTAAAAAAATGGTGTATGTACCTTATACACCGCTAAATTTTAATCGTTTTAATCCCGTAGAGGGTTAATCCGGTACATGAAACACTATCGATTTGTAAAGAAAAATCAAAACTTATTAATTTACGCATGTACGAAATTAATTTATTTAGGAAAACGTCAGCTGAGCGAGTTCAATGACCTGTAGGTAGTTTGTACGTAACGCCGACTATTAACTACAGGTCATTAACCCCTCGAGCGCCGATTGTACATACGTCTGTACAACTTGAAGACCTTGAAAAACGCTTAATTTTCATTTTGTACACACGTCTGTACGAAACTTATTTGGCCGAAAATTTTAGTTTCTATATTATATCATTCCATATTTATTATATTATTTGTTTTTCCTTGAAAAAAATAAAAAAATATTTTCATTATTTATTTATTAATTTTATTGGTTATTTACGTAAACACAGCAATTTTCCGGGTCATTAAACTCTGGCGCTCGAGGGGTTAAACTCGCTCATCTGACGTTTTCTTAAAGAAATTAATTTCGTACCCGAAGAGCACTTCGGATACGGAACCCTAAAAAAAGAAACATATAGTATTATATCGTCTATCAAACCATATAGTGTACCGATATTGAGACCACATTCAGTACTGAACTGCGCCATGCTACTGATGATGACGATAATGTCCTTTGCTGTCACACATCAAAGTAGTCTAGCGGTTTTCTATTCAGCCCAGGCTTTGTATCAACACTCCATTACACATTGGTGCTATTTGCCGAAATATCACGATCGGGTAAATCTCCTGTATTTGCGAAAAACGAAATAGAGCTTGAGATTAACGAGGTTCTTGGAGAACAGGCACTAGGCTAGGTTTACTTTAAGTGATTTACGGTCATTGGATTTTGTTAGACACGTGTAATGTGGAAGGCAATTAGGTATTCGTAATTTTAAGGCTGTGAAGATTTGTTTTGAAGTAGTGAAAAATCTGCTAATTTAAATCGGGTTGCTAATATAACTCGACCAGGTGATGGAGTTTCTTGGCAGGATTTTTAGAGTAAAGTTCAATGGCTGTCTTTCGTATTTACAAATAGATTTCTTATGAATATTTTGACATAAGATTGGTATTATTTTGTATCTAAAGTGTTTGCCTGCTTTGGTCTTCCCGTCCGATTATAATTTGGGTGTCCTCAAGGCTAGAGTTGGGCTCTTAATAAACTAGTGCACCTCACCATCAGAGATTGCATCACTGCTTACCATCAGGTGGGATCGCAGACAAGCGCAACATTAAAAAAAAAACAATAACAACAACAACGAACAATTACAAACAACAACAAAGATCAATCGAAACGAAACGATCGATCGTTTGTTTATAACAATTTAAAAAAAGAACTTAATAGGGCAATATTTATTTACTACAGAATTTTAAACTTACTTAAAAGAAAAGCATTGTTATTTCGGGCTATACTAAAAATAACGCTCAGACGACCGTAATGTGGTCAACCAAAGCTACACTAAGCGTTGACCGTCGACCGACGTCATCACCCGTGGCCTATACTCTGGGAACCCAAGCGATAAATTCGACAATTTATACACTTCCCGAGACGGGTAATTTAATAAAGTTGCCTTACGAAGTTCCAGTTTAGTTCAAGTTAAGCGATAAGCATCAGCGATCTCAAACTTTAGGCCTGATACCCTTAAAGCAGGTACAGTTATTCGATATTCTTGAATTTACTATGAAAATATCGAAGAAGGTGAAATATTTCGAGCAATCTGGATTGTTCCAGACGATATAATAAGAAAAGAAAACTTTGGCAATTTCATAATTGTGAAGGTTACAAAAAATATAAATTCTAACAATTCGGAATGTTCTAGTAATCTTGATTGGGCTCGTTACTACAAAAAATTCTAACAAGTCATTAAAAAATTGTGGGGATGAAAGGTCATTTCTAGAAAATTGGGCCAATCAGTGCGGAGTTTGAAATCCAAAACTTGTTCCTGAGTTTTGTTAATTATACTATGAAAATGTTTGTCTTTTAAATGAATTTTTGTTTTGATTTCAGGTACTTGTCAACTTGACCGTTCGTATGCTGTAATTAGAGAAACAATTAAAAAGCAATTGTGGTTCGTATAGACAGTTCTGCGTTACAGCATCCGACGAGTTAAAAAATCCAAGCTGTTAGTTTGAATTTTTTGACTAAAACTTAACTTTTAATAACAAATAGACGAGTAAATCTAACACAAGGATTCATAGGTAAGTACAAACATTATAACAATGAGAACTTACTTTCGATACGTAAACATTTTGAGTTTCCACAAACATCAAACGAATCAGCAAAACCTTACTTAATACTATCTTAATATTCTCCATTCAAAGCAAAATGCCGTACAGAACAACCGTCAAAAACACAAACCACGTACTCAAAGGGCTCATAAAGTTATGTGAAGAAAATATCCGGTAATAATTCAGACATGTAATTAACAAAGCTGTGAGTACTCTTTGTTTAGGTGTAGATGTTTTATCCAAACGAATTTTGCAGGAATATAAAGGTGCAGAAGGTTGGCATAATATAACAGGTAAAAAAAATATACGTATATATTTTTAGACTTATAAATACGGTCCTTGAAGCTACGGTCCTTGAAGTCCCAGCAGTGGGAACATTATAAGGCTGATTATATGTTTGTTTATAAAAACTTTTTGCACTAGTAAACACTGTACAAAGGCGGACTTAACGCTTTACCCATTTTTTGCAGAAATATAATATAGTAGGTACAACTTAATGGCAAACTAGCAAAACGAAAACTAATACAATATAATAAATACACACAAATAAGCAATTAACCAATAATGTTATAAAAAAATGAATCGATCAAATCAACGCTGTGATGATTCCACCAACTTACCAGCAACGATAAAGGAGAACCCACTGGATGCCATCCTGATTTTTAACAGAGATCTCCTGCCCAAAGAAAACAGATTGGATACACCTGGAGCAACATCGTTGTAGACGACTGTTTCAGCGTGACCAGAGGAATTGAATTTGAGAAGTCAGATAAGAAGGAGATGAAGGCTTGTCTAGAAAAGAAAACGGAGTAGTCAAGTCAAGTCTTAGTGCTCTACGCTGACGAATAGGTTAACTACGGCGACCTCAAAATCAATAACAGTCGCAAGCACGCTTGCACTCCCTGTTAAAGAAGCGTGTCTATATGTGCGTGTGTTTCCACTCGTTATATGAAGCCGCCCTTCTGAATTTATTAATTTTCTGCGAGTTTCATACATGCCCCCATAGATGCCGGAAGACATTAAAGTTAATTCGAAGATATATCAACGTGTGCAAAGTTTTGGCGTAAACTCAAGTCAACTTTAGACAATACGAGAAACGAGCGATACTGGAAACCTTTTGAGAATGCTCGTGTAAATATATATGGAATCGTTAGAGATGATAATGGTGTATAAGAAATTTAAAGCATTCGTTATGGTGATGATGCTTTTTGGCAATTGGAATGCTCTTTGCATTTAGTTGTGTTCAATTAAAATATATATAAAAGTATGTAAAACGATGAGTAAAAAAATAGAAAGAAAAACATTTATTTGAGACTTGCACAGGACAAACAATGAATGGTTAATTAGCGATATCTACCAATAAAACAAAGTGCAGGTATTAAACAAAAAGGCTGCAGAATTGGTCGAAAAAAATTCCACGGTTTTGAATCGCAAAAGGGCAAAATAATGAAAAACTACGGGAAAGTTTTAATCAGGGTAAGTCTACAACATACGCAGGAAACATTTTGGGAATACATTCACTGTGGAAGAATTGGAATTCCCTTGTGATATCTGTATTTCCTACAACTTGGCAGTCTTTAAATCAATGGTGAATAGAAAACTTCTAGGCAAGCATGCTTCATCATAAATAATTATGATCTATGATGCTGCACCCTTGCTAATATGTCATTTATTCACATGTCTTCTTGCTTAATTTCATATTAGTCAACTGAAATTTATTTATAGGTTTTGATTCCCTTGCGAACGTCTAAATATGCGCTCTAAACGCATAAACAATCTTATCTCTCTTATCTGAGTAAAAGGGTGTTGAAGGACGGATTGACGGAAAACAAGGTGTTTTTCAAAAGAGGATCTATGAAAAGGATCATACGTAGCTATTTTGCGTTACTAGATTTAACCATATTTTCAAAGTTTTGGTCATAAGCCGTAAGTCTGATTTCTTCACTGTGATTTCTTACGACGTTTTACTTAGGGTTTCTTTGTAAATATTTAATATTGTTTGTTACTAAGTAACGATTCCTTTTCTTTTTTTTTTATGTATCTTATTGCGAGTAATATTTTCTTTAATACTTAAGTAGGTTTGATTTAGGTTTGTTTATTTTAAGTGAGAATAATGTTTCTAACAACAGTTTTTTATTTGTATTTGATAATGGTAGGTAACACAAGTTTTTAGACTGATTTAATATCAAGTTTCTGTTTATTTTCACCAAATATTGTTATTAAAACCTCAAATAAATTAAAAAGCGTTATTATATCGTTGTTTATAAACGCATTTTTATTGAATATTTCACTTTAGTGTCAAACATACATACATATCTTGCAATGGTATTAATTCTAATTTACGAATTTGCCTTGCTGCCATATGTCATTTGGTTGCACGTTGTTAGAAAATATGTCGGCGAAGTCAATAGTACGTACGGAAGCTTGAGAAAGACTGGACTAAGCGAAGTGACGCTGACGTCATACGTCACTTTGACAGAATCCGGGCTAGCGTTTGTGCAAGCTGAACAGATAAAGGTTCCGACCGCAGAAACGAGGAGCTCTTTTCCCTGTCAATCATCTAGTCTGGGACTGTTTCACGTTGTGAAATTAATACCTACACTTTACATCTCCATAAATCAGTTACGGTGTCGAGAATAATTTTCGTTACCCACTCATTGCTTACAAAATAGAATCACTTAAAAGAAATTCGACTGTGATTAGTATGCAGTACCGACAAATAAAATTTAAACAGCTCATGATCAAATCCAACAAAAACACATAAGTAATAAAACCAATCCAACCATGATAACCTACCAACCAAATCTTACCATAGCAGACATCAAACATAAAACAGTACATCTTGAGATATGCAATAGTTACCAACTTGTTTCACTTAAACAAAACAGCGATATTGAAACTTACACAATTATTCAAGACGACTCAGTACTGAGACGTCTCAGATATGAAAGCACAATTTAACTTGTTAAGGATTATTCTTGAAGGGGAGATAACATGACTGGTAAACGAGAATTGTAACAAGCAAGTTGTATGTAAGTTTGGGCTTGGTATTGTCATTTTAATGACGTACACCCTTAAGACACATTCACAGAGGACTGTAGTTTTGAAAACACAAATATGTTGGTCTGGATCTGAGGCTGTTTGATAGCAGAAACCTGTTTGCAGTAACTTCATACTGAAGTCTTAAAATTATTATAACTACTATCTGCTGTCAGCGGCTTTGCCTACGTGATAATAAAAAACTATCTCAAGGGAAGCGCTTATTCCCTGGATAAAAAGTATCCAATCTTACTAGGGCCATGGCCGCCATGTGAGAAATAGAACCAAGGGGTCCTAAAACGAAGGCAAAGAAGAAACATAGGAGTGAGTTTTAGTCAGTAAAAATCTGACACTCTTCCTCGCGCTCATCCCTAGTGCGGGAGAAGTCATTGGATAATTTTCCACCTAAAAAAAACCCATTCTCATAAACAGTCTCCTTTATAAAACTAGTGTGATGTAATTTCTCATCTAGAGTTTCTTGCCGGTACTTTACATTATGAAAACCTTGTGTCTGTCTTCCATAGATTGACTGGCCTGTTGGTCTAGAGGTCAGTGGCCCTGACTGCTATGCTGAAGGTCGTCGCTTCGATTTCCACCCAGGACAAATGTTTGTTTGATGAGCACGATCATTTGTTCTGTTGCTGGGTGTAATTATAGTATTTATCTAGAAATATACAAGTATGTTTATCAGTCGTTAAGTACTCATACCACAAGCCCTGCTTATTTTGAGACTAGATGGGGTAATGTGCAAGTTGTGGAATATTATATTACATTATATAGATTTTTTTTTAATTTATACTTAAAATCCAACCTGGACTGGGCCCGCGTGGTGGATTACGGGTCATTCCCTCTCTTAGAGAGGGAATATACTTATACCGTATACTGTACTGAGGCATCGTGAGTCCGAGCAGTGGGAACATTAAAAAGGCTGATGATGATGACTTGAAATCGGTAGTGGATACGTATTGGCTATGATTCACTCGGTATGGTTCACACAGACATAATTCGATTGATAAAACGTAATCCGTTTATATATATTCGAACTGTACACCCATCTATGTACTCAATAATCTGTGTAGTACCTATATCATGTCTGCGTATGAATGCGCCCTTACATCAAAGTACGAATATACGGTAGGATTAATTTTAAACGTTTTCAGCTACAATTTGATTGTAGATATGTAACGGAATATGGTTTCAGGAGTTTTGATGTGCGTACAACAATAGGCTCTTGTTATTCATTGTTAACATGCTCACCGTTATCTGAGCAATTATAGTTGTGTGCTGTGTACGTTGGAGTAATGTGTTTATTGAGTATCTGATCGTTATCGTTAGCAAGTTAGTAAAGTGCGATTATATGACGATGAAGAATTCTTTAATTTATTAATTCTATAATATGACACTATAATCACATTAATTATTTGTTAAGTCAGCATGTATGTATGTGTGATTTAGTGTGTTTATGTTTGGTACTCCTGCGTGAACATGGGTAAATCGACATGGTATACACAGAATTATTTTTATCACAGAAATATGTTTCCATGGGATGATTTCCAGATGTTTAGTCTCTAGGAGAAAAGGTAACATCTGAGTGGTCTATGACCACTGACGTATGACAGATTATCTGCGTCATGGCATCCTTACCTTTCGCACGACACAGTTCCTGTTCCGGATTCAGGCGGAAGAAACGCCCTGTGGTGCTATTCTCTAAGAAAACAGCCTTGAGCTCAGCGCTGGCACAGCGACGAGTCGTGAGGCGCAGTACATTGAATTAACAACCCAATGCCCCTTTACATTGGATTGTTAATTCAATGTACTGCGCCTCACGACTCGTCGCTGTGCCAGCGCTGAGCTCAAGGCTGTTTTCTTAGAGAATAGCACCCCAGGTATCACTATTGCGCGGACCGTCTGGAGGACACGGTAGAGCATACGGTATAGGTGCACCCTGCTTGGGCGGAGCACCGTTGTGTATTAGGGGAGGTAATCGGCAACGATGACCTATAGCGTCGGGCTCTGATCAGGCCATGGTCCGGAGCGAGAGAGAATATGGTGTAAAGAACCGTAGAGACGTAGTAGGGCTGATGTCTGCTGGGACCATGAGGAAAAGTACGAAGGTGTGGTTTTAATCTCTCCGCCCTAGAGTGGGAGAAGACATTAGATAATATCCCACGTTAAAAAAGACAGATTATCTTATTTGATTAATTATATAATATAATAATATTCCACAACTATCACACAGCGCCGTCAAGTCCCAAGTAAGCAGAGCTTATGTTATGGGTACCAGACAACTGATAAACATACTTATATATTTCTAAATACATACATATTACAGATAAATTACACCCAGACACAGAACAAATAATCGTGCTCATCACACAAACATTTGTCCTGGGTGGGAATCGAACCCACGACCTCCGGCACAGCAGTCAGGATCACTAACCACTAGACCAACAGGCCTGTCAAAATAAAATGATTATGATTTTTTTTCAATACCTTCTTCAAAAGTTTATTATGGTATCAGAAATAATAACATTGAAGAACAATTTTATGTCTATTTACTGTCTTAAGTTGTGTACTAAAAAACATTTGGGTCTACAAAACTAAATACAATTAAGACTAAAAGAGGTTGTAAAACAGCAATAACTACACCAAAACTGCCATAAAATAACTTACCGTATACTCTTTGTTACAAATACTGCCATTGTAAAGAGAAAGGGCGCATCTGACAAAACACATAATTGGGAAAGACAACAATAATCTGAAATGTTGCATTTGATCAAATGTCACATTTCAGTTTTTACTTTTCCCAATTACGTGTTTTGATTTTGATTGATCACAATAGACTTTTCACTTAAGTAGACAACTTGAGCATTACTGTTACGGAAGCTCGTAGTCAATATGAAAAAATCACTGGATAAGCCTTGTTTTCTGATTCTAAATAATAATAATAATAATAATATTCCACAAATATTGCCTTATATTTGAAGGTTATTGAAGAACAGAGAAGGCAGGCCCGATCCACTTGTGTTCCTTCAGTTGCGCTTTGCGTTTCAAGGCCACAGTAACTCTTTGAAACAATCCCGCAGCCTAAATCAATATCGCCTAAAATGACAGATGCGACCTTTTTTCTTCGGACACCATTATCTATATCAGAACAAAATAAAACCACGCATAAACTCTTAACAGCAATGAGAAGACTATATATTTTTTTTATTAGTCTATCTTTACTAGCCCTGAAGTGTACGCGCCGTCATAACTACGTGTTACTGCGGCGCTGTTCAAATAAATTACTGCAGACAGCAAAACAAACACATATAACAAACGAACTTGGTCGAAAACAAGAAAATTCTCGAAGAGAATAACATTTTTGTTTTGATGCCGATTCGACTAGATTTACACCGGACTCTATTTGGTCGTTGACTTGCCCATAATCGTGGTATAATCTTTTAATTAAACTTGTAGTCTTATCTAGTCCTACAGTTTTTGTGTGTGCTCATACTGTCAAATAAATCTTGTACAATGGTCGTGTTTATTTTCATCTGTCTAGAAAGGAATAGTGCTAGTAGACTGTTGAGGAAAATACTGACCTATATATCTTTCTTGGCGATGTTATTACTAAGTTCTTCAACATCACGCACAATGTTGTATAAAAACACGAGTCTTTTTTTACTGAAGATTTTTAAAGTTCTTTGTTAGATTGTTTGAAAAGAGTATAAATAATATCCATTTACGCTTTTAGAATTGATAACTAAATGGGATTGCTTCCAAAAATCTTAATAGGACATTATAATATAACAGGACTTAGTAAAAATTTACCACATCATTATAACACTTCTGGGTAGCTCAATAAAGAATCCAATAAACAGTTTAGTACGCAGTGAATCATAGTTACTTGTTTATGAGCAGCAGAATCAACCATTACCCTCAGTTGAAATTTAAATTTTACGATTCACTCGACGAAACTTGCATTCATCGCCACATTAATACTGAATCGATGTCCATAAATTTTCAAAGAACTTCATCAACATTCTTTCATAACATTTGGGTTATAACAGAAAAAATAATAATTTGACATCCCAGAATTCTATGTTATAAAACTTCCTCCGGCAAATCTCCCAAACAAACAAGATCCCCTTTTTGTTACAAACGTTACTTTCATTTGTTGAAATATTAATAATGATTGTATAAATTTCTTCCCCAATTCCTTAGCCGATAACATAGTGAGCGAAGTTTCCTTAAATTGCTTTCATTTTAACAAAGTTGAGAATATATTGTTAGAAGTTTTGTATAAAACGTTGAACGAGTATTATCCTGTAAGTTGCAATTTGTTCTAGGCGTAAAAAGGCCCGAAATAATTTTCTCAGAGATAATGATCGGGATACGGATTTCAACAAAGGCGATCTGGGTGGTTCATTTAAGATGATTTATCAAGGCCTAACTGAGATGTGAAACAGGGTTTTAGTAAAGGCGGAGTGACCAAATTATGAAAAAATGGGACAAAGTGGAGACACAAAGGCTGAATTTTTTTATCTGGATGTTAGAGATAGGAAGCGTTTTGCTTTATAGAAGTTATGCTAGCAGGCAGAGTATAAAATCGTTTCATAAAAAAATTAAAGCAGCGGAACAAATTCGTTACCTGATATTTGCAAAATTATTTGCAATCATTATAATTATTTCTGGCCATGAAATAGGACAAAAAAAGTAAGTACAAACAAAAAATAATTAATTTTAAATTAAAATACAGAAAATATCTCAAATTAAATTATATTCTTTCCTGTGCTATAATTGGATAAAAAATAAGGCCCCTAAATAAATTTGTCTGTTCCCAACCACTTCTAAATTTTCCTCTGTTTTCCGACCAATTAGCTTAATTGAATGAAGGATAGATTGTAAAAACAACCCCTGTGCTGCCTTTGTAATGTATTTGTTTAGTAATTGGTGCGTCGTCACAAGCCTTTACTCCATTCTTAAACTTTTTGATTATTGTAATGTGAAAAGTTTGTTCAATGCTGACTTTCATGAAACGCTTTTAATTTGTTTGGAAGTATATCGCGTAAGTCATGTTTCTTATGCACACAACTATTATTTTCTTGCTCGCGACTTCATACACATAAAATTTGTGAAACAATAAATAGGATTTCATGTTTTTATTCAAAATAAATGCAATCTTTTCGGAGATTATTCGGAAACAACATATAAATGGGAAGATAGGTATTACATAAACAATAAAAAAATCTTTTTTATAGGTGATTTTCTTGCTTTTCATGTCTGTCTACCAAAAAACGGATTTTGAGAAAACTTGATACATAAAACGACCATCACTCCTAGCCAAGTTGATAATCTGCAATCGTTAACGCTGGTCGAAAAGTAATCAAATGTATGGAAATGACATCATCTTAACGTTAATTCACGTGGTCGGAACAAACAAATAGAAAATTCGTAGCCAAGGTCACATCGTTCAAAATGATAGAATGAATTTCTAAAACGTTTAACGCTACATCATTTGATAAAAAAACATTGTAGAACGAGCGGCCGTCTCAGGCGCGTCAACATGGCTACCCACTTATCGTTTTCTACAATTGCTGACACCGAAGCGTTACCGATTGGAGATCGGAATTCGATATGATACGGTTGTAACTTGGCTATGTCCTAAAAGAGCATATATGATATTTTTTATCCCGGAAATAATGTTCCCTTAGGATTATTTTTCTGCTTCTACGTAGAAAACTGCTAGTAGAAGCTATTTATAATATACGCACTAGCTGCACCTTGGTAGAATGGGAGGAGACCATAACGTAGTTGAAAAAAGAAATGATGATAATCGACTTTCTGTAAGTTCTTCAAGAATTTATTAAAAAACTTCAGTAAAGAAAAGTCCTATCATCGCTGCCTTTAGTAACATGAACTTCTATTAGAAACCATCTATCTTTATTCGAAGTAAAACCAAACGTCTTAACTCAAACACCACTCTCCTTAGAACTTCTAATTGTATTATATAGTCTGTTATACACTTCAACCGCTTAACCACATACAGTTAAATACTAGCTAAGTTGGTCAGTGCTAAGTCACCAGCGAATTTACGATCTCACAAAGACGTTGGGGCCACATTTGTATCTTAATCCTTATGGTTGACTTCTGCAACTTGAGTTAGTTTAAAGCCATTAAAGCAATCTAGTTTTTCTTTAGAATTTAAACCGGCTACTTTATCAGTGAAACGTTTTTCTTCTTTAATTTTCTACATTATGTAGCTCGTTTGTTACTCAAATGTTCTCAAATATTTTACCTATAGCTACATGGTTGATCAAGTCTTTTACACTCAACTTGAAACGCTTTATTCTATGCCACAGTGCATTTAGAAGATTGGCCAGCTTATTTAATTCAAGATTTTCTGTCTGATAATTTTTCCTTCCAATATATTTTTTTTGCTTCCAATATATTTTCTTCCAGAAACTTCATTAATCTTGCCTGAAGTCAGTACTTGAGGAACGTAAGTAAGTTGTATTAATTTAATATGGCATCAACTAGTTTTGAGTAAATAGATGGTATGATGCATAATCTAATAGCATACCACGATCTAATTGCTAGGAAACACATTGATGTCCTTGTAATGTTTCCTTTCGCCATTTTGAGAGCAGTACTGTAATTTATACAGATTAATTTGCCTGCTAGGCAGTCGCCTAGAGTGTAGACAAAGAGTAAATGAACATAATACAACATAATATCTAAATCAAAGCCACTAAAACTACCGCCACTGTAAAATAACTGTTACTATATTAACTAATTTGCTATCAACCAATTCGAAACAAACAGATAACGGGAACGAAAAACTCAATAATTACGCAGATAATTGCGTAAACAATCAAATAACGATCCCTAAGGTACAATGTCGACGAATCCTCTAGTGTTCTGTAATACTCCTGTCAATATTAATTTAGGAAGAGTTGATTATGCTCCGTCAAGGGATGTTGTATGCACGGAGTGTTTGCCTGATGTCGTATAAATTTCGTTTGCCTTTAAGTGAATTATCACACAATTCGTACGTTGTTGAGAGATTGTTCGTTAAGTTCGTGTTCTGTATTTATGTCGGTATTATGTTCATGAATATTAATACCATGTTTGTTATGAAATTCATCTCCAATCATATTGTTGTCTACATTTCGTACGTTTCTGTTGGACCTTCAACCTTTGCTGTTGAAGGGGTCGGCAATAGTTTTCTTTCATCATTATCATTTTAGTTGAAAGACGTTACCGGTTGAATATAGGCCTCCCCCTAGCGTCGCCATAATGACCGGGCCTTTGCGTCTTACATCCATCCCCGTGACCCTCACCAGATCATTGGTCTACCTTGTGGGAGGATTTCCAATATTTTCCATACTGTTTCCATTGATTTTTCGGTGAGTGACAATGGTTTTGGTAAGTTAAAATTATTCATTGTATTCTACTAGGAACGTTAAAAAACTTATTACATTTATAACTAGAACACTTGTACTTAAAAGAATATTAACTTTAGACTAAAGACAAACACGGACGTAATTATGAAACGACAGACATTACTTATTTGTTAACTAAGGGGATGTATTTCTCGGTAAAAGTAACATAATTTATTATGAAACCACTTTTTATAACTTTGAGGAAAACAATCGGAAAACAGAACATGGATAGGTACGTCTTTTTTTGTTTTAATGACAGTATGTTGTTCATATCATGTTACTTTAAAAAGCTTTATTATTTTTAATTGAAAGACCATTTACTTATTTTGCTTTGGTAAAAAATATATAAGTTATTAATTTGTTGACGTCTTAGACACTCGTTTCAATACAACAACAACAACAACAGCAACAACAATACAACAACAACAAACACCACAACACACCAACAACAATATTTTCTAATTAGTGAGAACTGGCGTGGATTTGGTAAAGATAGAAGAAATAGAAAGAAGACTTTGTATAGCTGTGTAGGGTTATAGGTTTTTTTTTCCGGTGGGAAAATCATCTAATGACATCCCCCGCTCTTGGGCAGAGCAGGAGACAGTGTCAGAGTTTTACTGACTAAAAACTCACTCCTGTTCCATCGTTGCCTTTCGTACCAGGGCTCGAGCTATCTTTCGAAACTAATCCTGGCTCCAATAGGCTTCGACCCAGTTGGGCCCCTGCGGTTACTGACAACTCTTTGAGACGTGCGGGAACAGTGCGCACCGTTGATAACTTTTGGTCGGTCAAGACAGTTACCAGACAGTCGGACAGCGAGCTACCCATTGCTCGCCGTCCGCAAACCCGCGCCTACGATATCCGGAAATCGAGATTGGAATCCCGACGGCGGCTGGGGCTATGAGAGCGCCGTTGTCGGATGCGGTCGACCTCCTCCTTTGCTAGCATTACTACTTCGCAGAAGGAGGCGACCGCCTGCCAGTCCTCCTCGCTCTGGACCATGTCCTGTACCAAGGCCCGGCACGAGAGATCGCCACCGCCGATCGCCTTCACGAGGGCATAGCGATGCTCTGCCCATAGGGTTATAGGCTAGCTATTTATAACTTTGTTTTTGCTATATTATAACCAAAAACAAAGTTACTATTATACTCATGAAAAGTCAGGCACAAGGCTCTTCCAACATATCATTTCCTACAAAGAAAAACCGACAAAAACTTTCTCCTCTTTTGCTTGGACTAGGTGCTAAAGGTTTCATGAATACAGATTGGCTAATTAGCTAGTGAATAAAGTAAGATCTTGATTAAAAATAAATAAATAAGTAGCTCTAAAAAGCTAAACTCAACGAAGTTACTCACGAAAGTCTAAATAGTGTTAAGCAAACATTGACTTTGTAGATAAAAAAGGAAACTATCCACAAGAACTTAATTTTAACGCACGAATGGCTAAGTAAATAGCAGTACGGGTTGAATTACGTGTGAAAACTGAGAAACTAGTTCGAAATGTATAAAAGAGGGTAGCAACGGCTACCAAATTAGAAGGGTCAGTCCAGGGCTGGCCTAATAAAGCGTGAAAAATTTAACGCTGCGTAGAAATTTTGTACAGAAAAGGTAAAAAAGGAAGTATTATTTTTTGGATATTTCGTGCAAGATGGATTTCGTTTTGGAGAAGTTTGAGGCGCGATAAAAACTGTTGTACGGGTCGATCTGTAAGGTTAGGCAACATTGACTAGCACATATACTTGGATGGGTGATCATGATTATACTCTTCATGTCTCAAAAAGTACGTTGATCGCTGGTCATTGTTGTAGATTGACCCAAGACAGTTTAACAACTAGGTTTTTTTGTCTTCTAGTTGCAGAGGTCCGATAGTCAGTTATTTGAATTGAATTATAAAACCGGCCAAGAGCGTGTCGGGCTACGCTCAGTGTAGGGTTCCGTAGTTTCCCGTCCGTCACAATAAGTGTACCCACTTATGAGTTTAAAAAAATGCTTGCATATACGATTATACTACAAACTTAGTCCAGAAATTATTTTGTAGAACACTTTTGTCTTTTTTGTACAAAAACTGTTCTTTCCATCAAGTTCAAAATAATTTTCCTAGAAAGTCCTTATAAAGTTCTACTTTTCAGATTTTTTTCATATTTTCTAAACATATGGTTCAAAAGTTAGAGGGGGGGGGGGGGGGACATTTTTTTTTACTTTTGCAGCGATTATTTCCGAAATTATTGACATTATCAAAAAACGATTTTAGTAAACCCCTATTCATTTTTAAATACCTATCCAACGATATATCACACGTTAGGGTTGAAATAAAAAAAAAATCACTTTCCACTTTACATATAGGGGGGGCTAACCTAATAAAATATTTATTTCCAATTTTTATTTTACCACTTTGTCGGCGTGATTGATATACATATTGGTACCAAATTATTTTCAGCTTTCTAGTGCTAACGGTCACAGAGATTAAGCGAGGACGGACAGACAGACCTGAATTTACTCTTTTTAGGGTTCCTAGTTGACTACGGAACCCTAAAAAGAGTAAATTTATTAACTGGTATTTAACGATTTTTGATTTGACTAGAAGCTAATGCCAACACAGGGAATTTAATTGGGAATGGAATAAGCAGACAATGAAACTAAGAATAAATATAAAAAGAAAAAAAAAAAACTGTACAGTTCTTCTTCTTCCTGCCTTTGTTCCATCTTATTTGGGGACGGCGCAATACGTTTTTTTCTTCCATTCTACCCTGTCACTTGTCATGCTATCACTTACTTCCTTTTCTTTCATATCGTTCTTCTCGCAATCCATCCATCTTTTCTTTGGCCTCCCTCTCCCTCTCCACTCATAAAAATACCATAGAATTTAGGATGAAAAAAAAAACGATAATTTTAAAATCTGTGTAACGTCAAAAAGGCGCCTAACTCATGCTGAGTTAGGCGCCTTTTTGACCTTACATCCCTGCTGCGATATTTAAAGAGATATATAACGCAGTGCAGGTATTTTGGTACAGCCCGCGGTGATGCCATAGTCACACTCACGGAGATGAAATAAACTATATAGGTATCGGAACAAAATAATAGAAAGCTTGAATTTCAAGAGTGGACATAGGCTACTTTTTACCCGTCCTCGACTTCGCGTCCGCAATAACCAACATTTACGCAGATGAAACCGCTGGCAGAAGCTATTAAATTTATTATAAATTTACTTCATTCCTAACAGTTGCTATTAATCAACTAATAATATTAATTAATTGATTGCAATATATATAATCAATAAATTTTATCAGAAGCTTGAGGAAATTGATCACAGCATTGAATATTCTAGTCTATCTGGGTGAAACTTATAACTTATAATTGGATTACTACCTATCTATGTAGATCAAAGGCTACATAAATAGGTAGTAATCCAATTATAGGTTCTGTTGCAATAATGTTCCTAGCTTTCATATGTTGTGCTCCTGGTGGCTTCACAAAATTTGGGTGTATTAATTTTTGGCACTAATGAGATTTGGATTAAAAATAATTTTACATTTCGAACAATCGACCTGAACGCAATAATACATTACGCCTTTGTACTCTGAAAGCTTGAGCAAAACAATACTTGTTGTACACCCAAATATGTTTATGAATATAGTAAATAAATTGATTCTTTTTTAATGTCTTGAAACATTTATGAAACAGTGTATTTGTTCCCAATTGATAGCAGCAGATGTAAACCAACCAAACCAAATTCAGAATCCAGACTATAAATAAAAAAAATCCCCGCTCTTGGGCGGAGCGGGAGATAGCCTTCAGCCTTCATACCGGGGCTCGAGTTCCCTTTCGGATAACCCTGGCCCCAGTAGGCTTCAACCCGGCTGTTGCTGACAATTCCTTGAGGCGCGCGGGAACAGTGCGCTCCGTCGACGAATTGGGCTAGGTCCGGACAATTACCAGACGGCCGGATAGCGAGCTACCCATTGCTCACTGTCCGCAAGCCCGCGCCTACAATGGCCGGAAATCGGGATCGGCCCGGTGGCGGCGAGAGCGCCGTTGTCTGATGCGGTCGGCCTCCTCCTTTGCGAGCATTACTGCTTCACAGAAGTCGGCGACCGCCTGCCACTCCTCCTCGCTCCGGACCATGGCCTCAACCAACCGTCACTACTTGGCTTGCCCTACATTTAATGTGTAATATCACATTAACCTACTAAACATACGAGTACATACCTTTATTAAAAATTCTTACTCATTGAAAAATCTTTTTGATCTAGCAACCCTATCTCTACATCCCATATTAAAATTTCGTTTCATGTTTCACAGACTCTTAGTACATACGTAATAAGGTACCTTTGCGACAGTAGTATCAGAGTCTACACTAAAATTTATAGCATAATTATTATAATATTCAGTTTGGGGTAAGATCTTTATTTTCTGGCGTACGTTGGGAATTCTGTAATGATATCGGTATCTAATTTAGAAGGTGGTAGGGAATACTAATTTAGATTTACGTGAAATGAATTCTTGGGAATCAAATTTGTTTTAAAATTTTCTGCTTATAGCTTTTTTTATAATAAAGCAGACCTTAACCTTAACCTTTGTTACTATTTTGGTGTACAATAAAGTTTATTCTATTCTATTCTATTCTTAAATTTTCACAAAGAAAACCAATCAATGTAGTACTCGTGAATATGAAATTAGATTAAGTTCAATGAATTTGGTTCATGAGACAAGTTCGTTGAAATACACATATTCCACCTTTAAGTACCGATACATGACGATGTTAACAATAGTAAATTAAATCACAACAGTAGCCCGATTCACGTAATGAAAACCGTAACGATATCGTAGCGATTTAGTCGTTTAGACCATTTCCGTATTCACATCAATCAATCGAGTTTGAACGAAACCGATTTTAAGGTCCGGTCGTTTGAAATTCGTCGATTTAAAAAAAAATCTGAATTACATTATCCTGGTAGAATACTTATTAATAGAACTGGAAATAAGTCAATAGATCGTGAATACCGCTTTTGGATAGGACTTCGATCGAACGATTATAAAACTTCAACGATATTTGGCTTGTTTGATTTTACGTGAATCAGGGTACTGAACTCTCTACACGCCAAGAGGACCCTCTTCAACAGAGATCTTAAGGTATTCAGGGTGCCGTAGACGGTACTGCGCAGTTACCACGAGTGCGGGTCGCGCTGCTGCGCCTAACTGACGCGCGCGCTCGAGTATCTACACGCCAGGAAGGTCGTCTATAGTATTATAAGTACTAGCAGACCTGGCCAAGGTTTTGCCATTTAAAATATCAAAGTAAAATTTAGATAGGGTAGGAGGGTAAAATAGACTACGACTCATTCCTAGACCTACCAAATATATACAAAAAAAAAAAAACATAAAAATCGGTCAAGCCATTTAAAAAGAGTTCAATAACACTGTGACACGAGATTTAACCGATTCTTTCTCTATGTTTCTTTTCATCATTGCAGCTGCAGGCAACAGCATTTCAGATGAAATAATTAGCATTGTAAAACTACAATACAACATTGCTGCATTTTCAATCGAATACTACCTACATAACATTCCAAATAAAATGCTTGTTAACACAAATATTTTCATCATGTTTTAACAATACCCACAATAAAACATACAATGTAAATGGCTAAAAGCCAGATATGATCCTATTTTCGAATACCAGAAACGTACAGAATTAACGAAAAAACCCAGCACATTCGTGTTTTGAATTTGGATACTGAAACGGCAAGCAATTTCGGACTTTGCCAGAAAGACATAAAGTAAAATTTGGAGTGTAGAATTTGAGGTGCCGAAGCTGAAAATGTGTCAAGGGTTTTATTGCATGCCAAAATATCCAATCGCCACAGTTTTGTGATACCTCAGCTATTAGGGATAACTGGTAGGAACCCAGCACAAAAGGAAAAATGTATACGTTGTACCTGAACTAATTTCCAAGAAGTTAATTTGAGGTGAAGATTTTACAATGCTAATCAGAATTTAAGTACCATTAATGAACATTGATAGGGTTAATGAGAAGCAGTAGGCCATACAAAATGAGATGGTCTGATCAAATTAAATCCGCAGTTGGAGGTTAGACTGACATTTATCCAAACCAGACGGAGAAAGAACATAAGGCGAGCAACGACGATATAATCTATTGGGCGCAATACATCAAGACCATATTATCAGCAATTAATTGAAGAAAGACAAGAAATAGAGATGATGATGATAGCTGAAGATATGTTTATAAATCTATCTCTATTAAAAATCTCGTTATAAGTTTATTTTTATTACTTCTTAAATCTTTCTCTTTACACTTTTCTTGCCAGCCATTATGCTATCCTAAAAATTAGGGCATCGCAAGCTAATAGTCACAGGAGAGTCCTGGTGAATTGTAACACAGGTTTATAGAGCTACCTCAGATACTAGACCCTTAAAGTAATTTTCATGTTCGTACTCCACTGTAACTATAGAATCAAGTAACTTGTGTAGAGAAAATAAATGATGATAATATTATTATTATTTTGACACATTAGTAGCTGTGTAGCGACATCTATATCAACACATAGGAACTAAATCAACAAAATCCTACATCACTCTCTGATTAGAAAATTTATACAAGAATTCTAAATTAACCATCGGGTAGTTGCCTGGTCTAGATACAACATTCGTCTGGTCGAAGGATCCTTCCTTTTCAACGGAGGTTTGCGAGACTTTACACTCTGTTCCGTATACTTTTAAAATTGTCCACACTAATATTATGAAGATATAAGTTGTATTGTAATTGTTTGTACAGCATCTGCTCAAACGGTAGAGTGGAATTAAGATTCACGGGTAAAACAATTTTTTTTTTTGTTTGTAGGAGGTAATCTCTGGAAGTACTAGTCCGATTGCAAAATTTTGTCACCTACAGAAAGCTGCTTTAATCCTGAGTGACATAGGCTATATGCACGCGGATGAAGTCGCGAGAAAAGCTAGTATTTCATATAATGATATTTTTCAAAAGGTAAAATTGAACATGACAAGGCATTTATCAGAAGTAACACTTTTTTATATTTTTATTTTATTCTAAACATAATTTCAATTATTTGTAGCTATTTTTGGGCCATCATATTAATTTTAGTTATTCCTTTCTTTGTAAGATTCATATATTTATAACTAAAACATAAATTTTAGATCTTTAAAATTAAAATAGGCAGCCCCTCATACATTAATAATAATATAACAATCAGTTTTCTAAAGAATTAAAAAACATCGTTGAGAAATTTAGGTATTTAAATGAATATGCAAATATAAATGAATATTTTGAGACCTAAAATGATTCAATGTAATTAATGAATCACTTTTATCAAGACTCAAACGAGAATTGCTTATAATTAGGAAAAAATATTGTGCGTAATATAACCTTTATAACTTTTAAAAGGCAAAATTAGATATTCCTATTTTACGTTATTTGAATAAAACCTATTTTTGTGGATTTAAACTTAGTCTTTAACGAACACAATGAAAATCAAAATAGGGCAAAATAACAATACCATTTAGATTTTGTTAGAAATAAGTAAATTGATTTTACTTATTGTTTAATTTAAATTGAAGTTTTCATCATTCTGTGCAAAATTAATTTTAGAGTTACCACCGGTTTCCAAAATTATTAAGTTTACTAGTTGTCCCTTTCATACTTCAAGGGATGTTGAAACTTCTCTTTGTGGTAAAATTAACAAATTACTGATGCTTGGCTGACTGTTAACAACTATCAGCTGACTTAGTCTTGTTACCACTTCAAAACATTAATTCAGACATTTCAACAACATGATTTCTTGTGTTATTTTTAGACTTTCATTGATTGACCCAGTTTGTAGTAACTTATTCGTAATATCACAATTTACTCCAAATGATTATTTATTAAGAACTGATACAATTTTTGCGACAGTTACTGATCAATAAAGTAGAATATGTATGACATCAACTCACCAAATTGTTGGTTTCATTAAACAGGCTCAGAGATAGAACTGCAATCACACAAAAAGTATATCGCCTCTTTACTTAGCGTGATAAGTCCCAAGTGGGACTTATTACGTTATCGACGCAAAGAGGCGATATGTGCTTACGACTTTTAAACAGGAATACAGCCCGCAACGTTTCATGATAGAGATAGTGTTGATTTATTTTTAATTGGGTATATAGGCGTTACGTTCGGTGCAGTGAATGGCTGTTCTGCTCAGAACAAATATTTGTATGACTTACCTAGGTGCTATAGAAGTTCTGAGTATGGGTATCTTGTAAATAGGAATTTGGACACACCTACGATGCAGGACGATATTTGTGTGATGACATTCCTTATCCGACCGTCCTGTAACTGTCTGAACCGAGCCCAAGTCGTCGACGGTGCGTATTGTTTCACGCGTGCCTCACGAAGATGTCAGCAAACCGTAGAGACCCAACAGAGTCGAAACCTACTGGGGCCACAGGTTAGTTTCACACCGTCTCGCACCGCCAAAGAGCGGGCAATGTCATTGTATGACTTTTAAAAACAAAGTGTGCGTGGACAAAAACTACTAAAAAAAGAAAACTCATTTGATTTACTCTCAACAATATCATAAGTATATTTTCAGGACTCTATTTATGTTCCCAGTCAATAACATAAAATACGATTATTTTGGTCATGTAATCCAAAAACTGATCGTATCGTGTCAACAACAGGATTGATATCACAAGCAAACATATATTAACTTCAGCCTACATAACGACTGGACTAGATTTCATGGACACACCTGTTTACGGCACGGGTCTACATCAGCCCACGGCTAAGCTGTACATGTGAACTTAGGTTTGCTTTATATAATATGGGTGAGATAGGCATCTGCGATATTCGGCTGTTTTACGTATAAAATGAAAAGGGCTGGAAACTGTACATATTATTCTTCGAGGCTGAGGGTGGTCAAATTAGATGCAGCGAAAATTGTGTTAATGATCGATTCTTGTAGCTTAGTTTTAATAAACTCAGATAGATATGAGTGTAATATGAAATTAAGTTTGTACCTGGCGCAAAGCCCATCTTACCTGCTCTGCAACACTCCTTTATCCGATTGTCTGATGTTCACCCCTCGATTGTTGGTTATGAGTAGAATCTGATCAGAACAGTCTCACGGAGCCGGAGATGCCCTGGATTTCGGGACAATTCCGTTCGGCTGTCCGATAAAGGCCTTGTCCGGATCGACGACGTCCGAAGGATTTCATGTGGCTCTATAAAATGGGCATTTGAAGGAACACTGCGGACTTAATCCAGTTACGCTGACAATCCCTTCCACTTCCACACAAAACGAGAGAAGTCATTAGATAATTTTCAACACAAAAAGGAGGTATATCTACAGAGGGGTTCACAAAAATTACTACTGATGATGTTGAAACCTACGGTTTGCAGACATCTCTTTGAAGAGCGCGTAGAATATTACGCGCTGTCGACGACTGAGGCTTTACCTGGTCGCTTATCGGACTACTGGACGGCGAGCTACCCATTGCTTGACGTCGGCAAACCCATGTCTACCTTTCTCTCATGCGAACGGCCTCCCCTTTCGCTAGCATTACTGCTTCGCTAAAGGAGGCGGCCGCCTGCGATTCGTCCTCGCTCCAGACCAAAGCCTGAATCAGGAATCGGCGCCGACCTCCATTGCATGCCTGGTGCATGCATATCCACCGTATCCTCGGGTGATCCACACAGTGGTGACACCCGGGCGTTTCTTTCGCTTAAATCCGTTGCAGGTACCTCCCGCACTCACCATGTTCGGTGAAGCCCTGCGTTGTGCGGAAGGCATAATTACGGCGTGTCCAGTCCAGCAGTGAGTGGTCTAACTTAGAGTTCCATAAATAGTAAAGCTTAGCTAAAGGCTGCTGTGAAACGGCACCTTTATTTCGTCAGTTTGTTGTCAAAAACATTCTCGTATAATATCTCACAGGCTCACCTACATCAACGTACCTCTCTCGATCGGAATGACGTTCCATTAGCGTATCACGTGACGATGCGTGACGAAATTTGTCCCGTTTTGAAGATTTGTTCTGTTTGTGAGTGATTTTGCCTTTGTTATTTTTTTAGGGCTTCGTAGGTAAAGGATGAGGGACAGCTTATTATTAAACCTATTGGGACTGTCTGTTTATGGCAGGGTAAAGGTCTGGATCTTTTTGGACATTTCGATAAAGACGGGACATTTTCTCTTCCATTGAATATAGGTCATTATAAAAAAGCGGACGAAGACACAAAATAGATGGGTACAGAAGACAATGTATGTACTTCACTTTTTATACCTATGCTTGTTAGATGGACACTAATGAGCGTTTGAGCCGGAATTGTTCGATGAGTGATCCGAGACGCGACCGAGATATCGTGTCCGTGAGCGGTGTCTATGTGTGTTTTGCTCGTGCGCGCTTTCTATGTAGAATAACTTCTGTACCTATGTATTTTGTGACGAAGATGGAGACGATTTGCGTCTATTGTGACATACAGATTAACAAAAAAAAAAAGTAAAATACTAAAGTGTTTGAATAAAAGTTTTTACTAATTGCTGCCAAGAAAACATACTCCTGAGATAAAAAAATATTAATACTTTTTTATTGTCTTGTTTCAGGCCATGGTCTACTTGCGTATCCATTTAAAACCGTTCAGCCATTTGAATATGAAAAAAATGGATAAGTGCGAGTCAGACTCGCGCACTGAGGGTTCAATGCGACATTTTTCCGAATTGAAAAAAAGCATTTTTTGTAACAACAAATTTTATCTATATTTGTGCTATAAGACCTTGTTTTGTGCCAAATATCAGGATTTTGGATCGACGGGAAGTACCTTATGAATTTCGATCTTTGAGGGTATCGAAATATACGTTTTTTTTACGTTAACGGCCGTATCTTTTTTTTTCATAAACTTAGAAGTTTGTTCTTTTCACAGCTTAAAAAGAATAAAAACTTAAGTATATAATTTTAATTTCAACTCGATACCTCCACGACAGACAGACAGACGTACGGACGGACGGACAACAAAGTGATCCTATAAGGGTTCCGTTTTATTTCTATTGAGATACGGAACCCTGAAAGTAACAAACAATAGTTTTAATATTGTAAGTGTAATTTTACTTATAGGCTTAAAGCAATAGAGTATTGAGAAACTTTAGAATTTCAAGCATTTACGTACGTACGAAAATTTGGATTATTATTTTTCGAAGTAATTTATCGGTAAAATAGACGTCTCAAATAAACTTTTTAACTAGATAATCAGACTAGGCTATTCTCACTTTCACCTTTTATGTTGAAATATCTATTAAATCAAATTTGACATGATCTACTTTAACTTTGGTGTCATAGAAAATACTACACAAAGGATTAATTTATTTGTCGTTGTGTGTCAATCTCATTGGAAATTAGTAACGTCTTCTTAGGATATAGGAAACAGTATTTACAGAATTGACCATTAAAACTTATTGGCAATACATTTGAGTGTTTAGTTTTATTGTAAGTAATATTATATATCTTTGCAATTCATTTCCATTTGTTAATTTTTATTCTATTATTATTATAACAAAAAAATATTTATAACTTTTTTGTTATTGCAATTCTATAACTAATTAATGTCACGTTTAAACCTTTCATTTTCATTTAATGTTTCATTGATTGTCTATAAATGTTGCACTAAAACGGTTTTAAAATACCTAATATTCAATGTCTGTCATTGACAATCCTAATCAATAGGTAAATAAATAAAATTATTTTTATTAGTAAAATAAATTATTAAAAAAAAAACTTGTTTCCATTCAAAATATTTCCTCCATATCAAAAGTTATTGCACTCATAAAGATTGATTTCTCCCTCGGCTTCCCAATTTAATTTGTTGTCAAAACCTATGTCAATTCATGATTGATTACGGCTATTTTGGTCAAGCAATTACGAGTACATCACCAAAAATGATTTAGGTATTGATAGATATTGGGGTCGGGTTCAGTTATTTGGTACTGTGTTGACTGATCTACGCGGTCCTCTTATACTTATTTATATTGTAATATGGAAATATTGAAGTGAAGAGCATGATTGGAGAACAGTGGTGACCCAGTGGTAAAGGTTCCGACTTAAGGGTTGCGAGTTCAAACAGTTCAGGTGTATTACTTTTTGTGCTTAATTTATTTTATCACCTCTCAAAACAGTGAAGAAATTCATTGTTAGGATACCGGCTTCCTAGAACCAAAAATTCAAAGAAGTGTGACATCCACCAAACCACACTGGGCCCTTGTGGTTGATTATGGCTCTTTTTATTTTCTAGAGAAGAGGCCTGAGTCCCAGTAGTGGGAACATTATAAGGCTGATACAGAAATATTGTACGAATGAGTAGAGTTTAAGTATTTGTGGATGGGTCTGTCTGTTATGACATCAGATAAGTTAGGCGTATTTTATCGCATGTAATAAAATTAATGATGCAAATATTGATAGGACAAAAACTCATAAAATTTTAAAATCGATAATTATATATTGGTTATTTTTTCACAATGAGTTGTGCCATTCCCGTGCACACTCCAAAGTGCATGCATCCTGTAAGCTACCGAAAGGCTGGTTACTCTGCGCCTGTATTTAGTTGGGTTTAATTAGACTCCAGACTTTCTAAACATATATTTTTAGTGCCTATTATTCTTTCAATTATAAGTCACTTCATACTATGTAGCAGGCATGAAAGAAAGACGTACCCATGAAACAAAAGAAAACATTCCTTTGTTTCAGCCTTAGTTCTAAAATTTCACTGAAGATTCTTTCAATTCAACGTCATACAGTTGCAAGCTTCACTGAGATAGACCTCTATTGTTGATACGTCAATGTTGAAGAACAATGCTTTGAAAGTCTTTGTACTTATGTACCATCAGCATGTTATCCGTTTTGTTCAAGTAAATTTTGTTTGAGGATTAGGTATTATTAGTTTTTTTTATTGAGGTAGGAAATCATCCAAAGACTTTTTCTGCTCTAGGGTGAAGTAAAAAGCCGTGTAAGATATTTACTGACTAAGATTTTACACGGAGCAAATGTCTGACAGCCAACTATAGAACCGACTAAAGTAAATATAGTTTCTTTTTATTTATACCTTTTACTTACTACATGAAAGATATAGTCAATCTATCTGCCTAACTCATAATATGATTTACAAGAGTGACCATGAAGTTTCTTGCACGTTCTTCTCCATAGAGATCTACGCTTAAGAATGTGCAATTTAGCTTTATTTTTATTTGACTGACCGTCATTTTGACAATTCAAAAGTGTCTGTAATTGGTCCGTTTTCTCATCTGTCTATGTTAGTATTGAGCAGTGGTGGCCAAGTGGTAACGTCCTTGACTTATGGGTTGTAGGTCGCGGTTTCAAACCTAGTCAGACGCATTACTTTGAATATTATATCACCACTGCTTTCAATGCGGTGAAGGTAAACATCGTGAGGAAACCGGCATGTCCTAGAACCAAAAATTCGAAGACATGTGACATCCACCACCCCGCACTGGGCCCGCGTGGTGGATAACGTTCCATTCCCTCTCTTAGAGAGGAGGCCTGAGACCCAACAGTGGGAACATTATAAGGCCGATTTTGCGGAGAAGTACTAATTTTACACGAAGCAACTGTCTGACAGCCAACCGCTAATTCCACCTACATAATTAAAACAAATGCCGGCCACCAAAACAGTTACCACGTTATCTCTTCAGCGGTTTCGTATAATGACCGTGATTTATGCTCAAGCGAGTCGCCGAAATCAATACCCGTGTTTGTCGACGCACTCTGAATTCGGAATGAGACTCGTTTTTATCAATGTAATGTTTAGCTGGTTTGATTTAGATTCGACCGTGGTTTCGTTGAAATGTAAGCTGATTTATGTCAAGAGATCAGGAAATTGTAAGCGGATTATTATGGTTAGGGATATCGATTTTTGCACAATGATGCGAAACAGTTGGATTGTTTTTTGAGACAGTCACCATGGTACTGGAATGGAAAAGGTAACTGAAGAAATAAGGATAGGTTTTCGTTAGTAAAATCTCACACCCTCTCTCGCTTTACCAAGAACGGGAGGATTTATTTGATTAGATTCAATATTTAGAATAGCGATGCTAATTGCACATTCCGAAGCCAAGATTTTTAAGAAAAAGAATGTTTAAGAAACTTTATGGACACTCTTTTCAATCACGTTACAAGTATGGATTACAAATATCTCTGTTACAGGTTTCTTGTCACTATACGAACTATTAGGTGAGAAAAATGTAAATAAAGTAAAAATAGAAACTAAATATAAATGATTTTCCACGTCAAAAAAATACTACCCTGTCGGACAAGCGGCATGAAACTCCATTATTAACATTAAGTTCTGTAAAGATTCGATCTCTACGGCGGGTCTTTACCCGTTGTTGACGGGAGTTTTAGGTATCGGGTTCTTTAGCAGTAACCGTCTGAACATGTGCTCAGTTGATGGCAAAAAGCTGATTCACTCACATGGAACTAAAGCTCATCTAGCTTCGGTGGTGACCTCTCATCCGGCCGTGGTTCAAGTCACGGTACGGGGCAAGACGGAATGAGAAGCAGTCACATCCTTCTTCGAAGCAGTAATACAAGCGAAATCACTGAAACCATGGTGGAGAAAATATACTAACGCACCAGCCACCGCCGTAAGAGAAGCCCCGAGTATCGGGAGTCAAAGGACGATTCCCGGCTACCGTAAGCGGAGGCTTGCGTACACCGTCCAGTTTTCAGTTACCAAGTACGCGCTCCTCAAAGAGATATCAGCAATACTGAAGGGAACCAGTAAAGTCGATTCCTACTAGGATTTTGAGATTGTTCCAAAAAGTTACTATGGCCCTAAATGCAAAAAATAATGGCAATTGAACGAAGACAGAAAGGAGCCCACTATTCCAACCAACGCGGTAGAAGTTATTTGGTGATATCCTAGTTGAAAAAAAAAAAATAGACTAATATACATAGGTGGAGGCAATTTCTGCAAAAAATTTGGAGTTTAGGAAGGTTTTATGTCCCTTGACCAGGCTAGAACTGTATGAACAGAGCTATATTCGGGCAGTTACCCAATTTACTCCTATCGCCTACACCATTCGTCTTTCTCATGCAACAAATGGAGGAGCTGTAATCCAGGCCATTGACGATTGACGGGTCGTGGTGACACCAGTACAATGACTAGGTTTAGGGTCACGTTTTCACGTTAGGTAACCTTCATTAATCATATTATTCCGTGACACTTCTACTGACAACGTTTATCACTATAATCGCTAGAACGCCCAGTCAACAGGAAAAGTGGTCGTAACATTTTTTTTTATGTATACTTAGACTAAAATTTTCTTTAGTAGCAGGAAATAGGTTTTATTGGTGTATTTAGTAGCTGGTACCTGAGATTTCACACAATATCTTTATAAATTATAGCCTATACATTATCCTGATTAATATATTATTGTAACGTTTCATTAAAATTCATTCCGTAGTTTTTGTATGAAAGAGTAACAAACATCCATACCTAGAAACTTTCGCGTTTATCATATTAATAGGATTTTATTTGTCGTAACCAAAAAAAAACATTAAAATTGTAAACACTATGCCATCAAAAACATAACTTGTAAAAAACCAAAGCCTGCAACTCAGTTCGTCTACAGTAAAAAGTTGTGAGGTCCATCGAAGTCGGTTAATTTATTTAGTCCCTACTTCAAGGACGTTAATGACCTAGATTGACATAGCAATCGCATATAGGTATAACACAAGTAATTAAATTAGATTGTTTAGTCCGACTTAGGCCTCTGGTTGTATACACAACGAAGTTATAGGAGATCGAAAATGGCCTGAACTGTTTCGAGAAATTAATGTTACTGCTGCGCCATAGTCATAGTACTCCTGACATGCCAGTAGAATCATCTTCCATTCATCCGCAAACAGATCGTTTGTTAGATTATAATCAAAGAGATCATTTAGTGCAGCCAAAGTGGCTGTGACTGAGCACGGGAACAAGAGCCACTGTATTGTAATCTGCATATATCGGCAATATGCTGCGTTTGTATATCAAACGCCTTTTGATAAAGCAATTAACTTCGAAGACGATAAAGTAATTAACTTCGAAGACTTAAAAGCGTCTCCACAGCTTCAAGGAAGTGCAGAGTTGAGAATTAGATATTCATTTCAACTTGATACCTCCACTCCTTTCTGAGAAACAAGAGTTCGGCAGACAGATATACAGCTTGTAAGGGTGGGTTCCTTTTTATCTTTTTAGGTCCAAAACTCTAACAACGAATATTTTCAAGTCTTCAGAAAATCTTAACGCAAAACCAATGACCTGAATATCCAACAGTACTATATAACAATCTATCTAACGCAAATGTTACTGGGGTGTAGTATTGAAACAGCATATTAAACAGCTACTCGAGTAGACTGAAACTCTGACGTCATCGATGCAACATGTTGGGAATTTATGAGAGGTAAGGCTGCGCGTAGATGGGTCCAAGTAGTGAGGAGACTGATTGACAACGAAATTATTAAACCTATTACAGTCCGATATTAAATTACCGTTTTACTTAAAAAGAAGAACTCGAATGGTTTTTTTACACATATTATTGCTCCTGCAAGATTTTGATTTAGACCCATTTTAAAAACAGACAACTGATGAATCTTTCACGGTGTTTATTCTGACATTCATCACTAGTATCTAACACGACAATTTCCAACTCAAAATTCTAAGTCAAAGCCTATTAGAATTAAAATTACTCATTCCCAAAAAGCCTAGATTATAAACGACGACACCAAACCGAACTTTCCGAACGAATTTAATCAACGTAGCTACTAAAACGGGTATTTGCACACGGTCTTACGGATGACTCCTCCATTCAATCAAACCCTGATCGACAATGTAACTGAGGAAGGCAGACTCGTAGAATAATAGCCGAGCAAATACGTGCCTACTGAGCATCCTTTTCCTTTAGTCGTCGATAATTATCCATTATCTAGATAATGAGCAAGTTAGCAATGCTAGTGGCATTCATTATTTCCTCAAAAATAGAGAAGTGTGGGCAGTTAGGACACTCCCGCATGTGGGTTTTTGTCTAGACAGAGTTACCCATTTATATTTATACCTATTTTTATCCAAAAGCAGTATTCACGATCTATCGACTTATTTCCAGTTACATTAATAAGTATTCTACCGGGATAATGTAATACAGACTTTTTTTTAAATCGACGAATTTCAAACGACTTTAAAATCGGTGTCGTTCAAACTCGATTGATGGATGTGAATACGGAAATGGTCTAAACGACTAAGTCGCTACGATATCGTTACGGTTTTCATTACGTGAATCGGGCTGCAGGTACTCCATCTCGATTAGCTCTTAAATTTTATAGGTAACAGAAAAGGTAATAAGATGGAATGTTTAGTCGTGGTTCTGCGACCCAGGCAAAGTCGACGCGAAAGTGTTTGTTGAATTCATCTGACGTAGACGGATAAAGGATGAAGTATGATTAGTAGATTATTAAAAATCTCATTTTATCTAGTTCTGTATGCTGTGATCGGACTGAGAGCAATGACAATGCCATTTGCACTTGTTAACGTGAAGGATATATCTAATATCCTTCACTTTTGAGGAACTGCTGCTAATGATATTTATGTTAACTTGAGCAGTTAAAGTACTCCAGTATATATTATTTTCCCTCCTGAGCTGTGAAGGTCAGATCCTCCTCCTCTTCTTCTTCGAGTCATATTCCTCATTACTGAGGATTGTAAAGTTCTCACTGGATTAGCTTCTTACTGATGATGTCGCACCATCTGTGACGGTTCGTGGCGTCATTAAGTGCGACGTGCAATTGGGTGTCCAGTGTAGAGGTCAGAATATAGATCTCTACAACTCAAAAAGCTAAGCATCCTGAGACCCCTTGGCACTAGCTACACTTAAAGATTGTTGAAGATCTACAAAAGGACAGCCAAGTCCAACTGCTCAACGTCCTTTCCGAGACCGGAAGATACAATTAAACACTTATACAAAGTTTGAATGTCCACGTGCCTTGTTCAGCAGGAACTACACTTAGGGCCGTTATGCCAAAACAACCATAATGTATCTGGTAACAGCCTTATTATGCAGATGAGGATAATACACTATTAAAGCGGGTTAATGTCGAGTTATACGCAGTAAATGCCGCGTTAGTTGCTAAGTGGAGTGGATGAGCGTGATTAATGTGTCTCCGGTGAGGTAGATCTGTTGTAGTGTTTGTTGTCCTTGAAAGCGAATTATTGATAGTATTTTAAAGTCACCATCTTTGCCCGAAGAATCGCTAAACTAAAATTTCTGTGAGACGCGCACATTGTTCGTAAAATGGATGGTCGATGAGGCCGTAAGGTTGGGCGTAGACCGACAACCTCGTGAGAGTCGTGGGAATGCGGTGGATGCAAGACGCCCAGGATCGGTCGTTGTGACGATGCTTGGGGGATGTATATGTTCAACAGTGATAGCTTTCGGCTGAAATGATGATGATGATGATGATTTCAAGGTCTGCTTAACTGATCGTAAAGAGAAGCAAAACTAAACCGTGAGACAACGACTCGACGATTGATTAATTTAGTTCGTATTACTGCGTCCAGGTTAAAAACGCTTTGACCTTGACTACCAGGTTTGGCGTCCAGCAGTCAGTAACAGTCTGAATTGAGTCAACCAAATCAAATCTAATCAAAAACATTTACCATTAGCAGGCACTTTTGAATAGTCAAATATCGGTAAGTCCAAGAAAAGTGAAGCTAAATTGTACTTTCCAAAGCGTAGAACTCTATGGAGAAGAATGTGCAAGAAACTCCATGGACACTCTTTTTAACCTTTCAATCGTGGAAATTACAGACACAATAGAAAGACAATAGGTGCGCGAACGCCGGCGTTCGCTTAGGTTTAATTAATTAAATCATATTATGAGTTACATAGATCGTGGTTAATAATAATATATAATTTAAAAAAAAGCTAATTCAAAATAGAAATTGAATTAAGTCACTGGCAGCTAAGAGATGACCAGTCTCAACTGATGGCACCCGTTTACGGGCATGAGTTCGAGTCGTCGACGGTGTGCGTAGTATTTTCTACGCACTAATGCCCGACAGGGCCGCGGGTAAATTTTAAAATGAAAACCGTGGTCTGTAACTGTTTAATAAAATACTGTTTAATTTTTTGATTTTAATTTGATTGATTATTTATTTACTTTGTTTTAATTTATGATGTTTGATTTTTTAACTTACACCTTTCATTTTCCTTCCTCGCATAGAAATCTGCTAAACGTGAGCAATAAAACAATAAATCGTGCAGAATACAAGTGTTAGCCTAATCTCTATGATGTCACGTCACCACACATCCCCTCTGCGTCACTTTAGCTGAACGCCTCTATGCATTATTCACCCCGTATAAAATTTACCGCACAACAGTTAAGAACCATTATCGTGATAATGCAGAGAATGTAGAAATCAGAAGGTTTGTTCTGTACAAAGCTGATATAACAGTAATGACTGAGATACTCCGAAGTAACTAACATAATTCACAAACTCCCCTCCTCTTCCTTACGTCGTATTCAATCATTGACGCTGAGGGTCATGACTTCTTTGCTGCATTATTTTCACTCGTATGATATTCCTCCATTTGTTTCTGTCTGTGGCGGTGTGAAAGGAGAAGAAGGAGAGAAGAAAGAAGGAAGAGTCAAGAGTGATGCGGATCTGGTCGGAACGACTTATTGGGTTGCGCTTACGAGGCCTTATCCATCTATTTTACCGGTTATGAAGAGCCTTTCGAGGTTGCCCCCGGCTTTCCTACCAATGTGGTCGAATTATTGCAGAATCTTGAAAAGAAACTTGGACGACAACCGCAAGGAGATTATAGATTCTCGAAATATGGATACGTTAATCTGAAATACTGTCCAAGGGATACGGATCATCATTCTCCAGCAATACTTTATTCATCCTGACATTCAAGTTATGACTAATGAAAAATAATTTTAATATGATTTTTTTCTAGGATTCTGAACCTAGTCTATACGATGATAAGAGGGTTGGTTTCCCGTTTAATAAAATCCTTATTGGGGCAAAATATGTTAAATGTCAATCACAGAACTTCGGTGATTATCGTGAAGTATTATGATCATCGTGGTGTCTCTCGGTAAAATTTTATCGACAAAACTCATCGACTTATGGTACATATTATTATTATTATAATATATCCGTGACAAACCTCTCAAGACAACACATTTGTGAAAAGAAACCTTTGAAAAACCATCATATTTTACGAAAGCGGAGGTACATAAATACGTTGTGTCTTCTGAGTTATCTTCATCGGCATCATGTGGGCTGTGCCCATGACCTTGATTACGCAAAATGTCACGGTGTTAAGGACTCTTACCGCGTAGAACGTGACAAATGACGTGAAATGAGGAGCAGGCCTGAAGTGCTACACAAAACATAAAACCGTATACTCCTACGCAAGATATACACAGAATTTTGATGTATTACATACAAAAGAAAGAAATGCGAAATATATTGTTTTTTCGATTTGCGATTTACCAAAAACCTGTAGATTTGATTATAAAATTAAAAAATTATTACGGTAAAATGTTCATTGTAGACTAATATGACGAACTATCAAAACAATTGCATGTATATTCGTTCGGTTTTTAATTGATAAACCTATTTTTAGAGGCATTTTCGTATTTTTTTTCTATTTTACTAAATTAATTATGTTATATTTTTAACATATTATTTTAGTTTTATTATTATCATATATCTAGTATTTATCTAGAAGAATAATGTCTATATTTTTCTGATTCTGTATTCTTTACTGGATTGCAATTATATTAAACTTCTGCGCATTACAAAACTCACGATTAACTTCTCTAGTCCTCTTAAAAAAATATAAATTTCATTTTTTTTTCGGTATAGGAACAAAATACATTCCTTTTTTTTTGCATTGTATTCAAGTTTTCGTATAAAATTAAGTTAAGCTTAATAGTAAGCTTAGCCGTAAGCCTCTATGGAACGAAACTTTCAAATAAAACACAAAATGATAAAGTCGCCTTGTTTTGAAGGACGCAAGGAATTCCTTAGTGCATATCCAAGAATTTTGCCGAGTAATCTAATGGAATGGGGGTCATACGCTGTAATGGTAATGAGAGTGTTTGCAGTAACATTATGCTTTATAGTGTGTTTAGACTTTGGGAAGTGACATTAACCTTGATAACGTAGAAACACTTGGGCAGGTATGCGTAGGTGGTAGTAATTTACTTCGGTGTGTAAAATACTGAACTAAGAGCAAGTTATTCGATTTCTCTTAGAAAGAAAACATGTTTATTTTGCCCGAATATACTCACAATAAAATACAGCAAACTGTCGGCCCATGTATGAACCAGGCATAACTGTGGTACACCATAGACACTAAGCAGAACGTAGTTGTCTCAGTCCAAGGTTGTCTACAGCTTAGTCTGTGTTCGTATTTATTTATGTAATAAAACTTCATGCAACACAAAAGTATATAGGCGGACGCATAGGGATTGTCTATTATCTATTTGGTCGTGACCAACAGAGATTTGTCTGTCGGTCCCGACATCGTAACATGACGTAACATGTCCCCAGCGTCGTAACATAAATATAAACAATAATTTAAGAAAAACTACTACAACATATAAATCCTAGTTGTGCATCGCATTTCGGCAAAAATAGGCCGTTGCTCAGTTTATACTGTGACGCTGGGCAATAGCAGTAATCTACGATGCTGATTTTTAGCAACCACTGTTCTAGTGACATTTTTTTTTTTTATAATGGATAGGCTCGCGTTTGACCACTATCTCACCTGATGGTAAGCGATGATGTGGCCGACGATGGAGCACGCTTACCTAGAAGCAATCTATTCACTCTTGACTTAAAGACCCCTAGGTTATAGCTATCAGGAAACACAGACTCCGACATTTTGGAGTGTGGTTTGAAGTATTTTTTTTTTAATTCAAGAACTTAAAATTAAAACTATGGCAGTTCTATAGGATGTAACTATCATCATCTGCCTGACCTTGACCCGTGTTATTTGTGGTTTATGACCAAATTGTAATCTAAATTAATTTAACCTTGGCTTTATCTAAACATGCTACAGTGATCTCTCACGTCCGGTCCTGGTTAAGGCCACGACCATTCCTAAGGAAAACATCTAAGTCACCTCGCTCTCTCCTTCTTGCTGCAGGAATATTTGAAAGTATTACCAAGGCTTTTGAACATAAGAGGCAAGACAAGGAACAAGAACAAGTAGGTTTTAGTCAGTACCTACAAATAAAACATTTTCGCTCCACTCATAGTGTGAAAAGGCTATGTTTTTTTTTTTTCGCTTGGTAAAAATCATCAAGATGACATCCCCCGCCCTTGGGCGGAGCGAGAGATAGTGTCAGACTGTTACTGACTAAAAAACCCACTTCGTTTCTTCGAGCCTCCCTTTCGAAAACTGACGCCAGTAGGCTTCGACCCAGCTGGGCCCCTACGGTTGCTGACAACGAGGCATGTGGGGACAGTGCGCGCCGGGGATGGGCTGTGTGCCATTTCACCAAAGAGAGTATGTCTGCTCTGTCTATTGAAATGTCAACAATCCAAGGCTCCAAACATATGAATTGACTTGGAATTGACAAATCCAGACGTTCTAGAATCTTCGACAATCGTTAACGCAAGAACGTCACTTTTTCTTAAACCTCGTCTCACAGCCGGATCTAACGATGACGTAAGCCTTTAGTCTCGGTCTTAAGCTGTCTGCAGCGTTACACTTCGAGCCCTATTTCAATTTGGCTGAGAGTCTGCGTCATATTATATGTACGAGACAAGAGCATGGACACACTTTTATGTTATTCTTTAATTCCCTCACCAGCGTCGAAATATTATTCTTTGCTAGCGAGATGTACGTTACTGTGGTGTTGTTTTTCTAGCCTATAAAGATAGATCTATTTCTTTTTATCATAAGCATAGGATAAAAATTAGCCTTATAAATACTGTTTCACGGCTGCGATTAAGATTAAAACTTCTTCTTTTTGAAAGATATTAAATCTTCAAAGTTGTGGTTCCAGGGTTTATATTTAACTTATTTGTTTTTATTTTACAATATGCATTTATTTATTTTTTAAATTCAATTTTGACTTAAATATTTTCATTATTTATATTGTGAATATGAGAATAATGTGAATCATTCTTTCTTCTTGTTTCTTCCTTTTAATTTTTTTTCTTTTCGTTTATTTCGACATCCCTTTGTCTTTTTTTTATGGTGGGAAAAATCATCCAATAACAACCCCTGCTTTTGGGCGAAGTGGGAGATAGTGTCAGACTCTTACTGACTAAAAGCTGGCCCCGTTCTTTCTAGCCTTCATACCGGGGTTCGAGTTCCCTTTCGGATAACCCTGGCCCCAGTAGGCTTCGACCTGGCTGAGTCCCTGCTGTTGCTGACAACTCATTGAGGCGCGCGGGAACAGTGCGCGCCGTTGATGACTTGGGCTTGGTCCGGACAGTTACCGGACGGCTGGACAGCGAGCTACCCATTGTTCACTGTCCGCAAGCCCGCGCCTACGGTGGCCGGAAATCGGTATCGGAATCCCGGCGGCGGCGGCGAGAACGCCGTTGTCTGATGCGGACGGCCTCCTCTTTTGCCAGCATTACTGCTTCGCAGAAGTCGGCAACCACCTGCCACTCCTCCTCACTCCGGACCATGGCCTCAAACAAGGTCCGGCACGAAAGGTCTCCGCCGCTGTTCAACCCCACGAGGGCACGGCGATGCTCCGCCCAAGCAGGACACACCTCGACTGTATGCTCCAACGTGTCCTCCGGGCATTCCGCACAATGGCGACACCCGGGCGTCACTTCCGCACGACTCCAGTGCAGGAACTCCCGAACGCGCCATGTCTGGTGAGGACCTGCGTCACAGGGAAGGTAAGGACGCCGTGAGGTCTTTCCAGCCACGCCTCAAAGTCCCCACTTACAGCCATAATTGTGGACATCCCTTTGTCTGGTAATTTGAGTATTTCTGCGGCCTACCCAAATGTCCTTTCCGTAGTATTGTTCATCAAATCGGTGAGCTCCTTAGTAGTCTTATTGCGCTTTACGAATACTGACAAATGCTTAAACTGACTGGACAGGTCCACTCAAATCTGTATGGTTCTTTCCTCAAAAGGCCATCTCAGACACTAATTTGCATGGTTCTCATATGATTTGTCTGTCATATGTTTGCTGTTTGGACTTTAAGAGAGACTTTAACTCCTTAAAGTTAGGAAAAACTGGCCTCATCTGGTTTAAACTGACGAAGAAATTGACGTGTAAAAATGTTTTTAAAAAACCTACTTGCAAAACAAACATCATTTACCATTTAGGCCATGTATCCTCATAATGTAAAATCATGGTTTTGAGAGTAGTTAATATGAAATTATAAGTGACTGCAGACTGTAACTGAGTTTGAACCTACGGCGCTCCAACTCGTAAATCAGACTAGTAAAGCTGCAAATGGTTCTAGCTTAAATAATTCTTATTGTTACCAAAATAGAGCTCTTTTCTAAACTAAATAAATTTTTCACTTGAATGTTTCACTGCTTATGGTGTATAGGCGGCAAAATGCTTTTCAGTGACTACTGACGTTATAACAATGTAAAATAAGCGGCAAAACACTCCCTTAGTGACTCACGTTACAGCAAATACTAACTACTTACGCAACTACTTTAGAGTTAATTTAACGTGACTAAATGTTATGATCTCTCAACATACCTACGTACCTAATATATTTCAGGCCTTTCCCACTAGTTTCCTAAAATAACATAGTTAATGTAAAACTAACATCGTTAGCCTACATACCTCTAACCCTTTCATAGTAAGCTGGCTATTAAGGACTTTGGACCTTAAAAATACATCGTCATTTTATGAATATAGGTAATGTGTCCTAGCGTTGATTAAATAATATTATCATGGTTTACAAAGCAGGTGTGAGCTACTCTTAGATGAATATTTTAGTTAGTTCTGAAAATTGAAACACTTTATCGTCCCAGCCACCGTTGGTTGTAGACGACAAGTAATGGGAAATAAAATACATTTAATTTTATTACTTAACCAAGGCGAATAGTAAGGTAAGTAGGTAGGCAATGTGCTGTAAAATGAAGAATATAATGAACTAGCTTTTGCCCACGGCTTCGCCCGCGTACATAAAATATAGCCTATGTCACTCAGGAATAAAGCAGCTTTCTGTCGGTGAAAAAATTTTAGCAATCGGACCAATAATTTCAGGGATTACCTCCTACAAACAAAAAAAAAACTTTACCTCTTTATTATATTAGTGTAAATAAATAAATATATTGAACACTGATATTTATTTTTTTGTCTTCAGGACATCCTTGCTATTACCACTTACTCTACCTAACAGAGACGATATACACTTGCATCTTATTGCGTAAAATTTATCCATCCGCGCTTATGCAAACATTAAAAAAATTTAAAATATTCTTTGAATGTCGCTAACTTGACTTCAACACAACAACGAGCTTTGCAAAGTTCTGCGTTTAAGTTTCTTGTTATCTTTCAGATTGTCGGCGTCGGTGACAATAATGTCCGAGATATTAAAATTTTTTCACTCTTGTTAGTGGAGAACCGTTCAAATAAATATGTGGAGTATTATCACCGAGCCCAAAAACCATAGGTATGCTCGCTCAGTCATAGTCCATAACAACATATCTCTACCTGAAGACGCAACCTTTGAAGGCTTTCTACGAAGTGGACCGATGACCTGATGAGAGTCACGGGTATGTGATGGATGCGAGACGCACAGGCCCGTTCGTTGTGGTAACATTTGGGGGAGGCCTATGTCCAACAGTAGACGTCCTACAGCAGAAATGATGATCATCATTGATGATAATATTTCTATAAGATATAGCGCCTCGATTCAAAGTCAACTTTTGGCCTACTCCACTCGCCATTCATTGTGCTCACATAATAGAAGCAACAAGAAATATGTACCGAAGATTCCTGCAACTCAATATGATTTAAAAGAGTGTCCATGGAGTTTCTTGCACGTTCTTCTCCATAGAGATCTACGCTTTGGAACGTGCAATTTGGCTTCACTTGTTTGACTGACCGACATTTTGACAATTTAAAAGTGCCTGTAATTGATCTATTTGAAATAAACATTTCTGACTTCTGCCAAGGAAACCGAATGAATGACAACTCTTGTTTAAATTATTGACACCCATTTATCTTACGGAATCCATCACTTGGTATCTCCTTGCAAGTAACTATGTACCTACCGACTGGATTATAATTATCCTATTTGATTGATATTGGGTATCAATTTATCAAACTATTATTGGTCGCAGGTGTTCTTGCATGCGATGTAATCCTTTAATGTATTGTCTATGAGGAAAGTGAAGACGGTATGGGAGTATGGATGGTGTTATGGGGTATTTTCAGGGTATTAGTAGAGGAGTCTCTTATCTCAAATGTTGCATGATACCTTATTGGTTCATAAGAGAAAACGCTAGACACCGGGGACCGTATGTTCATAACCAGTAAGTCCAAAATACCTTGACACTGTCGGTGGGAGTCAGAAAGGTTTTAGCCATCAAAAACATACCTTTTTCAGAGCTCAATAAAAGTACAACATTTTATTTTAAATTCATCTTCCATACTTCTCTTTTTTTGTTTTTAAAACGCTTTTCCATACTGAGAATTGCTTTTATATCCAGCATCCATTCACAAATATTTGAACTCAAATACACAAGGTACTCAGACCCGAAACAACTATTTATAAGCCATACAAATATTTGTTTCGTGTGGGAATTGAACATGTGATCCGCAGCGTAGCAGTCAAATGCTCAACCACTGTGTCATCCGTACTAGCGGATATTATCTCAGTAGTGTCTCCCACTTTTTAGTCATTTCATGTTTTTAGTCCCGTCTAGTCATTTTTTTTCTACTACCAGTGAGATGATGATGCCATCTAGCCGATTTCGGCCACAGTGACCGCATTCCTTGGCTCTTTATGGTGTTTGTGAGCTCAGATCTGCTGCTCTGTTACTACCAATAACTAAGGTAACTTTCAGGCAAGCGTGCTCATCATAGACCAAGCGTCGTTTTCAGTGGTCAAGCGTAATCCTAGCACCAGTAAAAAAAAAAATACCAAAAGTTATCACTTCAATATCAAATTATATCATTGCATTTTCGTAAAAATTCTAACACCTTCACAAAACACATACTATCTTTAAATACAAATAAACTCTGCCGTTCCCAAACCATGGGAAAACAACTCGTTGTGAAAACAGCTATGTAAGCCGATTAGAATTTCCAGTTCAGCATTCACTATTGAAACCGTAACAAAAGTCGAATGAAATGGCGGAAACCGAGTTCAGTAATAAACTTTACCTTTTCATACAATATTTGTGAGTAATATTATTTTTGTTATAATTGTGTAAAGAGTTGAAACGATTGAGTTATTTATTCTTACTATTTTTATTTACAATAAACCAATCAAAAAATTATTTCAAGCAATGACATTTTTTTTTTTTTTTTTCTAGTTGTGGAAAAATACGTAAATTATATTCGTCTGGCTTCGTAAAATGCCTGCGTGCGGTTCATAATCTTAGCCATTTTGTTTCGTAACAGTGCAATATATTTGGAGTATTAAAGAACAAACAGTAAATATTCTATGCCAAAAGTGAGTCTAAAATATTATTTTAAATGGTTCATGAATTACCAGAATCCTCCTGATCAATTTATTTCTGTCACAGCAGACCATTTCAGCGAAGACTAGCCAGCGACGTAGGAGATATATAATAGCGCACAAGTATGTGCACAACCACAGTAAAAGTGCACTCTCTTTACATTACTGTCATGCTTTAAGTAGGTACTATTATAGTATGGTCACCTATCAAGTTTAAATGCACTCAAGTGGCTCGTAACTTAAACTTTACAAGATAGCCGGCACATTCTGCCTCACAGTATATTTACTGCCCTATTGAACGCTTTCCTAGTAGATAATGAAAGTAAAATTGAGAACGTAAGCTGCTTTTCTTGAAAGTTTTAGTGCTCAATTCCTTAGGGGATCCACTAAGCTGTCAACTCGTGCACTTTCAGAAGCAGCGCTTGAGAGGAACCGGCTTAAGTTGCAATCGAAGCTGGAACTGACATCAGGGTTTGTTCTGATTTTAAATGTATGTCATAACTTACTTCTGTCAAAGGTTTTGCCTATGCGAAAATTGACAAATGATATTTATTTTCAAATAAGTTCATACAAACACTTTTACATATACATTTGTCAATTTAAACTAGATGAAGCCGGTGTTTCCCTGCTGATTAATATTGGAATCTGAGACGAGCTTCTGAAGAAAGAACCACATAGTTCTAAGTAAACCTATCCAGTCAGTGCAAGCATACGTCAGTATTCGTGTAGCTCAACTCAGGACTACTAAAGAGCTCAACGACTTGATGACCAATAGTAAAGAAAGGACATTCAGGTAGGTTGCAAAAAGTATCTAAAACTGCCAGACTTTATAGGTTTCTCAATATAAACTCAATGTAATTTTTTAACTCAATGTAAGTTTCTCAATGTAATTTTGGAGATTTTTTTTCACTTGCATAAAATTAAAAAATTGTACTTTAAAAAGATACACCCAGGACAAAAAGGATCAATCACTAAATGTACTAGAATTAGCCTTAAACCTAAATAAGTAATATTGGATAATAAATGTACAATTTGAGAAAAAAAAAATGTTTTAAATTATACTAGCTTCTGCCAGAGGCTTCACCTGCCTGAGTAAAAACATATAATGGGAACAAAATAATATGCCCGGGATAAGAAGCTCCTCACAAAGATGTCTGTGGAAAACCGCAGTATCAACGCCATGGCCAGTTCAGCAGGAGCTGTGAATTTTCTGGGATAAACAGACTATGGTACTGAGCGATAGCTTTCTGTGAAAAAGAATTTGTAATCAACGTTTTCAAAGATTTTTTTCTTCTTGCAATACAATTAAAAGATTAAACACCTTATCGATTGAGATAGCATGGGTTACGTCATTTTTGATAAGCTACATTAGAAAGTGACGTTACTATCATTAACATTTATTATATATCCTTGAATAGAATAGAATAGAAATACTTTTATTCGGTAAAGAGTAATAAAGACAGAACCCACTTCGATTATAAACAAGAACAAAAATACAAAGTGTGCCGAGCGTGCCCGTACCGAAAGGGTCCTTCCACCTTAGCATTTGCTGGGCGTTACCCACCCAGCGCTGATTTTCAATTGGCACCACGCAGTGACGAACGTACGCACTATACATAAAACAACCTTTGCTTTCGACTACGGCTTATTATATAGTCATCCAGTGTATATTGAATCTAACATCCTGTTGACTTAACATAGATACCAAAAATCCATCACTCCTATTTGTTATTTAAACTTTTTGAAAAAAAAAAAACCGCTGCATCAATTTCCGAATGGGTGTTAAAGGGCTCTTTGTTTACAATGTTTTTCCAATATAATTTTAATATAGACGATATTGGATAAAAGCTATCGCGAGCTGTATGTGGAATACATAATATTTTTGTAGAATATTATTTTATTAAAAAAGTGCCAATCAACGTGGCAATGCCTCCAGTTTTCTGGGCACACTTCCATCGTGCACAGATGACATTGATAGGGGCGGGTACTTTGATACTTAATTGTATTTATTTTTGCATATCGTTCTACCAATGTACAGCCGCATTTAAGGTGACGCTTTTAAAATAATAAGAGGATTGATGGCTTTAATGCCATCATCCTGTGATGAGAAGTCACGTATATTGTTCATCATCGTGTCACGTATGTTGTACATCAGCATGTTACGTATTGTCCAGGGTTAAGTTAAGATAAATATACTGTTTCCCGTAGGCTTAGTGTTAGCACGTAGTCACGTACTACCTATGTATATTTAAACCACCTATTAAAGGAGAAAGGACAGTTGAGGACTGTAGTTGAGTACAGTTAAGTCTCAGTTCACAATTGACTCTCAAAGTAATACACATCATGTTGTTTACTTAACCCCTCCTCATCCCCACATCGCAATCCAAAGGCGGTCTGCCTCGATTCTGAAGCGAGTGCGCGCCAGCTCCCACGGCATCTTGAGCGTGTTGTGCCTAATGTTATGTCACTGGATCGCATTTCATACTCGTACATCTACTGCGAGTCATATACTGCGTGGATAGTGTGAAGTTCGATACCAAACATTAAGTATTTATTATTATTATTATATCTGAATGAATAGACATTTACTTTAATTTTTAAGTTTTTGATAACACTTATTTAAATTCATTGTGGTCTGAAATAAATGTTATTACAGATAGATGTATTCTTTATTGTAGACCAAAAATAAAAGTTAAATCAGGAACTTAAAATTTATAGGTTGTCACCAATGGGCGGTATAATAATATTATTATTATACCGCCCATTGTACTCAAAAGTCTTGTGGTTTAACTCTTGAAGCGCCAGTGAATGGGGTTTAGGTTTTACACACCCAAAAGTCCCATAATCCTTTACGCATCCAGTACAACAATGCATTTAGGGCGCTGTTGCGTCTGCTTCAGTTCTGTAGTGCGTTAACAATGTTTGTGAGGTTGTCGTTGACAGTTTTGACCGGCGGCGGCGCATAGAAAGAAAGCGGCCTTACTGCTGGACAGACTCCGTGGCAGCCCCAACAGCATATTATTCTACGTGTTGTGGCCGGAAGGCAAGATAGCTCGCTTGTAAGGGCATTGATGGACCGTACATTGTCGTGATTTATAATTAAGTACTAACATATCCAACACGATGGACGGACCTTATCAAAACCGTGACACACTACAGCATAAATGAAGGCTCCCAAGCCTCCAAACACAGAGCATGGCGTCTTATCGCATGACAGGCGATGGTGCGGGACTCAACCGAGACATGACCACGACCACTCTGTCAAGAGTGTACGACTAAGAAGAAGATTAACATATAATAAGATTATTGTTAGTAACCTAATAGATATTTGTTGTCTGTTTACATTTTATTATTACATTTATATTATACACATATGGATGTAGATAGTTTATAAACAATCGTAATTGGTTAATATTTTAAGTAGTATATGTTACTTTTTAGTCTATGTGGTTAAATCAGATAGACTAGGTACCAAAGTATAAAGAATAAATATATTACTTTAATCAGAGTTTAATTACGACTGTCTTAATCCTTACACGTTATCAAAACGGTGAAGGAAAACATCGTGAAACCAGCATGTCCTAGAAACAAAACTTCAAAGATATGTGACATCCACCAATACGCACAGAGTCCGCGTGGTGGGTTACGGCCTATTGCCTCTATTAGAGAGGAGACCTGAGTCCCAGCAGTGGGAGCATTATAAGGCTAGTTATGTTAAATTATTATGCTTCTGCTATGAACTGTTACAAGGCCATTTTATCTAGTGAGAGTTAAGTTAGTTTTCTTACGCGTCTTTCAAAATAAAACAGAAAAAGTATATTCTTCTTAGAAATTTTTTTTTTCTTGTACCCACTGTACTTCAAACATGTGATATGTAGCTGTCCATAAAGAAATACAGTAAATGTTTAAATAAATTACTAACAAGCTGTTCTGTCATTTCACTGACTCTCAAAAACAAAGCGTTTCCTTGAAAAATGGTCTCACTCAAAAATAATAAAAGACATTCCACAAACAGAGTGAAATAAAACGAATATGCTCTCATTCAATTTGAACCGTTCATGAACGAATGAAATGAACTGAGTATCTGTCGAGTTTTACACAGCCGTAACAATGGTTTTATCGGTGCTTACTGTCTTATGGTTTAAACCTTTAAATGTTGCTTTTTATGACGTCATAAAATTGTGAAAAGCCTTAAGTATGGGGTGGGAATGCAATGATGTGTGCGGTTTTCCGCTTGTTTATCATATTGGATTAATCTTTTAAGTACTTAATTAGACAGGTTACTAATGGTTTTAGAACGCAAAGAGCAATTGGTAGGGCATAGGCGTGATTTTAATCAGTTCTAGCTGACATTGGGCGCGCCACAATTATGGCGGTAAGTCCCCTCTTTGAGGCGTGGCTGGAAAGACCTTATGGCGTTCTCACCTTCCGCATGACGCAGGTCCTCACCGGACATGGTAAGTTCGGGAGGTTCCTGTACCGGATTCATGCGGAAGTGACGCCTGAGTACAACCACTGTGCGGAACGCCTGGAGGACACGGTGGAGCACACAGTCGAGGTGCGCCCTGCTTGGGCGGAGCATCTTAATGCCCTCGTGGGGGCGATTGGCAGCGTCGATCTCTCGCCTTGGTTCAGGCCATAGTCCGGAGCAGTGGCGTGCCTACCTTATAAGCCAAAAAGCCTGGCTTGCCCTACCAAAACCTCACCTAATTCATAGAACACGACCAATCAATTAATTATCACAAAAATCTAAACTTTAAACTTCGCGCGCTTACGCGGTTACGCTAAGTTGCCACTGTGTTGTACGAAATTCAAAAATCATTCATAAGACGATACCAGGGCGAAGCGAGGATGCCATTCTGAGCGAAATCTCTCCGATCTCACTCTAACACTTAACAAAAGAAAGAGATGAACACTAATGTGTTGTTGTCTTTTTCTGCCTCAAAGGCTTTTATGAGGCTTTATCTTCTATCTCAACTTTTGATATAAATACGTCAAATTTTGAGTGTGTGTGGGTGTAATTTGTTATTGTGTGCAAATCCTCGTCGAACATTTTGTTCTAAAAAAAAGCAGGGCTTTGGTAAATTTATGAATGACAGAAATTTTTACGCATATTATAATACGAGGCGCCCTCTATGACGCGTAAAGTTGTACGAACTAAAAAGTACTCAGTTCAAATTTGCTTTGATCGGTTATCGTGTTGTACGTAATTATTGTTTTGTTTTTTTTTTGTTTTCCGTCATTTAACAGTTTATGAATTCGGAAACTATACTTGTGGTTGTGTGTGGATATTATTATGTGTGGAATTGATATCAATGGCCAGGTAGGGTTTGAGTTTTAAAGATAAATATAATCTTGTAACTTTACTATTTTGAATATTTCTCAGAAAAGTTAATAACAATGCTTGGAATACATCAGGTATGACTCAAATAACTTTGCTAGTGCCATGAAAATTCTCAAAAGTACTTGAACGCTGTTATTTCCTTCTTTATACATGGCTTTGACTTTGACTTTGGTAAACCGCCAATAGAAAGTTGGTTCTCTTTCTCGACAGTTAAGTGATAAGTGTGTTTTAAAAAAGCGAACAACGAAAAGCTACCGCTGTTTCAATTGTGAGTATTTGCCAATAATATTACATATTATTATAACGAACAAGTGTTTGAAACACCAAGATTTTAAAAAATATGTATTAGTTACACATTCATAACTAGATGGCGTTGGCGTCAAAACAGTAACATTAGATCAGTACCTAGTACTCGGTTGTTTTATTTCACACTCAACTCAACCTTACATTAAATATTCATTATGTTCAAATTAATCGTTGTAATAGTATTGGCTGACCATCCCGGCCGGCCGGTACTCGACAACAAGAGCGGCTTTCCGAATTATCTTTGATTGCAATTGAAAATCAGCTGTTGGTAGAATAACGTTCACAAACTTTTTACGTTGGTGTAAGTAATACAATCATTTTTAAATAAAGATAGACAATTTGAATTAGAATACGATTTTTTTTTCTATTCATGTACCTATTCAAACTTTACGATTATTGGTATGATGATAAAGTTGTTGTGGTGAAGCTTTTGTTATCATTATTTATTACTTACTATTAACATTATAATTGTTAATAGTAGTGGAGCAATTCAGAAAAATCAGCATTACTGCACTGATGACACGTGGTAGCACGAGATTTTTTTTTGATAGGTAAGTAGTAGTTAGGTCAAGATTCCTTGGCTTGCCCCATGTTAAGGCATCAGGCACGCCACTGGTCCGGAGTGAGGAGGAGTGGCAGGCGGTCGCCTCTTTCTGCGAAGCAGTAATGCTAGCAAAGTAGGAGGCCGACCACATCAGGCAATGGCGCTTTCGCCTCCGGCGAGATTCCGATCCCGATATCCGGCCACCATAGACGCGGGCATGTGGACAGCAAGCAATAATAGCTCGCTGTCCGACCACCCGGTAACTGTCCGGACCGAGCCCAAGTCGTCGACTGCGCGCACTGTTCCCGCGTGCCTCAAGGAGTTGTCAGCAACAGCAAGCGCCCAGCTGAGTCGAAGCCTACTGGGGCCAGGGTCAGTTTCGAAAGAGTAGCTCAGCCCCTGTATGAAGGCACGAAGGAACGGGGTGGATTTTTAGTCAGTAAGAGACTGACACCATCTCCCGCTCCGCTTAAGAACGGGGGATGTTATTAGTAGATTTTCTCACGATAAAAAAAGTATTAGCTGGCATTGAGAACTTCGTACTACCTAAAAATCAATGCATGTAGTATATATTTCGATATAGTCAACCGTGGCCTTTGAAAACAAAGAGAAATTGAATGATACATATGGGTTTCAGTTAGTAAAAGCTGAGAAAGAAGACGCCCTTTCATCCACCCTAGAGTGTAAGTGACTTAAGAACATCCCACCTTAAAAAAATGATTGGCAATTTTTTACTCATTTAAATTAAAAGAAAGTTTGTGAGTGTGTCTCGACTGAATGGATTTGGACAAATAGACTATTTTTATCTCCAGTGTTTTGTATCTTAATGTAAGTACAACTGTATTAACTTTGTTACCAGTAATATTTTTGAAACGGCTGTAACTTTAATATTAAGGGCCAAGCGCCCGAAAAGTGCCATAAAACAGTGATTTTCTGAGGCCTACTCCTCCATAACGGCTACGTCAATTGGTTTGAAAAAAAAAAAATGTTTATTATAGATTCATGAACAATAATATCAACATTTGATTTTTTCGTGCAATTAATACTTTTGTCATAAAAAAATATTTAGCAATTTCGCAACTTTTCCCTACTCCTTCAAAACGGCTTGGACCTTTAGAAACATTTTTACACATAAAAATTGGTGGATAAATATTCTTCAAAGTGAACATTGCATATGTAAATCAATCAATATCTCGCAGAGAAAATTAATTTAAAGCGCTTTCCGGGCGCTGCTGGCCGCAAATAAATGCACAGATTTGCGTACTGCCGCCTAGGCGAGTGCGAGAGTTGCGTTCACATAATTTCGGCCAGATGGTTCAACGGACTATACGCCTTAAAGAGCAATTTTACCGTACATTAAAATGTAAAAACAAACCCACTCATCCATTTGAGGTAGGTCAGAAAGTGCTACATCACTGATCCCATTCTGCGCCATCTTTTTTCACTACTTATTTATAGTAATTCAGGCAAAACCCTACGTTGTCGCAAAGTCACGGTCTATTACAATCTCGTAGCAAGCGTAGTAGGCGACTACGGCGTAGCTTAGTACGCCGTAGTCGCCTCGTAGCACTGGAACAAGCTTAACTATTGAATATAATTTGCCGTGCTGCTGTCGCGTGCGGTCTGTTTGCGTCGACCCAAGTCATTGCTTTGATGATTCTAGTAAATCCTTCTTCTTTGGCCGTCACTGCTCCCAGTATCTGGGTTTGGGTCTCTCACAATTCTGTACCAGGACAGTTTGGATAATCGATTTTGGGATTTGAGTTTTCTTGAGGTCTTTCTAAATGTTTGACCCCCAGGTTAGTAGTGGACGACCTCTCCCTCTCTTTTGTTTGAGTAAATTAAGTGCTATTTAATAATAAATATATATTCACTAGAATCATTCCAGTAAATATTTTATTAAAAATTAAAATGCCAATGAATATCGGTACAATATAATCATTTTATTTATGAATCCATATATAAAATATTTTCTGATTCATTCCATTTCGTTGCTTTTAATCCCGTATAGTAATGATGATGATACTGAAAAGATTTCATATGAAATTGATCGGTTTCAGTATCGATACATGCTAATTTACTCAAATATCGTTGACGATTTAAATAGAGTACATACGTAAATAAACCGATTTGCATTCAAGTTCTTATTAAGTGCATTGGCAAAATTTTAATGATGATAATCATATCGGAAAACCGCTTCAAATAATATATGCGATAAAATATGTACATACTTACACATATTTGCTACATTGACTTTATGAAGGCATCAGAAATATTGAAGGAAGGTCTGGACAAAGATTTAATGCATTTATTTCAAATAAACTATTTACAGGCACTTATTTTTGTCAAGAAGTATGTCAGTCAGAAAAAAGACCTGGCAAGTGCGAGTCAGATTTACGTATTGAAGGTTCTGAAACAGTTTAAATCCCGAATTGAGTTTCGAAGATTAATCCGAATCGCAAAAAAAAAGATTATTAAAATTTTCTTTTTGTGCGCCTACCATATTGTCTCTTCACCACCGTAGGTTGACTGGTAGAGAATGCCTAAGGCATTAAGTCCGCCTATGTACTTTGTGTTGCATGAAGAATAATTAAATAAATAAATTATACTACAGTTGATGAGACCTAGCTTCACGCCTTTCAGGATTCAAGTCAACCCAAGTGAAGTCCCCTTATGAATTCTGATATCCTTGCAAGTATCGAAATATACGTTTCTGGACACATTAACAGCCGTATCTTTTTTTTTCATTAACTCAGAAGTTTGTTCGACAGCTTCAAGTGACTGCAGACTTGAGTTGTCGTCTGGCGCGAGAGGTCGTCACCGCCGATCGCCCCGAGACACGACGGTGTTCTGCCCAAGCGGGGCACACCTCTACCGTATGCTCCACCGTGACCTCCAGGCGGTCCACATAATAGTGATACGCGGGCGTTTCTTCTGCACGAATCCGGTGCAGACCTCATCGACACTATGAAGTCCACCTTGAATTACTTGAAATGCTAGATACAAAAAAGCACGTAAAGTTGACATGTTGATCTCGGATGTCATTTGTAGATTTTTGACGGTCATTACAAAATGTCAGAAATTTGAAAATTTTACACTAGTCTTGCAAGTTACAGAGTTGTGGTAGTCAGAAAGGCAATAATCATTTCAGCTGATATACGTCAACTGTTAGACATAGGCCTCCCCCAATGAACGATCCTGTGCATCTCGCGGTCCAACTTGTAGGAGGACTTCCAACGACGTGTCTTGCGGGACGCAGTCGCGACTCCAGAACCTTTCAGCCCCAACGGCCATCTGTTCTACGAGCAATGTGCCCTGCCCATTGCCACTTAAGTTTGGCTATTTTTGGTGCTATGTGGGCAACCTTAGTTCTCCTGCGGATATCTTCGTTTTTGTATCGATCACGCGAGGAAACCCCGAGCATAGCCTTTTCCATTGTTCTTTAGGTGACTTTAAGCCTTCTGATGAGGCCCATTGTTAGCGACCACGTTTTGGAGCTATATATCATCACTGGCAACACGCACTGGCCTGGCACAAACACTGGCGATTTTTCCATGTAATATCTGTCCACCAAATACATCCAGTTAGACCAGAAGCTGTAATATTAGAAAAAAACTAGACAGTTGATTGATAAGCTCAGCATAATGGTAATAATTGATCCCTATCAATTTCAAAAAATAAACAATGCTTGTCATAGCGAGCAATACGGTTCGTTCCACGCCATAAACATACCTCAACTTCATCAGCATTCAACAACGAACGTAAACGACATAAAAATGATAAACGCACGCTAATCTTCCCGCATCCATCACCGCTTAAAAATCACACAAAAGGTTTTAGGAAACATTGTATTACCTGTGGCGTTTGAATCACTGGTTCTGACAGCGATTGTTTCAACTCTGTGTTTTGTGTTGTGTATGATTCAAATTGTGAATACCTACGATTTGATTGATTTGATATCAACACATCAGCACGGTGCAAACGGGCTACTAACCGCAGCCACCGGTAGCTGTCGCGTGTGACCGCCTCATTTGTAACAGTGTTAAAAGTGAGCGGCAGCTATCAGTGTTCGGAAGCCACCACATTTTATAAGCTGTTCCCTGACGCTCGGCCTTATGATGGACGATATCAATATGATATATATCTATTTAGGCGTCGTGATTCAAGATAATACGTGCGATACGTAGATCGTCTAACGAGGTGAAGCAGTGCGACAATGGCGGGCACCGGCGTTTTGTGTGGCCGTCACCGACTGCGGCGCCTCTTAAAAAATATGTGTAAAAGTGTGTGTAAATCGGTGTCGCTGGTCACAAGTGACTATAGGCGGTGCGGCGGTGGCCCGTCTACCCCGTGCCTTATAGTCACTTGAGTATAATCTATTCAGTTAGGTTTTGACTTTATAGTCAACTGACCAGTGTTTATACAGTGGTTGTTTTTACACTATGTCAGTTTTTTTTTTTGTTTTTCATGTATCTGACTACACGTTTGCGGTGTGTCCAAACCTACAGAATATGAAAAAGTGTCAAGTCGCTGTCGCTGGCCACCAGTGGCTGTGGTTGGTGACCCGTTTACGCCGTGCCTTATATTCACTTGAGTATAATCTATTCAGTTAGGTTTTTGAGTTTATAGTCAACCGACCAGTGTTTATACAGTGGTTGTTTTTTCATTATGTCAGTTTTTCTTTTCTTTTCCATGTATCCGACTACACGTTTGCGGTGTGTCCAAACCTACAAAATATGAAAAAGTGTGTTAAGTCGCTGTCGCTGGCCTACAGTGGCTGTGGTTGGTGACCCGTTTACGTCGTGCCTTATATTCACTTTTGTATAGTCTATTCAGTTAGGCTTTTGTGAATAAACACTGGTTGTTTTTACATCATGTCGGTTTTCCTTTTCTTCGTGTATAATATGAAGGTCGTTTGCGAATATTGTTATTTTGTTTTTGTTATCAACAGCGCCAGACATTGTTTCTTTAATTTTGTTGTGTTTTATTACTTTGTTATTTATGTTTTTTGACGTCGTTCAGTTTATTTTATTTCAAAACTTTGCATGTAATGAGTCTCGATTCGATCTATAATCATTATTATTGGAAAATGTTTTCATATTATTCCCTCTAAAAACATTTTCATGTTAAAAAGACTGTTCATTTCAAATAACCCAATCGTGAAACATCGAAATTCTAAATTTAATTTCTTTCATCAATGAATCTAGAATTGCTATTACACTGGGAATAAAAATTTACTGACACAATTTAAAAGTCATTTCCAAAAGGATATTGGGTACCTATTTTGTGATTTTGAACCTTTTACGCCCTTTTTAGTGCAATGAAACAAACAGTACCTGTATGATAAAAAACTGGGCAACTGTAAGTCGAACTCACGCACTGAGGGTTTCGTACAAACTTTCCTATGTAAATAGTTCAATTGCCGAATGGAGTCTTCGAGAGATTTTTTTTAAAATCACAGTTTTTTTTTTTGTGGCGTAACAAAAAAAATATTGAATATAAGACCTTTCTTTATACCGAACAGGGTTCTAGGTCAACGGGAAGTAACCTATGAATTTTGATTATCTTGTGAGTGTCGATATTTTCTGTTTTTTTGTTACATTCGTACAAAGCGTTTTGGAAACACATTCATTATGCGTACAGCTAAAGAGTGGAATTCCCTGCCGGAGTCTGTGTTTCCTGATAGCTACAACCTAGGGGTCTTTAAGTCGAGAGTGAATAGGTTACTTCTAGGCAAGCGTGCTCCATCGTCGGCCACATCATCACTTACCATCAGGTGAGATAGTGGTCAAACGCGAGCCTATCAATAATAAAATAAAAAAAAAAAAATACATAAATGACCGTATCTTTTTTTCGTTAACTTAAAAGTTTGATTTTTTCCCATCTTCAAGGGAACGCAGATCTGAGTAAATCGTTTTATTGCAACTCATGCGTATACCTCCACGCGTTCTTGAAACAAACGGTTTTGACTGACAGACAGATGGACGAATAGACAACAAAGTGATTCTATGAGGGTTCTGTATTTATTTTTCTTTTGAAGTACGGAACCCTAAAAATGACAGCAGTTGCTACGAAGGTAAGATATTAAATAAAACGAAATAGGTATCTTATTAAAAATAACATTGAGGGCCAGACAGTTTTTTCTATAGGTAAAAATGTTTGCTTCAAAAATATACAGTATAAACAAGTAAATTAAGAGCTATTTTTATTTAAACCTAATTTATTTGTGTGGGAAAAACAAATTAGGGAAGTATATAGGTATACATGGAGCGTTTTATCACATAATAGCGAGATTATTAAGCCCAAAGTGAAGTAAAAATATGCTGAGTATCGGCCCTTCATTTATGCGTCTGTTGACTGCCTGCAGCAGTGCAGATGCGGTTCATTAGTCGGGCTGCGTAAGGACGATCGTATTCTTCATCTTCATCTTCTTCACAAAAATACGCGCCGCAGCAAACGTGCGGCATAAGGTCGACAACAGTACCTCTACCATGAGTTTAAAGCAATAGTATTTGTCGATACTCGATACCGACCACGTAAACATTTTGTATGGCAAATTTTACAGCGCCTCTAGTGGTCACTTACGGAACCAATATTTGCCATACCAAATATTTACGTAGTCGGTATCGAGTATCGACAAATACTATTGCTTTAAACTCTTGGTAGAGGTACAGAACGGCAATATCACAAGCACCCACGTGGTGTTGAATAGTGCGGTGTTGAATAGCGCATCACTAGCATACAAACGCATGGCAGCCAGATACGTTTTCTATTTAGGCGCTAGCTGTCGAACTGCTAACGTATTGCAAGCGGCATTTATTTATTTACTAGCTTTTGCCCGCCGCTTCACCCGCGTGGCATTAGGTACTTAAGGAATCGGGATAAAAGGTAGCCTATGTTCTTTTCCATGTCAAAGGCTATATGCATGCCAAATTTCATCCAAATCCGTTTAGCCGTTTTTGCGCGATTAAGTAACAAACATCCTAACAACCACACTTTCACATTTATAATATTAGTTAGGATTTAATCTTCATGCAAGAAAAAGTATAAAGGCGGACTTAACACATTACCATGACATGTCCGACATGAAACTTCTAAATTAAAAGCGCCTTATGTCAAAGAAAGCCTGAAACCTTCCAATCTCATCGACCATCAGTTCTGCGAGCAAGGTGCCCAACCCATTGCCACTTAAGTTTAGCAATTCTTCGGGCCTAAATTAGGAAATATGCTTTATTTATTTTTGATCTCGTCAAAGTGAAAACTGCTAGCATAAATTAATATTAAGTTGAAAATATAAAATATAAAAATATTACCTTCACCGAATATAATCTGACCCAAAGACATTAATACGAAAGCGCATACACACACACGGTCCAAAATTAAATTATTCACAATATAAATATTTAACTTCCATAATTAAACCAGTTGGTTAACGATATTAATGAAATGCAAATATTGTTAAAAACAAACAGCTATATAAACCTCGGTTCTTCTACAGTAAAAGGGAATAAACCAAATTATTTTAGTTGAGAGGGAAGCTCCTTTTAAGATGTTAGAACCATGAATAGACTTTATTAGGGTTCCGTAACTAAGTTGGCAAAACAAAACCTTACAGGATCGCTATTTTTTTTTTCGGCATGCATGGAAAATCCTCATGGACGGCTAAGCTGCCTCACAAACGAGCCAGTCTGGGCAGTGTCAAACTCCTACTGACTAAAACCACACTCCTACCTTACATTTAAACCACAGACATGACATCCGTGCTCTTGTTTAATAGTTATACATCGTTTGCTGCTGGGCAACTCCACGTGCAACTGGCGTCACTCCAGAGCAATTTAGCAATCGCTATTTTGTCCCTTGTGTGTATGTCCGTTTCTAAATACCCTTTTAAGAGTTACGTACCTCAAAAGGAAAAAAACGGAACCCTTATAGGATCACTTTGTTGTCCGTCCATCCATCATTCCGTCAAGACTTATCTCAAGAACGAGCGAAAGTTAAAACGGAACCTTAGAAATTTTATACGGAACCTTTACGGTGCAAGTCTGATTCGCACTTGCCCAGTTTTTTTTTTAGTGAGAAATAACTCTGTAGGTATATTATGTTTTATTATGTACCCTTTTATAACAAATTCCAATGTCACGTAAACGCAAGACCAGGATGTGAAATATTACCTTGATTATTTGATATTACCCCTCTAAGCAAGAAAATTTCAACGTTATTAGGATTTAATAAGAAAAATTCGCACTTTATCCTGGTTTTGTACGGAAGTGGTATTTATTAGGATTCAGCACAGTCACTGAGAAGCGAGTGTATTGTTCAATATTGTCTTGTATGAATACATTATCATGTTAGTGTCGAATCAGGACTATGAATGAAAAAGTATTTCATGTCTGTTTGTTAACGTAAAACCTACAGAAAAGATGGTGGAGGTTAGAATGGACATGTGGGTGTGACAGGCGTGCGTCAAAATATGATCATGCTCATAATTGTCACAACTAATAGCAAACTTGCGATCTAAGTGTGCGTGATCTGTTAGTTGCGTAATGCGTGTTCGTATTGGTTTATTGCCTGTGGTGCAGTTAAAGGGTGGGAGACAAGCGACACTCGTTGTAGTACAAATAAGAAATTATTTTCTTTCTAACCTCGTTTATCTTTTCTGTAGTTAACCGGTTTAGACTGATAAAACGATTATTCTTAAGATTTTTCTCAAGTAGATAATATTCAACCACAGTAAACCAACTTAAAAAAAACAACTAATTATTAAAACTACAAATGAAGGCCGTATTTTACTAAATATTTTATTTGTTAGTTCAGTTGATTCCAAAAGTATATTTCCTAAATCTGGAACAAATTCAAATACATTAAAAAAAATATAGAATGTTTACTGCATATTTAAAAGACCTATTTATTGGTTTTGTGGTTAGGGCCCTGACTGCTATGCAATCATGGGTCATATGGAGGTCGTGGATTCGATCCCCACCCAGGACAAATGTTTATGTCATGAGCATGATCATTTTTTCTGTCTGGGTATATTTATCTATAATATGTATATAGTTAGAAATATATAAGTACGTTTATCATTTGTCTCATACTCCGCTTGCTTTGGACTAGACGGCGTTGTATGATAGTTGTACAGTATTATTATTACCTTTACCAATCAAGGGTTTGAACTCACCTGAGCGTTGTAACTCACAAATCTACTCACTTTGCTTTCACGCGATCGAAGTCGCGGGCAGAAGGCAGTCCACAATAAACACATTTCTCAACCTATATGCAGATCTTAGGGTACAGGACGGCCCATTTTTAAACAGACAGTGAAAAATTACAAAGCCGGAATGATTGATGGGTCGGCTGCTACGTTTAAAAAACGATTCCGATGCTTAATTTCAGTGTCGTCAGTTGTCGGTACTGCTTGCTCGTGATGGATTGAGTTTGACGAGAGTGTAGTCCGAAGTCCTACTGTTTTGGAGAGTGGGATCAGTCTCAGATCTGTTTTGTTCATTATCCCCTTGTTTCTGTAAGTTTTTTTTTTTAATCTTATAAATTTAGGGACTTTTGGTCACAGTACGACCATGCCAGCCCCATCGTAACCTAATACAAGTCAAGCTTTATCAACTATGAGGGCTCACAACCTTACTAACTATTTTATAAACAGCGATGGCTGCGTTAGAGAGGGGTTCGGACAGTATACTTTGAATAACACCAACATCAATTAAATTAATTTTAAAAGTATTATCATTTATAAGTATATCAGCACCTCTCTAGCAGTTTCTGTAAGTGTGATCAAGTTTTAGATTTGTGAGTAGTCTTTCAATATATTTTTTAATTATTTTTTTTCGTTATTATTTATCTACATTGTACTCACATAATAGAATCAACAAGAGTTTTTTAAACACGAACAATCTTGTTTAAAAAATTCTTGTTTTTTTTTTCTTAATACAATTTAAAAGAGTGTCCATCGAGTGCTTCAATTTTTTGACTGACCGACATTTTGACGGCATAGCCATTGCAAATGGCATCTGAATAAGCACTGAGTTTTATGCAGTAAAAGTCTGACATTCCACCCAGAACGGAAAAAGTCATTTGTTGATTTAATTCGTGAAAAAAAAAATATTTTTCATCAGGCTAACAGTTAATTCTATTGTTTATGGGAAAAAATTGTGAGCTTTAACTTACGTTACAAAGTAGAAAACGTTGCAATATAAAACTTTGTTTAAATTTTAAAACATTGTAATTTTATTTTTTGGTTATTCTTGGAAAATAGGTCAGTTACACAAATAGTGGGTTCATCGTGCATTTTAGGGTTCCGTAGCCAAATAGCAAAAACCTTACCTTATGGATCCATCATGTCTGTCTGTCCATCCGTATGTCACAGCCACGTTTTTCTGAAACTATAAGAACTATACTGTTGATCGGTAAGTAGATGTATTCTGTTACCGCAGATTTTCACATTTTGGGGGTTCCTCATACTTAAAACTGAAACTCAAATTTAGTTTTCATCAAACTCATACGTGTACGTATTAATCAATAGGTCAAAAAAAATATATTGAGGTTTCTAATATCATTTTTTTTAAACTGAATTTATTGCGCGAGAGACACTTCCACAGTGGTAAAATGTGTCCCCTCCACCCTTTAACTTCTAAAATAAGAGAATGATAAATTTATTAAAAATATTTGATGTACATTACCTTGCAAACCTCCACTGAAAATTGGTTTGAAAGAGATTTTGTAAGCAGTTTTTTTTAATACGTGATGAATCTAAAAAAAATACACTATTATTAAAACATCGATCAAAGTTACAACGAACTACAAGTACTTTTATACGAGTATTATGTTACTTGCTGCTACGGAACCCTTCATGGGTAAGTCCAACTCTCACTTAGTCGCTTTTTCCTTTTTAATGCAGTTCGACAGTGACTGCGCTATAAATTTATTTTTTGCTTGTCCTCAATTTAAATTCTTGGCGTTGCAGGTGTCTTAATTGGCACCATCCACTTACCATCAGGTGGAGTGTTGGCTCCACTTACTACTGGGCACCTTTCCAAAATGAAAATTACCTGACCAAAATCTGATTAATACTTTATTTTGCAACCAGGCATTCTCAAGACCGATGACACTGTATTTATGTCCGAACTAGCTTCTGCCAGTGTCGGGAAATATTGTTTTACCCTCTCCACATTAATAATTATACCCTGAGTGAAAAGATATCCTTACACCCCAGCCCCTGGTAATTTGACTCCGATTACTGACTACTGTAGACGTAATCTTGCAGACGACGAGCAATAGGTCGCTTGCCGTCTGGCCGCCCGGTAACCATCCCGTACCGTCTCACGCGCGCCTGAAAGAGATGTCAGCAAAACCAAAAGGGCTCAGCAGGGCCAAAACCTACTGCGACCATGGATAGATTTCTAAAAAGGAAACCCTTGTCTTGTAACGCAAAGGGCTACTAAAGGGTGGGTGAGGTTTTAGTCAGTAAATTTCTGACACGGGAGTAGTCATTAAATGATTTCCCATCTCAAAAAATGATCAAGATTCGATCATCATTATGTCGATCGAAGATCATTAGTTGAAATCCGTTCTTTATTTTAGGCTCTGCGGTGAAACCAACTTTCTCATAAACATTATTCATTTTATTCTTTTCGTATTAAAATAAAAATGCCATTTCCTCCTCATTTGCACTATTAAAACACCAGGAAAGTCTCAAAGAAGCCAAAAACACGACATGTAAATATTTTCCATACTTCGCGTTAAAATTCAGGAGTTGGTATCTAATATATTCGTTGCCGTAAATAAAACGGCCACGGCACCCCGAAACCTATTTGGAGTGTGTCCAAATATGTATAAATATCGCGCGATGTTCGCTAAATAGCTTGGATATGAGCACTGTGCTTTATCTTATGGCGTGTTGGACACTTTTGGTATTTGTTGCAAGGTTTTGGGACCAATGTTTGTGAGTGTTGGACGGGATTAATGGTTTTGATTTTCAGTGAATGAATTTTGTGCTTCAGTAATCGGGTTTTATGTGTATCTTAATGTAATATTATTGGTCTTACCTGCATTGAGATCTAGTTGTCTGTTACAGAGACTGATATTGTAGTTGAATTTGCCAATTTTAAAGTCTTGCTGCAACTTCATAATGTCTTTCAAGTGATGTATATTGAAATTCACGTAATATGCAAGTTGAAATCGGGGATATTTTACAACTCGGTCACCACGCTGACCTACCCGGAACAAGGTTGTATGCATAATTGATGCAGTATCGAATCGTTTAAAAGCGTGAACATTACAATATGGTGTTTGAGTACAAAATATTGATAAAATATTTTTAAAATTTAAAATCTTTGTTAAAAATAAAGGTGGGCGAAACTGCTGAAATCTAATTGTTTTGATCATTATTTTAAATATATTGTATTTAATTTATGTCGGTCGGCGCAACACATTTCTCTCTTTTTAAAGATCATACTATAATTTCATGGCATATTCGGGCCTCCTCTCTAGGAGACCACCACGCGGGCCTAGTATAGGTTAGTGAATGTCACATGGATTTGAATTTTTGGTGCTAGGCCATGCCGGTTTTCTCACGATATTTTCCTTCACTGTTTTGCGAGCAGTGGTGAATTGGTGATGCACAAAGTAATGCGTCTGACTGGGTTTGAACCCGCGACCTACAACTCGTAAGTCGGTGCCGTTACCAATCGGCCACGACTGCTCAACACTATTATTGACTTCCTTATATATTTCAGACTAGTTTCTGTCAGAGGCTTTGGCCGCGTAAAAGCAGGTATCTTCACCAAAACTTTGATTCCTGTTGATTCACTCGGACCTAAAAACGTGAATGCACTTAAGGTGAGGTTGCACTAATTTTGAACTTTCTTGAAACTCTGAAAATCCACATATAAAAATAAAAAAACACCAGCAAAATTATTTTATTAAAATTGACCAGTGACCAAGCACTGGGCAAAAATCAAAACAGTACATTTTCAAATCTGACGCAACGTCACAAAAATATTTGAAAGTTACAGAAAATAATAAAGCTAGCTTTTTAAAAGGGTCTGGTATAAACAAAAAACAAAATTTGAATAGTTCCAGACTACGTTTTTTTTTTCTTAAATAAAATCGCTTTTTACGAGGCCGAGAAGTCACACGGGCCAGTACTTACAAAATACTGTGTGACTGCAACCGGCTCTTAATATAATCTAATAGGAAAACAAATTAGCACTGAGACGATTCTACTGCATCACTTATTTACTCCTGAATATTAACTTTGAAGCTTAGAGGGTGATAATCCTCCGTAAGCGCGGGCTTGCGGACGGCAAGCAATGGGTAGCTCGCTGTCCGAACATCCGGTAACCGTCCGGACCGAGCCCAAGTCGTCGACGGCGCGTACAGTTCAAGGAGAGCCTCAAGGAGTTGTCAGCAAACCACCCGCCCAGCAGGACCAAAGCCTACTGGGGCCTTGGACCGATTTCTGAAAGGATGGTCCAGCCCCTGTATGAAGGGCTAAGAAGGTACCGAATGGGATTTTTAGTCGGTAAAAGTCTGACATTATCTCCCGTTCCGCTAAAAGTTATTGTCATTGGACGATTTAAATCCACCGAAATAAAAAAAAAACGGTGAAAATATTTAAACGGTTCAGTTAAATGGGGTGAATAGAGACAAAACTTAAAGGGTATTTCTCGATATTTAAATATTTTTTTCCAGCAATTAACTACACCGCTAAATTTTAATCGTTTTAATCCCGTGGAGGGTCGATCCGGTACATGAAACACTATCGATTTGTAAAGATAAAATTACAAAATAAAATTCCTTTTTTTTAAAACTCGTATTAATTTACGCATGTACGAAATTAATTTATTTAAGAAAACGTCAGCTGAGTGAGTTCAATGACCTGTAGGTAGTTTGTACGTAACGCCGACTAGTAACTACAGGTCATTGAACTCGCTCAGCTGACTGATGAATCGTTATTCTAAAAAATCGATGCTTTCTTAGAGGCCGATAATATAGTATTAAAGTCAAAAACCAAAGCAAAGTTTTGTCTCTATTCACCCAGAAGTCTCTATACACCCCGTTTTACTAACAGCACCTCGACCACCGATTCATGTCTACAGTCCCAATTTTCTCATAACACAATCACAGAACCCTCCTAATCTTTACCGAAATCCCTTTAGCCCATCCTTTTACAATCTCGAAATTATTTCTCTCAGGATTGCAAAGTTCGGATATCATCCCTCCACATGCAATCGAAATTTTACCATATCCCTAGGATAAAGGAAGTTCCCGTGCCTCTGCATTAATGAGGATCGAGCAATATCTTTGAGCAAAGCGATATTGCTTGGATGAGAATTATATTCGTTTCTTGAACACCTAGTTTTGTAACTTAAATTTTGTATTATTTCACTAGACAACGATTGCACCACTGCTTACCATCAGGAAGGATCGTAGTCAAGCACTAGTATATATTAGATAATAATAGAAAAATGTTGTCGAAGGGAAACTTGAAAGTTGCCAAAATTTCTTGAAAGAAGACTAGAGTTATGGGAGTTTTACCTGCTATAAACCACCCCGGTGATTATAAGTATCATCAGCGCATGGAAGGGAAACTTTTTTTATTGATAGGCTCGCGTTTGACCACCATCTCACCTGACGGTAAACGTGGTAGTTGTCCCTAACTCGCTCTCACATCGTGTGTAACCTATTCACTTTTGACTTAATTAACTTGGGAAACTAATATTTTGTCTGACAAAATAGATTCATCATCATCATTTTAGCCAAAAGACGTGTATACGACGGGAAATAGAACTCCATGAACTGCATGATTTTTTCCCACCATAAAAAAGTATGCGGTAGCCACTCAAAAACCTTCCGGCAAAATAGATTAGTAATTTTAAAGTAATCTTTGGGATAATCTAAACTATAATAATATATTGAAGAGCTAAAGTTTGCTTTTTTTGTTTGTAGGAGGTAATTTCTGGAAGGTCGATTGCTAAAATATTTTCAAAAATAGAAAGCTGTTTTATTCTTGAGTGATATAGGCTAAATTTTATGTACGCGGGCGAAGCTGCGGACAAAAGCTAGTATTATCATAAAAAAAAACACGCGATACAGAAGTAATACTGTAGTTTAGATTAATAAAAAAAATTAAGTCAAATTCAAAGGGAGATTTAATCAGAACTAAACGCTGTACCTAATAATATAAAAATAATTTAGACAAGATGTATAAAAACACATCAAAGACTTGTATTCATGAAGAATATTCTTTCAAAATATAACGTGAGACCACAAACAGCTGACCCAAACAATACTTTCTTTCATTTGACCAAAATCTATCTTAGACCAAAGTCTTATTACGAAAGAAAAGGAATAAGAATCTTAGTGTCTCACACACACTCAAGTGAGATTTTCTTTTCATCTCAACACACAAACAACGTGAAAAATATCTTTCCTAAACAATCAATATTGCATGACGTAACTTTTCTGAACTGTCTCACTATTTTTGTGCCCTGTCCGTCATAGGATGAGAAAAACATTTTTTCTTCCACCCTTTGTGCGAGCATCATGAATAAATTCTCGAGATTTCTTAAGAGCGGCTTACTCGATCCTTTCCAATAACGTTTTGTGTATCCAACGAGCTAAGATGTGGATAGAAAATTTATGGCTACGGTGCTATGTAATGTGGATTTTTTCTGTGGATTTTTGGAGAAAAGGAATTGAGATTTGTGTGTCCTGACACTGAGCGTTTAATTGTGCCATGTTACTTTACTTATTTGGGAAAAAAACTTTAGATGTCTTCAAGGCAAGAGTGAGTAGGCTCTTAATAAACTAGTGCGCCTCACTATCAACGATTGCATCACTGCTTACCATCATGTGGGATTGCAGTCAAGCACTAGTTTATATGAATTAAAAAAAAAACCGAAGGAGGCCTTCAACTCTTCAGGCTATATCGGTTACCCTAGTTCTCATGTGGATAATATCATTCTTATTGCTATCACGCAAGGAAACTTTGTTTTAATAAATAAATAAATAACAATTACTAACAAATTACAGTCCATCAAATATAAGAACTATCGTTTGACAGTTCTGATAGATTGAACAATAAGGATGGGGCCAATTCGATTACCATAGTTTCCGTTTCTTAAGAGATACCTACCTATTGATTTCATTTCTTTGTATTTGCTAATCGATTACAGTTTTATATGATACTGTTCATATATTTTAGATTTTACTAGTAAATCCTAGGTTAAAGCAATGTGTAGATAAATGTTGGAATTTTCTTTTAAAGATATATTTTTTCAGGCTTTTCAGTAACAGACTTGAAAATTGTAAAACGTCAAACGGTACTTTTTGATGCGATGGCCTGTAGGAACAAAATATATCATAGTAGCTTTTACCCGCGGCTTCGCCTGCGTGAAAAAATTAGCCTATGTCCGTCTCCAGGGTCCCAACTATCTCTGTACCAAAATTCATTAAAATCGGGTTTGCCAATTGTGATAGGTGTTACAGAGTTTTTTTATATATTTTATATACTTTAGTTATATTTCGAAGGAAAATTGTATAGGTACTTACCATCAACACTGGCAAGTCACGCCTCACCGCGCTGTGTGCCTCACTACGTGGAGATTTATTATTCATAGCGTTACTTCTGAATTTGATGGAACGCTGAGACTATCACTGTGTTAGTCCATGGAGATGGCCTTTGGCCAGACATCATAAAAATAAAGAAGGAGTATTGTCTGTATTCTAATAACTCAATTGTGTCTCTTAGATTTTAATTTGCAATTTTTTCTTGAATAAATAACATCTTTCTCTTGGCTGTCCCGATTTTTAGGGATCCATATCCGTGGCAAAAGCGGATCCCTGATAGAAATACTTAGTTGTCCGTCTACAAAAAACCCTTTTTTTTTAAGACACGTGGAGGTATTAAGCTAATTAAATATCAACCTTGGGGTCTTTAAGTCCCTCGTGGGGGCGATCGGCGGCGGAGACCTCTTGCGCCGGGCCTTGGTTGAGGCCATGGTCCGGAGCGAGGAGGAGTGGCAGGCGGTCGCCGACTTCTGCGAAGCAGTAATGCTCGCAAAGGAGGAGGCCGAACGCATCAGGCAACGGCGTTATCGCCGCCGCCGTCGCCGGGATTCTGATCCCGATTTCCGGCTAACGTAGACGCGGGCTTGCGGACAGTGAGCAATGGGTAGCTCGCTGTCCGGCCGTCCGGTAACTGTCCGGACCAAGCTCAAATCGTCGACGGCGCGCACTGTTCCCGCGCGCCTTAAGGAGTTGTCAGCAACAGCAGGGACCCAGCCGGGTCGAAGCCTACTGTGGCCCCAGTAGGCTTATCCGAAATAAGGTTATCCGAAAGGGCGCTCGAGCCCCGGTATGAAGGCTAAAAGTAACGGGGTGGGTCTTTTAGTCAGTAAGAGTCTGACACTATCTCCCTCTCCGCCCAAGGGTGGGGGATGTCAATGCATGATTTTTCCCACCATAAAAAAAGGGTCTCTAAGTCAAGAGGGAATAGGTTACTTCTAAGCAAGCGTGCTCCATCGTCGGCCACATCATCGCTCACCATCAGGGGTGATAGTGGTAAAACAAACAAAAAAAACTCTGCTAACACTTGGAGCATTAAAAAAAACGGTTAAGTGATTGTCGGATTTGCGCACAGAGAGACATCGTAATTTATAACCGTCACCTGTAGGTTTCCAATATGACAGAACAGACTTTCAAATTGTTAATTAGGGTAAACCGTAAGAAAAACAAACTGTGCATAACACAAAAGAAGAATATGAATAAATGGGCCAATTAAAACCATTTTGTTATGAAAGCTAGTCTGCAATACAAAGTCAAGCGTAGTCAATTGTGCACATTAAAAAAAAAACTTCCACAAAGGCTTAAATTTCCATATTCGTAATTTACGCCATGCACTCTTTACATATCGTTTTCCTTATTTTTTCATTATACGCTACCAAGGCTAAATCTATGTACATGGAAAAAGAAAAGCGGCAAGTGCGTTGTGCTCACATTTAGTGAGGGTTTTGCATTTACTTAAATCAATAGGGTTTTGTAGGAAATAATTTTTGAATGTTTGTGTGATGAGCATGATAATTTGTTCTGTGTCTGGGTGTAAGTTATCTATGTATAATATTTTTTTAATGTTATTGATATAAATTAGTGCTTGACTGCGATCCCACATGATGGTAAGCAGCGATACAACCTTTGATGGTAAGGCGTACTAGTTTATTAAGAGCCTATTCACTCTAGCCTTGAAGACACCCAAATTATAATCGGACGGGAAGACCGCAGCAGGCAAACTGTTCCAGTCCTTCGACGTACGCGGTATACGACGAGGCAAAACACTTAGTCCGGACCGTATAGGTTTCAACAACGTAAGGGTGAATATTCGTATGTATGTATTTAGAAATATGTAAGTATGTTTATCAGTTGTCTAGTACTCATAACACAAACTCTGCTTAGCTTGAGACTAGACGGCGTTGTGTGATGGTTTTGGAATATACACCACTGTTCAAAAAAAATGTTCTTGTAAAAGTTCTGGAGTTTTTCTTCGGGATACGGAACTCTAAAACGCAATATTGAAGTAAAAAGCAAGATGGGAGGCTCAACGGTTCGCTTTTGTTTATTAGCCGGATTTTTCCGGGTCCCGGAGAGTAATAGAGAAAATACGAAATGTATCTCACTTGTCTTGATGTTAACTAATGTGCCGTAGAAGTTGATTGAAATGATATATTATAGTAATTAAAATATGCATCACCTGAGCTGTTATGCTGCCCCTCCTGCATAATCAACACGAGTCCAACAATAGAGATTTACAGGTTGCCAAATATTTGTCAGAAAAAATCTAGTTTGAGAACATCGACACGATAAAAAAAAAAATTTACGATGACGATTTTTAATCACATCACGCTAACATTATAAAGGCTAGAGTAAATAGGTAATAAAATATCAACGATTGCATCACTGCTTACTATCAGGTGGGATCGCATTCAAGCACTAGTTTATATCATTAAAAAAAATGTTTGTGAGAGTGTGTGTAAGTTTTTTCCTTTTTCAGGCTCGCACTTGGTATACATCATGTCCTGGATTACTCCATAGAATAGTTTTTATTCTAGGCTATGTTCCCTTGGGACAACTTTTTTCTTTTTTATTTTGATGCAAGCGAAGCCACAGGTAGCAGATAGTAATTGGGTAAACTGTAATTACAAGCTTTTATTTACTTTCACCTGTCCCGATGTTTGTCTGTAATCAAATCTTGCAAATTAAATTTGACCCACTTTCCGGCTACCGATTGAGTTGGAATTTTGCATGCATGTGTAAATCAGATGACAATGCAAAATTATTATGACATGGAGCAGATCTGATGATGGAACCGGAAGGCGGCTATAGGAGCTTGGTAGTTAAAGGACAAGACCCCATCGAGTTTGGGCTTGTATGATTCGTCTTGACGAGTATTAATTGTATAAGTATTATACCGTGCTATTAGAGCTTGCTATGAAAAAAATATTTTTATTCAAAACTTGTTTTTAGGTTGCTTTTCCACAAGAGATATGCTATTCTACGTTGCTAATATGGATCCGTTTGATATCCACCAATCATATTCATTGGTGTACATAGCTTAGCGCTGGTGGAAAAGAATTCATTAAGATAATGTTTTATATAAATATAAGGAAGTAAGCGTACTTTGGATGCGTGGCTTAGGCAGTCGTTGTATTTTTTTTAGATTGTAATCATTTAAATTCTACTGAACTTAAGGCGCTACCTAGATAAGTGAAAAGTCAATTTATAACTAATCTTATTATTATCTAAAAGTTTTTTTTTTTATAAATTTAGTCAAACTTTTTGATGCTTGCTTTTAAAGTTCGAAAGAAATTAGATAAAAATCTCAGATGAAATGGCAAAATCATGATAAAATACCGTTACATTTTATTTTTTCTTAACAGATTTTTTGTTTTGTTTCCGAATTTATTAATTCTGTAAACAGCAATAAAATGTAAATGACGCATATTAGAGAGACAAAAACATTGTCCCTCCTCTGTTATGTTTCTTTATACTCTATTGATTTAACTTGTATGGCATACTATGCTTCGTCTATTTTGAATACCACCCCTACTAGGAAATACAAACAAAAATAAATGGCGCAACATGCTGCGGCGCTGGCTACCATGAAAATAGAAATAAACGAGTCGTGGGTAGTCGCCACAATCAACTGACTAGGTTGTTAGTGTAGCAACTAGTTCCTTTTTCTAACCCAGGTCAAGGATTTGAAGTTAAGACTGGACTTTCTAGAACAACAAGCAATTGCCCTGTTTTTTGAACCGACGAGATATTTTTTTATCTATCTTTTATTTACTTGCTAGCTTCATCATCTTTATGCCCCTATTCTGTTATTTACGGATGATATAACAAGTATTTTTCATTCATCGTCCTGTCGACCTTATTGCTTTTTTAAGCTTAGAAATAATAATAACATAATATTTCACAACTATCACACAGCGCCGTCTAGTCCCAAGCTAAGCAGAGCTTGTGTTATTGGTACTATAAAACTGATAAACATACTTATATATTTCTAAGTACATACATAATATTGATAAATTACACACAGACACAGAACAAAATGATAATGCTCATCACACAAACATTTGTCCTGGGTGGGAATCGAACCTACGACCTCTGGCATAGCAGTCAGGATCACTAACCACTAGACCAACAGGCCAGTCTCAAATCAATGACTTCTGCACTCTAAGGATAGAGATGACAGATTTTTACTAAAATCACGGCTGTGTCTTTTAGTCACCCTTTGCGATCTTTCTTTATCTATAATATATAAGTAACTTTATCAGTTGTCTAGTACCCATAACACAAGCTCTGCTTAGCTTGGGACTAGACGGCGCTGTGTGATAGTTGTGGAATATTATATATTATATTATATATCTAAGACTACGAGTTTTCCTTTTCAGAAAGTCACTGTGGTCCTGCTGAGCCCCTTTTGACTCCCTATTCTTTCATTTTAACGTCCATGTAATCAACTTGCGAGCTTATTGTAACGTATTTACTTTTAGACCATGTCAATCCTTTTTATTAGGAGTCCTTTTCACGGCATATCTCGTCTCAGATAAAGTAAACTTGCTTAAAAATTTTAGATTAATTAATTCATATAGGTACTATTCAACTTCCTACGGTTCAGATTTAAATTCATGTAACATGTGTCTAAAGCCTACTCTATTCAACACGTACTTTAAAAACGTGTTCATTATCCCCTGTATAAAATCCGTTATTTTAAACACCGTTGTGTATTGACAACGCGCGGTTATCGCGCGCTACATCACAAAGTTTTATTGACAAAACTCGCTCTATTGTTTTACACGAAAATTCTGGCTTTTTGTACACTATTATGTAACGATAGCGGTATTACTTTTATTTGTGCGGGCAACCACTTAGCGCTTAGTGAATGCTGTTGATTTTTGAACTAGTTTTTGGGGATACAATCTACATATATTATATACAGCTTGTTCTTTTTTTTTTATAACTATAAAGAGTGCTTGGATTATCGCGTTACCCAGTTATTGATTGTGGAGGTCTACTTGGCAGTCGTTCCATGTAAAATACTGGTATTCAACCGGATCTGCCCGCCTAGCCAAGTTACAACCGTATCGTGACGAATTCCGTTCTCCAATCGGTAACGCTTCGGTGTCAGCAACTATAGAAAACGAAAAGTGGGTAGCTATGTTGACGCACCTGCGTCGGCCGCTCGTTCTACAATGTAGCGTTTGTTTATCAAAGGATGCGTTAAATGTTGTAGAAATTCATTCTATCATTTTGAACGATGTGAACTTGGCTACGAATTTTCTATTCGTATGTTCCGACCACATGACTTTACGTTGAGATGACCTCATTCCCATACGTTTCATCACTTTTCGACAGCGTTAACGATTGCAGAGTAACAACTTGGTTAAGCTTGCTGGTTAGATTGGAAGCCGACAGTTGGTAAAAAAAGGCTAGGGATATAATAATAATAATAAATCATTTGTTTTCGGGCATCTTGGCCCATAGACACATACCTTACAGACTAACATAAATATAAAGTAAATACAGTTTATTGTTAGTAAGTAAGACTTATGACTAAGTTAGTAGCACTTCCACTGCACTAATTCTTTGTGCTCTTCTGTGGCACCTGTCCGCGGAAGCGACGGAACACCACGCCCTGCGGTCAAAAGTCTTCTTTCAACACGAGGGGCAGAAAACTGGGACTCGCACCACGAACGCCTTGAAATTGACGTTACGGTGCGACTCCAGCAGTTGTACCCCGTCGCAGCAGCTTTTGTATATGATGATTTCTAGTGCACTGTGAATAGACTGTGAGAATACAGTTTAGAGGTAGAACTACATTGCACACACGTGGCCTATGTACGCAGATCTGGGCGCATCGGTCTCCATACATTTTATATAGCAACTAGACTTGCAAAGCTACATTAGATCCACGCCACGCAACGCGCCGCTACTTACAAATCAGGCGTAGTCCACGTGTTGGTCTAGAGTAATTCTAGCTATAGTGGTTTATGCTGTGTGGTGTATCTTTGACCTAAATATGGTTTACGGAACTACCATTTTTTTTACTTTCTTTGTTATCATTGTCTCTTTCACAAAACCATATTTCAAATCCTTTCAAAAGAACAGCTCGTTTATATAAGAGGTCTCCATTCCAGTGAAAAATATTAGCAAAAGCGTATAACAAAAATGTCATAACGGTAGTTTGATATTTTTATTTACTTCAACACGAAAATGTATGCGACTCACGAGACGAATCTCGTTCACATTTATGTGCATATTCGTATCAAAGCAGTGTTTGTTATTTTGTTTACTGAGTGAGTGTAGTTAAAAGTTATGGATGTCTGTTTTTCAGTTAGTCTGTAGAAGTAATATTAGCTGTTAATAAATTAGACAGTTTGTTTGGGGCTAAAATAGGAGTTTTATATTATGGTTATGAATCTAGAAAGCAGTTGATGCACTAGTGTCGATTAAAAGTAAGCTAAGAAGATCATCGGAAAAGATGTTCTTTTTGAGTAACAACTCCAAAGTCTTGAGCATCGACGCCGAATCGCTAGCCTGTCGGTTTTCTATTATATGCTTTTTGGGTGTACGCATTAGAATTGCACAGTTTAATTTCGTCAAATCCGTTCCATCTTCAGACCATTAGACATACGGCGTTGCACCATCGGTACATGGTTGACATCCCACCTACACTTACAAAGTGTTTTGGGAACACACTAATTACGTGTACAGCTACTGTTGGAATTCCTTGCCGTGGCGTCTGTGTTTCCTGATAGCTCTAACCTAGGTGCCTTTAAGTCAAGAGTGAATAGGTTACTTTCGAGCAAACGTGCTGCATTGTCGGTCATATTATCGCTTCCCAACAGTACTTTTAGTTCCCTACACTACCTCAAGTAGTGGTCAAATCTGAGCTTATACATAATAAAAAATAAAACGTATTAATTTTGCTTATCTTTATCGTCATCTTCCCGGCCTTGTTTTGGTGTCATTGAGGTCGGCGCAACACATTATTTTCTTCCATTCTGTTCTGTCACCTGTTATGTTTTAACTAGCTATCCTACTAGGCCTACCTCGCCCTTTCGATCCATCCACATGTATACTCACTCTTTAAGAAACGTGCGTTTGGTTTTTATTATATTTTATATTGCTTTTGAGTTCATTGTTATATTGCGTATAGTTGCTCACATGAATTGTCCTTATGAAAAATCTGGAAGTGGTTAGAATTCATATTGCATAGGTATCCTCACTTGTTTTTGCGTGGGTCCTACTTCAAAGTACGGGACCCTGATCATTTGCTACTCTTGCGGCTGATTCGATACCGTTTGGTTGGTATTATTCCTTTGGCATAATTTTCTACTATGATTCGGGCAAAGCCGCTAGTAGAAGCTCATATATCATAAATGGTCTGTTCATTAATCCAAAAAACAATCCAGACAAAACTAGACCACAAAATTCGGGGAAATGTAATTAGCAGACAATCAATCATAGGCGGTTATTGTCTGGTTATACTTTTTCTCACTATAATTAATTTCATTTCGTGGGATGTTTGTTCTACCGTGAACTAGTACTAAAAGCTTGGCTTCATGATTGAACTTAGCTTTTATCTTTTTGTTCTAGTCATCCTTGATGTCCAGCTAGTCTAACTATATTATTATACTTCTATTACAATACTACTCCTAATTATTTGTTGTCCATAATATCAGTCTATTACTATAGTATTCTTTCTTTAGGCTGCAGAATTGTTTTAAAAAGTTACCGCAGCCTAAAAGCAGCTCAGAAAGACAAAGGTCAACTGAACCACAGTCGACCTCATCATCGCTTACCATCAAGTGAGATATTAAACGCGAGCATAAATAGCATAACATGAATAATATAGCATAACGTTAATGATTGAAGAAAAATCAGGAAGTGAAGGCTCACTCCACCCAAATCAGGTGAAATTCCTCGTTAGATGATAGAAAACCAACAAATAAAGGTAGAACTACATTGAGTACACGTAGGCTACATTCAGCGATCTGGGCGCGTCCGTCTCCAAACATTTTATATGGCAACTAGACTTGTAGAACAACATAAGATCCACGCCACGCGACGCGACTCTACGTACAAATCAGGCGTGGCCCACATACGCATCAGTCTCTGTAATCCGCTTTACTCTTTTCACTTTGAACCGCAAAAAAAAACTTTTCATAGTATTAATCACCACGTTGCTCAAGACAGGATCAACAATCAACAACATGACAAGCGATAAACTTCTCTACGCCTTTAATAAAACTCTCCATGATGTAACCACAGTTTCCTAATAACTAAAAGTGTTTGCCGTAGAAACTATCAAAACTTTTCACCTTCCGCCGTCCAAGATAAAGTCGTTTTCTTAAGAATAGTACATAAAACAGAATTCCCAATGGAACTACCATAGAACACAGAGACCGCATCGAAGGCCACTTCTAGAGATGATATTATCAAAGGATTTGTTTACTTGTGAAATAAAAGATCCGGCAGATTTTTGTTTTGAAGTGGTAAATCATTAAATAACCCTTGCCACTCTGGTAGAAGCAAGATGGAGTGTCAGATTTTTACTGAATAAAGCCGCATGATGTAACAAAGTTCATTCATTTGCCTTTCATATTCCGGAGACACAGTAAATCTTTTGAACAATTCCGCTTGCTTGGCAATTTACGTTTTTTTTTTATATTTTATCTGTTATAAACTAGTACTTGACTGCGATCCCGCCTGATGGTAAGCAGTGATGCAATCGTTGATGGTGAGGCGCACTAGTTTATTAAGAGCCTATTCACTCAAACGTATCCACCTTTTTCTGACTATCCTCATTAAGAAATTCTGCCAGTTTATGTAAAACATCACAACAAGGCTACACATGTTTATATTTAACTTTCAAATCTTTAGGAATAAATATTGACGGCCCGTGACAATATTACTTACAAGTTGACGAAACATTTTGTCCTCATTTACCAGGCCTAAATAAAAAGAAAAAACTTTGTAACACAAAAACAACGCTTACGCACGTATTTTTATTATTTTCTGTAAGTTTATACGAGAAAACAATAATATACTTTTACCAAAACAACTACGGTTCAGCATAACGCAGCAGAAAATTAGTGCTTGACTGCGATCCCACCTGATGGTAAATAGTGATGCAAACGTTGATAGTGAGGCACACAGAGCCTATTCACTCTGGCCTTGAAGACACCTAAATTATAATCGGACTGGAAGACCACAGCCTGCTGGCAAATTATTTTAGTCCTTCGATATACGCGGTATTAACGACGAGACGAAGCGCCTAGTCCGGACCGTAAAGGTATTAATAATGTAACTCTTTAAATTCTACTTGTAAAGTCGTCTCTATTCGATTCCATACTCTGTGGGTATAACCATTGTTTCCCCAGGATGTCCGCACTATCTAACGATGTTAGGGTTCCGTAGGCGTCTGATTGGAGCATTGTTTCTAATTCTGAGTTATTGGTAGTCAAGAAACTACAGTACTATTTACATTGAGAATTGATTAATCTATATTCTCACTATCATCTTCCTGCCCTTGTTGCGTATTATTTGGGGTAGGCACAACATGTTTTTTTCTTCCATTCTATCCTGTCACCCGTCTTGTTATTTTTATACAGACAAAACAAAAGATGTTTTGTCGAAGTATAGTAGTAGTATTTGTCTCGTAATATATTTATTAAATATAATTTTTAAACACCCTTTCTGAATAGACTACAGTGACACTAAGTGACATACTCACAATCCATGAACACTGAACTATAAATCATAAATTAATCCTAAAGGGAGAAAAAAATTTTGATTGGAGTTTAAATAAAAACAAAGTCGCAGACTATAGTTACAATAAGTCACATTGTTTATCATTGAGTAGACATGCTCTACTGTTAGAAAGAAAAAATCTGCTGCAATCGTAAAAAAATAATAATAGTAGAACACACTTATGATTTTAACAATAAAATACCTTGATAAGATGAAAACCACTTAAGACCACCGCAAAAAATCGCATTTACAAATTCCGCACAAACACTTAAAACTCTGCACTTTGAAACAAAAATATACGTTACTTAGACACGGAAGCTTTAAAATATTCACTGAGGTAGCACTTGACCAATTTTTTGTTTGCCCACCGAACGGACTGGCACAAAGAGAATCCGTGAGGGACATTAAAACTTATACTGTGGCGATTCTAAAAGACTGCTTTAATGGTCCAAAGAAAGTTGGAACCACTTTCCGAAGCAGTGAACTTACTAATTGAAAAGTTTCGAGATTAGACGGCGAAGCTGTTTCGGATTAAGTTGTTCGGATAATATTTTGTAAAGGGCAGATAATTTTGATGGGCTGGAGTGTCGGAAATTTTAATGTGATGGTTGAATGCTGTCAGAAATTATTGTTATAAAATTATATGTATAGCTACATCTTATCTAAACTTTTATATCACCATCATCATCAACGATTGCATCACTGCTTACTATCAGGTGGGATCAAGCACTAGTATATATTAGATTTAAAAAAAATACATTTCAGCCGAATGACGTCCACTGTTGGGCCTATTCCTTCAAATATCACCACAACGAAAGGCCTTGTGCATTTTGCATCATCGCATTCTCCATTCACTCTCACCAGGTCATCAGTCTACCTCGTTGGAAGCCTTCTAACGCTGAGTCTTCCGGTGGTCAGTAGCCAATCTCGAACCTTTCGGCCCTAACGATCATCCGTTCTACGAGCAATGTGTCCTACCCACTGCCACTTAATTTTGATATTATCTGTAATGTAATAAATTTAAGTTAATACAATAGTAGTGCTAGTTTTATTTTTATTAATATGTAGGAGTATAATTTCAGGCAACGTTGCTTTATCAAAAAATATATGAACAAAGCTATTTTCGATAACCTTGGTAATGTTATTTCATTATTTTGTCGCCTACTTTCTTCCCACTCAAGTTTTTTGCCAATGGGCCTAATTTTGATTGAGTAGATTTACTCTTCAATTTACTTCAATTTGTCTGTCCTCGTTCGTAATTGTATAATCTTTTGTTATTATAGGTATATCCTCGAAAATCTCTTGGATACTGCTTTTAATAAAGATCTATTGTGTCTACAGGTCAAGGCCTTAGTCTTTTTTGATGTCTGCTTTTTGTTTGCGTCTTTCCTTATAAAACAAAATCTCCCACCGTGTTTGTTTTTAAGATCACGATTAATTTAAAAACTACTAAAGAATATTTTTGTGTTGTTTCCCCTTTTCTGGGGTCCGAATATCAAAAAAAAAACGGAACCCTTATAGGATCATTTTGATGTCAATGTATCTGTCTGTCTGTCAAGAGCCTTTATCTTGGGAACGCGTGCAGGTATCAAGTCAAAATTAAAAAAACCATATACTCAGATCTGCAATCCCTAGAAGCTGTGAAAAAATCAAGCTTATAAATTTACGAAAAAAAAAAATATACGGCCGTTTATGTCTCAAAAAAACGTATATTTCGACATTCACAAAGTTATTAAAATTCCTAGGGTAGGTACTTCCCGTTAACCCAGAATCTTCAAATTTGGCATGAAGCAAGATCTTACAACACACGTATAGGAATAAATCCTCCTCAAGGAATAAAAGACTCCATTCGGGAATTAAACTATTTACAGACCTAGGTAACTATGTAGGGAACCCTAAGTGCATGAGACCAATTTACACTTGTTTTTTCACCAATGATAATGACTTATAAGAAAAGTCTAAGTCTTCTTCTTTCTGTCCTTGTCCAGTTTTATTTGGGGTCGGCGCAACACGTTTTTTTCTTCCATACTGTCCTGTCACTCGTCAAGCTATCACTAACTCCCTTTTCTTTCATATGATTTCTCACACAATCCATCCATCTTTTCTTAGGCCTCCCTCTCCCTCTCCATCTATCCACATGTAAATTTATTAATAATAATTATAAGTGTGTAATATAATACTTGCAAGAAGTGCAAATAGAGTAGAAAAAATTAAAAGAGAATTTCAAAAGATTTCCAACAGTCGTGCGAAGCTTGGGTTGGGTCGATATTAGTACATAAATAAACTGTCCCTTCTTATCAGATTAGTTTATAGACTCAATTCCAAATTACCTTAACATAGTACTATAATGTACCTCGTTTTCTATAGGTATAGGTATACTCAGTCCCTCAGTGCCTAGAAGTACAACCTCGCAACGATTGAATTTTTTGCACATTAAAAATTGTATGTTCTTTTTTTATTTAGGTAGGTATTCTCTTCGTTAACTGTCAGATACAAATCTGTTTTTATTATTTATCAATAAAAAGGTTTGCACCTGAACACTATCTCACTTGATGATAAACGATAATGTAGTTGATTAATGGAGACGCATCGCGAGAGCCTTACTCGCCAAATGAAAATGCAACATTATCCACCACGACCACTCTGTCAAGAATGAACGACTAAGGAGGAGTTGACGATGGAGCACGCTTGCCATGAAGTAACCTATACAGCATCCGGCGATCTCTCGTGCCGGTCCTTGGTACAGGCCATGGTCCGGAGCGAGGAGGAATGGCAGGCGACCGCCTCCTTCTGCGAAGCAGCAATGCTAGCAAAAGAGAAGGCCGAACGCATCAGGCAATGGGACAGCGCCCAAGACGCCGCCGGGATTTCGATCCCGATTTTTGGCCACTGACCGCGCGAGCTTACGGACGGCGAGCTCGCTGTCCGACCGTCCGGTAACTGTCTGGCCCGAGCCCAAGTCGTCGACAGCGCGCACTGTTCCCGCACGCCTCAAGGAGTTATCAGCAGCAGCAGAGGCCCAGCCGGGTCGAAGCCTACTGGGGCTAGGGTTATCCGAAAGGGAAACTCGGTCCCAGTACGAAAAACAAGAATGAACAGGATTGGGTTTTTATCAGGAAAAGTCTGACACTACTTCCCGCTCCGCCCAAGAGCGGGGGATGTCATTAGATGATTTTCTCGCCGCGACAAAAAATCTATACAACATTAGTTTAGTAAGGTGTGTACGAAACCCGAAACACTCTATGTGTCTATTAAACATAACTGATAAAAAAATCACAAAGTTATAAGCTTGTTATGTTACCTGGTTATCCACAAAAATACATGGTCACCGTTTCAGCCGGGTGACTGAGTGGTTATTTTGCTCCCACACTCAGCTGTACGCTGACACCTTACACTCGCTTAAACCTGTGTTGTACTTAGTGTCTGTGGTGTCCAACTTGAGTCCTGTTTTAAATATTTTTGGAAAAAAAAATTATTATCAAGGTGTAAAAATTATTGGGATCGAACTAGTTTCGGATTCTGAACGAAGCATAGTCAGGTTTTGCATATTCTAAAAATCTTCTTCTTCTTCCTGCCCTTATCCCAGATTACTTGGGGTCGGCGCAACATGTTTTCTTCTTCCATTCTGTCCTGTTACCCGTCAAACTATCACTAACTCCCTTTTCTTTCATATCACTTTTCACACAATCCATCCATCTTTTTTTCGGCCTTCCTTTCCCTCTCCATCCATCTACATGTATACTCAGAACTCTCTTAGTAATATGCGCTTCATCCCTCCTCTTCACATGACCATACCAAGACAACCGACTACCTTTCAACTTTTCAGTCACTGGCGCCACTTTCAAACTTCCTCTAATATACTCATTTCTCACTTTATCCATTCTCGTCACACCACACATCCATCTCAGCATTCTCATTTCCGCTACATGCAATCTTTTTTCATCCTTCTTTTTCACAGCCCAACATTCTGATCCATACAGTATGACAGGTCTTATGACGGACGTAGATTTTACCCTTCAACTTGAGGGGCATGCATGGGTCACAAGTTGTTCCCGTAACCTGTCGCCATTTCATTCATCCTGCGTTGATCGTTGAATTGCGTTTGCATAATCTAAAAATAATGTAGTCTAAAAGATTTTATACATAATTATCCTTCTCAAAGCTGTGTCTAATCTTTGACTTTCTCGATCAAAATTACTATTTAAGCTTCATGTTTAAAGTTCATAATTAGTTCTGGACTTGCATGATATTAAATGTATAGAAGTTGGCGTTCTACTGAGATTATCTTGTTGGCAATTTGTGGTGCTCCTTCAAGTTACAAGTTGGTAGCTTGTTGATTACTGTACATTTAAAGGTCGCCTGTAACATAGTGTTCTTGCTTTTTAGTTTGGGGCTTTTGTTAACATGAACCTTCAGACATGTATCCTACCTTAATTATGGGTGAAAGTTTGAAACCTCTTCCCACACATTTCATGATGTTCCACGTAAGAAAGGGGTCAATACCACAAGGCTACCAGCCCTAAAGAGTTATATTTTTGATATACTTTGAACGTATTGATTAAACATTAACGTATTGACAAAAAAATGGGGCTCTATCTTTACCCGTTACTGATCATATTTTTGTCAAAAGTAAAAAAAAAAACCGAAATCCTAAAATTCACTACGAAAAGGTTAATTCATCATAGAATCAATCTTACATAACAATTGCTAGTAGAAAATACTGCGAGTAGTGTTTTCCTTAATAATTGTCACTTATTCATTCACTAATCAATAGCCTGCACAATATTTCCATAAATTGAGTGACATTTTGGGACATAAACCTACGCTAATAACTTTGCTGTTTATGAATATTAATAATTGAGATTTTACTTATAAAATAACAAGGGTTTTTCTAATAAGCTCTTTAAGCATGTGTACTAATTAAAAATTAGTGGTGTATAATAAATGTTCATAAGAAACTTAAGTATTGACTAAGTACAATTTATGTGGGATGGAAGAGTTCGTAGGATGGCAGACAAAAACACTTTTTACCAACTTTTAAAATTCTATATTTTTGTAAACACTTTCGCCTTTGAACGGCCTAACACCATTTTTAACCGACTTCGAAAAGGAGGAGGTTCTATGTTCGGCTGAATGTATGTTTTTTGTTGTTTATGTATATTCACCGCTATCTCGGTCAATTGTGGACCAATTATGAATTTTTTTTTTTTATTGGAAGGTTATGCTTCCAAGTCCCATAGAAATATTGTTATGATCTGATCATAAACTTCGGAGATATGGAACATAACTCCTCATGGGAACACAGCAGAATTGTCGTAACAAGTAAAATTGCTTTGTTTATACGTGTAGTCGATGACAGGCTGACAGAAAAGGGGGAGTGGATGTATCGAACTGATCTGATGATGAAGCCGGAAGGTAAATTAATGTAACCTAACCGTGTTTGGGATTATTAGAAACATTATGAGACGTGTGGTCGATGACTGACTGAAAAAAACACTGACAAGTACCAAATAACTTTAATTTCGGAATTCGGTGTTAAATAACGAAGAGACAAAACTATCTATTATAGAAACCCTGCTGGGCCCTACGGATTGTTGACATCTTCCTGAAGTGCGCGTAGAACGCTTTTTATTTATTTATTAGAACTTCATGCAACACAAATGTACAAAGGCGGACTTAAGGTTTTTAGACATTCTCTACCATTCAACCCAGGACACACCGTCGACGAATTGGACTTGGTCTGGACGGTCGGACGGCGAACTAGACTGCCGTACTTAGAACCTACTTTAGTATTTAACCCGTTGTGTATCTAAACGTGGATCCACGCGAGACACAATGGCTTTTTAATTGTGTCTGTAATTACGGCACACGAGAGGTTAAACTTAAATAGACGTCTAAAATCTTTGTTAAGGATGTCTTGTTTGCGTATACGTACGACTATAACGTGAGAAAAATTGTATTTGCAGAGTTGTGTCAGCAGGATCTCAAAGAAGTAAAATCGATTGAACCCTGATCAGATTCAACAAACAGTTTCTAGACAGCAAAGTTTTAGGATTCGATTATAAAGACTTTTGTGAGGTGCTAGTACCGGATGCAGGCGAGCGAAGCTGAGCTAAGCTAAGCGAGGCAACTTTACCTTCTCTCATTAAACTGCAAATTAAAAAGAAGGAGTTAGCTACGTTGACAAATTAAAAAGGAAAAAGTTGAAACTTGCTAAAGTTGCAACTTGAAGTTTTTAACATGATTAAAATAGAAAAAATCTGCAACTAGAATTGAAAGAAATAATATATTAAAGCAAAGTACTGTTAATAAGTCAAGAACGGCTAGACCGATTTTAATAATCTTTGCTTTGTTGGTTTTTTCTCTGCCCCGAATAGCAAAATAATTATTAGCACAATAAAATAGCAGAAATAAATCACATTTAAAAAACCAATTTTCTTTTTTCTTATTGACAGACTTGCGTTTGACGACCGTCTCACCTAAGTACGCTTGCCTAGAAGTAACGTATTCATTATTGACTTAAAGACCCCTAAGTTGTAGCTATCAGGAAACACAGACTCCGGCAAGGAATTCCACTCCTTGGCTGTACGCATAATAAATGTGTTCCCAAAACGCTTTGTGCGTATGGGTGGGATGTCCAACATGTACCGGTGGCGCGACGCCGTACTTCGTGTGGTCCGATGATGGAACGGACTTGGCGGAATTAGATTGTGAAAATTCATTGAAACTGTCAAACACTTTGGTCTCAATCATTCTATCATTTGGTCAACAGATTCATTGACTGTTAGGCGGTATGAAGTTCGCAAGTCAGATCTAAAAATGATATGAAAATTAAGTGAAAAATAATAATTTTGAACTGAAACAGAAATCTTTACTACTTTGACATAGTAAAATATGAACACAAAATTTTTACATTAAATCAAAGAGCTAATAGGTATAAGCAATTTGTAATATAAGCATCTTTTGAAAATTCTCAAAACTTCTACTGATAATTAGAACGAATTGCTGTTTAGTAATTACACAAAATAGTCTTCGAACATAAATTCAGTACGTTTATTTGATGAAATAAATGAAAGGCTATATTAGTTTTCAAAAGTTTCGCTTGATTAATAAGATGGGTCAAGACATAAATGCGAAATGAGTTTTAGAACAAATATCATTGGGCTTAATTTAAAGTTTATGCTATCTTTACTCCCCTTGTTCTTTCCATAATAAGAGCGAGCCTTAACGTGTTAAGGCATGCGATTTACTATTTTTCACACTAGTGCAAAAAATTATGCCAGCTTACCCCTTCGCAATTTATTATATGTATCTTATCAAAACTGGTTTTTATATTTGTATTTGTATTTTGGGCTGGTGTCCACGACTAAAGCACGTATGTTGCTTACGAGTGGGAAAAATGTGTCATTCACTCGTCAAGGTAGGCCAGCAGTGCCTTGGTGTTACTGATCCTTTGAAGTGTTTTGCCCTTTACCCAGTGACGTAACTCTTACATCTGTTTCTCTTATAACAGAAAGGTGCTTATTAAAGGTCCCGTGGCCAGTTGTAACGGCCGTCACTTTACGCAACTAAGGTTTAGTCAGTCGTAGGCCCTGTTTCGTGAAGCAGCCATCAATGGAGGGAAGTGCCTCCTTGGCTTGCCTGCACTCACTATGGTCTACCTATAGTCTGTGATTTAGGTCTTTGGTTCGTTTTCTTACCAGATTGCGTAGGTATCCGAAAGAAAGCGGCACAATGGGCTCAGGTCCTATCGCTGCTATATTTGATCCCCTTCTTGCGAGTTCGTCCGTTGCATCGTTGCCTCGGGAATCTCTGTATCCTTTGATCCATTGGATGGATTTAAGCTAATAACTAGGCAGCCTCCGTTATATTGTAGTATTGAAAAATGCCTTTTGAGTCTAAATTTACATGTAGTCACTGTAGCACTCGGTTCCAGAACACCCTTACCTACCTCTTGAGCAAAATCCGCCTCTGATGCAGTGACAAATTTTCATCTCTTGTATTAAAATATACTTTCTAGAGGATATCGTACTGAAAGGTACATTCATTTCTAATGTCTATTGTTTCCACTATATCTATCCCAATTTCAGTTAAAGGCCCAGGCGTTAGAGAATAGTGCAAATAGTAGAATTTCGTTGTATTTATTGACCCGTGAACATTGAAACAGTTGGCAGACATTACTATCTTCCACACTTTTTTTCTTCCACATCGCGAACTTTGAATGCCGTAAAATACTCTCTTTTATGTGTACTTTAAAATGTTTTGAAAAATTTTATACTCTCGCCTGGGGACTTGTTCGCGTCATCATTTCATTACAAATGTACAACACAATACCTCGACTTAATCCTTTGGGGATTTCAGTACAAACCGACTTTATCCCCACTTACATCACATTACACCATTATTATAAAGGTGAAAGTTTGTATGCAGTCTGTGTATAAAATTAAACTATTTTTTGCAACAACCTGGCCTGCATGGAAATAAGAAATTATTTCAAGGAAATGTATTACCGGAATAAAAAAGATCTCATATATTTGTTTGTTTTTTTTTTTTAAACTAGCTGACTGAATGCAATATAGCTTTTCATACAGTTAACCGATTGCGATGAAACAAAGCCTGAGTCTGATCAAGTTACACACTATTTTAATGTATAAAAGTTACCTACATCGATTTCATACATTTCGTACAAAAAAATAAGGTTTCTTCCTTCTTTTTTGTTTCAGATGATGCATTCGAGTAACAAAGAACAAGAACACAGTGGAGGTACAAAACTGTACAACGAATGGATGAGGCAAGGTTGAGTCATGCTGGCGCTGAACTGGGGGGTCGATATGCATGCGATGGGATTCAGCTACCGACTCAAGATCGGTATTGTCGTGATCGTCATTATGGTTTTGGGGTTTTTTAACGAAAGTCAAGGTGAGTTTTTTGTTTTAATATTTTATGTTATCTAGTTGTTACGTCAAAATTAGCTGAAAATAACTGTTTCAAATAAACTAGAATTAAGTCAAGTAACTTTTACGTTTTGATATAAGTGGAGGAAGTTTCTCACTGCTACCGAGGTGGAATTTGCCCGAGCCGTAGGTGACGGTGTTATTTAGCCAAGTGCTGCAACTATAAAACTGTACAACAAATGGATACGGCAAAGTTGAGTAACGCTCGCGCTGAACTGGGGGGTCGATATGCATGCGATGGAATTCAGCTACCGACTCAAGATCGGTATTGTCGTGATCGTCATTATGGTTTTAGGGTCTTTTAACGAAAGTCAAGGTGAGTTTTTTGTTTTAATATTCTATGTTATCTAGTTGGTACGCCATTACCAACCTCTAATAATTATTTCGTGGAAGAAAAAGTGTTTTGTGAATTTAATATAAAAATAATTATAAACTTGACCAATAACTTCAATGCATTTTATCTCAACTAAAATGCAGCTTTCACGAATATACATAAAAGGCTAGTCTTTAAAATCGTTTAATCCTGAAACTTATCCGCAGCAGCTATTCAAAGTAGAAACGATAATCGATATTTTAATTACTGCACTAGAAGCAGGTAACTTCGAGTTTAAAGGAACAGGTTGCTTAATCTCAAAGCTTTTATTTCAATTAAACGTATTACAGAAATTTTAAATCAGTCACAGAAATGTGGAACTATTTACACATATGTATAAAGCGTAGATCTCGTTGTAGGATAACGTAATAAAAACTGCATCGATCAGATACTGTTTTGGATAAATATACGAAATTATAGTTGTATTGTTAACGTTGAAATTTTCTTTAGTGATATTAACTAGTACTTGACTCACTTGATGGTAAGCAGCAGTAAGCAATTTACTATCAGTCATTCAATCACATATATATTATATACGTCTACTATAAAAACGTCAGAAGTAAAAAACAATTCAAATAACACACAAATGAAATGAGTCACGTCATATCAACTTAAATTAGTTGAGAGATGACCAGTCGTAACTAACTTTAGTGCCCGTTCACAAACACAACTCAAGCGCTAGCATCACTCAACTCTACCATTTTAAAGGCCACTGAACTTGACACTCCAAACCACCATGGTACGTAAAAGTCAAAAGGATAACTAGTAAAATGGTACTTGAATGGACACATGTGTTGTTATTGCATGAAGATATATGATTTTGAAAATATTGAGTTTATATTATACAATGCAAACATTGTCTTGAAGAAATTGAATTTATAAAATGTAAATATTGTCTTACAGGTCCAAATGTTAAGCAAAAACATGATGTAGTAGTTTTGGACCCGAACCATCGTAGAGCCTCACATTTTTATGATAGTACTATTATAAGTTGCTGCTTAGCGTTAACATAGCCCTGAAACCTGAGGTTTTAAATCCGTAAAATTTAGATATGCTCTTTCGCTCCACCCTAAAATGGGACACATCAAAATTTGATGATTCCCTCCTTACAAAAAAAATACTTATTTACCTACCCTGTTAATTCCAAGTTCATTATTAATACTTATATTTACCCACACAATACTAGCTACCAATATCTCAAATTGCATTCCAATAGCCACTTAACTAGTGTAAACACATCAAATCCATTTGCTCTGCATCATTGGGTACGTCGTAATTAATGATTCCTAATACCTCATTAATTAGATCATAAGTTAGATTTAGTGGTCTAACGTACTGGGCTATTAGGCTACCATAAACTGTTGAGTATGGACCAGTAAACTCTGGGAAATTATAGACTTTGGTACTATGTTTGTGTTTTCCGTTCTGCTCTGCAATGAATGGTCTTTGGGGAATATTAGAGAGAGTTTGTAAATTGACTACAGAACCGTTGCTGTAGGCGTATAAATGTAGGCGTTTATGTGTTGTATTTTCAGACAACGTTAAATGAAAATCATCATTTTAGTTCTAGATGGGATATAATTTTAAAATAAAAATTTCCAATAACGGACTAAAAATTTCACGTTTTTTTTTTAATGAAGTGCAAACAAACTACAATTTGTCAATTAGACACAAAATAATATTTTTTTCTTAAGTTAAATAAAAAAAAACCGTAAGTTAAATGATAAAAAAACTTTTAATTTTCAAAAATCTTTTAAATTGTATTTTGGTAATCGAAAAAATTAAAGCAATAATGTTATTTTTTGCTTAATAATCTACACTATTATAATAAAGAGGTAAAGTTTGTTTTTATGTTTTTTTTTGTTTGTAGGAATCTCTGGAAGAAATTTTAGCAATCGGACTAGTACCGATTGCTAAAATATTTTGACCGATAGAAAGCTGTGGTATTCTTGAGTGACATAAGCTATATGTTATGTAGGCTATATGTTACGAAGGTGCTGGGAAAAGCTAGTTATCTATATGAAACGAGCCAACAAGCATGCATCTGCATGTTCATTGAAATGAACGCGATTAGTCCAAAGACGTAAGGCAAACTACCATTTAGGTCACTCCGATCATCAATAAGCATACCACGCTTAGTCTCCAACAACACAAATAAGATATTGCCAAAGTTAGCACAATACTTGAGAATAATTGGAAGCTCTAGGTAAACTTGGCATTGTCCACACTAAGTTTATGGATGCCACCAACTAATTTGGCACCTCACGTTAGAAACTTGCTGTTTAATCATACAACAGTTGCTTATCTTAGTTTAATAGACAAGATCGTTTCATTTGTGTCAGATTTCTGAATATTAGACATGTAATCCATGCATCTGCTGTCATATCACTGAAATTACTGGTTGTGATTAGATGATGGAAATATTGATCAGCAGATAATTGTATCTATGGCTTTTGATCAAGCGTGATTAGGGTCAAGAGCAAGTTAAGAGTGAAAAAATATAATTCATACGAGATTTGACTAAAATTGAATAGATTTCAGAATGGCAAAAGAAATATTCAGAAGTAGAGAGTTGAATCAGTTGCACCAACCAATGGTTATGATTTGTTCCGTAGAAAACTAGAATCAATTGGTTCTACAACCCAAAAAATCTAAACCCGTTATTCATCGGAGTTATTATTTTTAATATATAAATAGTATATAGCAATTGTGAAATAAATTTAAACTACAACTCCAAGATGTAAACAATAATTGCTGCACATATACTACAAGCATATAACAACAAACGAAACATCCACTCAGTCCTAAAGCGTTTGATATATACATAGATACATCAAATATGAATAAGGGAGGCAGGACGGCTTCTAAAGGATTACTTAATACCTATATCAGAAAGACAGACAGACCAACATACCTTCGCAATAATCTCTCTTACGGCCACTAATCCTAGCAAACGTGATGATTATGACACATCTATGGCTGAATATATAGTAGAATCAGAAGTGGTAAAAGGTACAAGCGAATCTTTATCTTATGTTGTTTGATGATAAATTCGATTTTGTGATTGGAAGATTAGCTTTTTTAATAAGTTTTGATCGTGAATACAAAAGTAAGGATTAGTAGTAGCAGTAAGCAGTTTTTATTTTGTGATGAGCTGGTTCTTGATCTCAATCTTACAACACGTAAATAAATAGTAGATGTAGTTTAAGACATAATAAGTGATACCAGAAGATTTGTATTCACTCTTGCTTTATAGTTTTACGGGTTATTAGAAGTAAGGAACACAGGATTTAGCAAAGTTCTACAGTTTGGCATTTTGCGTAATAAATATATAGAAGATGCGCTAGAACAACTATTTGAAATCAACCAAGGACGATTGATTGGTAACAGCTGAGTGACGGGTAATATAACAAGAATATGGTATTGACTCTAAATTATGTAGTAGATACTACAATTTTAGATATTTTTACTCAAAATTTTTGTAGAATTTCGTTGTTCCTGGCTTATTTTTCAACTTTTGTATAGTTATATATTTCATCTACGTATCGTATATTTTAAATTTAAATGTTTTGTTTAGTATAACTAAGTTTTTCTGGTAGGTATCGCTGTCAGCGAAAAGATTAACATTGTACCCATAGATTTAATTTTCTGTAAAATAGTTACTATTTTGTAGTACAATATAGTTTATTCTATTCTATTATATAATCGAATCTATTAATAGAACTATGTATCGCTTTCATAGAGAATATAATATTGATAAGCGTTTGCGAAATGATATAGAAAACATCAGAAAAAAAAATACAAAAAACAACACGGTAAATATCAAATCATATCCATCAACAAATAACGCGTAGAGTGCTACAATATTTGCACACCACTACATGTGTTTGTGAAACTAATGTGATTATTTTGTTCAAATACATTCACTCAGAGCAGTACAATATCTCTTGTTTGGAATATTTTACTTCCAACATTTGGATATTGTTTGTCACATTTGTTTGTTGGTTTCAACTTGGATTCCTATTGTTCAAATGGTGTGCCACAAACAAGTTTAGGGTGAATTGTTTTTCGATTAAAAGTTACTTTATTAACTCTTTGTTTGTGAATCGTTTTGATGTCGTGTTGGAATTTTTTCGTTGTTTGTATTGATGGGATTTTATTGACTGTTTTTAATACTTTTGGATGAATTGTTTTGTTGTGACTAATATTTATCTTCAATACAGATTTATCAGTAACAATACCTATTCAAAGCTTATTCTCGTCAGTGTTTTTTAACGTTTGTTAACAGAAATTTTTAAATTTGAAACTGAAATTTATATCAAACCTATAATAGCACGCTTCAGCAAAAAATTGGAGCAAAAGAAACCGGTAACTTTACCAAAAATACACAAAAATGAACATAAAATTTGATCCATAAATAAAGACAAGATCAACCAAAATGATCAAACGAAGGCGAAACAGAAACGGATAATTAGAGCAATAAAATAATCAGGAAAGCCATACGCGTTTACGATATCAATTTTTCTTCTAATAATTGGGATCTTACTAAATGACCCTTAATTAGAGACCTTTTGGAATTAAACGATCTTTCCTAATAGGATAATATAATATTGTTTGGTTTGACTAAAAGGAAAATTTTGTCAGTTAGTACAAATTTTAATAAAGTAAGCGTTCAGTTACATCATAATAATTTGCATAGATAGCTTTGTGTTTTTTTATCATCATAATCATCACTATCTGGTTCTATTTTGACGACTTTATCTATTTAAGGTAAGGGTAAGGGGTAGATTTACATAATAAAATAGGGCGTCGTATCCATATTTACTTAAACGAATCAAGTATACACAACAAAAAAAAAACACTAGTACTACTGTTTAGAACTATAATATGTCGTTATACGGAACCTTGCAAGATCTACTGATATTATCGAGATTTTATAGATTTTATAGGAAAACTTTAACTCTTATCAATACAACTTGAGTTAATGTTTAAAAAAAATTTACGACTATTTCCGAAGATTGTCGACCGCTATCGAAGATTCAGTAACAATGCATAAATTTCTGGAACCAGGAAAACGCGCGTTCATTCTTGACCTAACTTACCACCGTGATCGAAATTCGGTCGGAAGAATCATTGTTTACAGACTGCTATTATTTTCGTTATTAACTGATTTATGAAAACGTGTTCTCGCACCATTTAGTTCGCCTATATTTTGACCACTATGGTTTCAAATAAAATGAATACCTATAAATTCTACGTCGACGGCACTGGAACATCGAAGTAGAACCTGACACATATTTGGCAATTTCACCTACATTTGCAAACAATATGACCCTTATTACGAAGCATAAGCCTCTACACTGTTTCTATACAATATTTCGCCGACATACCGAGTTATTAACTGAATGTAACAAAACAAAAGAGGGGTACAATTTCCGAAATCGCAAGAAACAAAAGACATTTTAGTGAGCGCAGATGTTATTAATGTGTTTCATTAGTGAAGGGGCACGGATAGTGCTAAATGGAAACGGTAGAGTAAAACTGGGCGGAATTTGAGCGTGGTTTGAAAAGCATTTGGGTCGTTCTTATTTCCATAATTATAGGAAGTTGTTAGAATTTGTGATGGTATGTTAATGTTATCGATATGAAATTGCTTTTCCAGTTGAAACTACATGTGATTTTTTTGAAGATATAATAATAATAATAAATAATAATAATAATCTTACACAAAACGAAAACTTCATAATGTCTATTTTCAGAACAAAACAATAATTTCACAATAATGACCTTTCAATCGTGGAAATCACAGACACAATAGAAAGACAATAGGTGCGCGTTTGCTTGGGGTTTAATGAATTAAATGCATATATGTTATATTCGATAGATCATATTGTTAATTAAAAGTATTTTTTTTTACATTTAATATATAAATATATATATACATAAATTTAATATATAATTCGATAAAAAATAATTAAAAGTATTTTTTTGAAATTGTTAAAAGCAACCAACTGCAGTTAATACGCCCGTCATTTCGCTCGCTTGGTGACATCAAAGCTTATGAATGTAAAACTATCAAGAAGAGAGGTTAAGTTACATTAGAATTATACGCACTCAATGATATGAGGTTTTTTTTCATAGACTGACGTCATATTTGGTGTGGTCAAGGGCGTCGCATTATTAATTTATCATATGCTGTAAAAAAATTACATCTCACTCAAATATAATTCAAATTTATATTTATTTAAAAAATATTACTATCCTTATTGGAATCATGTACATACTTATCGTGCGTGATTTTTGTCTAATTATGTCTCACAAAATGGAAAATAAGAAACATCTTATGAATTCAATTAAAAAAATATAATGAATAATAAGTAAAGGTAAATTGCGAAAAATAATTTGACTGAATACATTTTGTGTAAAAAATTTAAGACTCGCTCACAAAGCCATCATGAAATAAATTATTAAGAACTTTGAAATGAACGAAGGTTCAATTAACAGTAAACAGATTTCATTGAATTTTTTAATAGAAATCCATCACAAAGACTAAATAAAAAAAGAAACGGAATCAGTTCAGTAATTACAGACTTATATTTAGCTTTCATTTAGTTTCTGTTTTAAGAATATTACAATGAATTAATTCTTGCAAAATCTTTTCTATACGTTATTATCGAAACAGAATCGTTCCAACATTATTTTTTTTTTATCTTTGTCCCAATTTATAAGACCGGTGCGCCATATCTTTTACGTTCTTCTTTACTTCCTAATTAGCTGTTACTTCACCCGTCACCACCTTTCTAAATGAATTGTTTTTCACACAAACCATCCATTATCTTCCTACTTTCGTCTTGTGTTATTTGGGGTCGATACAACGACTTTATTTTTTCTTAAATTTTGAAATTAACTCTCTTTTCTTTCATATCATTTCTCATACAATCCATCCATCTTTTTTTGACCTCCTTCTCCCTCTTCGTCTATCCACAAGTTTACTTACTTTTTCTTTTTTTACTTTTTTAGGACGTTTCATCTCTTCTCTTCATATGATCATAACAAAGCAAATGATTCCCTTTCAACTTTTTAGTTATTGGTGCCACTTTCAAACTTCCTCTAATTACACTTATTTCTTACTCATCATCCATAGATTTTTTCATCTCCTACTCTCTAAGCCTCCTTAATTTACAGCTTACAGCCAGGTCAATGCATTGGATCAGAGACGCAAAATATGAAGAAATACATATCTCACTCCTTCATCTCCCCAACAAAACATCTGGTACCTGGATTGCAATTGGGGGCTCAGTTTGGCCGCTGCAGAAGCAATCTGGGCCAATAGGGTAAATATTTTTGATTCATCAGGAAGTAGAGCCTCTTCTTAGAATATATGTCACAACCCCTTCTGCTCGGCATGCACAACCTTCAGCACCTTCCACGACTTAAATTTTATTAACAACAGAGCTATATACAGGTGACTACATATTGATGAGACAAAATTTGAGTCAAATCTTGAAAGTAGAAAGACCCGTATTTCAATAGCCATCTTGAATTCACACTAAATTTTTCCTCCTCTCTTAATCTTCTCTGAAAATTTTGCTCAACATTTTAATACAATCTTGTTGTATATGTTCATAAACGTCCATCTTTATGTTTTGTCATTTCCACAGCAACTATGATCCGTGTATAAGCAATATTTATGAAATGGAAACACAAGTTATGAAGTCGAAGGAAGTCAACTAATTACTAAATTTCGAAACAAGCGTTGATTTGTCCAAGAACTGTTGGCTTGCAATATTTTGTTAAATATCTCGGATTTCAAATGCTTTAGCGACATAATTATGTTCGAAATAGCGCAATTATTTTAATGAGCGAGTAAATTTATATTTGAAGGAGGCTGTATTATGAACTAGCTCTTGTTAGTGGATTTGTTATCTTAAATCCAATTTGCTTGCTCTACTAGTATTCAGCAGTATTGTTTTCTACTAGCACTCGGTGGTATTGCCATTTTTAAGTGCAAAAAAAACAACATAATTTTACACATTTCTTTTTTATGGTGGGAAAAAAACATACAAACAACCCCCGCTCTTGGGCGGAGCGGGAGATAGTGTCAGACTCTTATTGACTAAAAAACCCACCCAGTTACTTCATGCCTTCATACCGGGGCTGAGCTACCTTTCGAAACTAACCCTGGCCCCAGTAGGCTTCAACAGACTTGCTGTTGCTGACAACTCTTTGAGGCGCGCAGGAACAGTGCGTTCCGTCGACGACTTGGGCTCGGTCCGGACAGTTACCGGATGGTTGGACAGCGAGCTAACCATTGCTCGCCGTCTGCAAGCCCGCGCCTACGGCGGTCGGAAATTGGGATCGGAATCCCGGCGTCGCGGCGGCGAGAGCGCCGTTGCTTAATGCGGTCGGACTCCTCCTTTGCTAGCGTTACTGCTGTCCGGTGAGCGTCCGGACTGAGCCCGAGCCCACGCACGCATCAAAGAGATGTCAACAGCTCTGCGGGGTACCTACGGTTTTAGTCAACAAAAGTTTTTTCACGCCCTCTTGCTCCGATTAAGAGTGTGAGAAGTCATAGAATAATGTTCAACATAAAAGAAACGTTATTTAATCAAAATTAAAATTGATTACCCATAGCTCCAAATCTACTAAGCTCAAATAAAAAAAAATACAACGTAATTTATTTTAATAATCGAATAACATAAAAACAGTTCGAAAATAAATTTCTAGTTTGTTTTCAAAGAGGAAGTAAAAATCAATAAAAAAACAAAAGAAGAACACACACTATTGCACAACAACCAACTACACACACTACTCGTAGTACCCAAATAATCAGCTTATGGCCCCATAGAAGCGAAAAGGGTTATTGTGTTGATCACGAACGAGAGCTTATACCCAACCGCAGGTCATTTCAATTGCCCTGCGAAAACGAACCTTCCTACAAGGACATAAAGTCGATGTTAGTGTCAAAATTATTAGCATGGACGTTTGCTATTGTCAAGTTGAAGCACACAGCGATGACGTGCCTTTGATTGAAAGTGACGCTTCATGAGCTGGTAGACTCAAAGCAAAAAGAGATAGTGAGGTTGTGTGGATTTGGGGGCATTGTCTTGATAAATGATATTTACTTTGCAATTCTGTCATCATTTTAAACTAGATGAAGTTGGTATAGGTCCATACAACAAACATATAATGGTCAAATGATATGAGATATGAGAATCATGCAAATTGGAGTCTGAGATGGTCTTTTGAAGAAAGAACTAAACAGTTCTGAGAAGACCTGTCTAGTCAGTGCAAATATTAGTCAGTACTCATGTAGCTCAACTCAGGAAGAAAGAAAAGAAATAAAACATGGTTATTCCGCCTAAATAGCCGCGCAAATCAACATATTATTACAAAAATACAAAAGCCAATATCCCTGTCAGGCCAATTGTGTATCGGGCATAACTATATTGCACCTTGTAACCATGGACAACGGAGTTGTCTAGGTTATCTTGGCATTTTGACGCTGGCCATAGTAGAGACCAACATAAACAAAAATAACCTAAAAATAAAAGAAAAACTATAAAAATAGTACTAATATAATCTAAGATTGTAAGTCGTGCGTCGCATCTAAGCAAGAATAGGCCGTTGCTCAGTATATACCGTGACGCTGGACTAATCCAGCCATCTACGGTGCTGGTTTTCAGCAACCACCGTGTGACAATTTTGGCGTCCCCTCCGAGAGTAAACACTAAACAAAAGCAGGTCAGTATATGTACACATACCTTTTACATGAGTATTTCGATTTATATATATCATCATACATATAATATTATTATACATTACTATAAATTAGAACAACATTACAAACACTAGACAAAACTAAATTTTAACAATTATAACACAAATAGGTATACGATATTTATTACATTCCTTTATATTATTACAAAATAAGGACTACTAAGAAGCTCAATGACTTGACGAACAATACCAAAGAAAGGACATTTGGATAGCACACAAAAAATACTCAAAACTGCTTGACATTATGTTAAAATTAAAGAAGAAGTAATCCACATAGTACCCACATTAACAATAATAAAATTTACAAAAATGTTAAAAAATTGTAATTGTCATGGTCAAATTTCAAAAATAAACAATACCTTAATAGTAAAAAGAAAAAAAAAGAAAAGGCAAATGTAGAACATGTAGGAGCCAAATTTTAGAACACAAACTCTTTACTTCGATCTTGTTACAAATTTGAGAAACTTGATAAAGTGACATTAGTGATAATATAATAATACCTTCGATCGAGTTTTGGTCACGGTAGTTGACGAGTTGAGTTACGTGTGTAAACACAGGTGCACTCTATGTTTCTGTACTCTCACACAATGAGACGGCAATATCTTTAACTTTCTTCAACATTTCGTTTTTTAGAAAGACCTATTCTTTATTGCAAACCTAACAAGGATCAAAATCCTTACTACAATAATAATAACGTAGTTACTTTGAGCCTAAAATCTTTACTTCCAACAATTACTTTTCCTAGCAACTTGAAAGTCTTTTAAAATCCCTAATGGTCACCAATATAGCTATCTTTTCATTGTGGGTATTACTACAAATGGGCCAACACTTTAATGCCTAGTCTCTAAGATTAGATTGTGAGACATTTAGGTCTTTAGAGCACTTTGGGACTTTGAGAAAAGAAAAGAATAAAGTGTCGTTTGTAGTTGGTTTAGAAATTAGGATTGTTTGTAGTTTCCGTTAGCGCAATAACGTACAAAAAACTTTTTGTACAAATATGATGATTTGAAATGACATGGAGAAGGTACTTTTAAGACTTCCTCACGTTTAAATATACAAACCAAATCTTATAGAACGAAAGAAAAGAAAGAAAAATAATTTATTTGGTACAGCACAAGGCCTAAATACAATACTATACAATAACACATCAAAAATAAAAATAAAAATATCATTGATGTCTACCTCATGGCTGCACCCAAATAGGTCCAGTTCAGCATGAATGCCAGACAACTAGTGCCTGACTCTGGTTGTCAACTGAACCTGTTTATAAGATCACTGATGAGTTTTTGACACAGTCCATTTGCTCCAAAAGTTTGATACCGAGTCGATTGTATGGTACACATTAACGGGTGAATTACTTATGCCTAATCGATTTAAATGCTCTAGCTCTATAAATCGAACCTCTAAATACTTGAACATTCATAATATCGAATACATCGAGTGTTCAAAATATCAAATTTTTGTTTGATCCAGCGTGCACCGCATCACATATTTATTCTATCAAAATATAAATATACTTAAAAATTTTGATTTATATTATTTTTTTTTACACATATTGTTTTTTTTTTGTGATTTGCAATTGCACGAAGAAACTCTAATAAATCTATGTGGTTTTAAATAATATTTAATATTTTTTATATCTCAAGTTTCTGCAGTAAACCATATGTGGAATCATTGAAACTAGCGCAATTTCGGCAAAATGTATCTGAGAATGTTATCGTAGTATTGACTGCCTCAGCGGACTTTGCTGAGATGGCTGACTCGATACATTTCTGCCAAATCATGCAAACACATTAAAATTACATCCAAATTCTTATGAAAAACGAAGTGATTGTATGCAATATCAAAAACAAAATACTTGTAGAAGGTTGTTCAGTTTCGTCTACATAGCAAGCCCATAAAGTTTGTGGAGCTGTCCCTAACACCTTTTATATAGTGATTATTTTCCATGTCCTACTTACTAATTATAATGTTGAATTCTTATTTTCAATGTTTCATTAGGTACAACTTCGTTCAATCTTTTAGAAATACCCCGACGGGTTATTAAAATTGTATTCAAGTTTGATGTTATTTAACTTGCACAAAAGATATTTGAAAACTACAGTCTAAAAGTCTACAGTTTAAAAGATCGCGATCTTTTGTCTCACTGTAGTTTTCAATTATCGATCGTGCTAAAGTCTCGAGTTAGTTGAAACATGAAACCGACAGAAGTGAGATATCCCCGTTGCCGACCGCTTCCACGTGGATACGGCGTGACCTCTACTGTATGTTCCACAGTATTTACTAGGCAGGCAGTTACAGAAAACATTCGGTAAAAGGAACAAGCAATGGAAGAAGAAAACAATATTATTCTTCAGACAAAACATTTCAAATAACATTTATTCATTTGTTTAACAAACTGGGTTATACAAACCTCCTTTAAAGAAAAACATAGATACTAGAAAAACAGAATTTACGTCATAAGAAATGTTTCCTTTGACAACAGTAAAATACTCGTAATATGGCGAGGTTGAGTTATAGCAAAATTAGGGTTGTCTACTGGCAAGTTTTATCAAGGTAATTATTACATTTGTTGTTTGACTTTTTAATGATATTCTGAAGAAACGAGATCAATAATGTATTTGTTTAATATTGCTATATAGCATTATAAGCGTAAGCGTATTCAGCCTTATACAATTCCTACTGATGAGACTAATAATATGGCGAGGTTGAGCTTTACTATAGCAAAATTAGGGTTGTCTACTGGCAAGTTTTATCAAAGTAATTGTTACATTTATGTTTGACTTTTTTAATGATATTCTGAAGAAATTAGATCAATAATGTATTTGTTTAATATTGCTATGTAGCATTATAAGCGTAAGAGTATTCAGCGTTATACCATTCCTACTGATGGGACTCAGACCATTTCTTTAAGATATGGGATTAAATATTATAATAATATTCCACAACTATCACACAACGCCATCTAGTCTCAAACTAGGCCAAGCTTGTGCTATGACTACTAGACAACTGATAAACATACTTAAATATTTCTCAATATATACATATTATATTTAGATTGAACCGTAATCCACCACGCAGGCCGATAAATAGATGTCACATGTCTGTCTACCAATATGTTCACATATTGGTACATAAAAAAAATCTCTGTTTCCTGATTTCAACCTGACAACCCTATGCTATCTATCGAGTCAGGATGAATAAATGACGATACTTTTTCATCTCGGTAAGGGATCAGAGAACTATAAATTATTAAAGACGCTAGCGAAGCAGAGAATAAAAATACCGCACACCTGAAGTTAGACCATGAATCGATTCTAGAATAAAAATGATGAAGGCCTAAATCAGGGACTGGTGTGAGAGGTCACTGCCATCAATCGCTTTCACGTTACCACATTGGTACTCAACCCAGGTGGGAGCACACCTCCACCGTGTGCTCCAACATTCTTCCGAGTGGTCCGGACAAAGGACCTGCGTAATACAAAAGGTGAGGATGCCGTAATACATCTCCAGCCACTCTCGTCATACCACCATGATTATGGTTTGCCCAATCTTGAGGAGGTACCATAAGTTGACCTCAAAAATCAGCGCCGTGCTCTGAGTATTAGAGTTTATACACACAAGCGGCATGTTGTCAATGGTAGAAGTAACTGCACCGTCGATACGTCGGCGACGGCTGGTAATGCATCGACGGCCACTGTCGACATTCCAACTTTAAAAATCAGCAGCAAATGTGTGCCAAATGTCACTATAGATTGACGGCTGCACCTATCTCTGCCGATGGCAACCTGTCGAGTGTATAAGCCCTTATACACCGCTAAATTTTAATCGTTTTAATCCCGTGGAGGGTCGGTCAGGTACATGAAACACTATCGATTTGTAAAGATAAAATTAAAAAATAAAGTACCTTTTTTATAAAACTTGTATTAATTTACGCATGTACGAAATGAATTTCTTTAAGAAAACGATTAAAACGATTAAAATTTAACGGTGTATATCATCATACTGAGCAGTGGTGGTTGTATGGTAATGGCCCTGACTTACGAGTGTTGTAGGTCGCGAGTTTGAACCCTGCTAGGCGCATTACTTTGTGTAATTTATTTCATCACCACTGCTCTCAAAAGGATGAAGGAAAACATCGTGAGGAAATCGGCATGTCCTAGAACAAAAACTTCGAAGACATGTGACATTCACCAACCCGCACTGGGCCCACGTGGTTCCCAGCCGTGGGAACATTAAAAAGGCTGAAAAGATCCTAGATGTAATAAAATTATACCAAAGTTAGGTATCTTACAAAGTCAATGTTTTGCATTTTTCTCTCAAGCATAAAACTCAAACTCAAAGCGTCCGTCCATTTCAATTAAACGATTTGAATTGCGCTTTGAATTGAAAAGAATTCGATCAGTCAGAAAAATGAAGTTAATTTGTACATTCCAAAGCGTAGATCTATAGAATCTCGTAAAATTATGCACAAGAAACTTTGGACACTAATATTGATTACTAGCTGCTGCCCGCGACGTCGTCTGCGTGAAGCCTCTACAGCACTAAAAATACCTAAAGTGCCAGTGTCGCTATAGCATTATAAATAAACAACTTTTAAAATAGCATTATAATATAAGTTTTTTTCGCAAACGAAGCTAGTGAAGAGAGTTATATGGGAAGCCTGATGAGTTCAGTCATAAAATGTGACTGAAGGAAATAGAGAAAATAATACAGGAATACATTCCAGGACACAAAAGAGTAAAAATACGTATAAAGGTATCATACCTTACACGACTTCCCTATAAACTACGTTGTTACGGATACTGCCAGGAGCCAAAATTTAAAGAGAGTCAGGACTGGTGGCGCGGGAGCAAGTGACGTACAGTTGCCCGTGTGAGAAGCAACTCGTCCTGAGATTGACACCCGCTGCCCTCAGTGTCTGCCCCTGTGACTTATAGATGGTCATTGCGAAGCAAACACACACGGGGAACTGTACGCGCTTGAACTGGAACGGGAAGTTATGGGGTATGAGGGGAATGCGTGGTATAAATACTGCCTCGCTGACGCCACAACCCGTAAGAATTTCCGCCTCAATGGTGTGTCTGTGTGGAGCGAGATGACTTTGAGGCGGGTCCCGTCACAACTTCGAAGCATAATTGGGACACCGACCTTCAGTTTGATGGTATGCGCTGAAGTCCTCTTGCTGACAGGGAGTTCAGAAATTCCACGGAATAACGTGTGGCATCATCTTGCTCGACAACAGTGTTTATCGAGGTGTAGACCACTTCGTTCTTCTCAATTTCCGAGAGAATGCATTCGTTAATTGCTGCAGCCTGATCATTTTTTGGCGTCAAAATGGCCCGCTCACACACTCAAGAATTCTGCTGGTGCGACTGATGTCCCCGTACACACAGTGAATGAGTTTTTCTAAGCTGGACACCACTCTACCGAGAGACTCTTTAAGTACCACCTGTCTACCTCTCTCTTCTGGTAGAGTGCCTTCGTCAAGACTTAGAAGGACATCGGAGAATTCTTGAGCACGTGCATTGCCGCCGAGCCGAGCTCTCATATTAAAGGTCAAGCGCAGAGTACGAACTCGTGACCACAACGAAGATCGTTTCGAAGAAGCATTCATCTCGTCAGCCCTCGATCCCCGCGTCACTTCGGGAATTGTTTGCCGGAAATCGCCACTGAACAGAACTGTGACACCATCCATCAAATGTTAGTTCCTGCGGATGTCCTGCAGGGTTCTATCCACGACCTCAATTGCCTTCCTATTGGCCATCGTACACTCATCATCAGAGAGCAATCCTTGAGCACGTGTCCCTTATCGCTGTTACGTGACACACCACAAACAGGCGTTTCGGCGCTCTCTAAATCGATGGCAATTTTTAACATGGCATGTGCTGTCTTGCCTTCCGGAAGCAGTGTGGCAGCGATTCCTGACGACGCTACAGCAATAGCAATTTTGCCTTGGCTCCTGACCTCTGCAAGTACGCCAGTGGTAACAAATGTTTTTCCTGTTCCACCAGGAGCATCCAAGAAAAACATTTTACTCTGGTTTTGCCCAACGCTTTCAAAGACGGTATCATAAATTTGTTTTTTCTCTCAAGAGAACAAAGCGACATGGTAATTTCGTATGGTGGTTATTTCGCCCGGATCGTAATTTGTATCAGCGTTATACTCCCGATTTCCACGGTCTTGATGTGGTGATGATTGGAGAGCTGGTAACCCATATTCGATCAGTGGATTGCCGCCGATAGTAATGACCACATCTTGAAGTGAACTGAGACATGTGTTCAGCACGCGTTCATCAGTTACTTCGACTTCGTCTCTAGTAGCACGCCTCAAAGCTCGTAGAAAATCTTCAGACAGAAGATGGCGTTACTTCTCTCACAAAGCTACCGGGTTCGCGACTCCACAAAACACAAAGATGACGGCAAGTAGATGACGCATGTGGCTGGGACTGTCACTGACGCTTGCCTCCACGAGGGTGTCATCCCAATTAGGCAAAAGGCTGCGCGGTAAGTTGGATACTCCACGCCATCAAATGTCCTCAGAAAGGCGAAAGACGTTGGGCCTGGGACAGTGTGATGTAACAACCGCAGAAAATAGCATTCGCCACTATTCGGGTGCACGGTATAAACCCTACCCAATGCGGTGTCCTTGAAAATTCCCGGAAAACCTTACCTACACAGCACCTCCTCGTCGATGTCGGTTGAATACACCCCTTTGCTTGTCGTACGTGTAATATAAAGGCATCTCGTCATACGTAAGGGATTTCGCAAACTGTTCGACTTCACAGAGTCTGAGAAATGCCACCATGTAATACCTAACACCGCATTTTTTTTAAATTGTCTTTCTTAACTCTGCTCAAGATTTTGAGGGTTTTGTTGGAACTTTAATTTGTCAAAACGAACTATAATATGAAGAAAATGCACATTACCATCTATGAATTTTAAGAATAACTAACTACTCGCCAACATGATCAAATTTAAATGATTAATTTCCAAACACTGTTAACATAAACTTGATTTGATATTGATGAAATCTCATAGATGGCGCTGCTTTAAAATTGTGTTTATACTACTAATATTCATTAAACTATGTTTCTCTGCCCAAGTTACTTTAATGGCGTAGTTTTTATAGTGTAAAGCTAGATAATAGCATGACTTACTCAAAAACAACATTTAAATATGCGTCCTTATATTACACGCTGTCACAGAATGCGTAAGAAAAATAAAGATTCACAGCTCCTCCCCCGTAGGTGATAGCGTGATAATATGTAGCCTATATGTTGACCCGACCTCTTAGTAATATTCATGCAAAATTTGAAGTAAATCCATGCGGTACTTTTTGAGTTTATCCCGGACATACATACAGACAAACAGACAAACAGACAAACAGACAAACAGACAAAAATTCTAAAAACTACATTTTTGGCTTCGGTATCGATTGTAGATCACGCCCCAAGTATTCTTTTTAAAAAATATTCAATGTACAGTTTTGACTTTCCTACGATTTTATTATATGTATAGATGACAGGTAGTATAACAGAAATACTGGTTACATTAGTTTTTGTTGCTTTTATGAGGAACTATGGACTGAATTATTTCTAAACTGAAAAACTTAGGCAGGTTACAATAAATAAAAAGTTTACAGGTGCTCTCGGTCCAGACTGGATTAAATTGGTGATGATTTTTTTACATTTAGTGTAGGAATTTTTGAAATAATTACCGAGGCCCTGAAACGCAAAAGGTAGGATAAGTAAACTTACTAGATAAGTAAAGTAAAAAGCCGGTTTCAACCAATCAAAACACAACCTCTCGTCCCATCCTGAAATGGAAGAAGTCAAGAATAAATTTGCCTCATCAAACCTTCTTCTTCCTGCCCTTATCCCATTTTACTTGGGGTCGGCGAAACACGTTTTTTTCTTCCATTCTGTCCTGTCATCCGGCAAACTATCACTAACTCTTTTTTCTTTCATATCACTCCTCACACAATCCATCCATCTTTTCTTCGGCCTTCCTCTCCCTCTCCATCCATCTACATGTATACTCAGAACTCTTTTAGTAATTTGCGCTTCATCTCTCCTCTTCACATGACCATACCAAGACAACCGATTACCTTGCAATTTTCCAGTCATTGGCGCTACTTTCAAACTTCCTCTAATATACTCAATTCTCACTTTATCCACTCTCGTCACACCACACATCCATCTCAACATTCTCATCTCCGCTACATGCAATCTTTTTCATCCTTCTTTGTCACAGCCCAACATTCTGGTCAATACAGTATGACAAGTCCACCTCAATCCCCTCAAAAAATAAAATGCTCATTAATGTCACAAATAAAGCAATTTCTTCTTTCAATAGTGTTAAAACCGACAAAATTCTGAAGTGTCTTCAGAATACTGATGACTTTCCAAGACTTCTATTACCTACCTAGTTTTACAACACTGTCTTGTTCTCGTAAACCGCGATGAATGTAAGCTAATTTTCTTCCTCCTTAGTAGTTGCCTCATTAGTTAGGATCGTGACTCCTTAGTTCTTCATCAATTTCTGCCAAACGCTTTATGTAATACTGCGAACTTAAGTTTGTATAGAAAGTTTTGAGGCATCGATGCTTAAATACAGTTTAGGGTTGGTTAACATCTTTGAAGTAATGAGCGGAAGTCTTTGTTTTATATTTAGGTATTTAGCCATATACGTTGTTTCATATCTAGGTAAGTAGCTTGTATACAGTATACACGTAACCTGACAGGTTTGTCTGTCTATACAGTTACATCCGTCAGGTAAACTTGAGCTAAGGAGGAGGCCGATCGCATCAGGCAACGGCGCTCTCGCCGCCGCCGCCGGGATCCCGATCCCGATTTCCGGCCACCGTAGGCGAGGGCTTGCGGACAGTGAGCAATGGGTAGCTCGCTGTCCGTCTGTCCGGTAACTGTCCGGACCGAGCCCAAGTCATCGACAGCGCGCACTGTTCCCGCGCGCCTCGAGGAACAGCAGCAACAGCAGGGGCCCAGGTCAGTCAAAGCCCACTAGGGCCAGGGTTATCCGAAAGGGTACTTGAGCCCCGGTATGAAGGCTAAAAGGAACGGGATGGGCTTTTAGTCACTAAGAGTTTGCCACTATCTCCCGCTCCGCCCAAGAGCGGGGATGGTCATTGGATGGTTTTTTCCACCATAAAAAAAGGTAAGCTTGAGCTGAGTAGTGGATATACACGTAGCGATAAACCTGTACAAACTCTTAGTTGAAGCCATGGCTTCAGCAGCAGATGTCGACGCCGTTACGTTAATCGGTTTACTACTAGCTGACGCCTACGCAGGCGACAGCCACCACACGTACAGTTTTTTTTTCTATCATCATAAGAGCCTGTTTCATCACCTAAGATTAAGTTTTCGTTAAATTACTTGGCAGATATTAATTTCATAGAAATTTTATTCCATTTTAAATTTATTCCGGAAGTAGTGGCTATTCGTTCATTGAGAAACAGGCCATATATCAACTTTATTTATATTTTATGCACACAAGAGTACAGAGGCGGACTTAATGCCTTATGGCATTCTTTCTAGCTATGAAGAATTTTTTTTTTACATTAATGGCCATGCCAGCTTCAAATTTCAACCTAAAAATAAAACCAACTTTGTTCAAAATTACAACCACGCCGAATCCAGTAGGGTCAAAAACCTTTAAAATAACTTCGGAAGCTATCTGAACGATTCGTGGCAATGTACGAAAATTTAATTAAAATTGTTCTAATCTTCTGTAGAATGTTCAGGAATTCCCGTAACTTCACATTTATCTCTGATCTCTTCTTCTTGATCAGCATTTAAATTGGAAATCGAATTAAGTCCTGCATTGGAAACTGATACTATTGCATTTATACGAGATTTAAAAAAGTGAATGTTTACTTTTAAATATTGAGAAATGCAATTTTTAAAACGATATTTTATTTGTTGTGTTATTCAAATTGAATTCATAAATATTGAAATGTGCTAAAAAAAATAAACATTTAAGTATGTTTTTATATGAATTGAATCGCATTTCGATGGAACTACGACCTCTTTTCTAGGAAAAGATGTGAATTTTCGGTTCTAGAATATACCAATTTCTACACAACGTTTTCTTTCACCTTTTTCAGTTGCAGTTGTGCTGAAATAAATTACATGAAATAGTTCAATCTGTTTGAGTTTGATGTCCAACGATGAAGAAGTTTCTAAATCGGGGCCGTTACCATTGGATCACCAATGCTCTATAATTCTGGTTTTAAGTAAATTACATAGCATTCAATTTAGAGGAGTTATAAATAGGGCGCCGTCTCAAACCAGTCCTTGCGGTACGCGTCCAGATCATCCCGCCACCTCTTTCTAGGCTGACCTCGACGGCGCTTTACTTCAGTAGGGACCCACTGTGTGGCGATGCTCGCCCAGCGGTCCCTATGCAAGCGGCTGACATGACCCGCCCAGTCCCATTTGAGCCTGGCACTGGCAGCCTTTTTGCCTACGTCTATGATACCTGTTATGGAGCACAACGTGTCGTTTCGTATTCGGTCTGTTCTTTTTACGTCCAAAATGCTGCGCTCCATAGCTCTCTGGAAAACCCCAAGGCGAAACTTTTGTAGTTCGGTGAGAGACCAGGTCTGAGCACCGTAGGTTAGGATGGGCAGGATACACATGTCAATGAGCTTGAGACGGCGCAGGAGAAGAAAGTTTGGAAAGACTTGGGGGAGGCCTTTGCCCAGCAGTGGGGCAGCATAGTTCAAACATCGTTAATTCGTGGGTGTCTTAATACTGCCAATGTATAATAATTTTGAAAAGAAGACGAAACACGCAGCCTCCAATTGGTTAAAGAGAATGGTAAAGCTGAGTGACAACGATGATTCACTATTATCTTGACATGGATACACTACAGAATTTTAAGGGGACTTTGTCTCCATTGCCCTGGGTATCTTTAGGCGTCCCACAAGGTGGATTGATGACCTGGTGAGAGTTGCGTTAAGGCTATGAATGCAAGACGCACAGGACCGTTCATTCTGGTGACAAATGGGGGAGGCATATGTCCAACAGAGGCTGATGATGATGATAATAACATTGTAATTTTATATGTTAATTCCTAAATTAGGTTACGGTAAGGATTACTTAAGAATTGTTTAAAGAAACTCGATATGGGCTGACTATAAAATCTATAGTCATCTCCATAAGAAGAAACTTTTGCCGAACAACAAAATTTTGTAACAAACCACTGAGCAAACTAATGCTCATCTTGTTTCTTAACAAAGCCACATCATGTTTTGCTCAGAAACAATAGAATCAAACTGTTCCTAATCCGCTAATCCCGTCGTAACTCAAATGTATGTCAAACTAGCTTTTGCCAGCGATTTTGCCTGCGTGTATAAAATACGGTCTGTCATTCAAAACATTTTAGCAATTGGACCATTACTTTCAGAGGTTACCTTCTACAAGCAAAAAAACCGGCCAAGTGTGAGTTGAACTCGCGCACGAAATGGTCCGTAGTTTGAAGGGACGGGATGGGTTTTTTACATACATTTATATTATCATTCTGTTTTTTTAGTATTTGTTGTTATCGAGGCAACAAAAATACAACATCTGTGAAAATTTCAACTGCCTAACTACTAACCTGGTGACAGACAGACAAACAGACGGTCCCGGTTAGTAAAAGGGTCCCGTTGTACTTTTTGGGTACAGGACCATCAAAACAAAAAAAAAACTAATTTTACCTCTTAATAATATTAGTGTAAACAACATCGAAAACTAAACGGTGCGTTGAAATTTCTCCCCAAAACTTGACGGTAGCAAGAAAGGCTGTAAAAATAGACATAATCATAGAAATTCACCCATTTATACGTCAGTGCGCGCTCAATGTTACGAGCTTGGTCCCCAAGGTGTGCTGAGAATCCATATAAAGGTTATCTCTGTGTGAGATATTCGGGTCTTATGTGGCTGTATATTTTGAGTGCGTTGAAATGTGTATGTATCACTCTACCTTATCTTGGTATAGCGTTCCTGTATGCCAGAATGTACATAAAGCACTGAAATATTTCGGGTACTTTTCAGGTGCGACTTTTTTCTTCAAGAAGAAATTATTTTATCTGAGGTGTAATGCAAAACCCTCTGTATATGGTAAAGTTAATAACGTTAGAATTAAATAGAATTTTGATAAAAATTTATCCACTGAAAGAGACAATGAATGAAAAGAGCTGATTAGAGATCTTTTTTTTTTGTTTTCTGATAGCTGTTAAATAGGGAACTTTAAGTCAATAGTGAATAGGTTACTTTTAGGCAAGCGTGCTTCATCGTCGGCTACAGCAATGCTTACCATCAGGTGAGATCAAACGAGAGCATGCATAATAAAAAAGGTGGATGGTGGTAAAAGTTTTGATGGCACGCTTAGCGCAGAGGTTGAATGATTGGCTGCTGCGCTGCGGGTCACACGTTCGATCCCCGCACGGAACAATTATTTGTATAGCCTATAGATAGGTGTTCCAGGCCTGGGTGTCTTTTGTATTTGAGTTTAGAAGTTTGTGAGCCCTTTACAATTAGCCTTTATAATATGTTCCCACTGCTGGTAATCAGATCTTCTCTCCAGGAGTAGGGATAGATCGTAGTTCACCACGGAGGCCCATTTTGAGCTGGTGGATGTCACATATTTTCAAAGTTTTCGTTCTAGGACATGCCGGTTTCCTCACAATGATTTCCTTCACCGTCTTGAGAGTAGTAGTTGGTGATTAAATAATTTTCAGAGTAATTGTGCTTGGCCCGGTTTTATCCCACGACCTACAACTCGTAAATCAGGGCTGAAACCACTCGATCACCACTTCCCTCCTACTTAAGCCATAACACACAAAAATCAAAAACAAACATCATAGATCCCTTAAAAACAAGAGAGTATGTTCAGTGGCCACAAAAGCCACAGTTTATGTTTTAGTTCATTACGCTAAAACATCTCGATAATTAGAGATTGTCACGTCACAAGATCATTATTTAAGGGGAAGTAATTATCACGTCTCTTTCAGTCCGTCTCGCCAGTCAGGAAACGTCCAATGCAGCAAGCTTCTCTTTAATTGGAGAGTAATTGCCATAATCGGTGCGCTCAACAGGCTAGCTGTGCTGTTATTAGGTTACTTAGTGAAGAGGAAACACTAAGAAATTTATAAACCTTTATTTGAGAATTATTATTATTATATTTAGTTTATACTGCCCCACTGCTGGGCAAAGGCCTCCATCTATTTCTTCTATTGTTTCCGGATCTAAGCCACGTCTTACTAATTCCTAAAGAAAACATCTAAGTCGTCCACTTTAAAAAAAAAAAGTAACCATTGAGTTTTTTGCCAGTCCTTCTCTCTAGGAAACAACCAATTTGGAACCATACACTAGCTTCTGATGTTTAAAAGTACCTTGTATGTAAAATAAAAAAAAAAATTGAATTGAATGGTCCCGCCATCTCCTTGCTCGGCCGCGACCCCGTCGTTCGATTTCATGGCACCAACTTTTTGTTTTACTGGCCCACTGCTCGATCGGCATGTGACAGGCATATCCAGCCCAGTCCCACAGAGTATTGAGTACAAGGAAATGTTGTAAACTAAATCGTACCCGTATAGTTAGACTAGACTGGCCTGTTAGTCTACTGGTTAGTGGCCCTGACTGCTATGAAGGAAGTAGGATTCCCACCCAGGACAAATATTTGTATGGTGAACAAGATTATTTGCTCTGTGTCTAGGTATAATTTATCTATAATATGTATAAAAAAATTAGAAACATATAAGTATGTTTATCAGTTGTCTAGTACTTAAAACACAAGATGCTCTGCTTAGCTTAGCGGCGTTTTGTTATAGTTGTGGAATATTATTATTATAATGCTCTCTCTGTATCTATGACTAACAGAAAACTCAACTTTGAGTTAAGCTTGTCTATGTACATGAATTCTAATAATACTGTATGTTCTAACTTGTTTTGGTGTACAATAAATAACTAAAGTTGGCGTACATAAAGTTTGTTTTCATAAGACTTTATTTTGGTAGAGGTTTCGCTTAAGGTTACAAAATATTTTACGGAAACTAACAAGAAGTATTCTATGTTTTGGTCTACTTTTTTATCATTATTATGTAAAGGCTATCATTTTCTGACTACTCTCCAACCTGACGGTAACCAATGATGTAGTTGACGATGGAGCTTGCTTGCCTAGATGTAATCTTAACGATTCTTTTACAAAACGAGATTTTTGTGTTCGTTTTGCAGCTATCAGGAAAAACACAGATTCCGAATTTCACCTCTTAGCTTTTTTTATGGTGGGAATAATCATCCAATGACAATCCCCGCTCTTGAGCGGAGCGGGAGTTACTGTCAGACTCTTACTGACTAAAAGACCTACCCCGTTCCTTCTAGCCTTCATAGCGGGGCTCGAGATCCCTTTTGGATAACCCTGTGGATATAGGCTTCGACCCGGCTGGGTCCCTGCTGTTGCTGACAACTCCTTGAGGCGCGCGGGAACAGTGCGCGCCGTCGACGACTTGGGCTTGGTCCGGACAGTTACCGGACGATCACCCCTTAGCTGTACGCACGATGAATGTGTTCCTAAGACATTTTGTTCGTATTGGTGGGATGTCTTAATGTAATCTTGTAAACGGGCAAGCGTCCCTTTTAAGTCTATAACATTATTAGTAGCTGTAGACCGCTATAAAAACTTTCCGATTTTGAAAATAAAGTTTTTGTTATTTATGTCACTTTAATTTCAATGAAAAAAGACTTCAATCTTGGTGCAGTTTAACAGTTTACATGATGACGGGGGTATGACCGACCATGCTAACAGATAAACAGAATATTTTTATGACAGTCTTCCCCTTACAACGATTTATGTACTATCAATAACAAATCAACAGTATCGCCATTGGGCATGATCATTGCTTATAAATTTTTATCCCTCTCATATCCCTAATTTTTTATGAGAATAAATCAACGCTATCTCCTTTAGACATGATCATTGCTGTTAATTTTTATACCTCTCATATACTTTATTGCTATCGAGAACAAATCACCGCTATCTCCATTAGGCATTATCACCGATTTAAAGTTTTTCTCTCCTCCATTCCCATTTACCTTGATATCATCTACCACATTTCCTGAAGCACTGACATTAACTCCACCAAAATTACCGTCCACATTACCATCAGCAGGTGCGTCCATTAACATATACCCTACCTCAAAGTGTACAAGTACATTTGAAGTTCTCTTCTGGGAAAGCCTAGCCACTTACGCTTCTATAGGCCTTACTCCTCTCCCGTCTTTATTATAAAAGTTGTGCTCGTTCAACAAACACTGTATTACACATCGCTGTAATATACCGCCTTTATGAGCTTGGTAAGGACCAGGTTATGTTGTTAGCGTGGTTTTAATGGAAATTTTATTTATGGGCAAACATTTTGGTAGGACGAAATTATGAACGGTTACATTTTACCTTGAAATTAGTGGATATAATACACTTGAAACTAGCGGTATGAGCTTAATGGTGTGTATGGAAGTCGTTATGTTGGGTAGTGTCACATAAAACTGAAAATTTAATTAGAAGATTACATAGCTGATACAAAAAACAAATTTTCTTACAATATCGCAAATACATTTTGGAAATATATGGTTATTTATTTTTATCAAGCACTAGCTTTTACCTACGGCTTCGCCCGCGTACTTAAAGTGTAGTGTAATATATGTCTCTCAGGAATAAAGCTGCTTTCAATCGGTGAAAAAAAAATTGCTACCGGACCAGCACTTCACCGGACCAGTACTTCCAAAGATAAAACAAACTAAACCTCTTTATAATATTAGTATAGATTGTCATAACTTTCCCGGTACTAAAATTATATTGATTTAACTACATTTACATCTGCACTAATATTATAAAGATGTAAAGTTGTTTTTTCTTTTTTTGTTTGTAGGAGGTAATTTCTGAAAGTACTGGCCAGATGCTAAAATTTTTTTCTCTGCTAGAAAGCGGCTTTATTCCTGAGTGACATATGCTATATTTTTATGTACGCGAGTGAAGTCGTGGACAAAAACTAGTTTCAAGTTTAAAATAAACCATTTATATGTAGTAAAAAAAAAATGCGATTTGCATATTTCAAAGCGTAGAATCTCTATGGAGAAGAATGTGCTCCAAACGACATTATGTATTAGTGACAAGAAAGAATTCTCTAAAATGTACATTTAACTAAAAGCATTTGAATCCGCACGAGCTATCATGATTGTGTTTCTTGCTTATACAGACCTTTTGCCCATTTCCTTGATTAGCTACTTCTATATCTCTTAAATTATTTTTAGGGTAGCGTTCATCAGAAAAGTCGTTTATGAAAAAGAGTCTTTTATCAAAAAGATTTTCTATTAGTACTCAGATTGCCTAATGGGTTTTGCAGGGAAAAGAATATATTCTAGACCTTTATATAAACGTGAGCGTCGCTATGGACAGCTTCGTAATTGAATAAGTATACCTTTACGTGCAGCACTTTACCTGGGTCATGTTCTACGGCTTTAAATAGCACTTTGAACTCAAAATGTGCGACATTTTCAGGAAAAATGTTCTGATTTGTATAGCTAGTACATTACATCAGTTTTTTTTTTAATATATATAAATATTTTTTATATTCCACAACTATTACACAACGCCGCCCAGTCTCAAGCTAAGTTATTATGGAAACCTACACAGGTGCGTGATCAAATAAAAAATGAAGATATCTACAGGAGAACTAAGGTGGCGGACATAGCACAAAGAATTGTCAAACTTAAGTGGCAATAGGCAGGGCACATTGCTCGCAGATGGCCGTTGGAGCCGAAAGGTTCTGGATTGGCGACCGCGTACCGGAAGACGTAGCGCTGGAAAGCCTCCTACAAGGTGGACCGATGACCTGGTGAAGGTGGCGGGAAACCGATGGATGCGAGACGCACAGGAACATTCGTTGTGGCTACGCTTGGGGGAGGTCTATGTCCAACAGTGGACGTTTATCAGCTGAAATGATGATAGGTGTGCAAAATACACGCTCCGATTTACCTACACACCATAACTATCTAGAATAGAATAAAATATAAAAACTTTTTTTCGGTACAGACACAGCACAACGGTTATATTTATACACAAAGTAAATAAAAATAAAAGTACAAAGTACGCCGAGCGTGCCCGCACCGAAAGGGTGACCACCTCAGCATTTGCTAGACGTTAGACACCCAGCGCTGGTTTTCAGTTGGCACCCCGCAGTGACGCACGGATTAGGGTAAAGCATATATATATATACTCATAAGTGTAATTGAAACAGATATTGATGTACCTAGTTTAACTCTACAGGCAAACCGGTCAGGTATACTCCAGCGTGTATAGTAGACATGAAACATACACAATTTTATACAATTTGCATAAGATTGTTTAGAAATTACTCTAAGAATAAGAAACTGGTTAGCAATGAGATCCAAACTTGCCTAAACCTATATCTTGGTCACCCGATAAATTACGAGTAGCAAATGATGAGTTAGCAAAATGATGTAACTCGTTGGCGCTACGTACAAATTTCGACATAATATAAAATACAGAACAAAAAATATGTGACCTGGGCAAAAATATTAAACAAAGAACTAATTATACTACCTATTCACAACGGTAGTGCAAAGGAGCAGTTAAGTATATAAATGTGAAGTGTGAGAGAGTGTGGTGTGTTTGTGTCTGTCAGTTTTAATTTGTGCAATAAAGTAAGGTAATATGTTTTTATTTGTATTTTTTCTCCTCGAAGGAAGGTTATTTTGTGTTTCTTATTGCAAAGCTGTTTCAACAAACTATATCAGTTCCAAAAGTCTTTTTACCACTTAGAAACACTGCTTGTTCATTCCATCCCATTTCATCAATCGTTGCTTCAAGAACTCAGCCTCATTTATCGTCATCCTAGTGATTGTCAGATACAACTTCTGCATTCATCGTAAGTGGGTCAAACATTTATAAGACACTCAACAAATATAGGGAATTCTTCAACCATTCCTTTTTATTCGTCCCTGACCTAAACTTCGGTATAATAAATCATTGTTTTGTCTAACTTTTGGGGTACACGAATGCATAATTTCTCCATCAGTAATCCTCGTTTGACAAGCAATATTATGCATTCGGATGTATGGCACGCAAAACCAAAATAGCTTTGCCCTCCTCTATTGTATGTTTCGTCGAATAATCCATTGAAGAGGTACTGAAAATAAATGGGCATTCAATGTTCCAGCTGCTTATCAGCGAAGCAAAGTTATACCGGTATTTAAGTAAAGATAAGATAAAGATAGTTTAGTAAGCAGTACGAAAACATAGTTTGCAAAGTATGGTGTTAAATAAAAAAAAGTCCTAACACTAATATTATAAAAGAGGTAAATTTTGTGTTTTTTTTATTGTAGGAGGTCACCTCTGAAAATATTGGTACGAATGCAATTTTTTTTTCACCTAAAGAAAGCTGCTTTATTCTTGAATGGCATATTATTGGCTAATAATGGCTATATCATTTCAATGTATGCGGGCGAGCCTGAGGGCAAAAGGTAGTAAACTTTTTTTTTGTCAACTTAATTTTACAGGTTACATAGGGAACAGGTAGGTGACCACAAAAGAACAATTTTGTGGCGCAGTTATTAATGCCCAATTTAACACTCATGGACACTGTTACATTATCAGAACAAAAATTAAATTGAAAGTGACACAGGAATGAAAATAATATTTAAATAAATCCTAACTAATATTATAAATGTGAAAGTGTGGATGTTTGAATGTTTGGATGTTTGTTACTTAATCACGCAAAAACGGCTGAACGGATTTGGATGAAATTTCGCATGTATAGCCTTTGACATGGAAAAGAACATAGGTTATCTTTTATCCCGATTTCTTAAGTACCTAATGCCATGCGGGCGAAGCCGCGGGCAAAAGCTAGTATATAATATTTACATAATAATATTACTTACTTAAGTATGTTGTATGTGGAGATGAAGTGTGTATTTTTATGTGTGAGTAGATATTGCTGGATTCTAGACTATAAAAATTAATGAAGCAGAAATAATAGTAATATTTCATCGTTTATTCTTTATTCTATTCTTATATTTAAAGTGAATCGAATGAAAATATTTACAGTTTTATACAGCCATTTTTTTTTTGGTCCAATCTATGTGACCTTAATCCAGTTACGTAGAATTTGATAATGTCACATTTACATTAATTAGAACTTCTTGCGTTATTTGGTTGATCAGGGTCAAACAAATGTGCCATGGTAAGTAAAAAAACCCGAAGTGTAAAGTAAATCCAGAAAAACCGAAATTACCCAAAACTAAAAATACCCGTAACCAAAAAATTTATGACCAGCCAGAGGTATCAGAATTCTCTCCACAAATTACTCAAAACCATGCATAAAGTCTATTGTTACATCAAAAATGCCAGCTATGCAGCCAAAACGTTTATCAGTACCTTTCGAATCGCATGTATCAAACACGGTATGTGTGTTTTAGCGACTTTTTTTGCTGTTATTCATGTTTACCGACCCGGCGTGAAAGTCAATATAAATACATTGACACCTCTGAACTTTTTAGAGAATTTGTGAAAATAGAATTTAACCCAACAAACAGAGAGCAGTGGTGGCCGAGTGGTAACGGCCCCGACTTACGAGTTCTAGGTCGCGGGTTCAAACCCAGGCAGGCGCATTACTTTGTATAATTTATTTCGTCACCATAGCTCTCAAAACGATGAAGTAAAACATCGTGAGGAAACTAGCATGTCCTAGAACCAAAAATTTGAAGACATGTGACATTCACCAACCCGCACTGGGCCCTCGTGGTAGACTACGGCCCATCCCCTCTTCTAGAGAGGAGGCCTAAATCCTAGCAGTGGAAACATTAAAACGGCTGATGAAAATGTTGAGAATTTAACAATTTTGAAAGACTAAAATGCCAGATAAATTAAATAAATGTTTTTGTAATTAATCTAGTTTCTCCTGTTAATTAATATATTTTCATTTCTGATGCAATCACGCACGGAAACTCTGAGCGTAGGACCATTTCACTTTGGGACCGATTGTGGACCGATGACCTGATGAGAGTCATGGGAATCTGATGAATGCAAGCCGCACAGGACCGGTCGTTATGGTGACACTTAAGAGAGTCCTATGTCCAATAGTGGGCGTCTTGCGGCTGATAATGATGAAAAAGAAACTAGATCCTGCTCACAATTTTGTTCATTTGGGAAAGGACCGTGTGACTAGAAAAGTATTTCGAGTCCCCTCCAATAATATGGTCAATCGTTATTTATGCTAAGTTCCAGATTACTCTGTTGAAGATTCTTTTATTTATAAACTCGCACTTGACCACTATCTCACTTGATGGTAGACAGCCCTAACTTATTTAATTTTAGAAGAACTCGAGAAAGGGTGCAGATATAAATACAAATCTAATAGCTATACCAAAGGTCAGACATTTGAGACAGTTGAGTTTTCGTCATGTCTTAACAAAGAGATATAAATTAATTACAAAAGAACAATTCAATTAAGTAAGCACACTAAAAGATACAAATGGAAAGGAAAATGCAATCCGTAAAATTAACAATTAGTAGCTCCTTTGAGCTAGTACTGTAGTGATTAATGAATACAGCATAAGTACGTACTAAGTAGAGTAGTTAACAATTAAAACGGAAATATAAATCATCTTCAGACTAAAGTAGCCGTTTCTGACAGAACCAGTGTGATGAGGTCTCTTATTTAAAGTAAGATATATGTGGATTCAAGTCCAAGTTAAATCTAAATGTAGTTTGTAAAATTTGGAATGTTTAATCTTTATATAAATCTTGTTGGCATATGGTTAGTCAGGCGTATTGCTTGCGAAACAGATGGTTCATAGAGCCGAAAGTTTTTGGAGTAGTGACCGCGTACTGGAAAACACTGCGTTGAAGGGTCTCCTACAATGTGGACGTATAATCAGGTGAGGGACATAGGAATCCAATGGATACCAGCCGTAGAGAACTTAGGGGAAGCCTATGTCCAGTTGATGAGGTTTTTGATGATGATAATAGGTATCAAATTCTAGGAATCCGTTCTTAGTATGAACTAATAGGTAGGGTAAAGAACGACAAAATTACGCTAGAAAATTTGAGTTACTGGAAAAAATGAAATAACTTCACCAGCAAATTGTTTCCCCATACAAAGAACACTTTGTTCAACTCTTTCGGGAGTTTGAACGTGAGCTGTTTACCAAAAAAACCAATATTGCAAGTAAACAATTAACTGTTTCTATTAGGAACTATTGATTAGCCCGCTTGTCGCTACTTTTCTGACCTTGTGACGGTTCCATTGCTCAGAAAACTTTGGGGTCCCTCTCGAGAAAAACGCTAATATGTATTCAAAGTGCGTTTTGCGGTTACCTTTCACTTGACCGACCAAAAACGTTACCACTTCGTTTGATGGCTCTTGTGTTCGAGTTTCAACCTTGAAAGTTAAAGGCAGGTGTTTCTTACAAGTGTTCTTCGGGTTTCTTTGAAAATATACATATATGTGTAGGTTTAACGTAAAAACGTCTTACTTTGAAGGAACCACATGCTCAAAATATAAATGCTCTGTGATAATTCCCTGAGGCTTTTACACACAAAGTTCCATTCTTTGAACGATGACAATTAATATAAATATAAAGTATATGCGAGTCTACGAGAAAACTAAAGTTATATATAGCCCAAAAAATCGCCAAAGTAGCAATAGGTAGGGCGCATTGCTCGCAGAAAGATGATTGATGGGGCCGAAAGGTTTCTTTTTTAATGTTGGTAGGTTCGTGTTTGACCGCTATCTCATCTGTTTTTCTGGAGTGGCGACCACATACCGGAAGACGTAGCGTTGCAAGACCTTTCAACGCTACGTCTTCGCATAGGAGACCTCCTATGAGGACAGTGGACCGACGATCTGGTAAGGGTCACAAAAATCCGATGAATGCGATATAGATACATAAGTCGAGTCATTGTGGCAATACTTGGGGGAGGCCTATGTCTAGCAGTGAACGTCTTTCGGCTGAAATGATGATGGTGATGATGATGTACGAGATGTATTTTGGTAGTATATATCAATCTTATTATCTACTCGTACTTACATGTTGAACATTTTGCCAATGATTTTCGCTTGTACAGTGTCAATTCATCTATTACTTGTTCCTGCCAGGGGCTTCACAAAAAAAATATCTCAAGGGAACATACTTTTGGGATACAGAGTGTCATCGTTCTAACCTAGGTCTATCCATGTACCAAATATAATATAAGACCGATCATTTTGAGTGTGTAGGTTAACAACCATAGGTTGGCATAATGGTTTAGCGATGGATATTAGGTCTACAATATTTTCAATTATTATTATTCCGGGTTTGAATAACTTGTGTATGTGGGTTTATATGTTTGTGAACGCACTACAGACTACGATAATTCAGGACGATACCTAATGCTAAAAAACCACATTAAAAAAAAATACACTAAAACATATATGAATTTTGCCTTTGATATAATAATCTTTGAAAGATATGACATACCATTATTTTATTTGTGAGTAATTGATAGACTGTACCTACTTAAATAAAAACAAAGTTTGATATTAATATTATTTTATTTCTTTGACATTGTATTTTCATATTTTTTCAACGGAAAATTTCAATTGTTTGTGACAGATTAATTTAGGTTCTATCAAGGCACGCTATGTTTTGAGTGACGACTTTTCAAGAGCTTACAAAATATTTAAATTAATATAAATAGAAAGAAATTACAGACCAAATCCTTAATCAAATTATTTCAAAGTACCTATTTTACTTAGAAAAGAACCTTCTACTGAAATCCCTACTTTCATTATAATTAAATTACCACTCAAGGAGAGAAAACTTCCAGCGTTTGTCAAACACTTTTATGTCAAAAGTTTTGTGAATAGTAAAATCTCTTAGCAATAAAATCAGATCCAATCTAATGAATCTTTTTAATACTATTGGAAAACAAACAATAAGAGGCATAAAAGAAAATTTGGAGGCTGTTCTGTTTTGCAGTATTTTTACCCATTTTACAATACAAATAAAAATGGTTACTGAAGATGTTTTGGGGTTAAAAGAAACAACAAATATTTGCCGTAATAATATGAAAACGTGCGCTGTTAATACTGAATTTGTTACTTTATTAACTTTGCCCACAATATTATACAGGGATATGTTCATGAAATGAGGAGAAGTATAAGGTATTGCCATAAAAAAGTTTGTTTCATTTTGCGATATCACGTTCCTATCTAAAATCTCAATTTGTAGAACTGTCTTTATTTTAACAAAGAAATGTTTTCAATGTAATGTTATTTGTATGTATTTTATTATAACTAACAGTGTCGACGGTTTTTGATTGCATTATCCACCATTTCCATTTCACTTTCTTTGATCATACAAAAGACTTCCTTTAACTGCCATATATGTGTAATATACCCAATAATATTATCAACATGGTAAGCGTATTCTATTGTTGACTACATCGTCGCTTTCCATCGAGTGAGAAAATGTAACTCTCTAAAATAATAAAAAAACAAAAACAAATTAAAAAAACTCGACATTATCATCAAATCAATTTCGACAGTTAATTTACATTAAAAAAAATACTTCACTTATTATAATCACAGCAAATACATAACAATAATATTTAAAAAAAAAACTCTTACCTAATTATAACCCAACGGTAAAAAATAATTATTATTTTTTAAATATGTAATTTTTCAAGCAGTTCGATGCACTGCATATGAACTTAATTAATTACAAATAATTATCTTTGGCTAAACCACGTGCTATATATGTATATCTCAAGGGTTCCAACACCAAACCAATCCAATTCTACACCATATCATCACCAAATCTCTGCATTAAAGTCTGCAGGCGATTCCAGGATTCTTACTAATGTAACAGGCTTAGCTGGAAGCCACACACGACGGCCACTTGACCTAATAGTCTTACACTAAGCCTAGGCTTTGAAGGAAGTACTAATATCTAGCCATCTAAACGCATTACGTTGAGGATGCGAATGCAAAAAGGTTTTTCCTTCAGCATTTTATTTGTGAGGTTTTTTCCTTTGAAGGCGATTTCTGCAAAAGGTTGTGAAGGATATTCTCGTTAGCTTGAAGTTTTGTCGTCTTTTTCAGGAAAGGAGTTGGCTGTTTTATTTATTATTATGTTTAGTGGTTCATGTATGTTGTGTTCTTTATATTATTTTTTTGCATGCTAAAAATTCGTACAAGCCATAAAATTATGTACTCGTAGAATTTAATCTGAATCAATAATAGTTCTATTTATTGTTTTTACAAACATTGATTTAAGGATAATTTTAAAAACTAGCACCGATTTATTCAATAGTATTAACAGAGTAATGCGTATTCTCAATTATAAGTTTAATTAAATTTAAACAACCCTAAAAGATAAGTTATGGATACCATCGATGGACATGACAAAACTCTTCAAAGAAATATATATAGTAGGTATATATATAATATACCTTTCGATAGCTTTACTTATGACCAGTTATTTTTAAAAACTAAACTAAACAACACAGTACAATATGACACAGTTGTAAACCCAACTGTTAACATCCGATTGTAGCAGAAACTCTATTAATAGGCTTACGCTGCTTACCCTTGTATAATCACATTATAGCCACTGTAATACTATCTATTTTCTGTTATAGGGTGCGTAGTATTGTTAAATTGAATTAATTAGGTGGAATAAGGTGATTAGTTTTGTGGCTAACTTAAAGTATATTGAAATGTCAAAATGCCATTATATTTCAACAATGTTTGAAATATACTTTTCTTTTCACTGCCATTCATAGTTTATTAATTTCTGATGCTTTAAATTTGAACAAATTCAATTTTAATCTTGTTTTTTTTTTTAATTTGTCGAAACAAAATGATTCAATTGATATTATTGAAACATTGTTATTATTTGATCTCTTATCATCTCTGCCTTTATCAAGCTTACAACCTTAAAATGTGTTACGTTTTCTGTAGTTTACACCACTGTATTATGTAATAACATTTATTTAATTTAATGGTCTGACCTTTCCATATCTCTCAATGACCTTTTGACCCCGATAACTCTAACCCAAAACTACAGAATTTTAATTAAAGAGCAAACCACATTGACAATGGTATAGTGAGTGAACACTATCTCAATCCAATTGTCTACCTGAGATCATAGACAAACAAAAATAGACCCTAAACGTAGAAAGAAACTATATGATTTCCGTTTGACATAGTCGTTTAAAATATAGGAATCATAAAAACAGGGTAAATGAGATGTGAACTGTACGATTTAAGTCAGGCAATTTGGCAAAATGGCTGCCGCAATGTGAAAGGGTTCCGTTTGACGTTCAATATAATTGGCGACGGATGCGGCATACCATCAATAAAATAAATCAAAGTACCTTTTGATTTGGTTGTTTGTCAGCTAGCCAAAGTGTCACAGTTTCACGTAATTTGATTCAGAGAGAATTGAAACCAATAAAATTATTTTTGTGAATGGTTGGACGAGATATAACAGAATGCTATTTTATTCGGATATTTTTTATTCACCACAAGGAATTCTATTCATAGTTGATACGGATTTAAAAATAATCAACGCAAAAAACTACTTGGGTACATAGGTGCAATAATCTAATTTTATTTTTGCTAAAACTGCTTCACTGGGCCTCAAGTCTGCTATTACAATAGTGTCAGAATGGTCTATCATTGGTGTCATAATTGTCGATTTTGACAAGTTTGGTAATCTACTAATATAATGGCGTCATTATGACTTTCCAATGGTTAACCATTTAACCACTGACACTCCATTGAAAGAAGTGACATAAAATGGTAATCTCGTACATATTGACAAATGAATATTTGAAGTTTGCGGTAATCTACTAAAACTTTGACAGTTTATTTGATCAGTGTTTTACCATTAGAAAGTTATTGTGCAGTTATTGGTTTTAATATACTCGAAATTATCATGCTACCACAATTCTATTACAAGACCATTGACCGATCAGTGATCGGTCACTATGAATTAGCAGATTACAAACTTTTAGCAAAATGACAATTGGATCGTGTTGGAATGACGAATTTATGAAAATAGCAGACTTGGGGCCTTGGTCTCGTGGTCGCAAATGCGACTGTCGGGTGTTCTTTTATTATAAGGAAAATCTTAAAATGAATTCTCGGCAAAGAGTGTCAAACTTTTACTTATAAAAATCCATAGTGTTTCTTTATTTCCCCTTTTTACAAGAGCTTTTAGCCTTCGAACAATCCACAGCCCAGGCAGGCATCGCCCCTAACTGGCCCTGTCAATTTAACTGACATCTCGAGCAAACGATTCCCAGGTCGAGTCAGTTTAAAGAAACCGTGTTAGTAGAAGTAAACCGAGCCTACATAAAAGGTTTACCACCTGACAACAAGAGAGTCGTGTGAAAAGAATTTCTACATAAGTATGGCTCTTGAGAAATCAAACAAATAAATGGCTTATTGTTGGAAAACCAGAATACTATGAAGCAAGAATCCACAAAAAATAAAAGTAAGAAGAAACGTTGGCTCAAGAGCAATGGAAAGGGCTATGCTTGGAGTTTCCTTGTGTGATCACATCAGAAATGAAAACATCCGCAGGAGAACCAAGGTTACAGATATAACCCAAAGAATCACCAAACTTAAGTGGCAGTAAGCAGGGCACATTACTTGCAGACCAGATGTTCAATGGGGACGAAATATTCTGAAATGGTAACCACGTACCGGAGGTCGCAGTGTTGGATGGCTTCCCACAAGGTAGACCGATGACCTGGCGAAGATTGCAGGAATCCGATGGATGTGAGACGCACAGGACAGGTTGAGGCCTAAATAGGCCTAACAGTCTTTTGGCTGTGATGATGATGATCATGATGATAAACAACGTTGGTAAGACCAGTACCTGATCTCTTCGCGGTCGTATTAGACTTCCGTCTCTCCAGACTAAGAAAATAAAGTAACAGAGAGTAGCCCTGTGTTTGTGGGCATACTTTTGTACTATAATATCTCCTGCGTACTTGACTAATCCCTGTTGAGTTTAGGGATCACAATTTGGTCAGGAGAATTACATACTAATCTAAAATTATAGAGGTTAAATTGTTCGTTTATATTTTTTTGTTAAAAGAAGCTTTTTTTTTTCCTAAGAATGGAAATCTTCTGCCGCTCTGGCGAAAACAGGAGGGCGTGTCAGACTTTTACTGACTAAACCCACACTTGTATCCTTCAGTTTCCCTTTGCGTTCTAGAACTACGGATTTCCTTTTCAGAAATTCCCCGCGGTCCTAGCTAACGGGTATCGGCCCTGCTGGGCCCCTACTGTTTGCTGGCACCTCTTTGAAAAGCGCGTGGATCACTACGCGCGGTTGACGACTGGGCTCATCCATAATATGACCTTTACAAGCGTTGCTTAACCTTGAAGATCTAAATAAATAACTGTTAATATTTTAGCTGTGAGCTCCTATGAACTAAATTTTATTGTTGTGAAAAAGCACACACACAGCACACAGTGGCTGAGGATCGTAAGCTACTTATTATCCCCAGCAAAATCTAAGTATCAAGAAACAAGTGCAGCTTCTAATAATAATAGTTTGTTACCACAGCTGTGCCACTAATTCAGATGTGAAACGCTATTGCAAACGTACACTGGGTCGCTAAACATTTTCAGTACTCATTTGCCGACTAATTGGCAGATTGTTAGTTCACCCAGTTTTGTAGGTTTTGCTCTCTCCGTACCACGGCATTGCAATAACGCCTCTCGCCCACGACGACGTTTTATAGCGATGCTGGTGCGCGTTTTGTATCGCTACTACTGCGTTAACGTCCACGCACACGGGCCACAAAAAAAAAAATTAGAAGCGGCCGCAATAACAGCTGAAGCGCGCGACAGCTTGTGTCCGGAGAAGCTTGAAGCGGCTTCAAGTGTTTTTTTGCAGCGGCACCGCTGCACGCGAGCCACGAAAAGAAGCTTGAAGCGGCTTTTTTGTGGCCCGTGTACGGGGACACTTAGTCGCATTTTCGCAACTGCTTTGGGAAAAATGCCAACGCTCTACTAACGCGCTACAGCATCGCGACTGTATCGATGCAAACGCACGACAGCATCGCTACAAAAAGTCACCGTGGGTAGTTATTAGGTAGGAGTTTAAAATACTTACTGCTGACAAGGAAAAACGAAAAGGGTTTCATGATATATTATATGGATTAATAAACCAAAAAGAGGTTGATGGTACTTTTTTTATAATGAAGCGGGAGTGATGGTACTTTTACTGAACAAATCCACACCTATGTTTCTTCTTTGCTCTTGCGTTTCAGGACCACAGGTTTCTCTTTCCGAAATCAATGGACACAGTAGGTTTAAGCCCCGGCCTCTACCTACAGTTTAACTGATATCTTTTTGAGGCAAGCGTGCAACCGTTGATGACTCGAGCTCGGACCGAATGGTTACCAGACGGCCGAACGGCGAAATACCCATTGCTTGTCATTCACGAATCCATGTGGGTGGTATAAGAAATAATTCAGTTCAGACTGCCAGGCGACCCAGTCAAGGGTAGAACCGTAGAGTGGAAAAACATCAAAAACTGCTGTTCTCAATTCCAGTTTTTCTATGTTTTCGCCAAATATTAACACTGCATTTAAATAACATTTTCTGTAGGCAGTCTACTTGAATCTGTAAAAATCTAATGAAGAATTTCTTAGATGACGATAGAACTTTTCAATAAATGATAGTAGATCTTAACTCATCACGCCAGTGTGCAGATGTATAAACTTCACCCTCATTTCACCAATGTTCAAATGTCATGTTATTGGGGTTGTTAATTTGGGCATATCTTTTTGTTTATGGAGCGATTTTGATGATCCCTTTTGTGTTGGGTTACAGTATAACTCCGTCCAATTATTTATATTTCATTTACATTGGACCTTGAACTTCGAAGATACCAGTATTCTCCTTCAATCCAAGAAATTGTAACAACAAAGTGATTACATTTTATTATTAGATTCATTTCAATCCCAAGGCATTATTATTTCAATACGTATTTTATCAGAGATTGTGCTCTCTATTTAGTTTTTTTTTTTTTAAAGCAGTGTTTTTAGTATTGTTGTTTATTTTGTAATTTAGTTTGTTTTTGTAAAATAATTTGTAAAAATAATTTATAAAATAATTTCTAAAATAATTTATAAAATAATTTATAAAATAATTTGTAAAAATAAATTGTAAAAATAATTTTTAAAAATAATTTATAGAAATAACTTATAAAATCGTTTGTATAAATAAAAATATTTTTACACACTGCACTACACTGTGTCATTGATTTTCCCAACCCTTTCTAGCCTTATTTGCAAACAGCGCTATGAAACATGATCTGTTAGCATATAAAGTGTTGTTGGATGAGAGGAGTACTACTCATCCAACAACATAATCTTTTACTAAACGACGTCTCTGGTAAATGCATAGTTGGTTAAATGTAGATGAAAGTTCCACAAACGATTGCATAAATATTTGACTTGGTTTATGCGTTGCTAACGAGTTAAGTGGCAAAGTTTCATTTAGTACTAAAACATTCTGCTCAAAATGATATTTGACGTGATGTACTGCTTGGCGTTCTACGAATGTTATGCTTTTGTTAACTAGATTTTGCGCTAGTTTTAGTTATATTATCATTATATTATGTATGTTAAACGCACACGTTGGAAGGCAAGGTGAACCGATGACCTGGTGAACGTTGGGGGAAACCGATGGATGCGAGACGCACAGGATCGTTTATTGTGACGACACTTGGAGGAGGCCTATGTCCAACTGTCGACGTATATCATGATGATGATGATGTTAAACACGATCATTGCTCAAAACTCTCGTTTACAATTTCTTTTTTTTGTTTAAATATACATTTCCTGAGAATAGATATTATTCTTGTGTCGTGGGTGCATCCAATGACATGTAAATTCAAATACATAAAACACAGACCAGGAACTACTCTCTATAAACCAAAAAATATTTGTTCCTTGCGGGAATCGAATCTGCGACACAGAGTGCAGCAGACAATCGCTTTTAAGCACTGCGCTTACCCTATCTTCAATCACGTCTATAATACTCATACCTATATTACTTTCAGTCCCTTTTCTGGTTTCTTTAGAAATCGAAAGGCGCTGAAAAACAAACAAAGAAAATAAAATAACATTGAGAATGTTGAGTAAAAAGCAGTAATTTTTTTTTTTCCACAACTATCAAACAGCGCCCTCTGCTCCCAAGCTAAGCAGAGCTTGTGTTATGGATAGGTACTAGACAACTGATAACCATACTTATATATTTCTAAATACATACATATTGTAGATAATTACACCCAGACACAGAACAAATGATCGCGTGCTCATCACACAAACATTTGTCCTGGGTGGGAATCGAACCCACGACCTCCGGCATAGCAGTCAGGGTCACTAACCACTAGACCAACAGGCCTGTCAAATTGCCAAACGTAAAGATTGTATACTGAAAAATCACGATGAATAAAAATCAAACTCTAATCATGAAATCGCGTCACGTATTTTTGAAATGTACTCGTTTATTTCAGTACATAAGTTTAAGCGCTAAAAATGAGAGAATATAGGTAATAATATAGCTTTTATCACTCAGTGATTTACACTCTACACTAATATTTTAGAAAGGTAAACGTATTTTTTTTTTGTGTATAGGAGGTAATCACTGAAAAAAAATTGAAAAAAAATTGTACTACATTTTTTTTTCGACATTTCTGATATTGATTATTTCACCGATAGAAAGGTACTTTATCGCTGATTGACTTACACTATATTATATGAACGCCAACCGACGAAGTTGCGGGCAAAAGCTAATAAATAAATTAAGTTTATAATGATGAAAGAATTATTAAAATTGGTTCAGTAGTTCATAAGCTCATTCGTCACAAAAAAAAAAATTCAAGAGTTTTCTGTTTATATTAATAGTATGAACCACCAGTTACAACTATGATGAATTTTAGGACGCCATTATAGGGTTGCGTATTGTTGCCGCTTAATATCGCAGAATGTGCCAAACAGTGGTTGTGTTGAGCTTACTACATGTGGCTTATGTAACAAGTATGTATTATAAAAGATTACAAATAAAATTTGATTTATGAAGCAATATTAATAAAGCAAAGCGTGTGAGAAGTGATATGAAAGAAAAGGGAGTTAGTGATAGCGTGACGAGTGACAGGACAGAATGGAAGAAAAAAACGTGGTGCGCCGACCCCAAATAAAACGGGACTAGGGCAGGAAGATGATGATGATGATTAATAAAGCAAAGCAAAATAAATAAAATGCAAAAAAGACAAGACTTAAGTTCCAATATCAGAAAATCGCAGAATCGCAAATAACCATTTTCACTATGCAGTATCCGTTGTTAGGTTAGGATCCCCTTCTAAGCTTACTAGATGTGGCTAGACGTAAATATTTTACACGAAGCGCCTGCCTTCCGCAATCCAATTACTGAAGGAAAACCGATATTCTAAGGATAGACTTTGGTCAGACTTTCAGGTTACAGACAAACCGTAGCAATTGCTGGTTCGAGTAAATTAAGAGCAGGCAACACGAGATACATTTCCATATAACCGCCGACGTGATTTTGACGTTATTACACATCTTTCTCATCTTCTTTAGATATTTTGGAAACATATCTGGTATCAAAAAAATTGTAAAAGTCTAATCCAGTAAAGATCTTTGGAAATCTGCTATTTTGAGTGAAATATGGCTTTTCTAATGTACTCATAAATTTAAAATATAAAAAAAAACTATTAAAATGTTGCGCATTTAATCGAATGGGAGTCTAAGTTTTCTAGTATGCAATCTAAAGATATTAAGTCAAGAAAGAACCAGGCAAGCGTGCTCCAACGTTGACCACGTTATTGTATACCGTCAGGAGTGATAGTGGCCAAGCATGAGATGAGTATTTGATATTTAATATTACTGTATGGTGCCAACTGAATACCAGTACTGGGACGTGTCTAATGCCCAACAAATGCTAAGGTAATCAGCCTTTCGATGCATTCTGTACTTTTGTTTTGTTTTTACTTGATATTAGAGGAAGTTTGAAAGTGGAGCCAGTGACTGCAAAATTGAAGGGGAATCATTTGTCTTGGTATAATCATGTTAAGAGGAGGGATGAAACGCATATTACTAAAAAAGTTACGAGTACTCATGTGGATGGGTGGAGAGGGAGAGGGAGGCCAAGGAAAAGATGGATGGATTGTGCGAAGAGTGATATGAAAGAAAAGGAAGATAGTGAAGTGTTGCGCTGACCCCAAATAAGATGAGACAAGGCAGGAAGATGATGATGTTTTGTTTTTACTTTGTGTTGGTAATCGTTGTGCTGCGTCTGTCTCGAATATTAAGCTATTGCATAGCTTCTATCGCGGGCCTTGAGCGTGGAGACCGAATCCAGAAATTCCGTAACGAAAATAACCTAATACCCCCCACTCATTTGTTTTTTGAGCGTGGTGACCGATAAGAAAACAAATGAGTGAACAATCAATCAAAATTCAATTCAGTGTGTGAAAGTGTAACTTCAATTTATATCAAAGAAAAAAAAACAAAGGCAAAAACCTACTGTATAAATAAAATAAATAAATAATTATAATTGCATAAGTTGATAAAAATGCTATGCAATAGCTTTACTGCGGCAGTCCCCGAGTGCCACACGTCTTTTTTTAAGCTATTGCATAGTTTCTATCGCGGGCCTTGAGCGTGGAGACCGAATCCAGAAATTCCGTAACGAAAATAACCTAGCACCGCCCACTCATTTGTTTTATTATATTATATTCTTGTGACTAATTTTAGCTTAATACCTTCACCCAAAGGGCAGGGTACATTGCTCGCAGAATAGATGGTCGTTAGGGCCGAAAGGTTCTGAAATGGCGACCACGTACCGGAATACGTAGCGTTGGAAGGCCTCCTACAAGGTGGACCGATGACTTGCTGAGGGTTGCGGGAATCCGATGGATGCAAGCTGCACGGGACCGCTCACTGTGGTAACGCTTGGAAGAGGCCTATGTCCAACAGTGGCCGTCTTTCGGCTGAAATGATGATGATGATGACCTTCATGCATTTTTAAGAAAAAAGACGGACAATAAAGTGACCCTATAAGGGTTCCGTTTTTGCCGACTGGATTTAAGGTACTGAACCCCAAAAAGGGACTAAAGTGACCCATAAAATTAAGGCTGTTTACCTGTACAGGGACATTATAGTTCAGATGTTTGTCTTTTCTGAATAATTCCTTAATCAACACAGCCTTTTGTTTAGGATAATTGTGTCATTTTGTATTCTTTATGATACAAACAGAATCTCTAGGAACGATGTAATGAGCTGCATAAGTCGTTGCGTTTGTTAGATATAATACTAGTAGCCTGCCCCAGCTTTGAATGCGGGCCAGAAATCTTTCAAATTGTTAGTTTTTTTTATTATAAACTTTGAGCGAGTAAATAAAAATATATTAATAATTGAGTGAGTTTACATAATGAAATTATACTCATTATTGAGTGAATTCACTAAGACAGCACTTTTTAATTTTTTTTTACCGAATCACGTTTTTAATTTAGTAAATAAGCAATCAAAATAGATTTTGATTAGTCTGTAAGGATGTAAGGATATTGTTGGGAATAAAAATAAATACTGAACAAAGTAACAATTTTGTAAACATCTGTGGCAGGAATTAGCAACATAATTTTTTTAATGTTATTAGTCTGTAAGGTTTCATAAAATGGTAAAAATTAAGTAAATAAATGTAATTTGCACGCATTGTTATATATTTAAACCCTTTTCATGAATCACATCATTCATTATTCATCATCATAATTCATTTATGCGGACGGCGAGCAATGGGTAGCTCACAGACCGACCGCCCGGTAACCATCCATAGCGAGCCCAAGCCGTCGACGTCGCGTTGTGTTCTACGCGTGTTTCAAGGAGTTGTCAGCAACCGTAATGGCCCAGCAGGGTCGAAGCCTACTGAAGCCATGGGTGCAGCGAAAGAGATGTTCAGGGCCCCGAATCAATGGCAAAAAAGGAACATGAGTGGATTTTTGTCACTAAAAGTCTGACACTATCTTCCGCTCCGCCCAAGAGCGGGAGATGTCATTAGATGATTTTCCCACCTAAAAAAAGCATTAATTCATCATTTCTATCTAATGGTGAAAACCATATGAAAATCCGTTTAGTAGTTTTTGAGTTTATCACAAACAGACAGACGCAGTGTGAGACTTTGTTTCATAAATGTAAGAAAAAATATAAAGAATTTGAAGATTGAATTGAAGAAGAAGAATTTGAAGAAGAAGTTGTGTCATAGATCGTAAAAATATAAAATAAATTAAAATGACAAAATTGGACAATCGGATGCGTTATAAACGACGAATGTCTACAAATTTTCATTCAAACACCCTTGTATTTCATACGTCAAAGTGACCCTTTCGGCATAATTTATTAGCTACCGACTCGCTCTAAGATTACAAACATTTCTTTTCCTATTTTGACTTGCAAAGAAGATAAATTGGACCAATTTATCTAGGAAAAGGATGCAAAAGAGAATGCAAATACGATGTTAATTTCAAGAAAATGGACAGAGAATCTTAGAAGCAAAAAATTCTTATTGTAGCAGGCTTAATAATTCTACCCACTACGCAGTATCATACCATGGCCAGCCTAGGAACGTATCAAATTCTGCCCACTACGCCGTATCATAACCATGGCCATCCTAGGAACGTATCAAGCACAAATAGAAATACTATACGAACTAGTATGCCTTCTAGAACGTATCAATTGCATAGTCTACCCGTGTGTAAACGGATTTAATGATCGTATCATTCGTGTATCTTAACCGTTATCTTTTTTTTTATTTTACTAATCAGTTCATCTGTATTTTGGCATGATGAACTTTCCAACTAATATTTCTTTGATTAATTCTATTACGGGTACAAATATAGTTGTATCGTTTTTTCAAGACATCAGATTTCATTGCCATATTTTCTAGAAGTTGCTACTACTAATTCTATTTTTTAATATACAGGCTTGTAGAAAACAAACTCATTGTTAGTAGATACATTGACAGACACATAGTAATTTTAACCAAATAATCAACTACTGAATAGCTACTCCGTGGTCTTAGAACGCAAAAGTCAACTGAAAAAATTCCCGGACGGAGTTTGTTTTTAGGAGGTAGTTCAATCTCTCAAAGTACAGTTCCGATTGCAAATTTTTTTTCATCAAAGCAAAAACTGCTTTATTCTGGAGTGGTATAGGCTACATCTTATGTACAAGAGTGGAGGTGCAGGCAAAAGCTAGTAATGTATATAATGTATATACGTTACTAGCTTTTGCCTTTTTAGCTTAGCTTTAGCTTTTGTCTAGGATAGCCTAGACCAAGCTTGATACAATCAGGCTACAAGGATTTACTGCGACATGGCATGGTTCTGTGTGCGTATTATCTATATGTTCACGTTGTTACATGCGAGGAATACCGGCTAATATTTGCACATTCCTGTTTCTAAGAATGACCTCACTATAACTGGACAACAGGATGTCACAAAATTAAAGACAGTTTATGTTCTAGAAAATGATTGCTGTCCATTTATTTTCATTGCTCATATTCGGAAAATAGGCCTGTAATAAGTTGCCTGAGGAGAGAAGGTTTTACAGAACTATGGAGAAACGTTTTCAACTGACAGCTGTCAAGTTACAAAAAAAAAAACTAGTTCCAAGTTCCAATTTATCATTTCTATTGAAACATGTCCCAAATTTTTGTACGGTCACTCAATCCGAGCGTGATATTGTTAAATTGAAATAACTTATAGAATTACTTTATTATAAACTTTCTACTATTTCATTAAATATTATGAAAATTATTGGTTGAATAGCTAGCGGCCACAAACAATAGAATCCAAATAGGTGGAAAAGTGAAAATCCGAATAAAACAAAAATTATATCCAAATTGGTCTGCTAGAGTTTTCAAACTATTTTTATGATAATATTTTTTTATAAAAGATAGATATAAAATTAATTCAATCAATACGTAATGCAATACTTTGATGAAGAAAAATAATGTTCAGTAAAAAACAGAAGTCCTTTGACTAAAATATATTATCTTTTTATTGTTTAAAAAATGAATAGTTGTCACCCCATAGTACATTGTGCTCAGTATGAGTAAGATACCTAGTACAATCGAGGGGTCTAATGAATATCAAATCACATTATTCAAATTGCACGTATCAACAGAATATTAACAGGAACCTAACAATCTAACTTTATGACTCGCCTATCTGCTTATGCCACGTTCAAATTGTCAGATTATTGAAACATACACTTTTCTGCATGTACTTAACTTACCTTGTCTTAATCTGACGTGCTCGAGTTTTTCGACGGTACATTTCAGGGTGCAAGATTTCTCCCCATATGTTTTTCTGACGTTGTTGAGATTCGCGCACAATCCCCATCTCGCCGTCCCTACCATAAACATTTTCAGTCTACGACTGTACGTACGCGCTGTGCACAGCCTGACTCGGCAAATGTCAACGTCACGTAAATACGTTTCAATGCAGCTTGATTACAAAATATTGGCACACAGTCATATCTGGCTTATACGTTCACCGAAAGTTGGTATCTGAATAGATTTGAAAGGTTAGTTTGGTCACTAGTTACTAGTTCTGTTTGCATAACAACTTTTTAGTTTGAATGACTTGTTTTTGGCGTTTGAAGTTTGTTCGAGTGAACTGTTGCCATTTGAGTTGAGATTTTTTTTTTTTATTGGTGTAAGCTAGTGCTTGACTGCGATCCCACCTGACCGAAAGCAGTGATAAAATCTCTGATAGTGAGGCGCACTATTTTATTAAGAGCCTATTCACTCTAGCCTTGAAGACAGCCAAATTATAATCAGACGGGAAGACCGCAGCAGGCAAATTGTTGCAGTCCTTCATCGTACGCGGTATAAACGACGATGCGAAACGCTTAGTCTGGACCGTAAGGGTGGATATTCGCCGTACGTCGATTTAACCTTTTAATTATATTTTAAGTAAGCATATACATACGAATGGAGGGGAAGAGGGAGGCCAAAGAAAAGATAGATGGATTGTGTGAGAAGCGATATGAAATAAAAAGGGAGTTAGTGATAGCGTGACGAGTGACAGGACAGAATGGAAGAAAAAAACGTGTTGCGCCGACCCTAAATATAACGGGACTAGGGCAGGAAGATGATGATGATGATGAAGCATAATTAACCTTATAATGTTCCTACTGCTGGGACTCGGGCCTCAACTCTAGGAGATGAGGTGGGCCCAGCGCAGATTAGAAGATCTATCATGTCTTCAAATTGTTGGGCACGCCACAATTATAGCGGTAAGTCCCCTTTTTGAGGCGTGGCTCGAAAGACCTAACGGCGTCCTTACCTATGCGGACATGACGCAGGCACTCACCGGGCATGGCACGTTCGGGAGGTACCTGTTCCGGATTCAGGCGGAAGATACGCCCGGGTGTCGCTACTGTGCGGAACGCCCGGAGGACACGGTAGAGCACACAGTCGAGGTGAGCCCTGCTTGGGTGGAGCATCGCCGTGCCCTTGTGCGGGCGGTCGGCGGCGAAGACCTCTCGCGCGGGACCCTGATAGAGGCCATGGTCCGGAGCGAGGAGGAGTGGCAGGCGGCCGCATCAGGCAACGGCGTTCTCGCCATCGCCGCCGCCGCCGGGATTCTGATCCCAATTTCCGGACACCGTAGGCGCGGGCTTGCGGACAGTGAGCAATGGGTAGCTCGCTGTCCGGCCGTCTGGTAACTGTCCGGACCAAGCCCAAATCGTCGACGGCGCGCACTGTTCCCGCGCGCCTTTACTAGGGCCAGGGTTATCCGAAAGAGAAGGTCGGACCCGGTACGAACGGCATAAAGGAACGGGGTGTGTTTTTTAATCAGTAAGAGTCTGACACTATCTTCCGCTTCGCTCAAGGGCGAGGGATGTCATTTTGGATGATTTTTACCCACCAAAAAAAAACTCAAACAAAATGTCAACCCTAACATAATCAACTCCAAAGTAACAATAAATTTTTCTTCATCCACAGGTACAGCACACTACGGCGAAGACAGTGTGGGGTCATTTCCGTACTTCGAGTACAATGTGCCCCGGAATGTCACCACCGTGGTCGGGCAGACCGCGTTCCTCCATTGTAGAGTTGAACAACTCGGGGACAAAGCCGTAAGTTACATTGTTTGTTTTGGCTTTTGTAAATTAGTAGGTGAACTATGTGAATTGAGGATGTTTGGGTTATTTATAGCTGGTGAGGGTAGGAATATAGCATAGGAATCCGATGGATGCGAGACGCACGGGACTGGTCGTTATGGTGATATTTGGGAGAAGCCTATGTCCAACAGTGGACATCTTTCGGCTGAAATAATGTTTATATCTTGAATATAATATAATAATAATATTCCACAACTATCACACAACGCCGTCTAGCCCCAAGCATAGCTGAACTTGTGTTGTGAGTACAATTACCGTCACGGATCTTGAGCGCTCGGCGTCAGAGTGGGGATCGCTTTGCGCATTCCAAACATTAGCGAGCCAATCGTTGTCGTTGTTAGATACATGCAGCAAGGCAGGGAATGAGTCATGAGTTACGTCTATGACGTGATGGTGCGGCGAGCCAATCACTGACACTCACCGCCGCGGCGCTGCACTTCGCACCACTAAAGAGACCGAAAATTTGACTTCTGCGCAACTTGAAGCCAGCGCTTAAGATCCGTGCCGGCAATTGTACTAGGCAACTGATAAACATACTTAAAATATATCTAAATACACACATATTATCGATCAATTACGCCCAGACACAGAACAAATGATCATTCTCATCACATAAATAATAAATATTTGCCCTGTGTGGGAATCGAACCCACGACCTCCGTCTTAGCAGTTAGGGCCACTAAACACTAGACCAACAGGCCAGTCAAACCCCATGCACCATCCAAAAATATCTTATCCTTTACTGAAAATAGATCCCTTCCTGAAAGGATCATAAAACATCTTATTTTCAACAAAATAAGCCCCATTTTCTATTATACTATTCTATACAAAATGCGCGTCATGTCCCATTGCGTCGCAGCCCACCCCTTAAATGGCATAAGGAACATTCACGCTAGCGACCTTGACCCCTTTACGATTCTGCGGTAGAACGTAGAGATATTGCAATTATAGGTCAATCATATGCGTCGGTGTGGTTAATGTTGACGCGAGATAATGTGGACATTATGTGGTTGATTTAAGAGTGATATTGAAGAACATCATAAAAAAGATAAAATCTAGGCAGTCAAAATACTGGGTGTCTCAGAAAAACTCACTTTTTCTCGTTGATGCGTAATTAATCAAATGTACGCGTTAATTTACCAAATCAGAAACTGGAGCCATGAGAAAATTACTTTTTGCAAATTTACTCTTTCGTCCTTAGCCAACTTCCTCTAAAACGCACCTCAGAAGTGGAAAAAGAATATTTATTGATTTCTTGTCTAATCTCTCTTTTTTCACACAATTATTCAACGTTTGCCTCCCTCGCTCTCTCAATCCATCCACATGTATACTCATAACTCTTTTAGTAACACGCGTTTGCCTCGTCTTCTCATGACCATACCAAGATAAATGATTCCTTTTCAACGTTTCAGTTATTGGTGCTATTTTTAAACTTCCCTTAATGTACTCGTGACTCTCTTTATCATTTTTGTTACACCACGCATCTATTTCAATATCGTTATCTCCGTTACTTGCAACCTTTTTTCACCCGTTTTACAGCCCAAAATTTTGATCCATACAGTATTACAGATCATATTACATACTAACTGTTATTGTTTTTTTAAGGGTAGGCTCGCGTTTGACTGCTGTCACATCTGATGGTAAGCCATGATACGGCGATGGAGCACACTTGCCTAAAGTAATCTATTCATTTTTGATGATAAAAGATTATGATTATATTTCTTTCTTTCTTTTCTTCCTTCCTTATTCGATTCTTTTTTTCGAAACCGGGCAAGTACCAATATGTTTTTTTTTATTAATATGAACTTTTCTGATTTAAAAACCCCTGAGTTGTTCCTATCAGGAAACACGGACTCCGGCAGAGGATTCCACTCCTTAGCTGTGTTGGAGTGTGCCTATATTATCCAGCTATTTTTGTCAAACGCACCTTTGATTGCCTAATTTTGACACTGGATGATTCGAACTTTTTTGCAATCAGAGATTTGCCCTTTACAATAACGTCTTCGATCACATTTCAAAGTATTTTGATCGTTAAAACGTACGGATTAAATTAGTTTTTAGATTGGTCACGATTCAACATAATTTATGTGGTTTACCAAGATTGAGTGGAACCTAAATGTGTCCCAGTTAATTCGTGACCAACGCAGTGTTGACACGGGCTTGTTCTCTTGGGTATTACATGTTAGATTATCTTACAACAATACGGTACACTTAGGCCCAGTTCGTATTGCGAAGACAGTTTAAATGGGCCTGTAGGTACAAACATTTCTTTTTTATGGGGGCAATCATTAAATGACTTTTCCCAGTTTAGTGTGAAGCGAGATGTGTCAGACCTTTGCTGACTTAAATCCAAAAATAAAATTATTAGATGGAATTATTATGTATTACACATAATTACAATAAAGTTTAGAACAATATTAAGTGCGCGTAAAGCTGGGGAGTAAACAATCTTATCATCATTTTAAGTCCTATACCCGATATGTTTTTGTTATATACGATTGGATATTTATCTTCCTAGATGTCGTAAGACTTGATGTCCTATACCTGGTCCTTACGATTTTAACAGTGCAAAAAAAACATATTTTCAAAAAAGTGGAGTTACTATTGTTTACCTCTGAGGTACAGTTTACGTCGGAAAATGAGCACATGGCTCCTCCTTAACCACTTCTCAGGGACTTATAGGTGTGATTGTGCGTGTGAGTAGGTACCCAGCGCTTGGTTGCAATAGTCGGAAAATGAGCACATGGCTCCTCCTTAACCACTTCTCAAGGACTTATAGGTATGATTGTGCGTGTGAGTAGGTTTCCAGCGCTAGGTTGCAATAGTCACTGTCCCCATTTCACCATAAGATCCCACCGGAACTCTGCCTGCCATGCCGTGTTTATTCGTAACAGTAGGTATAGTTTCACTCCGGCGTTGCATATCCATTCATAATACGTTCAAGGACTGTTGCCTCCAAATCCCACGGTGACAGGCCGGTAAGGAAACTCGTCGCCTGTGCGGTGTACCCACACCGGGTGACTGGATCTTAGAATAGTTTATCGATGTGAGATACATAATTAAAGTTAGGGTAACTTCTTCATACTTATTACTTTACGACGCTTTTCTTTTTGAGGGTTAGGAAATAATTAAAAATAATGTCCTTACCTTGATAGAGCGAAAAAAAGTATCTGAATTTTACTAACTAAAATCCATCCGTGTTCTTTTATTAACCCCATGAGTACTAAGGCCACAGTGACTCTTTCGAATGAGTCTTCTTCTTCTCAGTTGCATACTCCTGGCAGAGTGTTCGTGGTCATGGATCGTCTGGTAGTTTAGTTGCGGCTTTTGCGAGACTTCTCCATCTCTCTCTACTCGTGGCATTGCGTGTACATTCAATGAGGGAACTCTTAGAAGGTGGTTTGATGACGTCTATCTATCTGGTGGGTGATCGACCGTGAGAACGTTGGATCTCTACTCTACCGTGTACTTATAAACACTTCGAACGCGTCCGATCTGCATCATCATCATCATCTCAGCCGCAAGACGTCCACTGTTGATCATAGGCCTCCCCCAAGCGTCGCCACAACGACCAGTCCTGTGCATCACGCATCCGTCGGATTCGTTTAATTCGAATTCGGTCCAATCTGTATAATTGTAGTGTATACTGAGCTAGAACAATAAGTCACTGAAAGAGTTTTTACAAATAGACCAGGGTAGATGCCTTCAAAAATAATAAAAAGTGAAAAATAATAATAGTAGGATGAAACCCATCATAAAAGGAGGAGAATATTATAAAAATGAAAGGAAAAATAATTTACGGGCGATCTGAGGTCGGGAAGGGGGTGGGGGTGACTTTTTAAGGGGAAAAAACGGTTTTTCTCGATTTCCGGCAAAACTAAAAGTCCTATGGAAAAAAGTCAAACGGCAAAGTTGTAGGTAATAAAAAGATCTAAAACTTTTGTATTAACACTTTTTTCACATAACCTCAAAATTTATGTGAAAAATTCAAAAAACCATGTTTTTGGTTTTTTATTTTTATCTCTTTCAAAAAACAATATTTTATCACGAAATTTGGTGAAAACTTACCTTTTTATGTCCCAAATACGCTGTAATTTATTTGATTAGAAATATTTATTTTTTCACCTTATTTTGAATAAATATCGAAAAATCACCCTAATTTTCAATCGAAAAATCACCCGTCAAAATATCTTTTTTTTTCAAAAAGTTTATATGGTGTCTGTTCGTTGAAATCTCTACTTTCCGATGGTGAAAAAAAATATATATGTTACCATAGTAAATCTTCTCAGCAAATGCAAAAAACCGAAAAAAACTCGAATTCGAAATTTTTTTTCAATTATTATATTGAATGTAGAGCTATTTATTAAAATTTACACTTTAATTACTCGAAAAACGTAAAATTACATGTTACATAGATAACAAAAAAAATTGCAAATCAAAATATAGTACTATAATTAACAAACAAATAAGTTGATAAAATTAATACTTAATAAGACGTCTACAATATTTGGAGAAAGGAGTCGAATCTTCTTTAAGTTATATGCGTAGATGCCTATTTATAACTATTTTTAGATAACTTATATTTATCTGAGTGACCTACGAAAAATTTTAGCCCATCAAAAGGTATTTCATAGAGGAGTGGGGAAGGGGCTAGGCGGGTCCGGGTCTTACTACATACATACCTAATATATTATTTCGTAGCAGCTGTAACAACCGTTAGCCTAGCCAGTATTCGAAATACAGTATAGTATACAACATCGTTTAAAAAAATACACGTGCACGTTGAGTTTCTTGAAGATAATTGTGACAAGTTTACAAAAAAAACTAAGAAGATTAAAAAAATAATAATCTCCTTTATTTTGCACAAACAAACTTAGTTACTCCCATATGATATATAAAATACACATCGTAAATATATTTTTACTAACTAACTTTTGGCCGATTTTCATATATATATTATACATTTCAAATATATTTCAGATATATTCAATTTTTTTTTTTATTTTTAGCTAGGTTTTTTATGTCTTTTAGGATATATTTTGAATGTATCTAAAATATATTTAAAATATATGAAATATATATGAAAATAGGCCATAAGTTAGTTAGTAAAAATATATTTACGATGTGTATTTTATATATCTTATGGGAGTAACTAAGTTTGTTTGTGCAAAATAAAGGAGATTATTATTTTTTTAATCTTCTTAGTTTTTTTGTAAACTTGTCACAATTATCTTCAAGAAACTCAACGTGCACGTGTATTTTTTTAAACGATGTTGTATACTATACTGTATTTCGAATACTGGCTAGGCTAACGGTTGTTACAGCTGCTACGAAATAATATATTAGGTATGTATGTAGTAAGACCCGGACCCGCCTAGCCCCTTCCCCACTCCTCTATGAAATACCTTTTGATGGGCTAAAATTTTTCGTAGGTCACTCAGATAAATATAAGTTATCTAAAAATAGTTATAAATAGGCATCTACGCATATAACTTAAAGAAGATTCGACTCCTTTCTCCAAATATTGTAGACGTCTTATTAAGTATTAATTTTATCAACTTATTTGTTTGTTAATTATAGTACTATATTTTGATTTGCAATTTTTTTTGTTATCTATGTAACATGTAATTTTACGTTTTTCGAGTAATTAAAGTGTAAATTTTAATAAATAGCTCTACATTCAATATAATAATTGAAAAAAAATTTCGAATTCGAGTTTTTTTTCGGTTTTTTGCATTTGCTGAGAAGATTTACTATGGTAACATATATATTTTTTTTCACCATCGGAAAGTAGAGATTTCAACGAACAGACACCATATAAACTTTTTGAAAAAAAAAGATATTTTGACGGGTGATTTTTCGATTGAAAATTAGGGTGATTTTTCGATATTTATTCAAAATAAGGTGAAAAAATAAATATTTCTAATCAAATAAATTACAGCGTATTTGGGACATAAAAAGGTAAGTTTTCACCAAATTTCGTGATAAAATATTGTTTTTTGAAAGAGATAAAAATAAAAAACCAAAAACATGGTTTTTTGAATTTTTCACATAAATTTTGAGGTTATGTGAAAAAAGTGTTAATACAAAAGTTTTAGATCTTTTTATTACCTACAACTTTGCCGTTTGACTTTTTTCCATAGGACTTTTAGTTTTGCCGGAAATCGAAAAAAACCGTTTTTTCCCCTTAAAAAGTCACCCCCACCCCCTTCCCGACCTCAGATCGCCCGTAAATTATTTTTCCTTTCATTTTTATAATATTCTCCTCCTTTTGTGATGGGTTTCATCCTACTATTCGTTTTTTTTGTTTTAAAAATTATCGACACTGGTCTAAAAATGTTCTGAGGTTTTTAAAAATGCGAGCACTTATCCACTTTGCCTAATCTATTTATACATAACCTATGAATTTAAAAACGAGAAGTGTTATTAATATCGAGAAAGAGGTCAATCGTCGAATCCGAGTCAGCTGGGCAGTATTTGGGAAGCTGCGCGGTATTTTCTCCTCCAACATACCAGTGTCTTCAGACAATAGTCTATGACCAGTACGTGTCGTCAGTGATGACATATAGCCTTGAAACATGGTCGCTCACAGGGCCTCATTCAATCTGGGGCCAGGGTTATCCGAAAGGGCGCTCGAGCCCCGGTATGAAGGCTAGAAGGAACGGGGTGGGTCTTTTAGTCAGTAAGGGTCTGACACTATCTCCCGCTCCGCCCAAGAGCGGGGGATATTAATGCATGATTTTTTCCCAATATAAAAAAGGGCCTCATTCAATGACTAAAAACGACCCAGAAGGCAATGGAAAGGGCTATTCTCGAAGTTTCCTTGCGTAACCGAATCAGAAGTGATGATGTCCCCAGGAGAATCAAAGTTACCGCCATACCTTGAAGAATCGCCTAACTTAAGTAGGCAGGGTTCATTGCTCGCAGTAGATCGATGGCAACCGCGTACAATTGCCGAAACGGATCTTGAGCGCTCGGCGTCAGATGGGGATCGCTTTGCGCATTCCATACATTGGCGAGCCAATCGTCTTCGTTGTTAGATACATGCAGCAATACAGGGAACGAATCAGGAGTGATGTCTATGACACGATGGCACGGCGAGCCAATCACTGACTCTCCCCGCCTCCACGTCTCATTTCGCACCACTAAAGAGATCGAATATTTGACTTATGCGCAACTTGAAGCCAGCGCTCAAGATCCGTGGCGGTAATTGTACCGAAAAACGTAGTGTTTGTAGGTCTCCAACTAGATGGACCAAAGTCCTGGTGAGAGTTGCGGGAATTCGATGAATGCAAGATACACAGGGCCGGTCGTTGTGGCGACGCTTGGGGGAGGCGTCCAGCAGTGGACGTCTTTCGCCTGAAACGATACTGATAATGACGATTTAAGGCTTTCAGTCTAAAAAGAATTTATCGAAAGGTCTTTAAAATGAGAACTACTTCATTTAATGATATTTATTTTTCAAATAGATTTTTTAAAAACACTTTCACACGTAAATTTTTTGGTCAGTTTAAAATAGATTCATAAGGCCGGTGTATTCTAGCTTACTACCCTGAGAAGAAACACCGCAAAAAAACTCAGGTGTCAAAGTCTCTTTTAAAGTCCATACAGCAAACATGTAATGGTCATATTATGCGAGAAACAATGTACCTAGATTAATTTCTGAGATGGTGTTTTGAGGGAAGGAACTTTTATGAGAATAAATTTCTTTAAACACAAAGAAACACACAGATTTCAGTGAATCTGTCCAGTCAGTGCAAGCATTTGTCAGTATTAGTTAGTTGTTTTTTAGTTTTTGTATTTAATCACTCTTTGACTTAATAATAATAATAATTTATTCACCAAAAAAGTTACACAATTTTACAGCATTAGAAAAAGAAAAATGAACAAAAAACAAGTGCCCTACATTTGTAATTTACTTGGGACTATCTGTATCCGAACTAGGCGGTAGCCTGTATCTCGGATTACATTTTGACCCCTTATAATGTAAGACTCTGTATTTGACTTGTAAGAATCCCTTACCAATAAACTACTATGACTATGACTATTCATATAGCTCAACTTGAACCTTGATCAAGCGTACCGAGTAAACGAGCGAGACAGTCCTCTCGGCGGTATATTCAGTACGTAAAAACAAAGCGCCGAGTGCTCGGACAAGCGCTTATTTCTACAAATCGCTTACATCACTGTCTCGGCCGAGCAACATATTACTGTCTGGCCCTTTTACTCGGTACGTGCGATCAAGGTCTACTAAAAATCTCAACAACATTATTATTGTCTTAAGGCCCAAGCGCCCGAAAATTGCCATAAAACAGTGACTTTCTGAAGCCTACTCCTCGGTAACGGCCAGGTTAATAGGTTTGAAAAACATATATGTATATTATAGATTAATGAACTACATTATCAACATTTGATTTTTTCGTGCTATTAATACTTTTGTCAAAAAAAATATTTAGCAATTTCGCAACTTTTTCCTACTCCTTCGAATCAGCTTGGATCTTTAGAAACATTTTTAAACATAAAATTGGTGGTTAAATATTCTTCAAAGTGACCATTGCTTGAAAAAAATAATATAAATCAATCAATATTTCGCAAAGAAAATGGATTTAAAGGTCAGCCGCGCGCTTTCCGGGCGTTGTTGACCGCAAATAAATGCATAGATTTGCGAGAGGTGCGTCCACATAATTTTGGACAGATGGTTCAAGGGACTATAAGCCTTAATTCAAATATCAACAGCTCAACCTGACATAGTTTCTATAACAAAAATAGACACAGCCCACTGGATATAGAGTGCTCCAGTTCCACACAATACCAGTAGGCTAACAAAGAGCCTAGAGTATTGATTATTAGCTATTTTAGCTTCGGTATCTAGATTGGAGGCTGCTTCGAGAAGTTTGCTTAGTAAATTATTCTTGTAAACGGAAATTAAATGTCGGCTTCTAATTAAGGACTGATCGAGTGTTTGTTTTATTGTTCCGTTTGTTCAGGGGGTTTTTGGGGAATTTCTGCTAAATATGGAATGTGATTCTTCTTCTTCAAAAGAGTTCATGTACGCAGGCAAGCTTAAGGGCCAAGCGCCGGAAAAGTGCCATAAAACAGTGATTTTCTGAGGCCTACTCCTCCGTAATGGCTTGGTCAATTGGTTTAAAAAAAATATATGGTTATTATAGATTCATGAACAATAATATCAACATTTGATTTTTTCGTGCAATTAATACTTTTGTAAAAAAAAAAATATATAGCAATTTCGCAACTTTTCCCTACTCCTTCGAAACGGCTTGGACCTTTAGAAACATTTTTACACATAAAAATTGGTGGTTAAATATTCTTCAAAGTGAACATTGCATATGTAAATCAATCAATATCTCGCAGAGAAAATTGATTTAAAGCGCTTTCCGGGCGCTGCTGGCCGCAAATAAATGCACAGATTTGCGTACTGCCGCCTAGGCGAGTGCGAGAGTTGCGTTCACATAATTTCGGCCAGATGGTTCAAGGGACTATACGCCTTAACTCAGATTGAGTTCTCTGCCAGCAAATCTTTGGATGGTTGAAAGAGAAAGATATATGTCACAATATAAAGTAAAATCTAGTGAACAATTTAAAAAATACACATTAATATAAATCTTTTTAAAAAAAATCATATTTTTCACTTTTTAGCTATCGCACCACTACGAAAACTCATCACCCAAACTTAATTACCTACCTTATAGCCAGAGTCCATCTCATACAATTCTAATAAAAAAACGTTTAGATTACATTAATTTATTTTCCGCTTCATCACCAGATCAGTTCAATACATCCGCCCCCCCCTTTTCCTTCAGTCAGTCATCACCTACACGTATAAACAAAGCAATTTTACTTGTTACGACAATTCGGACGAATGGAAGACGATCATGTCAGTGTGTCTGGAGTTTTGTGAGATGAGTGTGTGAATTTTTTTGTATATTGTCTTTAACTAATGTAATTGGCGAATAGCCGTTTTTTGTTAAAGTAAACCATAAATAAATAAATTCTGCTGTGAGTCTATGAGGAGTTCTGTTTCATATCTTCGAAGTTAATGATCAGATCATAACAATATTTCTATGGGACCAACTTGGAATCATAACCTTTCAATTAAAAGAATAATTTTCAAAATCGGTCCACAATTGACTGAGGTATCGGTGAACATACATGAAAAAAAAATTAAAACAAAAAAAAAACATACATTCAGCCGAACATAGAACCTCCTCCTTTTCGAAGTCGGTTAAAATATTAAAATATATACATGATATAATTAATCTGTAGAAGTTTTTAGTTGTGCGCGCATAACGTAAAATCTACGAAACCTTCTTCTTCTTCCTGCCCTTGTCCCATTTTATTTGGGGTCGGCGCAACACGTTTGTTTCTTCCATTTTGTCCTGTCAATCGTCACGCTATCACTAACTCCCTTTTCTTTCATATCACTTCTCACACAATCCATCCATCTTTTCTTTGGTCTTCCTCTCCCTCTCCATCCATCCACATGTAATTCATAACTCTTTTAGCAACATGCTTTTGATCTCTCCTCTTTACATGACCACACCAAGACAACCTTTCAACCTTTCAGTCACTGGCGTCACTAAATCATCGGTTTCGCAAAATCTACGAAACCGATGTAGATTATTTTATACAATAAAATTGTATGTAACTTGTAATATTACTTCGGCTTTATTTCATCGCATTTGGTTGACTATATTGAAAGATAATATATAAATTTGAAGTGTCCAAGAAGTAAAATATCACACCAAACGCAATTGACTGTTAGATGATACAAAGTATAGCGGGTCGGCTAACAGTAACACTTAAATATACTGTTGCAATAGCCTAAGTACTTTTAAGGCTATTGAAAATATAAAATCGTATGTTATCCCAATAAACAGGCAGTGTTAGAACAGTATTCATTCGACTCATTTCGACCTTATCGCCAATCTTTATAATTATGGTGACCGTGATACCCGAACTCTGCTCGAGTGCGTTCGTGCGTGTCAATAAAGCTAGTACTATATTAGACCAAACAAGATTAGACATACAAATCAGGCGTGTTACACGTGTGAACACGTCTGATTTGTATGTAGAACGACACCGCGTGGCGTGGGTCAAGTGTAGCTCTACAAGTCTAGTTTCCATATAAAATGTATCGAGATCGACGCGCCCAGATCGGCGCGTGTGTCATACGGGTGCATATAGTTCTACCTTAAGGACTAAGTTATGGAGAAAGTGACTTTTCAATTAAATAAGTTCATAGTTCTCGAGCCGTGGGGTCCGAGTGCTCATATGCTATTTAAAGAATGGTCAAAACTCTTAATTGACGCTTCGCGTGACCTTGGGTCACGCGAAGCGTCTGGCTTCTACCTCGGTCAGAGAATAAGTATTGCCATACAACGTGGCAATGCCGACAGCTTTTTGCACACTTCCAGTCGACAGCGATGCGGAGGAGTTTTATGACGTCATATTTAGCTAGGCATTTAGTGTATATATTATTTTTAATTATTTAAGTTATTGTTTAATTTGTTTATTATTTCTTTGTGTAAAACTTACTTACAATTCAAATTAGTTCATAATTAACTTTACCAAAATGTGTTATTACTCAGAATATTGTCACAGTATGCAACTGACATCAACTTTATTAGAAATCCGTTCCAGAAAGAGTTTTTTTAAAGAAAAAACTTTACTCCACTTCAGGAATTTCTCAAAACACCTAGTTCCGGAACATCTATATGTAGGCCGTACGAATATTTACTCCGTGCGGGGAACGAACCCGCGACCTGGAGGACAGAGCTGTTAACTGCTCATCCACTGCGCTAACCGAGTCGCCTTTATATATCTATCATGTTATTGTAAATCAAATTGCTGCTTAATTTTTCCTCGAAGACATTAAAAAAATATATCTTTAATACTTAGCAGAATTTTCTCAGAAACATCAATTGGAAAATTTATATCGTACTAAATACAATAATTTAACTCTAGAAGCCCTATCTAGATGGTAATAATTAATTCATAGAAAGTTGTTTGACTTAAAGAAAAGCTTTCTATTTTGAAGTCACATCAAAAGACTGTCAATAGCCACAGTGACGATATTTACTTAGATTTTCTTAAATGGAAATCAAGGATTTATCTCCATTCAAATCTTTGAGAAGAAAGAGGCCTATCTATACTTAGAAGCCATTGATTTACACAGGCTTATTTGTAAAACATTGGCATCTTCTCAAGTCTATGGTATTAACATCATAAACAACAACTTTTGTTCTTTGAATTTTAATCATTTTTCATGTTTTAGTTCTTATGATTTTCATACAAAAATAAAAATATTTGAATTGAACGTTCTAAATATTACGAAGTCTATGCAATACAAGCGATAGTACAATAGCGGAAGGGAGTAGGTATCGGGTGGCGGGGTGCTTGATGCACAAAATACAAAGTTGAGATGTGTTAGATAGAACAAGGAAATTTTGAATGTTTTTCATAAAACTAAAGTTGTTTATGATGTTAATAATACAGTCCGTCAAAGTTGTTAGTGTTTTACAAATAACCCTGTATATCTCTCCTATTGGTTTCGAATGCAAAGTCGAATTTAAAGTACCCTATGTCTTTCCTTGGGGTTCAAACTTCATCATCATCATTTCAGCTGACAGACATCCACTGTTGTATAGCCTCCTCAAGTGCCACCATAACGAATGGTTCTGTGCCTCTCGCGACCATCGAACTCTCGCTACGCTCACCAAGTTATCGTTCCATTTTGTAGGAGGTCTTCCGGTACGCGGTCTTCACTCCAAAACCTTGCGGACCCAATGACCATTTGTTCTGCGAGCAATGTGCTGTAACTGTTCCAATAAGACCCTAGGCTGATAATATTTTCATTTTCCCTGAATTTCCCTACATGAAGGTATGAAGGTCGGCTTCCCCCTAAGGGGAAGAGGGCGAGTGCCACCATTCGCCCGCCCTTGTAGCTTTCAACCAGTGACTTGGACAAGCTCCCACCGACAGTAATGGATTTCCAAGGAATATGTCACCTTCTCCCGACTTAGAAAGCTAGGGGATTAGGTGGGGAATTGAGAAAAACAAAGTTAAAATCAAATAGGGTTGGAAATCCAAGGGATAAGGAAGGATAATCTACTTTTCTTTTTAGTTATGAATATTATGAGACTGAGAGGGCTGCTAAAGGGTATATAACACGTGACGCTTGTACTTGTAAGATAAGATTATTTTAGAAATTACTTTTAATCCATTTCGTTCGTGCGTGTCCTGACCAATCCTACGGCAAAGGGTTGTGAGGCCTCTGCTATTGGATAAGACACACTTCCTTTAACAATTAACTCCGTATCTACTACTCACGCATTATTAAGACAACACAAAACTTAAACAAGCGTGACGCATCGTCAGTCGGTCGCAGAACTATTTACAGTTGCCTTGCTAGACGCCGAAGTGGTTTATCGACACTTCTCACTTCCTTACTCTACCCAAAGGTGGGGACATCATAACCTACGTGTCTCCGAGCTACGTCTAGCTTGCGGAGTTTCCAGAGATGAGTCCAAATTACGTGTCTCGCTAAATATTATTTTTTTGTATCAGTAAGAGGCCCGAAGACCGGTGTGTTTTAACGAGATACGCTCCCTAGCGTTCCATAGAACGACTATCAATGCAGTTTGGGGTACTTGGTGAAGCCTACCCCTGCTCCCTGGAAGTGTGCGTATAACAAGAGCAATGTAAATCACTCTACTGTCAGTCAGTTCTTAATGGGAAGGTAGCCGTCGCTAACGTTTGGTGGTTCGTGATCTCAGTGTAGCTCAAACTAGCTTTAGCATGTAACGAATGTTTATTCGGTTCAACCTTCAATTGGCAGTGTTTTAGTCATGGTTGCGCCAAGTATGGCTGGAAGCGTCAAGTCCACTCGATGGAAAGTCAATGTCAACTTACTCCAAAGGAAGGCCTTCTCCGAGTCCCTAACACCAACCGCAAGCTCAGGTTACCTTGTCATAGGATGGAATAAGGAAGGATAAAACATATAACACTCACCCATTCAGTCTTCAACACAGCCGCTGAGATTCACTCGCGTACCTACACACTACTCACTAGATCACAATCAACGCCCATCCATTCGTTCTCTTACTCACATACATAGATCTGTACTATAAATATTAGACAAGCATAGACTAGACCCGGTTCATCTATAATATCTAATACTGTATCACAATACTGGCACTCCTAAGAATTACAACGAGACCTAGCTCTACGATATACCGAGTCAGATGGCTTAGCTGGACGTGCGTCCTCTCTCGGGCCCTGAAGCCAAGTCTCTCCCTAGACGTGTGTTCCCTACTCGCCCCTGACGCTAAGTCTCTAGCCATGTGTCCCCTACCAGCGTCTGACGCGAAGTGTCCTATCCTGCCGATTCAACACCGTGCCTCCTTTCGCCTTAAGGCTCAGTATCGCTTGTCAATTACTTATTATTGCTTTTGTTTTTGTTTTTGTAATGTTTCTAAGAGGTTTGGGTCGTCTTCGTCCGACGACGCGCCCGGCGTGCACATGTTCCATCTTTAGAAATTGCATCCATTTCTTTACTATTGTGCTAAAATATTTCCTTTTTTTGTAATTGTTCCTTTCACATTAAAAAGGCAATTTATGAGGGTCTAAGTGGCCCATGACGCCAGACGTGGTGTTCAAAGACAAATATAATATTTTGTTATTAATTTGGAATTAGTGACAGACAGTCACAGTGCCTTGCCTGCTGCCACTTAAGTTTGTCAATTCTACAGGTTATGTCGGTTTTCGTTCTCTTGTGGATATCTTCAGTCCTAAATTCCTGATGCGATCACGCTAGGAAACTCCGAACATAGCCTTTTTCATTGTCCTTTGGGTGACTTTAAGTTTTCTAATGAGGCCCGTTGTGAGCGACCACGTCTCAGAGCCATATGTCAGCAAGCTTGCTCCGTACCAAATCTCACAATAACCCGTTCAGTAGTTTTATCGTGAGTTACAGGTTTATAAACAAATTAGACTGCTATATGGTGCTTAGGACGGTCCTTAGCTGAAATGCGCTCGCTGGCAGATTTATTGTATGTGAAGTGGGCTCTTGCAAATCAAATTCTGGTTGCGTTTGCCTGTTTGTAGAATAGTCGATTCTTACTCGTGCAATGGAATGTTTGAGCACATAAATACTTTTGCATGCCCACCCTGTATATTCAAATCTTGTATGTTAGGAAGTTAAGGAGCTTTTAAATGATTATAGTCTCTTTTCAATTTACCTAAACCATTATTTAAATTCTGACATTATGAAATAAGTATAATAAGTTTTTTGGATTCGTTGAATTTTTTGAATTCTTAATTTTCTGATTCGTTTGTATACACTGTGTCTACATCTCTCATCCAACTCTCCGGTCGCAGGTCTGCTGGAAGAAATTTCATTTGAAATAAGCAGTACCTTTGTACTCTTTGACTGGCCTGTTGGTTTAGTGGTTAGTGACCCTGACTGCTATGCCGGAGGTCGTGGGTTCGATTCCCACCCAGGACAAATGTTTGTGTGATGAGCATAATCATTTGTTCTGTGTCTGGGTGTAATTTATCTATAATATGTATGTATTTAGAAATATATAAGTATGTTTATCAGTTGTCTAGTACCCATAACACAAGCTCTGCTTAGCTTGGGACTAGACGGCGTTGTGTGATAGTTGTGGAATATTATTATTATTATTATTATTACTCTTTTTTTTCTGTATTTGCCTAATTCATTTTTAAGTGTTTATGTGTGTACATAAATGAATAAATAAATAAGTAAGTAGGTACCTCAATTATTATATGGTACACTTTCTATCATACACCAAATTCATTTGGAGAAATACAAATTGTTCTAACATACTATTTTTGGTCGGAGATAATCAGAAGTCTCGACTCGCTCTGGGTGAAGTAAGAGGGGGTGTCAGAATTTTACTTATTAAAACCCAGCTGTGTTACATAAGTTGCTTTTTTCATTCTAGTACGACGGTAACTCTTTTGAACAATATCGCAGTCCCGTTAAAACATGTCCATAAATGTTCTAAAAATTGTCATATAATGATTGTGTTTTATATACATACGCTATTCTTCCACTGAGAAAATGAATAGTGCGAAATTATATAAAAAAAAAAAAAAACAAATGAATACCGGACCCGAGGCTGAATACTGGGACAGGCATGGAATTTAATAAGTTTTGCTAACGACACGCTAAGAAGAAGAAGATAAAAAAAGACTTAAATAAATTAAATATTGTGCAAGAACACTGACCACAACTTGTTCCTCAGCTACCACAAACTGTCAACCACAGTCCACAAACATTTCCAAATAAAAAAACAACAACAATTCTTTTAAAAACAAATTCAAAAACTTTATTTCATCACGTTTCCTTTGAGTTTCATAACGATGAGCGATTCTGCGAGTGTTGAATTATTAAGTACCCAGACGAAAAGTCCGTTTATATGGAATCAAAAGTGGGTCATGGAAATGGTTAAAGTTGATACCTTCTGAAGTTTCCCTTCGTTACAGGTCTCTTGGATCCGGAAGAGAGATCTTCATATATTAACGGCGGGTATCCTGACTTACACATCGGATCAACGGTTTCAGGTATGATTTATTTTTGGTAATATTAATTTTGGTCACATAAAGTTCAATTTGCAGCTGTACATTTTCGTTTCACTTACGTACCGTAAATTGAAATTTTCCAAATTGATATTTACAATTTTTCTGCATTATCAAAATATGCACGTCACTTCTCCTTCCCTCCACAAATAAGTATGGCAACTTTCTTTTATATAAATATGAAGTTACAAATAAATGAAAAAAAAAAAAAACAAAAAAAAAGTCAAATTTATACAAAATAAAAAATTATAGCAATATTATATGTCTCCTTTATTTTTTATTTTAACATATTATTTTACATTTTTAAATATTTCTTAAAAAAATAATAAGTTAATTATAATTCAATATTATATTATTATTAATAAAATATTTTTATCAAAACAGTAATGAAATAAATGTGATTACAATAAATTTTAAAGCTCTTCGCAAACTTAATTGTATTTTATCAAAATCGTCTTTTCGATAAATCCGACAAAACAGGAAATTCAATTCTTAAAGAAAACTTATGGAACTGCTACACTTTGAAATAAACTTCTACTTCTTTATGAAACTAGAGTTCCAAACTCGTTTCGAAAGACATGACATTGACTGACTTGGCAAAAGTTCTGCAAACGAAACGATGGAGTCGTTCATTCTAAATTCAGTTTAAGGTTGTTACCTCAGTGTAGCGTAAGAAACTCAAATTTTCTTAAGTTTTTTGCACTTTGAGGTCAACCAAAAGTCATAAATCATTTATTTAATATGTGACATTGTGTAGAAAATAAAATAATTTAATAAATATATTTTAAAAGAACAATTTTATTAAATTAAAAAAAAAGAAAAAAGTCTACAAAATTGTAGCAATACTTATGAATGAACAGTGTCAGGTTCAATATTCATTTAAATATGACATAACACTCATAGTTCGCCTAACCCTATAGAAAAAATTAAGTATTATTATTTTATTGCGAAAATGTTCAATTATATATTATATTATTATATTATATATTATATTATATTGAATAGCTATTTAATTTATAAAGGCATCTTAAGGGGTAACTGATCTGAAAGGGTTGTATTGATGATTTTAATAATTACAATTCTGTAAATAAATGGTTGATTTACAGCCGTTAATCATATTATAATGAACATACACCTTGACACAAATTAACCTTTCAATCGTAGAAATTACAGACGAATCGTTTTAACTCATTTTTGACCCCCTGTAGCTCAGTGCTTATTGCAAGTACAGAGATAAAATTGTACCTACGTATAATCATATACTAATACTAAAGCAGTATGTCAAATTTCATAGATATAGCTTCAGTAGATTCTAAAATATGACCCTGTGAATATAGCTAATTTTGGCACTGACTCACTGACCGGTAATCAAAACCTTTAGGGCACTTCCAATTGTCCTAGCGTTATGAAATTTAGCACACAGGTCATGTGTTATATGTAGTTTAACAAAAAATTTAAGAAATCGGTCAAGCGTGAGTTGGCTCAATCTAATATCGAATTTTTAATAAAAATATTTATGAACCAGTGATATGAGAATACGAAGAGGAGGGGGAGGAAAGGGGGAGGGGTTATAAAACATGTCATAAGAAATTTAAGAAATCGGTCAAGCGTGAGTTGAAAATATTTATGAACCAGTGATACAATGAGAATACGATGAGGGTATAAAATATGTCATGTATACATAATCCCGACCGGGAGTGGGCTCTCCGGCCCAATTTAGCTCGAGCTCAAATTCCAGATGATTTGCCTACAAAAAAAGTTTCTTTGAAACGCAAAATGACTTCTAAGGTTAACAAAAGACGCGGGCGTGGCACAAAAAGAAAAAAATAGGACGATTTCTTGAAAAAAAATATTGAATTCCCACCAAAATCATACCACAACATCATTGGTGGTGCGAACAGCTCAGACGTGTGGCGTCTCTTGTATTTGTATAGTATCTAGTTTGGTAGCTTAGGGCTATATTTCATTGGAATCTCCGAAACATAGCCGAAATATAGCCCTAACAGACAGACAAAGTTACATAGATGGAATAAAAAAAGACGTGTGGCACTCGGGGACTGCCGCGATAAAGCTATTGCATAGCATTTTCGTCAACTTTTGCAATTATAATTATTTATTTATTTTATTTATGCAGTAATTTCTTCCTTTGTTTTTTTTTTCTTTGATTAATTGAAGTTACACTTTCACACATTGAATTGAATTTTGATTGATTGTTAACTCATTTGTTTTCTTATCGGTCACCACGTTCAAAAAACAAATGAGTGCGGGGTGTTGGGTTAAACGCTCAAGGCCTGCGATAGAAGCTATGCAATAGCTTAAAACTGAAGATCTTGTGTTACTTTTTTGATTTCAAAGCTCAGACTAATAACTACCTAAACCTTTTTTACACAGGTGATTAGACCAGAAAAATCAGAAAATTGGACGCTCCAAATAAAATTTCCTCAAGAAAGGGACGCGGGTATCTACGAGTGTCAAGTCAACACCGAACCAAAGATGTCTTTGGCCTTTCAGCTGAACGTCGTTGGTAAGTCCAATTATAGCAATTACTTTAATTTTCTAATCTTTCTGAGGTTCGTACGTGACCGAAAGTTGAAGAAGAAATGACTTCGTTAAACGTAGTTAGGATCCAATTAATATAAGGGAAACTTTTACTTGGTTGTTGGAAATAAAATTGGAGAAATATTTTTAGATGCTTAATAAAGATCCAGGTAATTTCCACCAGGTAATCTGTCACGGATTATATAGAAGCCCGAATGTCTTAATTTATCTTTCGAGTAGAAGTATAATGTTGTGGAGTGGTTACATTTTCTGCGCGATGTAGGCCCTCAAGAAAGGTGAATATTTCGGAAGGTATCAGTTTCGTTTCCAGCGGAAAGAAGCGCCTAAGTGTCATCATTTTATTTTAAGTATAATAATTTTAACATTTACCCAGACTAGGCGTTACTCCTGTACCGTAGGTGCGTTTACAAATACATGCAAACTGTGCGGATCCCCTGGAGGTACAGGCTCATACATCGAGGCAAAGGCTCAACTGGCTGCTAAAAATTTGGGGATCTTAGCAAAGGTGAGACTGGAAAGGAGGTACTTCACGCCGAAACATCTGCTCAATCTTTATCAAGCCCAAGTTCGATCGTGTATGGAGTACTGTTCTCATCTTTGAGATGGATCTGCCAAATACCAGCTTGATGCGCTGGAGTCGATTGAGAGGCGAGCTAAGGGAATCATCGGCAATGATGCACTTGTAGAGTCGAAATTATAAAGCCTTGAGCATCGCTGCCGAGTTGCTAGTCTGTCGGTTTTCTATCGTTTACATTTTGGGGAGTGTGCACTGGAATTGCACAATCTAATTCCACCAAGTCCATTCCATCATCGGACCACACGACGTACAGCGTTGCGCCATCGGTACATGGTATACATCCCACCCATATGCACAAAGCATTTTAGGAACACATCTATTATGCGTACAGCCAAGGAGTGGAATTCCCTGCCGGAGTCTGTGTTTCCTGATAGCTACAACTTAGGGTCTTTTAGTCAAGAGTCTTTTACTCTCTTGACTAAAAGACCCTAATAGGTTACTTCTAGGCAAGCGTGCTCCATCGTTGACCACATCATAGCTTACCATCGGGTGAGATGTTGGTCAAACGCAAGCCTATCAATAATAAAAAAAAAACTCACTGAACACAGTTGATTCGAGAGAAGAAAAAACGAAAAGAAGAAAACATGTTTATTGTAATATTAACAAGTAGAAACAAGTATAATACCAAACATTAGCATAATACATAATTAGCTTTTTAATGTTCCCACTGCTGAGACTTAAGCCTCCACTCTCGTTATCCACCACACGGGCCCAAAGCGAGTTGGTAAATGTCACCACGACTTCGACATTTTGTTTCTAGTTCGTTTTTTCACGATGTTTTACTCCACCGTTTTGAGAGCAGTGGTGGTGAAATAAGTAATTTACCTGGTTAGGTTCGGACCCGCGACCTACAACTCGTAAGTTGGGGCCATTTCCACACGGCCACCTCTACTTTAACTTAGATTAACCTTTCGTATGCTTTAATTAGAGACACAAATAAAAAGTTATTGTGTCCCGCGTGGATCCGCGTTCCGGCCATGTAACGGGTTAAAAATAAAAAGAGTTGATTTCAAATGGGCCCAAGTTTCTATCGTGTAGATCGCCAGGAGGTACACAGGGTGGATTTAATTAGTTGTGCCGGTCGGATAAGTAGTCAGCTAAACACCAAAGTATTGGTGTTCAGCTGCATTTAGTTGGACTGGAAACCGATCCAAACAATGTTGGGAAAAGGCTAGGCAGAAGATATTATTACTAATCCTAGAATAGCCCTTACTGTTGCAAAGAAGCTAGGTAGAAGAAAACACTAATCCTAGAATAGCCAATAGTGTTGCGAAAAGGCTAGGCAGAAGATATTACTAATCCTAAAATAGCTAATAGTGTTAAGAAAAGGCTAGGCAGAATATAATACTAATCTTAGAATAGCCAATCCTAAAATAAATCCACGATTTAGGTATTTTTTGTTCAACAAAGAGTATTAATTTCCGTTGAAATCTCCATAAAGGTGCTTAAAACAAGGAATTGTTTGTATTCACCCAAAGAAAGGTGTCAACGCTCTCGTTAGAAGTCTAATTTTATCATCCGCATTGCAGAGTCGTTGAAAGGAGTTTTTATTTCAAAACACAAAGCTACCGGAACCATTCTTTAGTTAACGAAATGGTTCGCTCTCTCCAGATATTTTCGCCTTGACTTTCGTGTTCCGTGTTTCGTTCTGAATTCAATCGTTCGAAAATCCATTTAAATCGTCACGCCAGCGTTTCCTGATTGATTAGATGCACGAAACTACTTTCGTACTGAATTTTTTATCAAATAAATTCAACACAATTTTATCGTAGATCACGCTCAGAACCGATTTACCGTTAATATTGTTACGGTCACAACTCAATGAATAGCTAACGTAACTGAGCGTTATTGTTTACTATTGTGTCCTCATGGAGGCGATCGGCGGCGGAACCTCTCACGCCGGACCCTGATTGAAGCCACGGCTCGGAGCAAAACGGAATGGGAGGCGGTCGCTTCCTTCTGCCAAGCAGTAATGCCGGTGAAAGTGACGGCCGCACGCGTGAGAAAACGGAAATTTTCACGACCTAGCCACAGTGACCCTGCTGTGCCTCGATAAGCGCAGGCTTATGGACGACGAATAATGGGTAGCTCGCCGGCTGCCCGTCTGGTAACTGGTCGCACCAAGCCTTAGCCGCCGACGGCGTTTAGGGCACCACGCGTATCTGAAAGAGATGCCAGGACACCGCAGCAAGGCCGATGCCCACCGGGGCCACAGAGAATTTCTGGAAAGGACATCCGCGGTCCCAGAACGCAAGATAATACAGGTGTGTTTTTAGTCAATTAAAAGCTGACACGCTCTCTCGTTCTAATCTAAAGCAAGAGAAATCTTTAGATGACTTCTCTACGTAGAAAAAAACAACCTAACGATCACAGAAAACTCATCTAAAATAGCAGTGTTGTATCCAGTAGATGACAAAGCCAAGAAAAGGAAAAATCGAAAATGATTCAAAGTGTACCTGAAACAACAAAGTCTTTGATATAGCTAATTACCCACACAAAACTGTGTCACCCAATTAAAACCCTGAAACCCTAACGAGATAATCTCAAATCCAGAACCAAAGCGTCAAATAACTTGAACGAAGCATAAACTAAGCAAAATAGGAGTATTTACTTCTGACGCAGTCTAAGTTTTGCCGCAAACTTTCCAACTACATACAATACAATGGCTAAAACTGGCGTCACTTGACATTGCAATTTTCCTAGCTTCCTGAGCACTTAATGCTACACTGTCTTGCCACTTGCCTCCCTTGAGCCGGTCTAATGACACAGCAAAACACGCTTCTCCAAACTTGAATATTTACGAAGTAAGTGGGTCAAACGCTAAGATGTTTTTGGGGATTACGGCTGTCACGAAAAGTTTTGATTTATATAGATATTTTGGTGAGGTTATAATGAATGATGGATTCGGTGGTGAAATTATAACAGATAATAACATCTTTCGAATAAAAGATAATATTTGGAAAGTATCAAGTTAATAGATTAGATCTAGAATCATATTCTATTTCACATACAAAATGTAACAGAATATTGTTACTCGTAGCATAACTCAAGAAATCTAAAAACAAAATCTAAGATTGATTCAATAAGTTCTTAAAAGCAAAATCTAATGTAATATTTTCAACTAAAGCTTCACAATATGAAAACTGAATTTCATTATCTTTATTCATGGTTCACAACGTAATATATTTCACAAGATCACAACGAAACCTATTTACACGTAAAATGTTGGTAATTGCGCCATAATTCAATTTATACTTTGGCGTGTTACACTAATATTTATCGTTAAGCTTGATATCATACATGAAGCTAATGAATAAATTAAATTCATGAATGTATTAATTTTCATCATTCATTTCTTTTGCTGTTTGCTCAAAAAGAGCTAAAAAGCTATTTACTATGAGATTTTCTATTATTTTCATAACTTAATTGGGTTTACTTAACTTTCTTGGAAACAGTTTCACTTTGTAGTTATTGCTAGTTGCCGCTGTAGTTAACACAGCGACTACAAAGTCTATAGTTACAGTTATGCAAATTTGAATTGTTTGTTGAGATGATTATTTTCTTCGTTACAGAACTCGACTTTTAAATAAGACCGTGTACAACAGCATAATATTTGTTGTTAACAAGCACTTTCTTTTCGTCAACATTGTTAATCTATTTACCTTACAATTTTTAATAACGGCCTCCGATTTTCTTTATCCTTACTTATTAGCCGTGACTACAGAAACTCCTTGCATGAACCCTCTTGAACTTTTCAAATCCCCCGATAACAATGTGAAATGAGGGCTTCAACGCAACCTTCGCCAGATTTAATCTTGGCCTAATTTTTTCTTCATCGTTTTAAGGGGCATTTTCATTCTACTATATACGTGCTGTATCACGGTTTGAAGGTACTTGATAGGCTCTTGTGTCTTTAATATCTTAACAGACAACATCTCTTGCGGAATTAGGACAGTAAAAGAGAAAATGAGCTTTTTTTTTACTCAGCTATTATACAACACACTTAGATATTCATAGAATTATTATTGTTATGGAGAATACTTGTGGTATTAAGAATTTCAGTCGTATGAGCGAAGTGGATTTGGCGAATACATTTTTCATATTATGGAGTATAATTTGAATTTTAAATGTCGTTACGGTCTTGATAATGTGAACCTAGGAGATTTCGTTTTTTTGGTAATTTCAGTACGACAATATATTATAAAGTCTGGAAATTGTCTACTTTATGAAAAGACTTTGAATTAGTCGGTACAAAATGTACGACGCTTTTCTAAATATATAAGGGTTTTTGTTGCTAAATATTTGTTCCTTTGAATATTATTGCGGGGAACAACAAAATGAATTCATTAACTAATTCTATGATGAATGTTTACAGACTTGTGCGTAAGAAAGTTAATCAACTAAATTCTTAATTCAATTCTATTTCGAGCTGGGACTAACTTGATTAAGTAGTACTAAATAAACTTCAATAAGATTAACATGTGGTGTAGCACTAAATAAATACTGATGAATTAAGGGAATTCGTTACAAAGTTCTTGCTAGTTAGTAGCTAAGAAATCTTAGCTAGTAATTTCCCAGAGGATGTGCACAAAGTTGTGCAACATCTCATGTGGTTGGACACAATGAAAGGATCTAATTTAGAATTTGTTTCAATTTATTTGGAAATCATATGAAATAACAAAATATATTATTTACATAAATACGACCATTTATAATCTATGTACAAAATGTAAATAAAATTGGTTCAATAAATTGACTTCGACCATTTTGAACAAACACTTTTAGATAATATCAAATACAATTTTAAAACGAGATGAGGTCGATGTTTTCTATCCGATTACGCTCAAACTAAAATATTAAAACAAACTTAGAGATATGTTTTAAATTATCGTCACGTTATTTTGGTTATATCGATCATATAAAGGGTAACACCTTAGTGACATCACCTAAGAAAGATGCGATCTTCGGCGGGAGAAGCTTAAATCACCTGATGATTTTATAGACGTACAAAAACTTTTCACATTTTAAAGAAGTTCGTGGGGTAACCGTTTCAATATGAAAATGTCATAATTAAATCTCTAACCTTTTTCCCAACTACCTTGAGGTCGGCTTCCTATTTAACCAGATTCGTCTGAATACCCGTGTTTAACATGGAACGACTGCCTATCAGACTTCCACAATCTAGTTACTGAGCAACACAATACTCCTTGCATAGACTGATAGTCAGAATTTCTTTTTTTTTATCTTTTAGAAACTAGTACTTGACTGCGATCCCGTCTGATGGTAAGCAGTGATGCAATCGTTGATGGTGAGGCGCACTAGTTTATTAAGAGCCCATTCACTCTAGCCTTGAAGATACCCAAATTATAATCAGACGAGAAGACCGCAGCAGGCAAACTGTTCTAGACCTTTGATGTACGCGGCATAACTGACGAGGCGAAACGCTCAGTCCGGACCGTAGATGTTTCAACAACGTGAGGGTGGATACTCGCCGTGCGTCGGTTTGTGCGATGGTAGAAATGAGATAGCCGAATCAAGTCATGCAATTCCTGCGCACACTCTCCAAAATGCAATCTGTAAAACACCGAAAGGCTGGCTCAAGGCTTTGAAGATTGGACTTAACCAAATCTGGATCACCAATCAGTCTCTTCGCACGCCTTTCCATCGAGTCCAAAGCTGAAAGGTGTCACTTTGCAGCAGCAGCCCATACGTGTCTGGAGTACTCCAAACACGATCGGACCTGTGCTTTGTATAACATTAAAAGCTGTCTTTCTGGTGTCTGACTGCCCGTAACGACTGTCGAAGATCTACGAATGACAACCACACTCAACAGCTTTACATGCTTTTTAAGGCACGGGGTGTCAGTAACGTCTTCGGTAAACTTAAAAAAGTTCGTAATTAATTGAAAAATTCACATTAGTACTTGCCCCGTTTTGAAACCGCCACTTCAACAACTGCCATCACAGCACTTCTGTCATTATATGAATGTATATTCTTCATTTGATGATATATGATATATGATCTGTGTAATATCGTGATATACAAAAATGTATGAATTTCGAACCTTTTTCGACTCGACTTTTTCTCGTTGTATCTGTATCTTTAGTTGGCTTTTATGACTGATTCATTGGAGTAGAAACTAAGTGATTGGCTCCTAGTAACATACTATGCACTCTCACGGACGTATCAAATATTTGTACAGACTACAGATAGATTATCTACCTACAAACTTACCTACCAATAGTTCTTTCAAGATTTAGGTGATTTATATTTTGTTGAAACTTTCTCAATGCAAGATAAAATCTTAGTATAGCGTTGCGAAGTTTATCGATGCCACACTTTAAAATGAGCTTTAGTAAGTTCGGGTTTTTAATTTTTCATTTAGTTATTTAAAGGTATGTTTAATGATAGTTAAGTATTTTTTTTATTTGTTAATACTCCTCAAATTGAAATAAAGGTCAGTAGAAAATTAAACAGTTAGTATAGTAATGTCTCATAATATGTATTAAAAGTGATTATTTTTTTTGCCGTGGCTGTTCAGTTTTATATATAGATGTACTTCTCAGAACGTGTATTTTTGGGATAGGAAATCATAATATAACATTTTCTAGGTAAAGCAACAAGGGGAGTCAGATTTCTTCTGACTAAAACCCACACGTATTCCTTTAGTTTACATTCCAAGGCAACGGAGTCGAAAGCAAACTATGTGATGTTTAGTTATAACCTACGTGTTTTTTCGTGTCTTAATAATAATTCTTGTAATTATTGTTGTTAACAGAAGCAAAAGCGCACATCCTGGGTCCAGTGGACCTGTACGTGAAGACTGGCAGCTCGCTGTCGCTGACGTGCATACTGAGCCAGGGTCCACATGACCTGGGCACGATATTTTGGTATAAGGGTAAGTTCATTGGATTATAGACAGCCGATACACTAAGATTTAACTTAAGCTTGGCTCACATAATTTAAGCCAGTTTCTGTAATACTGACCCAAGGTCCACATGACCTGGACTACATTTTGGTATGAAGGAAGTTCATTGGATTTTAGGTAATACAGTCGATTGCATACTTAGATTTAGTAAGCTAAGCTAAGCTTATTTTCTCACGTAACTGAAGTCATTTTTCATATTTGTAAACATTGTAAGTATGCAAAATGACCTCAGCATAACAATTTCTTTTTCAGTTCTTGATTTTCAGCTATCTGAGATAGATGAATGATAAGCATAGTGTATGTAGTTGAAAAAAAAAACTCCTGTTAAAACTATCTCAAACGACAAAAAGTAACCAAAAGCTTTTCCCCAGGATCAAACATAATAGAGTATAAGGAACTAGAAGAGAACGAGTTACAGGAAGAGCCTCGAGTGAGACTAAAGACGGAGTGGACGGAGCAGCTGACGTCTCGGTTGACGGTGGAGAAGCTCCTTCCAGGGGACAGCGGGAACTACAGCTGTGTGCCTACCATGGCCGAAGCAGCTTCGGTTAACGTGCATGTTATAAATGGTGAGACTTTTTACAAAAAAATTAAGGATGAGAAAAAAGCTAGAAGTCATTTTAAAGATATCGAACCAACACATAAAGTGAACCATAAAACTAAGCGTATTTATAACACCAGTTACTACTTGATATACAACATTATTTGTAGTTTATACGAAAAATGAATGAAAATAGTTTGTTCAGAATCAGTAACTGAATGGATTTCAATAGTTTTATACCATGTTTTATTTTTCTCAAAAATATTAAGACAAGTTGGACATCACCGACACTAAGTATAACGTAAGTCACGGCAGGTTATAGCGAGTATTAAGGCTAGCAAACAGCTGGATGTATGTGCAAAACAAGCCCTCAGTCACATACATAACAAGCTTATAACTTTGTGATTTTTCATGATACAGTTATGAAATGTTGTATTCATGTTGTATATGTGCAAAAAATAAAGCCAAAGGAACATGAAATACCAAAATTTTTATTATTTTGTCCATATGTACTTATGGACAAAATAATAAAATATAGAAAGCTTAAAATTTCTAGCTCTATGAATAAATCTATGTCATCCATCAAAACTGACTATGAAAAAGTACAACAATTTTAATGAAAATATAGATACAGATCAAATTTTAATCAAAACAGTTTTCACAGATTTTAATGTTCTATTGAATCACAAAACCATTAGACATTGATAGAGTTTTGCCCATCGTCCATATTTCACAGGCGTCCTAATTTGCAACAACCAATTTAAGCCTTCTTATACTTTATGGTCTACTAAAGTACACACTCCAAGTGAATTTTCGAAGCCCTCCATCAGATATAATCTCTAAGTTGCCACTTACATCACCCTTGTAAGATATGGGGTGACCTACATACTAGTAGAAGGGGTCACACGGAAGCTGCGTTGATTGTGTTGTGAGGACTTAAGTAAACTTAAAGCTATTCCTATCTCTTGTCCATGAAACAGATGTAAAATTAATCTGAATTTGAATTTTAATAATAGAAACAATATGCTGTTTCAAATCATTGATGTTTGACGGATAAAAACGTAAATGTTCGAAACTTTTTGTGACTGTTAGTGATATAGTCATATCAACAATGTTTTTCCAAATTTGACAAAGTAGACAGATGACCTTGTTACAATAGCTAGGATTTCCTGGATGGAAAAAGAACTGGTTGATGTTGAAACGTTTGAAGGAGGCTTCCATCTACCAATGGACGTATTTTTGTCCAAATAACGTTCATGGTCTTAAATAATAGAACTGTCTCTTAATGCAAGGATATTATTAGTCATTAACACTTCATTTTATTGGAATCTATTGTTTTGCCTGTGATTTCGTGAAGCTGCCTCATTAAGTTTTCTATTCCGAGTTCGAATACAAAGATTTGTTCTATAGAAATAAAATGAAGAGAGAATTCTATCTCCATCAGTGTACATCTGTCGACCTTTGAACCGCCTACGTTAGATATTTGACAAACAGTCGCGCGTTTATCTACTAGGGTCGCACATCCACGACCAAACGCTCTATCTCGTCAGTTCTTCTGTCACCTATGGGGATTGAGGAGTTGAACGAGATGAAGTATCTAATCGCAAACTCTTGTGAATAGGACGCGAGAACATTCATTGGATAAATGCAACGCGAGCAGTTAAAGGGCATACATATGAAATATATGTTTCATCATAATAAATCTATTAACTAAAACCATTACTTGACAAAATCTTCTTTCTCAACAGGCGAGCATCCAGCGGCGATGCAGCACGGCAACGCAAACACAGCATCTCCCTGTGCATTGTCGGTTAATTTACTCATTTCATTATACTGCACGCTAGCAACTTTGTACACAAGCACTGTAGATGGATTCAGATGAAAATTACACAAGGTACTATGAAACAACGTCATGTTAGGATGTTGTTATTTGTATAAATGAGTCTTTATAAGTAGATTTTCGTAAGGAGAGTTGTTGTTAAGGACGTGAATTTTCGTGTGAGTTTGACCAACAACGAAACATCTTACTTTATCTGTTACGACACTCTGCGACTGTTCTGCTCTTTAAAATTTATCTCATCAATATTAAGTTAGGTTACAAACTAAACTTACTAACTAAAACTATTGTATAATTTTTGCTGTGTAAGCTATGTTGTCTGAAGTAAAATATATTGTCGTTATTATTTGTCAGTTCAGCCACATGATGTGCAGCAGTAATTATTTCATGTTTCATGTCTTGAGTATTCAATTTCGTATCAAGTAATTAATTTTACTGACCAAATTCTGGCAATGTTGAGATAAATTTATTTAACATGGTGATTTAAATCTTGCAAATATAAACATCTTTATTTAAAATAAATATTATTGAGTAATATAAAATTTATTGAAATGCTTAAATACCCTCCTAACAAATGATTAAATTTGTTCCTATCTTGTCGGTACTTAAACGTGTCAGAAACGGTCCAATTGGTTTTAAATGTGTCAAAACCAGTCCAATGGGTTTTAAATGGAAGGATTTTAACAGACGAGCTGTAATGGGCGATTAAATATTCAAGTAACAAGATACCCTTTGCTTGCTCTTTGATTCCAAACTATTAATTTCGATTTTGTCAATGTTATTTTTAGTTCAAAGAACATGTTCAGTGGTCTTAAAGTATTACGTTTTAGTAATGTAATACTGGTTTTACTTAGCTTTATTATTGAATAGGTCAAGATTATTGTTATTTGTAAGTAAATAATAAAACAAAAGGTTTCGTTTTTGTTTTATTATATTTCGGTGACATTTACGTAAAAAAATAAATAATTAGGGAGCCTACACCTTTTTTTAGCGTAATGAAATGAAGAACACCTGGTAATTTTCATCACAAATATGAGTACGAATTAATAATTTTATTTTAATTTTGAAATTTAAGAGTTCAGAATATGATTTTTGAACTCTTAAAGTTCAAAAAATTTAATTTCATTCAATCTACCCAGTTTTTTCCCAACTATATTGGGTTCGTTCTAGTCTAACCAATTGCAGCTGAATAACAATATTTTAAAGGAGTAATTGCTTAGCTTACCTCCATAACCTAAGAAACCATACATATTTTTTTATTTCTTTGAAATCTAATTCTTTTATAGTATATTGTATTGACGCTCACAATAATTCACGTTCGTAACAATGAATTCATAAAAAAATACCTTTTTCATTGAACTGTGTATAGAATAGCCTTCATGTTAATGACATTTAGTGTAAGGTACGAATATAGTAATTAATATAAATTGTTAATTTCACTTTATTGCCGAAATTATCTTGATGTAAGTATAGTTTCTTTATAAGAGACTTTACCTGAAGTGTGAAGAGATAACAGTTTTTTATTGGAAGAATTTTCACTTTTGTATAACTTTTTTTTTCTGTTTTTTTTTTATTGTAAAGTTTACTTACAAATTTTAAAAAAAGTTACAACTTTTTTCGAACTTAAAACAGCTAAATTTTAAATAACATTTTTGTATCTCATAATTTAAAAATATTTAATGAAACACAAATAAATTTTTAAATAAAATATATTTTAATAAGTTTTATAAGTTTATTATTAAAAAATAAAATTGCAACATTTTATACTGGAACACAATTCACGAGTAGTTTGCACGATCTCAAAAATTCTACGAACACTTTGACCCAGCTTTACCTTCTCAAATATTTTATTCAAGAATATGGCCTTCTAATTTCGGCATAATGTAAATAAAACTTAATAATGTTAGATAGGAATATTATTGAGAAAAGTGTGGTATAATTTGTAAGAAATAGCGATTGTAATATAAAAAGAATAGCATTTTCAACTGTTACAGCTGTAAAATATTTTACACCTGTTTTGTTTTTTACATTATTTTTGTGAAAAAACGACTACAAACTCGTGATATATGCGTATTTTAGCTCTTTAGCTGGACTGCCGCAATATTCGGAAGAGTGACCGCCTCCCTAGAACACAAACGGAGACTGAAAGAACTCTCCGTCAAGTCTGATACTCTTCTCATCAGATTCCAATCCCATAAAAAAAACATTTAAAAAATGAAACCCGCCTTTATATTTTTATTTTCATAGAGCCTCATAATTTTGGACTATCGAACCGCCGCCACCAAAATCGCCTTTAAACATTCTATTAAAAAAAATAAAAGCTCTTATTCTGCACTATATATACTTTATACACAGTATAAAGAGTTCAATCGTTTTGCTGAAGAAAAATTCTGTAAAGTTAAACTGTCAGCAATTTTAGAAATCACTAAATCTAAAATTCCACCACTGGCAAGGCTGCAGTTTATTTAAAGGATTTACTGCAGCTCTGTAACGCAAAAGATAACTGCAGGATCACGGATGGGTTAGTTAGTAAAAATTTGACACTCCCTGTCGCTCCACGCAGAGCGGAAGAAATTATTTGATGATTTTCTATGTTTTATATCCGTTTGTGTTCTAAAAATCTGTAATTTTATAAAAATATCTCTTGAACTGAAGGCAAAGATGACATGTCATGTTTGTTATAAACAATTATTATTCTAGAACCACCTTACAAATGAGGCAATAAATTTACTGACACAAATATTTAGATTTACTTTTTTAAAACTAGCAAATATGGACAAGGTTTACCTTCTAAGTATTCTATTGTTCTAAATAGATTTTAATAAAACTTTTTTTTTGCAAAGAAAACATATTAAGAACCATTCGCCGAACTAGTTTTGTTTCCAATCTTTTACGGTTTAAGCTAGCAATTATACTTTTCTTTCAATTTCCCTGGCGAAATCGTTTTAGCAATTTCATTTAAGTTTTTAAGTATTATTTAGCAATTTCATTTCTATTTGACAAAATTGCGCAAAACAAATGATTTAATAATTTTCTAAATGTAATTTTATTTTATATGTTTTGTTTAAATTCTAAAAGACTTGTAAATTTAATAGGAAATAATAATTCTTTTTTCTTTGTTTTGAAAAATTAAATATTGTTAAATTATAACATAATTATTGTTTCCAGATATTAACGTTATATTTAATTATTAGGAAAGTTATTGTAAATAATTATATTAAAACAGATTTTTAAGTACACGATCGAAAATAAAATAGCACGGAATTATACTTATATTGTTATTTTGTAGTTGTTTTTCTAGTCGAATGTTTAATTAAAATAGTATAAAAATGATAAAGTGTAATATAAATTGTAAATAATTATTTGTAAATAGTAAAATAATAATTATTTATTGAAAAATTAACATTCATTATTTTTATTTATTATGATTATGCAATAATGAGCGGTAGACAAATGTTGGGTAAAAGTTGGATTACTTTTCAAAGACAATTTACAAATTGTAGAAAACTGATAAATAAAGTGATTATGTAACTAATGGTAAGACAAACTTTGACAAATAAAGATAGAAACATTAAAATTGTGTTTTATTTTACTGTAGTAAAAATACGTTTGCTTTTCATAGTATAAAAGATAGACAATGATACTGAAATAATCCGTAATACTGTTTGTCATGATCATCATTGTCATAATTTCAGTTGAGAGACGTCCACTACCAAGTGTTGCCTAGCTTCTAACACATTAATGGTGATAGTTACAGTTGAGATCCAATCGTCTACTGCTGACATAAGCCAACTCCAAGAGTTTCTATAGCAAAGTCTTTTTAATACACTTACTCAAAACCCGCTCTTATTTCACTGCCACAATGTTATATTATTTATCGTATCAGCCCCACTAGCCAAGTTACAGCCAGTTTGTGTCGAATTCCGTTCTCTAATCGGTGACAGCAATTGTAGAAAACGATAAGTTGGTAGCCATGTTGACGCGCCTAAGTCAGCCGCTCGTTCTACAATGTAGCGTTTGTATAACAAAGGATGTAGCTTATTATTTTATGAGATTTTGAACGATGTAAACTTGGCTACGAATTGTCTATTCGTTTGTTCTGACCACGCAACTTTAAGTTGAGATGACGTCATTCCCATACGTTTCATCACTTTTCGACAGCGTTAACGATTGAATAACAACTTGACTTCGGATTCTAACAGAGCGTTCAGGTGTTATCTCTCAAATCGTCGACGAAAGGAGTCAGCAATAGCAGGGTCCCAGCCGGGTCGAAGCCTACTGGGGCCAGGGTTATCCGAAAGGGGCTCGAGCCTCGGTATGAAGGCTAGAAAGAACGGGGTGGGTGTTTAAGTCAGTAAGAGTCTGACACTATCTCCCGCTCCGCTCAAGAGCGGGGGATGTCATTGAATGATTTTTCCCATCATAAAAAAAGATGTTATCTCTCTTTTTTGGCGTTTCGTATTTATTGCTTTTAAATCATATTCACGTTGGCAATAGAAGGCTCAGGACGGGCTCTTTTAAGTCGGTTACTTTTATATTTTTGTTTATGTACATTTCATCTAAGAAAATGATATCTATAATACAATACCTACAATATCTAAAACCCACAAAACCAAACCAAAGAATAAAATCTCAAGAATAACATAGGACTTATGATAGACTGATACATAAATATGACGGTAGCATATTCAGAAAAGATGAGGCCGTAAAAATGTATAATAAAGTTACATTTATGATCTTTTCCACTATTTTACTATTCTAGGAAACGGTACGTGCCTACAGAGAGACATTTTATGGCTTGAATCGTGGTGACTGGCTGCACGAAATAAGTTCTTGGTTTGGTTTTGCATAATAGGGTGTTTGAGTGTTTTTTTTTTTCTTATGTCTTGATACTTAGAATATAAATAAGACTAAAAATATAAATTACCATCTATTGTCATTTCACTCTATCGCTCAAAGGTTTGCTGGAAAAAAAACCCAACTTTGAGTTAAGCAGGCCTGTGTACATGAACTTTGTTAGCCATTTATTCTATGAGTTGTTACAGTGTACAATAAAAAATTAAAGAATATATCTAAACAAGTGATATTACAGTTGTGAATTTTGTTAACTCAAAGTAAAGATGTTCTTTTTCTCGCTGTTATACATAGAGCTTTGCACCACGAGAAAAAGAACGATATAAGCGTGACAGAGATATCATCACCAACACTATGTCAAGAGTGCCCGTATAAGAAAATCAGGGTTCCCCGAACTTATAGCTAGACAAACAAAAGTACTGGTGATTTGTGACCAAGATTTGCACCTTCGCGAGTAATGTGATCAATTAGTAACTCTCACTTTTTGTGCCTACAGAGACCGTCCCTGAATTCTACCGAACGGGAGTCTAATGAGTTGCTAATGAAAATAGAGCACATATTTGTAAATTAAACAAATAAATACAGATTTATCATAAAGTTTGATCTCCCTATGGTACTGCAATTATAATAAACGTACCAAAACATTTTCAGTGAGCCCCATGCCCAATCAAAAAGATTACACATACGGTAGAATTATTTATTCAATCACGTTTATTTGTAAAACGAGAGGAATTCAATAATACAATAACAATGTTACATATTTAAATGAGTGCAATTAATACTGCATAAATTATCCCTAATTATTTAATTTAAACATCATCTTATTTGCTAATGTAATTAATGAAAACAAGAACCAAGCGAAATTCCAATTCGTTGTTTCGTTTGAAATTATCGTGCAGTATAATTTGGAAATACTTATATTATGCAAGCGTGTAATTTTCGAAAATATTTAGATTTATTTATTTATCTTTATTGTACACCAAATGAACAAAAATACAGGACAAACATTTAACATTTTACATTTTTTATTTTTAGTTTAATATTACACGGTCTAATGCCAATTACAATAGTTAAAGACACGTTTTTGATATAAAATATGAACAAAATAATAACCAGTTATACCTGTTAACTACACGGTAGTCATACGCTCATCTCACAGTACTCCAGACAGATTGAAAAATGTTTTACCATTTATCTTCAAACACGTCACAATCATATTAATACTTAAACAGTAAAAGTAACTGCTAGTCTTGCTAAACGGTGAAGTGTCACACAGTTACTGAGTTGCAGGGTTCTGGCTGTCTTTTGTAAATCTTTGACAGTCGTTAGCGGATAGTCCAAAGATATCTGACACCAGTTCTTGCTAAGAGGTATCGTGTTTTTTGTTTGTTGTACGCCAATTAAATATCAATCTCTTTGACGAGGACATGACTGTACTACACCCTAAATGCGACTCACCTCTACCGGATGTTCCACCGTGTCCTCCTGGCGGTCCGCACAATGGTGACACCCGTGTGACCTGCTGATGCCTGGAAATAGCTCGGTCAGTTACGTCTCTACGCACACAAAACGAGGTACGTACTTAATCACACTGATGTAGAAAATTCAACTCGGCCATAGGTACTGGTATAACCTGGTACAACCAACAATGGCTATCTAAATGGTACTTATTAACTCAATATACATCGTATGAAAAAAAAGAATCTTCACCCTCACCAGTCAGCGCTTATTCAGTTTTAGTACAAATAGTATTTACGTTAACGCGACTGAGTACGTCAAAAAATGCACCAAAGCTGCACAAGATTGAAAAAAAAAATTCAATTCGAACAATTCTGAGATAAACTTGTTTAAAATAATCAAGCATTTATCAACACTTTGGTACGTTCTTGTAGTTACAACTATAACTACTCTATAATTGATTCCAGATCCTTTCGTACCAACCATGTCACGGACTGTATTATGCAACAGTCAGCCATCACACGAAGCATATTAAATAAACAAAATATTATACAGCGCGTGTGACATATGCTTCTGTATGGCTTCCCCAATTTCAGTTATTGCAACGGTCTCATGCATGTTGGATAAGGCTGGCAAAATGCAATTATTTCGTTGGTTCCGTTTTGCATTGCGTTAGAATTTTATTTTGATGACGATTTTTGATGATGTTGATTTTAATGTTAGCTGTTAGTATTAGTGTTGTATAATAGAATTGCTGTTTGTTTTAATAAGTGAATAATTTAGGTGCAAATCTAACAAACTAGCATCAGCCAGTGGTTTCGCCCTTGTGGACAATGAGCTTGGTCCTCGCCGTCCAGCAGTTCGAGTCGCCTGAGCGTTGTGTTTTACATGCAGGTCAAAGAAATGTCAGCAAGACTGAACGGTGCTCAGTAGAATCGATACCTGGTGGATGTAGAGCTTAAGAACAAGAATACAAAAACAAGCAGGAGGACACAGATAAGTTAGTAAAAATTTGACACATCCTCCGGATCTCACGATGGAACGCCATCTTCGAATGAAAGAAATCATTTCATTTACCATGCCATGATTTCTTAAACGAAAATAACTGGGTTAGTAAATAATAACTGGGTTTTAAGTATCATTTTTTCTGTTCCAGGCCATGGCTTATTCGTTATTGGAATATCAACTAAAACTGTTCTATAAAGCAGTGCATAAGTAGGTTGGTATCAATGATGTGACCAACGATTTTTTTATTCAATTAATATTTTATTTTTGTTTAGTTATTAATAGACAAATATTTAGTTGATGCATATTCCCATATATAACCTGAAACACGTTAACAGCCAACCAATTAAACCCAAACAGGATAAACACACTGACAGTGTCGACCAACGCTTCCATACATCGAGTGGAGCGCAAAATTGAAGTAGGAATGTCGTAATAATGTCGAGAGGAGGTAACATCACCATTCACTTCTCATCAATTATGGAGGCGTACAATCAAAGCATTCAGTGCGAGGGTTTTGTAGTGGCGAAATTGACGATGTAGCAGGTACAGGTATTTTTGACGGTAAAATCTCGGTCGTTTGAGGTATATTGCTGGTTTGATGTTCGAGAATGGAACTTTGTAAAACACAAAGATTTGAAATTAAATGAAGTTACATTGTATTATCTTATGTAACTCATCGTAAACATCATCATCATTTCAGTCTTAACACATAAGCCCCCAAGTGTCGCCATAATGACGTTCTGGACTCGCTTCCATCAGATTCTTACGACTGCTTGCGTGGTCATCACTCTACCTTGTTCACCTAGGGAAGCCTTCCAACGCTATCTTCTAGTACGTGATCGCCACTTCAGAAACTTTTGACTCCATTGAGCATCTGTTCTGCTACTTAAGCTTGGCGATTCTTCGGATTTTGTCGGTAAACTTGGTTCTACTGTGAACATCTTCATTCCAGATTTTTTTCCATTGCCATTTGAGTGACTTTAAGCCTTTTTATGAGGTTCATTAACACAAGCAACCGTGTTTTAAAGCTTTGGCAACATTCACTGGTTCAACTTTCAAGTTGAGGCACACAGTGAAAATACAGAAATTTATTTTACGTTGGTGTAACTGCTGGAGAAGAATGCGTTTGCTAGCTTAGATAAAAAACTGAAAGGAAATGGTGGAAAAGATCGTGAGGACTATAAGGATGCCGGCGACCGGAGTCGGGAGAAAACCGATCTGATTTGAAGAAGAAAGCGTCGGCAGTACAGGCGGAACTTTATTTGCTCTTTTACTAAAGATTAATAAACTGTACCAATCATGTAAAATCATACTAACACAGTCGTACCTATCAGATCTAGCTCTAACCACTTCAAATTCTCTCTCAAATCTGATGACTGAAACGGCATCACAAAACACGATGTTCAGAAGTACGAGTATATTAATGTTTATTTATGTTTTATAAATTATTTAGATTATAGATAAATAAATGTGTCACGTTTCTAGTTTATTAACCCAAGTAATAAGATTTTCCCATATATACGAGTACTTTAAAATCCTCTAATATGTTTTATAGGGATAGTTATAAATAACAAATAATTATAAACTCTTTAATTTTTAAGATATTATGAATGCTACGTTTAAAGTATATTGTTTCAAGGAATAAAATTTTACATACAATCAATTTTTTTCATTTTTTCCTCGTTAAAATTGAATCTTTAAAACCCCTTCTTATTGCTTTGATGCTTTCCTACATAATAAAAGGAAGGTTTTTGCATTTCACGTATCTAAACCTAGCAATTTTAGCTGTGCATTGATATTTCAGTCAATTTTTCCTTTTCTAAATAACATCCAACTGGAATATTTAAAATCAACTATGTGCATTTGTTAATGCAGTTCCTCGTTTGTATATTGCCCTCACCTTCGGCTCGTACGTCTATTTTGCCCCGAATGTCATGGCAAAGTTTGCCGTTTTCATCAAAATGTACTTAGTTCGGTAACGCATGTCTGTCTCGTACATTTTAAATTTTTAACAATCGTCATTACTGATGAAATGCATATATCTTTGACCTCAATTTAGGATATTGGTGATTAGGATAACCATTTGGACCCATTTGGACAAAGTAAAACTTGCCAAGTCTACGTCAAGTCCATAGAAAATAAAACATAGCAACAGCAGCTTGTAATGGTCGCTAGATGTAAAGCTGTGACAGCTACTAGCCTCATATGTGGCTTTTGTAATAAATGGAGGGTAACCGTTCAAGATCTTAGCGGTAAATGAGTTTATGTGAGTAAAATGTCGTAAAGAAGCGTGTTTGAACTAGAAAAGAGAGACATTTTTAACCGACTTCTAAAAAAGGTGGAGGTTCTCAATTCGGATGTTTGTATTTTTTTTTTATGTATGTTCGGACATAACTTCGTCACTTGCCAACCGATTTGAAAAATTCTTTTTTTGTTGGAAAGGGTATTTATATATACAAAACCATAACCATTAAGCTGGGTTGTCATTTTAAAGAAGATGATATGTGAGGCGTTATTGTTTTGCATACCATATATCCACGCATTTAGAAGTAAAAATTTCTTTGAGTGCAGTTTGCTCTCAGACCGTATTGAACAAAACTGAGCCGTCACGTTCGGGTCAGTGATGCTGAATCGGGTATGCTCGGCTACTACTCGTGCTCGACCCCAGTCTTCAGCAACTGTCAGCTGCGTTTACTCTCTAACAATGAGTGCAATGTATAAAAAAATAATGTTTTATTTTATTTCTTTACTAGCGACTCATTCCAGCTTCGCATGAGTGTTACAATTCTTTGAATTTTTTCTAGTTAACTAGTCAAGCATATCTTATACACTTAAACTTTCCCCATGAATGCCTCTGTCTGCTGGTGCAAACTATAATCATGTATTTATATAAATACGTTTAGTAGTAGACTGTTATGGTTGGGGACTTTGCCTCATAATATCTATGTATAAAAGTTTATTCTGTTTCATGTGTGTTTTATTCTGTTTAGTCACAATAACATTTACTACTTCAACTGCATCTAATGTAATTATTTAGTGCTTTATTTGAGAGAAGTTTTTAAAAAACATAGTATGAAATTGTAAACTTATGTACCGTCAAAATCATAAAAGTTTACACTTCTATCTTGTGGTTTATCTTATGGTAAGCACACTCTTACTTTGTTCAACAGTTTTATAAGTAAGATAACTATATGACAATACACCGTATGCTATCTATCAAATGGATGTGTGATGGAACTTCTGCACTAATATTATCCTTTGTCTGACCCGTCAATATTGCTTCGAACTGCCTTTAATGCGGTAACCGTTCTCCAGCATTCAATGCTAATGTAAATCTAGGAATAGCTCTGTCTGAGTGGCAAGTGGCACGCGTGAGCCATTAGGAAATATAAGGGTCTGACGGATTCAACGAATTATTGCGTGAATGCGTAGGCAAACGTACGTTATTGTAAGGATAGTACTCCCACGTTTATGGTTTATGGTTATGTAATTGAAGTGATTGAGACCGATGGAGGGAAGATTTTGTCCAAATGGTGACATAATATATATTAGGTTAAAGAAATCGTAAGCTCGTGCATAAACGAGTATTGTTGACAATATTTATTACACCTAAATGAGTAGATGAAGTGATAATATAGAAGAAAGGTAAGGCCTTCATCCAACAGTATTTGATTCTGTGTTGAAGGATGAAGTTCATGTAGTTTTTTTTAGGTGGGAAATCATCCAGTGACTTTGCCCGTTCTTGAGCGGATCAGGAGGGCTTGTCAAACTTTTACTGAATAAAATTTTCTCCCATATTCCTTTTTTGCCTTGCGGTCCAAGGACTTTACTTTCGACCTCGTTGGATCTTACGATTTGCTGACATCTGCTTCAGCTGCGCGCAGCGTTTTTATTGTTACCCTGGAAGGCAATTGAAAGAATACAGGTGGGTTTTGGTCAGTAAAAGTTTGATACTCCCTCTTGCTCTAAGCCAAGCGAGTAAAATTATTAGAGTATATTTCACTAAGATAAAAAGTAGAAAGCGAGCTTCTAATTCAGAGGGCCTACCACGAGGTCTTAACGCGATCCATTTGACAATTTTAACTGAACTGACAAACTGATAGAGCTTTATAGGGTATACAGGTCCATCCCTCCTCCTTGCGTCGTGTACCTCAATGCTGAGGCTCGTGACCTTCCGGCTTTATCAGTTTAATTTTTATGATGTGTCTCCATTTATTCCTGTCTCTGGTGGAGTGGAGGACCTTGTGTACAGTAGAGTCAAGAGCGGAGCGGATCTGATCAGACCAACGTATTGGGCTGCGCCCGCGAGGCCTTTCGAGGTTTCCATCGTCTTTCCTTGCAATATGACCAAAATATTGCAGAGTTTTGACACGTCATGGTAAAGCCCCAAGTTATAACCATCAGCTGCAAAATTTTCTGATGAAGATATTCAATATCACTTTTTTTATGGTGGGAAAAAATCATCCAATGACATCCCCCGCTCTTGGGCTGAGCAGGTGATAGTGTCAGACTCTTACTGACTAAAAGACCCACCTCGTTCCTTCTAGACTTTACGAGCGCCCTTTCGGATAACCCTGGCCCTAGTAGGTTTCGACCCGGCTGGGTCCCTGCTGTTGCTGAAAACTCCTTGAGGCGCGCGGGAACAGTGCGCGCCGTCGACGACTTGGGCTTGGTCCGGACAGTTACTGGACGGCCGGATAGCGAGCTACCCATTGCTCACTGTCCGTAAGCCCGCGCCTACGGTGACCGGAAATCGGGATCAGAGTCCCGGCGGCGGCGGCGAGGACGCCATTGACTGATGCGTTCGGCCTCCTCCTTTGATGTACAATTTTACTTCACTGGATTTGGGGACTAAATTAATTTAGTAATTATACCAAATCTCGAAGGAAATCTAGATGTAAGTGGGCTTAATAGAGTTTCATTACAAGTTCTTTATTACTATGACGATGAAACATGAACTAGGACGCAGAACAATGACCTAAGGAAAGTAACGAAACAAATGACGATCAATCATATAGAAACAAGTACAAAATCAATTACTCACTGAGTTCTTATTATTGAACTAATCGAAGGAGAGAAAATACAATGTAATCTAGTTAGAAACTGACGATATCAATTAATATATTTTCTCTTAAATTGTAGGTATTATTAAGTATTTTAGGTCGTTATATCGGCTTATTGAAGTTTCGGACACATAATTTTGGGACACAGTGTCCAAATCGTTTCTTTATTTTTTCAGTGACGATTTGGACATTACCAAATTTAATGAAACTGTTTAGTACAGTCAAATACAAAAGCTTTACCTATCTGAACCATTGTATGGTCTTAAAGCCACAGAAAGATGACGCTATCTTTTGGTATTATATGGCTTTGTGATCGTTTATTATATTTATGTTCACGTGCCGAATGCCCAATCCCTGTTTCCCTTAGTTATGTCTAATGACATTTATTTTTATATTTATAGACAAGTAAGTTAGTTAAATCATTCATTTATTTATTTATTTATTTATTCATTTATGTACACACACAAACACTTAAAAATGAAATAGACAAATACAGAAAAAAGAGTACAAAGGTGCTGTGATTGTTGACGAGATATTTCTTATTTGATTGACTTAATTACCTTAGGAAATATAAATTAATATTTACCAAACAAAACTTTTTTATCTGACTGTACAAAACAGTTTTTCTTTCATCAGTGTCCGAATCGTCACCAAATAAAATATTGAAATTAAAAAGTGTCAGTTGAGGCACTGTGTCCGAAAATGACGTGTCCGAAACGTCAGTAAGCCGTTATATCTAGAGGCCTTACTGCGACCTCTTAACACGGTCCGTTTAATTACCTAAACTGAATTAACAGTTCAGTTCATAAGACTGTTAAGGGTCTTTCTCACTCGCACGCTTCGAATTTCAACACCTCATAATAAGGCCCCAGATACCTGATAGACGCGACGTATCGTTTCACGATTAGAAACAGTTTAACAATCTATCATTGTTAAAAAGTTCAAAATGGGAATAAGATGTACAGCCAAAATTACACATGAGGAATCCCAAGTACTTAAAAATATGCAAAATATTTTTTTTATGGTTTGAACTCGTTAAATAATTTATACTGCTGTTTTGAGAAGAGCGAGAGAGGGGTATCTGACTTTACTAACTAAAAGCCTCCTGTTTCTTCATTTGCACTTAACGTTTCAGAGCACAATGAATCATTCAGACTCATGCAAACTTGCTGCAGCCCTCACTAGTTATTGCTGATAAGATCCCATTTGTCTAGAAGCCTAGTATAAATACCTATGATGAATTCAAGCCCCAGTAAGTTTAAAGAGAAAACAGAACTTATAAATCTCTGGGAACACCACAATTTGTCTAATAAAGCTTCTAAATACAACTTTAAATCTCAATGCAAGCAATACAAATTGCAACCTACAACTGTAATTACCAACACAACGAATTTATACTCCCAAATACACACTTACATATGAGTACCATTTACACTCATACTCATAGAGGACTGCAGAACTAATTTATTTATGAGTATGCTAAACAAGGTATTATTGAGAACTACTATGGTATTACTAATGTATGTATGTATGTACGTACAGCCACTAATCTTGGTGCGATGTTACTAATGAATATATATTACCTCTTCAGCAGAGCAGCGAAACATATCGTGGTTCGTTTTAAGCTTTTGCTTTAGTACATTTGAATTGGTGTAGAAGAATTTGAAGGAGATTTTGAAGAAAATTTTGGAGGAATCTATCTGCGTAGTCTATAGCCATTGCTTCGACAACTACAACTGTAAGCTTTCGCTCTCTGTAGTTTTTTTTCCTTTTCTTATATCTTATAGTATCTACTTTCCAAAAAAAAAATCATCTAGAGTGCATACACACATCTAAAAAAGTTTGGGTTCACTTGGAAAAAAATAAGATAAAATGATAATATAATAATAATTACTTAGACATATTTAGCGATTATAATGAAATAAAAGAGAAAGACTTAAAAAATATATTTAGCTGAACATAATACCTCCTTCTTTTTCGGTTAAAAATACTAAGTACCAGAAAAATACGTACCATTAAAGTAGAAAAATAAATTAATATTGTTTTGTATTAATAACTTCCATTCACAAATGGTGGTCTTCTGATCTTTAAATTCATCTGTAGGAGTGGCTGCTGATTGCATACATCTCACTTATGATGATTCCTTTTTAATAATTCTCGTGCCATTTTCTAGTTGAATAATAATAATATTCCACAACAATCACACAACGCCGTCTAGTCCCAAGCTAAGCAGAGCTTGTGTTATGGGTACTAGACAACTGATAAACACACTTATATATTTCTAAATACATATATATTATAAATAAATTACACCCAGAATGTTAAACGACGTTAACGTTTTAGTGACATAAGCAAACTTCATTAAGCAAAGACTTCGTTTTTGTTTGAACAAAAATATATTAAAATTTATGTTATTCAAAACTTTTTGGCATAAAATATAATTCGTTTTTTCAAGTAAACGCAAACTTTTTTGTACCTGTATGGCCGATGATAGTAAAATGATCTGGAACGGCGAGATTACACCGAAACGCAGCGTTGGAAGAAGATTTTGAGAGCCACGTCAGTGTACTGGTTGATGAGAAACACAGGGCCAGATAAGTCGGATAAGTCTAATATCTAATGGTCATTGTTCTGCTAAAATAATAATTATTTATTTATCAACACAGTTATTAGAATCAATAATAGATAGAGACACAAACTCAAAATGTAATGTGTTACTATGAGATAACTTTTACAGACATTTACACTTTTATCCTTAATACTTATTTCAATTTTCTCTCTATAAAACCATCGAGGACCAAAAGGTAATATTCCAATAAATCATCTCTAAAAAACGTTCGCACAAAGAACCAAAACCTTCAATCGCGCAATCACTTCACCACAGCTCTTCGAAATTCCAAATAACACCTTTAATATTAAAATACATAAATAAAAGGCATTCGACTTTTTAATTCCACCAGATTCCCGAGAATTCGAGGGTCGAGTGCTGACAAAAAAAATTTAATATTGACAAAACGTCTTTTATATCGCACCAATTTAGAAAAGTAATTTTTCCCTTTTGAGAAATTCTTCCTTTTGTAACGTACCCATTGTGAGATTGGTCTTCGTTCTCCTTATATTGAATAAGTGTGGGTATTATGAGGATTTCTTCCTTGTTTACTAACAAATATTCTTTTTTTCTGGTGTCGTAATGGGTATTTATGTTTTTTTTTGCCACAGACGTCTTTATTTTCAGCTTTGTGCTGAATAGACATAAATAAGAATCTGATGTTTATTGTTGTTGTTTCTTTGACCCAGCAATTAATAATATTTGGAGTAAATAAGCAAAATACTGATACAGTTATAATATTTTGAGCAAGAAAAGCAAAATACACTTTTTCTCTATACAGCATTCTTAATCAACATTTTTATTTTGTTTACTATTTATTTATATAATAATACACTTTATTGCACACCAAGATTATAAGTTTACAAAAGGAAATCATATATTTAAAACAAACATATAATTGGCGGCCTTGTCGCACCAAGCGACTTTTTCCAGGCAACCTTGAATGGACAGAGATTGCCTGGACACAAAATGGCGCAATCACTTTGCCACATACACTTGGTGTTAATAAAAAAGTAAACTAAACTTAAGTAAATAACAAATTTTATAAAAACACTTTTACACGTCAATGTAAACTAGATGAGGACGGTTTTTCCTAGCTGACTACCCTGAGAAGAAACACCGAAACTAACTCACGGGTCAAAGTCTCTTTTAAAGTCCATAAAGCAAACATGTAAGGGTCAAATCATATACAACCATGCAGATTGAGCCTGAGAAGGTCTTTTGAAGAAAGAACCACACGGTTCTAAGTGGACCTGTCTAGTGAGTGCAAGCATTTGTCAGTATGCTTATAGCTCAACTCGGTACTACTAAGGAGCTCAACGACTTGATGAACAATACCAAAGAAAGAAAAAAAAAGGAAGAAGAAAGAAGTAAAGTAAAAGAAAGTGATGCGAGTGACCAGTGTCACGTAATGATTCATTTTTAACATTTAGACTGTCCATTATATTCTATTTAAATAGACACTAAACCACTCAAATAAAACTCTTTATGTCATTTAAATGGACAGCCTAATCATTTTCAACCCGATATTTTTTCCCAAATATTTACCCAAAATTAAAAACTCGTCTAACCAGAAAATATCTCGAAATTTAAATGTTATCTTTTCATAAACCATTACGACGAATGGTCAAACGCGATGCGAGCGAAGTAATAGCAGTTATTAGGACACAGGTGGCCAATGTTACGCATACACGAAGGATAATCCCTTTTTACGACTCCCATGGCGAGTGTAGGGTTATCTAAGTTTAAACTGTAAACCAAAACGGATTAAAAGCGTTTCTCCACTACTTCGTTCCAATAATTATTGTCGGTTCAATGATAATTGTATCCATGTCGGCTTGCCACCATGGGTCCAACAGTCCTTGCACGCATGCACGATTTCCGTATAGAAATGCAACATCACTATCATCATATTCACTCCACGATGTACATTGCCCTTCACACCGCCAGAGACAGGAACAGATGGAGGAATATCATAAGAGATAGAGTGATGAAACAGGGGGGTCACGACCCTCAGCAAGGAGGAGGAGGGATCATCATATTCATCATCATCATCATCATTTCAGCCGATAGACGTCCACTGTTGGACATAGGTCTCCCCAAGTGTCGCCACAATGAACGGTCTTATGCGTTCCGGATCCATCGGATTCCTGCAACCTTAACCAGGTCATCAGTTCACCTTGTAGGAGGCCTACCAACGCGGCATCTTCCGGTACGCAGTCGTCACTCCAGAACCTTTTGGCCCCAACGGCCAGATGCAACATTTGATGCAAGGGGCCATAGGTTCGCTTCTGAAATAGAAACCTGGGGTCAGCTATATCTACGACCTTCACGTCGTAAGAGTTTACCGCGAGTTTAGTACAACAATCCGAAATAAACTATGGGACGGCGGCCCGGACCAAACAGCACACGTCTGAAAGATTCTCCCTTTTCAACGGAGGTATGTGAGACTTTACACCCTGTTACGTATGCTCCGGAATCATGGGATTCCATGGATGGGAAGTCCATGGGGACTTGGCATGGCTTTAATAATTTATTAAAGGCTAAATCAGTGCCTAGAATAAATTGCCATGTTTTAGAATTACATAATTAATTGCATTCCGTTGTAGTGTTGCTTGCAAAAGACATTTTAAACAGTACCTGATTGGTTACGCCGAATCCCATGTATATCCTAATTTTACGTCATCACATTGTGCAATTTAGAACGTCAATCCTTTAAAGGGTGACCAGACAGTTGAAAACTAGCGTTCCAACAAAGGTGACTTTGGTTTGTGTTGCGGATAAACGGATGTAAACCACGTGCCGACACGTTCGGTGGTTGAAAATACGCGCCTCCCAAGCAAGGGCGTTGAAAGTCATGGTTTACAACAGCTGTCTACACGGATTGAAACTAGCAACGTCACCTTGGTTGGGTCCACAGTTTACATCCATCTGGCCACCCCTTTACTTATATTGTACGTTTATTTTCTTAGAAAAATCTTGCAGTTCAGGAAATTACTTAATTCTATTATCTTTCAAAACACTACTTGTTTAAATTAAAGAAACCACACAATTTTATTTAAGAAAACGCATTTATTTATTTTAGAAGGAAAAACGTACTATCTCATTTCTTTTAATAACATATCCTGATATTGAAACCGGAAAAGGAAAACCGAGATAAGGAAATATTACATAAAAATTAAGGTAACATTTTAACGAACCCCAAAAAAATATCGCTGTCCTTCCTGGAATTGTGACATGATAATATTAAAAATACAAAACCATAATGACACAGTAGGGCCGACGCCACAAAATAGACAGATACAGAAGACAATCTCATGTATGTACTTCACTTTTTATACCTACGCTCCGTGGACGCACACTAATGAGCATTTGAGTCGGAATTGTTCGGCGAGTGATCCGACACGCGACTGAGACATCGTGTCTGTGAGCGGTGTCTTTGTGTGCGTTGCTGGAGCGCGCTTTGTATGTAGATTGACTTCTGTACCTATATATTTTGTGCCGACGCGGCGACGCCCACTAGGGCCACAGGATTAAAAGAGTTAAGTATAGCCCTAGAATTCAAAGGTCAATTGAAAAACAGAGATGGGTTTTAGTCAATGAAATAAAGACATTCTCTCGCTCTATTCTAGAGCAAGAAAAGTCATTTCATGTTTCCCGCCTCAAGAAAAAAATATAAAAGGGTGGTAATAGTAGTAATTAGATTATTTACCCTGTTTTTTGTAACTAAGAATATTTTTTTTTGTAATCGACTAATTTTCCTGGCAACATCAAAACCTATTTATGATTATCTATAGTAAAACAATCGATGGCAAGGGTCTTGTATACCCTACGGACTAACGATGTAAAATAATAGGTTACAGCGATCTTATTCGGTTAGCGATCTTAAGGATGGTAAGCAGTGATGTAATCGCTTATGGTGGAATGCACTAGTAATTTACATGTTTTTGATTTTGATATTAACCCATAAGTAATTACCAAATATTATTTCATCCAGAACTGAGCAGTTTTATTTTTTAGTATTATTTATTCTAGACGTTTGTCATACAATAATTGACGGCATACCGCAGCACACTGTTGTAGTATACGGTGCCATTTCGGTCAAAAGACCGACAAATGTAAACCTGTAACAGGTACCTATCCCTTTAACAAACAATTCCGATTGACTGTGTATCAACCAACTACCCATTTGATTGATTCTAAACAAGCCTGTCGGACTATTATCCACTTAAATGAACTCACTACAAAGGCTAGTGTGTTACTGGGTCAGGTTTACCGGAAGAACTGGCTACCGAAATGTGTGGAAAACAAATGGCATTCAGATGGCGGCCAAATTGTTCTATATTCTATTATGTGTCCTACTTTCTACCGAATATCAATTCATTAAACGCCAAACGAACTCAGGCGTTCGCGCTGTAGTCCGGTCAATTTAGACCTCCGGGGTTACATTAATTCGCACCCAGCTGAAAATTTGTAGGATTGTTCAAAATACCATCATAAATAAAACCTAAAAAAACCTCAGCGATCCGACACCTTGAAAAAAAAAATCGGTTTCAAAAGTCAGTTTGGAAGATCAGACTAATAAAAATAAAATTGTGTGAAGAGTGATATGAAAGAAAACGGAATTAATGATAGTGTGACGAGTGACAGGACAAATGGGAGAAAAAACGTGTTGTGCCGACCCCAAATAAAATAGCAGGAAGAAGAAGAAGTCCAGGTTTCGCGACGTTTGACAAGCAAGACAGCGAGAGACGCTATGAGCAGCGCCCCAAATCATCGCCTCGCGTTACCTTAACTAACTTAAAAATATTAACATGCAACAATAAATCTAAAGTGAGTTCACTTAAGCAATTCGTGACGTCACATTCTGCTTAAACTTGGGGATCGACCTGTGTGCTTAGTGATAACACTTCACCACAAGCTCCATAATTAATGACAAACACCTAAACCAGTAAATTCTAACGTTTCATTTTGGTAGTCCACATTTCAAACCGCAATTAGTTACTCCAAATGTATTATTTTAAATGAATTTCTGGCATCACTAAACCAATGAGGTTATTAAATGTCGATATCTAATTCAATCACAATATTGGCTTTCCGCAAGACTTCCTAATAGATGAATTTTGATTTTAATGGTCATAATAATTGATTGACAGAAAACGTGTTGCGCCGATCCCAAGTAATATGGGATAAGGGCAGGAAGAAGAAGAATAATTGATTGACAATCGTATGTTTTTATTATTATTATATAACGCTTAACTGCGATCCTATCTGATGGTAAGCAGTGATGCAATCGTTGATGGTGAGGCGCACTAGTTTATTAAGAGCTTTGAAGACACCTAAATCATAATTGGACGGGCAGACCGCAGCAGGTAAATTGTTCCAGTCCAATGGTATTAAACTACTTCTTTTACCAGTTTTCAGACCAATTTAATCTAATTATACGATTTAGATACACACGATTTACTTTCTATTTCTGTTATTTATTTATTGTGCACATCTATCGCAGTGTTGTCTTTTTAACCGACTTCGAAAAGGAGGAGGTTTTATGTTTTAACCCAAAGGTTGGCTCTCAGAGAATGCCTTACGGTATTAAGTCCACCTATGTATCACTACTGTACATGAAGTTTAAATAAATAAATATACGATTTAGCAAACGATGCTGTCAACATGTCGAATGTGGACTCGGCTGTCATTGTGTCAATTGTCGTTACCGCGAACGATCGCATTCGACCAAAAGCTTCGACGACCACCTGTCAAAGCTGTCAATAAGCGGTTGGATCAAGGGTCTGACATAGAAGACCTCTCAAAACGATTCTCGTATTACATAGAGGTTTCTGTCCGTGAACCACTAGTAGCTTGGACCCTGCTCCTGACACTGGCTTGTTTGTTGCTAATTTTTAAATTTTTGAATGTTTTTTTTTTTATTATAAGATTTTTTGTAAAATATTTTAAAATAGTAATAATGCAACAACAACAATAATTACAAAGAGAACAACAATTGTATTAATTTATTTATTATTAATATATAACTTATCTATAATTTTATCAATCTTTTAATAATAATTATCTAATCTAATTTTATTTTATTAAATAATGTTACTATGGGTTAGTAATAAACGATTAATAAATAAAAACATGATCAAATGTGAAGTACGTGAATAAACAGAATAACAAAAAATGTAAACGTAGCAAGAAAACTTGGATCTTACGACACAGGGAACACCAGTGTGAGACAAAAGATTCTAGAGTGGTATCAGCGCAGATATCGGAAGGCGCACGCAGAAATGCCTCCCACAAAGTGAACCGATGACCCAATGCGCGCGGATATGCGATGGATGCAAGGTAAGGTCCAATTATGTCAAAAAAATTCTCCACTTTATTTCCAGTACCTATAATGTGTTTTACTGTATTTGTTAATTAGTTAAGTAATCAAGAAGACTATCCACGAGAACACTGCCGAAAAACTGTACTGCAGTTTGGCAGAACATTTATGTGAACATATTTATGTAAATTTTCTTAAAAAAAACATTAAAATAAAAATTGTTGTGGTGACACCTGGAGGAAGCCTATATCTAGCAAGGAAGAATTTTCGGCTGAAATGACGATGATAATATAATATGACTGGTCACCTTATTACCAGGGGTACAGTATACTCAGGGTACTACTGAGAACTTAGGAGGATGAGCTTGACACGGGAATCACAAAAATGATCTCATGCTCAACAATTCATCAACGAGATATTCCATCTACATTAAAATTATAAAGTGGTAAAGTTTGTTTTTGTTTCTTTGTTTGTAGGAGGTAATCTCCGGATGTCCTGGTCCGATTATTACATTTTTTTCATCAATAGAAAGCTGCTTTATTCCTGAGTGACAATGCTTTGGCGGGTGAAACCAAGGCCAAAAGTAGTATATTATAAGGCAGAAATTGTTAAACTATGGTCAAAGACTCATTTACATCTTTTGCTGTAGCAATATCGTCCATCTAGCAATAAAATTGAATCTATAGAATTACTTTTATGTTTTTTAGTTCCAAATTAATGTAAATAACAATTGTAGTCTCTTAAAAATATTGAACTCAAAAATAATGGTTTCAAAATGTAATATCTTTTAATTTATAATAATGAATACAAAAGAGCTTTTATCTCTCATTACAAACTTGTAATTTAGCTACTAAAGGTTAGGTCTGATTGCAGCGACACCAGAGAGTCAGAGGTCAAAATAATTTAACTTTTTAATAAATATAGGGACGCACAATGCGTTTTGGGAACACATTCATTATTATGCGTAAAGCTAAGAGTGGAATTCCCTGCCAGGGTCTGTGTTTCCTGACAGCTACAACCTAGGCATCTATAATTCAAGAGTAAATAGGTTACTTCTAGGCAAGCGTGCTCCATCGTTGGACCTTCATCGCTTACCATCAGGTGAGATAGTGGTCAAAGGCAATCCTGTCAATAATAAAAAATACGCTTATAATTTAGACACTTCACATTATAGTTGAGACACCCATTAAATTTTATGACATATACCTATTTTATTTGATGGCGGAAAACAAATCTGAAAATTCAATCTCACTATTTTTTTATTTTTTGGAATACTTGTAGGGTACACAAATTGGGTTAATTGGTATTGCAAAATGAACGTTCATGGTACAGAATTTCGTAAAATTGAGGAATATATTTTCATCAAATTCCTTTTTTTATATTTAACTAGCTGTGCCCGCGACTTCATACGCGTGGACTACAGGATTTTAAATTTATTTTTTCTAAAATAAAAGTAGCTTATAAAAGTACTCTACCAAAAAAGTCCCATCGAAATCGGCCCAGCCATTTTAGAGATTAGCCCGGACAAACAGACAGACAGACACACAAAAATTATATATATTCATATGCATGTAGCAAAAAGCAGTTAATTCAATATTACAAATAGACACTCCAATTTTATTTATATATATATATTCTATAAGATGTATAAATTGCGATATCACTTGCGAGTTTTTAAAACAGAGGCATGGAGCCGCTATACCACGAGCGCCTAACGCGATCCATTTTACGACCAAAACTGATCTCTGATTTCATCCCTCTTTTTCGCTCCGCAACTAACATTTTAATACGCCATAGTAAGATGCCTGTAACCAAACATGAGCATAATCTTTTCATAAATGTTTAGATTAAACATCCTTGACATTCACACACTATCCACAATTCTAACATAAAATTATCAATTATTATTGTCATTGTTGTAATAAAAAAAACATTACATGACATTAACAAAAATTACATCCTCATTAAAAATAATATTTATAAAGGTCAAATACGTAAAATATTTTATTTGCGTGAAATGAGAACTAAACTCGTTAAAAAATAAAAAGCCCGTTATGACATTTGAGAAAACCCTAGAATAAGTAATTTGGAACGAAACTGAAGGAAACAATAAAATAATAATTAGAGGACGGTGGTAGTAGCTATTTTAGCATTTTGGAGGTATGGGAACAGAGAGTAAAGTCCCATATGCCTCCATTGAAAAGGGAGGATCCTCAGACCAGACAGGTGTTATAGTCTGGTGGGCTACTGCCCGATAGATGATTTCGGGCTATCGTGTATGTTCAAATCGCGCGGAGAATTTTGATTGTGCGATGCAGGATTTTGTGGTTTCTTCGTAGTTCTTATATGGCGCCATAGATGTCACTACATCACTCCCCTCCGGCGATCGGAGGTCGATGGTTCTTGATGCGTGCCAGGCCAGCGTAGGTTGCTTCCAGTGGGTTGGAACCGATGCCGCATAGTTCTCGGTGAGTCGGAACTGTCTGCGGCGATGCCCCAGTGAGTCGAGGTGTTGCTATCCCAGTCAGTCGGGATGATGCCCCAGTGAGTCGGGATGATGCTGCAGGCTCCAGTGAGTCGGAGTAGTGCTGCTGGCTCCAGTGAGTCGGAACGGTGCTGTGCGACGTAGGGCTTGACTGCTGGTGTCGGCCAGGAGAGGTTCTTCATGGCTCTTCACATGACTGGCCGAAAGTGCGGTGTGCTAAGCCAAGGTCGCTGATGAGGCTGAGAGGGATGACCACGTATGACCAAGTTGTCATGCTGGTAGTCAGGATAACCTTTATAGCCGTGGGTACTGGCTGTATGGCTCGCTGCTTGAAAGCTTGAGGAAGTGATGATGACGTCACGAAGTAGTAGCTGCACGAAGGCTGCGCTGACGTTCTTTATCGAGGGTCACCAGTTTGGAGGTATGGGGAACAGAGAGTAAAGTCCCACATGCTTCCATTGAAAAGGAAGGATCCTCCGACCAGACAGATGTTATAGTCTTGTGGGCTACTGCCCGATAGATGATTTCAGGCTGTCGTGTATGAACTTTGATTGTGAGATGCAGGATTTTGTGCTTTCTTCGTAGTTCTTATGTGGCGCCATAAATGTTGCTACAGCATTTAAGTAGTACCTTCATTTCATCGGACAAGACGCTAGGTAGTTTTTTTTTTTTTGGTGGGGAGAAATCATCCAAATGACATCTCCCGCCCTTGGGCCCTTGGGCGGAGCGTAAGATAGTGTTAGACTCTTACTGACTAAAAAACCCACCCCGTTCCTTCTTGCCTTTCTGACCGAGGCGAGGCCGAACTACCTTTCGAAGCTAACCCTGGCCCCAGTAGGCTTCGAACCAGCTCGACCCCTGCTGTTGGTGACAACTCTTTGAGGCGTGCGGGAACAGTGCGTTCCGGGAGTTCCGTTTTGCCAACTTACGTACGGGACTCTACAAAAAGATCGTCACTCACTTACGTGACGGCTATTGACATAGACTCTATGCATTTTCAGGAACGCATCTATTTTTTTTTTGTTGCGATTTTTGCATCCAGTTTTAATCACAAAATGGAATAACTTTTATCACAAACGGTATCTTTTACTGGATCCTGAATACTTCCGTGTTTGTGAGCTCGCACATTATGTCATTAGCGTAAAATAACGGCCCAGTATGTATTTTTTGTACGAGTTGGAAGGCACCCACCCTGCTTGCCAAGCATCATTGTGGTGGTTTTGTAGCGTCACAAGAATTTATGGACAAACCTATTAAAACATCATGCTCACTTGTGATCGGAAACAGTCAAACAACTGCTTTCACACTAATTGGAGTGAGGGGGAGTAACAGATTTTTACTGACTAAAACATGCCTGTATGACGTCAATCAATTCAATGTACTTTTTCGTTTTAGCACCATCAACTATTATCGTATTAGTATCATCATCATCATCAGCCTTTTTAATATTATCACTGCTAGGACTCAGGCCTCCTCTCTAGGAGAAGAAATGCGCCGTAATCCGCCACGTGAGCCCAGTGCGAGGTGGAAAATGTCACATGTCTTCGAATTTTAGGTTCTAGAACATGCCGGTTTCCTCACGAGATGTTTTCCTTCACCGTTACACAAAGTAAAGCACCTGCCATCCATTACCTCGGCTACCACTGCTCTCTGTATGTGTATTAATATCAGTACCGATCAATTATTCACAGATATATTAGTTGTAGGTAGATTTTTTGTAACCCAAACATCTGACATAGACCGAAGAATTGCCCTGGCAGTGGCAGAGCATTACTCGTTAAAAGATGGTCAATGAGGCAGAAAGTTACAAGAGTGGCGATAAAAGTGGAAGACACATCATTCGAAGGTCTTCCAAAAGACCAATAACCTTATGACGATCCCGGGGATCCCGGGGATCAGGAGGACCACTCGTTGAAAAGACATTTGGGGGAAACCTATGTCTTGCAGTCTGTGGTCGTTTTTTGGCTGAAATGAGTTTCGAACTTACAAACCTCCAGACTAATAACTCTATCACGCCCAAAGCTCTTAAAGCCCAGAGTTTTAATATTTTTAATTTCAAAAACGTTCCTAATTGCCGTGTCAGTTGACGGCCGGGTTTGGGTAAACATCGTAAATGTCCCCCTCGAGTTGACTGGGCCGGTTTTATTTAATTAAGTGGGTACTACCGCGGTAATATTTCATTGGCTAACCCGTTTTTTCTAGAAAAGTAATCCTGTGTAATATTTGTCGTGTACTCGTGGCTTTGAGGTCATTTGATTAGTTAATATGTGGTTTTGAGTTGGACGTCATTTTTTCAGAGTTCATTGAGTGGAGATTTATGTAGTTTGAATTTAAAACAAATTACTAATTACCTTGCGTCATTTAACCTTCCAAATGCCGTAATTAGAGATACATTAGAAAGACAATGAGAGAGCCAACGCCAGCGTTCGCTTGGGGTTTAATGTATTAATAGTGATGTATAAAGGAGATATAAAGATGCAGAACTACACTGCTCACACGTGTGCCACCGATGCCAATTTGGGCGCGTCGGCTTTCTTGCATATTATATGGAAACTAAACTTGTAGAGCTACACTAGATCCACGCCACGCCACGCGACGTCTTTCTACGTACAAATCAGGTGTAGCTTAAATTTTGCTCCGAAAGCAAATAAATCAGGAGTTCAGAAATCAGAAACGTTTATTTTAAATATACCAATTACAGGCACTTTTGAATTGTCAAAATGTCGGTCAGTCAAAAAGAAAAAGTGAAGTTAAATTGCACGTTCCAAAACGTAGATCTCTATAGAGAAGAACGTGCAAGAAACTCCATGAACACTCTTTTAATTTTAATGCTCTTAGAATGATGTTCATCATCATCATCATATGAGCCGAAAGACGTCCACTGTTGGACATAGGTCTTCCCCAAGCGTCGCCACAATGACCGGTCCTATGCGTCACGCATTCATCGGATTCCCGCGACCCTGACCAGGTCATCCGTCCACCTTGTTGGAGGTCTTCCAACACAGCGCCTTCCGGTACGTGGTTGCCAATCCAGAACCTTTCGTCCCCATCGAACATCTGTTCTGCGTGCAATGTGCCCTGCCCATTGCCATTTAAGATGAATGATGTTAGTAGAAGAATATTAATGATGACTGAATTAGGTCTCAGAAACACTAAGAGACAAAATGTCCCCCAAATTGATGTGCAATGCTGCAAGCTGAAAAATTTACCAACAACTTGTCCTCCTTTACGTCCATGCGTTAGTGATCACCTCCCGGTATACGCAGCGTTGGAAGGCTAGGACAAAGTGATCCGACGGGCTGGTGTGGTGTATGTTTATTTCGAGTGTCTTGTGTGTTACGTTGAAGAATTATAATTGTGAATTAGTATACTCGTATATTATACACGCTCGCTGCGGAGCCATTTTTCATGGTCTTTTTCCAGTGCATATGAGATCTTTTAGAGGCAAAATTGAACCTCTTGACAATGCATATGAGACCTTTACGGCCTCACAAAATTTTGTTTCTAAAAGCAATCAGAATCAAATTTAAATATTTGTCCGTGTTATACCCATAGAAATTTTAACATAGCTGTCCCCCGCACAGAGTGAAAGAAAGCGATTTTGACAGCCACACCTGCGAGAATTGACGTATGTGGCTTGTTCGACCTCATAACGCAGTGAGCGTGTTTAGTAAGAATCGCTAAACTTAAATGGCAGTGGGCAGGGCATGTTGCTCGCAGAACAGATGGTCGATGGGGCTGAAAGATTCTGGAGTGGCAACCACGTGCCGTTAGACGTAGCGTAGTAAGGACTCCCACAAGGTGGACTGATGACCTGGAGAAGGTCGCGGATATCCGATGGATGCGAGACGCACAAAACCGGTCTTATGGCAACACTTTGGTAAGGCTTAAGTCCAGCGTTGGACGTTTTTAGCTAGTAGGTCACGGGGTCAAACCCAGCCAGGCGCATTACTTTGTGTAATTTATTTCATCACAACTGCTCGCAACTCCTTGGGAATTGGAAAGAGGTGGCTCAAAACCGGGAACATTGGAAGGAGTGGAGGGAGGCCTTTACCCAGCAGTGGAACAGTATGGGCTAGATATAATAAATAAAATAATAACTGCTCTCAAAACGGTGAAAGAAAACATCGTGAGGAAATCGGCATGTCCTAGAACCAAAAATTCGAAGACATGTGACATCTACCAACTCGCACTGGGCCCGCGTGGTGAATTACGGCCCATACCTTCTTCTACAGAAGAGGCCTGAGTACCCACAGTGAGAACATTATAAGGTCTACCATGGTATATCAGGCTATCTATCTACTAATATTTGCAGGACATTTATCAAACACATCACTCCGTATTGAGCCAACCAGCGTGCCGAATATCATACCGAAAATATCTAACAAAAGGGCCAGATGTTGACACGGGATCCTAATATCTGACGGATAAAAATGATCCTGTACTAACAGATCTAGGTAGTGTTACGTAATCTCGAGTTACCACACTTCTTCAAGATATCTCTGATTTTCGACGGTTAGGCTGTTTCAGTAGATTTACTCGTAAATCAGTGATATTGGACTGGTCGAAGTTTGATTTATAGATTGAAATTATTGGTGCTAATATAATACTGGTTTTCTGTAGTAGATATTCTTTTTACCTCTGGATTTGTCAAGCAAACTATGATATGGACCAGTTTAAATGATTGGAATAAAAGAAAAAAACCAAGCTATTGTTCTAGCCAGCTTCTAAATTTTGGATTTGGATCTGACTAGCTGGCTGGTTGGTTTTTTTTTTTGCTGGTTTTTGGCTGTTGAATTTTTTCTTTTTTGTTGGTTTTAAAGATTTGTCTTTACTGGGAAAGCTACTAATTGAACCTTTTATTTTGAGGTGGGAAATCATCTTAAGGACGCACATGCACGGGTAGCACACCTTTCTGCCTCTCTCAGTCATTATCATATATATTAAAAATCTATTTTTTTTATTTGTGCACCTGCCATGTTTTCTCTTCACCACCCTTGGTTGACTAGTAGAGAATGCCTAAGGCATTAAGTCCGCCTTTGTACCTTTGTGTTGCATTTTTTTTTAAATTATTATTGATAGGCTTGCGTTTGACCACCATCTTACCTGATGGTAAGCGATGATGTGGTCGACGACGGAGCACGCTTACCTAGAAGTAACCTATTCACTCTTGACTTAAATACCCCTAAGTTGTAGCTATCAGGAAACACAGACTCCGGCAGGAAATAATAATTCCACTCCTTGGCTGTACGCATAATTAAGTTTTAATAAATAAATAGGGACACAGATTGATGCCTGCTAGAGCCGTGAAAGAATTCTAAAGAATTACCGTGGCTATAAAATACAAAAGACGACTAAAGGTTACAGTTGGATTTAGTCCATAAAACATTTCTTCTAACTCCACTCAGAACAGAGAAAGTTATTTGATGATTTACCACCCAAAAATAAATTCATAGACCAATGACACGGCAAAAGAATTGGAGAATTGGACTTCTTACAAAGCCATATTTTAATTTAGACGCTGTATAAGTGTAATCACAAAACAAGTTAGTAGTATGATAAGTTATTGTATACCTTGTTACCCCAAAGCCATATTTTATTGAAGTCAGAGTAATAAGAATTACTGATAGTCCAGTAAACTTCGGCCAGACATTCCCTTCATCTACATTTTATTACGTTGGAACTTATGTTAGGAAACTTTTTGGCGTAGCAATTGAATTTTTTATTTAAAATTCTCAAGGACAAGGTGAGGTTAATTTATAATGAATTCAGTAAAGTCTACGGCAGAAGCGCCCAACATCGGATGGGCTGAGAACAAGCTAGTCCGTTTAAACTGTATGAATTTTTTTTACGTAGGAAATTTCAAAATTACTCCACCCATTTCTGGGTAGGGCGAGAGGGTATTTCAGACTTTCGAAACGGTATAGAACCATCCCGTAGCCCCCTGGCTAGCTCCGACCCTAACAGGCTAGTCTATCATACTGACATCGCGGTGTCGTAAGTCCAGGCCTGGTCCTTATCGGACAGTAAGCTACTCCTTACTCACTGGCCGCAATCTTGCTCTACCCATGGCCGGGAGTCGCCCTGCGACTGACGACGCTCAGGGCGTGAGGATTGTCTCCACCTCACTCTCTCTATCGCCTCCATCTCTCTCATAAATAATTGCTTCACAGAAGAAGATGATCGCTTCCCGTTGGCCTTAACCAGGGCTGATCATGAGAGTTCGCAGTCAAACTTCTGTGGCGATGGACAAGGCACACTATCAGCAGAACAGATGATCGATGCGGTCGAAAGGCGTTCTGGAGTGGCGACCACGTACCGGGAGACGCAGCGATCAAAGGCCTACCACAAGGTGGACCGATGACCTGGTGAAGGTCGCGGGAACCCGATGGATGCGAAACGCACAGAACGGGTCATCGTGGCGACACTTGAGAGAAGCAACAGTGGACGTTTTTCAGCTGAAATGATGATAATGATAAATCGCCCCCACAAGGAAACGGTGATGTTGCGCCTAAGCGAGGCAGACCTTCATCATGTCTTCCAGACGATCCTTGCAATAGTAACAACTAGGTGTTTCTGCCCGATCGCTGTTTTACCCTTCCCACCCTCGATGGTCGTTCCATCTCACCTTGAAACACAAACAATTTTAATTACATTTCCTCAGTAATAAATTTTAGATCGAGCCGTATAATTCGGCCTAAGTATGTAATCCAGCCCCGCTTTATGAATATGTAAATAGTATAATTAAGAACGAAATTCGCTTCCCATTGGAGTACCTCGATTATACCTACTTCAGAGTAAGTTTCTATCGTGAATTTTTTGCTTGTAAATTATTTCTGTGGTTGCCTTTTTATTTTTCCTTTTTGTCGTCGTGATTAGAGAAAATTATGGTCTGTATTAAAGGACTCTTAAACGAACTCAACAGTACAAAAATTGCCTTTGGCTAACACTTACTTGGGCCATATTGTCAGAAAGAGAGGCGATTAATTGGAAAAGCTATTTGTGACGGTAAAAGTAAATAACTTAAAGTCACCTAAAGGGCAATTGAAATGGCTATGTTTGGAGTTTCCTTGCGTGATCGAATTGGAAATGAAGATATCCGCGGTAGAACCAAGGTTGCTGACATAGCCCGAAGAATCGCTAAACTTACGTGTTAATGGGCACGGCACATTGCACGCTGAATAGACCGTTGGGGCCGGAAGAATCTGGAGTGGTGGTCGCGTACCGGAAGGCGCAGCGTTAGAAGGCCACCCACAACAGTAGACAGTAGACCTGGTGAGGGTGGCTGAAATCTGATGGATGCGAGATGCACAGGACCGGTCGTTGGGGCGACCAGTAGACATCTTTTGGCTGAAATTATGACGATTGGTGATATTTGACATGTTATTTTCTGAATGCAGTAAAATTCTACGCCTAAAAAGAGGCCGATGCAGGAATCCGACGGTTTCGCGACGTCATCCACATCGCCGAAGATTGGACAACATGGCGAAATAATAATCCACGGCAAAGTTATTCGTTTAAGTCACAACGCTTTGCATTGAGAATAAACGACGCAAGGAGAAGTTTATATTTTAATAAAAAAAATTTTTTTTTGTCAAATTTGCCCCAATACTCGGAAATAGGTGCTTACTCCTGTATCGTGAAAACCGATGGCTTCATTGGTTTTTTGTTTTTTTACTTAGCCCACACTGTCCCACTGCTGGGCAAAGGCCTCCCTCCACTCCTTCCAATGATCACGGTTCCTCGCTTTCTCATTCCAGTTCTTAAGGGAGCCATCGGTTACTCCTGATATTTTTTTCAGAACAGTAATTTAATTATTTTTTATGCGGATATTTAAATTTTCTTCACAAACGTAATTATATCCTAAACTAAGAACAGCAGTTTGTACTTAGTTTTCCACTCTCTTTGCCCCACAAAATTCTGTTATCTTCAAACTTTCTTGTAGCCACAAACTCTCCTCGCATGCAGTTCTTGCGACACCCTAATCTTGTATACATTTTGCTCAAAGAACTTTCTGTACATGAAAATTTCATAACATTGTAAGACATGCTACTATTACTGACGAAATACTTTGTATAAAGTCTTGAAAAAACTAATAAGGCAACGTTTGCTGCACAAAATGTAAGACGCTTTGTATTACGAAATAAAGTTTTTACTATATCTTTAAATTAAGGCCCTTGGTCCCATTTAGTGACATTAACAGTGACTTTCTGAAGCCTAATCTTCGGTAACGGCTGGATTAACAAATTAAAAAAATATATAAACCGCTATTTTTTTATTGGTACAAAAAATAGGGCTCGATCCGTACTCGTTACTTATCATAGCTGTGTAGTCGAAAGTAAAAAAAAAAACGCAATCCCAAAATTTTGCACGAAAATTCGTCATAGTTTATAAATTCATAATTGAATTAATCATTCATAACAATGACTACTAGAAAATACTACGCGCAGTGTTTTTTCCATTTTGATCCCCATTTATTCATTCATTATGTATATTTATTATAGATTCGTAACATATATTTTTCGTATCACAATACTTTTGCCGAGAAAATATTAACAACATGATATTTTTTCGCTTGTTTTCCCTACTCCATTCAAATGATTTTGATTTTAAGAAATGTGTTTGTTTACTCCAAAAAAATGTGGTTACTGTTTTTCAGAATATACATAAATATGCTATATATACATATGCTATATATGTAAATCAATCAATGTTTCGAATAAAATGGTTTCAAAGGTGAGCAGGCTCTATGCGAGTGTGTGTGCATTTAACTCTGGCAAGATATTCAAGGGACAATACGCCTTAAAATATTCCGTCTGTGGCGGTTTATGTGGCTCAAAACATTCATTTTGGACTTCTTTAGAGTTTCTTCGTGGTTTACCGCTTCGAAGGTGTTGTATTGTATTAAGCAAGGTGAATGTATCCGTATATTAAAAATGTTCTGAGAGGAATGAACTTTCATATACTTTGATGAAATTAACTGATTTATTATGAGAGATGCATATCTTGGAAAAGATTTATAATGTATTAGATTGTTGATGGCATTCTATTTTTGTTTTTTCAATACACTCACTTGGAAACCCACTCTTAGGCACGCAATAGACTGTTTACCGCACTATTGCCGAAAAGTGCCCACGTCGTAATTTTATTTGAGTTATCGTATCAGGCTGGGCGCGCGTCGACCCCTACAAGTCGCTGGTTAACCCCCGTTTATTCATTTCTTCGTAAGTGTATTGAAAAAAGTCGTTTAATATTCGTGCTTTGTCACTGCAACCTTTGGCTCCATAACTCGCCTACGGCTCGTAAGAATTCCGGCTCGGTCACCATAACCAACATTCTGTACTTGTATCAATATTATTTTTTAAATAATGTAAACTAGTAAGCAGTGGAGTACGATCCCACCTGATAATATAAATAATAATCAGCAATAATAAGCAGTGATGCAATCGTTGACGGTGAGGCGTACTAACTAGGTGGGATAAAAGCTATAGTGCAAAAGTTCTTAATTTTATTAAAAAATTATTCACTAGCTATAGCTTTTAAGTCACGTTTTATAATAGGACGGAAAAACCGTTGCAAGCCAATTGTTCCATTTCTTCGATATAATATATGCGACACAAACGCTTAGTGTGCTCAAAATTTAGCTACGAGTTCAGTCTATGATATGAAAATAAAAAAAAAATATAGTAGAACTGACAGATAAATTTTGAAATTATTGTTCGTAAACATTTTATGTTTTTAATCATCATCATCATCATCATCATTTCAGCCGATACACGTCCACTGTTGGACATAGGGGGGAGGCCCCAAGCTTCGCCACATTGAACGTTCCTGTGCGTCCCGCATCCATCGGTTTCCCGCTACCTTCACCAGGATAACGGTCCACCTTGTAGGAGGCCTTCCAACACTACGTGTTAAAATGTTTTTAATAAAAATATATTATTCAATAACGTCGTATATTCAAAGGATTCAATCTTATTAGAAATTCAATTAAAACACCAATTCAATTAATTCAATGAACCTAATTTATCGCTAAAATGAAAAATAAAAATTATTTATTCTAACGACATTTTATATTTTGCGCCTGGCAGTTTTCTCATAGCGAAATTAATCTTGAGAGAGAAAGAGAGTTTTTATAAAACCCACAGGCGCCAACTAGTTTATTAATTAAAGGCGTAATGAGCAAGTTCATTGACACTCGTATTTCAGTACAGGGATGATAACCAGAGTATTACTGGCAATATAATTTGTATGTTTAATTATTTCTTTATCAGCCAGCAGCGACCGTTTCATGAAACAAAGGAACGTGCAGTTTGAATAAAAATTAAATGTTTCTAATAAAAAAAGATATGACATCTGCATTAAACAAAACTGCTATTTGCGTCTTGTCTGACTAGTATGATAGACTTACTTGTTCCCTTTGAGAGCAAAATATTTTTTCAGTATCAGCTCAAAAAATAGAATTTTCTCAGTTTAATGTTAGTAGGTACGACTGTTTAAAATAAGATTTATTACGGGGTAAATAAATTTAGTTCGCTTTTAAAATTTTATTTATACTTCAAAATAATATGAAATAAATTAATAACGCTGCTAACGGGCGTTGATTATGCGAAGAAGGTGACCGCACGCGTGAGGAAACGAACTTTCCACACGCCACAGCCGCCAAGACCGGTGTGGGCTTGTGGATGACAAACAATGGGTAGGTCGCCATCCGGCCGTCCGGTAATCGTGCAGACCGAGACTGATCAGTCGTCGACGTCGCGTAGTGTTCGCTTACTGGGGCGATGAGTTGTCTTCCGAAAGAAAAACCCAGAGTCCTGGAACCCATGACAAAGAAGGGACATTGGTATGGTTTTAGGCGGTAAAAGTCTGACATGCAACTTTGACATTTTCCCACTCTGCACTGAAGCGCGAAAATCATTGGATAATTTCTCAAAGATGGCGTGGGTTGATTTTTTTTTTACCATATTTTTTTTCATTTTTACAAATACATATGTATTTGGAGTTTCAACAAATAACGTTATGTACATCTTTTATTATTTATAATTACCCTACTTTTTCGAAAAAGCACTATAATTATAAAACTTTTTTTATAAGAATCACAGTACTATTAACCTAACCTAACCTAACCATTAATCAAATGATAGCGAAGTATAGCAGGAAGAACCAAGAAAATAAAAAAGTAATAAGTACATAGTTGCAAAAGCTTTTCTAAGATGTGAAGCAAAATTACATAGACATCACGCACACATACAAAGTCAAGCTAAATAAAACCGTTAAGAACATCAAACGAAATACTTAAACAAAGGAGAATACCTGTGTCATGAAACACTGCGGTTTAACTAAAGGATCAGCGTGAATATATTACGTGTATAGTTGTTTCATTTTAGCATGGTTGTTACGGTCATTGCCCTTTCTCGAGGGTTTAAGATAAACACTACGAGCCCTAATGTGGTCATGTACCGTTAGAGGGCGCTAACCTTTTTTTATAGTATATGGATTAGGGATTGGCAGCATTAAAAAAAAAAACCATTGCATTATTCAAGTCAAGGTAATTGTGTTTGAGAACTAAGTAAATATTTCACTTTATTAAACTTATGAATTTAGTCAAGTGTTTTTTCTCGATGAAAGAACACAAATATAGTAAAAACTTAAAACATCTAAAATGTGGCGTTTAAAATCCTTCGCACCACTAGCAAGAGGTAATGTGCCCGAAAAACTAGCAACATTACCACGCTGTATGGCATACCTACTTATTCTCTGTTCAAGGTAAGAAGCCAATTCTTGGATCACACTAAGTTTCAGCTGCCCGATACATATTCCAGCCATGAGTAGCGATTGATAGAGTCTTTGTCATGCCGTGACTTACTGCAGTACACCACGGCATACTGCTCTGGGTGTTTGAGGTACGTTTTTCAATGCTTTCTTATGATATACCTTTCGAAACAATGGAATCATTTTAAAGTTGAGGAATTTATGTTGTATTTTTATCATATAATCAATATGTTTGAATGTGTATTGGTAAAATTCAAGTACTTTGCCATACCCGTCTGCGTAGGCCTTTAGAGTCAATGGCCGTTAATGTCATGCTAAAACGCAACACCTATACAGTCAACTTCAAGCATTACAGAAGCAAGTTCTAATTAATTATGTACTTACAACGTGTCAGGCAATTGGAATTAACCCACCATAGTCTAGCATTACAGGGCTTGGTTTAACGGAGACTGACTGTTAGGGATACGTTAATACTAGCTTTGAACTGCGGTTTTAGTAGTATGTGTAATCTAAAGTCTAAGTGTGCTAAATGTTAACCAAAACCTTTTAGCCGATTAATGATTAAGTATATTCGTCCTGACCAAATTTCGATCCAGGTGGCCTACCTTAATAGAGATTTGCTAAAGTACGTAGGGGATGTTGTATTACAGAAGTGTGTGTGCAAACACAGATGCACTCTCTATTTCTTTACTCCCGATGGGACTTGTTACTTTTTTGATTGACAACTAAATAGCATTGTATAATGTAGAAGCACTTTTTTTTCAAGTTTGGTGAATATGAGGCACCGTGGAGCATCTTTATTAGGTTACAACTTGTTTGACATTACGAGCATGGCAGTTGAGAGTTTGTCATGCTCGCCCAAATGTCTTGCTGATGGTGGCACGTGTTATTGGGTCATTCGGTTCCCTTTAAAATGGTTGAGCTGAGTGGGGCTGATGCACGTGTCATGCCCGTGAATGGGTGCCATCGGTTGAGACTGGTCATCTCTTGGCTGCCAGTGGCTTAACTCGGTTTCTATTATTAAGTACCTTTAAAAAAAGAATAACTTATTATTATAACGTATCTACTTACATTGTGCTCACATATTAGAAGCGACAAGAAATATGTAACCAAGTTCTATGTAACTCATTATATGTTTTAAAAAGAGTGTCCATGGAGTTTCTTGCACGTTCTTCTCTATAGAGACCTACGCTTAGGAACGTGCAATTTAGCTTCACTTTTCTTGGACTGACCGACATTTGACTATTCAAAAGTGCCTGCAAAAGGTCTAATTGAAATAAATGATTTTGACTTTTTTTTTGACGTTTACTGACGTGACCAGAGAGATATTAGATGCAGAACTAATAACTTTAAGTCCATTCTGAAGCACGATTATGTCTTATTGTGAATAAGCCTTTTGAAGTCTAGAAAACGTACGAGTACCATAATTTTGCCGGAACTTGGTACAGGCCATGGTCCGGAGCGATGAGGAGTGGCAGGCAGTCGCTTCCTTTTGCGAAACAGTAATGCTAGTAAAGGAGGAGGCATATCACATGAGGCAACGGCGCTCACGCCCAAGCCACCACCGGTTTCCGATCCCAATTTTCGGCCACCGTAGGCGCGGGCTTGCGAATGGCAAGTAATGGGTAGCTCGCTGTCTGACCGTCTGGTAACTGCCCGGATCGAGCCCAAGTCGACGGCGTGTACTGTTCCCACGCGACTTAAGGAGTTTTCAGCAACCATAGGCTCTAGCCGGGTCGAAGCCTACTGAGGCTAAGGATTTGCTTCTGAAAGAAAGGCTCGGCCTCGGTGTAAAAGACAATGAAGAAACCGGGTGGGCTTTTTATTCGGTATAAGTCTGACACTATCTCCCGCTCTGCCCAATTGCGGATGATGTCATCTGGATGATTTCTACCCACCGGAAAAAAATCCATTATAATTTTAGTGAGAAATATCCATTGCTGGATATAGACCTCACCAAGTAGCGCCACAACGACTGGTCCTGTCCGTCTCGTATCCGTCGGATTCCTGCGTCTCTAACCAAGTCATCGGTCCACCTTGTAGGAAGCCTAACCAATACTGAACCTTTAGGCTCTCTATATCTGTTCTGCGAGCAATGTGATCTATCCAAAACTCACAAGTACAATACACGATCGAATCACAAATAAATATAGCTGCTGGAAAACTATAAAGCAGTGGTGGCCGAGTGGTAACAGCCCCGATTTACGAGTTGTGGGTCGCGGGTTCGAACCCAGCCAGGCGCATTACTTTGTGCAATTTATTTCATCACCACTACTCTCAAAACGGTAAAGGAAAACATCGTGAGGAAACCGGCATGTCCTAGAACCAAAAATTCGAAGACATGTGATATTCACCAACCCGCACTGGGCCCGCGTGGTGGATTACGGCCCATTCCTTCTGCTAGAGAGGAGGCCTGAGTCCCAACAGTGCGAACATTGAAAAGGCTGGTGATGATGATGATGTGATGAAAACTATAGTATATGGTATAATAATAGGGAAAATTCTGAAAGGTTAATAAATAAAATGCAGTGATAATGAAAACTCCTAAGCCGCCAAACACAGAGTTGAATGGCGTCGTATCGCGAGAGAGACGGTGGTGCGGGACTCAACCGAGACATGATCACGACCACTCTGTCAAGAGTGCACGGCTAAGAAAAAGAAATAAACAAAATAATGTAATAAAAGCAATCATATCGTTCATGTGAAAAAAAAAACTAATTATAAATTCAGATTAATTAACCTCTTTTGTAATACAAAAATAATAGTATCTTTCAGTGTTTCTACTATTTTATACCGTGATTTCAAAGATTAGCTTTAAAAGTTTTAATGATCCTTACGAGGTTTTAAACACGCAATTTGGTACTTAAGATTCACATCAAATAATAATTTTTTTAAGCCTCAATAGCACCGGTCTTTAAAATCCGACTTGGCCACAAGGGAACAAAAAAATTTATTCAAATCTCCTGATCACCCCTTTTCTTGTTCTACCTATTTTTCCAACCCTTCTTTAATGCAATTAACAATAACAAAGGGAGGTTTAATGCTAAATCACGGGGCAGTTAATTACTCGTCAACGGCTTAACTGATCATAATCAAACCTCAGGAGATAGGCGTCCGGTAGTGTGCTGAAATGTCAATTAATCATGGCATAAATAGGTTATAATACCTTGTGACCGAGTGATGCTTCCGTAACAGTAGGTTGGGACCATTGAGTTGGTTTTATCGGAAGTGTCAAGGTTTGATAGATTTATTTTTAAGTTTTTTCTAGTAGTTTTTTTTTTATTGATTGTCATTGATGGTGATTAAAAGAATGAATATGGTACGCCAGTTAGATTACCAAAAAAATATTGGACATATATTTTATCTCAAAACGGTGAAGGAAAATATCGTGAGGAAAGTGTCGTAGAACCAAAAATTCGAAGACATGTTACATTCACCAACCCGCACTGGGCCCGCGTGGTGGATTACGGCCTCACTCTTAGAGAGGAGGCTTGATTCCCAACAGTGGGAACATTAAAAAAGGCTGGTGATGATGATGATGATTTTATCTCTTGTCTCGTAATCTACACTAATATTATAAAGACGTCAAGTTTTTTTTTTGTTCCTAGGTGGTAATCTCTGAAAGTACTGGTTCGATTGCTAAAAATTTTGCACCGATAGAAAGCTGCTTTATTCCTAAGTGACATAGGCTATATTTTATATGTGTAGGTGAAGCTACGGGCAGCAGCTAGTCAACAAATAAGACGATACAGTACATTGTGCAACATAATCTCACGAACATTACCTGACGTGCTTGGTAAACCAAATTGTTGTGGTAGATGGAAAACGCCAAGTAACCCAAAAATGTTTTGTAAAGAAGCATACTTTTTGTAAGCTAAAATAAAATTCGTATCTTTAACAGATTTAACGTCTACAAAATATTACATTAAAGTGGATTTATAGAACCATTAACGAAAGCTTAGATAGATAAGAAAAGATTGAGTAGACTACATTGTCTTCGTACATACTTAGGAAATTATATCCCTCGTTATTTATTTTTTAAAGTATCTAGTAAAGCTGTTTTTACCGAAATTAATATATAAGCATTCTACTGTAATATGTTTTTAGGGTTCCGTATAATAATACGTATTACATAGTTAAATTATAAATAGTTGACGTTGGTACCGTGGAAGGTGGGTAGGCCTCTGGTGTGGGACGCAACCCTTGCGCCATCCCATATTCCAAGTACGGCAGGGTGTGCTTGCACTGCCGCTGCTGCTGCTGAGACCCTAACCCGCGCAAATGCTGTACGCGCGACTGATCGACACTTCACGTGACCAGAGGGTTGACTCGTTCTTCACTCAAAGAATTAACATTGCCATTCAACGTGGCAATGCTGCCAGTCTTCTGGGCACATTTCCGGATGACAGCGATGTAGAGGAGCACTTTGACGCCTGAGCGTACTTTGTCATTTTGTATTATATTTATGTACATAGTTAGGTTTTAGTATAAATAGTCTATTTATACTAAATAGACTATTTATAAGTTTAAGTTTTATATGTACATATATATTAAAATAATTTGTATAAATAAATAGTTAGTTAATATTTAAAAGTTGTTCTTTATTGGGAAGCCGGGGCGCCGCCAGTGTGGACTCTTTATCGGCTTACCAGCCCATTGTATTGCTCAATGAGGTGGGCAAGCATTTTGAAAGAGTTCATGCAGATCGCCTTTTCGGGCCTACTCGGGCTATGACAACTAGGAGTCAGTTTAGGTTCCACAAGGAGTGTACGACGGTAGACGTCATCATGCGCGTGTAAGTCTTTGAAATTGGGGATGCGGTGTCCCGGGGTCAGGTCATTCTGACGGTGTCTGTTATTTATTTATTACCCATGCATACGAATGTTTAGAGAGACAACTTTTCTCTTAACGCAGACACGATTTTCACGGGAGGTTCCAGTTTCAGATTTGGCGAGAAGATACGCACAGGTATTACCGTTTTGCGGATCTCTTAGATGACACAGTGGAATTAACGGTCTAACCCGCTTAGGCAGAACACTACTGTATCCTCGTGAAAGCGATTGACAGCTACGGCCTCTTGCGTCCGGTTCTTTTCCAGGCCATAGTATGCTTCCTTCTGCGATTTCTGCTTTTCTTTAAGCAGTAATATCGCAATGGCCTACGCCCAAAAAGTCCATCAAGGAATAAGTGCGGAAACCAGAACACAGCCGAATATCCTCTTAAATAGATCCATCTAGACTCCACATCCATTTGGCGTCTATTACACCAACCGTACCGTAATTTAACCATACCTTAATAGTTCTATAACTTTACTTTAACATACCAACCAAAACATTTGAACGTACCCCTTCCAGTACCAAAACATCATCGTAAAGCGCATAATTCCAAATCTAACATGCACTAATGAGATGGTTAACCGACCATTAATTGGTGTAGCCTGGCCGTTCGGATTGTCATGATAAATTACACCAACTAATGAATTTGGAGAGCCACAGCCTGGTTGACTTGTGCGTATCATTTCATTGAGTGATGGAGAATGGATGAGGAAGATATGGGAAGATTTTGAATAGAGAAGAACGAGACCAAAGAAGAGAGTCATGCACTATTTGGAGCTGATTAGTAGTATTCTGGATAGAAAGGTCTTCTGCACTAGTCATATCTACCTGATGAGGAGGAGGCTTGGAAGTTACTAATGAAGAATTCATTTTTTATGGGGGAAAATGCTAGTGGGATAAAAAATATTCTACGACAAATTGTTATTCTTTTCGCGTCACACCTTTCTGTGGCATACTCTCGGGCGCCAATAGTAGATACATCTTGAATGACCTTGAAAAACGCTTTTTTTTTTAAACTCATTTATTGAAATTATAAAATACAGTTGTTCCTTTAAATCTAAAACTCGCCAAACTTTGACGTTTGAAGGCGAGAAGCGCTCTTTAACATAACAGTGCTACCTTTGTAGTTTGTACACACTTACTAACGTATAGTTAGAATTACATAATTAATATATTTAGAAATGTTCACAATCGAGTACAATGTTCTTTAATTTTGTTTTAAGTGATTGTTTACTCAGTTTTACTTCTTTTCTCAATAAATCTATTTTGTTAAACACCTTAGGTACCAAATACTTAGATGTTCTCTTACCATAATAATTTTTAGTCTGTGGTTGGATCAATTTATTATCTCTAACCCTACGTGTGTTGAACTTATCTTTGACTCTAACTTTATATTCATTAATTCATTAAACCCCAAGCGAACGCCGGCGTTCGCGCACCTATTGTCTTTCAATTGTGTCTGTCATTATCACGATTGACAGGTTAATATTATAAAATTCCAGACCTACCAAATAATCTACTTTTTTATCAATGAAATATGAAATAACTTATTATACTCTTTGTTGCACTTATCTTTAACATTTTTACTAAGAACTTTATCAGTCTTATTTGTATATCTTTGATATCTCTTAAATATGTAATAAAGGTTCGCCCATACACAAGGAGACCATAACTCATCAGCGAATCGGCAAGTGCGAAATAAACCATTCTCAACGTCTTTTTGTTTAAAACATTTTTTAAGTGGTAAAACTTACCGAGCACCGAATTAGCCACCGACCTTAATTGTCGTACTGTACACATGATAGGGGTGTAACGATAATTTTGGTCTCTGTTTTCTTGGTTTTTCCCGGAAAAAAACTGTATGATTTTACTAAACAACGCGTAATTACGTAATAATATTACACCCCGTGTACGAGGGGTTACACTGCTTTCAAGTTTTTTAATGTATTGAGACAGGTTTTATTTTTTGTTTAAAAAAGTTGTACGAATATGTATTACTTATTAGGGTTATCACTCGTATATTGTAAATTAAAAAGTTTAAAAACTCAAATTTATGCTGACCCATTAACTAATATCCATAAAATAGTTTCTCCATTCTACAAAACATAAACCATATTTCTATTGAAAGTTTAATAAATATTAATCCACAACTAAAATTGTAAACCAGCAACTATACCCAATAACTCATCAAATAACATTAATTCAATGAAATGTTTTAATTGATTTTCGAATTATAATTATTTACCGCCAATACCTATTTGCTCTTTTGATTTGAAATACAAATTGTTTGACAGTTGATTTTAGTTTTCAATTAAAATAGAATTAGAGTTTGTTTATCTAATTGGATTTAGAATATCATGTAATGGGTTTGGAAGTAAGTACTTACTATTTTCAGTTCTTTTTTTTCAATTTATACTAATATTAAAAAGAGGTAAAGTTTGTTTTTAGGGTTCCGTATCTCAAAAGGAAAAAAACAGAACCCTTATAGGATCACTTTATTGTCCGTCCGTTTGCTGTCTAGACCCTTTATCTCGGAAACGCCTGGACGTATCGAGTTGAAATTATTTATTAAATCTTAGGTCTCTTGAAGCTGTGATAAAATAAAATAAAATATGTCTCATAAAACGTATATATCGACACTCTGGAGGAAATCAAAATTCATAGAGTACTTCCCGTTGACCTAGAATCCTGAAATTTTGCCTAGAACAAGGTCTTTTTGCTCATAAATATAGGAATAAAAATTCGAAAACAATTTTGTTGCTACATTACAAAACAAAAAAAAACAATTATCTTTCGAAAAAGTGTTGGAGACTCCATTCATGAATTGAACTGTTTACATAGGAAAGTTCAAGTACGGAACCTTCAAGGCGCGAGTCCGACTCGCACTTGCCCAGTTTTTTTGTTTTGTTTTAATAGTAGGTAATCTCTAAAAGTACTGATCCAATAGCTACAATTTACAGCTACTACAGCTGTTTTATTTTTGAGTGTCATAGACAATGGTCATAGGCTATATTTTGTGTATGTGGATGAAGCTGCAGGCAAAAGAACAAAGAAATACTGAAATTCGATCAAACGCTAATTTTTACCTCCTTCTCCGAAACAGTAATGTTAGAAGAAAGAGATCACTGCTACAGAGAGACAACGTTCATCTTCACGATCCAGCTCTCGAAGTCCTAGGCACTAAAACGAACTACAATTATTGTAAAAAAAAAATAACCATTAAAAATATACCAGAATCTCTGTGTTTAATTATTCTGGTTCGGGTGTACTTAATACCCCCTTAATTGTCCATACAGTTAAGCATGTTTAATGTCTCTCTTTAACGAAAATCTGTCACAATACTGTAACAAAATAATCCGTAATTTATCACGACTGCGTTTCGGTAAACGAAAATCTAACCAAAACATTTCCTTTACGAAACCCGGTAGGCTAAACAAATTAATTGTTTTAATTTCCCCAAAAGATTTCTTTGTCCCTCTCATATTGTTCGCTGTCCTCTTAGTCTAAGATTTTTAATTAAAATAGTTAGCAACTTTCTAAAAGCTAGGTGCTTAAAAGCGCTTTTAGACGGGGGCAGTTTCTCGCTCACTCAGAAGAAACCCGTTGAAGAAACTCTCCTGACAATTATCGCATGCATGTTTCTAAGAAATATGACTTATAATATTTACTTTTTCATCGTACGTTACATGTCAGTCGAATTCTTGGTTTTTCTTTCACAATTACTCTGAATTTGACAATCGATAAACTAAATTAGTTTCAATATTCGGATAAATTGATTAAAATAAATAATTTTACTGGTGGAGCATTTTGACGGTATCACGATTTTTTTTTAATTTAGACACTTACAATGTTTATAAGGGTTACGTAGTGATTGAACGATTGGCTGCTGCATAGTGTATCCAGCGCGAAACAAGTAATTGAATGCCCTTCAGATAGATGTTTCAGATCTGAGTGTCTAGTGAATGAGAGTTTATATATTTTTAAACACACTCACAATACAAGAGTAACTCATAACGTGGGGCAACGGTTTATTACAAATCCACCAGTACGACACTAAGGGGAGGCTTATGTCCAACAGTGCACGTTTTTCGGCTGAAATTATGATGATGACAGTGACATTTTTATTCATAAATAACGTCAAGGCGAGAAACTATATTCAGTGTAAACGAGCCATAAAAGCATGGTACTTAAATAAGATTCGAAACTTTTACACCGCCGTAAACAGTGTGAGGATTAATTACCGTCTTTTGTTTTTGCTGAGCACGTTCTCAGTTTAAGAGAGATAATGGTTTATAAATTTTCTTGGTTGGTAACCTTGAGGAAGAGGGATGGCTTGCAGTTTTGTATAGGATGTCTTTGGTAATTGAAGATTTATGGAACTTTTGCGTAGTCGTTTTTGCAAGCTAAGTATATGTAAGGTTTTTTAGCAAGATTTACTTGCTAAAAAGCAACTAGTGATTATTTTGGCAATGATGTTTCTTGCGTCTTTTTTTTAGGTGAAAAATCATCCATTGACATCCCCCGCTCTTGGTCGCCCTGGGTTGTGCAAAAGAAAACCCCGGGGTCCTGGAACGAGGGGAAAGAAGGAACATATAGGAGTAGGTTTTAGTCAGTAAAAGTCTGAAACGCCCTTGCGCTCCGTGTTAAAGCGGAAGAAGTCATCAGTCAATTGGATGATTTTTAACCTAAAAACGTCTGGGTGTCTTGTGTATGTGAGTTTACGTGTTTGTTTGTGATTTGATAATAGGGTATTAATGTGAGACTGAGTTACATTAAATTTAGTAATTGTTTTGTAATGGTATTGACATTTTTATTATGCGTATGTGTTAGTTTTATAATTTTAATTCATGGTTTTTTTTTTAATGTATGCATTTCAAACACAATGTAAATTGTTTGTGAAATAAATAAATTGATTGATTGATTGATTGATTGAACGGACCCGCATTACAAGAGTAATTCCTAGTATGGGGCATCATTTTCTACAAAAAGCCTAGCTACTGCTAGCAGCTTTACCCATATGCTAATAGGTTTGTACCTACAAACTTTACACCCTCATTTCAGCCATTTAGGAGTTGAATTTTGAAAAATCCTTTCTTAGTCCTCGCTTACGTCATAAAAGGAAGCCTTGTGCAAAATTTTACGCTCCTAGTCCCAATAGTTTCGGCTGTGCGTTGATATATCAGTTTTTTCTTGTATATAGGGTGACTGGTAATTAGTGTACGATACTTAAACACGTAATTGTGCCCATGATAACAAACAATTTTTATTATGGGAGCAGAGCTGAAATCGCGAAAAAATATCAGCTGTTCAGTACGTTTAAGGGTGACTGGTAATTAGTGTACGATACTTAAACACGTGATTGTGCTCATGATAACAAACGATTTTTATTGAGCAAAGCCGAAATCGCGAAAAAAATATCAGCTGTTCAATACATTAGGCAATAAAGGGTGACTGGGAATTAGTGACCGATACTTCTACACGTGATTGTACTCATGATTACAAACAACTTTCCCAAAGAAACTTTTTTTTATACTCATTAGTTTTATCGCAATAACAAAACAGCAGTTCGCGCAAATTTACACGCGCGCGCCTGCGACCTCTCAGCTGTTAGCGGCGTAACACCGTTGTCTCATGTACCTTATCTTTAATAGTGATAGTGCACCCAATCTGCTTGTAAACCCATCGGTGTATGTAGTCAGTGTCGGTACCTACAGGTTCCATTTAAATAATATAAGTTAAAATATATTATTTAAACGGAACGACGGCTGGTGCTGAAAATCGCTGTGGCTCTGTTTTACATGATCCCCAGCATTTTGCTGAGCGCTGGCCGTTTTGCGTGGATGCGACGCATATCTTACTTACGTGTTACTTTTAGTCGATATTGTCATTTATTTTGTTTTGAGGTAGCGCCATGTTTGACGTAAATAAACACTTTTTCTTTTTTTCTTTCGTTCAAATAGTAATAAGTATGAAAAAAAGTTTTTGGAAAAAAATCTGTTATCATGAGTACAAACTCATGATTACAGATTTTTTTCCAAAGAAACTTTTTTTTTTACACGTGATTGTTCACGTGTATAATTATCGGTCACTGATTACCAGTCACCCTATATAATTATATATATAGCAAAGAAAGCGTTTGTCAATAGATATCTAATAATACACTCAAAAGGATCCGCACAAAATTTCTATTAGGAAAACTTAACTTTGTTTTTGTATCTATCTACTCAATAGAACGATTCCGTTTCGAACAGAAGTGAACAAATACTTTCACGCCGGTTTGCGCTTTACGAAATAACAGTGGAATTGAATGGTGACGCGACCTAGCTTGTACTTAGAACGATAACTGGGTTCGAGACGAAAGGTTTTAGCGATTGAGCACACTAGCAGTGAGAATTTATGTTGCGACAAATTAGTATGGGACTTATAGGTAACAAAAACGTAGCTGCCTACAACATCACCCACGTAAAATTAGTACTTCCCACTTTTATAAGTTGTAGTCTACGTGGAAATCTTCTAAAGAACATAAGACTGGTTTTTATCAGTAAAAGTCTGACAGGCCTTCTCTTCTGCCCTAGAGCGGGAGAAGTTATTAGATGATGGGATATCATCATCATCAGCCTTTTTAATGTTCCCACTGCTGGGACTCAGACCTCCTCTCTAGGCGAGGGAATAGGCCGTAATTCACCACGCAGGTCTAGTGCGGGTTGGTGGATGTCACATGTCTTTGAATTTTTGGTTCTAGGAAATGCCGGTTTCCTCACGATGTTTTCCTTCATCGTTTTGAGAGCAGTGGTAATGAAATAAATTACACAAAATAATGCACCTGACTGGGTTTTTAAACCCGTGATCTACAACTCGTAAGTCGGAGCCATTACCACTCGGCCACCACTGCTCTCCACTTGGCCATCACTGCTCATCATGATGGGATATCATTCAAAAAAATCTTTATTACAGTACACGTCATCCATTTCTTTAGCTCCAATGTGCTCCGATCCCGATTTCCGGCCACCGTAGGCGCGGGCTTGCGGACAGTGAGCAATGAGTAGCTCGCTGTCCGACTGTCCGGTAACTATCCGGACCAAGCCCAAGTCGTCGACAGCGCGCACTGTTCCCGCGCGCCTCAAAGAGTTGTCAGCAACAGCAGTGGCCCAGCCAGGTCGAAGCCTACTGGAGCCAGGGTTATCCGAAAGGGAACACGAGCCCCGGGATGGAGGCTTGAAGGAACGGGGTGGGTTTTTTAGTCAGTAAGAGTCTGACACTATCTCCCGCTCCAAGAGCGAGGGTTGTCATTAGATGATTTCCCCAACAAAAAAAAGGCCTGCTAGGTTCATGGGTAAAATTACGGAAATGAAGACCAGTCGTCCTAGAACGCAAAGGGAGACTGAAGGAGCTTAGGTGCAGTTTTAGACAGTAAAAGTCTGACACGCCCTTTCGTCCGCCCGAGAGCGAGAGAAGTTGCTAGATGATAGGGCATCATACAGCACAGGGTACATTGCTCGCAGAACAGATGGCCGTTGGGGCTGAAAGGTTCTGGAATGGCGACCGCGTACTGGAAGACACGCATTGGAAGGCCTCCTACTAGGTGGACCGATGACCTGGTGAGGGTAGTGGGAAACCGATGGATGCAGGACGCACAGGAACGTAAATAACCAAATAATAATATATTAACTATTAAATTATTATATTTATGATGAGGGCATCATACCTTAAAAAAAAATCTTTATTACAGTACACGTCATCCAATTCTTTAGCTCCAATGTGCTGTTACCCTAACAAATGAATTGCCCGTATATTTGTGTCTATACCTACGCCAGAAAGTATTGAAGAAATTGGCTGGAGCCGTTTTAGAGGGAGAAACTAGTTTAGTTTCAAACTCATTTGTGGAGGTCAATAGATTTGACTTCTTTACTAGGTTCAATATGGTTCAATATCAGAGGTCACAGTAAAATATGGTGCGTATTGGTTACCTTTTGTGTTAGGAACTCATTAGTTCTTATTTTTAGGGGTTACCCAATGGGTGCCCTAGCTTGAGACGTCTGTAGATTATCACAGAGCTTTTTCAGCATTTAGTTCTTCTCCATAGAGATACGAGAACGTGCAATTTTGCTTCACTTTTCTTGGACTGACCGACATTTGACTATTCAAAAGTGCCTGCAAATAGTCTATTTGAAATAAATGCTTTGACTTTGAGTGCTAATATTACAACAATTTTGCAAAATAGGTAACATTGTATGAAAATGGTAGTACTTAGAAGTAGAAAATAAAACTAAAATACACTGAAATCCAATAACAGAGTTTACTCGAAGAATTGTCAAACATAAGTTTTATGTGCATGGAGCCGAAAGGATCTGTTTAATGACTAAAAGCCCAAAGTTCCTTCAGTTGTCCTTTGCGTTATAGGGTCACGCTAACTCTTTCAAACAATCCCGCGCCCAGGCAGAAAGATTCTGGAGTTTCGAATACTGCCGAGTTGGAAATACTTTCACAATGTGGACCAATTTAACAAATGAGGATATTTATCAGCAAATAAATCTTTGGCTTGACTTGACTCGATTCGGCTCGACTCAACACGAATCGAATCAACTTGACTCGACTCGACTTGACTTGACTTGACTTGACTTGACTTGACTTGACTTGACTTGACTTGACTTGACTGGACTCGACTCGACTCGACTCGACTCGACTCGACTCGACTTGACTTGAGGCTAGTAGCCGACTTTCGACTGAAAAGCCGACTTTCAATTTTGGTAATTATACTAAACTAGCTTTTGCCCGCGGCTTCGCCCGCATAGATAAAATATAGCCTATGTCACTCAAACTTAAAGCATATTTCTATTGGTGAAAAAAATTTCGCAATCGGACCAGAACTTGCAGAGATTACCCCCTACAAACAAAAAAAAAAAAAAACTTTACCTCTTGATAATAATAGTGTAGAAGTGTACATTAATTAGACACCCAATAATGACTAATATTATAATTCTTCAACATAACAAATAAGATACTCAAACTAAGCATACTAATGGAAACTTGTTTTACTTATAATCTCAGTGTGAGTGCAACTCACCCTTAGAGATTATTAACTATAACGATAACAAAGCCGTTAACAGTTGTCAAATCGTCGAATTGACCAATAGGCGGCCGTTTCAGGGCTAGTTAAGGTTTGGTTATCGTTGTAGTTAAATGGTGCAACTCACCCTTAATGTCAATCCATAGAACACATAAAATAAACAGCCCATAGTTTAATCTTTGGCAACGGTAAAGCTAAATAATCCCGCTTATAAAATAAATTTAGTTGAGGATAAACCCTGCGTGGGAAAAGGGTTGTTATCTAGTAAATTAATGAATCAATATAACTTCTAATTTGAGTTATTTTTAGGATTGTGTTGGGTATTCAATTAATACCGTATTAATATAACAAATTACCTTTCAACGCTAACTAGATTACGATGATGTAAATAGATAGAACAGTCGATTTGCCTCAAATTTACTGTTTTAAAAAAAGTCTGGAAAATATGACGTTAAAGATGATAATCTTTGGCAATTGAAAGTTTGTAAAGAGAAGAATGTAAAGAAGAGGGATGAAACGCATGCTACTAAAAGAATTATGAATATGCATGTAGATGTCTGGAGAGGGAGGCCAAAGAAAAGATAGATGGATTGTGTGAGAAGCGATATGAAAAAAAGGAGTTAGTGATAGCGTGACGGGTGATAGGATAGAATGGAAGAAAAAAAATGCCATAATAATAACATGGGCACGAAGATGATTATAAACTACCTTTCAACGCTAACTAGTTGATAATGATGTGAATGGAAAAGTAGATTTACCTCAGATTGACTGTCTCAACTAAAGTCTTGAAAAAGTGACATCGTATCATCTTAGGTACGGGCTTATTAACTTGATTAAATCTACTCATTACTAACTTGATTAAATCTATTGATCTTGAGATGTACCAATTAAAAAATCGATCACAAAAGAGCGAGCGACCTCAAAAATATTTTTAATTTATTTTTATTTATTTATTGAGTACTGCCACATTACAATACATTTAACATTAAAAAAGAATAAATTTCATAATGGTGGTCTGATGTATGTAACAATAACGGCCTACATTACATTTGCTATTCATTTGCTTTGTGATATAAATCAACAAAATACATTTAAAATTATATTTAAAATATAATATCATTACTAGTACAGAAATCTACTCTACTCTATTTTTTCAAAGAAAACACTTGTTCCATTAAAAAAAAAAAAGTGCGTTTTAGAGCAGTTAAAACTAAGCAATTTAAATGAACGCTTACTATATAATATGTAGTCAAAATCATGAAAATATCAATAACTCAGCATACATATATATGCACACAATATTTGTTTTATGATCTGCACACATATGAACTCAGCAAACACGGCTTAGCAGATTGGACCATATTTATGTACACTCCTAGCCGCATACACGCAATGTCAACAGACATCTCAAAGTCAGACGTCTACAAAACGAAAATACAACAACTTATAAATTAAAAAGGGTTTATCTGTGTTTTTATTTTGTTTGATCTAGTGCCAATTTATGGGTTCGTTGAATATAAAAACCAAAATAATAATACTAGACTTTGCAAGAAAATTATCTATTTGTTTGCCTGCTACGAGTACATCCACATATTTTAGCACGACAGCCTTCGCATATTAGTAGGTATATTAAAATAGGGTGACTGGTAATTAGTGTACGATACTTAAACACGTGATTGTGCTCATGATAAACAACAACTTTTACTATGGGAACAAACCTGAAATCGCAATATCGTACACTAATTACCAGTCACCCTATATAGGGAATAATGGAAAGGTTTTCTTATTTTCGATATTTACAGACTACTTTATGATGAACTTTTTATTTACGTTCTTGAATACATACCCTGTAAATAAAACGCTCAATATTTTATAATCTATGCGTATTTAACCGAATGGCGCTCAATAACGCATTCTACGCTATAGCGTATTATCACAAAATAGATAGGTACAGAAGACAATCTCGTGTATGTACTTCACTTTTTATACCTACGCTCGGTGGACGCACACTAATGAGCGTTTGAGCCGGAACTGTTCGACGAGCGGGCCGAAGCGCTCTGAGATATCGTGTCCGTGAGCGGTGTCTATGTGTGCGTTGCTCGAGCGTGCTTCGTATGTAGATTGACTTCTGTACCTATATATTTTGTGGTATTATTGGCTGGGTGAGATTGCAGACTGAATCAACGTTTCCACTAGTGTTGACAGTGAGCATGCTCACACAATATGTTTGGTACTTATGAACGATGGACCTATACTGTTTTTTTTTTTTTTTAAGTGGGTAATCATCCAATGACATCTTCCACCCTAGGGCGGGACGTGGCAGACTGACTCAAACTCACTCCTAGTTCCTTCGTTGCCTTTCATTTCAGGGCCGGGTTTTTCAGCCAGTAGGCTTCGACCCTGCTGGGCTCCTACGCTTTGCTCACATCTCCTTGAGATGCGCGTGGAACACTACGCGCTGTTGACGACTTTGGCTCGGTCCAAACGGTTACCGGAGGGTAGGACGGCGAGCTACCCATTGCTAGCCGCAAGACCGCGCCTAAATCGGGATCGGTATCCCAGCGACTGGGGCCGTCCACTTGTGCGTTCGCGTGCTGCTGCCTCCTTTGCTAGAATTACTGCTTCGCATAAGGAGGCGATCGCCTTATCGTTTCGGACCATGGCCTGTACCAAGGCCTCGCGCGAGAGATCGTTGCCGCTAAAACCTATACTGAGTATGACCTTATACTTAATATATAACTTCTAAGAATTTATCATTATTAGATGACCGTGATATATGGATATTTGAGTATTTTGAATTGTGGTTTTGTTTTTGGTTTGACAGTCCAAATAGTTGAGCAAATTAATGCTTCGTCCCTTGTGGTCTAAGAGCGATGACATGTATAGTAATCTTTGTTAAAGTTTCAGTAAAGACAAATATTTACTGACTAAGTTTGAATTGGAAAAGGTTTTCATTTTCACTTTTGCATTACTAGGTATATAGACTGGAGACTTTTAGTGACTAAAACACATATACGTTCTTTCAGTTGCCCTTTGCGTTGAAGGTCAGTGATTTTAGCTTTTTGTCTCAATTGTGTAGATAAATTATTATTATATGTTTATTCTTTATTCTACACAACATTTACGAAAAATACAGGACAAACATTACTATAAATAAGTGTAAAATGGGCGATCTTATCGCACAAGGCCTTTACCCATATAATTAAATAGATAAATACCTGTACCTACTTATATTTTTTGAATCACTGAAACTGGCACACTTGTAATTAAAAAAAAAACTATTGTAACGTTAATTACTCTAATGAAGTAAAAACTAAAAAAAAAGAAACAAAACAGGCTGACTCAATATATTTGCTTACAAAACTGCAAAAAAAAAAACATTGTTATACTCGCATTGTAATGGAAAACAAAGCAACTGTTTGTTCTATCAATAAAAATATAGTTTTTAAACTTGACACTGGCCATATGCACAAACCGGGCGAAGCCTAAATAAAAAAAGCAACAAAGGTGACTATACATTTTGCTAAAAGTTCACGCTGTGGGGTCACTGAATTGGAAAAAACATCTGCTCCATACATTTTGGCTGAATAGGGTGTTTCTATGGAACAACTTTTTACCCCGAACTTGTTTCAAAGTAAAAGTTGAAACATTTTCATGGGTATTTTCACTCAAAGAATAATTTTCCTTCAAAGTTTTCATTTATGAGATGTTTTTGCTTTAAAAGTAACTGTGTACTGACATGCTGTAAAGACAAGCTATTTATATGAAAACAAAATAAAAATCATGATAGCTAGATAAAGAATTTATTTGCAACACAAACCATACACCAGAGTACAATTAAATTATAAAAACTAAGTAAATATACGTACTCAACCATAACTAAAGAAAAATAACAGGTACTTAGACAAAAAAAAAAATTACATAGACAGGAGTCATAGTGCGGCGTGTATCTCAATGTTGCAGCAAATTACAATGTAACTACTACAGCTACTTACCATCAGGTGGGATCGCAGTCAAGCACTAGTTTATCTCAATTAAAAAAAAGGGAGTACACCTTAACCAGCTGAACTTATTAAAAAAAATACATTTTTTTTTGGTGAAACTCACGTTCTATTTCTTATAGTTTTGGTGATAATTTTGTTCAAAATAGTAGTATAACTGCCGGAATTATGCCAAAAAAGATCGTAAATATAGAATATAACTCCCAATCCCATTCAGCAATATGAATACCGACATCAGCTACCTGATTAACTCAATATAAGCAATGTGAATTCAACCCTGCCAGTGCGAACAGAGAAAACGGAGTGGGTTGACCGCTGGGCAATTTTTCGCACTATTTCACCTGTCTGGACCAACACTCGCCGTTTTTACCTCTCCGCATTTTAAGGTTACGCTGGAAGTGGCAGGTTACATTGTACGATTTTTATTTTTGAGAAATTCGCAGCAGAAATTATTCAACAATGTTATGTTTGAGCTCCAATGTGTTGAGAGTTAAATGTAGGGCGGTGTTTTATACTACGCTTGTTGAACCAATTTTACTGTATAAATAATTCAAATACGACTAACTACTAACCATGAAATAATTTAATGATAATAATTGATGATTATTTTATATTTTTAAGAGCAATGGAAAGGGCTATGCTCGGAGTTTCCTTGCGTGATCGAATCAAAAATGAAGATATTCGCTGGAGAACCAAGGTTGCCGACATCGCACAAAGAATCGCCAAACTTAAGTGGCAATGGGCAGGGCACATTGCTCGCAGAACAGATGGCCGTAGGGGCCGAAAGGTTCTGGTGTGGCGACCGCGTACCGAAAAGCGCAGCGTTGGAAGGCCTCCTACAAGGTGGACTGACGACTGGCTACCTGGTGAAGGTAGCGGGAATCCGATGGATGCGGGACGCACATGATCGTTCGTTGTGGCGACGCTTGGGGGACGTCTATGTCCAGCAGTGGACGTCTATCGGCTGAAATGATAATGATGGTGATGAAGACTTTATATTTCTCAATATTAACCAACAAAATTTGAACACCACTTATAATGAGGCAAAGTTTGTGTTTTTGTTTTTATGTTTGTAGGAGGTAACCTCTGGAAGTGCTGGTCCAATTGCTAAATTTTTTTCACCGATAAAAAGCTGCTTTATTCTTGACTGACATAAGCTATATTTTATGAACGCGGGCGAAGCCGCGGGCTTTTAAAGCTAGTGCTAAAATAAGGACAATTATTAAATCCTGACTTCTAAACTTGGTTTATGTAACTGTATATTAGAAGCTAGTGAACCTCCGAAATTAATACAGAATAAGCATTATGTGCGTGCAGTAAAATATCAGCTTTGTAGGCAAAAAACTCAGGCCTCTTCTCTGGGAGAGGAAATGCACTGTAATCAGATAGTAAAATTTCTTATCAGCGAGAAAGAAAAAGCGGAGAGTCAAAAGATAAAAGACGTATTACAAAACAATCGTTTTAATTTCGATGCGAGAGAGAGACGGATATATAGCACTATCTTTTATTTACACTGGATTCATGATGATTTTAAGACATCATTGGTCCTTTTTTGAGTATATTGCAGGAAGTTTGAAAATGGCGCCAGTGATTAAAAAGTTGAAGAGTATTGGTTTGTCTTGATGTAAAGAAGAAATAAGTATGTAACGCATGATACTAAAAGATTTGTGATTAAACATGTGGATGGATTAAGAGGGCGAAGGAAGCTAAAGAAAATATGAATGGACTATGTAAAGAGTGGTATAAAAGAAATACACAAACAAGATAGACTAGAAGAAACAAATGTGTTACGCCGAGTCCAAATAACTCGGGATATGAAAAACCCATTCGTACAAAGCGTTTTGGAAACACATTCATTTTGGGTACATCTAAAGAGTGGAATTCCATGCTGGAGTCTGTGTTTCCTGATAGCTACAACCTAGGGGTCTTTAAGTCGAGAGTGAATAGGTTGCTTCTGGGCAGGCGTGCTCCATTGTCGGCCACATCATCACTTACCATCAGGTGAGATAGTGGTCAAACGCGAGCCTATCAATAATAATAAAAAAAAGATGATGATTGCAGGGTCTTTTTTGAGGGTGAAAAATCATCAATTAACTGCACCACAACCTTGGTACAGATAACTGTGGAAGGAATATAAGTGGGTTTTGTCAATAAAAAACTGGCACCCTTCCACTTAGAGCGACGGAAGTTGTTTGATGTTGTTCCATTTCCAAAAAAGGTCAATTTACCTTGTTACGGAAATGTAGTCTTAAATTGAAAAATAAACTTGTATTAATCTTTCCTTATTTTATAAACTGTTTAACAGGATTTATTCAACAAATAAGTATTAGTAAATAAGTATACATCCTGTATTGATAAACAGTTAAGTATCCTGGATGAAAAAAAAACTATAGAATGGGTGCACGTCAAACGTAAACCGCATGGTTTACGTTCCAATAATAATTATAACCTTACAAAGTTTGGCGGGCCTGTTGGCCTAGTGGTTAGTGATTCTGACTGCTATTCCAGAGGTCGTGGGCTCGATTCCCATACAGGACAAATATTTGTTTGATGACCATTTGATCATTTGTTCTGTGTCTGGGTGTAATTTATCAATAGTATGTATGTATTTAGAAATACATTTATAAGTTTGTTTATCAGTTATTTAGTACTCATAACACAAGCTCTGCTTAGCTTGAGATTAGATGACGATGTGTCGAAGAATATTATATTATTATTATATTATTTTAAAGTCCATTCCAGCTCCCTAATTCCATAACAAGACGGAATATATTTAGGATGTGGCCTGATGTGGGTCACTTATTTTTTTTCCGAACGCTGATTACGTAAGCGGAAACGGTTTGTTTTGGTACCTTGATCAGTTCTACATTATTTATCTTCATGTTTCACAAAAGGGCTGTATAGATTACTTCTAGGCAAGTCTTAGTGTGCTTTACCGTTGACTACATCAACGTTTACCATCAGGTAGGTGGGTAAGTCAAGCGCCAGCTTATCGTTAGTAAAAAAATGCTATAACTACTTTATATTATAACTAGTTTTTGCCAGCGATTTTGCCCGCGTGCATAAAATATAACCTATGTCACTTTGGAATGAAGCAGCTTTCTATCGGTGAAAATTTTTTAGCAATCGGCCCAGTACTTCCAGAGATTAATACTCCTACAAACAAAAAAATAAACTTTACGTCTTTATTATATTAGTGTAGATGTTTTCCCTTTTCTCACGCTTGCTAGCTGAACGGTTTTTGATGACAGTAATATAGCTATATTAAATCAACCTATAGGCTATAATTTATAAAGGAGAAAATACTAATACATCGCCCAAAGTTGCTGGCAGTAGCTAGTGTAGGTGCTATCACCCAGGGACTTAAAAACACCTTCATAAAGGTTACAGAATTTTAAGCGTAACATGTTGAATGTGTAACAGAATCAAAAATGTAACACTTATAATTATGTGTTTTCAATGTGTTAACCCAAAACACTTAAAAAATTGTAGCCGTAACATATCTGTAACAGAAATAAAAGTGTTGACAGTGTTAATAAGTGTAACAGGTAAACGCAGTGTTGCCAAAGTTACAATTTACTTATTTATGGTACTGTGTAATTATTTCAGTTACACATATTAACACTTATTAACACATAAAACAGGTTACAGTTTTGATTCGGTTGCACTTAATAACACATATAAAAGGTTACAGTTTGATTCGGTAACATTATTGTATCTGTTACACTTAAAAGTGTTTCTCTGTTAAAACTGTTTTAAAAAACAGCGTTAAAACACATTATTACGGATACAGTTTGAGTCCCTGATCACCTTTGACAAAGGATATTCATAGGAATATCAATATTTTGCCAGTTGCTAAGCACATCCATCATTGCCTAACAAGACCAACGACAAAGTCATCCATCTTTCCCTACACGCAAAACATGGATTGCGTGTACAGCTAAGGAGTGGAAGTCCCTGCCCAAATCTGTTTCTTGACAGTTACAACTGTGTGAGCAAGTTACTTCTAGGTAAGCGTGCTCCATCGTCAAACATCGTCATTATTGCTTATTATAATGTGAGATAGTGACTGAACGAAAGATTATCTATAACTAGCTTTTGCCCCGGGCTTAGGTCTACTGTTTAACCTTCTGTTTTTTAATATAAAATATAATCTATGTCACTCATGACGCTAAGAACCGTCACAGAAGGCGCGATTCCATCAATAAGAAGCTAATCCAGCGGGAACTTCACGACCCTCAGTAATGAGGAATACGACTCGAGGAGAACACTCAGAAATAAAGCAACTTTCTATCGATGAAATCTTTGATAGTTAAAGTACAAAACAAAATTGTTTTTCTGCACTAATAATTATAATCTATACTAATATAATAAAGAGATAAAGTTTGTTTTAGATTTTTTTGTTTGTAGGAAGTAATCTCTGGAAGTACTGGTCCAATTGCTATTTTTTTTTTTTTTACATTTTGATAGTTTCTTTATCCCAGAGTGACATAGGCTATATTTTATGTACCCGGGCGAAGCCGCTGGCAAAAGCTAGTTAATTATGAAGAGGTAAAGTTTGTTACTTTTTATGTTTTTTTTTGTTGTAGGAAGTAATCTCTGGAAGTACTTACTGATCCGATTGCTAAAATTTTTTCATCGACAGAAAGCTGCTTTACTCCTGAGTGACATTGGCTATATTTTAAGTACGCAGGCGCGGGCAAAAGTTAGTCAATAATTATAAAAATAAGCATAACTATATGCTGTAAAGAACAGATTATTCTACATATATCTCACGGTCATTTCACAACAGAATTGTCTTTCTGATCTTGTGGGACAAGAGGAACCCGTTTTTCTCTTTCCGTTTTTCGCTTCTCTGCCCTGTTTACCGTCACGCTATCACTGCCATTTATTTCATATCACTCTACACACCATCCATCCATCTTTTCTTTAACCTCCCTCTCCATCCACTCATACTCCTAACTCTTTTTAGTCACAAGCTTTTCATCCTTCTTTATTTTACGATCGTAGCAAGACAAACGAGTTCCTATCAACTTTTCAATCGTTGGCACCATTTTTACACTTTCCCTCACTTAATTAACTGTCGAAACAGTAAGCAAAACGGGTGTTGAGCGGTTGCGCAGAAGTCAAATATTCGGTCTCTTTAGCGGTGCGAAGTGAGACGCGGGGGCGGGGAGTGTCAGTGATTGGCTCGCCGCGCCATCGCATCATAAACGTCACTCCTCATTCGTTCCCAGCGTTGCTGCATGTATCTAACAACGAAGACTATTGGCTCGCCAATGTATGGAACGCGCAAAGCGGTCCCCACTCTGACGCCGAGCGTTCAAGATTCGCTGTGCCTACTGTACCTCAGGCATCTATCTGAACATACTTCGCTCATGCAATCTTTTTTCAACTGTCTTTTTCACTCCACAGTATTAACAGGCATAAGCAGTGCCAATCTCCGTCATGTCACCACATAATACATGTGGCAAACCACAATCACAAAGTGAATAGGCCCAGAAGGTCAGCTTCTTTTTTTTTTTTTCTTTGACACGTTTCCCTAACGCAGTGTCCTTCTTACGTAGACACGACGCGACGGCAAAAGCTATGCGATTTGGCGCATATGGAACAAACATATCACTTTACTGCGGTAGCCTACGTGACCAACTGCACGTTACTGTGATGCGGTGATTAACGAAGCGATGAGGTTTTTTTTGGTGTGAAATCATCCAATGACTTCTTCCGCTCCGATGGTGAGTCAGAGGATGTGCAAGGGCGTGTCAGACTTTTACTGACTAAAACCCACTCCTGAGTTTCTTTGCCTTGCGTTCCAGAACCTCGGGTTTTGGCAAAGCGAAGCGGTTTCGATCATTTGGTATGATATTTTCACGCGAACTCTTGCGTCGCGGCAACTTGTTTAAAGCGGTAACTTCGGATACATGTAAAATAAAGTGCTTTCCGCATCAGATTGCTTCGCAACCACAATCCGAATGAATTGCTCACGTCACTAGTGTTTCTTTGAGATCATCGTAAGTAGGTGTCTATGTGTGTGGCTGACGTATGCTAGACAGATGTACTCCACAGTCTTTAGAGTACTTGTTGTACAGAGTCGATCTTCTGTAACTATTTTGTGATGGTATGTTGCAAGATGTTGGCGCAGAGTAAAGCCGACTTAAGAGTTCCATACACTGGGTGTGATGCAATATACCAAGGATGTCATTTTGTTTTGCTTACTGAGAAAACAGTGTTGAATTTTAGCAGCTAAAAGTTGGCGGTTGTCATGATATAGATGAAACTTACGGTGCCAAAACACTCCATACGACGATGGTATTTTTTTCAATCAGAGATTTTATGAGATTGTAACATCACTCTCAGCTTGATAGACATTCAATACTCGCTGGGCCTGGCAAGCTCATCATAATCTACGTCAATATTTTAGTTGAAGAACATCCACTGTTTGACATAAGCCTTTCCAAGTATCAACACAATGCACAAGAACCGGTCTTGTGGATTGTCTTGATACTTGGAAAAGGTCTCTCCTTCATCAAATTCCCGCGACTCTCACCAGATTATCACTAGTCTTGAGCCAAATCTGTTCAATCCCAGTAATGTATTAGTACTAATAGTACTCAGAGCTATAGCCATTATCGTCTAAAAAACTTGCTGTTTTTACCGGACGCATTTTGATCGTGTGGCTACGAAAAAAAGGTGTACATACCTAATTGATTTTCCTTCATACTTTAACAGGCTTAGGACTGTTATTTTAAGAATGACGTAACTAGCTAGTTTAAAATTTGTAATCGAATAGTCACTGTCCGATCAAAACTTCGTTAGCGGTAATGTTTCTTATCGTACAGATCCGAGAACAATCACATTTAAGTATTTAGTACGCATACTAAACAATACTGCATTTTCACTGCATCTATCTTGTAGGAAACATGTCAACGCTGAGTCTTCTGATACGTGGTCGCCAGAAACTTTCAGTCCCATCAAGCATGTGTTCTGCGAGCAATATACCCAGTCTACTGCCACTTAAGTTTGGCGATTCTCCTGGAAAGCTGCTGTTATTATTTGAGCTCAGTTAATAGCAATTTAGCAATAGATTCTCTTCTTATTACATCGGTCATAACTGGTGAAACGTGAGTGTACTTAATGACTCTGTCTAGAATAGACGTTGTTTATGTTCTACAATTAATTACCTACTTACAGGTCATAGTATTTTTGCTCTGGGTAAAGCTACAGGCTGTGTCAGACTTATCAGAAGCGCAGCCATGCAGACAACTAGCATGGGGAAGTTCACGCCTAAGGTAGCCGTGAACCCCTCTGTGACTCCTGAAGCCCAGTAGCATCTTTTGCGGTAGCCGAAGCTGAGGTAGTTTCAAAATTTTCAAGGAACATTCGCAACCTGTTGAATAATAGGTTTATCGAAACAGGACATGATTTTGAACAAAAAGACTTATATTTCAGACAAAGTCCATAGTTAGTTTACCTACGCATAACTTAAAAACTGGTTTCAGTTTTTAGTAGTACTAGAAAAAACACATTTTCTTTTTACTATACGACTTAGAGCAAGGGTAGCAGTGGTAACAGACACGTCTTATCACCTTACTTTGTGTAATTTATTTTACCACTACTGCTTTCAAGACAGTAAAGGAAAACCTCGTGAGGGAACTGACATGTTCTAAAATCAAAAAAATCAAAGACCCGCACTGGGCTGGCGCGGTGGATTATGACCCATTCCGTCTCCTAGAGAAAAAAGGCCTGAGTCCCAGGAGAGGGAGAACTAAAATACTGATTATGCTACGCTACTGTGACATTTATGCGTATTCAATATTCCAGTATGGATCTAACCCCTTCGCCGGCTGGATTCAGGTTGCTGTTGGCACTGACTTTAGCTACTGTGATTTTTTTATCAGTTAAGGAACTTAAAAATCCGAGACCCAGCATCCTTATCATATTAGTCTACTGGGACTAAGTGTCTGCTTCTGAAAAGTAGGCTCGGTATGAAAGGCAACGAAAGAACGGGGAAGGTTTTTAGTCAGTAAATGTCTGTCACTATATCCCGCTCCGCCCAAGGACGGGGGATATCATTTGGATGATATTTACTCACCGAAAAAAACCCTTAATCATATTAAACCTATTTCCAATTAATTTTAAAAGAAGTAGTTCAAGATAAAAATAGATTTTAAAGCACTAAAGAGTCGATAACCGGTAGAATTCGGCTAGAATATCTTGTAGTCAGTACCTACTTCTGATCGAAATCGAAATGAATTTATTGGCCCATTACATCTTCCTGAAAAGACTTCTTTGAAAACAATTGAAGATAAAAAAACAATTTGTTATGATATAGAGATAGGATGCAGACACGTCTAATAATGAAGTCTAATTTAATAACAGAAACAGATGGAAGAATATCTTAAAAGTGAAAGTCTTGAAGTTGAGAAGTTACGACCCTCAGCTTTGAGGAACATGATGCAAGGAGGGATGAATCAAAACTAAATTGGTTAAATGTCTTCTCCATAGTCAGCTACGGATCTGAGACAGACTTTGACAAAGGCGAACCGTGACCGTATTGACGCATTCGAGTTGTTGTGTTGAAGGAAAATGCTTCAAACCTGGACCATTTTCCGCACAAATAACTCAATAAAACAGATGGGCTTTTTTTTCCGATGGGAAATATCATCTTTTGACAACCCCCGCTCTTGGGCGGAGCGGGAGATAGTGTCAGACTCTTACTGACTAAAAAGCCCATCCCATTCCTTCAAGCCTTCATACCGGGGCTCGAGTGCCCTTTCGGATAACCCTGGCCCCAGTAGGCTTCGACCCGGCTGGACCCCTGCTGTTGCTGACAACTCGTCGACGACTTGGGCTTGGTCCGAACAGATACCGGACGGCCGGACAGCGAGCTACCCATTGCTCACTGTCCGCAAGCCCGCGCCTACGGTGGTTGGAAATCGGGATCGGAATCCCGGCGGCGGCGAGAGCGCCTTGCGGTCGGCCTCCTCCTTAGCGAGCATTACTGCTTCGCAGAATTCGGCGACCGCTTGCCACTCCTCCTCGCTTCGGACCATGGCCTCGAATCTGATTTGGTCCGCTTCACACTAGACACCCAATTGCACGTCGCACTTCTTGACTCTAAGAACCATTACAGATAGCGAAATATATTATCATCAGTAAGAAGCTGATCGTTTGATACACGTGGGAAGTCACTCCAAAACTCTGCTCTATAACACACTCACCTGCGGCTCGGGTGGAATTCGCCTCGATTGCAATGAAAAACTTTTTCCACTTCATCAAAATTTACTATTATCGGAGCAGTAACCAAAGATGAGGATGTAATTATGGGAGACAAAATTTGAATGCAAAAAAAAACTGTAATAGTGTTATTTACATACTTCTGATTATATTAACAACCTCATCAAAGCAAAACAACCAAAAATATTCCGCGTCTTAATACACGAACTCGTCATAATTCCAAGTTTATCGTTAAATCGTCCAAGGCCTTACATCTCGCGACGCGTTTCTCCGACGTCTGCGCGGATAAATTCTTTCTCGTTTCATGAATAAAAGTGTTTTTGAACGGAAAATTATTATCTCCCGCGATAAGGTGGCTCGCCTTTTGTTGACGCACGGGACATGATTGTGTGGACACGGTGGTGTTTTTGATGTTTTTAAAATGGGTAAGTAGGTCTCTGGGTTTATTTATAGGTAAGTGTAAGCCGATTAAGATAATGTCTGCTGCACGCCACAAGCTGTGGAGTTATACTGTCTCGTGTTTTGCGCACTAACGCGCGTTTGTCGCATTTGCAAGCACTATAGAAAAGATGCTGACAATATCGCGACTGTATCGACACGCTGACAATATTGCGACTGTATCGATGTGAACGCGTAACAGCATCGCGACTGTATCGCAGCGAACGCGCTCCAACACTGCGACTGTATCGTTGCGAACGCGCGACAGCTTCGCTACTAAAAAGTTGCCGTGGGTGAGGAGCCATTAAAATACATTATTGTTTCCCTGACACAGCGGCATCGCATCGCGGTAGATCACAAAGTAGATTATAGGACCGCCTGCATGTGTCCTTTCTAATTAGCGAATTATTGTTGCATATTGTTGTTTGTCCTGTGCAAGTCCCAAATCAATGATTTTCTTTCTTTTTAATTGTGAAATAATTACTAATAGCGTTTTAGGAACAGATTAACTGTGTGTACAGCTAAGGAGTTAAATTCCCTGCCAGAGTCTATGTTTCCTGATAGCGACAACCTAGGGGCTTTAAGTCAATAGTGAATAGGTGGTTTCTAGGCAAGCAGGCTCCATCGGCGCCAACAGGTGAAATAATAGTCAAGTATGAGCGTGTATTTACACTTCTACACTTCTTCTTCTTCCTGCCCTTATCCCATATTACTTGGGGTTGGCGCAACACGTTATCTTCTTCCATTCTGTCCTGTCACCCGTCATCATCATCATCATCATCATATCAGCCGAAAGACGTCCACTGTTGGACATAGGCCTCCCCCAAGCGTCGCCACAACGACCGGTCCTGTGCGTCACGCATCCATCGGGTTCCCGCGACCCTGACCAGGTCATCGGTCCACCTTGTTGGAGGCCGTCAAACTATCACTAATTCCCTTTTCTTTCATATCACTTTTCACACAATCCATCCATCTTTTTTTCGGCTTTCCTCTCCCTCTCCATCCATCTACATGTATACTCAGAACTCTCTTAGTAATTTAGTTTACACTTCTACACTAACATTATAAGAAATCAACTATACCTCGTTTATAGGTGGCAGTCTCTGAAAGTACTGGTCCAATCGCTAAATTTTTTCACCGATAGAAAGCTGCTTTATCCTTGAATTACGTAGGCTATGTACAAGGGCGACATTCCGAACAAAAGCTAAAAAGAAAATACTCAAAAGCTTCCACACGACTTGGTCACCATATTGTACGAGTGTAAAGCATACAGTAAGCTGCTACGCTCACAAAATAGGCGGTTTCAGTAAATTATTTCATCTGCTGAAGAAAATGTGAGGAGCGACGTAGATGATATAAATTCTTTGTGTAAACTCCTGTAGACATACTAGAAATACTACGTTTTTTGTCTAGTAATATTATTTTATAAGTTAATACACAAGTTTTGTCTGGAATGAACTGATATTACGAGTACACTGATATGAAACTAAATGAAATATAACTCAAGTTGTAGTAAAAATATGTCTAGGCATAGACTGTGTGTGGTGTGTGTTAGGTCTAGATAGGAGCTGAAATAGATACTCGTTAAGATTTAATACGTTTATTGGTCTTCCCAATTTTACTTTTACAATACTTTGAAATCTAATATTACGATGCGACTATACAGAGCAAGTGGGTAGCAGACGTCGACCTCGATGACCGCGGTACACGCACTTTTATACGCACAATTGATGGGAGAAGGGAGAGGGCAGCGGTGCGTCCCACACCCCGCACTCCTGCGCGTTAACAAATATCTTGGCAGTTATTAAAACGGTGTAGTGAGATGCATTTGTAATTATTACTTATTTGTAAGCGGGGGCAAACTTGGCCAGAGATCATCTTAGACAAAGAATTTTGGAAGGAGAAAGGGTAGGCCTTAGCCCAGCAGTGGGACACACACTAAAAAAATTGTAAGCAACCACATTTTGGACCCATTTCACATTGCTCGTAAAACAGATGATCGATGGGGACGAAAGGTTCTGGAGTGGTGTCTACGTGCAAGAAGACGCAGCGTGGGAAGACCTCCCACAAGGTGGACCGATGACCTGGTGAAAGTCGTGGGAATCCGATGGATGCGAGATGCACAGGACCGGTCATTATGACAACACTTGGGGGTGGGCTATATCCAGCAGTGGACGTCGGCTTAAATAATGGTTATGATGAACTCTGTCCGCCATGCCACGAATTGTCAAGGCAGCGGATTTTCGCCTCGGCGTTACATCTCTTCGCGCAAATCGTGCATGACTACAAGGCCTCCAAATCCTGATGGTAGATCAGGAAAGAGGCTTCGTGGGAAACCACGCGGTATCCCCACACCATCCATGTGGCCATGACCCTCTGATATGCACTCAGCTAGGTCGCCGGGTTTTTTTTTTTTCGATAGGAAATATCATCCGATGACAACCCCCGCTCTTGGGCGGAGCGGGAGATAGTGTCAGACTCTTATTGACTAAAAAACCCAACCCGTTCCTTCAAGCCTTCATACCGGGGCTCGAGCGCCCTTTCGGATAACCCTGGCCCCAGTAGGCTTCGACCCAGCTGGGCCCCTGTTGTTGCTGACAACTCCTTGAGGCGCGCGGGAACATGCGCGCCGTCGACGACTTGGGCTTGGTCCGGACGGCCGGACAGCGAGCTACCCATTGCTCACTGTCCGCAAGCCCGCGTCTACGGTGACTGGAAATCAGGATTGGAATCCCGGCGGTGGCGAGAGCGCCGTTGCCTGATGCGGTCGGCCTCCTCCTTAGCAAGCATTACTGCTTCGCAGAAGTTGGCGACCGCCTGCCACTCCTCCTCGCTCTGGACCATGGCCTCAAACAAGGCCCGGCGCGAGAGGTCTCCGCCGCCGAGCTAGGTTGCCGGTCGCTTTCGCAGCGATGGCGCCATGATTATGATGATGATGCTTCTTCTGAATGTTTAACGGACATCAACACTGACAGAATTTCATATCGATACAATTGGTAGAAAAGAGTAGGTCCTACAGTACGTGACCGCAATTAAAACAATTAAATTCGTCAAAATGTTTCTGAAATAAATGGTCAAAAATAGCGTCACGTCATTACAGTATGCTAATTAGTTTGTACATCACGTGAGGTAATTGCTCATATTGATTTCACAAGAAATAATTGGAAGCAACGTACTTTAAATTGAATAATTTTGGCTGATGACGTCCTGGTTAAAATATATTGTAATTTAAATTGGATAGACATATCTCGTTTTCTGTATCTACATACGTACTATCAGACTGTTACATTTTTTTTTATTCTTGATAGGCTTGGGCTTGACCGCTATCTCATTTGATGGATGCGGTCGACGATAGAACGCGCTTGCCTAGAGGTAACCTTTTCACTTTTGACTTAAAGATCACCAGGTTAGAAGTATTAGGAAACACTTACTCCGGCAGGGAATCCTATTCTCTAGCTACACGCACAATGAATGTGTTCCAAAAACATTTGGTGCGTGGATGTCCAACATGTACAAGCGGTGCATCACCAAACGTCTGATGGTCCAATAATGGAACGGGCATTGCGGCATTAGGCTACGAAAGTCCGACGCACGCTCCCCGAAATGCGTTAAACAAACATAGGTACACTGTAAGTAGCTGACACACCCACAGACCGAATACACAACCGGCCTGTGGACATATTGTAACAAATGAACTAAGGAAATAAACATCTTTCTAATCCCCGAAATGCAACCGGTAAAAAACTGACAGGCTAGCAAATCGGCGTAGAAGCTCTAGACTTTGAAGCCTCAACTTGACAAGTGCATTACTGCCAATGATCCTCGTGGCTTGTTTATCAATGTAACAAGTTGCATCAAGCTGGTATCTGGCAGATCCGTCCCAGAGATGAGAGCAGTACTTCATACACGATTCATTCATCATCATTTCAGGCTAAAGACTTCAAGTAACTGTCAAAGTGTTCAAGCGTCACCACAATAGTTGTGTCTATGCGGCATGCGCCGTAGTTCTGCCTACAAGCGTTAGCACAACTACCAGTCTTATGAGTGTCACATCAATCGCATTCCCACGACCTTCACCAGGTCCATTTTCTGCGAACAATATCTGTCTATCCACTCCCATTTAAGATTAATGATTCTTCGGGCTATGTCTGTAACCTAGGTTTTCCGAATAGCTTCTTCGATTACGCCAAAAAATTCCGAGCACGGCTCTATTGGCTTCTGGGTGATTTTATAGGTCCTCTGATAAAACCCGTTGTGTATCAGAGCCATATGTCATCACTGGCAATAAGCAGTACCTTTATGTTGAGACATTGTAATATGTTGAAGGAGAAACTTTTGAAGCATCGTCCAGCTAAGACGGACCTCTTTCACGAAGTTAGACCTACCTAGTTAGTCAATATGTTTTAGGTAGATAATTTCGAGTAACCGTCTATAATTTCGAGTTTACAGTCTTCAATCTTGATAAAAATGGATGCTACATTGGTGTTTACCATGACCTTGCTTTTGACTGGGCCCATTTTCAGACTACCCCCTTTCGGAAACTCTACTGAGATTATCGAGTATTGTACTGAGATCCTTCATAGTCTCAGTTATAGCGACTATATAGTCGGCAAACGGAAAATGAGTGATGTTCTCACCTTTAACATTAATACCTAGCTTTCTCCAGCTCAGAACCTTGAAGACGTCCTCCATTGCGGCATGAGAAACATCAATCAAATAAATGATTACATTTTTGTTCCTAAGGTTTCGTTGAGTTCAAGAGGTTTTTAATTTGTCTCAGAAATAATCTTCATTCGAAACCATGTAATTAGCTTTGTGGTTCTAAAAGCTTACGATATTCTGAAATTAATCATTTAACATTAATTCTGCGATTCTTTCAATGTAAATGGAATCCCAGTAAATGAAAAAAAAAGGAAAGTAAAGAAACAAAAGAGAGGAAACATGTTTATTTTGATTAAATAGTCGCACAATTATTTACAAAAAGCAGTTTCCCCGTCAAGCCATGTGTGGATTGAGCATAACCGTGTTGCGTATGACCATAGACAGTACAGTTGTCTAGGTTATCTATTATGTCTCCGACGCCGGGCTCAGCAAAGATAAACATAACCAAAAAAAAAAAAAAAATAACAGATACAATCTATAAACATTAGTTGTGCGTCGCATCCAAGCAAGAATGAGCCATTGCTCAGTGTATACCGTGAAGCCGGGCAAATTCAGCTATATACAATGCAGACTTTTAGCAACCACCGATGAGTTACAATTTGGCGTACCCTCCGCGAATAAACATTAATCCTATAAGGCAGGTTAGTACCTATATACACGCCTTTTACGTCAATTAAATACATACAACACATAATTATAACATCATCATCATCATCATTTCAGCCGATAGACGTCCACTGTTGGACATAGGCCTCCCCTAAGCGTCGCCACAACGATCAATCATGCGCTTCCTGCATCCATCGGATTCCCGCAACCTTCACTAGGTCATCGGTACACCTTGTAGGAGGCCTTCCAACGTTACGTTTTAAGGTACACGCTCGCCACTCCAGACCCTTTCTGCTCCAAAAGCTATCTGTTCTGCGAGCAATGTGCCCTGCCTATTGCCACTTAAATTTGGCGATTCTTTGTGCTATGTCGGCAACCTTAGTTGTAATAACAAGAACACTACAAACATATAGTATAAAATATACTTCCTTAAAACATATATTATGAAAAGAGAATGGATAATAATCATCAGACTCTATATAATACAGTTTAATTACTACTCTAGGTATATATATACAAATTTAAAATTATAATATGTACAAACGAGTAAAAAAGGCTACTCTACAAACACAATTATAAGTACCGATATATCTTTAGTTAGCAGTGAAAGTAACAACTGTGATTTTTTTCCGTCTCCTTTACAGATCATGCTTGTTCATACCGTGTAGTAACTGCCATAAAAATGCCACCATATTTTATTATTTCCTCTCACATGTTAATGTTCCAAATATGAAACAGAAATATCTTATTGAAAAATTTTTGCCACAGAGAATTTTTAATAACACCTATAAAGTAACAGTTTTACTTTTACAATAAAGTAGGAACAAAAAAAAGTGTATTTCAAACCATGTCATTATGACATATATCATGTCATTATCATTTCAGCTGAAGGACTTTGGGCTATGTCAGCGATCTTGCTTCTCCTGCAGATATCTCTATTCCTGATGCAATCACACAAGGTTACTCCAAGTATAGCCCTTTTCATGGCCCTTTCTGATGAGGCCCATCCCACACCGTAGAACTCAGAATAGTGGTTGGGTTTGCGTACGTCGAGCAATAGGTAATTCGCCGTCCAGCCGAACCCGAGTCGTAGACGGCATGTAATATTCCACGCACCTCTAAGAAATGTCAGCAAAACCGTAAAGGCCGGCATGGCACAGCATGGCACGCGAGGTCGCGCTACGGCATGCCGTGGCATCGTACTGAAAGCCCAGCCACTCTGGCATCAGTCAGTTTTGCGAGTCTCTTGCCGCGCTCGGTCAGTGTGAGATACAAAAAAACGCGCGCGCAAGTGCGTCTTTTCCCTCCCTTGCCCCCGCGCATCGACCGGACCACATTAACCGATATGACCGCTGCACAAGTTTCAACCATATTTCAATTAACTTAGCAATCATAATTCCTTGACATAAAGTGACACATTAAGTTTTGCGGAATGCAATGGCGGGCCACGGCATGCCGTGGCGCGTCGCTGCATCAAGAAATAAAGTAATATAAATTCTAAATTAATTGAAATAAGATTCAATATAACTTGATTAGTAATAAAATCCTTTGCCGTGCCATGCCGGCAGTGGGCGCCGGCCCTAAGAGTTCAGCAAGGCCTAAGCCTACTGAGGCTATAGAGAAGCAAATGAAGGAACATAGGTATATTTATTGCTAGGACACATCGGTTTCTTTACTATGTTTTTCTTCACCATTTTGAGAGCAGTGGTCATGAAATAAATTACCCAAAGTTATTCACCTGACTAGGTTTGAACCCATGACCTACAACTCGTGTTACCATTGGGCCACCTGTTACCATTGGGCCACCTGACTGCTGACCACACAATAGTAGGTATATAAAGTACAAAATCCTAAATAAAACTTCACATGCAACTGTTGGGATCCACAATAATGCACACGATCGTAAAACCCCGGGCCACAAACGACCAAAAGAAAAAACAAGCCATAAATAAAATATTTAATTAAGAAAAAGTCAGGTACTAAATTTTTTTATTTACAATAAAGCTGCTGAAGCGAATTCACTTAATCGGTCCGCTGAAAAACATGCCCATGGGAATTAATCTTACTCTAGAGTGCTTTGCAGCGAAATAAATAAACTGCTATAAAATCTTAAACTCTTTCGATGTTCCATAGTGATGGGGTAACGATTTATCGATTTATTAGGCCTGTTGGATGCTTGATAATTCGGTTTGTTTATTCGAATAATATTGCTTAGAACTTTGTCCACTAGTCTTCCTAGTTTATCTGAGTTTGGGTCTCCTTGTATGTCTGCGTCAGAGAATTCTGGGGCCTTACCATCTCCTTCTTCTTCTTTTTCCTCGCCTCTTCCCGTTACGCGGGGTCGGCTTTCTTAATCATGCGGCGCCATTTGTAGCACCGTTATCCATAAGGCTAAGCTTTTACATGTTCTTGCGGATATTCTTCATCCAAGTAACTTGCAGTCTACCTCTCCCTCTCTTCTATATAGCCATGAAAAGGCACTTTTTCACGATATTATCATCGTGTCTCTTCTTGATATGTCCATACCATCTTAACCTGGACTCTATCGTATTAAACGCTCATGGTAAGGCCTGCGTTCTAGCTTGTTCGTATTCTCTGATCCACTTACTGGATCTCTTCCTGCATATTTGTTTTCCAGGTGGGGTTTTTTTTTATGGTGGGAAAAATCATGCATTGACATCCCCCTGCCCTTGGGCGGAGTGGGAGATAGTGTCAGACTCTTACTGACTAAAAGACCCACCCCGATCCTTCTAGCCTTCAAACCGGGGCTCGAGCGCCCTTTCGGATAAACCTGGGTGTCTTCTTCCGTGTGGTTGGTCGAGAACATTTAGGGCATTTTTACTGTTTTTTTTTTTTATTATTGATACGACTGCGTTTGACCACTATCTCACCTTAAGATTTAAGATCCTATATCCGCTAGCTGGGAGAGAGGGCGTCCGCAGTAGTCTCACATCGTGACCGGTCTAATTTATAAGCTTTACGCTTCGCTCCATAGCAAACCGATGGCCTAGTTGACCGGTTGTCATTTCGTGTAAGGATATGCCTGTATCAATCGCATCCAATGACCTTTCAGCTTTTTCGCAATCGGTGCTACCTCAGACACTTTTATGACATATTTGTTGAGCACTGTGTTTAGCCATGTCATGTATCAGATTCATCGCATCATTGCGCTTGTGAAAAACTTCTTAGCATTTGATTCACTCAACTGTCTGGTTTAATTTTCATGTACAAGAAGTTTAAGAAAAGATTTGGAAAGATCCAAATTTACAAAATCAACGAAGAATGTATAGTATAGTCTATATGTATAGTATAGTCTGTATAGCCAACTAGTATAGCGACATCCACGGTCCCACATAGGAACTAAAAAAAAAACGATATCCTGCATTACGCAATTAGAGTTCTCCGCGCGATTTGAACATATACAATAGCTTGAAATCATCTATAGGGCCCGTTGCCCGGATCAAAAAAAACAAACGCTTGGTCGGAGGATCCTCTCTTTCTAACGAAGGTATGAGGCTTTTACCTCTAAACCAATTGTATTAGTCATTTTAAAATGCCACCGAATATCAATATATACATTACGAGTATACCAAGCGTCTGCTTATCTAACCTCCTCATCCCAATAGTAGGTAAAAAAACACGGTACCAATTTTTTAGACTGTAGACTGAGTGTTATGAAAGTAAACATAATAAAAACGAACAAGTGTAATCAATATAATTTTGTTAGCCCATTAAGTGCCAAACATAATTTAGCGGTGTTTTATTTATGAAATACTTATTTTTCTATCATAATCTAACCAGATAAAAGTAAGCAAAAAGAGGAAATAAACCCAAACTCAAATACATCACTCTTAAAGGGAAATCCTCCTAAATAGTGCTGTACTTACTTGCTTTCGCTTAGAATTTAGTATTATTTAGAAAAGTTTTGATTCTTTATTTATTTTATTTAATCTATAGATACTAATACACACAATAAATCACTCAATAGTTATATTTTACGCTTACAGACGCATTTTTGTTACTGCTACGTTATAATACTTTTATTGCCATCAATTTTGAAAATAACCTCATTTTGATTGTTATTTTTTCAATAGAAGCAGTAAGTAATGAATAACTAACCTCAATTGTTTTGCCATACTTTGTTGTGTACAGCACTGCATTAAATAATAAATTTGTATATCCAATAAACGAGAAACTAACAGGTGCTAATTAAACAGACTTAATTTGAATAGCATTATTCATCTCTAAAAATCTCCATTACTTTCTGAGTTACTAAGTCAGACACAGTCAACAAGCATCTGAATGATACTATCTTAGCCACTAAATCAGAAATCAGAAATGTTTATTTCAAATTGACCAGTTACAGGCACTTTTGAATTGTCAAAATGTCGGTCAGTCAAACAAGTGAAGCTAAATTGCACGTTCCAAAGAGTAGGTCTCTATGGAGAAGAACGTGCAAGAAACTCCATGGACTAAGTTATTTTTTATGTAAGCCACTTTCTGAGTGGTTATAAAAAAATAACCATGAAGGCTAAGGCGAAAGCTCTGCTCTCGCTTTTGCCTCCTAACCTAAACTGTCCGTTTTGAGTTGTTCTACAAATTCCAAGCTCGCTTCAGTCGCTCTTGGACTAAGAGTATTTAATTGGCGTTTTAAAAAAGATGAATAAGTGTATTAGAGGCTCTCTCATTTTCCTGTTGCTTAATTATAAAACGAGATCAATAAACAATGTGTTGTTTAATTACGTGATCAATAAACAAATGTGTGGCTTGAAAAAAACAGTGACCAGAAATTGCATTTGAACAAGAACTCAATGTATTTTTAACTTTTAACATTGAATCTAAAAAGACCTTCTTACAAAATAAAAATAAAACCATTATACTCATTTTTGACAGTCAAAAATCTTATTTAAATTTACCCACAGAGGACTGTTTGAAGTCAACAAGATCGGACAGTTAAAAAAAAAAGAATTCACTGGTTTCAATGGATATTATATTCAAAAAATATACACAGAACATTAAAGATGAAAGAAAAACAGATCAATGTGACCTTTTCTGAATAGCCGATTTGGTAAGCTGTATCGATTACGGATCCGATTATAATTCGACATCGACTAAATCGAGTAGGGTTGAACGGACGTTCTGCGTCATTACATCACTGGCTCATCGTGTATTCAGTTCAGGGTTGTCTCGTAAAAATTGGCATTAGTTCACACTTAGCCCGGCGTTTAAAATTCAAGTGAGGATGTCGTTTTTGCATTGAAAGTGGCAATTACCTTACTTCGCCGGCATGTGTGGACCTGATGTATGAAGTCTTTGAAAATTCATCCACTAGACGGTTTTGTAGTACATAAAATAGTTTTTTGCATATCACAGGGGGATTTTTTTGAGGTAATTTATACGAAGGGTTGGGGTATTTTTGGTTCGTTTTTCTGCTTTGGAGATTTGAGCTTTATTGGCTTTTAATATTGGAACGCTTTCTGGAAACTTTTTACAACTGTATCTTCCTGAATGACCGACTCTATGACGATTCGTATACTAATTGAAAAAAAAAATGCTTTAGTTTTAAGTCTATGTTTTGAAAATCCAATCGATAATAGAGTCTGTCTAATAAGTTAAACGACTTGGGTAATTATCAGGATTTAATTAAATCTGATGTAGTCAACACGGATTCAATAATCAAGGTTAATTAAGAGATAGAGATCATTGTTTACTAATAGAAGAACCTAATGAAAAGTACCGAATATAAGTATTTTTAAATTATTAAATATTATACAAAATTTCCCAAGTCGGTTGACTTATTAGACAGATTATTATCGATTGGATTTTTTTTACGTCATAAACCATATCTGCTATAATTTTTAAACCCAATAAAAAAAAAACAAGTTTAATGCGACCAGCTATCAAAACTGATTCCATCAAGTTCAAGAAAATTCACTTCACAAAATCTTCGCATTTTGCTGTAAAGCTATTCAGTAAAATCTGGCAGGGAAAATTTAGATAAATAAAATAAACTCAAGCTTGAGCAGGGGTTGTCAAAAGAGATGAAGGTTTACTTCAAGCTTACTTCAACTTAAGATGCACATTGAGATTACCGCAAAATGGACCAGCTGGCCTGAATTTGTTTTGCTAATAATATTTTTTATACTACTAATTTAGTTTCAACTGTCCCGATGTCTGTCTGTCATCAAATCATGCAAATTAAATTTGATCCACTTCCCGGTTACCGACTGAGCTGAAATTTTGCATGCATGTGTAAATCAGATGACAATGGGAAATTATTATGACATGGAGCTGATCTGGTGATGGAACCGCAAGTTGGCTATAGGAACTTGGTAGTTAAATGACACAACCCCATCGAGTTAGGGCTCGTATGATTCGTCTTGACGAGGATTAATATATATAGGTATGTCGAGCTATAAAAGCTTGCTATGAAAAAGAATTTTCATTAAAAGCTTGTTTTTATTATATGCTAAACCTGAATATGGTTTGTTCAAAATCAGGAACTAAATTGGTTCTAATATTTTTTACATAATATTTAAAAAAAAATCACGAGTTGGACATCACGTTAGAAGTCACAGCAGGTCATAGAGGGCATTAGACGCCAGCGCACAGCTGTGTGCGGAAGCAAAACGATTCAGATACCCGAGTGGCTTGGTGACTAAGCTGCCGTCCTCTAACTAAAAAGCAGCTAAGTTGCTTAGAAAACAAAGCACTTAGCTGCTTTTTAGTTAGAGGACGGCAGTAAGTATTTACGTCGCTAACCAAGTCCAGAGGCCCAAGTCTGCTATTTTTATAAAGTCGTCATTCCAACATCATTCATGTTGAAGTCATTGTCATCAGATTTTTAATGTTCCCACTGCTGGGACTCAGGCCTACTTTCTAGGATAGGGAATGAGCCGTACTCCACCACGCGGGCCCAGTGCGGGTTGGTGAATGTCACATGTCTTCGAATTTTTGGTTGTAGGACATGCCGGTTTCCTCACAATGTTTTCTTTAACCGTTTTGAGAGCAGTGGTAATGAAATAAATTACACAAAGTAATGCGCCTGGTTGGGTTTGAACCCGCGACAAACAACTCGTAAGTCGGGCCCATTACCACTTGGCCACCACTGCACTCAGCCACAACTATTGTCACTCCCCTGAATCTTCCTCACAAGCTAATTTCGAGATTTTTTTTTCTCTAAATTAAGAATAGGTTTACAAATGTCTCGCGGTGAAACTGTTGGCACATCTATGTAGGTTCTTAATTTTTGTTTTTGTGTAATACAGTGCGGTATATTTTTGGAAATTTCGAAAATTGTTGTGCCTTTTTGGTATTTCTTAAGGACTCTCCTTATAAGTAAGTTAGAAAACTATCAAATCTAGTTGAAAAGGAAACCGTCAAGTAACAGGATAATGATGCACAAACTGAAATGTGACGTCAGGGCCATTAAGTTACTCGTACATTTGTACAAAATTACTAGATATTCTCACCATGCCAACACTCATCTTCTTACTTTAATATTTCAAATGCTAATTGCTGCTTCGTCCAATCAATTTTGATACTATTTGCAGAAGAATATTTATTTTAAGTTTTTTTTTTTGGTTCTTTTAATGAAATGTATTACAATAATTAAACAAATTAAACAATAACTTAAATAATTAAAAATAATATATACACTAAATGCCTAGCTAAATATGATAATATTTGAAGTGTTATTTATTGTTTATTATAAAATATTTACAGGCAAAATTCCCATGCTCACCTTTTTTACAAACGACTGCCTACAAATACATATATCCATAAATTGCCCACTAAAAGCCAAAAAACTTTGCACAGCTACATCATAAATAACCATCTGTTACACCAGCAATATACTGATTAACTTCGGTACACAGAGAGACACGTACGAGCGATTTCCCTAACAAAAGGGGAAGAAAAATAAATCCACATAATGTTTAGGGAAAATTCTTTAAGAAAACGTTGACCACGTTTGCCCGTTCTAATCAGGGCCGGGGTAAATATGAACAGGGAAACGTGGACAAATATGTGATGGAGTGGTGGAAAGGATGCAGCGGGCCCCTTTGTAAGCTGGTGGTCACGATTTTTTTTTGTGTGTGCGTTGGGTTGGTAATTGTGTCATTAACATAATTGTAAGTTTGTTTATTGTTAGCTATGTGAGTTTCATTGTTACTCGAAAAAACAATATTATTATTATTCCGTTTATTCTTCAATATTACATTTTTAAATATTTGATTTAAAAAAATCTAGGCCACCGGTATAACTCTGTTAAGATTTAAAGTTAGGTAACGATACGAGCCGTGTCCAAAAGTACCACGTTTTAAACCTTGTTTTAAAAAGGGATACTTTGGTTTATCTTAATTGCAATTAAGTTTTATCAAGAATTTATAAAAATATACATTTTTTTAACTATAATTCTTAATTAGTTCAGGTAAAAAACCAAAACAGTGTCAAAGAATCCTACCGAAAAAAAAACGAATAAAAAGTTCGAAAAAAGTCACTAAGCATTGAGACAGTTGGTGATTGGTTGGTGATTTAAAATCAATAATAGATTTGACGTCATCAACTGCATCAGACTTATATTTATGAAAGGAGATCATTTCCATGACCTTCTTATTTTGATACCCTACATGACTCATCATCATCGTCATCATCATCATCATCATCGTCATCATCATCATCTTCCTGCCCTAGTCCCGTTTTATTTGAGGTCGGCGCAACACGTTTTTTTCTTCCATTCTGTCCTGTCACTCGTCACGCTATCACTAACTCCTCTTTTTCTTTCATATCGCTTCTTACACAATCCATCCATCTTTTCTTTGGCCTCCCTCTTCCCCTCCATCCATCTACATGTAAACTCATAACGTACATGTCAATACCTTACATGACTATGTCACGGAAAAACATATTTAATAATCATATTGTAATTTCCCTCCAAAAATCCACCGTCATAATTTTTCTACAATTAAGGTCTGCCCAGTATCAGTCTCACTTCTAAGACGAGTGTAACGATCATCAATCAAGTTAAAATGCAACAAGCCGAACCATTTAGACTAGGACGTGCCAATGAAATATACATAACCCTTATTCTGGTGCAGTCGAGCAAAAATTTACCTATTTTAAAAATAGCTGAAATCAATTAAGTATCCAATTCATGAACTCGGTTGAACAACCTTCAGGATGTGCATTTGTAATTTATACATGTATGTATATGTAAACTTTTAAAATATCTTCATAAAGTTGTCAATAACTATAAGGCCTAGAGACTTGTCCGGTGTAGTGTTGCTACTACTAAAATAATTAAAACAGCTAACACCAGACCTCATACTATTGGGGCCAGGTTTATCCGAAAGGGCGCTCAAGCCCCGGTATGAAGGCTAGAAGGAAAGGGGTGGGTCTTTTAGTCAGTAAGAGTCTGACACTATGCATGATTTTTTCCCACCATAAAAAAGACCCCGTATTTTTTTTTTTTTTTTTCAGTTTCGTTCCTAGTTACATTCTAGTTTTTTCTCAGCTGTCAAAACAGCCCTTTTCTTTTTTAACAAGGTTACCATCCACGGCTAGTTTTACAAAAACAATACGATAATACAACTCAAGCAATAGAATAAACCCTTCAATCATCAATCACACAAAGTGGTTAACCAACCTAACCGACATAAAAACAAAAAGAAACACTTAAACTAAGATTAACACTGCAAAATCAGGTAACTGGCCACTCCTACTTCCTACAGCAAACGAGCTAACATTAAGAGAAGGAGGAAAGTGCGTAAAAAAACCGGTATTTGCCGAAAAACACCGTAAACAAAGACATAAAGCTTAATGACAACGATATTATCGTAACTGAAGCAAACAACGCTGGGTTACTAGTTTGTATTTGAATGTTTTTGGGTTCCATATTAAAACACAAATGGAAATAGAAACAATGTCAACTTCTCAAAGTGTCGATTTCCAAAAAGCTTGACATTTTTAGATGATAAGAACTGAAGGACCACAGTTCAGTTTTGATTTATGAAAATCTGACAACACGTTTTGCACCATCTAAAGCAGCAGAAGTTGTTTGATGATTTCCACCACCGAAAAAGGTACGTACTCAAATCCACTATAATGCTAATGTGGAAGTTTTCAGCTGGATATTTTTAAATAAACTTCAGTGAGTACTTATTATTATGATAGTTCGTTCCGGTGGAACAATATTAAAATTGGTATTACAAGGGTGAAATCACTACTAAAATGTAATGCGTATTCTAATCTGGATTTATTAAAAAATAATAGGCCCGTTTTGACATTTGAGAAAGACCCTAGAATGTAACTTGAAACGAAACTGAAAGAAACAATAAAAAAATAAGTACTAGGAGTCTGGTGTAGTAATGGCTATTTTAGTGGTAGGACGTGCCGGAAGGCCTGTTTTGACCTTTGTATTTTGACTACTAGGTAGGTCAAAACAGGCCTTTTGGAGTTGTCAGCAACAGCAGGGGACCAGCTGGATCGAAGCCTACCGGGGCCAGGGTTATCCGAAAGGGCGCTCGAGCCCCGGTATGAAGGCTTGAAGGAACGGGATGGGTTTTTTAGTCAGTAAGAGTCTGACACTATCTCCCGCTCCACCCAAGAGCGGGGGTTGTCATAAGATGATTTTTCCCATCGAAAAAAAAAAAAAAAAAGCCCCGGTATGAAGGCTAGAAGGAACTGGGTGAGCTTTTAGTCAGTAAGAGTCTGACACTATCTCCTGGTCCGCCCAAGAGCGGGGGTTGTCATTAGGTGATTTTTTCCACCATAAAAAAGGCCTTTTATTTTTTGACAACTTTAATATATAAAAATGTTGAGTCACAGTGTTTGTTATCGAACTCCAATGAAATAGCTTGACCGATTTTTTGAAAATTTTGTGTGTATAAATTGGTGTCTAAATTAAAAAATATATATATTTCGCATAGGCCTACATGAGCACTGCTAGCTCTAGCACAAGTTGTGCATGGTTACAAATTAGTCGTTTCTTATGGAGAAGAAACATCAAGAAAATACATTGTTACTCTTTTATATAGAAAATGGTTCATGTTTCTAATATTTTTATATTAAAGTATTAATAATACCTATATAATATGTAACAACAGTGTAGATCAGTCAATATTTTACCCAAAAGCACTATAATAAAAATAGTCATAACACAAAAAGTGAGTCGTAATATTTATTTATTTATTGGCATTACAATGCAGGATTTAAAAAAAAAATCAAGGAACTGGTATGCATGCCTATTACAGATATCATGCACAGCTTACACTATGCTAGGTATGACATTATAAAAAAAAAATATCACAAAAAATTAAACATACAAAGAGAAAAAAAAAACACAGATACAATTATAAAAATAAAATTTGTCTAAAATAGAAAATTAAATAAGTAAATTGAAAAGTATTAGGAAGGAACCTAAGAATTCGTGGAGTCGACAGACTACAGTGTAATCACATTCACATTATAAAAAAGAGGCCATATAAAAAAGCAACAGAAAAAGCAAATAATTATCAATTTGTATCTTTTGTTTTTTATCAAAAAAGCTTGTACGACCATACGACCGACCGACGTCGTGATAATTTTTACCAGTATAAAAAAAAAATAACGTAAGGATATCTACATAATTATAATAATAGCCGGTAAAAACTGCACCGGCACGGACCCATCATTAATATATTCCGTGAAAATAGATTATTTGCATAATGAGATGCGGAACACAATTTTTTTTTATCGGTCTTACTTACCAACTGGTCGGTATTTCGTGATTTTTTCATGTAGCGTAAGCATAGTACCGCCGAACCTTATAATGTTCCCACTCCTGTTAATCTGGCCTCCTCTTTAGGAGAGGTAATGGACCGTAATGCACCTCGCGAGTCTCATCGGTTGTGCGAAAATGAACCCCGGTCCTAGTAGTAGTCGGGTCCTAGAACGAACGTAAAGAAGGAACATGAGTGGGTTTTAGTCAGTAAAGGTCTAACACGCCCTCGCGCTCCGCCAAATTGCGGGAGATATTATTAGACGATGTACCACTTAAAAAAAAACCACGCGAGTCTGATACCGGTTGGTGAATATCCCACATCTTCAAAGTATTGGTTCTAGGACAACACTGGTTTCGGTACGATGTATTTTGGAATTTTACAGGATACATATTGGAGAGTATGCACGGTAATTGCAAGACTTGATGCCGCTATCAACCTTTACATTGTTAACACTTCTACGGTTCTGACTAAGCGTTTCGCCTCATCGTTTATACCGCGTATTTCTAGTTTTTATTATTTAAAGAAAATGTTTTCTTTAAATTTTTAGAAAGCAATGGCAATGAAAGAAATTACACTAAGTAAAGCTCCTGCCTAAGTTTGAATACACAGCATACAACTCGTAAGTGTGTAATATTCTGTCTTTGGTTGTAAATAAATTGTCATTTTGGCAGTTATTATTAATAGATTTGTACAAAGAAATACAATACACTAAAAAACATCAACATTTCTTGTTTTTATTTTTAACTTTTTTTTTAGTTTTCTTAATAGAATTAGGTAGATATCTTTAACCTTTTGAATGTCTTATGTTACACAGTTCGACATAAGCAATTTTCTTTCTATTGTGTCTCTAATTACGACATTCAAAGAGTTAATCATATGAAACAATTGGATATTGTCACTAAAACAATAATTACAATTATTTTGAAGCAGTTGTTCAGACCATTCATGATATCTAAGGGTACGGTGTAAAAAAATGTCAAATAAACCTACTTTTTGAGTTCAAAACTACAATTGCCGTCACGGATCTTGAGCGCTGGCTTCAAGTTGCGCAGAAGTCAAATATTCGGTCTCTTTAGTGGTGCGAAGTGTGACGCGGGGACGGGGAATGTCAGTGATTGGCTCGCCTTGCCAATGCGTCATAGACGTCACTCCTGATTCGTTCCCTGCGTTGCTGCATGTATCTAACAACGAAGACGATCCCCACTCTGACGCCGAGCGCTCAAGATCCGTTTCGGCAATTGTATACAAAGAATTCTGTCCTCATATTTTGCACACTCAACTCCTTCCAGCGTCCGATCTATTACGAACATAGTATAAAACAAAAGACGTACGAAACCCCCATTGACCCCAAATCGAACTAGCTTGACCGAAATATTATTGCTACCCAACTATTTTATTTCATACTTATCGAAGTCAGCAGTAATAATATTATGTGGATACGTTATTAGAAGTACTCTTTCAAAGAAGTGCACAGTATAACATGACAATTACGAAAAATTGCTGTCGGCGTTTTGTCCAAAGAATCTTATAAAATTCCCTTATTTTTTCCTTCAACTAGAACTCTAGAACTCTTATCTTTAAGAGGCCCTTTCCCACTCGTATATCGTCAATGTGAGCAAGGTTTGATAGCTTGTTGCTTCATCTAACGCAATTCAACGCGATGTGATGAAGAGGCAATGAAGAAAAAGAGAGATTAGGCATGAAAACTCTGTTGGAATTCGGTAATTCCGTGATTTACTCCACTGTTTACAGCGCTGATAAGTGCTGGCAGATCGGCGCAGGCTGCCAGCTTTCTTTCTGTATACGGCCTTCGAGATAATCTATCAGCAGTAACGATTGTCCAGTACATACATACTATTTCCATACGACTTCTTAATGTTCTTCTACGCTCTTAAAGGAAACTTTTTGTGAAATTTTACGTTCCTACACCTAGTAGCTTCGCCTGTGCGTCGATATTGTTACGCCATTAAACTTGAACACGCCATATCTTCGATAAAATAATGAGTAGCATCAAATAATCAAAACGCATTGCTATTCGAAAGATCTAGAATGGAAGTACGTACCCAGGCCTAGGCAGTTCTCGAAACGTCCTACATAATTCATTAAAATAACACTATTATTATTTAAATAATAATAGTAGATAGTTACGTAGGTAGATAAGGGAAATGGTACTTTCAGCCATTAACAATAGATTCGAAATTTGCGTGAAAGTGAAGGAGGTACATGTTGCAATAAAAATGATTTATGGACTCTATTGTTCTAGATTGATCTTGACACATCAGTATCTAGAAGCCTTGATTTCGACTGCGAACAAGAGTGAACTACCTAAATGTGTGAAGCGAATTTATATAACGACCTAAGCACTAAGTAACGGAACTAGTGTTAATTGTGATTTGGATTATTGTTGACTGGACAAATTTGTTATTGTTTGTGGTGATTATAGTTCACTGCTAGTAAACCGGCATTTAATTACTAACGTACTTAACAATGTGTTACTCAGTTTCTTCTTTTACATACGTAGAAAAAGAAACCGTAAATAAATTGATATTAAAAACAAAATGTTGTCTTCACAAACATCTGTTTTGATATTCAACATAGGTACTAATTTATGACTTTTACAACATGTAAACCACAGTACCAAGATAAGCTGGTCAATACATGATACATCGACAGTTTGACGTCATAATATGCCTTAATTACTTGATTTATGGTCTGATTCACATGGTAATGAGACTGCACTCATTAATGTGGCCATATAATTAATTATTGAGTCATATTGTATGTATACCTAATTGTGTTTTTTTTTTAACTTTATAAGTTGAATTTTATGATTGTATTATCTTGAGTTTGCGGACAGCAAGCAATGGGTAGCTTGCCGTCCGCCTTACCATGACGTGTAAAAATGTAAGTCGTGTGAGCGAGAAAGAGGAATGGAAACCTATAAACCTTATATCTCCCTCTACGGTCCGGAATAAGCGTTTCGCCTCGTCGTTTATATGGCGTACATAAAAGGACTTGAATCATTTGCCAGCTGCGGTCTTCCTGTCCGTAGGTGTCTTTACGGCTACAGTAAATATGATTATATTATTTATTATTATATGTATATGTTACTGTAAAAGCTCGAACTACGGTAAATCTTAAGATTTTCCAGTAAAACCTAAGATTAACAATAATATTAATAATGGTAAATGTCCATAAAAGTTTGCGATTCCTACTTTTACCACCCATTCACTTGGTAAATCTCAGGATTTAAATTAAAGGCACGGATAATGTTGAAAAAAATCATGTCATCACGTCATGTAAAGCGCATCGACTCATACTCGTGGGCAGTCAGCCGCCCCCTCTATCCGCCCTGAGTATTGCAAATATTTAAAAAAAAAACTTGTTCCTAATTTTATTAATACAACTCCGTGATGAAAATATTTTAAATAGGTTATGATTATACCTAAGTTTTTAACTAATAGTTTCTTGAAATAAATGACGAAGAATTAAGTAATCATTGATTTATTCCTAAAACCAACATTTACCAGTCCACATTGGTAAAACCTAACATGTACTGAATTGGGATGGTAAAAGGCTGAAAAAATCGTCCCATTATAATGATTAAATACTATTTACCAACTCATGTCGGTAAATCTTAGGTTTTGCTGGAAAATCTAAAGATTTATCGTAGTTCGAGCTTTTACAGTAACTTAAATTTATATATCGGTCGGCGGTCGTGGACGGTGGGTCTTACGTGGGTTTACATTTCTGTTTACACGGTGACCTAGCGTAGTCGAAATATCACTCAAACCAATTTCTAAAAATTATAGCATTTTCTGATCAGATCTTTCACGCCACAACAAGCAAAGTAAAATAAAATCCAGCAAAATTACGATGTATTTTTCAACGGACCGCAAAATTGGCAGGACACATTGTAACTGATAGCGATGATATTTGAAAAGCTAAATTTTGTTATTGAACGGGAAATTCCAGGAAAATCCTGGAGACATCGCGCTCGCTTGGGCTTAAATAAGATGTTCTCACGAAAACACGACGACGTTTTTGTTGTGTGTCCCAAGTATAAGCGGAGAGAGGACGACGGACCTACACTTATAGAAGTAAATTGGCTGTGGCTTGTTCTCCCTGTTGTAGTCTGATTCTGTTGAAACATATTGGAAAAGCTAAATTTAAAAGAATCTTGTCTATAGCTAGTTAGTACTTTCTGCTGAATCCACATGGTGAAGATACTATATTTCATATTAGCTTTTGCCCGCGGATTCACCCGCGTACACAAAATATAGTTCATATCACTCAGAAATAAAGCAGCTTTTTATCGGTAAAAGAATTTTAGCAATCGGACCAGTACTTTCAGAGATTACCTCCTACAAACAAAACAACATACAAACAAAACAAAAACTTTACCTCTTTATTATATTAGTGTAGATTAAGATAAATACTTACTAGGAACCCACTCTTACTCACACAATTTCATTTAAATCAGTGCTTGATGCCTCCGCATAAATCCAAGATGGTGCTAAAACCATCATACATAAGGCTCGAAAGTTTTCAGTATAGGTTCAATTTGACGGCAACTGTTAGAGAGAGACTGTTGGCTTTTCTACTTTTGACATACATAATGTAATATTTATTTCTTTCAAAACTTCATGTGGCAGAAAGGTACAAAAGCGGACTTAATGCCTTAAGCATACTCTACCAGTCGACCGATGGACGGCCAACTAAGACTTGACTTAAGATCAAATGTCCCCTAGGTGGGGCAGAGGACGTCGACAGTAGTCACCTCACTACATGTCAATCCGATGGCCACCGCTTCTACCAATACGGTACGTCAGTCGCCAGGTTTGCCGAGGACGGCTTCGCTTTCTTTTCCCTTGGGGATTCCAGTCCAACGCCAGTTTAGGTAGTCCAACGGCCAACTAAGGGGGGGCTATAAATATCGCCGTCTCTTTCTACTTAAACCACAAAAAATACTCTCAGCCACATGAGAAAACCTGTCTGCTCTAAGCAAATGTGACGCGAGCACACTTTGAGAGTAAATTTAAAATTTTACTTTTAAACCAACTAGTTATTGGTGTGTTGAATTATTCAGCGGGTTGTGACGGAGCTGGTACTTTGAGCGATATTACTGTGCCATCCGGGGTGTTTTATGCTTTTTTTTTTGGGGGGGTACATAGAAGGTTCACTTTCGTTTTACTTTCCAAGGGAATATGAAAGTTTGACTTTCATATTTTTGTATACAAAGGCGATTTTAACTAGTTTTAAACTAGCAATGTTTTTTTTTTTGTTTCCGGTGACATGTAGTACAGTATCCGGTTCGGAATATACATACTATTTTCAGTATGTGCGTTCACTATGCTACATTTTTTATAGACATGTACATAGTTAGACTATAAATAATCGTAGTCATATATTATTTTTGTCATTTATGTACATAATCTTCAAATATATTTTGTTATTTCTTAACGGATTTTAATGGGAACACAATAAAATCGTGACTATAATAAGACCATTTTAAAGTAACTTTTATGTTAGGAATGTATTCCAGTGCAATTGAGTTAGGTTTTTACATGGGTAGAGCTAGTACATTATAAAATGTATACAGTTTAGTATTGCAAAGCATAATCAACCTTACAACGTTCCCACTGCTGGAACTCAGGCCTCCTCGCTTGGAGACGAAATTGGTCCTAATCCATTACGGGAGCCCAGTGCGGATTGGTGGACGTCACATGTTTTTTATTTCTAGTTCTAGTTTCCTCATGATATGGGCGCATTGGTTGGTTGATTGGCGTCAACGCTGCGTGCCGCAGAAATGATTTGTACAGTATAAAAAATATAATTTAAAAAAAACTAAAAAAAACACGCTTTCATAGCGTATCAAAAAAAGCGTGGGGTGCTCGATTTACGAAAAATATGGCACAATTCGCCCCACAATTTTTTTCACAATGATATTAATATTTTTCGTTCATTATTATCTATTATTTTCTACCTATATTGAAAATTATTTTACACTTTTTAGTTTGATATGCTATGAAAGCGTGTTTTTTTTAGTTTTTTTAAAACTATATTTTTATTTTTCACTAAAAAAAAAACGGATTATTGTATTGTCATCAGTCTTTGATGGGTGTGCAAAGTTTAAAGAAAATCTGATCGTCCAAAGTTGGTCAAAATCGAGCTCAAAGGCGTTGGTTAGCAAGTGAAGCTAATATAAGCGTGTTAAAATAGAACTGGTCTGGGCATGCTTACCTGCCTATACATTTAAAGTGTCTGTTTGTAATATTGAAATAACCGCTTTTAACTACATGCATATGAATATGATGGGGACGGGATGGTCGATGGGGACGAAAGGTTCTGGAGTGGCGACCACGTACCGGAAAACGCAGCGTTGGACGGCCTCCAACAAGGTGGACCGATGACCTGGTCAGGGTCGCGGGAACCCGATGGATGCGTGACGCACAGGACCGGTCGTTGTGGCGACGCTTGGGGGAGGCCTATGTCCAACAGTGGACGTCTTTCGGCTGATATGATGATGATGATGATGATGATGATATGAATATGTATAAGAAACAGGAACAAACAGATTCTAATGTTATTTTGGCGTAAATAACATTAGAGTCTGTTTGTTCCTGCTAATCTCTGAAACGGCTGGATCGATATTGACGGGACTTTTTTTGGCAGGTAGCTGATGTTATAAGGAGTAACTTAGGCTACTTTTATTTTGGAAAAAATAAATTTAAAATCCTGTAGTCCACGCGAACGAAGTCGTGAGCACAGCTAATATTTGATAAGTTTGAAAATAAGTTGTAATCTATTTTAAACCCCTAGGTAAAAAGCCTGTCACACAGGTGAAGCCACTGGTCACTCAAAAACAACTGAACCGATGTTTTAAATTCTTTTTCCTGTACAATGTTACTTTATCACTGCGTAATATCTGATACTACTTACATATACAAGGTGTCGTTTTGAAGATGCAAAATATTTCAGGAGGTAATTATGTTAGTGATTCTCGACCCGAATCAATAATAAAATGAGTAGGTTTTTTTTTTTTGTTTTTTTTTTTTTTTATTAAAATCGGTATGTGTGAACTACGTTTCTTAAAAAGCAGTCAGTCTGATACCTGCCTTATAACCGCTCTTTCTTTCACACACACAAACACGGAAAAATAAAGGGCGTTTTCACACACACTAACTCGCAACGATAGTTTCATAAATAATGTATCATCCAATCATCATCCCGCACGCCACACCCTAGCCACGCCCCCGCTGCCATCGATCAATCGAATTAGTTTAGTATAATTAAAGAATAAAATAACAAGTATTACTGATTATTGACCAGGTATCGTTTTTTCACATGATTAATTGTGAGTTTTATTACAACCTCCTGAAATATTTTGCATCTTCAAAACGACACCTTGTATATATATATAAGAAGTTAGTCAATAAATAAAAAATGTTTTAGCGTTTAACTGTAAAGACTAAAACTGAAGATACATAGTAAGTTATTCTAAACTTCTTGACCTCGTACTTTGTACGAATTTATTAGGCCATCAGTTTTGTGGTTTTAAAAGCATTTTTATTTTTCTGGGCAAATCTGGACTTTATAGTGATAGACGGCAATCACGCAAGTGTTTGCTCGTTTCGGTTAGTTTAAAATTAAAAAAAAAATGCTATGAAAAAAATAAAATAAAGAAAACAATAATATCACTGTAATAAAAGTTACTAAGCAAAAATGTTCATCATCAGGTGATTTTGATTTCATTAAGGTCACCATAGACACAGTTTAGTTTAACAGACGGCAAACTCATTGGTTGACCTCCAAGAAATTATTGTTATTATATCTAGCCTATACCGTCACACTACTGGAAAAAATACAAAAAAAAAACGCAGTAAAAGAGATACATTTATAGGTTAACTAGCGACCCGCCCCGGCTTCGCACGGGTATAAAATATATAGCCTATGTGATTAAAATCGATTCAGTAGTATTGATTTATTCATTACTGCCCGTGGCCCGCACGCGTTAAATTTGCAACAATCCCCCTTTCCCTATACCATGAAGAGGCACGCTCTTGCCGCACCGGGCGGCCGGCCGGTACCGCCGCAAACGCTACGTCCCGCAATTTTTAAATCTGTAATATCTTCGAAAATATTCACTTAAATCATACGGTGTAAATGAACAATGTATTCAAGGTATTTAATTGGTTAAGGATTAATGCTGTATTGGTTAAAATCGCTTCGAAAATTAGCCATTATTTGTCGTAAAAAGTAAATGACGAAAAAAAGTTATTGTGGGTTATCCATAAGAGATAGACATATACCATCACGGACTTTTCTGTAGACCTTTTCAATGTGTACAATACTTAGTACATTATTTTGATAAAACTCGTAGGGTTCAGCCTGCGTTTGCAATGTAAGCGGAAAAAATGTAATTATTTACGACATCACATTAGAAACCTCAAAAATAACAGTACTTCTCCACTATTTAATGGATGTTATTATACATATAAACCTCCCTCTTGAATCACTCTATCTATTAAAAAAAAACCGCATCAAAATCCGTTGCGTAGTTTCAAAGATTTAAGCGTACAAAGGGACATAGGGACAGAGAAAGCGACTTTGTTTTATACTATGTAGTGAAGTGATAGTGAAAAACAGATCGAGGCAGTTAAAATGTTAGCGACTATTACTCTCACAAGTTATCTTAATCTTGGAAACTATAAAGCACTTGTAAATGGTACTTAAATAAAAAAAAATAACATTAAAACTATTGCACTTTACTTCACAAAAAGTCACAAAACACATTAATAACACAATTATTTTAATTTTTTAATAAAATAAAAACATTCACAGATAAATTAGACTGATGATCCGTTAATATCAAGATTCAAAGTAAGAATTTCTATCGGAATTTAAAATTCGCATAAATGCTTTGCGTATTTTGAATCTATTCTCGTTCAATCGACATAGCACAGATAGCGTCAGTTCAGTGAACGAGAGAGGTGAGTGAACGAATGAACGATTTCGAGCAACTCAGGTGTAAGCATCAGGAAAATTTTAGAGATATGAGCATTGTATGAAAGGGCTTTGAAAGTTGCTGAAAATTATTTTGTAACTCAAGTATGCTATTTTTAACAACAAAGTAAGTTCAATGTACTCTTAAAAGGCCAATAATGAAGATTGAGTATTATTTGCAACCGAAAAGTCATTAGGCTCTTGAGTAATTATTCATTATTGAAACAGTTTCAACATACTTTTTAGTTATAGACAGAGATATTAATCATTTCCCTTAAATAAATGGTTGGACTGCTGCTTTGTTGAATGTTTATTACGGTTATTGAAAGCGAAACTGTTTTAAGTATGGATTTTTTTACGTCAATTTTGCTGACATCTCTTTGAGGGGCCTCCTAATTAATCGCCGTAAAAAAACGTGGAGATGGATTGGTCAAACGCTTAGGACGGATTTCGATCACATACCTAATCAGACGTTGGACTGAAATCCCCAAAGGAAAAGAAAACGTGACTGTCCTCGGCAAACCTGACGGCGTTCCGTGTTGGTAGAAGCGACGGCCATCGGATTGACATGAAGCGAAATGAAGCCTAAAGCTCAAGACCGATCGCGATGGGTGACTACTGTTGACGACCTCTGCCCCAGCTAGGGGACAAAGGATAAGTCAAGTCCTTGAGAGGCGTATGTGGACCACTAGAAGAAAAGAAAGAATGAAAAACATTTTATATGCGGGTAATGACTCTACAAATTATAAATATTCTATAAGAAAAGTTTGTGCCATGTCCGTGCAAAACTGCCGAACGCTCAGTATAATGCCAGAACCACACACAAAATGCGACGAGTTCACTGCGCCAGTTTTCAGCGTGGGCCGCGCTTTTGACCCGAGCTTAGTCCTAATCGGAACCCATTAGGCTACTCTATATTATCAATTCCATTTTTTGTTTGATAACCGCATAGCCGGTCATTATGGCGACACTTGGGGGAGGTCTATATCCACGGACCTCTTTCGGCTGAAATGATGATGGTGATGAATCGTATAGAATTAGAAAGTATGGGGAGCAGTGATGACCTTGTGGTAATGGCCCTGATTTACGAATTGTAATTAATGTAATTTGTGTAATTTATTTCATCACCATTGCTCTCAAAACGGTAAAGGAAAACATTGTAAGGAAACCGGCATGTCCTAGAACCAAAAATTCCAAGACATGGGACATCCACCAACCCACACTGAGCCCGCGTGGTGGTATTCTCCTTTCTATCATTGGATACGCCGAGTATCCACTTTTACGTTGTTGAAAGTAACTACGGTCCGGGCTCAGCGTTTCGCCTCGACTTTTATACCGCTTACATACATACCATCTTCAAGACTAGAGCGAATAGGCTCATAAACGAGTGCCCATCACCATCAGCGATTGCACTGCTTACCATCAGATGGGATCGCAGTCAAGCACTGGTCTATTTCAATTAAAAATAAAGTGAGATGCAATTTTTTTCAATTTTTGTCGTAGTAGTTATTTTAACAATAACGTCTAACTTTTTCATTTCACAAAGTTCCGTTCTGATCCGTTTAATAGCTAAGCTTTGGTAAAACTAACACCTAGAACAACTCAACAGATATCCCTTATAAGCCCATTTGATTTAACAAAACTTTGTTACACACCAAAATTTGTGCTAATCCTTAACATTTTTTTGAGAACTAATGAAATTCACAAGGCCGCAAAAACTCTGGGTTGTAAATAAATATAATCCGTTTTTAATTTCGAGCTACTTTTTTAGTTGTAACTTGTACAAACGAAGCCAATTTGGAGGTTTATTTAAGTAAACAAGTGATTGTAATTGTAAACAAGTAATTTATGTATCTGGGTAAGAGATACCGTAGTTTTTCTACATAGCCCATTATTTTTGCAGCCCAGTGTATTTTTTTATTTAGTTAAAAACTACACTGCGCCCACAGCATTGCCTTCACAGGAAGATCGACCCTTGGGTCGTTTACCATTTAACTACGGCTCTCTATAAGTTGCTCTTTTTGAGTAAACGAACCAACTCGCAAAAAGAACCTTTTGTACGCACACAAAGTTACAAAACACCCATTAAAATTATAACTCAACTTGAGCCTTCAGGGTAAAGTAATAAAGTTATAATTATAATAATCATATCCAACGAAGTTAACTCGAAAAAAAATTAATTTACAACAAGGGCCTTACCCAAGAATTATGTGAGAACATATTACTTAAGACCTGTGTTCATTTGTTACTGGGACTCTTCTTGGAAAATCAATCTTAACACTGAGTTACACAGTTGAATTTCCTTTAACAAATTTCTGGTCCTCGAACGCAAGTTACATATTATAGGAGGTAATATTGTGTTATATTTATGATAGGGTCGGTCGGGTTGGTCCCTTGCCTCATATTCAGTGGTTCTACGGGAAATTACTTATCTCACCTGGCTGTTGGGATTCTGGTACGGTCTTTAAATCATCATGACTTACTGGATTAATTTCTGTATGGTGTTTTTATGGAGTGTTTTGAGTGTCCGACCATCTTCTTCAAGGAAATTCCCTCGCGTAACGATAGAAAATTATTTCAAGATGTTAAAACCTCGTTATTTATTTATTTAAATGATATGGACTTACAGCTAATAAAAAACAGGTAAGTCATAGTAAGTTAAACTGACAGCCAATAACAAGCCCTCATTTATAAAGTACAGGATAATACTAAATTCTATGGACACTAAGTACAGATAAAGACAAACAATTGCTTAAAAGCTAGTAATCTACAATTAGTAAATTTGGTCTTACTTCATAACAACTTTAATATTTTTATTAGTACTAATCGAAGTACTGACTATTTGTAAGTATTTTTTTTAATATTGATAGGCTTACGTTTGACCACCATCTCACCTGATGGTAAGCGATGATGTGGTCAAGGATGGAGCACGCTTGCCTAGAAGTAACAGTATAGGTTCCACTATTTACTTAAATACCCCTAAGTTGTAGCCATCAGGAAACACAGACTCCGGCAGGGAATTCCACTCCTTGGCTGTACGCATAATAAATACCCATAAATCGCTACTATCGAGCTACTTTGGTTAAGCTCACGACGGAGTCAGGACTACTGGGCCCCCATTGCTCTGTACCATGTTTATATTTATGCAAAAAACCAAATTCATTTAGGGGTCAAAGTCATCTTTATCAGTCAGCAAAGTCAGCAAGGACTTTAAGTAAATTCACAAAGCTTCTGCAAAGTTTAATAATTTATCCAACAACCGTGGTCTTCGGCACGACGTTTAAATCCTGAATACATAACGCCAGTAGCCAGCCAGGACAGTAAGCCAGTGGTATCAAGCCAGTTACTGACTGGAATTGTGTAAACAATGTTTTCGAATCGATCTAGTAAATACTGAGCTTAGTAAGCCGTTGCTAGGTCGATGAATCGAAGTTTAATTTTGAAAAATATTATTTTCACTTCAGAATTTGACGAGATAAAACCCAACTAAATACATAAAATGCACATTCAAACTTGGTACGATCTGACCACGAATTTAGTTCTTTAGTTTCGTTCTTCTGAAATCTCACCAAAAGTTTTTTTCTTTTTTATTTTAGGTAGGAAATCATCCAATGACATCTCCCACCACCACCAGGGCGTGACAGACTTTACTGACTAAAACTCACTCCTAGTTCCTTCGTTGCTTTGTATTCCAGGGCCGGGTTTTCCTTTCAGACCGCCGTCCGTAAGCCAGCGCCTGCAGTGGCCAGAAGTCGGTATCAGAATCGGCGTCCTTTGCCAACCGCCTGCCACTCCTCGTTTCGAACCATGGCCTGTACCAAGATCGTTACCGCCGAACGCCCGTGACACAGCGGTGCTTTGTTCAAACAGGGCACACCTCTACCATTTACTCCACCGTGTTCTCCGGGCGGTCCACATAGTGATGAAATCCGGGCGATTCTTCCACATGAATCCAGTGCAGGAACCTTCCAAACTTACCATGTCCGGTTAAAACCTGCGTCAGGGCCTGTCCGCTCAGCGATATTTCACCGCGCGGAAAATATTCACGCGGTTTTATTTCCGCACCGCACCGCGTCAAATCTGCAAGAAATCACAGAATTTTTTATCGCGCGTATTTTTTATCGCCTATGCGGAAACTTCCATAAGATTCAGTGTGTTACAGAATAACGATAAAAAAACCTCGCGGTGAAATATCGCTGTGCGGACAGGCCCTTATGCGGAAGGTGAGGACGCCTTAGGTCTTTCTCGAAGACTCCTAAAAGAGAGGACTTATCGCCATAATTAGGGCGCGCCCATTCTCTCCGACAGCAAAAAATAAATAAATTAATAATACATAGGTACCTGTACATGCAAATATTCTCCACATTATTCACGAATTGTATAACTTTTAGCTTACCTCGTGTATAACAAGTGAAAACATAATTGAAAGACAAGCAAATTTACTTAATTATACGTACGAAACGAAAATCGCTTGATTCACACGTAAATTATAAGATAAAGTGAAATGTTAATTAAGAGTGTGTGTGTAAGAAAGTCTTTAAGTAATTTCTGCTTCAACAGATAGAGTAATATTATCGGGAAATAAGCCTTCAAAGTAGTAGTGAGATTTTTTTTTTAATATGTTGGGAGGGAGGTAAAAGGGTACGTCAAACTTTTATTGGCTACTAGCTTTTGCCCGCGGCTTCGCCCGCGTGACACACATCCAAACATCCACACTTTCACATTTATAATGTTAAGTTAGGACAACGAACCCGTATTTCTTAATTTTGTTTTTTTTTTCGACCTTGTTAAGCCCCTACATTTGCTGACATCTCAATACAACAATACGCGCCGTCGACAACTTGGGCTCGGTCCAGACGATTACCAGACGGTCGGTTGGTGAGCTACTACGAGCGAATGTTTCACAGAAGGAGGTGACCGAGCCACTTCACCTCGCTTCGGACCATTTTTTTTTATGGTGGGAAAAATCATGCATTGACATCCCCCGCTCTTGGGTGGAGCGGGAGATAGTGTCAGACTCTTACTGACTAAAAGACCCACCCCGTTCCTTCTAGCCTTCATACCGGGGCTCGAGCGCCCTTTCGAATAACCCTGCCCCAGTAGGCTTCGACCCGGCTGGGTCCCTGCTGTTGCTGACAAAGTCGGCGACCGCCTGCCACTCCTCCTCGCTCCGGACCATGGCCTCAACCAAGGCCCGGCGCGAGAGGTCTCCGCCGCCGATCGCCCCCACGAGGGCACGGCGATGCTCCGCCCAAGCAGGGCACACCTCGACTGTGTGCTCCACCGTGTCCTCCAGGCGTTCCGCACAGTGGCGACACCCGGGCGTCACTTCCGCATGAATCGAGTGCAGGAATCTCCCGAACGAACCATGTCCGATGAGTACCTGCGTCATGCGGAAGGTAAGGACGCCGTGAGGTCTTTCCAGCCACGCCTCAAAGAGGGGACTTACCGCCATGATTGTGGCGTGCCCATCGCTTCAGACCATGGCCTGTACCAATGCCCGGCGCGAGAGATCGTTGCCACCACTCCCCTCCACGAGGGCAAGACGGCGCTCTACCCAAGCAAGGCACCCATGTCTCTTCTCTTCTGGTGACTATTTCGAATAATCTCACAACCATGGACGAAGGATGGCTCAGGATTGTCTTGACAAAGGCCATCAAACATATCTTGCAGATTGACGTAACATTTACTATAAGTATCGCTAACCGTTAAGCCGTGTTCGCACTACGAACGTTGCGTTGCATGATACGCAACAAGTTAGTTCGCACGTGCGTACCACCAACGAACATTGAACACTCTTTTCATCAAACATGTTTGCGGCGGTCCTTTATGTATGTTCTGTATGAATCAATGCGAACACCAAAAAATTTTCGCCACTTCACAAACGAGCACTTCCAACGACACCGACATAGCTATTAAAAGTTCACGACTGTTGTATACGAACTCGATTCGAACTATGTTCGCGTTCGTGTTCGCAAATAGTTTATTGTGTATTTTATGGAAAACGTTGTTGGTTACACGTTTAACTATATTATTTTGTATTTTATTATTCTATAAATTGTAATGTGTCACTATTTGTTTCCCATAATAAATAAATAAATAGTGTCCATACGAAAAACCAAATGTTTAAGTTTGGAGTTTGTGTTCGCTATGTTCGTGTTTGTACATGGATCTTACACGGCTTTAACTATATTGAAGGTATAGTAACATTAGCATTGCATTACAAATTCCTAACATACTGAATAATATAGAAAACAAATGTTGTTGTGTGGGTGTGTGTTGTTGGTCTGGTGGTTAGTGACCCTGACTGCTATGCCAGAGGTCGTGGATTCGATTCCCACCCAGGACAAATGTTTGTGTGATGAGCGCGATCATTTGTTCTGTGTCTGGGTGTAATTTATCAATAATATGTATGTATTTAGAAATATATAAGTATGTTTATCAGTTGTCTAGTACCCATAACACAAGCGCTGCTTAGCTTGGGACTAGACGGCGCTGTGTGATAGTTGTGGAATATTATATTATTATTATTAAATAGTCACTCAACATGAAATATTTTATACCTTAGACTTCAGTGGATCAATGAAATGGATTTATCGCAGGATCGTCACGTTTACAGAGGGTAACTTTAACAAAATGCTTAACGAGACCTTTTCAAAGAATTTCTTGCAGTTTTATCTAAGATTTCTTAAAAGAAGAATAAAAATGTCCTATATTGTGCTAAGCTAGGATAGAAGTAGAATGATATTCATGTCGGGTGTATTCTTGTTTTGGAGGCAAAACAGCAAATAACTTTTCCACTCGAAGTTCCCATACGAATCACAATTGTATAACGTGTTGTTTTAAACAGCAGACTTCTCAAAGGTTTTTATTTAATATACAAGAGTAAAGATCTATATATATGTTGTAATTTTTACAAAGTTTTTGGCTCAGTCGTTTTGGAAATAAAGAAAAACCCCACTTAACGAACTAATTTTTTTTTCGGTTGGAAAATCATCTAATGACATCCCCCGCTCTTGGACGGAGCGGGAGATAGCGTCAGACTTTTACTGACTAAAAATCCACTCCTGTTCTTTCGTTGCCCTTCGTACCAGGGCTGAGCTATGTTTCGTAAACTTTTCATTTGATAAGTCACACAGTACATAACTTTTTTTAAGGTGGACCGATGACTTGGTCAGGGTCGCGGGAATCCGATGGATGCGTGACGCACAGGACCGGTCGTTGTGGCGACGCTTGGGGTAGGCCCATGTCCAACAGTGGACGTCTTTCGGCTAATATGATGATGATGATGATGACATAACTTTTTTAAATTATGTCATTTGTCCTCAAAAAAAGACTTCTTGTTTAAAAAATACTTATTCAGTTTTCGTTTTCATGTTGAATTTACATTTTGCAAACAGATTTTTTAAAAACACATCAATTTTTTGGTCAACTCAGACTAAATGAGCATTTAAGTACCAAATCACATATGAATTGGTCTAGATTAGAAGTAAATTGCCTGTATCAGACAGACAGATACATGAATTATTCTACAACGAAAGTCTATATATAATAGCAGTGCTTGTTGCCAGTGATGATATATGGCTTCGATACGTGGTCAATCACAATGGGTCTGACGTCACGTATTAGAATATTTTTTAAAGAATAATTACGAAAAAATACAGCGCAATCTTAATGATTGAAGTTGCATCCTTTTGTCTTGACAACACTAACTACACTAATAATTATTCTATAGAGGTAAAGTTTGCTATTTTTTAATTTATGTTTTCTTGTTTGTAGAAGTTAATCTCTGGAAGTGCTGGTCCGATTGCTAAATTTTTTTCACCGATGGAAAGCTGCTTTATTCGTGAGTCTCATATGCTATATTTTATGTACGTGGGCAAAGCCGCAGGCAAAAGCTAGTATCTTATAATGAAAATGATTGTAGTAAAACATATAGAATAACAGTAATTAAATTTGGTATAAATCTTAGGATTATTCTGATTATATCATTTTTTTTTTATTCTGATGTTCATAAGAACCCTTAAAATACAGTACAATTATCCTTCAATATAATAAAGTATCGTTCCTAACGCTAAACTCTAGTACAAGCCTCTCCAAAAACTTCCAAGCTCTTTCAAAAGTGTAATCTTACAAAATTGTATAACAAATGCCACAGTGTAACGCACCAAGTCCCTTTTGTCGCAAAGATAAGTCCTGCCTTAATGTAATCCCGGTTTATTTAACTTTCTAATATATTACAAAGTTTTGGTCCTAACTTACGCTGAAGATACCACGATGCATATTGGGGATCTTAAACTTGTCAGTGTTTTGTTTAACAAGATTTTCCTGTTTTATGTTCTAGTAGGGGGATACTCGAGCGCGTCAGATAATCATAATTATGGATCATTAATGTAGTGGGGTTCGTTGAGGGCAGCCCGTCAGATTAGTAAATATTCTCAAAAAAACTCGAGCGTGTCAGATTAAGACAAGGTAACTTATGTACATGCAGATAAGTGTATAATTCAATAATCTGACAATTTGAACATGGCATAAGCAAATGGGCGAATCATTGTAAGATTGTAAGGTTCCTGTTAATATTTTGTTGCAACGAGTAATTGTTTTACCACTCTCAGACGGTCAACAAGGATTCATCATACTTACAAACATACAGTAAACAAAGTAAAAACATAAAATAACAATAAACCGAACATTAACCGTAATTATACGTTAAACAAAAATAAAGATAAATAAAAACAACAAAACACAAATTGGCTAACAAACAATGAACTAGTCAATTATTTTGATCGATCAATGACTGGTCGAACTTAAAACTAGAATTGTCAATGCGTAGTCACAGTCACATTTTGAGTCTGTTAATTCTGATAAGATTATCTTCAAAATTAAAAAATATTATATTCAACAGCTACCACACAACGCGGCAACGTTGTCTAGTCCAAAGCTAAGCAGAGCTTTTGTTATGGGTACTAGACAACTGATAAACATACTTATATAATATTTCTAAATACATACATATTATAGATAAATTACACCCAGACACAGAACAAATAAGAAAGAAAGAAAGAAAGAAAACTATTTTATTTGGCATACACACTCGTAATGCTCATCACATAAACATTTGTCCTGGGTAGGAATCAAACCCATGACCTTCGACATAGCACTCAGGGCCACTAACCACTAGACCAACAGGCCAGCCAATCAATCAATCGTGATATTATTTTTAACTTTTGAAAATTCTTACACGCTCTTCTCCCCACAAAACTGGAAACTTGTTACAGACTTTTTTGTTTTAGAACCTAATCTTCGTGATGGCGTTTTAGTAATTGCAGAATCCGTCCCTCCCCTACTATTCAGTTGAGATTGTATTGTTGTAATTTTGTTAATATCCTGCTGTAAAAGCCTGAATAGCGGTAAATTATAAGATATGTTGGCAAAAGATCAGCCTTTTTTTTATAGTGGGAAAGTCGGCGACCGCCTGCCACTCCTCCTCGCTCGGGACCCTGGCCTCAAACAAGGCCCGGCGCGAGAGGTCTCCGCCGCCGATCGCCCCCACGAGGGCACGGCGATGCTCCGCCCAAGCAGGGTACACCTCGACTGTGTACTCCACCGTGTCCTCTGGGCGTTCCGCACAGTGGCGACACCCGGGCGACTTCATTTCGATTCGACTTCCGCTCGAATCCGGAACAGGTACCTCCCGAACGTGCCATGTCCGGTGAGGACCTGCGTCATGCGGAAGGTAAGGACGCCGTGAGGTCTTTCCAGCCACGCCTCGAAGAGGGGACTTACCGAAAAAATTAGCCTTAACGTCACAAAACAGTTTAGAGTCTTACGAGAAACAGAAACCTTTTTTTAAGTTTAATTGGAAAATTTTAGCTAAGGAGTGGAACTCCTTGCCGGATTTTGTGTTTCCTAGTAGTTTCAACCCAAAGTTTTTAGGTCCAGAATGAAGAGATTAATTTTAGGCAAGCGTTCTCCATCGTCAACCATATCATCATTACTGTTAAGTTATATACTGATCAAATGCAAGTTTCATCACCATCATCAATTTAGCCGATAGATGTTCTCTGTTGGACATAGGTCTATCCCAAGTGTCGCCACATCGCATTCATCGGATTCGCGGAACCTTTACCAGGACATTGGTCCACCTTGGTCGTCAGTACTCGGTCAAAACTCCAGAACCTTTTGGTTCCAACGGCCATCTGTTTTGCGAGTAATGTACCCTGCACATTGCCGCTTAAGTTTGGCAATTCTTCGTGCTAAAAGGCGAGGCCACAAAATATAAAAAAAAAAAATGCGATTTCTAGTAACTTAAAAATAGAACAGGATTTACCTATGAATATTCCGAGATCAGTACACAGTCTCTTAGATCACTTTAACACAGTCGAATTTCCTAAATTGAATTATGAAGGACCCCTAAAATGAGATCAGGATCGTAATAAAAATCTCAAAAGATCAAAGTCAATCCAACTTTTTCCTTTATCTGTAAGGTCACGAAATTATAAGACGGCGCCGGTGTCCGTAGCAACGTCATTGAACATCGTAAAAAAGACAAATGTGACAATCAGAGTGACACACGGGTATTTGTGGTGTAATCTATTTTGGGCTGGAGTAAAAACGTAGAGAGGTGGACTAAGCGTTCCCTCACGCACTTTCAAAGTATTCACTTGACAGCTAAACATGTCAAGTGAATACTTTAAAAGTGAGTGAGGGACAGATTTTTTTGTTTGATGTTCAGTTGAGATTTTATTACCGTACCGGACGGCGAGTAATGGGTAGGTCGCCGATCGTCCAACAACCGTCCGGACCGAGCTCAAATCGTGACACGTTTAGCTGTCAAGTGAATACTTTTAAAGTTGGTGAAGGACGAAACGACTATGAGGTTTGTTGTCTTTTTCTAAAAGTTTTATAAGTCAACGTCAATGACGTTGGAAGGTTGTCCACTAGGTGGACCGACGACCTGATGAGAGTCGCGGGAATGCGATAGATGCGAGATGCATAGGATCAGTCGTTGTGGCGACACTTGGAGGAGACTTAAGTCCAACAGTGGACTTGTTTCGGCTGAAATGATGATAATGATAATGTCGATGACATCGCTGGCTAGCAGTGCTACATCCTTTTTTTTTTTTAAATATTGGCAAAGACTATCAGTGTACTTCATTAGCACGACATGTAGAGAAAAGACAGGGATTGACTATGTAGTCAGTCTCTTTCTACAGGTTAGTAAATGTGACAGTAATTAATAAGAAACGAAATTACTTAGAAACAAAAGCTGGTTCAAAAAATTATCATATATTATGGAAGACTTTGGGAGTCGTAATTGGCCAGCAGTTGCAGTGTAGTGTAAAAGGAATGCTCAGTCCAATTCTCTATGTCTATGCAATGTAATCCGTTTTGGGTTCTGGGAATATTTTATTGGCTGTTTGGATCAAGGTCAGTGTTAAGGAAAATATATTTGCAGCCTGATTGAGAGCTGATTCTTAGTTTACGGACCTCCTTTTGTGACTAGATTGGTTGGCCTGATGGATGCACGGTGTATATCACCGGGTGGTCCTTTGCAGGTGTATGCTTGGGTTTTATTTTGTTTGTAAATCACGGTAATTTCGCAATACAGGTATTTCAAGGCCTTGTGAACCAATCTGGGGCTTTGTGTAAGTATGTGCTTATATGACTGTCGAAGAGACTGATAGTTGCAACAAATATAAATACTAATCATATTTATTGTGGACGAAATTATCTTGAATAACTATCGGAGATATAAAATGAAGGATGGAAAAATAATTTGATTTTTAATTTAGTTAAATTAGCTGAATGTAGGCTCATTTGTAAGTGCACTTTGAACGCGACCAACATTCGAAGATGCATTGACATAGAGCAACGATAGCATGCATTTATGTAAAGTATTTTTACTTTAGTGTTCAATTAGACGTGGTTTGAGTCGGACTACATGCTTTTTTACTTAGACTCTTTCCTTTAGGCACTCAGTAACATTTCTTACATTTGCATTGCATGGACATCATATCTATGTTAGGATTGCACCCTACAGGACAGACGACGTGTGTCGGGCCACCGTCATTAAGTCTATCAAACTCTTCATTTATCCATAAAATGCCTGGTTGTTCTGATCTGGCTAAAGGGGCGGCCAAATGGATGTAAACCAAAGTCCCAACCAAGATGACCTTACTAGTTTCAATCCGTGTAGACAGCTGTTGTAAACCATGACCTTCAACGATTTTGTTGGAGGTTGGGAGGCGCATTTTCCCAACCACGGCGCGTGGTTTACATCCCTGTAGCCACAACACAAACCAAACGCACAAACAAAGGTCACCTTGGTTGGGACGTTGGTTTACATCCATCTGGCCGCCACTTACAGGCGAATAAGTGTGGTGGGGCTCACTGACACACTTTTCCCCACTAGTGCGAAAATTTCGGGGCTAAAATCGGTTAAAAGCGAATTTTCGAGTAAATGTGTTGAAAAGGTATTTTCAAAGGTACAATTTAGAGAATATAGGCCAAATACGAAAGCTAAGTAGCTAAGTTAAAGGAAATCGTTTAAACAAAGTTCGCCATAAAACCAGTGAAGTTTGAGTTAGGAACTGTGAAAACTTCAAAAGATGTTCAATATTTTACATTTAATAAGACGTGACTAACTCGAATTCGGTTAATGATCTTAATTTTCAGGAATATGATGTTATTTATTGGGTTTACGTGATTCTATTGATATTGTGAACATGGGACGATTTACCAAGGTGTGCCAGACTGCCTGTGTTACGTATTTGTTCGAAAGAGTTACTGCTGCTCTGGAACAAAAAGAGCTATTGAAGGTTCACTGCTTACCATCAGGTAGGATCGCAATCAGGCACTGGTTTATATAATTTAAACAAAAGGAACACAGGTTTATTTATTTTTTTCGGTGACAGTTTATCCAGATGACATCCCCGGTGGAGCAGGAGATAGTATCAAACTTTTACCGACTAAAAAAACTGACCCCGTTCTTTCGTTACCTTTAATACTAGGGCCGACCCTTCCTTTCAAAAATAGACCCTTGGCTCCAGTAGGCTTCGATCCTGCCGGGACCCTACGGTTGCTTACAACTCCTTGAGGCGCGTGGGAACAGTACGCGCTGTCGACGACTTGGGCTCAGTCCGGATGGTTACCGGTCGGTCGAACAGCGAGCTACCCATTGCTCACCGTCCGCAAGCTCGCGCCTACGGTGGCTGAAAATCGGGATTTTTTTTTTGTGTTGGGTAAAAATCATCCAAATGACATGCCCCACCCTTAGGCGGAGCGGGAGATGTGTCAGAATCTTACTAACTACCACACCACAACCACCCACAACTTTCCTTCTTGCCTTTCATACCGGGGCCGAACCTTCCTTTCAGAAGCAGACCCTTGGCCCCAGTAGGCTTCGACCCAGCTGAGCCCTTGCTGTTGCTGACAACTCCTTGAACAGATAGGAACAGTGCGCGCCGTTGACGACTTGGGGTTGATCCGGGCAGTTACCGGACGGTCGGACAACGACGGAATCTCGGCGGCGGCTGGAGCGTAAGCGCCGTTGCCTGATGCAGTCAGCTTCCTCCTTTGCTAGCATTACTGCTTCGCAAAAGAAGGCGACCACCTGCCACTCCTCCTCGCTCCGACGCTACTGACGCTCCAAAAAAAACTTGGTACAAAAATACTGTGTCAAAAAACTTTGAGGGATGAAAGAACCATCGATTCGAGAAGAAAAAGAGAACGAACCTTTCATACTGTCAGTTCTACAACTTGCAGCAACAGCCTAATAAAAAGCCATCAAGCGAAATCCTTCCTACATTTCCGCAAACATCTGAAACTTAAAAAGCGCTTTCCAACTTTAAACCAGTGTATAATGCAGCAGCTTAAGTAAGAAATCAAAGTATAAAGTATGCGGACTAAGATCAGTTGTGTAGAATAAAATACAGTATAAGTTCTGCCGTGTGAGTCCACCAAGGCACAAGTTTGGCTTGCGATGTTGTTTGGGGGTGTGCCAGTTTGGGAAATGTTTATTTGGGACTATAGCAAATAATGCTTTTAAGATAATCAATTAATAATGTCTTTAAATTTTTTTTACAAAATTTTGTGCAATACATTAAATGGCATACCTATATATTATTTTGTTATTTGGTTATTACTTATTTGGTTTTGTGGCATATTTTATTTTATTTTATATTAGTGGTAATGTATATATATATTTTTTTCTCTTGTTTCTGTACAACGCATTAGTTTAGTTAGACTGTAATGTTGTATAAGTAAATTGTAAATAAATAATAAATATATATAAATAGAAGCTGACTGACTGACATATTAACGAAAAGCCGAATCTACTGGGACTAGAAAGGCGTTTTTACTAAAAAGAGAATTTTCCAATATTTACCTCTTATAAGGATGAAACAGAGGCCCATTTCTAAGGAAAACCCAACTTTTGCGAGTGCGAAGATGCTACTAAAAACTAGTTTGCATACCTTTAATTTACTAATTTATTTTTTCTTTGACGACAAATTTGTCCTTATAAAAATAATTATCAAAATATTATCATGTCTTGTTCTCTTTCTCTATAAATTCCATCCAAAGGTTGTCTGTAAGTACTTTTACAGATAAGATCGTCCATAGTTACACCGTATAAATTTTAACTCTTTACACGCCAATTGTACATACTGTAATCTATACTAATATAATTAAGAGGTAAGGTTTTTATTTTTTGTTTTTTTGGTTGTAGGAGGTAATCTCTGAAAGTACTGGTCCAATTGCAAAAAAATAGCACCGATAGAAAGCTGCTTTATTCCTGAGTGACATAGTCTATATTTTAAGTACGCGGGCGAAGTCGCGGGCAAACGCTAGAATTATATGTTTTGTATATAATATCTATTTTTGAGAAACGCGGGAACACAATGCAATCCTGCGATCACTAATGACACTTGGGGGAGCCCTATGTCCAACAGTGACATCTATCTGCTGAAATGATGATGATGATAATCTGTTTACCTATTAAATATTTCAAAAAACAGCAATCAATTGTTTTTTTTTAATAATTTGACTGCTAGTTCTACGAATAAACGTATTTTCTTTCTTTCTTTACTCCTGCATCGTGGTTGTGTTTAGAACACAAACATGTAAACACACATACACAAGACACCCAATCCCGAAACAGCTATCTCTGTAGGCCATACACAAATTTGTTCTGTGTGAAAATTGAATCCACAATACGCAGTGTTGCCACAAACTACTCAACCACTGCGCCAATCATGCTAAATAGCAGATTGATCGTGTTATTATGTTCCATAAATCTGAATCAATAAATCATTTTTGACACCCAACCCTTGATTGGATCAATAGGGGTTACGACTCACATGCAACAGTTATTAACTAGGTAACAATTTTAATTAAGTTTTACCACCAAACTTCACATAAATTATAACACATTTAACAATATGTCCGGTCGACCGACCCTATATTAAATTTGTTCACTCAATCATGTAATTATTTGAATTTAATAATGACAGGAACTAACATTATCAATAATTACGCATTTTAACTATGAAATTAAAATGTCCGGTTGATTTAATAATCATGTTTTGTTTTCGGCTTTTGTCGTTCATTAATGGTTTTATTATTATCAACAAGTTAAAATGGTTAACACATTTAAGCTCTGTATCTTTTTTTATAATAATAATATTTTTTATTTGCAAAAAGTACACAATTACTTTTTGCAAATAAAAAATATTATTATGTTCATATAATTATGTTTTTGTCACTCACAGGCCATTTTTTAAACTAATAGGCTTATTAATTATAATGATGATCATACTCAGCTTCAGTAATTGAAAAGCTATTAAAATCGCAAAAAGGATTACATTACGTAGTACATTTAAAAATTCAATTTAAAAAAAATACACACACACACTAGGAATTTATCTTAATAATTATAATATTCTACTATTACACAACGCCGTCTAGTCCCAAGCTAAGCAGAATTTGTGTCAAGACAACTAGACAACTGATAAACATACTTATATAGTTCTAAATGCATACAAATTACAGATAAAATAACACCAAGACACAAAACAAATGATCGTGCTCTGATGAGCATAAGACAAAATGTGTGATCACAAACATTTGTCCCGTCAATAAATAATTAAGTTCCCTAAACCATAAAAAAAAGAAAAAAGGGAAAGGGAAGGGGATATGAAAGAAAAGGGAGTTAGTGATAACATGACGAGTGACAGGACCGAATGGAAAAAAAAACGAGTTACGCCGACTCCAAATAAAACGGGACAAGGGTAGGAAGAAGAAGAAACCATAAAAGGAAAACGTAACTTATAAACAAGTCCAAATAGAAAGCTACCGAAGTGGGAATAGTCCGACCTAACACCCGTCCACCTCGGGGGCGAAACAAAATAAAAGTTTTTAAGTATCCCACAGTTCATGCTACGTTTTGACGTTAACAGGGACGCAAATACTGATACAACGAACAAGTAATTTCAAATATGCACAACGTACACTATCGAAAATATACTATAAATATACCTACATTTTATAATTGATTTATTTATTAGTTTAAGTTTGAAAGTGGCGCCAGTGACTGAAAAGTTGAAAGGGAATCGTTTATCTTGGTATGGTCATGTGAAAAGGAGGGACGAAGCGCATGTTGCTAAAAAAGTTATGAGTTTACATGTGGATGGATGGAGGGGGAGAGGGAGGCCAAAGAAAAGATGGATGGATTGTGTGAGAAGCGATATGAAAGAAAAGAGAGTTAGTGATAGCGTGACGAGTGACAAGACAGAATGGAAGAAAAAAACGTGTTGCGCCGACCCCTAATAAAACGGGACTAAGGCAGGAAGATGATGATGATGATTTATTCTTTATTGTACACCACATACACAAAAAAATACGGGACAAACATTATTAAAAAAATAAATGTACAATATGCAGACTTACCGCACAGGGTAATGTCTTACAGACAACCTTTGGATGGACTGAAAGAAAGAAGAAAGATTTAGGGCTGTCAGTGTACAATTTCAGAAATAAAACTAACAAAGAAAACAACACAAATACATACATTACAAAAAATATACTAATATAAATCAGATATGTAATTAAGCCAGGAGAAAAAAACATCAAAGTGAAAGGTAATGCTCCTTCACCATATAAGTTACATAGGGTTACCAGGTTTTGAAACTGAAAAGCCGGGCAGACCAGACAGTTTAGCCGGACATTTAGGTAAAAAGGCTGACTTGGTTTTTTAAATTAAACGCTCTTGTAATCTTTTTAAATTCTAATGAAATAAAATTAACTGATATAGTCGTAAGTGCAAATCCACTCCGCTTGCTCTAGTGATAAAGGTAAGGCAGAATACAAAGGAAATCTAAAAAAAAATATAGTCAAATTTAAAAAGCCTAACAAAAGCCGGACGGGCAGGTCTCCGCCTAATTTAGTCGGACACGCAACCAAAAAGTCTAACAGTATCCAACTTTATCCGGACGTCTGGCAACGCTAAATACATCAGTTCTACCCATGTGAAAGTCTAAATCAATTGCACAGTAACATATTTTAGGGAAAAAAAAACATATAAATGTCTTGATATGGTATTATGCTTTTTTGTGTTACCCTTCCAATTTGTTAAAAAATAACAGAATATATTTGAATATTATGCATACGTATTTATAATCTAACTACGTACAATGTATCATTATCATCATTTCAGCCATAAGACATCCGCTGTTGGACATGTATCTCCACTATGCATCTTCAACTTCAAGTGTGGAGGTTCCGATCTCGATACGAGTGGGTACTACATGTTTGTTTACCATTAACTTGATTTTATCTATGTTAATTTCGAGACCCACCCTTTCGGAAGCTCTATTGAGATCATCGAGCATTGTACTGAGATCCTCCATAGTCTCAGCCATGACCGAAAGGTCATTATCAACCTTCAAGGTCAAGGTGAGTCATTTACTCACTATTCATATTAAAACTAGAACTACACTGCACACACGTGTGCCACACACGCTGATCTGCCCACATCGGTCTCCATACATTTTATATAGAAACTAGACTTGTTTAACTACATTAGATCCACGCCACGCGACATCGTTATTTCCATGAAATGACATCTTCCTCTTCGCTACAGGAGCATAGGTTTTGAAGACTGATCCTGAAGTCAGCCCGAAATGATGGCGTTATAGTGTAAACATTTTAGTACTTCGTTATAGCGATATTCGATCTGGCACCATTGGAGAAACTGCAGCAAAGTCAATGTCTCGAAAAAACAAAAACGCTTTGGCATCGAAGTAAGTTTTGATGTGTCAAAATAACAACTATAACACCAAATTTCTACTAGTACAATAAATATCTGAATATTTAGATGTTTGTAATTTAATCATACCACTCGATCATTTGAACGTTTGGGTCATGGGTTTCGGGTTCACCTAATAATATTTCTACAGACTGATCGACTTTTTGCGTGACCAGCAGGGTAGTTTGTTCTTTGTTAAATGTATTAGCGTTGCCATTCAACGTAGCAATGCCGCCAGTACTCTGGGCATGCTTCCACGGTGCCCCAATGACAGATGTAGAGGAAATCTTAGATGTGTACGCGCACCTATTTGTTTTTACACTTACCTACACTTTGTACCTAATAGACGTTTTTTTAAACCTTTTTTTTTTCAGTCTTTAAGTCAAGAGTGACTTGGTTACTTGTAGGCAAGCGTGTGCCATCGTCAACCATCAGGTGAGATAGTGGTCAAACGCGAGTCTATCTAAATAATAAAAAAAAAAAAACATTCTTTTAATTTATTTGAAGAATTTCATCCAACTATGGCTTCTATGGCACCAATTTTATTTTCAACCCGTTACGTATACCTACCGAAGGCGCGGGATTGCGGACGGCGAGTGATGGATAGTTCGCCATTCTAGCGCCCTGTAACCATCTGGACCGAGCCCAAGTCATGTGTATGGCCATGGGTTGTGCAATAGAGAACATCTGCAACGAAGACCAAGAAGGAACGGGAGTGGCTTTTAGTCAGTAAAAGCACAAATTAGTTAGGCACAGAAGTCAATCTACATACAAAGCGCGCTCGAGCAACGCACACATAGACACCGCTCATGGACACGATATCTCGGACCACTCATCGAACAGTTCCGGCTCAAACGCTCATTAGTGTGCGTCAATCGAGCGTAGGTATAAAAAGTGAAGTACATACATGAGATTGTCTTCTGTACCTTTTTATTTTGTGATAAAAGTCCGACATGCCGGCCGTCCCGTTCCGCCTTAAAACAGGTTACCCACCTAGAAAAAAATTAAGGACGTAATATTTGGGGTATTAATATACCTTTAATTTATTTCAAGAATTTTAGGCACCATTTTTAATTTCAACCCCTTACTTAGAATTAGGGTAAGTTGCACCATTTAACTATAACGATAACCAAACCATAACCAGCCGTGAAACGGCCGACAACTGTTAACGGCTTTGTTATCATTATAGTTAAATGGTGCAACTCGCCCTTATGAGTTGAAACAAATGAAAACGTAGGAAGTGTTGATTGTTTGCAGTACAACGTAATCTAGCACAATTAAACTAATGTTTTGTTGTTGTGTGTACGGAATAATGTGATACGGAATTGCGTTCATGCGGCTGTTGTTTTTAGTTTATGCAGTTTTTCCCGTGTAATTTTGAGTTTAACGTTTTGAACTTTCTTTTTTCAATACGAGGCTGGTTAGATGTAAAAGTCTAGTCTTGATTGCAAGCTGAAAATATTTGTGATGATGAACATTAAATACGACAAAGATAACATAAATTTTAAACCGCCAAAACTTATGCTTTATTGTGAATCATGTTTTTTTATTAGCTCTAGGCTATTTTTTTTTTTACTGAAACTACAGTACCTAATTAAATATTTTCAAAATAATCACACATTGCTATATATAGGGAAATACCTAAACTAATAAATCGCTAAATGCATAAAGATAGTACATACATTAGACCGATCTACACGTGGACCTCGCCTGACGTAGAACGACTAACGACCATATACACCGTTAAATTTTAATCGTTTTAATTCCGTGGTGGGCTGATCCGGTACATGAAACACTATCGATTTGTAAAGATAAAATTAAAAAAATAAAGTACCTTTTTTCAAACTCGTATTAATAAACATCGCATTAAAAACGTATTAAAAACGTCAGCTGAACGAGTTCAATGACCTGTAGGAACTTTGTACGCAACGCCGACTATTAACTACACGTCATTGAACTCGCTCAGCTGACGTTTTCTTAAAAAAATAATTTCGTACATGCGTAAATTAATACGACTTTTGAAAAAGAGGTACTTTGTTTTTTAATTTTATCTTTACAAATCGATAGTGTTTCATGTACCGGATCGACCCTCCACGGGATTAAAACGATTAAAATTTAGCGGTGTATATTATAATATATGGAGACCGACGCGTCCAGATCGGCGTACGTGGCAGACGTGTGCACAGTGTACAACTTACAAGCCTAAAACTTATCAGAATATTACTAAAAATTAAATTATATAAAGTCTTCGACTTTAAGACAAGAGCTGAATAAAGCTCAAGTAACAAAAGTTTTGTTAATTTCTTTTCCTGACAACAAAAAGTCTTATTAGAATTCCTTTTTTTCCTCTGAATGTTTACATCAAGCTTTTCTTTTATCGCAGGAAATTTCCTCCGATAAAATGTAATAAAAATATTTTTCAATAACAGAGAGTATATTTATACTATTATTACGAGTAGTCTTAACTTGTTTTTACCTGACCATAACAAAGCTACTCAAAATTATTAAATGATAATATAACTCAAATATAAGAACTTCTTTGGAGAATCCATAGTGCGTACTTGGGCTCGGGAAGCGACGTGGGCTGCTGGACGAGGAACGCGCGCGAGCATCTCACGTCACGCTCGTTTATACATGTTGCCGCAGTGTGTGCGCGGGCGGCGATCGGCAACCCGCAAGGGAGGTAGTATCTCTAAAGAGTTCGAGCTAACGACACGCATTGCATAGATGACCCTAGTGTCACCAAATAGATAGGTAGAGACAATCTCATGTATGTACTTCACTTTTTTTATACCAGCGCTTGGTGGACGCACACTAACAAGCGTTTGAGCCCGAACTGTTCGACGAGCGGGCCGAGGCACTCCGAGATATCGTGTCCGTGAGCGGTGTCTATTTGTGCGTTGCTCGAGCGCGCTTTGTATGTACTCGTGGATTGACTTCAGTAACTATATTTTGTGCCATTGTAGACAAGCATAATGTGTGAGTCCCCGCACCTGTGCCTCTCCCTACATCGCGCTGGCCATCAGAAGCACTTAAAATCTTGAAGATTATTCAGCTATGTAAATTATTTTTGACACAAATATTAAAGTGGAACACCAGTTCCAACCCCAAGCATGCGAAAGGATTAGTTTGTAAATTATTTACAGTAAGGAGTCATTCAAACTTTGAGATCGCAGGGGATCTGAAATGAAACTAGCTAACTGTAGTGGTGTTACTTTGTCGGGTTATTTAGTAAGGGATATGCAAACGTAGAATTAAAATATATAAGATACTAATTTTTGCCCGCAGCTTTGCCTGCGTACATAAAATATGCCTTTGTCACTCAGGAGTAAAGCAGCTTTCTATCGGTGAAAGAATTTTAGCAAACGGACCTTTTTTTATGGTGGAAAAAAATCATCCAATGACAACCCCCGTTCTTGGGCGGAGCGGGAGTTAGTGTCAGACTCTTACTGACTAAAAGACCCACCCCGTTCCTTCGTTACTGGGCGGCCGGACAGTGAGCTACCCATTGCTCACTGTGTGGCCGGAAATCGGGATCGAAATCCCAGCGGCGGCAGCGAGAACGCCGTTGCCTGATGCGGTCGGCCTCCTCCTTTGCGAGTATTACTGCTTCGCAGAAGTCGGCGACCGCCTGCCACTCCTCCTCGCTCCGGTCCATAGCCTCAACCAAGGCCCGGCGCGAGAGGTCTCCGCCGCCGAAAATGATGATGATGATGATAAAAATATGGAACAATGTCTGCCCAGTCATTATATTATTATAGATAATATTTAAAACCAATGTACGGAATCCGTAACAAGGCACATCCTTACACTTATTACTTGAAATAACATTACGTAGCTGTGCACTAGGGAATTGCTTTGTCGTTCGCTACACGTCCGGTATCCTACAGTAAACTGTGTAGATGGTTTGCGCAGTAATTAGGCGATTGGCTGCAGCACTGCGCATCGTGGTATCGATGCCCGTGCGGGTAAATTATTTATTATCATTACCATCAGGTGGGATTGCAGTCAAGCACTAATTATTATCAATTACAAAAATTTAATAACAATATTTGTATGACCGTTGGAAGTTGGAAGTTGTACCTGGTCCAGCTGTCTTGTGATAAATGATATTTATTTTTGCAAATAGGTTTAAAAAACACTTTTACACGTCAATTTTTTTTTTTTTTTGTCAGTTTAAGCTAGATTAGGCCGGTGTTTCTAGCTGACTACCCTGAGAAGAAACACCGAAACAAACTCAGGGGTCAAAGTCTCTTTTAAGGTCCACTCAGTAAATATATATATTGGTCAAATCACATGAGGGTCATGCAAATTAGTCTGAAATGGTCTTTTGAAGAAAGAACCACACAGATTTAACTGGACCCGTCCAGTCAGTGCAAGCATTGGTCGCAAAGCTCAAACACAGCAGGACTACTAAGGAGCTCAACGACTTGACGAACAATACCAAGGAAAGGACATTTGGTAAGGCCGCAGAAAATACTCAATATGTGTGTATATGAGTTTACATAATTATGCTGTTGGTTTCTCGTCATTTAGGCGAAAAAAGAAAAGAAGATATCTAACCATTTTTTGGATGAGAAATCTACTATATAAAAATAAGTCGGGTTTTCCTTCCTGACGCTATAACTCCAGAACGCACGAACCGATTTCCACGGTTTTGCATTCGTTGGAAAGGTCTCGGGCTCCGTGAGGTTTATTAGAGTAGAGTAGGGTAGAGTAGGGTAGAGTAGGGTAGAGTAGGGTAGAGTAGGGTAGAGTAGGGTAGAGTAGGGTAGAGTAGGGTAGAGTAGGGTAGAGTAGGGTAGAGTAGGGTAGAGTAGGGTAGAGTAGGGTAGAGTAGGGTAGAGTAGGGTAGAGTAGGGTAGAGTAGAGTAGAGTAGGGTAGAGTAGGGTAGAGTAGGGTAGGGAGAGTAGGGTAGGGTAGAGTAGGGTAGGGAGAGTAGGGTAGGGTAGAGTAGGGTAGAGTAGAGTAGGGTAGGGTAAAGTAGGGTATAGTAGGGTAGAGTCGGGTATAGTAGGCTGAAGTAGGGAAGAGAGGGAGCGAAGCCGCGCGGCCAAAAGCAAGTTATAAAATAAATGATTCCGCGCTGGATGGTATGAGAAAAAGTGTCAGACTGACCAAACCCCATCCGTGGTTCTTCGCATGCCATTTTCGTTTCAAGACCAAGTCAACTAATGTGAATCCAAAATCCTCGTACTCGTATTTAGTTCTCTAATGAGCTCCTTCACAATTTTACCGCTGCTTTAACATCTCATTTAACAAACAACACTATAATTCCATTCGGCACTCAAAGCACACTCCAAAATCGTGTAGACTTCGTGTACTCACTAAACAAAGCACCGTTTGAACCACAAAACTATTTATATAACTGTAGAAACATCAATGCGGTATTCAGAACAGAATAACAATAGAACTTGCAACTCCAGAACATGCTCAGTGCATGGAACTAAATCTGTAAGCTACATTTTATATTGATAGAACAAAATTTGGTTTAAATTAACATGCGAAAAAAAATCGGCCATGTGTCCATATTCCACAACTCTCATACAACGCCATCTAGTTCCAAACTTGACAAATGTTATGTTATGAGTACAAGATAACTGATAAACAGACTACAACTAATGATCGTGCTCATCACACAAACATTTGTCATGGGTGAGAATCGAACCCACAACCGCTAGCATAGCTGTTTGGGTCACTAACAACTAATCCAACAGGCCAGTCAATCATGTCATAGCTCGCTGTCCGGCCGTCAGGTAACTGTCTGGACCAAGCCCAAGTCGTCGACGGCGCGCACTGTTCCCGCGCGCCTCAAGGAGTTGTCAGTAACAGCAGGGACCCAGCCGGGTCGAAGCCTACTGGGGCCAGGGTTATCCGAAAGGGAACTCGAGCGCGCGGTATGAAGGCTTGAAGGAACGAGGTGGGTTTTTTAGTCAGTAAGAATCTGACACTATCTCCCGCTCCGCCCAAGAGCGGGGGTTGTCATAGGATGATTTTCCCCTCTAAAAAAAAATGTCATGTGCGAATCGGATTAGTGTACCGTACCGAAGGGTTCCGTACTGTCCATAGCAAAAAACGGCAAAAAAAAAAACATGTTTTTTGTATGGGAGCCACTCAAATATTTACCTACCATATTCTGTTTTAGTATGTATTGTTATAGCGGTATCAGAAATACATCATCTGTGAAAATTCAGTTGTCTGGTAACAGACAGACGGACTGTATAGTATTAGCAATAGGGTTCTATTATTGCCCATTATGTACAGAACCTTAAAATGAAGTAATATAATCATAATTCTTAAATATTTCATGAAAAAAGATAGATTTAGATAAAAGCTTTTTCAAGTGGCTATGTATAAATAATAAGAAGATATGAAGTGTAGTTTAGATTTAAAACACAACTGTGTTCACCCATTTTATTTATCTTTATTTTCAAAAATAAAACGACCAAAATAATATAAAGCCATTTATTTAAAATACTGCGCGTCGTGAAACTTCGATAGATACATATTGATATCCAATTGGTAAACTATTAGGTACCATCGCGGTAATTTCTGCATAATCACTTACATTTTTCGCTTGAATCCTGAGGTGCGATGCCAAATCAAACCCTTTGAAAATTTCGTTTCGAGTGCAAGCAAAAATGAACTTAGCGGTGGTCTGTCCGAAGTGTCTTTGATGATATATGAGTATTATTTATGCATCATTGTACCTATAGGTAAATATTGAGGTGCCCAGATTTTCGTGTTAATAAATAACGGTAGTGCAACAATTACTATCCACCAAAACTAGGATAAAACAAAATGTTTGGTTTTTGGAAAAAAGACCTCTCGCGCCGGGCCTTGCTTGAGGCCATGGTCCGGAGCGAGGAGTGGCAGGCGGTCGCCGACTTCTGCGAAGCAGTAATGCTCGCAAAGGAGGAGACCGAACGCATTAGGCAACGGCGTTATAGCCGCCGCTGCTGCCGCCGGGATTCTGATCCCGATTTCCGGCCACTGGAGGCGCGGGCTTGCGGACAGTGAGCAATGGGTAGCTCGCTGTCCGGCCGTCCGGTAACTGTCCGGACCAAGCCCAAGTCGTCGACGGCGCGCACTGTTCCCGTGCGCCTCAAGGAGTTCTCAGCAACAGCAGGGAACTAGCCGGGTCGAAGCCTACTGGGGCCAGGGTTATCCGAAAGGGCGCTCGAGCCCCGGTATGAAGGCTATAAGGAACGGGGTGGGTCGTTTAGTTAGTAAGAGTCTGACACTATCACCCAGTCCGCCCAAGGGCGGGGGATGTCAATGCATGATATTTTCCCACCATAAAAAAGGCCTATGTGAAATAAAAAACTTTGACTTTGAAACTAGACTCGGCAGTCTAGTTATCCGTTTCACCGTACCGGGGGTTGTCATTTAATGATTTTTACTACCAGAAACAAAAAAAAATCTTTTAAAGTTTTGAAGATTTTATACTGTACAAACCTACTTTAAATGACATCTCAAAAAATCAGTAAAGTTTAATTATTTGTGACCCATACGTTACTGTGTGTAAAAATGTTCATTTTTTTTTTCAAGGTTAAGATATTACTTTTGTTTATGATGACAATAAAAAAAAGAAAACGTTTTAAATATTCACCTAAAACATTTTATCTATTAGTTACCTTTTTATGCTGGGAAAATCATCTGTCATTGATGATTCGATTACCCCCGCTGTTGGGCGGAGCGAGAGATAGTGTCAGACTCTTACTGACTAAAAACCCACCCCGTTCCTTCTAGCCTTCATACCGGGGCTCGAGCTGTCTTTCGAAACTATCCCTAGCTCCAGTAGGCTTCGACCCAGCTGGGTACTGTCGATAACAACTCCTTAAGGAGCGCGGGAACAGTTTACGCCGTCGACGACTTGGGCTCGGTCCGGACAGTTAGCGGACGGTCGGACAGCGAGCTACCCATTGCTCACTGTCCGCAAGCCCGCGCCTACGGTGGCCAGAAATCGAGATCTGAATCCCGGCGGACGGCTAGAGCGCCGTTCGGCCTCCTCCTTTGCTAGCATTACCGCTTCGCAGAAGTCGCCAACCACCTGCCACTCCTCCTCGCTCCGGACAATGGCCTGAACCAAGACCCGGCACGAGAGGTCTCCACCGCCGATCGCCCCCACGAGGGCACGGCTATGCTCCACCCAAGCAGGACACGCCTCGACTGTGTGCTCCACTGTGTCCTCCGCACAGTGGCGAAACCCGGGCTTCACTTCCGCACGAATCTGGTACAGGAACCTCCCGAACTTGCTATCATGCGGAAGGTAAGGACGACGTAAGGTCTTTCCAGCCACGCCTCAAAGAGAGGATTTACAGCCATAAATCTGTTAATTACCTCAAACAATTTATTATTTTTCCATAAGCTTCGTTTTTCTCCTAAGGGAAAACAATTTAAATGAATCCCCATTGTATTTTAATACGAAATTGATAAATAAATTTTAAATTGCTTGCGTTGAAACGCAATAAGAGATATTAAAAATTGTTCAGTGTAATTTGGTTTTTCATAATTACGTAAGTGAATTAATATTTTTAATACGTAAATAACACAAATTGTTTTATAATGAAAATTGGAACGGGAAAGCGAGTAAGTCTTTCGGTAGATGTACTACATGAAGAATTTACCTGGTAAGGCTACAAACACAAGAAGTCAATCTCATGTATGTACTTCACTTCTTCTACTTACGATAGGCGATCGCACTCACGGACGCGCATTGCTCCGACTGAACTGTATGAGTGCAACCGGGCGATTGAGCCGAGATATCATGCCCGTGGGCGGTGCGTTGCTCGAGCGTGCTTTGTACAGTTGCCATAACGGATCTTGAGCGGTTGCGCAGAAGTCAAATATTCGGTCTCTTAGTGGTGCGAAGTGAGACGCGGGGGCGGGGTGTGTCAGTGATTGGCTCGCCGCGTCATCGCGTCATAGACGTCAGTCCTCATTCGTTCCCTGCGTTGCTGCATGTATCTAACAACGAAGACGATTGGCTCGCCAATGTATGGAATGTGTAAAGCAGTCCCCACTCTGACGCCGAGCGCTCTTGATCCGTTGTGCCTACTTTATGTAGATTGTCTTCTGTACCTATCTATTTTGTTGTACAAAGGTCTCATCATCATCACCAGCCTTTTTTTAATGTTCCCACTGCTGGGACTCAGGCCTCCTCTCTAGGAGAGGGAATGGGCCGTAATCCACCACGCGGGCCCAGTGCGGGTTGGTGAATGTCACATGTCTTCGAATTTTTGGTTCTAAGACATGCCGGTTTCCTCACGATGTTTTCCTTCACCGTTTTGAGAGCAGTGGTGATGAAATAAATTACACAAAGTAATGCGCTTGACTAGGTTCGAACCCGCGACCTACAACTCGTAAGTCGGGGCCGTTACCACTCGGCCACCACTGCACAAAGGTCTGCTGGATATAAATAAAACTTGTCGATGTGACGACACAAGTGCACAACTTGACGTACGGCGAATGTACGGCGTACGGTCCAGACTAAGCGCTTCACCTCGTCGTTTATACCGCGTACATCGAAGGACTGGAACAATTTACCTACAGCGGTCTTCCTGTCCGATTGAAATATAAGTAGAAGTGTCTTCAAGGCTGAAGTGAATAGGTTTTTAGAAAACTAGTGTGCTTCACCATCATAGACTGCATCCCTGATTACCGTCAGGTGGAATAGCATTCAAGCACTAGTTCACTGCTACTTTAGTTTGGTGATTCTTCGGACCATGTCGGTAACCTTCGTTCTCCTGCGGATATATTTCTGATGCGATCACGCAAGAAATACCAGAACAAGAAAAGAGTAATTTATGTACCTACTAATAATTAATTACATGCTATTCGTTTGGAAACTGACCCCGTAGTAATTGGGAACAGACAATAGACATGACTTAGACTTTTAGGTTGGAAAATTATCTAATAATAATAATAATAATGTTTATTTCGGACAACGTCTATATTCAGTTAGTAGTACAAATTGCTTAAAAACTATGTTAGTACAATCAATAATATTCAAAATAAACACAATAATAATCAAACAATTACAAATAAATTAATATGTTGCTTAGTATGTAGGCTCAGTTATACAATGCATACTATCTAACTAGAACCTGCATGAAAGCTTGCATTATCGCTGAGTCGGCTTCGTCAGCAACTACCTTCAGGATGCTGTTAGAACTTGGCGGAGCGAAAGGGCTTGTCAAACTTTTACTGATAAAGACCCACTCTTGTTCCTTTGTTGCCTTTCATACCAAAGCCGAATTTCCCCTTCAGAAGCAGACCCTTGGCCCCAGTTGGCTTCGACCCTGCTGGGCCCCTACGGTTTGCTGACATCTCCTTGAGGCGTGCGTGGAACAATATGCGCCGTCGACGACTTGGGCTTGGTCCGGACGGTTACCGGACGGTTGGACGGCAAGCTACCCGTTGCTCGCCGTCTGCAAGTCCACGCCTACGGTGGCCGGAGGTCATGTCGGGATCCCGGCGGCTAGGGCGTGAGGGTTGCTCCTAGGGAATGCAAACCGGTTAACTCGAAAACCAAAAAACCGGTTTTTCGGCATATTTTTAATGATTACAAAAGCCGGTTTATTTTTTGAAGTAACCGGTTTTTCGGTTTTTTTTTTATTACTTTCAAATGACACTTTTTTGTTATTAAATATTGTTTTAAAACTCTGTTAGGGCTTGATATCAATCGTAGGTTTGTTTATATATACGTGCCATAGTGATAGCGAAACCAACTGTACAGTTTTTCTGTTTACTATCATTAAAAATTTAGGCCGGCCACGTGTTGTGAGAACAGGCAATAAAGGGCCAGAATTAAAATCTCGTAAGGACACAGAAATTCTTATGCACAGATGGAATACCCACCGTTGTTACTCATCATAATATCATCTCCTTAAACAAGTCGCATTTAAAGAAGAGAGTGAAAAGATCAAAATCTTTGTTTGTTCGTAACACTGATGAAAAACTCAGGGATATTCTTGCTTTGGGCGGAGCATCGCCGTGCCCTCGTGGGGGCAATCGGCGGCGGAGACCTCTCGCGCCGGGCCTTGGTTCAGACCATGGTCTGGAGCGAGGATGAGTGGCATGCGTTCGCCGACTTCTACGAAGCAGTAATGCTCGCAAAAGAGGAGGATGACCGCATCAAGCAACGGCGCTCTCGCAGCCGCCGCCGGGATTCCAATCTCGATTTCCGGCCACCGTAGGCGCGGGCTTGCAGACAGTGAGCAATGTGTAGTTCGCTGTCCGGCCATCCGGTAACTGTCCGGACCGAGCCCAAGTCGTCAACGGCGCTCACTGTTCCCGCGCGCCTCAAGGAGTTATCAGCAAAAGCAGGGGCCCTGCCGGGTCGAAGCCTACTGGGGCCAGGGTTATCCGAAAAGGAACTCGAGCCCCGGAACGAAGGCTAGAAGGAACAGGGTGGGCTTTTAGTCAGTAAGAGTCTGACACCGTCTCCTGCTCCGCCCAAGAGCGGGGGTTATCATTGGATGATTTTTCCCACCATAAAAAGGATATTCTTGCTACCGATGAGAAAATTATCACAATCAAGGAAAATTACAACAAGCAAAACAATTGGGTGTAAGCTTGTAACTCCAAAGAACACTCTCAATAGTTATCAGAGTCCTGAATGATCATCATGCGGCATCAGTAATGGTTCATTTTCGTGAAAATGGGCTACTCTAACTTCAGCAAAAGAGTATCAAGATACTATCCTAAACGCCATAGCAAAGCCTCTTAAAGCCTCTCTCTTTTTGATAACATACTAGGTTTTTTCAGGATGCTTACAACGAGTGTTTCGGACTTCATTAAGGCTGATGATTGACCTTTGACTAGCCCAGACCTCAACCCCTGAACTACAAATTGAGATCTATATTAGAGGGCATGGCCTCCACCTAACAATAATTAAAAATTCTTTACAATCAGCAGTGAACAACTTTCCAATGATCACCGTGCGTAAACCGATGACGCGTGGCATGAACTCCTAAAAACTTGTGTTAAGGGTAACGGTGGATATTTTGAGTAGAAGTTAAATTAACTTCTGGCTTAGATCTCTATATATAACATCATTCTTAGACATTCGTTTTTATGAAGTCATTTTTTTTTTATCTTTGACAGAATTCAGGGCCATATTAAGTATACAGTACATTTTTTCAATAGATAAGTTTCAAAATAATTATTAAAAATAATTATTTAGAATTTCACAAGCAAAAAAAGTTAAATTTTTCACTCAAAAATAAATTTCAAAATTAACTAATTTTAAAACCGGTTACCCGGTTAACCGGTTATTTTTTTAGAAAACCCGAAAAAAAACCGGTTTGTAATTTTGGCGGTTTTTGCATTCCCTGCTCCTTCACTTACTTCACTTAAGTTCCTGTGTCCCCTAGATGGAACAGCAGACGTTCACATTGCGCCGCCATCCCGTTCGGACTTTAGCTTCGTGTTTCATTTTGCTCCAGGTCTTCCCTATGTTCTTTGCCTCTGCGATGACCGCTCACCACAAGGTCTGCTTAGGGCGATCATAGCATAGCATAGTCGGCTTTATAATGTTCCCACTGTTGGGACTCAGGCCTCATCTGTAGAAGAGGCAATGGGCTCTCTAGGGCAATCACGTCTTCTTTTTCTTGAGGATTTTAGTCTAAGACTTGCCTTGGTACATGTTCAAGATCCCTTCGCAGTGTGTGGCCGTTCCAGTTCCATCTGCGTTGTTTGATCTGCTGGTCGATCGAGATTCCACCGCAGCGTTCCCCACAAATCTTAATTGGAGATTTTCTCGAGCCAGTAAATAACGAGAATCTTTGATGAATTTAAATAAATGTTGATTAAAATATATTTCATTTTTCATGTCAATTGTCAGATTAATTTATCTTTAAGCATTTTAGTATTAAAGTATTTTATTATTGTATGAAAATTCTAGACCCAGCTCAAAATCTGACATGCTGTATACGAGAAAAGTGACAGCCAGACAAACATGAGTGAATATTTTATATAAATACGTGCTTTTAATAACGCTAAATTTGTTTGGAGGTATTTATTGTTAGTGGCAGGAGTCCCGGTAAACATCCGAACATTAAATTGGTTTTCCTTTATAGAGACGTCCACTGTTGGACAGACCTGTTGGTCTAGTGGTGACTGGCCCTGACTGCTAAACTGGAGATTGTGAGTTCAATTTCCACCCAGAAAAAATGTTTGCGTGGTGAGTACGCTTTATTTGAGATTACATGGCGTTGTGTGATAATTGTGGATTATTATTTATTATTATTAAGTGTCACCACAATAACCGGTGCTGTGCCTCTTACAATCTCTTGCAATCATCAAAATTCTCGTCACCCTGATCAGGATACCGGTTCACATCGTGGAAGGCCTTCAAAAAACTACTCCTTTAAAAATAATAAACACCAAATCTGACATCATGCCTCATCCTGCTCTCATACATTAGAAAAAAAAACATTTGAAAACTGAATTCTCTAATGAGAAATAAAACACTCCAAATTACATTTAAAAGAAACAAAGCAAAGAAACAAAACAAAATCGCTCATAGAACAAAAAGAAACAAACCGAAACTTCAGAAACACGATTTGAAAACAATCAGGACTCTACACAAAGAAATTAAAAACATAATAAAAAGAAACATGTATTTGTATCTAAATGAAGACGTCACCGCAAATTCACAAAGCATTGTTAATGAGTTCTGGGAGGCTGGCCGATTTTAATTAACATTTTGTTTTAAAGATCTTTGAAGTCACTGAGGTAGGGTGTGGTTCTTTATACCGCGAGAATCTTTAAGCAAGTATAATCAAGGGAAATGAATTTTAAACCTAAATCATCTGTTCCAAAAATTTCATTAAATCATTAGATTTTCCCTTATTCACAGCATTAAAAAAATTGGTCACATATCACTTATCATTATCATCATTTCAGCCTTAAAGACGTCTACTATTGGACATAGGCCTCTTCCAAGCCTCGTCGCAACGAACAGTCCTGTACATCTCTCAGCCATCGGAATCCCGCGACTCTCTCGAGGTCATCGGTCCACCTTGTAGGAGGCCTACGAACTCTCCGGAACCTTTCAACCCCATCGACCGTCTGTTCTGCGAACAATATGCCCTACTTACTGCCTTTTAAGTTTGGCGATTTTTTAGGACTATATAGTCCTAAAAAAACCAAGGTTGCCAATATTGGCAATCTTGGTTCCCCTGCGGATATCTTCATTCCTGATGATATCACGCAGGGAAACTCTAAGCATGGCCCTTTGGGTGACTTTAAACCTTCCGATAAAGCACAGTAAGCGATCACATTTCAGAGCCATATATCATCACTGGCAATATATACTGCTCACAGTTAGAGATATTTTCTTGCACAAAAGTTACAAAGGATTCTCTGTAATGGAGCTAGCTAGCTTATTTAAGACCTATAAACTAAGTAAAATGAAGTACCTAACACTGAATTTTTTCCGCTTTCACTGAAACCGTATCTGTAAACGGTACTTCGATCAATACAGAGTATAAAACACAATACAATAGACAAAATTAAGTATAAAGAGCTAATATCACGTCATTCACTCTGCTATATTATTTGGTATCGGTTCATGAATTACAAAAGAAGGTTGGAAAAGCGGAGGTATGATTTGGTATCTTCTTCCAGTCTCATCTTAAACTATTTCTTCCTAAATATCCTTAAATTCAAGCAGAAACACTTCAATAGCATTTAGATAAATTCTCTAATCATCGGCAATGATGCACTTGTCAAGTCAAACTCCAAAGTCTTGAGCATCGACGCCGAGTTGCCTATCATGCATTGCCTGTCAGTTCCCTATTGTTTACATTTCGGGGAGTGCTCATTGAAATTGAACAATTCCGCCAAGTCCGTTCCAATATCAGACCACAAGACGTACGGCTTTGCACCATCGGTTCATGGTGCACCCACAAACACTTTCATTGTGCGTACAGCTAAGGAGTGGAATTTCCTGTCGGAGTTTATGTTTCGTGATAGCTATAACCTAGGAGTCTTTAAGTCAAGAGTTAATAGGTTGCTTCTAGGCAAGGGTACTGCATCGTCACATCATCGCTTACAATCAGGTAAGATAGCAGTCAAACGCGACCCTATCCATAATAAAAATAAAGAAAACTAATCGTTTCTGCTTGTACACTCTCCTGCCCGTATGTCACCACGAGCTCATCGGCTAAGAAAATTTATTCCGGAACAAATACACTCGAACCCTTGACACTGTGGATCCTGTTAACTGTACTTAATGACTGGCCATTTGGCCCATTAATCTGGCCCTTTTTGTACGACATTCGTTATACCCTCCTTGGGCTGTTAAATTCGGTTTTGAATAAGAAAATTAAGCGGAGCTTAGGACCAAGTTTTCTTTTTATGTTGTGTTCTAAAATTGAATGGGCATGAATTTTTGAAGGGCTAAAAAAGGCACGGATTAACTATTGAGATAACATTTCTCTTTAAGACTTAGTATTCATGTGCGTTTGTAGTGATCAAAAAGATAACCGTAGCCACCGACATAACCAGAAAACTTGCCAAAGCTATTGATTGAAAACCAATAGCTTCTAAAGCAAGGACTGCGTACCAGGGTAATATTAGAAGGACTCCCATAACGCAGACTAATGAAAGACTTGGCCAAAGTCAAGAGAATTCAATTGATGCAAGAAGTTCAGAACCCATAGATTTGTTGGTATGTAAAGAAACTATGTTTCAAACCATGATGATAGTGACGTAAGCAATAGTCTTATATAATTCCCACTGCTTGGACTCACGTCTAATCTCTTGGAAAGGGAGTGCAGTTGGTGCAGATATTATAATAATTTCGAAATTTTCTGTTCTAGGGCATGCTAGTTTCCTCACGATGTTTTCTATCACCGTTTTTACAGCAGTGATGATGAAATAAATTACACAAAGTAATGCGCCTGGCTGGGTTTACGTGACCTACAACTTGAAAGTTGGGATCTTAAGATTCAATGCTAAAGAATACTTGTAACTTGCAATCTCGGAAGTATCCGTAGCATCCAACCTAGTATTGCAATGCAACCTCTTACACAAACAATCTCTTATTTTTCTCAAGAATAATAAAAACAGCAAGCTTTTACAAATAGTCGGAAATTATGAAGAAAATGAGTCTCTAGAGAAATTAAGAGTCATGCTATAACAATGAAAGCACATTAAAAACATACAACACAGTATTATCAACATGACAGCAACAGTAATCGTGCGTTTGAAATTAATTATTTATTAATTAACATTTTGCGTTCATAATACTGGAGTAAAAATTTTATGTTGTTGGTTTTCTCATTTCAATAGAAGAGAAAAAGCTACTTTGGTTTTGTTCGGTTTGATCTTTCATTATTTTATGTGCGTGATTTGTGTTCTTATAACCGAAACAATACGAGTAATTAAAATACTCGTAGTACAAAGACTAATGCTACAGAGAAAAAGAGATGGTTCTTCAAGAGAGCGTAAAGACTGTTCAATATTGCCGATGATTTTGGTATGGTGGTCTACCATTTATAGAGGACAATATAGTAACACGGCCGAAACATTGCCGTGACCAAATACTGGGTCAGGCAAAAAACTTAACTAGTTTGCCATCGACACCCTAAGAATTAGAAGAATACTTCTCACTGTTTGAAATCGGTATTTGTATCTTAGCTAAGCTTACGTCAGACGAGGCAAGAGTTCTATATAAAATATATTACAATCATTTAAAACAACTTAAAATTCAAAATTTGGCTATGATGGAGCGACATAGTTACAGCAATAAGTGATGTATCAGTAACCTGCAAAACTGCATGTATAGATTAATTCTCACACTTTAAACATATTGATCCTTCGAGCCGGATATTTCGAACAATGGCAATGTCAATCGGAAGGAAGAACAGTTTTGGTTGAAGCAAGAAAGAGTAGTCAGACTTTTACTGACTAAAACCCACCCGTATTCCTTCAGTTGCTCTTTATGTTCCAAGGCTACAGCGACTCTCCAACAATATTATCTATACTAATATTATAAAGAGGTAAAGTTTGCTTTTTGTCTTTGTTTTAGTACTGATCGGATAGGTAAAATTTTTTCACTAATAGAAAGCCGTTTTATTCCTGAGTGACATAGGCAAAACTTTGTTTCGTTACGTTTTCGTTGGGGCCGAAAAATTCTAAAATACTATTCTGACTACGTACCAGAAGACGTAGCGTTGGAAGGCCTCCTATAAGGTGGACCGATGACCTGGTAACGGTTGCGGGATTCCGACGGATACGGCACGCGCGGGACCGTTCATTGTAGCACTTGGGGGAGGCATATGTCCAACAGTGGACGTCTTTCGCTGAAATGATGATTGATGATGATGACATAGGCTATATTTTATGTACGCAGGCAACGCCGTGGACAAAAGCTAGTATTTTTATAATTCTGTTATTTCTACACAAGCTACAAATATGTACGTATGATTATTAGGTTCAATGGACCTAAAAAATAGCAATAGTGACGGACAATATTCGGCGACATAATAAAGAAAAGTTCATCTCAATTATTTATACACTCGTACTTAGTGATTACTTAGCAAAATGACAGCAGAACTTATCTGTGTTTCTCCCATAATTTTCCTACAACCGTTATATATTTTCTTGTCCGGAGACAAAGAATAATGTACTAAGAGATAGTCTTTGGACTGTATTTATTTACTTAGCTGCCAGATAAGTTTGAAAAGCTTGGACTATATTTTGTTCAAAGAAATTCAATGTGAGTTTTGTTAGTTTCCAAGCGAGCTACAAATTATCTTTATCTCAAAAATCTATCTAGAAAGTGGTAGTAGCGTAACTTAAGTCACAAAATAGATAGGTTCAGAAGTCAATCTACATACAAAGCGCGATCAAGCAACGCACACATAGACACCGCTCACTGACACGATATCTTGGTCGCGTCTCGGACCACTCGTCGAATAGTTTCGGCTCAAACTCTCATTAGGTTGCGTCCACCGAGCGTAGGTATAAAAAGTGAAGTACATACATGAGATTGTCTTCTGTACCTCTACTACCTCTTATCTATTTTGTGTTTTAGTCATGAATTTTATTTACTAGTTTTAGAACTTACTATAGTTTTTTATGATGATGAGATGGAATTTGGCACGCGGGTATACCATGGCTTGGCATAGTAGAAAAATATTCTGTCGGAACATAATTTAACTATGACAGAAGTTAGTCTACACTCGTTTATAAAAAGGTAAAGTTTTTTTTTTTTTTTGGTTGTAGGAGGTAACTTTTGAAAGTGTTGGTCTGATAGAAAGCTGCTTTATTCTTGAGTGACATAAGCTATATTTTATGTAAGCGGGCGAAGCCGTGGACAAAAGTTAATTCATAATATTTTAACAATTGTTTTCGTGAACAGAATCTTTTGGTAGAAATCTTTTTCTAGGTTAATATCTCCTCTTGCTCTGATTGGAGAAAGCGAGAGGAGGATTTTAGTCAGTAGGTCATCCGATACCTACTGAATGAAACCCATCTGTGTTCTTTACTTACCCGTTGCTTTCCAGGACCGCAATAAATCTTTCGAACCATAATCAGAAACCTCTAGAATTTCTTTTAAAATACCCTGTACCCCTAGCCAAGCTACTAATCTGCAATAGTTATTGGCGCTAGTAGAAAGCTTCAAATGTACGGGAATGACGTCATCTTAACGCTCAGTCACGTGGTCAGAACAAAAGATTCGGCGACGCGGCCAACTCGAAGCGTTCGACGCAAGCGAAACGGATGTAACTTGGCTAGGGGGGCTGATCTTTGATGGATTTTGGTCAACAAAAGGTCAATATCAAGAGCGAATGTGCCCCTTAAAAACATTAGTCACAGCTGATAGCTACTGGAAAATCGGCCACATGCGAGTTGGAGTATGAAATCGCTTATATCTACCGAAAAATAATGCGTTAAATAGTAAGCAGTATTGTTATGATTCACATTAATCTTTCAACAGTTTACAATGCCTCGAGATATATCTAACCGTATTTATAATTTTACGGCGAAGGATACATTAGGGGACAAACCTAATGTCATTGGGGAGTAAGTTGAAGAACATTAGGCAACGTGGTATGTAATACTTTAGCATCCAGCGATATGTCCCTTCGCCATTTCCACTTTGACGGACTTCGAGCTATGTCGGCGACCTTGGTTCTCCTGCGGATATTTTGATTCCTGATGTGATCACGCAAGGATATTCCCAAATGTTATTACAATGTTATCAAAACAATATCATGAATTTGAGTGCCCATAATCTCCTTGTTCGGTGATAACGACTTTTCCCATCGACATTACTTGAGATTAACGCGCCGGAACTGTCTATGGGGTTGACTGCTTTGTAAATTCTTTTATGAGGAGATAGCAAAGTTTCTCTTTTTTATGTTTAGTCTTATTCTTTGTCTATGTAATTATATGTATAAAAATGAATCCCTATTTTTTGTTGTCATCAGTTATGGAAAAAAAATGAAAATTAGGGTAATGTAGGGTAGAGTAGAGTAGGGTAGTGAAGGGTAGTGTAGGGTAGAGTAGGGTAGAGCAGGATAAAGCAGGGTAGAGTAGAGTAGGGTAGAGAAGGGTAGGATAGGGTAGAGTAGGGTATAGTAGGGTGGAGTAGGGAAGAGCGGGAGCGAAGACGCGCAGGCAAATGATAGTTAAATATAACATTTTTAAACCACTTATATTAGGAATATTGCTCACAAAACGATTGGTTGATGAACGACCGGTTTAAAAGTGACTGCGCGGTGTTAGAAGGCCTTCCGCAAGTTGGACCGATGACCTGATGAGAGACGAATAGGACCGTTTGTTGTGGCGACACTTGGAGGATGTCTCTGTGCAACAGTAGACGTCCTCCGACTGAAATAATGATGAGGTAATAACGTTTACCCTCTAATTCTTGTTGAGCTAGACGGAAATGTTTATAGATTCCCAGTTTTGAAGTTTAATAAAGGTCAAGCTACCAATCTCAAATTCAGGTTCTGGGTTGTTACCGTAAAAGACGCCTTGGACGTCCTGAGGAGTCACAGGGCAATTCCCGACCACTGTAGCAAGCCGATGAGCAATAGGTAGCTCGCCGTCCGATAAAGATCAATCCAAAGTCGTCTGTGCGGTGCCTTTTATTCCACGCTCGCCTCGAGAAGCTGTCAACATGAGTGATAAGGCCTGCTAAAGCCGATGCCTGATAAGGTTGCAGGAATATTGGAAAGAGTAACCGTGGAACTGGACTTGCCAACCAAAAAGAAAGGCTCTGATGAGGAATGATCCTAAAACCATTTCTTACAACAATAGCAATTCTATAAGGGTTCTGGTTTTGCCGACTTAGGATTTCGTTCTTTTAAAACAAATGGGGTAAAAGCAGAACGTTGATGAAGTACGACTAAATTCACACATTCAAAACAAGGCAACATTTCAAAACATTCCTAGTATTCAAACAACGTTATGTAATAGTTAATATTACTTGATAACATTCGAAGCAAATCTGTTTACACCGAACAAATATCGAATCAATTCAGAATTACAGGAAACAGCTGACTAGTTTAATACAACACGTTCCTTGAATCCATAACTTGGCGGTTATGGAGTTTATCTAGCAAACAGGCCTAACAATGCCTGTAACATTAAGTTATATCTATTATTCGCAGAGCATTCGATTATTTACTTGTGGCTAAATAATATAATATAATATAATATAATATAATATAATATAATATAATATAATATAATATAATATAATATAATATAATATAATATAATATAATATAATATAATATAATATAATATAATATAATATAATATAATATAATATAATATAATATAATATAATATAATATAATATAATATAATATAATATAATATAATATAATATAATATAATATGATATAATATTGTATACGGGTGGGTGTATAATAGGAAGGGTGTGTCAGGCTTTTATTGACTAAAACCACACCTGTGTCGAAGGACACTGAAGAGTGACCTTTGTGATCACAGGACTCAATTACAGAAATTATATGTGGACTCAGCGGGTATCGGCTTTGCAGGGTTTTGCAAACATCTCTTTGAGACGCGTGTGGAAGACTTCGCGCTATCGACTACTCGGGCAGGGCTTTACCAGACGGGTGGACAGCAAGCTACCCATTGCTCATCGTCTGCAAGCCCACTGCTGTGGCCGGTGATCGTCCTGCAACTTCCAATGCCCTGGTAATCACCTGTGGCAACAGTAGGGGCATGAAGATGTCCGATCCCTCACGTATGGGACCATCTCTTTCGCTAACATTGCTACTACGCAGAGAGAGGACACCGCATTCCATTATCTCTCGCTGAGGACCCTGGCCCGAACCAGAGAAGTACCATTGCGGTCATTTCTGCCGGATCACTTGAAACAAAAATCGTTTGAAACCTGCGGCGCGGCGCCAAACCAAACCCTTGAAGTTTTCGTTTTGAGTGCAAGCAAAAATGAACTTAGCGTGGTTAGGCGGTCGTGTCTTTGATGACAATACAGCAATGGTACTACTAAAGTTTTAAAATGAAGGTATAAAATGTACTTACTCCAAGACAATACAGATTACCGTCTAGTACTGATACCCCCTAGCAAAATATTACAAACTGTAAACCATTATTAAGTTGTACATTATCTTTTACCGCTCTACACTAATATTATAAACAGGTAAAGTTTGTTTTTTTGTTTGTAGAAGGTAACTCTAAAAGCACGGGTCCGATTACTAAAATTTTCTCACCAATAGAAACCCATTACTTATTTTATATACGCGGAGAAAGCCGCGGATAAAAGCTAGTTTAGTAATAGTTATGTTTATAGTTTATTTGATGAGTAAAAATATTATTCAAAAAAGTTAGTTAGGTTTAGGTCCCTAACTTTTTAGACTTCGAAAAGGAGGTCCTATGTTCGGCTGAATGTGTTTTTAGGGTTCCGTAGCCAAATGGCAAAAAACGGAACCCTTATAGATTCGTCATGTCTGTCTGTCTGTCTGTCTGTCTGTCTGTCTGTCTGTCCGTCCGTCCGTATGTCACAGCCACTTTTTTCCGAAACTATAAGAGCTATACTGTTGAAACCTTGTAAGTAGATGTATTCTGTGAACCGCATTAAGATTTTTACACAAAAATAGAAAAAAAGCAATAAATTTTAGGGGTCCCCATACATAGAACTGAAACTCAAAAATTTTTTTTTCATCAAACCCATGCGTGTGGGGTATCTATGGATAGGTCTTTAAAAATGATACTGAGGTTTCTAATATCATTTTTTTCTAAACTGAATAGTTTGCGCGAGAGACACTTCCAAAGTGGTAAAATGTGTGTCCCCCCCCTCTAACTTCTAAGATAAGAGAATGATAAAACTAAAAAAAATATATGATGTACATTACTATAAAAACTACCAACGAAAATTGGTTTGAACGAAATCCAGTAAGTAGTTTTTTTTTAATGCGTCATAAACCGAAAAAAATACACTATTATTAAAACATCGATCAAAGTTACAATACATTACAAGAACTTTTATATTATGTTACTTGCTGCTACGGAACCCTTCATGGGCGAGTCCGACTCGCACTTGGCCGGTTTTTTTTATGTATGTTCACCGATATCTCGGTCAATTGTTGACCGATTTTAAAAATCCTTTTTAGGGTTCCGTAGCCAAATGGCAAAAAACGGAACCCTTATAGATTCGTCATGTCTGTCTGTCTGTCTGTCTGTCTGTCTGTCTGTCTGTCTGTCTGTCTGTCTGTCTGTCCGTCCGTATGTCACAGCCACTTTTTTCCGAAACTATAAGAGCTATACTGTTGAAACTTTGTAAGTAGATGTATTCTGTGAACCGCATTAAGATTTTCACACAAAAATAGAAAAAAAGCAATAAATTTTGGGGGTCCCCATACATAGAACTGAAACTCAAAAATTTTTTTTTCATCAAACCCATGCGTGTGGGGTATCTATGGATAGGTCTTCAAAAATGATACTGAGGTTTCTAATATCATTTCTTTTTAAACTGAATAGTTTGCGTGAGAGACACTTCCAAAGTGGTAAAATGTGTGTCCCCCCCCCTCTAACTTCTAAGATAAGAGAATGATAAAACTAAAAAAAATATATGATGTACATTACTATAAAAACTACCAACGAAAATTGGTTTGAACGAAATCCAGTAAGTAGTTTTTTTTTAATGCGTCATAAACCGAAAAAAATACACTATTATTAAAACATCGATCAAAGTTACAACACATTACAAGAACTTTTATATTATGTTACTTGCTGCTACGGAACCCTTCATGGGCGAGTCCGACTCGCACTTGGCCGGTTTTTTGATTGAAAGGTTATCCTTTCAAGTTGGTCCCATTGAAATATTGTTATAATCTGATCATGAACTTCGAAGATAAGGCACAGAACTCTTCATAGGATCACAGCAGAAGTTTCGTAACAAGTAAAATTGTATATTTTTTTGGTAAAAAGCTTTTTATTTACCTAACTAACAGACACAAAAAAAAGGCTAAACCATACACACCGAAAAGCCGTCTATCCAAACTCGTAGATTGGATTCATCGGCGCGCCGACATAGGTCTAGGTTTGGGAAACAACTGCCACTATCGATTGTGCAGACAAATTGCATGTGTCATCGGACGTCGGTGGACACTCGCCCTAATAACACTTTTTGTCTGTTTATTTGGGACCGTTTCTTCTTGCCTTTTTTTTGAATTGTATGAGACTTTTGATGAGGTCTGTCCAACGTGTAGGTGATCGCCCGTGTGACCGCTTCCTTTCCTTTTGTCCCTGGACAACGAGTCGCTTCGTGGAGTGTTCGTTGCGGCAACAACCATTCATCAATAGAGCTTTTTTTTATGTGGGAAAATCATCTAATGACATCCTCCGCTCTTGGGCGAAACGGGAGATAGTGTCAGACTTTTACTGACTAAAAACCTACTCCTGTTCCTGCTCTGCTATTGTTTCAGGGCCTCGGGGATCTCTTTCGCATCACCCATGGCCCCAGTAGGCGTCACCGACGACTTGGGCTCTGTCCGAATGGTTGCCGGACGGTTGGACGGCAAGCTGCATCACCATCAGAGCTGCAACACAAAACTCCATAGTCCAGAGTTCTCGAGACACCGTAAACCATGACAAGTGGAGACGCATCGCCTCACTCTCCAATGAAAGTACAATATTGTCAACCACGACCACTCTGTCAGGAGTGAATGACTAAGGAGGAGTAGGATGAGATTTTTTTAAACGTCCATTAGGCAATCTACTGAAGGATTGGCCAGAAGTAGCTAAGGACAGATAAGAGTGGAAGAATGGACATGAGAGCTTTTGTCCTGCAGTGGGACACGACCGGGTCATAATAAAACAATTAGACAATTAGAGGTTTAATATAGAACTACATTGAGCACATGTGGAATACGTAAGCCGATCTGGGCGCGTCGGTTTCCATACATTTTATATGGCAACTAGTGTCGCCATAATGACCGGCTCTGTATGTTTTGACTGGCCTGTTGGTCTAGTGGTTAGTGACCCTGACTGCTATGCCGGAGGTCGTGGGTTCGATTCTCACCCAGGACAAATGTTTGTGTGATGAGCATGATCATTTTGTTCTGTGTCTGGGTGTAATTTATCTATAATATGTTTGTATTTAGAAATATATATGTATATTTATCAGTTGTCTAGTACCCATAACACAAGCTCTGCTTAGCTTGGGACTAGACGGCGTTGTGTGATAGTTGTGTGGAATATTATTATTATCTCCTTTATTATTCTTATATTACATATTTTTGATATTTTTAAATATTTTTCATATTTATATAAAAAAAAAAAAAACATTTAAAAATATAAAAACAGTAGTCCACCGATATCGGAAGCAGGGTCCAAGCTACCGGTGGTTAGGGCTCCAGAGACAGGAACTTCCTCACAATGCGAGCCGTATCGAGGAGTACTGCCTTTTGTATCTGGCCCTTGATCCAACCGCGCAACGACAGCTTCGACAGATGGTCGTCGAAGCTTTTGGCAATAAGACCATTGGCGGTTACGACAATCGGCACAATGACAGCCGAGTCCACACTCCACATGTCGACAACCTCGTGTGCTAAGTCGAGATATTTCATTTGTTATTATTATTATTATGTCTCGCATCTGTTCTGCAGGCAATGTACCCAGTCCACTGCCACTTAATTTTTCTTTGGGCTATGTCTGTAACCTTGGTCCTCCTGCGAATATCTTAATTTCTGATGTGATCACGCAAAGAAATTTCGAGCATAGCCAGCCAGCCAGCCTTTTCCATTGCCCTTTGAGTGACTTTAAGCCTTCTGATGAGACCCATTACAAGCGACCACGTTTCGGAGCCAGATGCCATCACTGGCAACACGCACTCGTCATATGTTATGCTTATGCTTTATACATGTATACCTACTTAGCACCAGAACGATTGTTATTCACGAGGAACTACTTACAGAGTTATCCAAGCATACACACACATATGGGTATAAAGACAAACACGGAACTACAATATTAGTTAACACAGCGAAGTTGGTCGTAAATTGAATGTTTTGTGCGGTATCGTTCACGTTAGCGTGTACTCCTAGACGTTGCACCAGCTTTGGGGAAGAACTTGAGCTTCGCGCCTTCGGAGAGGCCACAGAGCATACTGATGTCTTCAGTGGCCGCTGCTAGAAATAGAATTGTTAAAAGTTCTTGTTCAACCGAAGAGTGACAGTGAATATTCGCGTTAACTTTTTAGAATAATTTTTATTTCTCTATAATTTTGTATACTAACCTAGTTTCTATTAGCACTTTACCTAAAAAACTCATGTTAATTATGATAATAATTTATAACTTTTTGTAGTATTTAAAGAAGTTAGTTGCAGCCATATAGTCGTTAGTTCAGAATCGCTCCAGTAGTTTAAATACTACATCAATACTAACTACTCACTTTACAAACTTACAAAATATTTTTTTCTGAAAACAGTATTAATATTTAAAAAAAAAGTAAATTGGTTATGAAATGGAATTACTAGCATTTCAAATTTTTGATATCAGGAAGAGTGGAGCCTAGTAGAGATTTCGTCGCGGTAGCTTTTTCGAACAATCTCGAAGATCTGGCAAGCATTAGCCCTAGCAGATACAATGTGGTTTATAAGGTGAGCAATCATCCAATGACTTCTGCAGTTCTAGAGTGTCTTACTTTTTACGAGAACGCGTGTTAGACTTTTACTCATTAAAACCACAGCTGTGTCATTCAGTGGCCTTTTACATTTTAAAACCGACAGGTTTACATTTCAAAAATTTTCCTTGTTCCTAGCAGGCATCGGCCCTACTAGGCCCCCCTACGGTTTTGCTATCATCTCTTTGCGGCAACTACTCGGGCTGGATCCTTACCTTATGGTGAGATACCCATTGCTCATCATCCGCAAGCTCGCGTCTGCTGTGGCCGGAGATCACGCTACGACGTGGATGCGGCGGATGGGCCTAAGGAAGTACATTCTATCACGTTTACAACCATCTTCTTTACTAGGTAAGTAGTTAGTATGGCAAGGGTAAGTAGTTGACTGTATCTCATTTTCTCTCTTTTTGAGCCATGGCCGGAACCAGGAAGATACAATAGTGTCACTAGCCGCTGGCTACGCGGTTATTCCTTGTTCTATGAGCAGAACTCTGTGGAATGCTGTGGTTTGTCTGTTGCATAAGCTTGCGAGTTCTCACACAGAGATTTTAGAGCTGAGTTTTTGAGAAGCTGAGTTCAAGGCTTATGGCTAAGATGTCTTTTTAGGTAGGAAATCATCCGCACTTGGGAGGAATTCAATCATCATATCTCTTTTTTCAGTTCTCTCTCATCTCTCTCTTATGCATCTCTGTCTTTTTCTTTCTTTTTTGCGAGAGTCATTGAGTAAGCTCTCCCGCTCTCAGTAGAGTGACAAACTTTTATCTACTTTGACTAAAACGTATTTGTGTTTCTTCAGTCGCCCTTTGCAGTCCAGAGCACAGACCTGTGTTTTACATGAAGGGACTGTCTATCAACCATCCATGGCTAAATTACTGGGCAATATAATACCTCTTACGATAGACTGATGTCAGACTTTCTGGCGTCCGACTGCCTGTAACGATAACCAGGATAAATGCCTTTACGCGCTTTCCAAGACACAAGATGTTCAGTAATATTTTCAAAGATATACTTAAAAAAAGTATAAATGAATTGAAAAATTAACATTGGTACTAGCACAGTTTCAAATCCACAACTTCTTGAATGAGAAGGTCATCTAAACATATCAATTGTAAAATCAAAAGTATCAACTCTGTTTAAGCAGCGTACAATCAGGGCGGTCGCTTCAGATTTTTTATTAATTTAACTTCCTTTTTGTTGTGCCATCTTTCGATGGTCAAACTCTATTATCTCAACACATAACTATTATAGCCCGTATATTATTCTCAATTATATTTCAACTCCCAAGTATTATTTGACCAAAAATATCTGTGAAATCGGGTCGAATACATTGCGGACGGCGGCGGCCGTAACTCACCGTTAAGCCGATCGGCCACTGCCTGATTTAGGTCCCTCCAGAAGAATCGGGCTCATTTAGTATACGGCGAATTAATTCCAAGTCTTGTCCGCGACATTTATCTGTGAGATACTTTTGTGTCAGGGATGTTGTAAGGACTTTGTAGAGAAAGGTTTTTAGAAAGAATGACTGGAAATAATATGCGTGTGTTTTTATATATTCATTTACCTCGGGCCTCCCACATCGTAGATCAATGACCTAATGACGATTGTAGAAAAGCGATGAATGCGAGACGCACGGGACCAGTCGTTATGGCGACACTTGGGGGACGGCTTTCGGCTGAAATGATGATGATAATTTACCTCAGGAACATGGAAAATGAACAAATTGCCTCTTAGGCACTTTTTATGGATACTATACCTATGTATCCAAAGGCAAACCCCAGTTAATCCGAAACTGAACGACATGCTGAAAAAAAGATGTAGCCCTTTTTAGGGTTCCGTAGCCAAATGGCAAAAAACGGAACCCTTATAGATTCGTCATGTCTGTCTGTCTGTCTGTCCGTCCGTCTGTATGTCACAGCCACTTTTTTTCCGAAACTATAAGAGCTATACTGTTGAGACTTTGTAAGTAGATGTATTCTGTGAACCGCATTAAGATTTTCAAACAAAAATAGAAAAAAAGCAATAAATTTTGGGGGTCCCTATACTTAGAACTGAAACGCAAAATTTTTTTTTTCATCAAACCCCTACGTGTGGGGTATCTATGGATAGGTCTTCAAAAATGATACTGAGGTTTCTAATATCATTTTTTTCTAAACTGAATAGTTTGCGCGAGAGACACTTCCAAAGTGGTGAAATGTGTGTGTCCCCCCCTCTAACTTCTAAGATAAGAGAATGATAAAACTAAAAAAAATATATAATGTACATTGCTATAAAAACTACCAACGAAAATTGGTTTGAACGAAATCCAGTAAGTAGTTTTTTTTTAATGCGTCATAAACCGAAAAAAATACAATATTATTAAAACATCGATCAAAGTTACAATACATTACAAGAACTTTTATGTTATGTTACTTGCTGCTACGGAACCCTTCATTCAAAAAACTTGTTTTTTCATGCCTGCTGTAGTCTTTACGTCCGATTATAATTTAGGTGTCTTTATGGCTAGAGTGGAATCTCTTATTAAATTAATGCATCTCACCATGGACGATTGCATCACTGCTAAGTATCAGGTGGGATCGCTATCATCATCATCATCTCAGCCAACAGACGTCCACTGTTGGACATAGGCCTCCCCCAAGTGTCGCCACAATGACCGGTCCTGCGCGTCACGCATCCATTGATAAAAATATGATTTTTTATAACTTATCTCTGCAGATGGGATCGAAATCAAGCACTAGTTTATTTATACAAAAAATATAAAGAGATATTTGTTTTTATGTTTTGGTTTGTAAGAGAGGTAATCTCTGGCAGTACCTACTGGTCCGATAGCTATTTTTTATTCACCGATAGAAAGTTGCTTTATTTCTGAGTGACATAGGCTATATTTTGTGTACTTGGGAGAAGGCGCGAGCAAAAGCTTGTATCAATAAAATAAAACAGCTAGTTCAAACACCAGAAATTTCACTGACTACCCGATAGAGCGTGTGTACCGCGACATAGGCCATTCAGTTTTATAGGCGTACTATAAATATGATATGACAATAGACGTGAGAAAGAATTTGATAGTTTTGCTGTTCAGTTTATGTACAGTCAGCACCAAAAATATTGGAATAAACTGAATGAGGAAAATAATCTGAACTGCAAAATAGTGGTTCTCATCATAAACATCATCATTTCAGCCAAATTACGTTTGTGTTGGACATAGGCTTACCCAAAATGTCGCCATAGTGAACGACCCTGTGCGCCCCGCATTCATTAGACTCACACACCCCCCCACGAGGTCATCGGTCCACCTTGTAGGAGGCCTCCTAACGCTGCATCTTTCGGTGAGTGGTGGCCAGTACAGAAGTTTTCTGTCCCAATGGCCATCCGGTTGAATGGTGTATATCATTCAGAAACACCCTATTTTATGGTCTTGATTTATTCACAGTCATTCTGCGGTTAATTTTATGTAGTACTGTTTAAGTAAAGCACACTAGAACTCAAATTGCTATATCATTTCAGCCAAAAAAATGTACACAAATTAACTTCATCTTTGGAAAAAAATAAGAATTTCCTGAATCTATTTGTACAGTTGCCGTCAAAAATATTAGGGCAAACTACCAATATTTTTGCCGCTGACGGTACACACAAGGAAACAAATGGCGAAAACATGTCGTTTTTATTCGGTACAGCGATCATTTTCCCGCAAAAACATGGTAAAACATGTTTTCAGCATTGTTATATTTATGTAGTGAGTAGGTAGTTAACCTTGAAGTAAAGGCTTGTGCTCGAAATGGTCACAGGAGGGCGGATACAAACACGGGCAAAAATGCCCGCACACATGCGCCCAGGGCATTTGTTTGAGATCATCAATCAAAAATCAAAAACATGTATTTCAAATAGACCACTTGCAAGCACTTTTGAATATTCAAATGTCGGTCAGTCCAAGAAAAGTGAAGCTAAATTGCGTAGATCTCTATGGAGAAGAAAGTGCAAGAAACTCTATGGACACTCTTTTAAATCATATTGAGGTACATATATCTTGGTTAAATATTTTTTGTTGCTTCTATTATGTGAGCACAATGTAGATAATAAAAAGTAAAATAAAAATAATTTTAAGAAAGAAATTGAATTAAGCCCTCGCCATTAAGGTATCGTTAGTACAAGTCTATGTTTACGTCAGTCTATTTTCGCTTATTGTATAGAGTCAGCCTTCTGAATCTGCCCATTTTGTGACTTGAGAAATGAAATGTATCTAAACAGAACTAATGGTGATATATGTAATGTATTGTCTGCTTATCAAAGACACACTTTACGCACCTTTTGTTCGACATTTCTAGGAAAAACATACCTTAGTACAGCTATGTGTTTCTTTAAGAAAAGAATACCTGCCTAATTCTTACCAAATAGACAAATAATCATAAAGATTATCATTTCAGCCGTAAGAGGGCCACTGCGGAACATACGCCTCCCTAAAGCGTCGCCACAGTAACCGATCCTATGCGTCTCGCATTCCCGCGACCATTATCAACGCTTCTTCCGATACGCAATCACCACTTCAAAATCTATCAGCCTCATTACCTATCTGTTCTGCGAGCCTGCTCACTACCACTCAAATCATGAAACCCCAATCAAACGCCCGGCGTTTGCGTTGTCATTGTCTTTCAATTGCGTCTCTAATTGACACGAATGAAAGGTTAAGCTTGGTCCGTAGGATAACCGTTGTGCTGGTAACCTTGGTTATCCTACGGATAAAGATTTATCTTATATATAAAATTCTCGTGTCACAATGTTCGTTCCCGTACTCCTCCGAAACGGCTTGACCGATTCTCATGAAATTTAGTGAGCATATTGAGTAGGTCTGAGAATCAGCCAACATCTATTTTTCATACCCCTTAGTCATAAGGGTTGTCCACCCTTAACATTTTTCTTTAATGGCAAAACAACGTTTGCCGGATCAGCTAGTCATCATATAACTTTTAACCCTGAAAACACAAAATTAAGATGTCTTAAATATAAAACAAAACCTTATCCAGACAATTTACTAAATAAAACTTTTGTTATCTTTAAAATTCTTGCAGCAACAAAAAAACTATAGCCACAAAAGGCCTGAACAATTCAATTACCGTACCTTCCTTTAGACACAAAAACAGAACAAGAAACTTTTTCTCCACGATTTTTAATTCTCACGAAAAATCGCGGTAAACGCCAAAAATATAATAAAAGACCTTTACTTAGCGGTACATAACTTAAACACCCGACATTATGCTCTTCCATTCTATCTCGCGTTTCGGAGCCAAAATATCTAATGTTGCTGTACAAGCGAAAATAGACCTTAACTCGCAAGTAATAAGGTGTTAATGACGCAATGTTATTTGTGAAATGCGGATATGTTCAACGTGCTTAAAAAACCGCGTTCATTTGTCACCGGCAGATGCAGTCGAATCAGTTGTGGGGCCATTAAAATAACAGAGGCTGTAAAATGTTGCCCTAATTAACAATAACACTCTCAGCGCCATGTATATGTTAGCATTTTCTAGAAAAGCAGGCCATATGGACTGCGCGTGGGTTACGTATATTTTTATCCAGCTGGCCATACTACAATTGAACTAACTGTTGTAGCAAGCCATGTGGGCGGGTGGGATACAGTGTGATAGTTCACAGTGTATTCTGGTGCTGGTCATTTGTTCCACAGACTGTGATTCCATAAAATCTTATTATTTTTTTATCATTAGCATGCATTTGCTTACTATTCCTTATCTAGCTAATAAGATATAGAGAGAGAGATTTGGGGTGGTGGACCACATGGCGCTAAAAATTATAATAAATGAGCAAATTGTAATCATGACTGATGTATGAGGGCAGTGATGGCCAGTTACAATGGCCCGAACCTACGAGTTATAGATTGTGGACTCAGACCTAAGCAGGAGGCGCTTTACTTCGTGTATTTTTTCGTCACCACTTCTCCTTAAAACCATGAAAAAACGTATCTTTAAGAAACTGGTATATCCGAGAACCAAAAATTTGAAGACATGTTACATTTACCAACCTGCATAGGGCCTGCCTGCTGGATTACGATCAATTTTCTCGTCTAAGAGATCTGATACTTTGCTGAGACCTAGCACAGGTCTCAGCAAAGTGTCAGGTCACTGCTGCGAGTACATTACATATATGGCTGATTATGTTATCATTAAGCGTATGAGCAAATTGCTTTTCTTATTTTATTGACGTTAATTTGCAAAGAAGAAGAAGATTTATTTCAAGAAGTTTTAAAACATTTTTTAGAACCAAATCGATATGTGCCTTCACTATGAACGATTGCATCACTGCAATCATCAGATGGTATCACTGTCAAGCACTACTCCAGTCAAGTCTAATGTAATTATGTAAATAGCACAATTGATCATTGATTGATTGGTCTGAAATGCCAATTTATAATAAGTATACAATGACGACATTCCCTTAAGAGACCTGTCACTTTCCACTACAATGTGCCCTTTCTACAAATAAAGGTTACACTCCCGCTCCCCTGCTGGCCCCACCGCAGTCACCAGGTGATTGAGCACTGTCCTTTGACACGGCCCAGAGGAAAAATTACGCGGGTTTTTTGCGAAGAACCCAGGTAAGCATTATGGCTGCGACTGTACCTTCCTCCATGCCGACTGAGATTTTAAAGATTACTGTGAAGTATGTCGGTCTTTTGTCTTTTTTGTGTCACATTAGAATTTTTCTGCATCGTATGTGCGTTAATGAAGGTAGGAGTAAAATTTGTTAGGCTACATTGGAGCATAAATGTGCTGAGATATGACTCCTATGCTACAGTGCGCATAATATAATGCTATGTGCAAATAGATGTATGCTACGCAACCGTGTTGCGCTACGCTATGCTACGAAGCATCGGCTCCGTTCGGTGTGCTACGAAACCTACGACAGTATGGATTGAAATCGCTTTAGTGCTACGAAGTCTACGAATTCAATGCTACGATATGCTACATACACAGCCTATGACGGCACACCTTGGATTATTATGCTACGGAGCGTTTGTAACTATGATACTTTAGGAGTTAAAATACGCTACAGCACCTAATTACTAAACGTTGTTTAAACTATAATTTTGATGCTTTTTTTATGGTGGGAAAAATCATCCAATGACAACCCCCACTCTTGGGCGGAGCGGGAGATAGTGTCAGACTCTTACTGACTAAAAGCCCACCCCGTTCCTTTGTTGCCTTCGTACCGAGGCTTAAGCTATCTTTCGAATTTACCCTGGCCCCAGTAGGCTTCGATCCAGCTGGGCCCCTGCCTGACAGCTCCTTGAGGCGCACGGGAACAGTGCGCACCGTCGATGACTTGGGCCTGGTCAGGACAGTTATTGGACGGTCGGACAGCGAGCTACCCATTGCTTGCGGTCCGCAAGCCCGCGCCTACGGAAGCCGTAAATCGTGATCGGAATCCTGGCAGCGGCTAGGGTGCTGTGAGCGCCGTTGCCTGATATAGTCGGCCTCCTTCTTTGCTAGCATTACTGCTTCACAGAAAGAGGCGGCAACCTGCCTTTCCTCGCTATAAGTATGAGAAACTCATTCTCTTCTTTTCGAATCGATGGTTGGAGTCATCCGGGTGCACTCGTTCACTAACCGCCATCAGCAGTTTTTATTTGCTTAGTTTATCGCATCGGTGATCTGCCACGCGGCCTTGTACCGCCTTTCCATGTATAACAAAGCGTTCGATGGAATCACCTCCACGTCGAGATATATGCCCAAAGTATTTAAAAATATGACGGCGCACCACCGTAGACAAGCGTTCCTTGCTTAAGGCTCATAGTCCCTTGAACCATCTGGCCGACATTATATGGTCACAACTCTCGTACCCGTCTAGGCGACAGTACGACTATCAGTGCTTTTTTTTGCGGCCAGCTGCGCCCGGACAGTGCCCCACTTACTTTTAAATCCATTTTCTTTGTGAAATATTTATTGATTTACATGTGCTATGTTCACTTTGAAGAATATTTAACTACCAATTTTTAGTTGTAAAAACGTTTCTAAAGATCCAAGCCGTTTCGAAGGAGTAGAGTAAGTTGCGGTTGTGATATTTTTGTAGTCATATTTTTTTATTAGACAAAAGGATTAATTGCAAGAAACAATATAATGTTTATAATGTTGTTCATGAATCTATAATAAACATATATCTTTTTCAAACTTATTAACCTGGCCGTTACCGAGGAGTAGGTTCCACTTTTCGGGCGCTTGGACCTTAATGCCCAGTTCCTATTGAATTACACCGCGGGTAAAAAAAAAAAACAAATCAACACCCAACACGCGCTTTATCTTTAAGCCCTTCACACAATACAATTCCGAAATCAGCGCCAAATTCCGGATCCCATTAGCAAGATCTAAATGCGGAACAAAAACCCGAATTAATTTATACAGACCGCTTTCTACAAAGAGATATAGGGATAAAAACAGTCCGGATTTCGGTTCGTTTCCTTATTGTATGATTTCGCTACCCATTCGTCATTTCCCCCTTCGGATTTCGCAGATCACGGCTGGCCGAATACATTATCCATTTACTTTGGTTCGTAGGTAAAAAGAATCGGATTGTAAATGGGTGTTTTACATACATATGTATGGATCTGTTGCGAAAAGATATCGGTATTAAGATAAGTATATGAGAAGGTAGAGAAACCTACTTTTGAATTGAGAATTTGCAGTTAGTTGAAAATGTGTCCAACTTTACTTTTATGTCTTTGACAGATGTACATGCTAAAGTAGAGTCTGGCAATACTTTCATTCAAATTCTTAATTCGAAAACCCGGGATAAATGATGAATAGACCTTTTTTAAGCTCAATCATCTAATATTTTTTAGAGTTCTGCTGTAAAAAAAATATTAGGTACTAATACGTAGGTATTATTATGTAAGGGCCATGTCAAACTTTTATTAACCTTTCGTATGCCGTAATTAGAGACACAATTAAAAAGTTATTGAATCTCGCGTGGATTCACATTCTGGACACACAAAGGGTTAATTAAAACTAAATCTATATTCCTTAAGTTGCCCTACGAATCCCAGGATCACGAGTAACCCTTTCAGAAGTCAATCCATTGCCATAGTAGGCTTTGGCCCTATTGAACCCCTGCTGGTAGTCGGGATTGGAGTCTCAGCTCCTGGGCATGAGGGTGTCCCACGCATGCGACGGTGTCCCTATCAAAGAAGACGGCCGCCATTATTGCTTCGCAAAAGGAGGAGAACGTCTGCCAATCCCCCTCGTTCGACATCCATGATCTCATAGTCTGGTGCGAGATTTCACCATCACCGATCACCGCCGTGTCTTTTGAGCGGTTCACACGATCGTGGCACCCGGGCGTTTCTTCCACCAGAATCAGGTACAGGAACTTCCCGAACTTGCCAAGTCCAGTAAGGACCTACGTCGTTGGTGAGGTGAGGACCCCATGATGCCTCTCCAGCCACTCCTCGAAGAGGATATTTACTACCATGATTATGGCGTGCCCAATAGCAAATAGACTACTTTCTTTTTTTGGGTGGAAAATCTTCAATAACTTTCCAGCTCTGGGTGGAATGGGAGGTCGTTAAACTTATACTAACTATGCAAAGGGGCAACTGATGAACGGTGAGTTTCAGTTGTGTTCCTTCATTTATCGCTTTGCGTTTCAGGGCCGCGGTAACTCATTTGTAAAATCCCGTAATTTTAAATTCTTGCAGCTTCTGTGATCTACTAATAGATAGTACCTGAGGCTTTATGCAGTGTTTTTTAGTAGTTCATAAAGTTTTATTAAATTAATAGCTGAATGTATTATCATTTTGACTGGCCTGTTGGTCTAGTGGTTAGTGACCCTGACTGCTATACCGGAGGTCATGGGTTCGATTCCCACCCAGGACAAATTTTTGTGTGAAAGAAAGAAAGAAAGAGTACTCATAATACAAGCTCTGCTTAGCTTGGGACTAAACGGCGTTGTGTGATAATTGTGGAATATTATATTGTGTGTGTTGTGAAAATTAAAAAAAAAACTTTTGATATAGTCGACCGATTGCGATGAAACCAGGCCTAAGTATTATCCGGCCGTCCGGTAACTGTCCGGACCAAGCCCAAGTCATCGACGGCGCGCACAGTTCCCGCGCGCCTCAAGGAGTTGTCAGCAACAGCAGGGACCCAGCCGGGTCGAAGCCTACTGGGGCCAGGGTTAGTTTCGAAAGATAGCTCGAGCCCCGGTATGAAGGCTAGAAGGAACGGGGTGAGCTTTTAGTCAGTAAGAGTCTGACACTATCATTGGATGATTTTTCTCAGCATAAAAAGGCCTAAGTATTATATCAAGGACTACGTAATGTTTAAAAGTCATGTTTATGACTTTTAATTCATACAGTTTACGTGATGCGCGCACAGAAAAAAATTCAAAAAAATAAATTTGTAGAATTTTTTAATGTATAGAATAAACTTAAGTTTTCCCGGAATTCTGTTATTAAAGCAGCCTGCATTATTGCATCGTTGAAATAAGCAAATGGATCGTACTACAGAATTATAGCACAAAATTGCACCTAAGAATGCCTTAATATGAAATTTCATTAAAACATCTGAATGAGAGCAGTTATGGCCGAGTGCGACTTGCGAGTTGTAGGTCGCGGATTAAACTCAGCCAGGCGCATTACTTTGTGTTATTTATTTCATCACTACTGCTCTCAAAACGATGAAGGAAAAGCAAGAGCAGCAAGAGGAGGCCTGTGCCCCAACAGTGGGAAGATTAAAATGCTAATTATTACTTACGCTATCCGAATACCAGATTCGAATACTATTGAAATAATTATTACTTTTTTTAATGATATAAGTTAGTGCTTGACTACGATCTCACCTGATAGTAAGCAGTGATGCAATCGTTAACGGTAAAACGCACTAGTTTGTTAAGAGCCTGTTTATTTTAGCCTTACATATAGCAAAGCATAATCAGGCTTATAATTTTCACCGTTGAGACTCAGGCCTTTTCTCTAGGAGATGAATTCGAGTTTATTTCAATTACAACAATTCGAGTTTCGACTTTAGTTCAACATATTTAAAGTTGTTTTTTAAGTTACCTTCTACATTAAAAAGGCCATAGGCCTTAAAAAGTATGGGTTTCAATGGAATTTGAACTTTGTCTTGTATTACATAGAGTTTTATGTTCAAAATTCGATAACTATCTTGCATTTCAAATTCAAATATATCGTTGTATTCCAATCACGTCGAATTGTATGCTAAGATTGTAGCTTAAATTAGTATCACAGATCACCGAGTCGCCGTGCTAGGACTACAGGAATGTTTGGAAGTTACCATTGTCCTGAAATTCAAAAGGTGGAAAAAGATCACCCATGGTTAAACTCAACATGGGTGGGTTTTAGTCAGTAAACGTCCAATGTTCCCCTCGCTCCACCGTGAGCCATTTGAAACCTCTCACTGAAAAAAAAGGGCAAATACGAGGCGAAGTCGTGCACTGAGGGTTCCGTACAAACTTACCTATGAAAACAGGTCGATTCCCGAATTGAGTAAAAACTTACGTTACAAAGATTTTTCCGAATCGCAATATAAGTTTTTTTTTATGTTTATCTACAAATTTACAGTTTTCAGAATTTTTCCTATACTTTGGCTATTAGACCTTGCTTCATACTAAATTTCAGGATTCTACGTCAACGGGAAGTACCCTATAAATTTTGATTCCTTTGAGCGACGTAAACGGCCGTATTTTTTTCCGTTGACTTAAAAAGTTGTTTTTTCACAACTTCCAGAAACCATAATAAACCTTAGTATATGGTTTTAATTTCAACTCGATACATTTACGCGTTCTCGAGATAAAGGATGTCTTGACAGACAGACAGAGGGACAACAAAATGATCCTATAAGGGTTTCGTTTTTTTCCTTTTGAGGTACGGAACCCTAAAAATATAAACTTAAAACATGTGTGTTGTGTAAGTTTGTGTGTGAATGTGAAGAGTGTGTCAGTATAAATGAAAATATGTTTGTATCAATAGTTTGTAAAAGATTAACAACGACGTCATAGTTTTTACTTTCTAGCCATTCTATCAAACAGAATAAACAGTTGTCTTCCTTTCTTTCTAATGTAACTACCAATAACTACTGTACTAATGTACTGGCGTCTCCAATCGTCACCAGCACGTTGATTCCAAGCTCTATGGACATAAATATAACCTTCGTTACGAAGTGTTTGCGAACATTATCCTCAAAATCAATAGTGTAAAGAGTGTAACGAACTCTCGAAAGAATTGCTTGAACTCAATTGCTATTAACGGGTTTCGAGATTGGAAAAGAAAAGAATTTCTTTTTTTTGTTGGATTAAATTCGAGATATTTTTGGGTATCACTAACTTTTGCCAGCGGTTTCGTCCGTATGATAGTAGAAAATTATGACAAAAGAAATACACTTCCAAAACAAAAAGTATCCTATTTGCTATTCTAGGGCCTTGTCTACCCATCCCCCCTAGCCAAGTTACAACCGTTTCGTTTGCGTCGAACGCTTCGAGTTGGCCACGTCGCCGAATCTTTTGTGCTGACCACGTGACTGAGCTTTGAGATGACGTCATTCCCGTACATTTGAAGCTTTCTACTAGCGTTAATTATTGCAGATTAGCAACTTGGCTAGGGGTACATGTATCAAGTTTCATCGTTATCCGTTCAGTCTAAAAGCAAGGAACATTAACAAACTTGCGCCTTTATCCTCGTCATTTTTTTTTGGTGGGAAATCAATGAGTAACTTCTCCAGATCTGGGACCTCCTTCGGTTCTCTTTGAGGTGCGCGAAGAACATAGTGCGCCATTGACTCAGGATAAGTCTTTACCAGATGATCGAACGGCGAGTTACCCGTTGCTCCTTGTCCACTAGCCCGCTCCTACTATGGCCGTAAATCGCCTTTCGAATTTCAATGCCTGGAACGTCTCTTATAGTGAAGGCTAGAGCATGACGATGTTCTCTTCCTCACTGGCCATAGCAGGCGAATAGTAAGGACGCCTTTTTTTTATGGTGGGAAAAATCATGCATTGACATCCCCCGCTCTTGAGCGGAGCGGGAGATAGTGTCAGACTCTTACTGACTAAAAGACCCACCCCGTTCCTTCTAGCCTTCATACCGGGGCTCGAGCGCCCTTTCGGATAACCCTGGCCCCAGTAGGCTTCGACCCGGCTGGGTCCCTGCTGTTGCTGACAACTCCTTGAGGCGCGCGGGAACAGTGCGCGCCGTCGACGACTTGGGCTAGGACCGGACAGTTACCGGACGGCCGGACAGCGAGCTACCTATTGCTCACTGTCCGCAAGCCCGCGTCCCGCGACGGCGGCGGCGATAACGCCGTTGCCTGATGCGTTCGGCCTCCTCCTTTGCGAGCATTACTGCTTCGCAGAAGTCGGCGACCGCCTGCCACTCCTCCTCGCTCCGGACCATGGCCTCAACCAAGGCCCGGCGCGAGAGATCTCCGCCGCAATAGTAAGGACGCCTCTCTAGCCTCTCCTCAGAGAGGAGATTTACCGCTATAATTGTGGCAAGTTTATGAATCAACCCGTGCAACTGTTTTTGTTGAGCCACAATTCACGCTCGCTTAGTACATTATCTCAGTACTTAATATTTATTATATTTCTTATCTTTTGCTATTTTTTAAAGCGAATCAAATTAACTACTAAGTACCTTGAAATTGAAACAAAAATAGTACTTAAACAATATTAAATTTTATCTTTGAACACGACTAAAACATACTCTCAGGAGATTTTCAAAAGTAAATTCGTTGCTCCTTTCATAAAATACACATCAAAGGGGTTGTTTTATATGTAAAGTGGGAAAATTTACTAATTTGGGATAGTGGTTGCTTTATGCGCGTTTTGTTTTATTGTTGCTTATATTTCTGAGGGAATACATAATATTTTGTAAAAAATAATAACCAATTATGAATGCAGATGTTCGCGAGAGAACAATCACCAAACTTAAGTGGCAGTGGGCAGGGCACATTGCTTGCAGAACAGATAACCGTTAGGGCTTAAATGTTCTAGACAAATGATCTTATACCAAAAGATGCAACGTCGAAAGGCGTCTCACAAGGTGGACCGATGATCTATGGGTCCAAGTCTGCTATTTTTATAAATTCGTCATTCCAACACGATCTCACTGTCTTTTTGCTAAAAGTTCCTAATCTGTTAATTCATAATGATTGAACATTGATCGGCCAATGGTCTCGTAATAGAGTTGCGGTAAAATGACAATATCAAGCTTATTTATGTAGGTCACTGATCAAAAGAACTGTCAAATTTTTTGCAGTAAAATTTCTGTCAAATTACCATTCTATCACATTTCTTTCAATAGAGTGTCAGTGGTTGATCATTGGAAAGTCATAATGACGCCATTATATTAGTAGATTACCAAACTTACTAAAAATCAAAAATTATTAAATCAATGATAGACTATTCTGACACTATTGTAATAGCAGACTTGGGGCCCTGGTGAGGCTCACGGAAATCGGATGGATACGAGACGCAGGTATACTGGTAGCACGTCGATGGTCTAATGATAAATCGGGATGAATGAGGAAAACTATAAGTGAATAGAAGCAGCTGAAAGAGGCCTTGTATCACAGGACACGCTGATCACTAAACTGGGCAGCTAGATTTATCTTGATTTCTAAGCAAAACTTTTTATACATTTTATATTATTATTTTTAAGCTATTGCGTAGGTTCTATCGCGGGCCTTGAGCGTGGAGACCGAATCCCGAAATTCCGTAACGAAAATAACCTAACACCGGACTTATTTGTTTTCTTATCGGTCACCACGCTCAAAAAGTGTAACTTCAATTAATATCAAAGAAAAAAAAAAACAAAGGAAAAAAAAATACTGCATAATTAAAATAAATAAATAATTGCATAAGTTGATAAAAAATGCTATGCAATAATTTTACCGCTGCAGTCCCCGAGTGCCACACGTCTTTTTTTAAATATTGAAAAAGGATGATGACACTTCGCCACTTCAACACTACATGACGATGTAAAAACATTTTGGATACCTATTGTAATAAAACTACTCACATCAGTACTATTCTTTATATTATTTAGTTTCTTAGAATTAAAATAAAATAAAATTTAATACGAAACAATATTTCAGAAACACACTAACAATACGACAATCGCCCTTTCTGTGTCGAAATTAAATCAGTTTAAAAAATACGTTTTAAGCCGTAATAAAATAATTGTGTGAAAGTGCGTCAGATTTTAAAACCATAATAAATTAATGATTAAATCTCAAAGAACATTTCAAGTATATTCAAAACCTTTTTAACAATAGCTAGTTCAGTTTATATTGCATATTAAATATAAATACTTCGGTCAAAGTATTCAACCAACAGTCGTTTCATACCAACAAAGTACGTCGTTATTTAACTCTTGCAATGAATTTAGTGGATTTGTTTAATTTGCGAATTATGCTGGACGATAACGCTTTTTATGTGTCTGCGCTGCTAAGTTGAATTTAGCGAATAGTAGTATAATTATACTTATAGTAGTGCACAGAGTAACTAAACTTCAGAGACATTATTATTTTACTTTTATTAATTTAGGGACTTTTGGTCACAGTAAGACCATGCCAGCTTCATCGTAACCTAATCTTGTGTAAGTAAAGCTAAACAATATTTAACGTGCCTTAAAGAACCACAGTGAGGAAATTGTTAACGGAATTATTGTCTACATAAGTTACAATGTTAAATATCAGCGAAATAATTGACTAAGTTTTATCAAATCAAACTAATAGCCAGTCTAAGGATCGCAAAAACAAATCGTCATAATTGGAAACTGGATTGACTAGATTTTTTACGGTGATATTTTTTTGTTTTTTAATGATGATGGCTTAGTCTTTTTTTATTTTATTTTTGCTGGCTTGACTTCACCGCTTTTAGCTAAATTGAACTTTTAAGGTTGCCACTAATATATATCTTGCTCAAGTAACATAACAGACTTTGCTTTATGTATTGATAATAAATACTTAGGAAATACATTTCCGCATTACATAATAAACGTACAAATCAAAATGAGTACAGTAATCACTCTTTGGGATACTATAGATCTACTTCTCACGATCCTATAGTATTTTTATAAGTGAAAAAAGAATAATATATCATCCTGCTGGAAAACGAACTCGCGACCTCTGGTTCGATATTTGAGTGGTTAATTACTTAACGCAGAGATAATTCAAAAGTACTTAAGAGCTATAATGCCAATTTTCCCCCCACACACATTAAACCTAGATCCTAGACCTTTATTTTGATTAGTTAAGGTGTGCAATAAAGATATATAATAATAATTATTAAACCCCGTATCACCGCTTCAAGACAAAAAAAAAATAGAAAACTTCAGAATGTGTTTCTTTAGTTTCTAGATTCGTCTGAGTGAAAATAAGCAAGTTCCGTGTGAGACTCATCATCTTTCCTTGTTCCTTATTATTTGGAGCCGGTGCAACACGTTTTTTTTTACCCCACAACATATTTTTTTATATCCCAAGAGTGTGTTCCCACAACATATATATTTTTATCCCAAGAGTATGTTCCTGCAACATATATATATATATATATATATTTTATCCCAAGAGTATGTTCCACAACATATTATATTTTATCCCAAGCGTATATTCCACAACATATTTTTTTTACTTTCAGGCGAGCAATTCCGCTGACAGGAACTGGCATACGATGAAAAAGTACTTGTTCGTGTTATTTGAAGACTGTCTGATGAGAGCTAGACTTCTCATCAGACATTCCGAGTGGTCGAGGGTCACGTTCTCTCAAGTAATCGTCAGAATAAAGCAGTTCGATGGTTTTATTCTTCACTGAGTCTCTTTTCGTTCATTATTCTTTATTTTATTCATTATTCGTTGAGACACAGCACACAGGCCATCTTTACCACTTGTGTGGGATCTCTCTACATTTTTTAAATGTTAATTTCTAAAGGTAAATAAGTTTTTGTACAAAATTACAGTTTTTCTGTAAGTTTTAACAAGTTGTGAAAATAAAGCAGTATTTTTCTTTTAGTTATAACATTAAGATTAGTTACTTTAAATTATGTAGTAAGTAGTCTGTCGGCCGAAAATTCATGTTAAAACAAAGAATTTTAAGTTTTTAGCATTGATTAAGTATTTTTTGTATTAACTACTTTAACTGTCTGTGTGTTGGTAAATAAGTTCTGCAAAAAAATATTTCGTAATATTAAATACTATAATAATATAGAAGGGAAAATTTGTATTTTTATGTGTATTTTTGTAATGAATAAACTCAAAAAATACTCAGTCAATTTTAAAAATTCTGTCACCATTGGAAAGCTACATTCACCCTGAGTAACATTTGTAGTACATTTCAGGACAAATGTTTGTGTGATGAGCATAATCATTAGTTCTGTGTCTGGATGTAATTTATCTATAATATGTATGAATTTAGAAATATATAAGTATGTTTATCAGTTGTATAGCACCCATAACACAAGCTCTGCTTAGCTTGGGACTAGACAACGTTGTGTGGTAGTTGTGGAATATTATATTATATTATATATTATTATATCATATTTAATTTAGATTTTTTATTATCCTAGTTCGTATCTGTCCATATTAATTGTACATTATGTATGGTTATGTATTAGAAAAAAAATTAGCAATGCTGCCAGTCGTCTGGGCTTATTTCCGGATAACACCGATACTGAGGAGTATTACGTCACCTGAGAGGACTTTGTGTTTATCTATACATATAAATAAAATTGGTGTGTCAGTTTGTAATATTTAAACACCCGCTTTTTACTACATGCATATGAATATATGTATATACGGTACATACACCAAAATAACATTTTTTTCAATTTTTGTCTGAATGTCTGTTTGTTCCAGCTAATCTCTGAAATGGCTCAACTGATTTTGACGGGACTTTTATTGGCAGGTAGCTGATGTAATAAGGATTATCTTAGGCTACTGTTATTTAAAAAAAAAAAAATTCAAAATCCTGTAGTCCACGCGAACGAAATCGCGGGCACAGCTAGTTTATTATATTTATGTACATAGTTAGGTTTTAGTTATAATTTAGGTATTTATGTAAGAGAAAAAAAAAACTTTTTAATTTATTTCGTAAAAGTAAAATTTTTATACATGCGTTGTAACAACGGCACGGCATTAATTAAACAAAATTTTGTGAATTGACCTGTTTTTAAAACAAAAATGGAATTATCATGTTAACAAACATATTAATTCGACATTACAATGTCTGAAATATTAACTTTAAATTTAAAAAATATACCATAGCAGAACAGATGGCCGTTGGGGCCGAAAGGTTTTGGAGTGGTGAATAAAGCAGTTTTCTATCAGTGATAAAATTTTAGCAATCGGACCAGTACTTCTAGAGTTACCTCATACAAACAAAAAAAAAACAAACTTTACCTCTTTATAATATCAGTGTAGATATAGCCATACTTATACACATACATAACTTGCTATACTACATATTACATCTACGTAGTCGAGCCTAGCCCATAATTTCCAATTCTCTCTATAAAGAAAACCATATGTTACAATATAGTCCTCCACAAATATATTCCTGGATATATTTTTGGCTCTAAATCAGTCGCGAGACAAACATTATAACAGGGGACATTTTTCTTCCCTCTCATGTTATTTCAATACAATAAATAGACATTATAGTTCCGTTGACGTTATGTTCTATACGTCAGAATAGATGGTGGGTGGATATTTTTTATGTGTGGTCGAATTTGAATGGCGTATTTTGGTGTAGGTTTTTTGGTGGTTTATAAAAAACTAGCATTGGCCTACGACTTCACCCGCGTACCACCGCGGTCATTTCCGCCTGATTACTCAAAAAAAATTTCGCTTCAATACTGCGTCGCGACGCCAAACGAAACCCTTTGAAGTTTTCGTTTCGAGTGCAAGCAAAAATGAACTTAGCGGTGGTTAGGTGGAAGTGTTTTTGATGGTACGTAAAATATAGCGATATACGAACAAAACAGCTTACTACCGGGGAAAAAAAATTTGCTATCGGATTAGTACTTTCAGAGATTATTACCTCCTTACAAATAAAAAAACAAACTTTACGCCTATATTATGTAGTGTATATTTATATATTTTACTAGCTTTTGCCCGCGCGGCTTCGCTCCCGTTCTTCCCTAGTCCACCCTACTATACCCTACTGTACCCTACTCTGCCCTACTCTACCCTACTCTATCCTACTCTACCCTACTCTACCCTACTCTAGCCTACTCTACCCTACTCTAGCCTACTCTAGCCTACTCTACCCTACTCTACCCTTCTCTAATCAGCCTCTTAATGTTCCTACTGCTGGCACTCAGGCCTCCTCTCTAGGAGAGGGCCGTAAACCACCACGCGGGCCCAGGGTTGATAACAACAATAACGCAGTTAAATACAACAAACAGACACACCACATTCAATTTTTTTAATGTAAATGGAAGAACATTATAGACTCAACGAATTCTTAGATTACTTTATATTTTGACTCACTTTTTTAAATGATTATTTTTATTGTGCTTGAGTACAATATAGACCGGTTTACAGTGTTCTTAAATAATACCTATTAATACTGTAGTATGGAAATAATGTAAGTACAACCATTTTTTAAAAAGAGTAACCATGGAGTTTCTTGCCGGTTCTTATTCATAGGAAACGACCAATTTCGAACCGTGCACTAGCTTTAGTTTTAGCTTTTGACGTTTAATAAGTGCCCATGTAGGCCTATGTGAAATAAAAAAACTTTTGACTTTGAAGTAAAAATTTAGAATCCAAAAAAAACTATTGACCATATCACATTTTGGTAAAACAGGATAATCTACACTACTGTACACTAATATTATACAGAGGTAAAGTTTTTTTTTTTTTTGTTTGTAGGAGATAATCTCTAAAAGTACTGGTCAGATTGCGAAATTTTTTTCTCCTATAAAAAGCTCCTTTATTCCCGAGTGCCAGGTTATGTTTTATGTATGCGGGTACAGCCGCGGGCAAAAGCTAGTGTGATATATTGCGGATTTTCGGACAATCGTGATAACTTATAATATAGTGCCAATTTATCAAAAGCCAGTATCATCTACTCATCGTAAACCCAATGTGATCTATCTTTGATTATATCCATTTATCACAGAACCTTAATAAAGTCCCCATTGACAACTCTTGCGGTGTCACCACCTACGAGCTTGTACAAAAGCAACATATCATCCAAACAATAGAAAGTATATCTAAAAAAACAACCACAATTCTCCCAAAAAGTAACATATTTCAACAAAAACAAATGATTTGTATTCCAACAAAAATAATGGCTTATATCATACGACAAAAAATATTGTAATAATGATTATATTGTGTAAACAAAATATGGAGCGGTATTTAGATATGGGTAACGGGAGAGCGATCAATCATGTATAATTTATGTACCATTACACAATGAAAGGGAGCAGAGTATGACGAAAACGAAGATGGAGAAATGGGTTTTTTTTGGCAAAACAATATACCTATGTGTGTGTGTAAAAAAATATGTTTTTGGGTCATGGTTTGACACACTTTCCCGATCACTATGTCGATGGCTTATAGTGAAGACCTCGTAATTACAAAATGCGTAACTTTTCAGTAAGCGCAAAAAAAACAAGTTAAATTTAAATATGTTTCTACGTGCTTTAGCAAAATATTTACGGACATTTATTTATTTCATACTCTTATTTATCTTGTTTTTAAACTTTTCGACAAGATTTGACGCGTCGTTGCTAGATTATCTCACCAAACTGACTCCAGCAAGGTACGCACTCAACATCGTAGATGACGCTACAAGTATTGTATCAAATTGCGTGATACAAGATTGTGCATTTCGAGCTTTTCTTTCCAGAAATTAAATATCAACAAAAATATATATAAAATAAATTTATCTAAAATCGCATACCCGAGGTTAAGCCGTCGATATCTTCTTCACCTGTCAGTCAATCTGCCTATCCTATTGCCAACTATGTTGAAGTCAGCCTTTAGTCTAACCTGAAACAACTAAGTATTATTATTCTACATGGGGCGAATATTAAGTGTCGCCGCAGCCACAAGAAGCTAGAAGCGGCTACAAGCCACGTGTGGCCATATCTTCTTCACCTGTCAGTCAATCTGCCTATCCTATTGCACATTATGTTGAGGTCAGCCTTTAGTCTAACTTGAAACAACTAAGTACTAGTATTTTACATGGTCGCCCTATGTAAAATACTAGTACATATTAAGTATGGCATAGTAGTATATATTAAGTATGGCCGCAGCCACAAGAAGCTAGAAACGGCTACAAGCTACGTGTGGCCAGAGGCTGCTACTTTTTTAACCCATGTGCGCAGTAGTATAATGGATTCTGTTGAAGAAGTTTTAAATGCGCGAGTAGCGTGTGTAGGCGTTTTGTATACGTGTTTAGTGGCCAGTGCGGGCCATAATATGCAAGCAGCGGCGTTTTGTAGCATGTGGCGGCGTTTTGTAGCATGTGGCGGCTTTCGACTTCAACTGTGTGCAGCGACTCCAAATAAAACGTATAGAATCTACAGGAAATATGCTGGTGGCGGCATTTTGTGATTGTGGCTGTTAGCCTGTGTGTGGCGACTCTTAACAAGGTGCCTCCCACAAGTTGGACCGATGTCCTGGTTAGGGGCGCGAGAATCCGATAGATGCGAGACGCACAGGACCAGTCGTTGTAGCGATACATGGAGAGACCAATGGCCAATAGTGGACGTCTTTCGGCTGAAATGATGATGACAATAATGACGATTATATTTTTTTTCTCTCTTCTATTTTTTCTGTAACTTGGCAATCTGTGTTACACACAATGGGCCATTCATTTGTCATGTAACGAGCTTAAAATAGGCATCTCCAAAGGAAACTTTATCAAGCTTGCCTAAATGGTGGGGTCTTCAAAGCGGTCTTCTAGAGCAGGAACGCTATGGCTTTTTAGACGAAAGTATTGAGCGCTGCCCGTGCCTTCCAGCTTTGATACAAGTAAGTTTATATGTCTTGACAGTCTGGTTTGATACTTTTTCCTGAAGTTGACAATTTCTTGTTGAAATTTGTTCAGGTTTAGGTCCATAAGTATGATGATTATAATGATGAATATGATTATAATGATGATAATGATATTGATGATGATGAATACTTAACTAACCGCTACAACCCAGTAATTAGGTCACATGATGACCCTTAGTAAGTCTGATGTCACTACACAGAGGAGTGCATTCCTGTGCAGACAGAATTTCAGACCTTCCTAAGAGACGTACCATCTTAGACACTTCCGCCTGACCACCGCTAAGTTCATTTTTGCTTGCACTCGAAACGAAAACTTCAAAGGGTTTCGTTTGGGGTCGCGACGTAGCATTGAAGTGATTTTTTTTTAAGTGAACAAGCAGGAATGACCTCTATGTTACGTACACAGGATTAACCTACGTTTGTTAGAAAGGCAACTCACAGGTACCCTTTACTGCAGAGTAGCTAGGTAGGGTGCCTGTGAGTGATTTTCGCGCTAAAGTGTCACTGGATACTCTTTGACACGACACAGGTCATTTCACATAGCTGAATACAATGCCAGTGCATATAGGTACTCTCTAAACTGACGTCCTATAGCAGCAAGGTTGGGTGCTTATGGGTGATTTTTTTACTAAAGTAATGGAAGGATACTTAAAAGCAACACAGATGCAAGGAATAACCCAGACATCACCGTCAAATTTTTCAAATGTCACTAAACTAATGAAATTATTTATTTATTATAATCTTTATTAATAATAATAATATTTCCACAACTATCACACAACGCCGTCTAGTCCCAAGCTAAGCAGAGCTTGTGTTATGGGTACCAGACAACTGATAAACATACTTATATATTTCTAAATACATACATATTATAGATAAATTACACCCAGACACAGAACAAATGATTTATGCTCATCACACAAACATTTGTCCTGGGTGGGAATCGAACCCACGACCTCCGGCATAGCAGTCAGGGTCACTAACCACTAGACCAACAGGCCAGTCAATTATTGTACACCAAATAAACAAAAATACAGGACAAACATTTAAAAGAATATTTTTTTTTTTTTAATTATAATATCGATGAGAACTTAACCGTATTTTTTTTCTAATGTGTTGTTTGTTTTAATAATGTTTGTCCTGTGTTTTTTTTTTGGTTTATTTGGTGTATAATAAAGAATATATAATAATACCTACAGAGTAGACCTTTATTTTGCTAGTGTGAACTGGCCAAGTGCGATTCGGACTTACATATGAAGGGTGCCGTCCGTAGCAAAAAACGGCAAGAAAATCACGTTTGTTATAATGTACTCGTACTGTTTTTTAGCATTTGTTCGTAAAAATCATGGTTTATGAGATACAGCCTGGTGACAGACCGACAGACAGCCGAGTCTTAGTAACGCAGCGGAACACGACGCCTCTGTTACGTGTATAATTAATAAATTAGTTTTGTTGTTATGATATGTATTAGTTTATTATTTTATAAGATTACTAGCTTCTGCCAGCGGCTTCGCTCGCGTGAAAATTGTGAATCTAAACCATTCCCAGATCCCCTTGAACACACACAAAAAATTTCATCAAAATCGGTCCAGTCGTTTGAGAGAAGTTCAGTGACATACACACTCACAGAAGAATTATATATATAAAGATTTTACGTATTTTTTCTATGGGCCTCCGATGCTTGAAAATAAATTATTATTAATAGGGTCCCATTTTACCGTTTGGGTATAGAACCCTAAAAATGGTTTTGGCAACATAGTAAACTCCCGTAAATTAACTCAAAAGGTCCATAAACGCGAAACGATTCAACTGTAAACCAATCAGTCAGGGCAAAATATTGTACTCTTCATATAAACACACTAAATAGATAAACACAGAAGATCAACTGCATTACTGACCTTTACTATTTACCACACTGGACTTTTTTTTTATGGTGGGAAAAAATTCATGCATTGACATCCCCCGCCCTTGGGCGGAGCGGGAGATAGTGTCAGACTCTTACTGACTAAAACCACTAACACCCCGTTCCTTCTAGCCTTCATACCGGGGCTCGAGCGCCCTTTCGGATAACCCTGGCCCCAGTAGGCTTCGACCCGGCTGGGTCCCTGCTGTTGCTGGCAACTCCTTGAGGCTCGCGGCAACAGCGCGCGCCGTCGATGACTTGGGCTTGGTCCGGACAGTTACCGGACGGCCGGACAGTGAGCTACCCATTGCTCACTGTCCGCAAGCCCGCGCCTACGTTGGTACCACACTGGACTGGCGGCCGTCAAAGTGTTTTTGTGCCTGTTTGATATTATTATTCGGACTAAGCGTTTCGCCTCGTCGTTTATACCGCGTACGTCGAAGGCGGCGTCGCGTTTGCCTGCTGCAGTCTTCCCGTTCGATTATAATTTGGGTGTCTTAAAGGCTAGGCTGAATAAGCTCTTAATAAGCTAGTGCGCCTCAACATCAAATATTGCATCGCTACTTACCATCAGGTACCGGCACGGATCTTGAGCGCTGGCTTCAAGTTGCGCAGAAGTCAAATATTTGGTCTCTTTAGTGGTACGAAGTGAGACGCGGGAGCAGGGAGTGTCAGTGATTGGCTCGCCGCGCCATCGTGTCATAGATGTCACTCGTGATAAGTTTCCTGCTATTGCTACATGTATCTAACGAAGATGATGATTGGCTCGCGAATGTATGGAATGCGCAAAGTGATCCCCACTCTGACGCCGAGCGCTCAAGATTCGTGCCGGTACCTGTAATGTCCCGCCGCTTATAATATACACATGATCTCATTTTTCATAGGTTTTATACAATGGAGCAGAAATAACATAGAATTCGAACGAAATTCATTCAAAATACAACAGCAGCTATTTTCATTATAACTCAATATTAGTTCTCTGGACGCTCGTGAGTGGCGCTTCACATATGGACAAAAAATTAACTGTCAAACATATGGAACAGCCTGTCCAGTGGTATATACTAGTAGAGGTCAGTGACAACGCACACATAGACACGCTTCACGTACAGTAAATGCATCATTGGTTTATGATTACCGTAAGTACACGTCTATGAATGTGTGTGCGCCTATTTTCGCTTTTTGTATGGAGACAACCTTCTGTAACTAAATATTTGTTCCATGTACTCACAAGGGATGCCCCAAGGACCTCAGTTGGGCCCAAAGTTTAATTAGCTAAGTTTACGGTAAGCTCAAAATGTTGGTGTTTAGAGGATTATGCGGAACTCATTATGCAATATTATAGATTATATGAGCGTTGTTGTTGTGAGGTAGGTGATTAAGACTGACAGAAAAACGGCAGAGATAGTATTAATACATATTCAAATGTAACTGACAGTTCTACAATTTTTTTATTGAATTAAATTACAAAAACACGTCCTGGATCTAGACTGTAGAAATCTTTCACTGTAGAAATATTATAAAAATAATTAATTTTCAAAAGAGTTACCGTGGAGTTTCTTGTCACTTCTTCTTCAAAAGAATCGAACCGTGCACTGGCTCCCACAGGCATAAATAAATTAAAACTCTAATCTGCAGACATATAGAGTGAGAAATATTATAATGATCTTGGTCATTTAGATTAATTTAGAGGGTTTAGGTACCTTCTCATTACAACACATTTTTCTCAGAGTCAGAATCGACACCGAAAAAAATCCTGCTACACATAATTAATTAATTCATACGGGTCTTTTAAATACACACTTATTGTCAAAATTTTTTAGTGTCTGAACATAAAATATTTGACCAAGACTGATTCACGGCAGGGTCGATTCGCTCCTCGCTCTTCAAAACGTCAACTTTAATTTTATAGAATTTCTTCAGCAAAATTTCATCATTGAAAGAGGACGGTTCCAATCTTCGAAGCCGAGCTTTCAAATTGTTTTTTTTTTTTCTCTCTTTTCCACGGAACTCATCGGAAGATTCTCCTCATTTGAAGATTAATAAAATGTAAATTTTCTGACACGCCTGCGTTTCCGAACAATTTTGCCAAAGTGTTTCTTAAAATTTCTTCGAGATTCGAGCCTCAAGGCTGTGAGATGATAAAGCTAATCTTTTCAACAAACTGTATATTTTAAAGTTGATTTTTGTGCCACAGCTTTTGTGGGTTGATCGTGTAATGATACTTGGGTTCGTTCATGGAGAGTATCGGTTTATATAATCAAATCTTCATCTAGTAATTTACGATGTTGTGGATAATGTGTATTCAGATTTATGCATCGTTGAAGAGCTTAGTAAGTCATGAATGTTGGTATGAAAATGGAGACTAAGTTATTATTAGCTAAATGCTAAGGAGTCATTTTATCTACTGGTTTAAAGTTCAAGGTCATTTGGACTTCCATAAAGTGAATTTTGACAATGGCCTTCTTTAATTATATTTTAGAAATGAGAACAAAACTAACTTTAAACTCTTTCTTTCTCTTGTAGACTAGGGGTAAATTAAACTTTAAAAATATTAAAGATCAATATATTTAGACTACGTCTCGACAGCCCTCGCATATAAGTAGATAATAGGGAATAATGGAATGGTTCTTTCTTTAATTCTTTAATTCTTTATTGTACACTATAATAACACAAAATAAGTGGATAACAAAGTTCATGTACATAGGCGAGCTTAACTCAAAGTTGAGTTTTCTTCCAGCAAACCATTGAGCGATAGAGAGAGATGACAATAGAGGGTAGGATCCAGTGTAGGTACAATTTTAAAATAAGACATATTATGAACAAAATAATAATACATAAATAAGTATACCTACATACATAAATACACACATACTTTATATATTATAAATATATTATATATATATATATATATATATATATATATATATATATATATGCTATGTCATTGTGAAAGGAAATACTCTTTAATTTTCCTCTTGAAGACATCTAAAGAAGGGCTGTCACGTAAGGAGTGTGGGAGGGAGTTCCACAGACGCACTGCTGTTACAGAGAAAGAACCATCATAACGGCTAGAAGTGTGAAACGGGGTACGAAGAAGAAGAGAATTGGCAGTGCGACAGGGTTTACCCCTCGGGACGAAGTACTCAAAGCGTTCACGAAGGTATTGTGGAGAATTTGGGTTGTGTAGGATAGTGTAGAGAAGAGATAGAATATGGGTATCACGCCGACGCCGAATCGGCAACCACTTCAATCTGGTCCGAAACTCCGACACATGGTCGTATTTGCGGAGGCCGAAAATGAAGCGGATGCACAAGTTCTGCAGTCGCTCGAGTTTGTTTAGGAGAACCTCCGTTGCATCGAGAAAACAGACATCCGCATAGTCTATTAGCGGTAGAAGAAGAGATTGCGCAAGGGTGACCCTAGTATGAAATGGTAGGAATTTTTGGAGACGTTTAAGGGACTGAAACGAGTAGAAGACCCTCCTGCTAACATCAGCTATATGAACATCCCAAGAAAGGTTAGTATCAATATGGACGCCTAGATTCTTAGCACTTTTCGAGTAGAGTATAGGTACTGAGTCATAAACTACTGGTGGAAGAGACTGGTGATTCAGTAAACTAAGCATATATCTGCCACCAATAATGAGCGCTTGAGATTTACTTGGATTCAGTAAGAGCCCAAAGGACTTAGCCCACTTGTTGATATTTTCAAGGTCATCATTGATGGCAGCTATAGTCTCAACGAGTTCGCCGACTTTAAAATGACGATATAACTGCAAGTCGTCTGCGTAGAGATGATAGTTAGAAGTTAGGACCTTAGTGAGAGCGTTTATAAAAACTGAGAAAAGTAGAGGAGAGAGGACGCCACCCTGAGGTACACCCGCAGCCAAATCACACCATTCAGAGGAATCCTCATCAGATCGAACAGACTGAGAGCGGCCCCGAAGATAAGATTTGAACCACTCAATTACTGGTGCAGAGACATTAAGGGAGGAAAGGATTCCTAAGAGGATGTCAAAATCAACCGAGTTGAAAGCACTACTGAAGTCCAATAAAACCAATACGGTTAGACATTTATTTTCCATAGCTAGTCTTATATCATCGGTTATTTTGATAAGGGTTGTTACAGTGCTATGGCCAGGTCTGAAACCGGATTGGTAGGGACTTAGTAGGCTGTTAGAGGATAGATAACGAGACAGTTGCTTCTGAACAACACTCTCAAGGACTTTGGAGAGGATCGGGAGGATGGATATTGGTCGAAACTGGGATGGTGAAGTAGGATTTGAAACTTTAGGAAGCGGTAGGACGTGAGCCTTCTTCCAAGCAGAAGGAAAGGAATTAGTGAAGAGAGAGAAATTTATAATGTGAGTTATGACAGGAGTTATTTCACTCAGAATAGGTAGGAACATTTGGAGCTGAAGGCCATCGTCGCCTACCGCCTTGGTAGATATGGATTGGATACATTTCTTAATATCTAGCTCAGTAACTGAATGGAAAGAGAAAGAAGTATTATCAGGCAGAGGAAGATTAGCAAGGTCATTAAGAGTTGACGATTTAACATCGTCATCGAGTGTTACTGGTGACATAGAAAAGTGCGCATTAAGTGCATTGAGGTCCATTTTATCAGGAGAACTCTTGTTAGTGGCTTTGCCAATACCAAGAGTCTTCAAAAACTGCCATACTTGCGTTGGATTGGAATTGTCGATTGAGTTGTGAATGTGGCGCCTTTTCGCATCTCTACACAAACGACTGCAGCGATTTCGCATGTTCTTATATAAGTCCCAATTTTCTTCTGTGGGCCGCTTCCTATAAAGACGTTTGGCTTTATCCCGTTTCGCCATCAGGTTTTTTATTGCTGGAGAAAGCCATGGTGCAGGAAGGTGCTTGACTCTTACCTTTTTAAGAGGAGCATGAGTCTCATACAAATCCAACACAGTCCTGCTAAAAACCGACACCATTGTGTCCATATCCTCGCATATATGGTTCTCTGATTTTCGATATTTACAAACCATTTTATGAAGAACGTCTTCATATTTACGTCCTTGGATACATACTCTATAAATAAAACGCTCAATATTTTATTATCTATGTGGACGCAGTCGCTCGCTTGGTGTTTAACAGAATAGCGTGGAATCATGCGCGTTCACGTTTGAGTGTTATAAAGCTTTACACGTCAATATTCCATAACAATAATGTCATTGAATATTGAGAGTTTTTAACCAATGTCAAAAAGTTTCATATTCAGCCGTGTATTTTTTTATGTATGTTCATCGATTTTACAGTCAATTAAGACCCGATTAAAAAAAAATATTCAAAAACCATATACTGCCGAATTAGTTCTATAGAAATATTATCATGATCTAATAATGAACTTCGAAGATATGGAAAGGAACTCCTCATAGGATCACAGCAGAACTGTCGTAACAAGTAATATTTCTTTGTTTATTCGTGTAGTCGATGATTGACTGTAATAAAAGGGGAGGGGGTACATCAAAGTGATCTGACGATGGAACCAAAAGGCAGACACGGGAACTTCGTAATAAAACTTGGCTTATGGGAATCCTCATGAGATGTACATTCTCTGGCTTTACGACTTGTAAGTATCTTACTATGAAACCTGCGCACTCAATAAGATTAGGTGTACATTTTTTTTTTTTGTAAAAAACAGACTTAAAAAAACAAAGGAATGAAAAAGTTTTTTTATTGATACCGACGTGGTTAACGGAAACGTAGTTTACAACAAAAAGTAATTTTCGGTTTTGTCATCAGATCGCACTTAGTCAGTTTTGATGTTAGGCCCCTTGCTCACGGGGAATTTTTGTAGCGATAATATAGCGCGTTTGCATTGATACAGTCGCAATGCAGTATCGCGTTGGCATTTTTTCCATACCACTTGCAAATGTGACTATGGCGGTCTGGTACCGATGCCGAGCTTCGCTACAAGAAGTCGTGGAGGGGCCTTAAACTTTGCGTTTACGCGTAAAAGTACGACCAAAAATTCGCACGAGGGCTGACGTATTCAGTTTCATCATTGCTGCAATTTTCCCTCGAATGACCCAGTTTCTGAAATCAAAAGTGTATCGTTTAAAAGATAAAAGGGTTCGAAAGCACTGGACTCATCGCTCCACACATTACCAATATTGACATAAAACACACGTGAAACAAGAGAAAAACTCTGAATAAAAGATGATGAGAATGTAAAAGACCAATTTCCCTTACCTTCATCAAATATAAGGTAGTACACGTACAAAGTTTTTAGAGAACAACCAAAGTTAAATTTGGATTACGATTTTGGCCGAAAAAAAAAACGGTTTCGGCCTAAGTGTTGTTTTCGGCTAGAAAAAATGGCTCAAATTTTAGATCTGTTGAAACTAGCATAGGAGGTGTAGTTTTCTAGTGGCTTCGACCATCACACTTTGTTTTTTTTTAAGTGAGAAATCATCTTATCAAGATGGGTGTAGAGAGATGGTGTGTCAGACTTTTACTGACTAAAACCCACCTTTCATTAGCCTTTAGCGTTCTTCGAAAAATCCCACATTCAACATTTCAATCAACCTGCGGATAAAACCCAGGCATGGACTCAAATTCCAAAAATTAACCAACCCTTTGTTAAGTTCTCGTTGTTTATACCGCGTATATCGAAGAATTGGACCAATTTACCTGCAGTATTTTTCCCGTCCAATTATAATTTAGGTGTCTTCAAGACTAGAGTGAATAGGCTCATAATAAACTAGTACAATGTACCATCATCAATCGCATCACTGCTTACCATCAAGTGAGATAGCAGTCAAGCACTAGTTTAGACCAATTAACAAAAAAAAAGTTCTAAACTCATATCACATTATTATGCTATAAAAACAAAAGATTTCAGAGCCATTACGATTTGAAATTAAATAAGTAATGAAAAAAAAAAACACGAGCCGAAAATTCGGCTTCAGCTTTGGTTTCGGCTAAAAATCATGCTTCACACCACTCTATCAGAAACATAGCGAGCTGAAACCTTTTAAAACGAAAGTGACCCCGAGGACGGCCCAATGAGGAAATTAAAGATATCAACGTATAGAATTGCTCAGGAAATGGGCGAGAGACGAGACGAAATATTGGCAACTCATTCGTTTGGTTGCCGCCGAGTGCTGTTATGTGTATTTCAAATATATATTGTTACTAGCTTCTACCAGCTGTTCTGCCCGCGTGATCGTATAAAATTATACCAAATTATTCACGAGATAAAAATGATTTATTCCATTTTAATACCACTAATCTAATACCACTGGTATTTGTTTGAACGCAATTTTATTACCTATTCTGAACGGAGACCACTCTTTAAATAATTTAATTTAATATAGGAGTGACTTGAATTTAGTACAGTCAGCTCAAATATTCTTAATATTTTTATACGATCATAATATATAAAAATTTTCACTAACTAATCACTTTTTATAAATATGTCTGAGGAAGCTATAATCAACCCTCAACATCTTGGGGAAAAACAGAAAGCTTGACTTGCATAAAAAAAATGGTGGCTTGTTGTTATTTAGAGCACGTTTGTAGTACACAATTTATTATTAAACTAGACATTTGTTAAATAAATACCTACTTTTTTTAGATTTAACTGAATTTTATTTCAATTAAAGATCCTATACAAAGCATTTTGGCTGACTTTACTTTAGATCTTTGAATTTCTTTTAGTGTTAGTTGGAGCAATGGTATCCATTCGGAATAAACACTTAACACAAGCTCCAACAAATACCAGTGGTATTAGATGAGTGGTAAATCATAAAAATATCTTAAGTGCTATTCCAGATTCTGATTCTGATTCCAGACTATGATCTACCCATGTACCAAGTTCCATCAATGCCTTTCAGCACATACACAAATACCAGAACAAGGCAACCTAAAGAAACATCAGCCAAATACACGGACATACATGATTTTAAAATAGTTAAATAATCCACCTCTGTTTCAGAACAAGGCCACCTAAAGAAGAATCAGTCGAGTACACGGGCAACTGTGCTTGCTTTCTACAAGCCAATGTCAATACCATATATGTAGAACAGTTTGGCAACAAACAAAGACGTACTTGAATATGAAGCTATCGATACGGTGAAACGGATAACTAGAATGCCGAGTCTAGTTTCAAAGTCAAAGTCAAAGTTTTTTTTTTTCACTTAGGCCTACATGGGCACTTATAAAACATCAGAAGCTAGTGCACAGTTTGAAATTGGTTGTTTCCTATGGAGAAGACCTGGCAAGAAACTCCATGGTTACTCTTTAAAAAAAATGATTGTTCTTACAATATTTCCATATTACAGTATTAATAGGTATTATTTAAGAACAATGTACCTAAACCGGTCTATATTATAGGTACTCAAAAGCACAATAAAAATAATCATTTAAAAAAAGTGCGTCAAAATATAAAGTAATCTAAGAATTCGTAGAGTCTACGGTGTTCTTCCATTTACATTATAAAAAGAGGCTATTTAAAAAAAAGCTAGAAAAATATAAATAATTACAACTGTCAATAAATGAGACGTTAACAATAAAAAAGAAAAACTAACGAATTTGAGGTTGGAGTCAGATTATATAAAAAAATATTGCAAAAGCAATGTGTTAGAAAAAAAAAATGTTCCAAGTTTCCTTTTGGATACGCGTATGAAGCGGTTAAACCTGGTTCACTAAATCTGTCAACACTTCTTTAGTTAACCACCAACATTTCGTATTCTATATGACGGTAAGCATATGTGGGTGTCGTGAAATGAAGCGGACACTCTAGCCGTTTTATAATTAGCCGTTTTAGGCTAGGTATAAAACGGCTAGAGTGTCCGCTGTACTCGCGGATTCTCCTCAAATTCGTAGCCAAACGGAACGCCACACTCTATCAAAGCGCGCCAACTCTAGTTCTTCTAGTTGCCACTAGATAGCGTGCCTTGTTTTGTTGTCAACAAATCAACTGCCAGATACGACATAAATAGTTTCACAAATAATTCATTCCGCAATTGTTTTATATGTGATATTTGATATTTGTGGTGATTTCTTTGTAAATGGAATCGTTTGTAAAACTTCTTATTGTGGGTATAATAATAATATGACTATTCAGGTTTTTGCCAATCGTTGCTTGTCAAATAAAAAATAGTAAACTATTTTTTGATGAACTGACATGGTAGTTTTAAACTTACTTGTAGGTAATATCAACACTATAGCGTTCATTCTCGTCGTTCGGCCGTCTGGTAATCGTCCAGACTTTGCTCGAGTCGTCAACGGCGCATAGTGTTCCACGCGCACCTCATAAAGATGTCAGCAAAACCGTAGGGGCCTAGCAGGGTTGAAGCCTACTGGGACCATGGGTACCCACGCTTCTGATATGTAAAACTCAGGGTCCTAGAACGCAAGGCAAAGAAGAAACATATTAATGGGTTAAGTCAGTAAAAGTCTGATACAGTCTTGCTCCGCCCTAGGGTGGGAGAAGTCATTGGATGATTTCCCATCCAAAAGAAAAGAGCGTTCGCTTCCGTTGCTTATTACATAAGCCTTGTGTAATACCAATGAAAAAATAATACCAAAGAAATATTCCAAAACAATTTCGAACACACTCGTAATATTTACGGGTCTAAAACTTAACGCACTTAAAAAGCACATTTTACAATTACGCGTCTGAACTAGAGAGATGCCGTTGCCGCCAATATTGCCGAGAAGTGGGAATTTTGGTGGCAATATTGCCCGAAGTATGAATTTTAGTGGCAATATTGCTCGAAGTATGAATTTTGGTGGCAATATTGTCCGAAGTATGAGTTTTGGTTGCAATATTGCCAGCAAAATTCCCCCTTCGGGCAATATTGCCGGCAACAGCACATCTCTAGTCTGAACGCACCTTAACGCTTTTACGGGAAGTTGTTCCAGCTTTATTCCAATTAACTAGTATTATAACAACATTCAGCTCGCTACGAAGCGACCAAATTACTACGAATTTGAGACTAAAATTACGGAATACCTATGAAAATTTCACTGGACAAACTTTACTTTGTTGTAACTCCAAGCTTTTTGACCTTTCAAAGACTCTTTTGGTTGAGCTAAATTAGGCTTCAGTCGACATTCAAATACTGTAAGAAGAAAGTTTAAAGTTGATTTTCTTTTGGTTGTTATTAAACGATTCGTTGGATTACCGGTCTGTAATTGTTTCATTAGGCAAAGACTTTTTCTCTTAAACAGAAAATTTGATTTTATTTTTACTGATTTAATGCTCTTTGAGAAATGAAATTGCCTTCACGTATCGATACAAAATGTACCACGCACTATAAGTCGATGCCTTCACGAATATCATTTAATATAATTTACATTTACACTTTTAATATAAAAAGAGACAAAGTTTGTTTTTTTGTTTGTGGAAGGTAATCTCTTAAATTACTGGTCCGATTGCTAAAATATTTGAACTGATAGAAGGAATACAATAGAATAAACTTTATTGTACACCAAAATAGTCACAATTTCACAGAAACTTAAATCTATGGGCACAATGGCGATCTTATCGCTGACAGCGATATCTACAAGTCAACCTTGGATGCACCATAAGAACTTAAACTAAAAAAGGAGCAAAAGTTTTATCATATTCACATTTCGACTGTCCCTAGGTAAACTCTCGAATCTGAAAATTATTAAAGCTTTACATGCTTCCAAACTCTGGGCTACACAAAAGTCATTCTTAAGGGCCAAGCGCCCGAAAAGTGCCATAAAATAGTGATTTTCTGAGGCCTACTCCTCCGTAACGGCTAGGTCAATTGGTTTGATAAAAATATATGTTTATTATAAATTCATGAACAATAATATCAACATTTGATTTTTTCGTGCAATTAATACTTTTGTCAAAAAAAAATATTTAGCAATTTCGCAACTTTTCGCAACTTTTCCCTACTCCTTCGAAACGGCTTGGACCTTTAGAAACATTTTTACACATAAAAATTGGTGGTTAAATATTCTTCAAAGTGAACATTGCATATGTAAATCAATCAATATCTCGCAGAGAAAATGGGGTTAACCGCGGGGGCGCTTTCCGGGCACTGCTGGCCGCAAATAAATGCACAGATTTGCGTACTGCCGCCTAGGCAAGTGCGAGAGTTGCGTTCACATAATTTCGGCCAGATGGTTCAAGGAACTATACGCCTTAAGGGCCGAACCACACAGCTCGACTAATCGGTAGACTGTACGAGCGGGGTGGCGTCACTGATCGTGTACCCGTCGATGCGATTACGGTGCGACGCCGCAACGCATCGTATGGCCCGACTAATAGAATAACCCAAGAACACTTTTGTCCAACACGATATTCAAACCCAGGATCCGACACTTAAAATCCACGCTTACAACCACGAGACCAACACGGCAGTCTTTACGATAATTGTAATGATAAAATAGTGTTAAATATAAGTAATTCTATCAGTAAAATTGCTTCGAAAAAACCTAAAAAGAAACATTAAAGCGAGAAAATGAATCAAACTCTGATCCAATTTCCGAAAACGACATGAGCTAAGATTTATCAGATACGCTTTTAACATTTTCAGAGTAATATTAAGATTTCGATATTGACATCATATGACGCCCTTATCGGCTCATATCCTGTAAAGATCAGGGTTCTATATAACTTTGAGAAAATTTAGGGGCTGGGACTTGATTGGTCTTGTCAATGAGAAAGCTAGCGGCAGCTCGGGAGGGGAAATATACCGATTTTATGAGAAGATTGCAAATATGAAAGAATGATTTGAGTCTGGGGTGGCTGTTTTGAAAGATAATTCAAGTTGAATTTACTTTGAAACTAAACAGTTTTTTTTTTATGGTAGGAAAAAATCATCCAATGACAACCCCCGCTCTTGGACAGAGTGGGAGATAGTGTCAGACTCTTACTGACTAAAAGACCCACCCCGTTTCTTCTAGCCTTTCGTTCCGAGACCTAGCTTCCCTTTCGGATATCCCTGGCCCCAGTAGGTTTCGACGGCTGGGCCCCTGCTGTTGCTTGAACTGATCGTAGTAGATTACAATCTAAAATATGTTTTAGAAAAAAAAAAACACATTTCACATTATTACCAGTTCTGATTTCAAAGATCTACAAAATGCCAAACTTGCTTGCTGTGAGAAGCATGAATAATTTCGAAACATTAAATACCAAGCATCCAAGTATCTATAGCTCAGCTCTCTCATATTCTGCTGATCTGCAAACACATAGAATAATATTATCTGCTTACATTCCAACAAAGTAGTGAATCAGCTGATGCCTTCAATGGATATGTGACCTTCGTGGTCGTCACAATACCGAGACTCGAGCTTTCTTTCGAAACTAACCCTAGCCCCAGTAGGCTTCGACCCAGCTGGGTCCCTGCAGAAACTAAATAGAATAAGACAGGAATAGGCTACGTGTTAATATTGTGGCAATACCATGACGTCTTAAAATGATCATGAATTATGTGTGAGAAAGAGACAGAGTTATACGGCATGTATAGTTCTGTTTCTCTCTCTCTAAAGATATGTCATCTAATTACGTCTCACGCTCTAGGTTAGAGCGACGTGTTAGACATTTACTGACTAAACCCACACCGGTGTTCCTTCAGTTGCGTACCTTATACGAGACATTCATGTTACTAACCAGATTTATCCAGATTAAACTTAGTAACTAACTTAGTAACAAGAATATCGCATGTAACCTAACCTCTAACTTCGCAAACTGATACTGTTTCAGTTTTCTATGGAAAATCACTGTATTATTTTCAATATTATAATACTATATGTTTCTCCCGAAGGCCGAAGAGTCGCTAAATTTAAGTTATAGTCAATAAGGTACGAGTATATTGCTCACAGAACGGATAATTAATGGGACTGAAAGGTTCTGAAGTAGCGACTAGACGCAGGATTGCAGGATGAATTGACGAGCAGCCCCCTAGCCTAGTTACTGTCGTTTTCATTCTATTCTCTTGTATCAAACGCCTTGAGTTGGCCACGTCTCCGAAATTATTGTTCTAACCACGTGACTGAGCGTTGAGATGACGTCAGAACAATAGAATCGGAGGCATGGCCAACTCGAAGCGTTCGACACTAGAGAATAGAATAAAACCGATTGTAACTTAGCTAGAGAGCTTGGGGTTGCGGAAATCTGATGGATGCGACAGACCAGTCATTGTGGTGTTACTTGGGGAGGTTTATATCCAAAAGTGGTCATTTATAGGTTGAAATGATGATGATGACTTTATATTTTGTGGAACAAGTTTGTAAGTGCCGAAATCGTTTGTCTTTGTTAAGTCACGTGAAAAGGAAAATGAGTAAACATGTGAATGGGTGGAGTGGAAGAGGGAGGCTAAAAAAACGATGGATGGATTGGGTGAAGAGAGGGATACCTAAAAAAAGTTGGAAGGATTGTATCAGGAGTGATATGTCAAAAGAAAACAAAAGATTACATAAAATGTATAAGAACTTTAGTAGATATTTTAGCGGCATGGCTCGCATGACAAAAAAAAAATATTCCAAAGAACAAAATTCTCAGGATAAAAATATTAACGCCTACGAAGACCGGGACGAAAAAAACGTTGGGTCAAAAGATTTGGCTGCCAGTCAGCATACACTACTGTGGCATTCCAAAGGCGCTGGAATGCCACAGTAGTGTGTACTGACTGGCCACGCCATGGCGCGTCACGTATACGAAGTATGCTATGACTTCTGCTGCCCGATACATAACATTTCAGTCATAAGTAGCGATTGATAGAATGCTGACGGGTCGACATCCTTTGACATGCCTCCTGTAGCGTTCATGGTTTCTTGCTGCTGGTAACCAAGACAATTCTTTAAATTCAGTATACAGTATGATATCCTTTTTGATGCTAAGGGATCATTTTAATATACGAATTTATGTGGTCTTTCTATTTCGAATATGTTTGAACGTCCATTAGTAAAAATGTAGTCCAATGCCGTCCCGGTCTGCGTAGGCTTTTATGATGTCCTAATCCCTGATATGGTCTAATCGTGTGTCAAGTTTTATCCAAATCCGTAAAAGGGTACCAAACAAACTTTATTTGCACACCGGCTTTTGCTTGTGGCTTCATTGTACTGTCACTATGTCTATGTATTTTAGGACGTGGTCTTCCCATGTGCAAAATTTCACCCAATTCCGTTAAGTCCTTTCAGCGTAAAAGAGCAACGAAGATACACATACATACATAATGTGCAACTATGCAAACTTTCGTCTTTATAATATCAGTTCAGTGAGTAGCTACTGGTAGTCTAATGGTAACGGCCTTGACTTACGAGTTGTAGGTTGCGGGTTCAAACCCAGTCAGGCGCATTACTTTGTGTTTACATTACGTTTTATGAGCAATGGTGATGTTACTGCTCCCAAAGCGGTGAAGGAAAAGTTCGTGAGGAAACCGGCATGTACCAAAAGGTCGAAGACATATATCATGTACATATACCAACACGCACTAGTAGATTATGACCCATTTCCTCTTCTAGAGAGAAGGCCTGAGTCCCAGCAGTGGGAACACAACAGTATAAGGCTAATTATGCTACGCTATGATTAAGTTACGATTCAACATTCTGATAGCAGTATTTCAACAATGCAAAAATGTTTGCAATATTTAAACCAACATATTTTATCGGCAGACTTGACCCTGTACTTGGAACCTTGCCACGAAGGATCAGCTGATTCACTACTTTGTTGAAACGTAAGCAGATAATATTATTCTATGTGTTTGCAGATCAGCAGAATGTGAGAGAGCTGAGCTGTAGATACTTGGATGCTTCGTATTTAATGTTTCGAAATTATTCATGCTTCTCACAGCAAGTAAGTTTGGCATTTTGTAGATCTTTGAAATCAGAACTGGTAATAATGCGAAATGTGTTTCTTCTTTCTAAAACACATATAAGATTATAATCTACTACGATTAGTTCAAGCAACAGCAGGGGCCCAGCCGTCGAAACCTACTGGGGCCAGGGATATCCGAAAGGGAAGCTAGGTCTCGGAACGAAATGCTAGAAGGAACGGGGTGGGTTTTTTAGTTAGTAAGAGTCTGATACTATCTCCCGCTTCGCCCAATTTACAAAGACCCACTCCTGTTCCTTCTTTGCCATTGTTCCAGGGGCCGGGATCTCTTTCGCTTTCGCATCACCTATGGCCCCAGTAGGCTTTGACCTGGCTGGGCCCCTACGTATTGCTGACAACTCCTTGAGGCGCGCGTGGAACAATACGCGCTGTCGACGTTTTGGGCCCGGTCTGAACGCTTACCAAACGGTCGGACGGCGAGCTATCCATTGCTCGCCGTCCGCGAGCCCACGCTTACGGTGGCCGAAAATCAGGATCGGAATCCCGGCGATGCCAGTATTCTAAGAAATACCTACATTGCTATGAAACAAATGAGGAGAGACAGTTAAGGGAAAGTACGCGTAGGAAAGATTTTAAAAATAAAATAATACCTCAACTTAATATTGTTCAACATAGTCCTCAATATAAAGCAGTGCGAATTTTTAACTGGTTGCCCTTGGACTTGAAGTATAATTTACACGAGCTCGTTTAAATCAAAGCTCAAAGCTTTCCTTTTGGAGAAATGTCTTTAAAATATTTGTGATAATAATTAATGTGAGACTGAGTAGTGTTTCGGTAGTAATAATGTAAGTAATTGTAGTGAATTAAATTTTATTTTATTTTGTTATTTTTTATAATTAATTGTATTTATAATTGTAATTAATGTAGTTTTAACTAATTTCAAACATAATACAAATTGTTCTTGAATAAATGAATTGAATTGATGGCGGGGGCGTGCGGACCGTTGCCTCACGCATGCGGCCTCCTCCTTTGCTCGTATTACTGCTTCGCAGAAGGAAGCGACCGCCTGCCAGTCCTTCTCGCTGCGAAACATGGCCTGTACCAAGCCCATGATTTCATACCTGCAAGAAATATCTGTAATTCAAGAAACAATCGAGCTAAGAATCATTCAAAAAATTTTGTGAATAAGAAAATTTTAAAAACACTATTTAAATTTTCGTTTTCAAACTGACAGACTTCTTATACATCTAGTCTACCTTCGTAACTATATTTAAAAAGCTTAAATGCTGTTTAGGACCTCGCTTCTCGCTCTCAAACCGACAGAAGCCTAAGTACGTCATGACGAGCCATCAGCTCCAAGATATCTTAATAAATTAACATTCAAAGCGTTGTTTGCTAAATGACGGCCCGACCTTCGCGTAAATTATTAACAGCATTACAGGGTTAACGCGACTTCTCAAAACTCTGTGACATGGAGGATGGAGTGAGTGTACTCCATTCAAAGTTACAATTTTAGATTTTTATATTTGAATTGTTGTATATTAAAAGGTATAATCTTATAATATATATTGGTGATATAAGTAATTTGGTGATACCTTTTGAAACACAATACCATAATTATGGTTTCTATGCGTGATGCGTGACTAGTACGAGGTTGAGAATATTTATCCTCTTCGTAACAACTCGCTAGAGTGATCTCACGTGGAATGTGCTTGGTTGGAAATCGGTGATCTGTTTAAAAAAAAACACCAATTTACTTTCCTTATATATATTTCCTTACCCTATACAGTACCGGTACGAAATGAAACAAAATCAATGTATCTAGACTTCTCAACTTGTTGAGTAACAGTATTTTACATGGAGCGTCTACCTAATTGTCATCCACAACTGATAAGATAAAATTATACCAGCCTTGCTAAGAGGTAACTCTCTAGACGACTGGTTTTAGTTTGTTTTTTGCTTTGCAAATGACAGCCGGGATCAACAGTTAAACATACTTTTCGAGACATAGGGAAGTTTTGGTAGGTATATAATTGACGGTCGTCTATCCCCGGACCGACCTCAGCAATCTTGACATAAGCTTGAAGTTTGATTTGATATGAAATGAATACAGGTAGAAAAATTGTAGTGTTAATATCACACTTTTTCGTGCGGCCACTAAATCTTGTTCTTTTCCTAAAATTCTACTAGGGCAACATCACATTATTACAACCTACGGAAAAGGGGCATTTTTTGCCACAGCCGCTTTGTCCTTTTCTATGACGTAGTTAATTTTGTGAAAGTACTCAGTTCATTCTCTATATTTTTATGTCAAAACTTGGACCGGCCATAGAGAATTATAATGAGGGGGTTTTGGGTTGAGTCCGTATTAACGAAATGGTATCATTTGAGTGCCAGCCTTTTTGTTGACACCTGAAATGTAAATTTAAAAGTGGAACTTGGTTTTATGTCGGTGTGAAAGTCAAGGTTAGGTAAGGTACTTAGTGGCAAACGAATCGGTTCTTTTTTGAGCTGGGAAATCATGAAAATTGACTTCTCCCACTTTGGGGTGGAGCAAGAGGGCATGTCAAACTGATGTGTGCTAAAACTGAACTTGGTCTTTCAGTTGCCTTTGGTGCTCTAGGTCCACGGTAACTCTTTCAAAAAATCCCGTGGCCCTAACAGGCATCGGCCCTGCTAGAAGCCCTCTACGGTTGTGCTGACATTTCTTTGAGGCGCGCGTGGAACACTAGGCGCCGTCGATGACTCTAGTTCGGTTCTTACCGAACGGCCGGATGGTAAGATAAGATAAGATAAGATATTTATTTGCTAAAACATGTGTACACATACAAGAATAATTCAAAAAACGTGCATGCAGGATGACAAAAAAAAGAAACGGTCCAGACATGTTGAGCTACCCATTGCTTATCGTCCGCAAGCGCGTGAAACCACCCTACTCTACCCTACTCTACCCTACTCTACCCTACTCTACCCTACTCTACCCTACTCTACCCTACTCTACCCTACTCTACCCTACTCTACCCTACTCTACCCTACTCTACCCTACTCTACCCTACTCTACACTACTCTAACCTACTCTACCCTACTCTATCCTACTCTACCCTACTGTACCCTACTCTACCCTACTTCATTTGTTACAAAAAATGTGACAAATGAAGAACCACTCGACCGATTTTGTGCAAACTTCACATAAACTTTCTGCTAAATAACCCAAATATTTGGTTTGGATAGGTGAGCCCGTTCTTGAGTTATAAAATTACAAAAGTAGCAGATATTTTTACATATATATATGTGTTATCAGAGACTAAGTGTCACCACACATGGGCCACAAACACCGCCACGAGAAGCTAGAAGCGGCCACAAACTACTTGTAGCCGAACGCTGCTAATTTTTTAAGTAACAGTATCATAATGAACTCTGACGGTTTTGTACGGCGTTTAGTGGCCAGTTCGAGCCTTAAAAAGTGAGCAGCGGCAATTTGTAGCGTGTGGCGGCCATCGGCGTCTTCAGTGTGCGGCAAATCAATGTCAAATGTATGAAATCTACAGGAAATACGCCGGTGCCGGCGTTTTGTAATTGTAGCCTTTGGCCCGTTTGCGGCGACCCTTGTTTCTGAACACACCAAAAATCAAACCACAACATGAAATATTATTTACCAATTTACCCGACTTTTATAATTACACTAAGGGCCAACGCTGAGTTAAGCGGTCGCCCATGCGGGCACCCGCCGCGTGACCGCGCGCGTGTTTTGTCTGCGGCGGTCCACATAACGGAAACCGGATTATTACCTACGCAAAGGAAGAAAGAAAACTATTTTATTTGGCACACTCGTAGATACACACAATGTAATAACAACATGTAGACACTAATAAAATATTATAATTTAAAAAAAAAGACAACTAGCAGTGTGTGTCTCAAGGCGGCGCCAAATAGGCAGTCAAACTGTCGCTAGTTCAACTTTAACGGTTTCAATGTAGTTTAAAGGCTGCCCGCGACGGAACACTTTTGTATGGGACCGCGCAAGCGCTTAGCGCAGCGTCAGCCCTAAAACAGAAATACCTTTCTGCATTTAAAAAAAAAATATTTTTAATACATTGACGTTTCAAAATTTTAATTAATGATCTAAAGTCAGATGGAGACGCATCAGTTAGATGTCCAAAGTTTATAACAGTCATAGTATACATATTTATTTAGATTAATTAAAAACAATTTGTAAGTTTTTAATTTTCTTATCAACTTTTTTTCAGTCTTCATTTCAATAATGGTTTATCAATACGCCCGAAAGCTTTATAGAGAGATCTAAAAAAATCCAGACAGACGATAGGTCTTTACCAAAATTATGTTACGACCTACAATTTTTTGTTATAGAAGAAAAAAGCTAATGGAGCGTGCCAAAGGCGTTTGCTGCAAAATTTTGAAGGCACGAAGTACCAAATCATTATTTATAAGAAACACATTAAGGCACTTAAACGTAATTGGAACTAAGTTCAGAAGGCTAACTTTTTACATTTTGTTTTTACATATAAAATTAAAAGGTTGAAGTTGGAACTTAGCAACTTGACTAGAAATTGCACAGAATAGAGTTGATTGGAAGGAGAAGGGAGAGGCCCAGAGGCCCATCAGTGTGACATTGTGTCACACTGATGGGCCTCTGGGCCTCTAGAGTAGATAGTAAAAAATTTGCCCCACATTAGTAATTACTCCTGTATTGTAGGTGTGTTCACGAACATATAAACTCACATACAGTCGTAACCGGAACTAATATATCTATTAGCCATATTATGTTTCGTGAGGGAATCGACCTACCACACGCATCGCAGCAGCCAGTCGCTCTAGCACTGCGCCAAACGTGGCGGTTAAAATTAAAAAAATATATATTTATGAGTGATTCTAAAAGCACTTTGTCGATTCTACTAATCATGAGCCTTACTAAACCCTACTGGCAACTTACGATTGAAGATCGAAGTTTGGCCATGGTCCGAGGCGAAAACATGACTGGGGACTGGACTAACGAAGGAAATGATTGCAACACCCAGCCACTGCTGCAGGAGACGCCTTTGGCGTTCAGAATTATAGGTCAATTCCCGGCTACCGTAGACGCGGGATTATGGAAGAAGAGTTATGGGAAGATTGGGTAGCTCGTCATCTGACCGCTCAATAAAGATCAAACCTCAGTTAGTCGACAGCGCGTAGTATTTCACGCGCGCCTCAAAGAGATTTCAGCAAAACTGAAGGATCCCAGTAGAGCAGCTTGCTAAGACCGCAGGAACTTTCGAACGTGTAACCGTAGCTCTAAAACCTAAAGAGTTAATGAAGGAACGAAGAACAGATGGTCGATGGGGACAAAAGGTTCTGGAGTGGCGACCACGTACCAGAAGACGCAGCGTTGGACGGCCTCCAACAAGGTGGACCGATGACCTGGTCAGGGTCACGGGAATCCGATGGATGCGTGATGCACAGGACCGGTCGTTGTGGCGACGCTTGGGGGAGCCCTATGTCCAACAGTGGACGTCTTTCGGCTAATATGATGATGATGAAATGAAGGAACATAAATGTAGGCTGGTGGCCCAAAAGGTGGTAAAAGTATGACACGCTCTTTTGCTTCTCTCTAGAGCAGTAGAAGTAATAATATCACATCTAACAGAAAAACACTCTTCACGCTTACTATCCATGGACGCGTATTCATCATTTTACGCTTCAGGTTGACAGAGCCTGCGTGTTCACAGAGTTCCATAGTTTTGTATGTAAACTGTGAGCAGGCGTATTACTAAGTTCATAGTGACAAACACGCGTCTATGAAGCTACGCGCCCGTGGACAATAGGCCTTATGGTATCTCTTTTGGCTAAATAAAAATTATTGGTACTTCTGATACATCTGTGTAACATCACCTTTCCTGAAAATTTGTTAACAAAGAAAGTTTTTCGTTCGTATTGAGATTTATTCTTTCACCTCACAATGAACCTGAGATTTTTGTGTTTCGTAACCTTGTTAGCAAACAATGGCTGACATGAAATGCTTGATATTCCAGTTCAGCGCCCTGTGGACGCAAGTACTAATTCAGAATCCAGTTTCCTTTTTTCAGAGTCCAAATTCATACTCCAGTCTGCTACTTCCCGGCTGACGCAGGTCTTCACTGCATATATAGGTGGTTTCGGGAAGATCTCGTTTCCGATCCGGCGGGAAGAAACCACTGGGTGTCGTTATTGTAGAAATGACCAACAGCATACAGTGAAGCATATTATGATGGAAGTCTGCCAAGCTTAGACAGAGCACCGCCATGTCCTCGTTGAAGTGATTAGCAGACGCGATCTCTCGTGTCAGGCCCTAGTTCAGGGCCATGGTACTGAAGTGACATTTATATTGTAACATAGGATGAACAAAATCGTGTTAAGCGGTGATAGAGTTCTCCGCGCGATTAGCAGCATTATACTGCAGCTCAAAATTAACAAAGTTGAAGGATCTTCCTTTTTCAGTGAAAGTTAGTGATAAATGATAAATCATGCTGCGAATAGGTAGTAGGTATTTTGAATACATAATTTTGACTTTTTTTTTTTTTTTCGATGGGAAAAATCATCTTATGACAACCCCCGCTCTTGGGCGGAGCGGGAGATAGTGTCAGACTCTTACTGACTAAAAAACCCATCCCGTTCCTTCTAGCCTTCGTACCGGGGCTCGAGCGCCCTTTCGGATAACCCTGGCCCCAGTAGGCTTCGACCCGGCTGGGCCCCTGCTGTTGCTGACAACTCCTTGAGGAGCGCGGGAACAGCGCGCGCCGTCGACGACTTGGCCTTGGTCCGGACAGTTACCGGACGGCCGGACAGCGAGCTACCCATTGCTCACTGTCCGCAAGTCCGCGCCTACGGTGGCTGGAAATCGGGATCGGAATCCCGGCGGCGGCGGCGAGAGCGCCGTTGTCTGATGCGGTCGGCCTCCTCCTTAGCGAGCATTACTGCTTCGCAGAAGTCGGCGACCGCCTGCCACTCCTCCTCGCTTCGGACCATGGCCTCGACCAGGGCCCGGCGCGAGAGGTCTCTGCCGCCGATCACCCCCACGAGGGCACGGCGATGCTCCGCCCAAGCAGGGCACACCGCGATTGTGTGCTCCACCGTGTCCTCCGGGCGTTCCGCACAGTGGCGACACCCGGGCGTCACTTCCGCTTTAATTCGGAACAGGAACCTCCCGAACTTGCCATTTCCGGTGAGGACCTGTGTCATGCGGAAGGTAAGGACGCCGTGAGGTCTTTCCAGCCACGCCTCAAAGAGGGGACTTATCGCCATAATTGTGGCGTGCCCATGACGGGGTTTGCGATAGTCGCTGACGCCATTCCACCATGAGATCCCGCCGAAGCTCTGTCCGCCATGCCGCGACCTGTCGCGGCAGAGGACTTTCACCCCGGCGTTGCATCTCCACGCGCATGTCGTGCATGTGTGCAAGGACTGTTGCCTCCAGATCCCACGGTGGTAGGCCAGCCAGAAGGCTCGCCGCTTCGCGGGAAATCGTGCGGTATCCCCGCACCATCCGAATTGCCATGACCCTCTGGCAGGCGTTCAGTATGGCCGCCGGTTGCTTTTTCAGCGACGGCGCCCACACCGGCGCCCCGTAGAGGGCCATGGACCGAACGATCCCCGCGTAGAGCCTCCGGCAGGAGGCGTCTGGACCCCCAAGGTTGGGCAGGAGCGAAATTCCACCGGCTGTCGAGGACGAGTCCCAGGTACTTCATCGTCGACCCGACACCGATGTGAACTCCTTCTACCGACATAATTTTGACTTTATAGTTCCTTTATGGTGACATAGATGTGGCTACATTACGGAGAAAGGAATTTTCTGGAAGACTTCAAGATGGCGGAAAGCGTTAGAAGGAGACAACTGTTTAATCGGAGTGAAAATGTTGATAATAATACATTATAAAATTACCATGTATATTTGTATATATACACCATACAAGACAATCATCACACTGCGGCCAACTTAGGAGATGCTCAGTAGGCGCATACGGTGAAGTTCATGTCTACGTTTCAGAGCTACAATGAATCCTTCGAACAATCACGTCACCTTTGCAGGCTACTGTCATATTTTATATTCGCTATAAAGTTTCCACCGCTGTCTTAAGGCGCCCAAACTTAACGAAGCTGGCATGAAAACATAAAAAAATCATAGCTACACGGAGTGCCCTTGACAACAACCATTACAACAAGAAAAGCAATCCTGAAAGTCATCTTGTAATCCATGAAAAGTTAACTTAGCCTAAGAAAATTACTTGGAAGTTGAGACTATGTAAGTTTTAATTTATTCACACACCAATTTGACTAGTAAAGTGGGAAGCTTCAGGTATAAAGATGATGTCTTTGAGTGCACTAAATACGTGTGGAGTTGGATACAAGTTGAGTATTCTCCTGAGGTGTGTACGATGGTTTTAATTAATTTTAAGCTGTGTTTGAGAGAGTTTTGAACAGGGTAGTACTTCAATGGGTAGAAATCTTGTACGTAGATTAGATTTTATTCCTTTGATACATTCTATAGCGCCAATAAAGCCGAAAAGTTAAGCAGAGGTCTCGCATTTCGCCAGTTATATCACATTTCACAAGTCCCAGTCCGGTTCGGACCGTAGCAGATAAATTTCGAGTTGAAGAAAAACAAAGAATGTAGGATTTATCTGCGCCGTTGTCGAAAAAATGATAGACTGCTTGAAGATACTCGACGTTTGTTAGTGTGATTACAGTGATTGGCTCTCCGCGACATCGTGTCATAGACGTCACTCATGATTCGTTCCCTGCGTTGCTGCATGTATCTAACAACGAAGACGATTGGCTCGTCAATGTATGGAATGCGCAAAGCGATCCCCACTCTGACGCTGAGCGCTCAAGATCCGTTCTGGTAATTGTACATGGATGTAAACCTTGCGCCAACACGTTTGAAGGTAGGAAAAACGCGCCTTCCAACCAAGGGTATTGAAGTTATGGATTACAACTGCTGCTTACACAGATTGAAACTTGCAAGGTCACCTTGGTTGGAACGCTTGTTTGCAACCATCTGGTTACCCCTTTGTCACGTTGGCATAGCGCCATCTAGTACTGAGTAGCTTGAGTAACAGTGCGGGTAGTTGTAAATACACAATGTCAATATGTTTATATTGCAAAAATATTTGTTACAAGTTATTTTTATTATTACAGGGGTGATTCGTAGTCGAAGTTTGCCCCTCAAAGATGAAAAAAAAAATGTTTAATATTTATTAGATGGGATATCTAATGAAGATTAAACATTTTTTTTTACTACCGTCAAGTCTGTCTCTCTCTCAAGTCTCACTAGATACTTTAAATTACCAATGGTAACTTTACTGATGTTAAACAGACAATGAAAGATTTGATTGTCATACTTTATGATCAATGACTGATAAAACCAATATTTTATCTTCCTATTCACCAACAAACTTCCTACTTAAAACAATAGCCAACAGAATTACCTAATAAAATGACCTCCCTAAGTGCTCTCCAGTAATATGATCCGTGTCCATTTTAGCGCCAGTCTAGACGACTTTCATGACGGCAAGAAAACAAAGTCATAAAAATAAAAAATGAATATCATGAAAACACATTTGTGAGAGGGTAGTATAAGATTACAAATTCCGTAGTGTTATTTAAAGTTACGGAAGGGATTCATGGAAATGGAGCTCTTGGATATGTAAGATGAAATTTAAGCAGCCCTTGCTACGGTCAGAACGTAGATGGGCCACCATGGACGGTGAACAATGATTAGCTCGCTGTCCAACCGTCCGGACCAAGTCCTAGACGTCGACGGCGCGTAGTGTACCATGCGCGCCTCAAGAAGTTGTCAGCAACCGCAGGGGCTCAGCAGAGTCGAAGCCTACTGGGGCCATGGGTAATGCGAAAGAGACCCTGGGGCCCTAGAACAATGGCAAAGAAGGAACAAGGGTGGGTTTTTAGTCAGTAACAGTCTGACACTCTCTCTCACACCGCCTAAGGGCGGGATATTTCATTGGATGATTTGCCCACGTAAAAAATATAAAATAAAACAAAAGATAGCCACCATCCTTTACATATTGAGATTTCTCCATACCTCGGAAAGCGTGATAAACATTACTCCTGCCCCCCCCCCCCCCCACTAGCCAAGTACGAAGATACGGTTGTAATCTTTTCTATTCTCTAGTGTCGAACGCCTCGAATTGGCCACGCCTCCGATTGCTTTGTTCTGACGTCATCTCAACGCTCAGTCACTGAAGACCAGAATATCTGACATCAGCCTATCCAACGGCTATCACGTATGGATAATCCTATGCAGTTGTAGAAGTCAGGTGTGAAGTCATGTTACTGTTATAATTCAGCTATGTTTGATCAAGCCCAGTCGAACAGGGTAAGGAAAACCCTAGGCGTATTCAAAGGGCTCATAAAAATTCTAAATCTTACATTTTGTAGGTGTTATCAGCATAATAGCATAATCAGCCTTTTAATGTTCCCACTGCTGGGACTCAGGCCTTCTCTCTAGGAGAGGGAAAGGGTCGTAATCTACCACGCGAACCCAGCGCGGGTTGGTGAATTTCAAATGTTTTCGAATTTTTGGTTCTAGGACATGCCGGTTTCCTCACGATGTTTTCCTTCACCATTTTGAGAGCAGTGGTGATGAAATAAATTTCGCAAAGTAATTCATCTGGCAGGATTTGAACTCGCGACCTATAATTCATAAGTCGGGGCCGTTACTACTCGGCCACCACTTCTTTTTTTTTTACGGTGGGAAAAATCAACCAATGACAACCCCAACTCTTGGGCGGAGCGGGAGATAGTGTCAGACTCTTACTGACTGAACACAGACCCACCTCGTTCCTTCTAGCCTTCATACCGGGGCTCAAGTTCCCTTTCGGATAACCCTTGCCCCAGTAGGCTGGGTCCCTGCTGTTGCTGACAACTCCTTGAGGCGTGCGGGAACAGTGCGCGCCGTCGACGACTTGGGCTTGGTCCAGACAGTTACCGGACGGCCGGACAGTGAGCTACCCATTGCTCACTGTTCGCAAGCCCGCGCCTACGTTGGCCGGAAATCGGGATCGGAACCCCAGCGACGGCGGTGTGAGAGCGCCGTTGCCTGATGCGGTCGCCCTCCTCCTTTGCGAGCACTACTGCTTCGCAGAAGTCGGCGACCGCCTGCCACTCCTCCTCGCTCCAGACCATGGCCTCAACCGGCCCCCTTAAGATTTAAGATTTAATTAAGTATCAAATTTTATGTTTTTTTTTTTTTTTTGTTTAACTTAACTTAAATATTTGCTTGCTGCGACATGCTAAACTCTGTCATAGCATAATAGCCGCGGGTGGGTCCTGGTAACCTGTAATACAGGTTGTTGTACATACCTACATCAGGCACCAGTCCCTCACAAAGTTAGCTCTAAGATATAAGCAATGTTAAAAGCTAGCATAAAATAACTGTGTGAAGGGAAAATAAATAAATAAAACCAAGGCTCGGCGCGAGAGGTCTCCGCCACCGATCGCCCCCACGAGGGTACGACGATGCTCCACCCAGGCAGAGACTCAGCCACCACTGTTCTGTCTGTTGACAAAAGTTGTTGTTTATAATGTTAGTACCATATAGTCCTTTTTTTTTCGTCGTCCCCCGCCCTTGGGCGGAGCGGGAGATAGTGTCAGACTCTTACTGACTAAAAAACCCATCCCGTTCCTTCTAGCCTTCGTACCGGGGCTCGAGCGCCCTTTCGGATAACCCTGGCCCCAGTAGGCTTCGACCCGGCTGGGCCCCTGCTGTTGCTGACAACTCCTTGAGGCGCGCGGGAACAGTGCGCGCCGTCGACGACTTCGGCTTGGTCCGGACGGTTACCGGACAGCCGGACAGCGAGCTACCCATTGCTCACTGTCCGCAAGCCCGCGCTACCGAGAGGTTGCTAGTATTTTAAAAATGACCCTGTATAGTCCTGTCACCCTCTACAAATTCCAAGTACCCTCTAATGGAATACAATTGTGGTTCGGGTACCATTACCACCCACTTGTTAGCTGTTGACGCTGAATAATTGATTTTATGTTTTACTCAAAACATCGATTATGGTTTCTAATGGGTTTTGATGGCTGTAAACAGACCGCTCCATTACTATCCATGGGTATCGTTAGGGTTGGTAGTAGGATAATTTATTTAACGGTAATTGGGATTGTAAAGGAATAGAATGCCTTGCAGAGGTACTTGAAGATACGAGGGATGTTCAACATCTACTTTTAGTAATATTTATAGCAGTTCTATGCTGAACATAATAAGATGATTCTTTAAAACCGAGATAATGTCTGATTCATCTGGCCTAATTTTCATGCCTATCCATTCTATATAGCAAGCCACTAAAGGCAGATGAGTACCTTTGATACATTTAGTGATCGGGTAAGCTAATATGCAAATAAAAATATCAAATAGTAAAGAAAAACCTAGGACAGATGAATGAAACATTCATTAGGTTTCAAAAAATCACCCAATAGACCTATTAATGTTATACTATAGCGAAATCGATAACGTTACTTAGAAAATAAAAAAAAAAACAAAATCCTCTATCACCCAATCAAAGTTCTCAGTCCTAATCTGAGCATATAGAAATCCGAAATCATCTATCGGGCAGCTGTCCAAAACCAGAAAATATCCGTCTGGTCCGAGAATCCTCCCTTTTCTAAGGAAGTATGTGGGACTTAATACTCTGATCCAATTCGAATACCATTCAATTTTATCCTTGGTTAACCTCATTCAGCTGCTTACGAAGATCGTATTTTCACCTAGCCTATGAGGCATCTATATTCACATCTAAATAAGTAACTCTTCGACGCGGCGGTCTTGGAAAGCAACTGAAAGAACACATTCATGTGAGTTTTATTCAGTAAAAATCGAACACTAGCTCTTGCTTTAACCAAACTGAGAGAAGTTTGAAAATTCCACAACAAAACAAATAAAATAGAAAAAAAAAGGCAAGTGGCGTCTTCAATGACAGGAGAGAAATTTAAAACGCTAAGTATGAGTAATCACTATATGATAATATTCTCTGTACGATAAGATATCTCTGCTTCATAGTTACTGTTTCTGTCAACTAGTTTTCGATTCAATAGGAGTCTCTTTACTTATGTTTATTCACTATCGAATCTAAAGCAATAGAAAACTTGAATTTATCTCTTGGGAATTTTAAAACAGCTCCCCTCTTATTTTATACGATGTAAAGCAGAGGGTCTATCCAAAAACCTTATCTACACATTTCAAATCCGCAACATATTAAACAATTTTATCACCAAACTCAACTCTGTTGTGGTTTTTACAATGATACTTGCGTGTTTTCAAATCCGATAAACTTCCAAATCTCATATTCATATCGTTTAGTACTGACGCCGGATCGAAGCCTTATAACCCACTGTGTTATATGGGGGATCGATGCGATGCTATACAATATATTTTGGTAGTAAAAGCTCTTAGTGATGACTGGCCGGGGATGTCAATAATTAACTAATTCATCCATTGAATATTGCTGTGTTCCACTTGGATCATAACATTACATTCAGTTCGGGCTTCCAACGGGTATCTCGCTGTCATCCACGCGCGCCTCGGAGTGATGTAAGCAAGCCGTACAAGCTCTGCTTGGCCCAGCAGGGTCGAAGCCTAGTATAGTTCGACTTCTGAAAAGGTTACCCGTGCTCCTAAAAGTCAAAGGCAACTGAGGACACATAGGTTTGGTTATAATCAGTGAAAGTCTTTCTACCGATCCGCCTTAAAAAGAGAGAAGTCATTATCTTCAAATCTACCGTTACAGAAGTGTTGGCCGAAGCGATGAGCAACGAATTAACTTGAAGAGAAGTATAGCGTGAAACTCAAGACCGTTCGCGATGGAAGGCTACTGCTGTCGCCTTCTGCCCCATCTTCTAAGAGACATTCAGTCAAGAAAGTCAAGATATAAAAAGAGACGAGAGAGAGAGAGAGTGGTTTTACAGGTTGTATTTTGGAGAGTGTGCGCAGGAATTGGATGACTTGTTTCTGGCATCTCATTTCTACCATCTGACAAACCGATGACGTACGGCGAGTATCCACCCGTACGTTGTTCAAACCTTTACCGACTAAGCATTTCGGCTCGTCCTTTTCTCCGCGTACGTCAAAAAACTGGAACCTTTTGCGGTCTTCCCATCCTATTATAAATTATATGGGTGTCTTCAAGGCTAGAGTGAATAAACTAGTGCACATCACCATCAAGGCTTGCATCACTGCTTACCATCAGGTGAGATTGCTGTCAAGCACTAGTTTATATCAAATAAAAAAAGAGAGTTGGCATATAGGCTCTTGTAAAATTTTGTAATTTCCTATCGCCTCGCCGCGCCTCGCTACCATCACGCGAACAGAACATATCCTAAGCAGTAACATCAGATCAAAGACACGTAACCCTTCTCTTTACGACCCTCAAGTCTCTCATAAAATGTCGTTTTTATGGCATAACACACTCCGTTATATGTTTAAAGGTTAACTGTTTTCGGTCATTTACTACATAAAATTTCATATACTTGTTGATAAGGGGGTCGCTGGAACATGTCCGTTTATGACTGTAATGATTTGAGTGGGTCACATTTTGGGAATTGAAGATGTGGTATGCGCCGGGTCTCACTGGGAAGAAATTTGATTTTTGACATGAAGCTGTTAAGTTTAAAAACGATTTAAATTCTTACTAGAACTGGAGTCATAAGCTTGAAGGTGCTTTTACACCAAAAACTAAGTGTACAGCTACTGCAACGATGTAAAAGCTTTGAAACTATGTCACCGTTTTCACTGCTGCTAAGGTTTGGGGCGAGTGAGATATAGCTGTGCGAGAAAGATAGATAGATATAGATATGCGATATGCAGATATATTGACAGTAGCCATTGCGCACCTACCGTCAGTGGGTACTTTGCTCTGCACATAGCTACTTACACCACACGCGACCATCCATAGCATAATAGCTGTTAGGGTCTAGACTTCGACTTATTAAATGAAAAGCAGTAGACTGTAAAACTGGTACAGAAATAAATTTGGGCGCGTGTATATCCGTCGTCATACTGCAGCATAAATGAAGGCTCCCAAGCCGCCAAACACAGAGCTGCATAGCGTCGTATCGCGAGAGAGACGGTGGTGCGGGACTCGACCAAGACATGACCACGACCAGTCTGTCAAGAGTGTACGACTAAGAAGGTCGGTCGTTCTCAATAGTGACGTGGTGGCGGGCCATGTCTAGCGCACCGTCGCCTGCGATGGAGCACGACGCGCGACGAAGGTAGCCGACGACCGACGCCCGGACAATAACATATAGGTAAAAATCTCCTTCTGCCTTCCCATAATACCACATCTAAGACAGCTTAATGTGCTCTCTTAGATGGGGCTGGTCAAAAATACAAGCTAGAACGCAAATATCAACTAAAAGACACAGGTGGTTTTTAGTCAGTAAAAGTCTGATACGCCATTTTACCCTAGAACGGAAGAATTTTGATGATTATCCACTTCAAAAATAACTATGTTTAACATGCACCTCAAAAACAAAACGTAACATTCTACAATTTTATCTCTTTACAAAACTGTACGAGGAGACGGTACATTTTCTCAGACAAATTATGTGACACTGCATTCTATCCATAAAGCCCTGTCACTTCATGTTACCGAGTGTGCGAGAGCGCTTCGGAGACGAATTTATGAAAACGTGCAGTCTTCATATAATTTGTTTCGCGAATCTGACGATTAAGGTTCTTTGAATGTTCAAAAGGAAAGTGAAGTGCAGTTTTAACGTAACTGCATCTCTTTAAAGTGCCATTTTATTTACCAAGCTTTTTAAAATGTTTAGTTTCTTGCCACAATATAAAAAAAAAAACCAATAAGGAACTTACTTGATTAGAATACGTACACTTTTTAGGGTTTTGGGTACGAAACAACGCTATTACTAAGACTCCGCTGTCCGTCCGTTTGTCTGTCTGTCCATCTGTCACCGGACTGTATCTCATGCACCGTGCTAGTTAGACAGTTGCAATTTATAGATAATGTATTTCTGTTGCCGCTATGACAAAAAAAAACAGAATAAAATAGATATTTAAGTGGGGTCATGGGACCCCACTTAAATATCTATTTCTTTTTTTTTTTTGTTGTATGGCAACAGACCTAATATCTTTGCCGCTTTATGCTACGGACGGCACGGAACATTTCTTGCGCGAGTCCGACTCGCACTTGGCCGTTTTGTTATTTATTTCGCAAATCATCATGCAAGGTCCCGCTCATTTGTATTCGTTCAGTTGAATTTTGCGTTCTAAGGCCATACTGAGGGCACTTGGCCCTAGCGAAGCCTTGTCAGTTATGCTGACTTCTCTTCGACGCGAACGTGGATAGGAATACGGAGTTCACTAGAGCCTACTCCTTATTGGACAGCGAACAACGCTGGCAGTGCACGAGAGATGCGAGCTGTTGAAGCAAAGACATCAAATTCCTCCACTCTTCATCACCCAATCAGAACATCTTCCCCCTGGACGCAAACCCAAGTGGGCCGCTGTAAAAACAATTTGGTCAAATCAAATCTTTTACCTCGGACAGAGGATAAGCATTGCCTTGCCATACAGCGTGGCAATGCCGCAAGCCTTTTGGGCACAGTACCAGTCGACAGCGATGTGAAAGAGTTTTTTGACGGCATATTTTAGTTTGATTTTAGTTAGCTGTAATTAGCGTAGGGTTTTATTATTATTTATTTTTTTAATTTACTGTAATTATAGTTTTTAGTTGTGTATGTAATAAGTTAAATTGATTTAAATATAATAATGTGGAATTTTATAAGTTTGGTCAAATAGAGCTTTCTTGATCAATCTCTAACGCAGTGTGGAGCCATGTGGAGCTGCAGCACAGGACATGTGACACCAGCTATGCTGCCCATCCTGCCACCAACACCTGCACTTTTTTAGATCTTCTATACGAGGCCAACAATAGAGCTGTACAGCTTGCCAAATATTGGTCTGTAAAATTCTAATTGGTAGAGAACATCGACACGGAAAGAATAAGAACGCTTATATCCCTTTAGCGTTTAATAAGCTATATCATAACTAGTAAAAATCCAAATTAAACCAATAAAATACACTTGATATCAACATGAATAAATCTCAAAGTTCAAAAGAACTTTCATAGGTAAATACGTTACAAACTTATGATATAGTAAGTAGCTTGGAACAAAATCGATTTCACTACTGAAGTTTTTCCAGCAGAAGCTATTAACCTCTTTACAAAGTTTTGAGAATGGCAACATTTGGAGACATTATTATAACGGGTCACACATTACAGTTGTTCGTTATAAGGGTTACCAGGTTTAAAATTGAGTAGGTGTAGTCTGTCAAAAAAGTCAAACGACTTGGGTAATTTAATAATTACCCTAATGGGTAAAATTAAATCAAATGTAATCAACACTGGTTAACTAATCAAGGTTGATTAAGAGATCTTGATCATTTTTTACTAATAGAAAGAACCTTATAAAAAGTATCGAATGTAACTATTTCTTAAAAGATTTATAGGCGACTTATTAACAATAAAAAATACAAATACAAAAAAAAAATGTTTAGAATATACCTATTTAGAATTTACCTAATAACATCAGCTGAGCTAGTTCAACGTTTTCTTAGAGATATTAATTTCGTACATGCGTAAATTAATACGAGTTTTTTTAAAAAAAGGTACTTTATTTTTTAATTTTATCTTTACAAATCGATAGTGTTTCATGTACCGGATTGACCCTCCACGGGATGAAATGATCAAAATTTAACGGTGTATAATTCTAGTAGTAGTATGTATAGTTCACAGTACGGGACTTACATAAAGCATGGGACTAGCGTGCAGTGTAGGACACTAGGACAATTAGGACACAACGTAGGAGTGTGACACCTATGTCGTGACCAGATCATAAAAAATTATTACTTCATGATATGGCCAAGTAAAACTGGCCAGGGCGTTTTAAACGTTAGAGTTTGAGAAGAACGTGCAAGAAACTCCATGGACACACTTTTATTTAAATCATATTTTGAGCTACAGATATCCCCTTATATTTCATATTTAAGTCGCATCGTTATCGTTACAGAATAACACTCCTTTTCTAGGCCTTCATGTGACCTTGTATCTAATATCAATGTTATCTCTCACGTCACTCAACAAAGAGTTACGAAACAAAACATTCGTAATCAAAACAGCAACTGACAAATTCGCAACTACCGACCTATCCCAAATTACGCACGAATCACCTAACCGTCCCAAACTGTCCCGAACACTATTTTATTTGGACACAGTTTCCCCAAAATTAAAAGGTCCAATACCCAAATTGAAGTAAACAAAACAGATTTTCGGGGGTAACCCTTCAAATGTCAAGTCATTCCCTAAAACAAAATTGCTGGCCGTAAAATAAATGCTTGTCAGTCGTGCTAAATGAAGTTCGAATGAATGTCAGTCCTCATTTGCCTAAAAGTTCGCTGTAATTGCTCAGTGTTTCCGTGCCCGAGTCATGCGTAGGTACTTTTTACAATGTGTTGATGTTAATGTGTACCTATTTTGTGATATGTTGAAGGAGTGTGTTGGAGGGTTAAGGTTGAATTAGATTAGTTGGTTGAATTTCACTGATGTGTCGTGACGTGACGTAAACAAGTGAATATATTTTATGTAGTAATAATTAAGAAGTTTTAGTTAATTTTGACTTTATGACCGTATGGTAATAATGTCAATCTTACTAGAAAGAAGGAAAGAAAGAAAAGAAAGAAAAGAAAGAAAAGAAAGAAAAGAAAGAAAAGAAAGAAAAGAAAGAAAAGAAAAACATTTTATTTGTCAGAAAGGCACAACAGGATTAACAAATTATAAATATTATATTTAATTAAAAGAATGCGCCGCTTTCTAGCAAAACGGCCGAATGCTCAGCATAATGCCGTGACTACACGCAAAAAGCGGCGAGTCTACGGCGCTGGTTTTCAGCGTGAGCGTGGTTTTTCCCGTAACGGAGTCGACATAAAGACGTCGGCACGGTGTTGTGTGTTAAAAGACTAAAAGCTTACTAATTATTAGTTCAGGACGATCTTGTGAAAGATTGCAGTCATCCACTGGAGCAGATGATATAAAGGACTATAATATATTGTGTTCATAGGATCCTGTCGTCTCTTTCTGCGAAGCATTAATTCTGACGAAGTTGCGAAGGAGATAGCCACAGCCATGAGCCTCGTTGCCGTTCATACCAGGGCCGAGTCTTCCTTTCAGAAGCAGATCCTTGGCCCCAGTAGGCTTTGACCCTGCTGGGCCTCTACGGTTTGCTGACATCTCCTTGAGGCGCACATGGAACAGTACGCGCCGTTGACGACTTGGGCTCAGTCGGGTCGAAAGAAATCTAACACTCTCTTTCCACCCAGAGCGAAAGAAGTTATTAAATGATTTTAACCAAAAAATTTCTTAAAAGCTTGTGACACGCCATAATAATGTTAAGGTCCCTCGCCCACGGTGACTTTTTGTAGCCGTAAACGTACGACAGCATCGCTACTAACACGCTTTAGTCGCATTTGCGCTACAGAAGTGATGCTAACACGCTACTAACTAACGGGCTTCAGCGTCGCGACAGTATCGATGCGACGATCGAACGTATCAGACGACATCAGCGAGAGAGCGCAGGCAGGTTGGCGTGCTAATTTTTGTTGTTGATAAGTTCGCGCTTGACCGCTGTCTCACCTGGTGAAAAACAACGATGCGGTCGTCGAAGGAGCGAGCTTACCTAGAAGTAACTTATTCACTCTTGACTTATAAGTTCTCGGATTTTTGCCATCAGGAAATACAGCGTGCATACGTAGAGAATCGAGCAACAAAAGGCAACGTAACTAATCATGCCTCAACGGAGTCCATCATACAACTGTGGCATTTTTGTGCCGTTATTGAATCGTGTTCGTATCGCAATAGATACGTGACAATATCGCATTTGCTTCGCGACTGAATATCGTAGTGTGAGCGAGGGCAAACAGCTAGGGACTGTAACTAAGCGAACGCGCGTCAGCATCACTACAAAAAAACGACGCGAGCGCGGGCGAGGAGCCTAAAAGGAATCATAAAATCTATAAAGCTCAAAATAAAGTAATTGAAAGTAATAAACACCTAATTTCTTTAATTTCTTTCAAATATTTTTTGCGTATACTTCGCAAAAAACTTTCTTATCTTATCTCAAGTATAATGAGATTTCTTAATAGAAAATTATCTTATTATCATTCCATCTAACTTTTTTCAACAAAAAAGATTAGGTTAGTTACTACCAAGAAAACAATTAAAACAAAAAGTGGTCTCAAAGGCGCTGATGAATTGGGAATATATCACGTGACCTATCCATATCATATATCAGGGAACATCTATATATTATGTACTAGATTTTGTCCGCGGCTTCGCCCGCGTGGCATTAGGTACTTAAGGAATCGGAATAAAAGGTAGCCTATGTTCTTTTTAAAGGCTATATGCATGCCAAATTTCATCCAAATCCGTTCAGCCGTTTTTGCATGATTAAGTAAAAAACATCCAAACATCCACACTTTTACATTTATAATATTAGTTAGGATTATTAATTTACATTTGTTTATAAGAGCTAATTTTTTTATAGTGGATAGGCTCACGTTTGACCACAATCTCACCTGATGGTAAGCGAAGATGTGGCCGACGATGGAGCACGCTTGCCTAGAAGCAATTTAATCACTCTCAATTTAAAGACCCTTAGGTCATAGCTAGCAGGAAACACAGGCTCCGGCAGGGAATTCCACTCCTTAGCTGTACGCATAATGAATGTGTTCCCAAAATGCTTTGTACGTATGGGTGAGACACATAATTTAATTTAGCAAATAAAATTTCGTTCGCACATTTCTTTTTCATACTTCTTTGCAAAGAAAGGAGATACAACACTCCATAAAATATATAGGGTGACTGGTAATTATTGTACGATACTTAAACACGTGATTGTTATTATGATAACCAACAACTTTTATTATGGGAGCAAAGCCGAAATCGCGAAAAAAATATCAGCCGTTCAGTACGATAGGTAAACATAAATGTACTGAACAGCTGATTTTTTTTCGCGATTTCAGTTTTATTCCCATAGTTAAAGTTGTTGGTTATTATGAGCACAATCACGTGTTTAAGTATCGTACACTAATTATCAGCCACCATATATAGGCCACTTTTATGCCCATACATTATGCATCGATTGACTGGCCTGTTGGTCTAGTGGTAAGTGGCCCTGACTGCTATACCGCAGGTCGTGGGTTCGATTCCCACGCAGGACAAATGTTTGTGTGATGAGCATGATCATTTGTTCTGTGTCTGGGTGTAATTTATCTATATACGTATGTATTTAGAAATATATAAGTATGTTTATCAGTTGTCTAGTACTCATAACACAAGCTCTGCTTAGCTTGAGACTAGACGGCGTTGTGTTGATAGTTGTGGAATAATATATTATTATCGAGAAAGAGTGGTCACATTTGAAAGCATTCTTCGGCATATTGAAATAAGCAACATTGTCTAAAGTATTTTTAGCCAATCCCTCAAAAAAATTTGACTTTTGTTACAAAGTTCTGATTAACTGATCATAATTGTTATGAGAGGTATATACTACTCTACATAGTTGTTCATGTAGGTACATGTTATTGAGATAAAATATAAACTAATTGTGTCTAGGGAGATTCGATATCTCCTTTTATTATTTTAAAAAAATGAAGCTCGCATTTGACCACTATCTCACCTGCACGCTTAGCCAAGTTCTAATTATGCAATCGTTAAAGCTGCTGTCGAAAAGTGATGAAACGTATGGGAATGACGTCATCGCAACGTAAAGTCGCGTGGTCGGAACAAACGAATAGAAAATTCGTAGCCAAGTTCACATCGTTCAAAATGATAGAGTGAATTTCTACAACGTTTAACGCTACATCCTTTGATACACAAGCGCTACATTGTAGAACGAGCGGCCGACGCAGGTGCGTCAACATGGCTAGCCACTTGTCGTTTTCTACAATTGCTGACACCGAAGCGTTACCGATTGGAGAACGGAATACGACACGATACGGTTGTAACTTGGCTAGGGGAGCTGATGGTTAGCAATCACGTGGTCGACGATTGAGCATGCTTACCTAAAATTAAACCATTCACTCTTCACTTATAAAAGTCTAGATTGTAGCTATCTTGACACTCAGACTCAACAAGGAAATCCACTCCTTAGCTGCACACACACACGCTTAAACTTTAGACGAAAACTCAACCCATGAACAGATCAAACGGACGCTTGAAGTTGGTCTACAAGTTCAAGCTTAAGTTCAATGACTTTAGTAATTGCATAGACAATTAACAGTAGTACCAACCTCAGATAATTGTTCAAGTTAAGTGGAGTGGATGAATCATTAACTTATGGTGCGTATCACGTCAGAATACCCTTAATGCCGTAATTTTGGCAATGCGGAAAAACAGTGTAGCTATATTTTTTTGCAATAAAATTACTTAGTATTAGGGAGATTAACTGATATTTCGTTACTTTTAACAATTGCCTTCTAATTTTCTTTTTTTCTGTAAAAACTATTTTTGAATAAAGTATATAACGCTAGGCTCCATTTCGATTGCCCTGCAATTCGTTCAAATACCGAAAACGCCATACCACATATCGTACCTCTCCATTAACGCCTTTCTTTTAACCTGCTTTTTTTTAAACAAAATCCCATTTCCCTCATAATTCTCCATAAAGTTTCTTATTCAGGTGACGCTGGAAATTGAGAAGTTAGCCAGAATGATCGTCGGTAATGATGCACGTTGATCGTTTCTATCGGTTTTCTATCGAAAACATTTCAAGGAGTGTGCATCAAAATTGTAGAATAAAATTTCACCATTGGTTTATGGTGAACATCCCATCTATACAAGCAGAACCTTTTGGGAACACATCCATTGCATGAACAGCTAAAGAATGGGATTCCCTACCGGCGTCTGTATATCCTGATAGCTACAACCTATTATATTTGACCTAAATACTAGCAAAAAAACATGGCTGACCAAAAATACTTAAATTAATTTACACCCTACGTGTATATAAATTGAATTAGAACGGGCGACTACCGAAACAGTACCAAATTAATATCCTTTAATAGAACAAAGTCACAGATAAAGATAGACATAGATAATGCAAGAGCAACTACTTCGCGTGCCTAGCTTACGTACAAAAATCGTAAGTAGTCACTTTCGCGCTCAGTCTGCATCGGTGTATAGCGCTAGTCAGACGCCAATTAAAAATATTAAAATGGTTAATTGTGCTGTTATAAATTGTAAAAACTGTACAAATGCGGGGAAAAAAAGTAAAGTAAGGCATTTTGTGATTAATATAATGCGTTATTAATTTTTAAAAATATTACTTTTAATCTAGTACCCTTAATAATACCTGGTAATACAAAATTTGAGAAAAATAAAACATTCGTATAAAATAATAGGTCTTAATCAGTGACTCATTAGCATAAAGTATTACACATAATATTATTATAGTTTGAGTAATTAAAAGCAATAAAATTATACAATGATAAAAGGCAAGATGGGGTTGGCATATCTGGTTAGATAAAAACCCCAAAAAAAAAAAATAAAGAGAAAAAACATAATAGGTAGTAAAAAATGGCACGCTTGGTTTTCATACAGATCGTGATACTTGCGTTAATCTGCGGGTATGATATTATATAGGTATGGCGGATAGAGTTCCAGCGGGATCTCATGGTGAAATAATAAGCAATATCTATATTTTATGTGAGCGGGTGAAGCCGTAAGCAGAAGTTAGTTATAGATAAATTACACCCAGACACAGAACAAATGATTGTGCTCATCACACAAAAATTTGTCCTGGGTGGGCATCGAACCCATGTCCTCCGGTATAGTAGTCAAAGTCACTAACCACTAGACCAACAGGGCAGTCAATCTCTGATTATTTATCTACTTTGTTGGCTGTACATTTAGATTTAAAACAAAGCCATAACTACCTATTACAGGATTTAATTTAAACATAGTCATGTTTAAGTCTTATGCCCAACAATTACTCGAGTTAACGTCTTACCAAAGGGCAAATGGAAAGGGCTATGATCGGGGTTTCCTTACGAGATCGAATTAGAAATAAAGATATCCGCAGGAGAACCAAAATTGCCGACATAGCACGAAGAATCGGCAAACTTAATGGCAATGGGCAGGGCACATTGCTCGCAGAACAGATGGTCTTGGGAGCCGAAAGGTTTTGGAGTGGCGACTACATGCCGGAAGACGCAGCGTTGGAAGGCATCCTACAAGGTAGACCGATAAACTGGTGAAGGTTGCGGAAATCCAATAGTTACGAGACACACGGGATCGTTCATTGTGGAGACACATGGGGGAGGCCTATGTCCATGAAATGATTATGATGTCTTACTAGTCGAAATCCAGAGTCAACCTTCAGATTTTAACCTTTTAAAATCCACTAGTTTTTGTCCGCGACTTCGTTCACTTTCATAAAATTATAGCCTATGTCACTCAGAAACAAAATAACTTTCTATCGGTAAAAAAAAAAAAAGATAGCAATCGGACCAGTACTTCCAGAGATTACTTAGAACACAACAAACAAAAAAACATAAAAATAAATTTTACCTCTTTATTAATTAGTATAGATGTGTAGATAATATTAGTGAACCTAGATGTATTCGAGCCAACAGTATCGATACTACAGCTGTATCAATTGCAATTCAAGACAGGTTTTCAATGATATTATGTTTGTCTTTGGTCATTAGAGGTCTATGTCTTGGGGCGATTTTACTCGAGACTAGCTTTGAGGATCTTTATTGTATCTTTTTTTAATGGTTTCCAGGCTTTCTGGCATAGTCAAAACTACTAGGTTTAAGGTATTTGTTTACTAATACTATGAATCATTTGTTGTCTGTGAAAATAAATTAAATTAAATTATAAGGTAAAGACCTTATAATTTAATTTACCTTTCAATCGTGATAATTACAGACACAATTGAAAGACAATAGGTGCGCGAACGCCGGCGTTCGCTTGGGGTTTAATGAATTAAATCACAAATGAATGGATTACTTCAAGGCAAACGCTCTATTGTCAGAATCCGAATTTATTTGTTAACAAGCACTTGTACAACATTACAGATAATGTCTAAGGCGTTATACAATAGAAATAATAAATAAAAGAAAATATTTACACAGGGTTATTTTTAAAACACTGGAAACCTCTCAGGACTATGTTAAGTACATCATAAACAACAACTTTTGTTCTATGACTTTAAAAAAATTATCATACAAAAATATGAATAATAATATTCCACAACAATCACACAACGCCGTCAAGTCCCAAGCTCAGCAGAGCTTGTATTATGTACCAGACAACTGATAAACATACTTATATATTTCGAAATACATACATATTATAGATAAATTACACCCAGACACAGAACAAATGATCATGCTCATCACTTAAACATTTGTCCTGGGTGGTCATCGAACCCACGACCTCCGGCATAGCAGTCAGGGCCACTAACCACTAGACCAATAGGCCAGTCAATAAACCTGTCAGGTATACCCTAGCGTGTAAGGCTACCTTTAGGGCCCTTTTCCTGTCATGCGTATTTTAACCCACACGCTGTTCTCGTCCGCATGCGGACTGCCTGCATCCTATCATTTGATATAAATGTTTTTCCTAACATGCGGCTAGCACGCGCGCGGAACGCGGAATGGCTGCGGGCGCGCAACCCGCGTGCGCGCTATCCGGATGCGGACGGTGATTTTCTGCCTTCAGTGTTGTATTTACTGTGAAGCGAGTTGCATGCATGTTCATAGTCCGCATATACTCAAACAAGTTTACCCACTGGCGACATGCACAACACTGCAGCAGCAAACGAAATCTTTGTCCTGCGTGCAGCCCGGAGCGTGCTATCACCCGCGTGCAGACGAGACCCGCGTGCGGGATAAAATACGCGTGACAGAAAAAGGGCCTTTCTTCTTCTTCCTGCCGGGGTCGGCGCAACACGTTTTCTTCTTCCATTCTGTCATGTCACCCGTCAAACTATCACTAACTCCCTTTTCTTTTATATCACTGCTCACACAATCCATCCATCTTTTTTTCGGCCTTCGTATCCCTCTCCATCCATCTACATGTATACTCAGAACTCTTTTAGTAATATGCGCATCATACCTCCTCTTCATATGACCATACCAAGACAACCGATTACTTTTCAGTCACTGGCGCCACTTTCAAACTTCCTCTAATATACTCATTTCTCACTTTATCCATTCTCGTCACACCACACATCCATCTCAACATTCTCATCTCCGCTACATGCAATCTTTTTTCATCTGTCTTATGAGGTACGAAAAGGGCTTTTATGCTATGATTTTATTTTATAGAGCTATTTTGATTTCTGTTCAAGCTTACTCCTGCTTTCAGACCTCTTGACTTTGTGCAAGTCGATATTATTAAACAACAGAGTTTTAGCTACGAAGCGAAAATTACATTAATTTGTAATTTTAGCAGTTAGATGATTGTTCAACCAAAACGTTCATTGGACTCAATTTAATATTAAACATTGAATTCTTAACTCAAACTGAACTTTTCATTGTGTTAATACGAACTCCTTTTTAGCAACCTTCATAAAATAGTCGGTCTCTTGGTCATTAACCTTTCGGCAGGCTTTTTTTATGGTAGGGAAAATCTTCTAGTGACAACCCCCGCTCTTGGGCGGAGCGGTAGATAGTGTCAGACTCTTACTAACTAAAAGCCCACCCCGTTCCTTCGTGCCTTTCGTATCGGGACCGAGCTTCCTTTTCGGGTAACCCTGGCCCCAGTAGGCTTCGACCCGGCTGGGCCCCTGCTATTGCTGACAACTCCTTGAGGCGCGCGGGAACAATGCGCGCCGTCGACGACTTGGGCTTGATCCGGACAGTTACCGGACGGTCGAACAGCGAGTTACCCATTGCTCGCCGTCCACAAACCTGCGCCTACGGTAGCTGGAAATCGGGATCGGAATCCCGGCGGCGGCTAGGGCATGAGCGCTGTTGCTTGATGCAGTTCCTTCTAGAGGTTCTCTTTTGCACAACCTATGTCCAACCCAAGTCACGTGTATGGCACACGTGACTTGGGCTCGGTCTGGACGGCTTAGAGTCCCTTAAACATTTTTTTCAGACATTTTTTAACATTGTTTAGGAATGGAATTCTCTGCCGAAGTCTGTGTTTCTTGATAGCTACTACTTGGGGGTCTTTAAGTCAAAAGCGAATAGGTTGTTTCTAGGCAAGCGTGCTCCATCGTCGGCCACAGCATTGCTTTCCATCAGATGAGATAGTGGTCAAACGCGAGCCTATTCATAAAAAAAAAAAACATCTGGGCGGAGTTAAATGCACACATACTCGTACTGCCGCATAGAGTCCCGCTGAACTTTAAAAACATTTTTTCTTTGCAAAATATTGATTGATTTACATACCAGGGCGGCTGATAAGTCCGTGGCATAAGGTAAATATACAGTTTTATTTTTTATTCAATATAATACTAACCACCAAAAAAAATCTGTACATTTCTCTTAAAAATGGCGGTCTACAACCGCCATCATTTCATTGTCGTTGGAAAACCTTTGTCCCCGTAGCTTCTTTTTTCAATCTGAAAAAAAGAAAAAGTTACTGAGAGCCAGGTATAAATTGTAGGGTGGGTGGTCAATTTCAGTAAAGTCCGTTTAAGGCATCCCTCGTAACTGAGCCTGTGTGAACGGGCGTAGAACATTTTACCAGTAATTTTCTTTGTACTGAAATCTTTCTGAGAATAAAATATAAGAGTTATAAATAGTTTATAAACAGTGCATATTATATAAATTGGTCCAGTTACCTATAAGGCGCTTAACACTGAGCCCTGCGGAGATATAATTTAGAAATAGTTATAGTCTTTGCTTCAATCGCATACATAAAAATACAACCTATGCCACTCAGGAAAAAGGCACTTTCACATGAAAAAATTTTAGCAATCGGACCAGTACTTTCAGAGATTACCTCCGACACACAAAAAAAAAACATAAAAAAAACTTTACCTCTTTGTAATATTAAGTATAGTTAAAATAGTTTTTAAGTTTTACTGTCGATAGACCATGAAATGAATATGAAAGAAAAGGGAGTTGGTGATAGCGTGACGAGTGACGACAGAATAGAAGAAAAAAACCGGCCAAGTGCGAGTCGGACTCGCCCATGAAGGGTTCCGTAGCAGCAAGTAACATAATATAAAAGTTCTTATAATGTGTGTGTGTTGTAACTTTGATCAATGTTTTAATAATAGTGTATTTTTTTCGGTTTATGACGCATTAAAAAAAAACTACTTACTGGATTTCGTTCAAACCAATTTTCGTTGGTAGTTTTTATAGTAATGTACATCATATATTTTTTTTATTTTTATCATTCTCTTATCTTAGAAGTTAGAGGGGGGGACACACATTTTACTCTCTCGCGCAAACTATTCAGTTTAGAAAAAAATGATATTAGAAACCTCAGTATCATATTTGAAGACCTATCCATAGATACCCCACACGCATGGGTTTGATGAAAAAAAAAATTTTGGGTTTCAGTTCTATGTATCTGTATGGGACCCCCAAAATTTATTGCTTTTTTTCTATTTTTGTGTGAAAATCTTAATGCGGTTCACAGAATACATCTACTTACAAAGTTTCAACAGTATAGCTCTTATAGTTTTGGAAAAAAATGGCTGTGACATACGGACGGACAGACAGACAGACAGACAGACAGACATGACGAATCTATAAGGGTTCTGTTTTTTGCCATTTGGCTACGGAACCCTAAAAACGTGTTGCGCCGACCCCAAATAAAACGGGACAAGGGCAGGAAGAGGATCATGATACCGTCGTTGAACCATGAAATCCGAAAAATAAAAATATTGAATTAACAACACATTTAGGCATTCATTTTTATATAAATAAGTTTTGAGGAAGGTAATGTCAATAAAATGAAAAACTCGAAACATACCTAATCTATACGGGTTTCACGTCTCAATATGAAACCCTAACAGCGTTTTGATAGATGTTTTCCTCGTTCGTTCCCTCATCCCAGTTGGGCCCATAAGTTATAATATATTGATATATTTACGAGTAAAAAAGTCCAACAACTCTCGTACGGCGTATGTTGAATATTTAATAATTGTAGTTTTCAACGAGTTTCAGGATATATTTTTCAGGTTTTTTTTTTGCTAGTTAAATATAGTTGCTTAGAGTTTTAACTAGTGTGGAACTAGGTAGATAATGCATTTTTTTTTTTTTATATTATTGAGTCATTAAAATCACACCAACTATGAAAATACCTTCAAAATCATTGTATTGGTCTTTAGTTCCGCTTCTTCTCCTTTCAGTGGTGGCCCTGTAGTAACCGCCCCGGCTTATAAGTTGTAACTCGATAAATTAAAATAACACGTGCATTACTTTGTGTAATTTATTTCATCGCCACTGTTCTCAGAACGATTAAAGAAAACATCGTGAGGAACTCAGCATGTTCTAAAACCAAAAAATCGTAGACGTGTTACATTCACCAATCCACACTGTCTTTCCTAGAGAGGCCCATTATGTTATGTTACTTTATATGTTCCACAGTAGGGCAAAGGCCGCTTGTCGCTTGCCGATTTCAATAACAATCAAAGTAATATCACGCCTGTATATCCCAAACGGTTAGGCAGGGGTTTAATTACAGCACACCCACATTTCTCCAGTTATATCATATCCGTATGAGTAAGTAAGTTAGCTCCGGCTAACTTCAACATTATCATTTCAGTCGACAAAAATTCACTGCTGGACCAAAGCGAGATTTCCAAAGCGTCACCACAACGACCGTTCCCAGCTTCTCACATCCATCGGATTTCCGCAAATCTCACGAGATCATCAGTCTACCTCGTGGAAAGTCTTCCAACGCTCCGTCTTCCAGTATGGAATCGCTACTCCAGAAATGTTTGGCCCCATCTACCATCTGTTCTGCGAGCAAGGCGCTCCGCTTACTGAAAACTTAAGTAAGTTTCGCGAATTTTTAATGAAACGTGGTCGCTTACAAAAAAGTGGTATGAAAGAAAAGGAAGTTAGTGATAGTTTGACGAGTGACAGGACAGAATGGAAGAAGACAACGTGTTGTGCCGACCCCAAGTAGTATGGGATAAGGGCAGGAAGAAGGAAGGTCGTTTACAACGGACCTCATCAGAAAACTTAAAGTCCTAGAGGACAATAGAAAGACTTCCATAACATCAGAAATAAAGATATCCCCAGGACAACAATAAGCCCTGCTTACTTCTATTTAAGTTTGGCGATCCTTCAAAGGGGACGAGCTTATGGCCATTAAAATAAATAAACCCTTTATTTCTTGCATCATTATCCTAAGCGAAGCACAAATCCCTATTACGGGCAAGTTCTGGGAAAAAAAAGATGGATTATCAGTTTAAAACTTTGTTTGACTCAAGTATTGGATCCAGGTCTCGTGTAACCCGAGGGCACAAAATAGATAGGTATTGAAGACAATCTACATACAAAGCGCGCTCGAGCAACGCACACATAGACACCGCTCACGGACACGATATCTCGGTTCAATCGCCCGGTCGCACTCGTACAGTTCGGAGCAATGCGCTGACGTGTGTGCGATCGCTTAGCGTAGGTATAAAAAGTGAAGTACATACATGAGATTGACTTCTGTACCTATCTATTTTGTGCCAAGGGCTAAGAAATACAACGGTCCAAGCAAACTCGCCCTGTGCTACAAGCGTCAACGTCAAGCGTCAAAAACAAATGTATGTCTATTATTTCTACTACTCCTTCTCCTCATCCATACACTCCTGGCAGAGTGTTCGTTGTCATGGATCGTCTGGTAGTTTGGTTGCAGCTTTTGCGAGACTTCTCCATCTCTCTCTATTTATATATGTATATATGTACTTGTATATTATTATTTTTTTCCCCTTAATTAATTTGTCCCTTGATTTATATTGCTTGAAGTACACCGCAGACTACCCCCTTTTTTAGTTTAAGTTCTTATATTCCATCCCAAGGTTGTCTGGAAGACATCGCTTTCATCGATAAGACCGCCACTGTGCACATAGGTTTAAGTTTCTGAGAAATTGTTACTATTTTGGTGTACGATAAAGTTTATTCTATTCTATTCTATTCTACTCGTGGCATTGCGTGTGCATTCAATGAGGGAACAATATTAGAAGATGATTTGACGAAGTCAGTCTATCTGGTAGGTGATCGACCATGAGAACGTTGGCCCTCTACTCTACACAGTCTATTATTTACAAGGCCACAAAATTGCGCTGCAAGCAGTAGCAAAGTTAGATACAAATTAGGCAGCGCTTACGCTTGTAACGAATTGACGTCTCAAGCGTGGCGTTACGTTCGTGGCCATGCCATATGCAACGTAACGCTCGCAGCTACTAGATCAACGCCAAAATCTGAATGTAAGTCTGTGCAAGAATCTTGATGTTACGTTTTACTTCTCTTTTTACGTCACATAATCAGCTTACCTAGATTCTAGTACAAAGGTATTATGTCCCTGCTGCTCAGTAAGCAGGACTGGTCACAGAGCTACGAGACTCTTCAACGGCTACTGTTAATGACGTCATCTTCAAAACTTTTGCAGCGACATCTGTATCGCCACATGTGAATTAAACTACATCGCGGTATTAAGCCGTGTACGCACGCACGAACACAAACATAGCGAACACAAATACCAAACTTGAACATTTGGTTTGTTCGTATGGACGGCATTTACGAACATTACCTCGAACATAGTTCGAATCGATTTGGCCCACAACAGTTGTGAACTCTCTTAATAGCCATGGCGGCGTCTTTGGAAATGGTCGATTGTGAAGTAGCGAAAAGTTTTTTGGAGTTCGCCTTGATTCATTAAGAACACCGTCCATACAGAACATACTAATGGGATCGCCGCAAACATATTTGACGAACAAAATGCTCGATGTTAAAGGTGATGAATATTGTATTGATAAAAACGCTAATGCTTCTTAGAGAATAAACTAGTAAATCAACTACACAAAACCATTTAATTATATTTCTGCCTTCAGATAGGTCCCACTTTCATTGTATGGACTGCCCGAAGGATACGCTGGAACATACGGTAGAGGTGTGCCCCGCCTGGGCAGAGCAACACCGTGTCCTCGTGGGGACGCTCGGCGGCAGCAATCGCGTCTGGCCTTGGTATAGGTTACGGTACGGTTGCTAACAACTCCCAGGTAGGCTTCGACCCTGCTTGGCAGGGGCCCAGGGTCGAAGCTTACTAGGGCCATGGGCGATGCGAAAGGGATCCCTGGGCCCTGGAACAATGGCAAAGAAGTAAGAAGAGTGGGTTTTTAGTCTGAGACCAATTCCCGCTCCGCCCAAGAGTGGGGGGTGTCCTACCACTTAAAAAAAAAGATATGCCCCACTCAAGTCGCTGTCTGGCGATTCAGTGCTCTGTGGTACAAATCCTCGAGAGTAGCTAATGTCCCAGCGTTTTAGACGGACACAAGGAAACTTCTCCTGTGATTATGTTAATGTAGCTGTTCTAGAAACGAGTAATGTTTGTTTAGCTTTAAAAGCTGTCTCTCATGAAAATGTTGGTTGAATTCTGCAGAACATAGTTTAATAGTACTTATAGAGTCTGTCTTATATGTTAAACGACTTGGGTAATTATTAGGATTTAATGAAATCTGATGTAGTCAACACGGGTTCAATAATCAAGGTTGATTAGGAGATAGAGATCATTGTTTACTAACGGAAAAACCTTGTAAAAAGTACCGAATATCTGTATTTTTTAAATGATTAAATATTGTACTAAATTCCCAAGTCGGTTGACTTATTAGACAGACCTAGATTTCCTCTTTGGTAATTGACGATCTGTGAAAATGCATAGTTGATCACAATAACATTATAATGGAAGTCTGTGAGTGTTGATATTAAGAGGTTGACACCCGGGTGTCGCCACTGTGTGGAACGCCCCGAGGACATGCTGGAGCACACGGTAGAGGTGTGCTCTGCATGGGCAGAGCATCACCGTGTCCTTGTGGCACCGATCGGCGACTGTGACCTCACGCGCCGCCGCACCGGGCTATGGTACAGGCCATGGTCCGGAGCGAGGAGGAGTACCGACCAAGAGCGCGGAAAGTCACTGGATGATATTCCCAAGTAAAAAAAAAAATCTTTTTTTTTTATATTCCTTACTAGCTTTTGCCCGCGGCTTCGCCCGCGTACATAATATATAGCCTATGTCACTAAGGAATAAAGCAGCTTTCTGTCGGTGAAAAAATTTTAGCAATCGGACCAGTCCTTCAGATATTCCTCCAACAAACAATAAAAAAAAACTTTACCTCTTTATTATATTAGTGTAGATTATTTAATGCTCTTTATATCTACACATATATAATAAAGAAGAAAAAGTTACTGCCTGGCAGAGCTTCACAACCCTGTTAGTGCGCAACACGATACAGAAGCTTCAGTTTTTATCTGTAAAGCCGAAATTCAGTTTCGAAGGCGTGAAAATAAATGCCTATTAAAAACATTTTGTGTTTATCAAATAAATAAATATCCGAACCTTAAAATATACTTGAACATATTTCTAGGCAAACTTCACAAATGCCATACCTGCCCGTGTCCATTTTTATTTTCCGAAACCTATTTCATTTCATCATTTATTTGGTCATCGGAAACCTACAATTTTAGGCGCACACATCGAATTTGTTATCGGATATCGGGATGACATGGAAAACCGATTTTTAGCGCTATTCCCTGTTCGAATTGAGCGCTGGAAAAGGATTTTATTTTTATGTTGAGCGTTTCTGGTGTTAATCTTTGTACACGAGTTTAAAATTGGATAAAAGTTGTGTTTATTAAAGACCAGCTATTATTCCCACGTTTTATTCCATAAAAACTGGGTATTATTCAAGTTACACTTTTCCGAAAATAACACTTAGCGATACAGTAGGTAATATCCAGGGACTTTCATTTACTTCCTGCTCTTATCTCATATTACTTGGGGTCGGCGCAACACGTTTTTTTCTTCCATTCTGTCCTGTCACCCGTCAAACTCTCACTAACTCCCTTTTCTTTCATATCATTCCTCACACAATCCATCCATCTTTTCTTCGGCCTTCCTCTCCCTCTCGGCCTCTCCATCCATCTATATGGATACTCAGAAATTTTGTGTTTCAGGCGAGTAGAATAAAAAAAAATTAAAATTAACAGATAATCAAAAGAATTCTACAGTGCAATCAAGTGTATCAATCTGTAATTTAGACATCATCTAATCTTCTTCTTCTTACTGCCCTTATCCCATATTATTTGGGGTCGAGGCAACACGTTTTCTTCTTCCATTCTGTCCTGTCACCCGTCAAACTATCACTAACTCCCTTTTTGTTCATACCACTCCTCACATAATCCATCCATCTTTTCTTCGGCCTTCCTCTCCCTCTCCATCCATCTATATGAATACTCAGAACTTTTGTAGTAATGTGCGCTTCATCCCTCCTCTTCATGACCATACCAAGACAACCGATGATTACCTTTCAACTTTTCAGTCATTGGTGCCACTTTCATACTTCCTCTAATATACTCATTTCTCACTTTATCCACTCTCGTCACACCACACATCCATCTAAACATTCTCATCTCCGCTATATGCAATCCATTTTCATCCTTAATTTTCAAAGCCCATCATTCTGATCCATACAGTATGACAGTAATATCTAGGGCCTCTCTAACAAAAATATTTTCGTTATTGAATCTATACTAGTCAGAGTTTCCTAAGACTTACGATCTCCTTGGAAAACAACGCTTTGGACCAGAAAATAAGAACTGTGGAGGCACTGATCCGATATCTCACTCCTCCAAACATCTCCCTGGCAGAATATCTGTCACCTGTACTGTAGTGGCTAACCTGGAAATCGGTTAGACGAGGCCAACGACAGAGCTAGCCAGGTGGCTACATATTGGTCGGACAAAGTCTTAGTCAAAATGATCGACATGAAAGAAAAGAATTCAAATTGTAGACAGAAAATTAAATCCATAAATTTTATAAGAGAAACTGACAATATCAACTACAGACGAAACTACTCGGTGAAAGTGTGAAATTTTGCTGAAGGTTTCCTTTTATGATGTAGGTGAGCACTAGGAGAGGATTTTTCAAAATTTGCCTCCTAAATGGATGAAACGGGAGTACAAAGTTTGTATGTAATATATATATAAATGTTTCTGAAACTACATACAACTGAAAAATCTTTGCACTCGAGTACAACACGTAACTTTTCAGCCCACCTCAGCGAGGTGCCTAAGTGCAAAAAAAAACAAATAAAGGACACCAAGACGGTTCCGAGTCTGAGTTTTTAATAAATTTAAAAAATTTTAGGATAAATTTGGCACCATGGAGGTAGAAATAAATAGGTATAATAATGATTTAAATTCACAAACGTAGTGCACGCGATGTTCTAAATTCAATTTACTTTAACCTGTAGCGGATAAAAACGGCTTTTGCACTCATATAACGAAAGGCAAAAATACTCTTTCTAATATGGAGGGTTGAAAAAGAAATTGTCATTAAACGTCTTTAAGTTATCAGTAACTCCGTGTGATGACTTCAATAGTATGTCAAACGCTAAAACTCAACAAAGAACATCGCAATCAACACCTTTACCTAAAAATTTAAATTTCTTCACCAAAAGATTCACTGGACGTCTTCATCTAAACGTAAATTTCCAAGCGTTATGGCTTTACAAGGAAGCAACCTTGAAATTAAGAGCGCGAACGTTTTCATTCTCCGCCGTAACTTAAGCAAATTTACGCGATGTTTTAATCTAAAAAGCTGAGTGTGTTCACTTGGAAAATCCCAAATTAAAAGGACCTTTCGTGTAGGTGACTTAGGAGTAGGGATGTGATGAGTTCCTTGAAAGACTTCACAGTTCTTTTAGCTTTTAACATTTGTTTTGAAATGTAAAATCACCCAATGAGTACTCCTGCTTTATGCTGGAGAGGGTGTACGTATCAGACTATTATTAACTAAAATTACACCTGACCTTGCGTTCTAGGACCGCGGATTTTCTTCACAGAAATTACCCTGGGTCCCAATTGGTTTTTTCTCTACTGGACCCTACGGTTTTGCTGACATTTCTAAGGCGAGTATGGAACACGACGCGCCGTCGGTAACTTAGGCTCGATCCGGGAGGCAAGCTAACCATTACTCATCGTCCACAAGCGAACGATAAAATAGTTATAGGTCAAAATTGAAATCACCTCCAGTTTTTTTTTTTTTTTCAATATTTTGTAGGAAAGTAAACAAGATTCACAACCCTAAAAAAGACCCTAGTATGTACTCACAGGAACACGAAATATAAAGACATACACGACTTATAACGTAAACCTAATATCCTTACATCTGTGGCCCTAGTGAAAAGGGGTATAAGTCCGATTTTGTCGAAAATGAGTTAAGTATACCAAAATGATCAGAAAAAAATGCTCTATCGTTTGGTGAAAAGAGATCTAAGCTAGCCCTAAAAATAAGGAAGTTACTTTGTGCAAAAGGATTCAACTGACACCAAAAAAACCACGCAAGTTGATTTCAAGTCCATTTATATTGTTTTAAACGGAAAAATAAAAACTTTCTTTTGTGTATTTTAATCTAAATTAACATAAATCAACCATATTTCAATTTGGTTGGTGTTTATCGATACAACAACACTTAGTCCATAAAAATGGTTTAAGTTAGAAAGGATATTATTAGACTTATATCCGTTTTCACCGAAATAAAGAGAAAAAATATTTCTTTCCATTAGTTAATTAGTTATTAAAAATAATTTCAAATGCGTATCCCTTTTCACGTGCATGAATTAATATTTAACTTATGGGAGAACGGGTCTAACTTATTTTATACCCTTTTGGAATTCATTTTGTGGTTGGTATAAGTCACTATCTTAAAAACTATTAACTTTACATAAAAAATAACTCAATAATAGTAAAGAGCATAAATTGTTTACCTATAAAAAACATCACATGCATTTCATTTGGTAGCGGTTTGAATGACACACGAGGTCAAACAGGAATTTGGAGCACGCAGAGTGTTTTTTACGTCTCCTGTAAAGTTGCATTTTTGGACTTAGATCCTTTTTCACTAGGGCCACAGACATAAGGGCACTCATAAAAGTTTTTGAATAAATTGAAGTAGCCCACAGACCATCCACATCGCTGAAGACAAGACAACATGGCGGAATATAGTTCACAAGAAAGTTCTTCGCATTGAGGATAAACGATGCAAGGAGGAGGAGTTCAGGCCAAGGTTAGGGCATCGAGCACAAACGCCATTCAAGCTGCCTCACCTTTTCCCTACTATGTAAGGTTAGCTTCTAGCACAGAAAACTAGCGACGCAACCAGTCGCCGCTTCCAACAAGATGTTGATATAACTGTATAGAGAGTTACCTGATGTCTGTTTGGTTGTGCAACCAATTTGGTCGCGTGACTAGCTCAGACGTGTGGCGACTATAGTGTCTGTATCGTGTCAAGTTTGGTAGCTGGCTATATTTTACCGGGACACCATGGCGGCGAGACTAATTGCGCCACTATGGTGTCCCGATGAAATGTACAGAAGTCAATCTACATACAAAGAGCACTCGAGCAACGCACACATGGACACCGCTCACGGACACGATATCATCATCGGATCAGCGCAAGCGCGAATGCATTTACTTGAATCCGTGACGTTTTTTGTGCTAAAAATAGATATTTTAACGCCTGTGCGCCTGTGACTTTGCTAGCATGCATGTAGAAAATTGTCTCAAAGGGAACCTTTTTCCGGGATAAAAAGTACACTATGTGTTATTCCATTTGGAGATCTCTATAGAGAAGAACGTCAGCGTCACGAAATTCCATGGATACTTTTTTAAATCATGTAATCCTGGTTAAATATTTGTTGTTGCTTCTATTATGTTTGAACAATGCCCTACTAATATTATTATAAACGCGAAAGTTTGTATATTATTTCGATGAAACTTGGTACACGGGGTTTTTTAGGTTGCTAATCATTCAATGACTTCTCTGGCTCTTAAAAACCCACTCCTATTTTCTTTCTTTGCCTTGCGTACCAGGGGCCCGGGATTATTTTTCCCCAGTGGGCTTCGAACTTGCTGGGCTCTTACGATTTGCTGTCATCTCCTGATTGATTGATTTATAAAATTCTTTATTGATATAAAATATAAACATAATTGTAAAACTTACACACCAAGTCACAATTCAGTCTTCAAATAATAACACTTTTCCAGACTATAATCGCCTTTTTAAGTATTAATGCAATCAAGAATGTATACTTTAAAACATGATATAAAATAACTTAGATCCAAAATGCTTAAACATATGAAATCATTGCATTGATTCCATTAATATAATTAAGGGGTAGAACTAAATTAATACGCGCAAGCGTAAATGCTACGAGAAGCGGTCAGGTGATCGCGCGCACTCACCGACAACGAGCGACCCACCGCGCCCCGCGCTCCCTCGCATGTTAGCGGCGAGAGCGGGGGAGCGCCGGCGCAGCGCACGGTTCATGCGACGACGCGTTATCAGTTTTGTGCGGGAACAATACGTAGTGATGTGGGAGCTTGTATGTACCATATCTATCGATATTAGGCAAGTCTTTCACTTCAGTTAGTCCTAAGTCAGCAATCAAAGTGTTATAATGACATTTATTTTTACTATAAAATTTACGAGTTAATTTTAAAATATATTGGGTAATATTTGGTAATTTTATATTAAAGTGAAGTATTTTAAGATTAGTTTTGAATGGGGTATTGTAAGCAATTTTAACAGCTTTATTTTGAAGAACTTGTAAAAGGTTATAATTGGATTGACAAGTACTGCTCCATACCGGGCAAGAATAGGTGATGCAAGGTCTAATTAATGTTGTGTATAGTCTTAATTTTGTCTTAGGACTGAGTCTACTTTTGCGGTTAAGTATGGGACTTAGGGAACCTAGTGCTTGTGCTCCCTTGACACGTAATTTAGCTATGTGTTTACTCCAGTTGAGCTTTTTGTCCAATGTAACACCCAGGTAACTAACAGCTGCGCTCCAAGGAATAGACTGTGCAACAATTTTTAAAGTTCTTTTAGGGATGCTACGTTGACGAGTAAAAAGTATCGCTTCTGTCTTAGACTCATTTAACTTCAGCTTCCATTTATTGAAGTAAGACTGGAGTAGTTCAAGGGACATCTGAAGTCGGCTAATGATAATATCTACATCGTTATCTGATGTATAAGACGCTGTATCGTCGGCAAAACAGGCCAAGTGAGTACGGACTTGTACGGGAATGTCATTTACAAATAGGATGAAGAGGTAAGGACCAAGTACCGAACCTTGTGGCACTCCTGCTGACACCATCCGAGGCGAAGACCTGTTAGAGCCAATATGCACCACGAATTTGCGGTTACTAAGGTAAGACTGAATCAGTTTGACTAAATCCATAGGAATTCCGTAGGAGATAAGCTTGTATAACAGGCCTTCGTGCCAGACGGTATCGAAAGCTTTCTCAATATCAAGGAGGAACATACCGGTAGACTGTTTAAAATTAAGATGATAGGAAATGTGTTCTGACACTCGAGCCAATTGTTGTACCGTAGAGTGGGATGAACGAAAGCCAAATTGCTCGTTCCGGATAAGCCGTTCGGAGCAACCTCTCAACCGATCATATATTATTACTTCGAACAACTTACCTAAGACTGGTAGAAGGCTAATGGGCCTATAATTTATTGGCAAAGTGGCATCTTTTCCTGGTTTTTTCAGTGCAATAACTTTTGCAGTCTTCCACATATGAGGAAAATACCCTAACTTGACACAACCATTAAATATTTTGGTAATATACACAACAGACTTTTGCGAGAGGTTTTTAAGCATAATGTTGTGTATTCCATCATCACCAGGAGCCTTTCTGGTCTTAAGTTTACATATAACTTTCCAGACTTCAGCAGGCCGAACCGGTTGATGTAAGTCACCTGTGATGTAATTATTTAAAAGGCTCATAGCTGAATGGACGTCCGCTTCGACACTATCGCTAGACCAATCCTGAGTTAAACTCATGTTCTTCGCGAAAGTATCTGCTAAGACAGCACATTGCTCAGACGTGTTAGCCGTTAATGAGCCTACAGGTGTTCTAAGTGGGGGTATTACGTCAGATTTTGGTTTAAGAGTTTTCGCCAGTCGCCATATATCATTGCCAGGTTTATCAACTTTAGAGAGTTTAGAATTCCATATCATATCTTGATGTTTTGTTATGTATAATTTAATCAGTTTTTGTAATTTATTGATATCTGATCTTAACTGTCTTTTATCTGCAAACATTGCTTTTTGTTCTTTACGTCTTAGTTGATTTTTGTATTTAATAACTTTTTTAATATAACTAGGTAGGACACTGCCAGTGTTAACATGTTCTTTGGCAGTGATAAATTTATCTCTGGCTTCAGTTAGGCATTGATGTAAGTGACTAACGGCTTCGTCAATTTCCGACTCAGACTTAAATACACTGGAGTTTAAGAATATCTGTTGATCAAGAAAAGACCGGTATTTTTTCCAATCAGTGTCACGATAAGAGTAGACTTTAGGAATTGGCTTACGAGGACAAAAACCATTGACTGTAAACAGTAAGGGAAAGTGGTTGGATGATAACGCAGGTAATGCCTGAATTTCATGGATACTATTGACATTTAGCGATAAAACTAAGTCAGGATTGGTAGGAGTAAGATCAGCTCGGTAATTAACCTGTGAAGGTGTGTCCGGGTAATGTATAATATAGTCGTGGTTCAACATATGATGAAACAGTATATTACCTCGAGTGTTTACATAACTACTATTCCAGTACCCATGGTTAGCATTAAAGTCGCCCATTACTACCACATGGGGCCCAAGAGAAAATAAAATATCCAAGTCACTGCCTTCAAGCCGCAAATTGGGAGATTGGTAAGCTGAAACAAACACATAATCCTTGCCTCCAATTTCCAGACCAATAGCAATCGCTTCGATATGTTTAGTTTTGGGGATAACGATTTGTCTAGCCTCAAGTCTATCATTAACCAATATGGCTACTCCTTGCCCTCGTCCGCTGTGGTGTTTATCTTGACGATAGCAAATATAACCTGGTGTACTAATGGAAATGTTACTAGTGAGTTTAGTTTCACAGACAGCTATAATATCAACAGATAGGGTACATACCGCCAAATCAAGTAGTTCACACATTTTAGACCGTACTCCGTCAGAGTTCCAGGAAAGTAGTGTCAATTCGTAAGAATTATACATAGTGACCAAGGTGAGTTAAAACTAACATTACTTTATCCAACATGGACTCACAGGCAGAAAATTGTGGTTTAAGATTTTTGATACAGATTAGTATTTCTAACATCTCTTTTGTCACTGGGTCATCCGACGGTAGCTCCAGGTGATCATTCGAAGTAAGGTCATGGCTTAAGTGGGTCTTGACAGCAGCAGCATAAGAAGGCTTCTTAGGTATGAATGGCACATCTATAGGATCTGTAGACAGGTACTTAACAGTGGAGGACCTTGAGGGGAGATTTTCACGCCGTGATTGAACGTGCTTCAAGTATGCGAGACGGGTCTCACACTTATGGTAGTTTGCAGGGTGACTCTGGTCACAGTTACAACATCGTGCGGGTTCGATCCGGTCTTTTTTAGGACATTCATTTGTCGCATGAGGTTCCGTACATTTAACACACCTAGCCGGCATATTGCAATTTCTGGATGCATGGCCGTAGTTTTGACATCTATAGCATTGTGTGGCAGCAGACTTCTTGGGCATGAATTTTTGAATCGTTACCACGCAGTTAAATAAATATTTGATTTTACGAAACTTTGCAATGTCCGTTCCAGCCGGGAGTACTACTAAAAAAGGTGGGCAAGATAACGTACTCACTTGTTGAGTCTTCAATTGTGAAACTGTTATTCCTGAAAATCCTAGTTTACCAAGTTCATCAGGTAAATCTTGTTCAATATAGGACGGCAATCCTTTTATCACCATTTTAGGTACTTTTTCATCTTTACGGGTGTAGGTGAGGAAAGCAACGTTTTCTTTGCGGAGTCCTTCTTTCGCAATTTGATGAGCTTCCGATGTATAAAAGATAACAGCAACTTTGTTGTTGGCTCTGTACTGAAGATGAAACCTATTTGTGAAACGGGCGATTAGGTTTTTAATCGACTCATGTGTCCAATCTTCCTGTATCTCAAGAATCAGAGGAGGAATATGTCCCGTCTTCTTAGCTCCGGTAGAGGCATCTCTGTAGCGTATATTTGTTGCTGATTCATTCTTGTCGTCCACAGAGAGGTCTTTGAATTTGTTGTGCAGCGGTAATCTTCGCGATTCATCAAACTTCTCCGAGTTTCTAGAAACAGCAGGGCGCTTAGCGAGTTGCCAAGGGCCAATGAGGTCTTCACCAGGTCTTTTCGCGTTAAGGTTGCCGGTGGTATCCGACTTCTTTAGAAATTTGTCCATTTTTTAAGAAGCCCCACTATCGATAAATTGTCGATATTGCGGCGAGGCATCACTAGCGATGGCAAATAACTAACACGGTGGGGTTATGCAATTAAGCGTACGAGCACACGAGTCGAGCGCCGAACGCGTAATCGCTGTCATCTCCTAGAAGCGCGCATAGATCACTGCGCCATCAAAGACATGAGCTCGGTCCGGACAGTTACCAGACGACCGGACGGCGTTACTTCAAATCGGGATGGGGATCCCGGTGGCTGGGACGCGAGGACCGTTCCTTCACGCATGCGGCCGTCTCCTTTTCTAGCATTACTGCTTCGCAGAAGAAAACTGCCGCCAGCCATTTTTTCTCACTCCGGACCATGGCCTGTACCAAGGCCCGACGCAAGAGGCTGTTGCCTCCGATCGCTCCCACGAGGACACCGGCGGTGCTCTGCCCAAACGAGTTCAGTGCATGAGCCTTGGTATACGGTTAGACCATATGCTGGATTATTCCATAGCATACTTTTTATCCCGGGTGTTCGTGTTCTCGATAATTTTCTACTATCATACAGGCGAAGCATCTGGCAGTAGCTAGCAAATAAATAAAAATAAATGCTTTATTCAAACGGAAAGTTTTGGCATTTACCAACGAGGACCCTTGATACTATTTCAGGTAGCCCTGTATTCCCTACCTTTTTAGAAAGGCAAGGTCAAAAATATTTGCTAACTTTGTTCTGCGCAAACATTCTTCGCATTTTAGGTACTTCGTAGTTTAAAACCTTGATTGTTTGTTGAAGGGAATTTATAGCCTTGAGTAGAGAGAGTCTTTAAGATTTTCAAACCCTCGTTAGGACTGGAGTGTTAACATCTCATTATCTTTTCTTCTCGCCCCTAGCATTAGTTAGGTATATCAATACATTAAAGTAAAAGCGTCAGCTCGAGCCGTGACTATATTCTTGCTATAGCATCGAACTTAATATATACAAGGTGTAAGGGACAGCCCTTCGCAAACTTTTAGGGCTTGCTCAGTGGACGAAACTGAACAACCTTCCACAGTTTGTTTTTTTCCATGAGACGAAAAAAAAATCAGCCTCACCATACAAAATTATAAACTTGATTGGACAGTTTGTATGGAGAGGCCGATTTTTCTTTTTTATATTGTTTTAATATCAACTCGATAACTTTACGCGCACTTTTTACGCGTTCTTGAGATAAGGGTCTTAACAGACAGACAGACAGACGAACGGACAACAAAGTGATCCTATAAGGGTTCCGTTTTTTCATTTTGAGGTACGGAACCCTAAAAAAGGAGTGAAATTCCCTACCGAAGTCAAGGTTTCGGAATATAGTCTTGGAGACCCCATTCACGAATTGAATTATTTACATAGGTAAATTTGAAAGGTTGTATAAAATTCATTACAGAGCTAAAATTATTCATTATGCAACATTTGCAACAACAACATGGCCACTTACATATAATAATCTACTTATTACATGCCGACGTACGAACAAAGAATGTTGGTCTCCATATAAATTAAAGGAATTTAGTCTCAAGTATGAACCATTTATCACGGGGCGAGAACAGAAGATATATCGCTCTCGTATTAAAAGCAGCTGTAATAAAGTAGTGAGACTAGCGAGTATAGAAATTTATTAGATTTGAAAATATATTTTGGCTACCATGTATAAAAATTATGAATTTCTAACTGTTGAAAGCTGCTTTGCTCCCATGCAGAAGAAACAGCGTGTCCTCGGTGACATCGTGGAGGTGGAGGTATGCTCTGCTTGGGCGGAGCACCGCCATGTCCTCGTCGAGGCTATCGACGGCAACGACCTCTCGCACCGGACCCTGATTTCGGCTTTATACAACACTAGCTTTTGCCCGCGACTTCGTCTGCGTACATAAAACATAGCCTATGTCACTCAGGAATAAAGCAGCTTTCTATCGGCGAAAAAACTTTAGCAATCGGACCTATACTTCCAGAGATTACCTACAAACAAAAAAAAACAAACTTTACCTTTTTTATTTTAGTATAGATTTTCGGTATGAGGTGCCCATAAACACGTATCGAACGTTCTTCGGAGATCCCATAGGGGTAAATAGGCCTTTGGTAATAGAAAAAAATATTGTATACCTACCCTATGTAGTACTTCTTGTGCGTAACTCCCTATAAAGTTATCATTTTGTAATTTAGATTGTGCACGAGTCTTGAGCCGTCTCCACGTCACGGGAAATTTTGAAAGAGTTCTCATGGCCCTGAAACATGAAACTTGGCGATAATAAAGCAGCCTAAAGTTTTTGGTATTCCTGTGTGATACACGAAATATTTCTACAGGATGAGCCTAGATGGTGGGATACTGTTTTCTACAAAGAAGAAAAATAAAAAACATTTATTTTCGAAAGAAAGTTCTGGCCACGACATATATAAAACACGTCTGTTTTTGCAGAAAAAATATTTTCGACTTATCACCGATAAATCCCTTATCCCTTATCACCAGCCTTTTTAATGTTCCCACTGTTGGGACTCAAGCCTCCTCTCTAAGAGAGGAAATAAGCCGTAATCCACCACGCGGACCCGGTGCGGGTTGGTGAATAGTAATAAATTGGAAAATGTCACATGTCTTCGAATTTTTTAAAAGCAAAGAAAAAAGCAAGAAGAAGAAAGCAAAGAATACCTGGAAAAATTCAGCATTGGGGAAGAAATTAAAATAAAGTTACAAATTAAAAGGGGTTCTAAGTTCCAATACAAGAATCGTTTTGTCAGCTTTTGTTGGCGTTTTTTTGCTTGATTTTATTATTTATTTATTTATTGACACTTCTTGCACAAAAAACTGTACAAAGGCGGATTTAATGATAATGATATCACCGATAAATATCAACCAATATAGAAATACAGTAACCGACTTCACAAGGCAAGAAGAGCCAGTGACTTAATTGTTTATGGGTACCCGTAATATTGTTACTGCAACGTTGCTGTGTTTCCGTCACAGTCTAGGTTACTTGACATAGACTAAGTTTCATCTAATATCGTTGAAATAGGTACAATACTGTATGGGTGTTCCAGATTGCCAAGGATTATGCACTAGTCTTCTTCTTCCTTTCATGTCAATGCTCTCCAACTATATTTTTTGCTGATCAATATTTGGCAAGCAACCCGCACTGGACCGCGTGGTGGATTACGGTCCATTCCCTCTCCTAGAGAAGGAGGCTTGAGTCCCAGCAGTGGGAACATTAAAAAAAGGCTGATGATGATCATGATTTGGCAACCTGTACAGCTCTATTGTTGGCCTCGTATAGACCCTCAAAACTGCAGATGGTTCTGCAGGAAGGGCAGCATATCAGGTGGCGCATGTCCTGACTGGCACTGTGTTAGAGATGCACTAGTGACGCGAAAGGTTTTTACCAAACGAGTAGGCAATTTTCAGATTAGAACAATTCAAATTCGAGATTTTTTTGAATATGAACTGTTTTTTTTTTATATTTTCTTGTGCTAAAAGATCTGGTCTTGCCAAATTTCAGAATTCAAAGTCAATAGAAAGTTTCCTATAAGTTTTGATTTCCTGGTGAGCGTCAAAACATGCGCCATAATTAAAGCACAAAACCATCTTTAAATTGCGTTGACTTAGAAGTTTGAGTTTTTTCACTGTTCCAAAGAGTATCAGAGTATTTGATATTAATTTCAGTTAGATACCTCCAACCGTTCCTGAGAAAAAGGATCTGGACAGATGGTCAACTAAGTGATCCTGTAAGTATTCCGTTCCTAAAGTTCCGCACCCTATAAATTATAGGAAAACTTATATTTTCTCTCATATCATTAGAACGTATGAACCTTGGCATCTGTTCCAATACCTACTCTATGCCACAATGTAATGACATTAATTTAGTCAATAAGAACATGCAGTCTAGAGCACAGTTTAATTGAATGATAACATAGTCTTAAGTACATACGTGTTGGTATCACGTAAGAGAGAATTTGTGGAGCAAGCTAATGAGCAGTCGTTTTAAATTGCTTTTCCGGATCCGGATACGGATCATTGGCGTCAAGATCCTTGGATACGGATACAGATGTTAAGTTTCTTGTTCAATCGGAGTCGGAAATGAGGTGCAAGTGACAACCTCTTTAAAAAATCACCTAATAAGAAAACTTGCAGAAGAATATGATTTGTTCTTATCCAAAAATTTTACAGATAGAGATTTGAGTACGATTTCTTTTTTTCTCTCGCGGATAGTCTCGCGGAATAGTTTAGGTACTGTTAGTTAGTTATGTAGCGGCGCTGACGCAGCAATTAGTGTTCCATGTAGAGTGGGCAGTGCCCGGGCTTCAGTCTGCCCGTAGCAACGACCACCAATAGACGCGCTTACGTATAAGTACAATCTGTAATGTAATTCGTTTCCAAAGTAAATAAACATGCAAAATACACGCACCCACTACAATACACGCACACAATAGTTCGTTAAGACTTACAGTCTTATACATCATCGTATTTATAAACTAATATCAAGATATAATCATTTGTAAGCCTTACGTAACGCCTTGCCTTGATAGCTGTTTAAACGTAATTGTAATCTACACAGCACACACTAAACAAAAAGTTGTAATTCTAACAAAATTCACAAAACCCGATCGATCTTGTAAAACTAAAGGGTCAAGATCGAACGTTCTCAGTTAGACCCCAGAGGCCTTTCTCTAGAGACGACCCTCAACTAACAAATAGTTAGAAAAAACGTGCAATCCTAACGTTAGGAATTACAACTTTGTGTTCTATGTATTTCAATTTCAAACTAGGTTTGGTCACTCCCGAGCGTGTTGTTAGAGTAAAGCGAGTATAGATACCGGCACGGATCTTGAGCGCTGGCTTCAAGTCGAGAAGAAGAAGTGAGACGCGGGGTCGGGGAGTATCAGTGATTGGCTCGCTGCGCCATCGTGTCAAAGACGTCACTCGTGATTCGTTCCCTGCGCTTGCTGCATGTCACAACGACAACGATTGGCTCGCCAATGTATGGAATGCGCAAAGCGATCCCCACTCTGACGCCGAACGCTCAAGATTCGTGCCGGTACCTACACTACACTAGACTGACGCACACGTGGACCACGCCTGATTTGTACGTAACAGCGCGTTCATCATCATCACCATCATTTCAGCCGATATATGTCCACTGTTGGACATAGGCCTCCCCCAAGTGTCACCACAATGAACGATGCTGTGCGTCGTGCATCCATAGGTTTCCCGCAAACTTCACCAGGTCATTGGTCCACCTTGTAGGAGGCCTTCCAACGCTGTGTCTTCCGGTACGCCACTCCAGAACCTTTTGGGCCCAACGGCCATCTGTTCTGCGAGAAATGTGCCCGGCCCATTGCCACTTAAGTTTGACAATTCTTCGTGCAATGTCGGCAACTTTAGTTCTCCTGCGGATATCTTTATTTTAATTTATAGTAGTTCTGCAAGTCTAGTTGCCATATAAAATGTATAGAAACCGACGCGCCCAGCAGGCCTCGCCAAGATACAACCGTATCGTTTCTCTTTCGTCGATCGCGTCGAGTCGGCCACGCATTCTTTTGTTCTGATCACGTGACTGAGCGTTGAGCTGATGTCAGAACAAAGGAATAAGACGCCTGGGCGACTCGAGGCGATCGACCAAAAAAGAGAATCGAAACGAAATGGTCGTATCTTGGCTAGGCCCGAATGTGCGCAATGTAGATACAATGCACCTTTATTTCTATGTTAGAGGATTTATTAGAGGACTAGCTTTCGCCTGCGACTTCACCCACGTAAAAGTAGTAGTAATACAATAAAATTATATCCTTACCCTAAAAAAAACTGGGCAGGTGCGAGTCAGACTCGCGCACTGAGGATTCCGTGCAAACTATAATTCCCGAATAGTCTCTAAAATTTTTCCAAATAGCATTTTTTTTTTTCATATGTAACAACTAAATCACGGTTTTCAGATTTTTTCCTATACCTGTGCTATAAGACCTAAATAAACGGCCGTATCTTTTTTATTCGTTAACTTAGAAGTTTGATTTTTTCACAGCTTGAAGGGACCGCAGACCTGAGTATATGGTCATTTCAACTCGATACCTTTACGCGTTCTCGAGAGAAAGGGTCTTGACAGACAGACAGACAGACAAACAGACAGACAAACAGACAGACAGACAACAGAGGGTTCTGTTTTTTTCCTTTTAAGGTACGGAACCCTAAAAAGAACAAAACAGAAGAATCTAAAAAAGAACTTTGAAAATCATCTTGTCTGACTGTTTTCTTAGATACGAGCTTTTACATAACATATTTTACCTCTTTTTCAAGTACAACCGGATCTTTATAAGAACAAGACACGTAAACTGTTTTTCTTTTTATTTCCTAAAAAGCTGAACACAAAAAGTTAGTTTTAGGCCTAAACAAGAAACTAAGGGCGATGTATGTCTTAAGTTTCGATATATTTTTCCAACTTAGCTCGAAAGCAGGTTAAGGATCGTTATTGAATGGGACTATTATATTGTCCATATTTTTTTTTATATATACAAGGTGTAAGGGACAGCCCTCCACAAACTTTAAGGGCTTGCGCAGTAGTCAACAATCCACAAAATTTTTTTTCAGGAAACAAAAAAAAAATTCGGCCTCTCCATACAAACTGTTCAATCATGTTTATGATTTTGTATGATGAGGCGGGTTTTTTTCGTTTCCAGAAAAAATTTTTTGTGGAATGTTGTTCAGTATCGTCTACTGAGTAAGCCCTTAAATTTTGTGGAGGGCTGTTTATTACACCTTTTATAGTGTATAGAAGTACATTTAAAAGCTGATTACTAATTATTATAGTACCTTCTTAATAATAATATTATAAAACTCAGTGCAGGGGTACACAGGGTACTGAGTTATTAAACCAAAAATGAAATCTGATTTTACGGACTATTCATTTTCGACAGTTTGAGTACGGCCAACCCAAATATCAAAAACATATCCTCGGTTTAAGTTGAATTACACGATATAGTTTTAACTGACATAATAATTATGCTTGCATTCTCTGAACAGGCCTATTCAAATCTTTGTGATCCTTTTTATCAAAATTGCCTCAGAAATCAAGCTACATGGTTCTCATAATCATTTAACTATTACAGGGCCTCAAGTCTGCTATTACAATTGTGTCAGAATGGTCTATCATTGATTTCATAATTGTTGATTTTGACAAGTTTTGATAAATCTAGGTACTAATATAATGGCGTCATTATGATTTTCCGATGGTCAACCACTGACACTCCATTGAAAGAAATAGATAGAATGGGAATCTCGTTCATAATGACAGATGAATATCTGACGTAGGCGGTAATCTGCAAATATTTTGACAGTTCCTTTGATCAGTGACCTACCATTACGACGCCATTGCGCAATTAGTGCTTTTAATAAGCTCGATTTTGTCATTCTACCACAATTCTACAAGACCATTGACCAGTCAATGATTGATCATTATGAATTAGCAGATTACAAACTTTTAGCAAAATGACAATGATATCGTGTTGGAATGACGAATTTATAAAAATAGCAGACTTAGACCCCTGATGTACTGTATGGATTGCGTTAAGAGCTTCTGGCTACAGTAGACATTTTTGCGAAAGAGATATTTTGCGAATAAACCTAATTCTCCAGTCAGAATACAGCCTAACACAAACTTTTTGGTAGTTCACGTAGAAAAACGTAGGTCTTTTGACTCCCTAAAAGAGTTGGATCTGAAGATGTAGAACTCGTTACTACATAAAAAACGAGCTGAATAAAATTGTAACGAAAACGTGATTTTTTGGACGCAAATGTAACTATAAAGGTTCATTTAAAACGTTTTCAAAGGCCCTTGAAAGTGTTAGTTTCATTTTAAAGTTTGTGATCTTAACGATGTTTGAATAACAATAAATTAATTTCATTATAATCCTAGAGACGGTGGCAGAACTGGTGACTAAAAGTATAATTACACTTTTCACACGTGTGCTACACACGCCGATCTGACCGCATCGATCTCCATACATTTTGTATGTAAACTAGACTTGTAGAGCTACACTTGGAACACGCCACGCGATGCTATGCGACGTAAAATCAAACAACCCAAATATCGTTGAAGTTTTAAAGTCGTTCGATCGAAGTCCTATCCAAAAGCGATATTCACGATCTATCGACTTATTTCCAGTTACAATAATAAGTATTCTACTAGGATAATGTAATACAGATTTTTTTTTTTAAATCGACGAATATCATATGACTTTAAAATCGGTGTTGTACAAACTCGATTGATGGATGTGAATACGGAAATGGTCTAAACGACTAAATCGCTACGATATCGTTACGGTTTTCATAACGTGAATCGGGCTACAGGCGTGTTACACTTGTGCGTCTGTCTAATCTCCCACATATTAGGTGAGCACGTTCCTCGAGCGTGTGAACTACGCGAGCACCGCACGAGCACTGGATTCGGGTCGCTCACACGCGCGAATACGCTTTAGCGCAAATAGTTTTCTTTCTTTCTTTTTTCTTTCATTGCCTAATGTGGGGGAGGCCTTATACACGTAACAGCCACACTAGCCGATCACAAAGTTCAATCAACACTGGTCGAAGTTGAAACAAGACCTCAGAAAGCACGTTAAGACATTCAAGCTAGAACTACATTAGACCGACGCACACATGTACCAATCCTGATTTGTACGTAGAACGACGTCGCGGGGCATTGCCTTTTTTTTAAGGTTGAAAAAAAGCATCCAATGACATCCCCCGCTCTTGGGCGGAGCGGGAGATAGTGTCAGACACTTATTGACTAAAAGACCCACCCCGTTCCTTCTAGCCTTCATACCGGGGCTTGAGCGCCCTTTCGGATAACCCTGGCTCCAGTAGGCTTTGACCCGGCTGGGTCCCTGCTGTTGCTGACAACTCCTTGAGGCGCGCGGGAACAGTACGCGCCGTCGACGACTTGGGCTTGGTCCGGACAGTTACCGGACGGCCGGACGGCATTACCTGGTGTGTATCAAGTGTATCTGTACAAGTCTAGTTTCCATTAAAAAGTATAGAGACCGAAGCATGTGTACCTCAAGCTATTTAGGTTTTGGCTATACTTACCTACTAAAATAAACTTTTGGAACTTTTATTTCGACATTATTACTTTCTAATGAAAAGAAAATCCAATAAATATATAATAAAAAAGACGTGTGGCACTCGGAGACTGCCGCGGTAAAGCTATTGCATAGCATTTTTATCAACTTATGCAATTATAATTATTTATTTATTTTATTTATGCAGTATTTTTTTCCTTGTTTTTTTTTTCTTTGATATTAATTGAAGTTACACTTTCACACATTGCATTGAATTTTGATTGATTGTTCACTCCTTTGTTTTCTTATCGGTCACCACGCTCAAAAAACAAATGAGTGGGGGGTGTTAGGTTATTTTCGTTACGGAATTACTGGATTCGGTCTCCACGCTCAAGGCCCGCGATAGAAGCTATGCAATAGCTTAAAAAAAAATAACAGTTTTCATAACAAAAACACAGCCACATGAGGCCACATCACAATTTTATCGCGGGATCACCTCAAAAAGTCAAGCGTTACAAAACATATACCATTATAAATGACAAAGTACTGACCATAATAAATCGTCATAATATTTAACGACAGGGTCTGACCATAATATCGATAACAGTGTACCAATACAGTCAAATAACAGACCATAAAATTTAACGTGTAACATAACTCGTCAGAGAATTGAAGTACCTACACAAAATGGATGCATAAAGTGGTGCGCGCAAAAATGTTTTATGGAATTTGATTTGCTTGATCTAAAGGGCAATCGTGTTGTGGAGGCTAGATAGATATACACTCTATGTGTAAAACTAGTATTTAGTTGATGAGTTTAATCTGTATACACTATTATAAATTAATTAATTATCTACACTTATAATTAACTTAATAACTACAATTACAGTAAATAAAAAAGACGTGTGGCACTCGGGGACTGCCGCATTAAAGCTATTGTATAGCATTTTTATCAATTTATGCAATTATAATTATTTATTTATTTTAATTATGCAGTATTTTTTTCCTTTGTTTTTTTTTTCTTTGATATTAATTGAAGTTACACTTTTTGAGCGTGGTGACCGATATGAAAACAAATGAGTGGGGGGCGGTCTCCACGCTCAAGGCTCGCGATAGAAGCTATGCAATAGCTTAATAATTAATAAAACCCTACGCTAAAATACACTAACTAAAATATGGTGTCAAAAAACTCTTCCACATCGCTGTCGACTGGTAATGTGCCCAAAAAACTGGCGGCATTGCCACGCTGTATGGCAATGCTTATCCTCTGTCCAATGATGAGTTCCGTTTGATTAGGTTATCGTCATGCTAATTTTAAGAGTGCCGTACCTAAATAAATCAAAAACGGAAAGGCAAGAAGGAACGAGGTGGGTTTATTAATCAGTAAGAGTCTAACACTATCTCCCACTCCGCTCAAGGATGGGGTATGTCATTTGGATGAGTTTTGCCCATCAGCACCCTAATATTATTTCATTAAACTCAAAGCGAACTGACAAGAGTGTTCACTCTTATAATGTCTTTCTATTCTGTCTCTAATTACTGTATTCAAAAGGTTATCACTTTATTGTATGCCTATCAAAATCAAACGCGTAAAGACATCAAACTGTAATTAAAATGTAATACCCAAGTCTGCTTTCAAAACGGTGAAGGAAAACATCGTGAGGAAATTAACATGTCTAAGAACTGAAAATTTAAAGACATGTGACATCCACTAACCCGCACTGGCCCGCGTGGTGGATTTTCCGTTCCCTCTTCTATAAAGGAGGCTAGGCATTAAAAAGGCTGATTATTTCTGTATATATTACACCCAAGTCTGCAACTGCAACTTATTTTTTTGTAAATACGTTTTTTGAAAACACTTTTACACGTCAATATTTTCGTCAATTTAAACTAGATGACGAAAATATGGCCGGTGTTTCCTAACTGACTACCCTGAGAAGAAACACCGAAACTAACTCAGCAGTCAAGAGCAAATACGTAATGGTCAAATCATATGAAAACCATGCAGATTGAAGCCTGAGATGGTCTTTTGAAGAAAGAACCACACAGTTCTAAGTGGACCTGTCCAGTCAGTGCAAGCGTAGTCAGTATGCGTGTAGCTCAACTCAGGATGCTAAGGAGCTCAACGACTTGATGAATAATACCAAGGAAAGCACATTTGGGGAGGCCGCAGAAAATACTCAAATCGCCAGACATGTAAAAACTGCTGAAAAGAAAAATAAAAGTAATCTAAATAATATCTAAAAGTAACCACAACTACGGAGCTCAATGACTTGACAAACAATATTTTCTAAGTCAAAGCAAACTAAAGATGAGGCCATTTATGCTCCGTTTATGGCACATATTTTGTTTTTCGTAGAGAAATTTAAACCTAGAGAGAGAATTCCCGTTGACCTATCATGAAATTTGGTAAGATGCTTGTCAGTCAGTCTTGGTTGTCTTTTGGCAAAAATTTTAATAATGATAATGATAAATAGCTATGACTGTAGAACAAGAAACATTCCAAATGTGTTTTTTTTTTTATGAGCCCCCCTAGCCAAGTTTCAACCGTTTCGCTTGCGCCGAACGCTTCGAGTTGACCTTGCTGCCAATTCTTTTGTTCGGATCACGTGACTGAGCGTTAATACGACGTCATTCCTGTACATTTGAAGCTTTCTACAAGCGTTAACTGTTGCAGATTAGCAACTTGGCTAGGGGTACTGGTATAAACTAGTACTTGACTGCGATCCCACCTGATGGTAAGCAGTGATGCAATCGTTGATGGTGAGACGCACTAGTTTATTAAGATCCTATTCACTCTAGCCTTGAAGCCACCCAAATTATAATCGGACGGGAAGACCTATGTCATGACATATGTTAAAGTTTAGCTTTGTATGATAAACCAGCAAAAATTCATCTTATTTTATTTCAGGTCATAAATTCCGATATTTCTCTCTTGTTATTTATGTCAATATTTTTATTTCATTACAACGTGTTGATGTGGCGTATATTTTAAAGTTTTATTTCGTATGTTTACGGTGCAGTGACACTCTGACATTCATTTATCATTTTCTGATTTATAATACTATAAATATTTATTATGGATCGTATTGAAAATATGAATGAAAGGCAATGAAAACTTACAATTCGATGAGTAAGTAAGAAAACATAAGGGTTGTAAAACGATTGTTTTTTTTTTTTAAATCGAGAATAAATAGTTTCTTGTTCATTGACATACATTTTTATGGATGTCTGTACGTCTTTCAGAATTTTAAACAAGATTTGTAAAGCCGCACACAGACATCGCGAGGCGTGCGTTGCAAATGGTTCGTTTCGCATGCCTCGGGATGTGAGGACGTGTGTGCTCTCAGTGAGCATTCGCTTCATACGATCGTTGCAAATGCCGCCTCAATGCGAGCCGTGCGCTCCGTGTGGACGGATATACAGGTGATATTGTCGTATAATGTACTCCTACAGTGTAGTTGTTTTGTCCAACAGCGTCTATTCTTCTTTTTAAATATCGAAAGAATCACTATAAAGGCCGTAACTGCAATCTGCTCGTCTCGCCTAGTATTGGAGCCATTTTTCTATAGACGAACACCGTGCGTGGTTGTTTGCGTGCTCAGTTTGAGTGCATCAATTCGGGACGCATGCATAATTGTACCGATTTTTTTTATTTTTTTTTATGGTGGGAAAAAATCATGCATTGACATCCCCGCCCTTGGGCGGAGCGGGAGATAGAGTCAGACTCTTACTAACTAAAAGACCCACCCCGTTCCTTCTAGCCTTCATACCGGGGCTCGAGCGCCCTTTCGGATAACCCTGGCCCCAGTAGGCTTCGACCCGGCTGGGCCCCTGCTGTTGCTGACAACTCCTTGAGGCGCGCGGGAACAGTGTGCGCATAATTGTACCGTCGTATGCTTCAGGTTGAGGCATGCGTTAAGAACAATTCGCGACGCGCGCTTCGCGATGTCTGTACGCGACTTAACAACTGTCATTGCATGCGCTGCTGAATGGGTCGCACACACCTTGGATATTATCTTGGAATGATAGTCACTGATAACTGAATAAGATCTGATTTATTGCGTAACTTACCATATATGGGTCTAGTACATAATATCGACAGTCACTACATCGATGGTCGCTGTATCGAAAACGTAATGATCGTTAATGAGTACAATCGTCTGTGAATGCTAATTGTGTACTATCGCTTTACAATATAATTTGTGCATGGCGACAAAATAGTGCTGAACTGCAATACGCGAAGGCCATGTACGATACATGACTCGTACAGTCATTTTGTGCTTTTTTTAAAGCAATGAAAGCTCTCGGCCAAGTACTCGGTGCGTGTAATTACAGTGCCGAGTGCTCGGCCAAGCGCTTATCTCTACAGCTCGCTTACATCACTGTCTCGGCCGAGCAACATTTTACTGTCTCGCTCTTTTACTCGGTACGTGTGATCAAGGCATTTGTTTCTTCTATGCCTTGCATTCCAAGACACCGGGTTTCCCTTTCAGAAGCCAACACATGCCCCTAATAGGCTTCGACCCTGCTGGGCTTCTACAATTTTGCTGACATCTGCTTGGAATACTAAGTACGCGCCGTTGATGACTCGGGCTCTGTCCGCACTGTTACCAGACAGAACTACCCATTGCTAGTCGGCCGCAAGCCCAAGCCTATGGGAGCTGGATATCAGAGTCAAGATCCCGACTACTGGGACGTAAGGAAGTCCGCCTTCTTCCCTAGCATTACTGCTTTGCAGAAGGAGGCGACTACCATTCCTCCTCGCTCCGAACCATGGCCTATACCAGGGCCCGGCGCGAATGGTCTTTGCTGCCGATCACCCCCACGTACACACAGCGGTGCTCCAACCAAGCGGGCATATCTACACCGTTTGCTTCACCGTAATTTATTTTGTGCTTACTTCTGCCTGCAATCATTTATTTAAAGAAAGAAATGATCGCAAGGAAACATACCTACTTCCGGTATAAAAACTATTCTATGTCCTATTCCAAGACTCATAGTCTACTGGAGTGGCAAATTTCTTTCAAATCTGAACGGTTGTTTAAGCGTGAAGAAATAACAAATATACACACACAGACACACATTTATGTCAACAAACTTTCACCTTTGTAATAACATCTGGTGAGATGGTGGTCAAACGCAAGCCTAAGAATCATCGTCATTATCATCATTTCAGCCGACATACGTCCTGTGCCTGTGCGTCTCGCATCTATCGGTTCGGAGCCTATCAATAATAAAAAAAAACTAGTATAATTCTTATGAATAAAAAATGTCATTCATGTTTTATTTAGCTATAAGGTTTTTCACACTAACTGAAAAACAACAACATTGAAAATGTGTTTATTTCCAGTTTCTTAGATTTGCCCCACTGTGTTTGACATCTGTCAAATGATCTCTTTGGTTGGTAAAAATGGACTATTTTTTCAGCTTGAACTTTGAAAAAGTGGCGTGAAGTATTTGAAATGTAAAATCTTGTCGAAATATAAATAATAAAATAATTTGAGATTTCGATAAAGATGTCAAAAAATTACCAGAGAGCCCAGACATTATAAGACCTCCAGAGACTTTTTTAAAAAACGTAAATTATTATTTAGTTTTTCTACGTATTCTTGTACAAAAATTATTATTCTAGCAACTGACTTTTGCAGTAAAATTCAAACACAAATTTTACCTTTATTTCATCGTTATACAATTTTATATAATAATAAAAACCCTAAACAAAATAACACTAAATAAATATCGCATCAAAAAAATCCTTCACATCGCTGTCGGCTTTTAATGTGCCCAAAAAATTAAATCAATTACATACAAAAAATTAAAATTGAAAACTAAAAACACAACAATTAAAAACAACAAAACAACAACTACATTAATTAATTTAATTAATGCTAAACCTGTGTTTAAATTTCAATTCATGACAGCGTTTAAATACTCCTTAGATATTGGTACTGGCAACCTAGATAAAATAATATATAACTAAGCACGTGTACTAATTAGTTGTTATCTCATTAGTTCTTAAGTATAACTCAGATCAGAAATCAGAAACGTTTATTTCAAATAGATAAATCACAGGCACTTTTGAATAGTCAAAATGTTGGGCAGTCAAAAAAAAAGTGAAGCTAAGTTGCACGTTCCAAAGCGTAGAAGTAACGCTCTATGGAGAAGAATGTGCAAGAAACTTCATGCACAGTCGGACACTCTTTTAATTAAATCACAAATGTGAGTCACATAAATCTTGGTTACATTGTCGCTTCTATTATGTGAGCACAATGTAGATAAGTTGGACCAATGACCTGGTCAGGGTCGCGGGAATCCGATGGATGCGTGATGCACAGGACCGGTCGTTGTGGCGACGCTTGGGGGAGGCCTATGTCCAACAGTGGACGTCTTTCGGCTGATATGACGATGATGAATGTAGATAAGTAATAAAAAACCATTGTCATCATTTTCCTGCCCTTGTTCCATTTTATTTGGGTTCGGCGCAACATTTCTTCCTACATTCTGCCCTGTCACTCGTCACGCTATCACTAACTCCCTTTTCTTTCATCACTTCTCACACAACCCATCCATCTTTTGTTTGGCCTCCCTCTCCCTCTCAATCCATCCACATGTAAACTCATAACTCTTTTAGCAATATGCGTTAAGTAATAAAAAAAAAAAACGAATTAAAAAATAAAAATTGAATTAAGCCACTGGCAGCTAAGACATAACCAATCTCACTGATGACCTAACTCTTGTTAGTCTCACTAATGGCTTAACACATTCTCAAATAGACTGTCTCACAAAAAGGCGCTCCCCTCAAAATAAAGTAACCCTAACCCGACAATCTAACAAAACTGCATTTACCGTAAGTAAGTAAACAGAAAGGTAATTTTCTTCATCAGGTTAACTGTCACGTCCAATATTTCCATACAAAGGGTTTGATTCTCGAATCGCTCGTAAAAATAACCAGTCGTCTTTTAGCGTCTTGCTCGTCTATTTAAATATTCGAAAATCTTTACTGTTACCTAATTCAAAAGTAATACATTTATTATAGTAAACCAGACATATAGTTAGGTATTGGCACGAATATTGAGCGCTCGGCGTCGGAGTGGGGATCACTTTGCGCATTCCATACATGGCGAGCCAATCGTCATCGTTGTTAGATACATGCAGCAAGCGCTGGGAACGAATCACGAGTGACGTCTATGACATGATGGCGCGGCGAGCCAATCACTGACATTCTCCGCCACCGCGTCTCACGTCGCACTACAAAAGCGACCGAATATTTGACTTCTGCGCAACTTGAAGCCAGCGCTCAATATTCGTGCCGATAACTATACAATGCGTTCCAAATAAGAACAGGATCAATTGCTTTATTGTGACGTCACGTCATACTGTCAAATTGAAGAAGTATAGTAAGCAAAACAAGAAAATTTTAAAATTTAATTTAATTATGAACTATGAACGAAAAAAGTTTAATCAGAATCCATTTCTCAATTTTTTTTCATCTCAGAGTTCTTTAATTTTGCCCAATTTGACAGTATCTCGTGACGTCACAACATGGCAATCGATCCTATTGTCATTTGGAAAGCATAGTACATGCCCAGGTCGGTAACGTGCCCCACTAGGAAAAAAAAGACACGCATTTATAATTACATAAATTACATCGCATTATATTTTAATTCTAACCAAATCGGAATGAAACGATCGTAATTTGGCTAGGGGGGCAATACGCGGAACCATTTCAAACAATCCTGCCCATAATCGACCCCCACATTTACTTCGGTCGAACATTTCGCTCGATGTTTGTTAGTAGAATCTATATATACACACCTACCTAGTATATTGAGCGGTGTTGTCTTACATAGAAGCTTTTATTTATAAGTAAACGTTTCTGCGACATTATGTAAATATTTTGTGTGGTACAAGCGCGGATCCACCGTTGAGGGTACAATGGGCAGGCCCACTACCCTAATAGGTTTGTCCTATTGTCTGCTTCTGACACTTTTTGACATCTGACTTTATATTATGATTTTATTTTTGTATAATTTTAATGTATTTGCAATTTTGATGTAAACTTCGGTCTATTTCTATTAAAACTATTTTTTTGTCAAGATCTGCAAATAAATATTTGACTGTGACTACAACTTGCATTTGACTAATTTTCCGTTAATGATATATGATATTTATTTTTCAAATAGGTTTTTAAAAACACTTTTAAATATTATTTTTTTGTGAACTGTAACTAGATGAAGCCGGTGTTTCCTAGATGACTACCCCTAGAAGATACACCGAAACAAAGTCAGGGGTCAAAGTCTCTTAATTTTAACGTCCACGTAGGTTTCACACATTTTATATGGACTCACCGGAAGCCGCCACACGCTACAAAACGCCGCTGCTCGCTTCTTGTGGCCCGCACTAGGCACTAAACGCCGATACAAAACGCTGTCACACGACATTCGCGCATTTAAACCTTCTTTAACACAGTCCATTATACTACTAAGCACATTGGTGAAAAAAGTATCAGCCCCAGGCCAAAAATGGCTTATGGCCGCTAACTTCTCAAGGTGGCGTTTGTAGCTGTATGTGTGGCCCATGTGCGACACTAAGGAGCTCAACGACGGTGGCTGTTAACTGGGACTAAAACCCTATTTGAGGACTGGATCCGCCCTTGATGTGGCGTGTTTTAATAGTAGGTGTTTACGTGGGTGTGGCACATTGTTCGATGTTTATGTTAGAATTGATATGGTTTAGACAGAAATAGTCCATTGTTCTCTTACTTAGAAAATGTAACAATAAATCACGCTTGTTTAGGAGACAAATATATTGAGAACACACATCTATGCGAGTTTTTGTTGCTAAAAATAGGTAAACCTATTGTCATAGGGAGAAAAAATAAAGATACAGGTTTTTCGGTCTCGATAATAATACTCTTATGTCGGTACGGGTTGGTACAGAAAGGTGCCAGAAATACCACATAAAGAAACAGTGAAACCTGTATGTGTAAAAAAATGTAGCCTATTGCCAGTTAAGTTTAGTATTTTTTTGTTCTGCGTTACGTTAAAAACAAATCACCAAAATACAAGTATAATAGTGTAGAATCCGATACCCTTATCCTCCCGGTTGTCGATACTTCCTATATGACACTATTGTAGCCAACATGGCTTTACCACGTTTACCAGAATAGCGACGACCGGGTACCATGTCAAACTTAGTGAACTACGACTTGGCAACAATCTCGGTTGCACACAAAAATACAAGGTGGATTGAATTAATATTGTAAAATGTAGAGACGTATTCAGGGACTTAAAAACACCTTCATAAAGGTTACAGAATTATAAGTGTTACATGTTGAATGTGTAACAGAATCAAATATGTAACACTTATTAATGTGTTTTCAAAGTGTTAACCCTAAACACTTACAAAAGTGTAACCCTAACATATCTGTAACAGATATAAAAGTGTTAACAGTGTTAATAAGTGTAACAGGTAAACGCAGCATTGCCAAAGTTAAAATTTTCAAAGCTATAGGTACTTAAACAGATTATTTCAGTTACACATATTAACACTTATTAACACATATAAACAGGTTACAGTTTCATTCGGTAACACTATTGTATCTGTTACATTTAAAAGTGTTTTTCTGTTAAAACTGTTTTAAAAAACAGTGTTAAAACACATTATTACGGTTACAGTTTGAGTCCCTGGACGTATATAACAAAGATTTAAATGATAATGTAGATATTTAGATGAACAGTGGTGGCCGAGTGGTAATGGATCCGACTTACGAGATTCAAACCCAGCCAGGCGCATTACTCTGTGTAATTTATTTCATTACTACTGCTCTCAAAACGGTGAAGGAAAACATCGTGAGAAAACCTGCATGTCCTAGAACCAAAAATTTAAAGACATTATGACATTCACCAACCCGCACTGGGCCCGCGTGCTGCATTACACACCATTCCCTCTCCTAGAGAGGAGGCTTGAGTCCCTGCAGTGGAAACATTAAAAAGGCTGATGATGAATTAAAAATCATTTGGTGTGTCTGAGATTTTGCGCTTTTAATTTTACACGTTGTATAATTTTAGTGTCGCGATCATTTTAGTACAAAGAAAATACGTACAAAAAGCTTTTTACCCATAAACGCACGTTGGCTCAAAGTGTGTCGTCATAATATTAAAATATATGAGGTCGTTGAACCGCAAAAAGGACATACACTGAGGTTTAGGGGCTAATTTATTCGTCCCTACATAATTGTTAATGGATGGCTAAAAACTTATGGTGACGTTGAAAGTATTTCCTTATTAAAATCATCGTCATCCTGTCAACTGTAATGAGCTGTTTTATAGTGGTACTAACTGTATAACAACCGGCTCATGGTTGGGTCACCATAACCCATCCATTACTGTATTCTCACAAACGCTCCGTGCCTCAAAATAGTACATTTTGATACAAACGGAGAAAGTACATTGTAAGTTCATCGCCACCGAGGCGGAATTCACCCGAGCCGTAGGCGAGAGAGTTATGGAGCCGAGTGCTCTACTGACACATTTCCACGTGTATCAAACGTTTTTTCATAAACTAACGAAGACATAAATAAACGCAGGTTGAGCGCCCAGCCTTATACGATAAATTTAATAAATTGAGGCAGGGGCGAGCTTCCGTACTTCTCCGCAGTAGCGATGCTGTCGCGTTACGTAAACGCACGACAGCATACCATACAAATAATCACCGTGGGCGAGGTGCCTTAGAGTCGCCGCACACAGACCACAAGCCCCTACCACAAAACGCCGCCACCGGCATATTTCCTGTAGTTTTCATACATTTTATATGGACTCGCCGCACACGGTTCACGCTGGTGATCGCCACACACCACAAATCGCCAATGCTCGCTTCTTGTGACCCGTACTGGCCACTAAGCGCCAATACATAACGCCTCCACACGCCACTCACACATTTAAACCTACTTCATCAGAGTCCATTATGATAGCAGTATCAAAATGGCCGGGGGCTGCTACTTTTTTTAAACCATACGTGAAGGCGTATAAGTTAAAAAAAAGTTGTAGCCAGCAAGCCACAAGTGGCTTGTAGCCGCTTCTAGCTTCTCGTGGTGGCGTTTGTAGCTTTTTTTTATATTATTGATAGGCTCGCGTTTGACCACCATCTCACTGATTGTAAGCGATGATGTGGTTGGCGATGGAGCACGCTTGCCTAGATGTAACCTATTAACTCTTGACTTGAAGACCCCTAAGTTGTGGCTATCAGGAAACAGACTCCGGCAGGGAATTTCACTCCTTGGCTGTACGCAAAATAAATGTGTTCCTAAAACGCCTTGTTCGTATGGGTGGGATATGTCCACCATGTCCAGTGGCGCAATGCCGTACGTCTAGTGGTCTTGGAACGGACTTGCGGATTTAGATTGTGCAATTCCAGTGCACACTCCCCGAAATGTAAACGATAGAAAACCAGGACAGACAGACAGGCTAGCAACTCGGCGGCGATATGTGTGTGTGGCGGCTGTAGTATGTTAGCCATGTGCGACGATTCTTATGATGAGCTTCCTAAAATATCAAGCAGACATGGTGGAGATGATTTGATGATATCAAAGACGACCGCTTATAATCTACAAAGTTTTCCACGTTTCTCGGATATCGTACCCGCATAATAATGTTCATAGGTAGGATTAACATACAGTAACACTTTTTGTTTAACCTACCATTAGTTCATTACATAACAAAAATAATACTTGGGCTTTACAAATACCGGCACGAATCTTGAGCACTCGTCGAAAGAGTCAGGATCAATTTACGCATCGTACACATCGTCGAGCCAATCACTGTAACTACAAAGATGTACTCCCAGCTCCCGCGTCTCACTTCATACCACTAAAGAGACCTAACACTTCACTTCTCATTCAAGTCTTCGCGGTTTTAAGTTCAAGTCAGCGCTCAAGATCCGTGCGGGTATTTGTATATGGGCTGGTTCTGCAAAATGCCACCTGGCAGCTTTGGACTCGGTGGAAAGGCTTGCGAAGAGGCCAATTGGTGATCCAGATCTGATTAAGTCCAAACTTCAAAGCCTTGAGCTCAGGCGTAGGATAGGCAGCCGTTTGGTGTTTTACAGGATGTATTTTGGAGTGTGTGCATTGAAGAATTGCATGACTTGATTTCGCCATCTCAATTCTACCATCGGACAACCCGACATACAACGAGTATCGACCCATACGTTGTTGAAACCTCTACGGTCCGGACTAAGCGTTTCGCCTCTTCGTTTATATCGTGTACGTCGAAGGACTGGAACAGTTTGCCTGCTGCGGTCTCCCTGTCCGATTATAATTTGGGTGTCTTCAAGGATAGAATAATGAATAGGCTCTCAATAAACTTGTGTGGTGAAGCCATCAGAGATTGCATCACTGCTTACCATCAAGTGGGATCGCAGTCAAGCACTAGTTTATATCAATTTAAAAAAAAACTTACGGTATTTTCGGAAGAGTTATAAACTAATTGTAAAGAAAAAAGAAATAAAGAAATAGTTTTTAACCAGGAAAAGAAAAAATAGTTTTTAACCGACTTCAAAAAGGAGGCTGGCCGGGTTTGATTTTTGCATCCTAAGCATCGATTTTTCGGTAAATTTTGGACCGATTTTGGATTATTTTTTAATTTAATTTGGTCCTAAAAAAAATACTGTTATATCTACTCTGATGATGAACTTCGAGAATGCGGAACGGAACTGCTCATAGAATCATAGTAGAACTGTCGTAACAAGTAAAATAGCTTTGTTAATACAAGTAATCGACGATGACTGACAGATAAAATGGGGAAGGCGATACATTGAACTGATCTGATGATCAGAAGGAAGGTAGGCACTGGTAGGTACTCTTATATAAATTAATGTATCTTAGCCGTATTTGGGATTATTTGAATTGTCATAAGATGCACTCTGGCTAAAGCAGCATAGCTCTTTTTTTTATGGTGGGAAAAAATCATCCATGATAACCCTCGCTTTTGGGTGGAGAGGAAGATAGAGTCATACTCTTACTAACTGAAAGATCCACCCCGTTCCTTCTAGCCTTCATACCGGGGCTCGAGCTCCCTTTCGGATAACTCTGGCCTCAGTAGGTTTCGACCCGGCCGGGCCCCTTTTGTTGCTGACAAATCCTTGAGGCGCGTGGGAACAGTGCGCGCTGTAGACGACTTGGGCTTGGTCCGGACAGTTACCGGACGGCCGGACAGCGAGCTACCCATTGCTCACTGTCCGCAAGCCCGCCAGCAGCTCTGGCTATACCATTGAACTGATCCGATGATGGAGGCGAAAGGTGAGCAGGAGGAAAGGTGGCATTTTGCTGAAAGGTACACTCTTTATTTAAAAAAAAAAATACAATTGCCTTCAACGTAAAAAAGAAAAATGAATCACACTAATTATATTTATCTTCACTGCTGCGTATAAAATAATAGCTTTTGCCCGCTTCGCACACGGACATAAAATATAACCTATGTCACTCAGGAGTAAAGCAACTTTCTATCGCTGAAAAATTTTTTGCATTCGGACCAGTACTTCCAGAGACCACCAAAAACATAAAACAAAAATAAAACACACTTTACTTCTTTATAATATCAGTGTAGATGGTCAAGCGACTCTTATAAGGTACTCATTCACGACTTCCATCTCCTCAAGCTCTGGAGTGCAAAACAAAAAGAAGGTACAGTTTTCCGGCCAAGCAGTAGCATTCATCATAACATTACTTAATATCATTACCACGAATTTTGAAACAAAGGCACGTCATCAATCACTGTCTAGCGAAAAACGTGTGTTTATACCAAACAAAATGTACATTTAAAAGGTTTTCTTTGCTTCTTAATGTACATAATTCTCTTTTGCCTGTTAAAATATTAAAATCTCGTACCTTCGTGGAAATGGAGGGTGCTACAGCGGTCTATTACGGCGTGCTCAGTGTTCTTCACTTTGGATCAGATGGATAACTCTCGTACCTATTTTTAAAAAACTTTAGTGTTCAATCGATACAAAATACCAATAATTTTCAATTAGAACGTTTTTCCCTCGGGCGCCGATTATTTATATTTTTTTATTGTTGTTAGGTTCGCGCTTGACCGCTACCACACCTGATGGAAAGCGACGATGCGGTTGACGATGGAACGCTCTTACCTAGAAAAAACCTATTCAGTTTTAACTGAAAGATTCTCGGGTTGTTTCTTGATAGCTACCTATCAAGAAACAAAGACTCCGGCAAGCCGTAGGCGCGGGCTTGCGGACAGTGAGCAATGGGTAGCTCGCTGTCCGGACCAAGCCCAAGTCGTCGACGGCGCGCACTGTTCCCGCGTGCCTCAAGGAGTTTTCAGCAACAGCAGGAACCCAGCCGGGTCGAAGCCTACTGGGGGTAGGGTTATCCGAAAGGAAGCTCGAGCCCCGGTATGAAGGCTAGAAGGAACGGGGTGGGTCTTTTAGTCAGTAAGAGTCTGACACTATTTCCCACTCCGCCCAAGAGCGGAGGTTATCATTGGATGATTTTTTCCCACGATAAAAACAAAAAAAAAGGACGTGTGGCACTCGGGGACTGCTGCGGTAAAGCTATTGCATAGCATTTTTATCAACTTATGCAATTATTATTATTTATTTATTTTATTTATGCAGTATTTTTTTTTCCTTTGTTTTTTTTCTTTGATGTAAATTGAAGATACACTTTCACACATTGAATTGAATTTTGATTGATTGTTCACTCATTTGATTTCTTATCGGTCACCACGCTCAAAAAACAAATGAGTGGGGGGTGTTAGGTTATTTTTGTTACGAAATTTCTGCATTCGGTCTCATATATGCAATAGCTTAAAAAAAAAGATTCCGGCAAGGAATTCCACTCCTTAGCTGTACGCACTATGAATGTGTTCCCAAAACGAATTACTAAATCTCCTAACTTTATCAATAAAGGATTCGCAAAAACCGATCCCCTCTATTATGCTTCACTAAAAACTTCAGTGATTATTCGAATCCTTCTCTTCGTGAGACCGCTTAGCGCAGGTGGCTGGCGAATCCTCTTGACAAATAACTCTAGAGGGGAGTTTACGGACACTGCTACTACCAACTGAGATAATTCTGCGCTATCTTTAGTTTAGTTTTTGCTTCGATTGGTTGAAGAGTTTGTTGGGATATATATTATGTGACTGTTGTGAAAAGTACCTACTGAGATTTCTTATAGGTACAAACTTGTAATACAATATAATAATAATACAACTACCACACAACGCCGTCTAGTCCCAAGCTAAGAAGAGCTTGTGTTATGGGTACTAGACAACTGATAAACATAATTATATAATATCTAAATACATACATATGATAAATAAATTACACCCAGACACAGAACAAATGATTATGCTCATCACACAAACATTTGTCCGGCATAGCAGTCAGGGTCACTAACCACTAGACCAACAGGCCAGTAGAAAGTTATGTAGTATGTAGGTACGGATTATTTTTAATCGAATTTCAAAAGGTGGAGGTTCTATTGTTCGGCTGAATGTTTTTTTTTTTTTTTTTTGACCAATGATAAGCTGGTATCAATCATCAATTACTGCTTAAAAAAAGTAAAATTAGCCAGCAAAAATTAGAAATTTCATCACTAATGTTACTTACATTAGTGATGAAATTTCAAAAATAGAAGTGGCTATTTCTATTTTTTTTCTTTTTCTAATTCAATGTTTAATGGCGTTCACTTTATACACTTTCGATTCTGTTCAGTTGAAAAATAGAAGATATAAAAATGGATAGATAATTTATAAAGGGAAGTATTGCTGTGTGTATCTTTGTAATGAATAAACTAAAAAGTACTGCGGCGATTTCTTATCTAAAATTCTTTCACCATTGGAAAGCTACATTCACAATGAGTAACATAGGCTATATTTATTGTCCGTGCGAATCCGGAACGAGCAATAGTTAAACTCTTAGATAAATTATACCCAGACACAGAACAAATGATCATGCTCATCACTCAAACATTGTCCTGGTTGGGAATCGAACCCACGACCTCCAGCATAGCAGTCAGAGTCACTAACCACTGGACCAACAGCAGGTATTGTCCCATATCAGTCATGTGAAAAGCACATTGATAAAAAAGATATCCCACACACTCTTTGGATAATTTTACTTTCTCGCTGGCATAAGCCGGTATTTTTATAAATATTAAACTTCACAGTCATCGTCAATGAAGCCCTGTCGAAACTGTTCTTTTCATATACCAAGTACCAATAAAAAGAACACCGTTCAATAAAAGGACATGTTACAAAAAGGTAATAATTTTCCTTTTTCCTTTTGTCCGTAGTATCGGGTCTTGTCTATATTTAGATATTGAAATATATACAGGGAGAATAAAATCAATGGAGAAACCTGTACCAGGTATTTGGAACTACTACATAAAGTCCTCTTAAACGTAGTATTTGGAACACTACTTAGTCCTCTCAAACTTAGTTTGTCATTCAATTATATTTCGAGTTCTCCTAATTGTACTGTTTGATTTTTGTCTCAGTATTTTTTCTATACATATACACCGCTAAATTTTAAGGGAGTCCAATGACCCGTAGGTAGTTGGTGGCGTGGCGTACAAACTACCTACAGGTCATTGGACTCGCTCAGCTGACGTTTTCTTAAATAAATTAATTTCGTACATGCGTAAATTAATACGAGTTTTGAAAAAAGGTACTTTATTTTTTAATTTTATCTTTACAAATCGAGTGTTTCATGTACCGAATCGACCGTCCACGGGATTAAAACGATTAAAATTAAACGGTGTATATGTCGCAAGTTTTTCATAAAATTAGGTTTTTGATCAAAACCCTAGGTTTTTGATGAAAAACCGGAAGATGCCACATTTTAAACTCAATTTCATCATAAACCTGTAACAATCCAGATTTTTTATCAAAAACCTAGTTTGGATTTATGATAAAGTTCTTGTCGACATCACGGGTTTGCTTCGTTCTATGACAAATAAAGCAATTTAAGTAATACATTTAAATCGTATAAAATAATACAGTTATTTAACAGTTTACTACTTTAACATTATTGTAAGTAGATTTTCATTTCTATTAAAACACAGCTATTTAGTCTTGGCTTACGGACAATGAGCAATGGGTAGCTCATCGTTTGGCTAAAGCTTACTGCGGCCATGAGTTAGCTTCCGAAAGGTAAACTAGGGGTCAATTCCGGGAACGATTTCCGATCTAAAAAAATGCAACATTTTTTTTAATTATGCTGCTAAAGCTACTTAATCATTTTAATCGACTGACCTTTAAAATACAGGTGTAAACTTTACCTGTAATATTCAGGTAACTGTATATTGACGGCCTGTATACAGGGTGTCTCTGACATCGACGCATAAACGAATACCACGGATCCAGTACATGATTCTGGACCCCCTAGCGGTGGAATTTGCGTCGTTTATTTCCTAAGTTTTTCAAAAAACAATCTACAAGTTTTTAAATTTTAAACTGTGTAAAATCGTTATCTTAACCAAACCCAATGATATTTTTAGTAAGTATATAAAACAAAAAAAATATTTAAAAAATCATCGGGATATATAAAATCGTTATTATAATCAATCCTGATGACATTTTTGATTCCAAAGGTAATTCATTCTTTACTCAGTAAAAAAACGTAAAAAATAAAACTAGGAAAAAACCGACAAAAAATTTCACCTCTGAGGAGTCTACAATGATGTACTGGGTCCATGGTACTCGTTTATGCGTCGATTTCAAAGACACCCTGTATACAACGCTATCGAGTAAATATCAGTTTGATTCACACGTGGTACTATTAATACCACAAAATATTTAGATACAGAAGCTTAACTCAATACAACGAGTTAAAACACACTCATTATAAAAAAAAAACATGCGGCGATCTCAAACAAATGCCGGTCGCGAGTTCGATCGCACTCGCTGTACTTGAAGCGTGTCTATGTGTGCGTGCGTTTTGCATTTTATAGAGTTAGGCGGTTATCACACTGCCACGTACCACGCAGCGTAAAGCGTGAAAACGCACCTACGCACATACTTGCGGGAATGTAGATCTGCATAATCGTACGGGTTTTTTATGTCATTTATGCACGCACGTAGGTTTATTTTGTAAATTCACGTAGGCACGCATTCATTTCATACGAAATCACGTACAGTACTACGAGACTCAGTGTGCCATACCTTGCGTGTCACTCCTCTACCACGCGCGTGTGTGCATGTTACTCCGCATGTAGGCGCGTGATCTGCATGAACGCGCGTGGATGTATTTTCAGTGTGTTGGACTGTGCGTGTTTTCTATACAAATTAACGGAGATATTTACAAGGAACGTTAAGACACGCCTTCACGCATTAACCTTTCGAATGTCTTAAGTTACACTGTCCGACATAAGGTAATTGTCTTTCTATTGTGTCTCTAATTACGACATTCAAAGAGACCCTTTCGAATTTCTTAAGTTACACTGTCCGACATAAGGTAATTGTCTTTCTATTGTGTCTCTAATTACGACATTCAAAGAGTTAAACTGCAGGGTGCGTGGCAATGTGATAACCGCTTTAACCTTCTGTACTATATTCTATTCTGTGATTAATACTTTTACGTGAAATATTTCAATTGGAAGGATCAAAGGCTTGTGTACGCGATTTAGTTTTTGTTTGGTACGTTTGGTACTCTTTACAGCTTTATATTTTTTGTACCAGTGAAGGTATTTGAAGGTTTTACAGGTGTTTGTTCGTAAAGGATTTAGTTGAAAGCTTTGTTTCTGTCAATTTTTGTTGGTATAGGATGGCCGCAAATGAGTGATGGTTTTTTATTACCCTTTTTCCGATTTTTCTGGTGGCTGGAGCGATATTTTTGGTCGCTCATCCCCTTATCCCTAGATTTTTCTTTGACCTGTGCGTATAAATAAATACAGAAAAATAAATAACCGACTAAATCTTGTCAATATTTTCTAGGCTTCCATTGAAATCAAATCAAAAAAAAATTGTAAAACTCGTGGCAATCGCTTAGCGCCCAGCCTGACACGATAAATACAATAAATTTTGGTGTGGGCGAGCCCGCGCACTTTTCCGCACTAGTGCGGAAAACAGTCAATTGCGTATCTAAAAGTGGTAGGGATAAGAGGGGATTTTACAGTAAATATATTGATAATTGCGTATCATCTACCAATCGCAAATCGTTAGCATCCTACCTAACTTAGATAATCTGTGGTTCAACAAGACAGGTGCTAACGGTCTCAAGTTCACAATAGATCTATACGGATAGATGCCACCTACAAGAATAGACTACTACACTAGCTATTCTTGTAGGTAGCCCCACAAAAGCTTATATTTTCAAAGGTATAACTCTACATACGTCTACTTGTAACACTGTTACTGTATCTTTGTATAATACAAAAATTGATCGCTAAATGTGTTGCTAAGCGCAAATTTTGAGAACACTTGAACCGATTTCAAAAGTCAAAAAAAGTCAAAAAAGTCAAAGTACTTTATTTGCCAGAAACATGGTAATGAGGATGTAATTAATAATAATAATTATTATTATTATTATTTTGTTTTTGTTGCATTTGTTATTGTGAGGAGAAGGTTATTATGGAAAAAAATGAAAATTAAGGTATGTAGGGTAGAGTAGGGTAGTGTAGAATAGTGTAGGGTAGAGTAGGGTAGAGTAGGATAGAGTAGGGTAGAGTAGGGTAGAGTAGGTTAGAGTAGGGTAGAGTAGGATAGAGTAGGGTAGAGTAGTGTAGAGTAGGGTAGGGTAGGGTAGGGTAGAGTAGGGTAGAGTAGGGTAGAGTAAGGTAGAGTAGGGTAGAGTAGGGTAGACTAGGGTAGAGTAGGGTAGAATAGGGTAGAGTAAGGTATAGTAGGGTGGAGTAAGGTAGAGCGGAAGCAAAGCCGCGGGCAAAAGCTAGTTGAATAAACAAATCATCTTTTATGGCGGCTTCAAATTAGCCGCAAATTGCCGCGCGACCGTAGCGCGGCTGCGCGCTGCCACCGTGCTGTTTTGTTAAGGCCAGTTTCTACTCATTTCAAACTTTTTTAAACTTCCGTTAATCGAAACTTCTTTTTGCCAAAACTCGACCGAAACCGAAACGAACAATCAGTTAGACATTAGATGTAATGGCTTGTATTGTTATCCAATACACAATACTAAACCGAACTAATCAACAAATCAAAACTCAAAATGCTCACATTCCACCTGATTGTTAAACCTCAACCTGGGTATTATTCAAACGCTTCGTAAACTAAACGTTAGCCGTTTAAGGGACTTAATCCTTCATGGTTGAATTAATCATCTTATGTTTACTCCGTGTCTTAGTGTTTGTGAGCATCTGCGGGTTATGTAGATTGGTAGGGTTAACGGTATCACACTACTATTACATAGTCGAAAATTTGTAAGTGTGTCTGTGTGTACAACCTTATTTTTTGTATAAGCGAAATCCTAAACACGTGGATAGTATTTTTATATAAAGAATCTATGTAAAAAATTTCATAATTGTGTTGCAGTTTGCGGGCAATTCCGATTTCACATAAACTAAAAATTATTTTCTACTAGCTTTTGCTTGTGGCTTCGCTCCCGCTCTACCCTACTCCACCCAACTATAACTGACTCTACCCTACTCTAACCTACTCTACCCTACTCTAACCTACTCTACGCTACTCTACTCTACCCTTCCCTACCCTGCACTACCGTATTTTTTTTTACCATAGGAACCTTCTCCACACAACAACAAAATACAACAAAAAAAGAATTAGCGAAATCGGTTTAGCTGATCTCGAGATTTGCGCTTAGCAACACATTGGGCCAGTCTTTTTGTTTTAATTTCTGACAACACAATTGATACAATTAAGGTTATTGTGTTATTGAAAATAATAGCACTTACATCAGTAACGAATTAAATTACATAAGCGTCGCTCTCTCAAGTTAGCCAGCCCCTAATCTAGTTGAAAATAATCCGACGTGAACGCAGTGTGTTCACGTCGGATTATACCTCCGCCTCCGCCTCCGTTAACCTCCGCATCCACCTCCGATACAACCCAATTTGGCCAGTTTTTTTGTTTTAGTTTCTAACAACACAAATAGAATTATGGTTATTGTGGAATTGAAAATAATACCACTTATTAAATAACGAATTAAATAATCTAAGCGTTGCTCTCTCAAGTTAGCCAGCCCCCTGCGTTCACGTCGGATTATACCTCCATCTCCGCCTCCGTTAACCTCCGCATTCACCTCCGTTATAACTCTATTTGGCCAGACTTTTTGTTTTAGTTTCTGACAACACAAATACAATTAAGGTTATTGTGTTATTGAAAATAATAGCACTTATATCAGTAATAAACTAAATTACCTAAACATTGCTCTCTCAAGTTAGCCAGCCCCTAATCTAGTTGAATATAATCCGACGTGAACACAATGCATTTCAAATGATTAAGAATTTCAGACGGCTGGTCCTTCGGGACGGGATACCTAACTTGATGTATGATTAGTCTGTGCGATGTTTGCAAATGTTTAAAGTTGACTAAAGCATTTTTTTAAACAAAATTTCGTCGTCTTGGGAGTTATTTAAAATAGTTTATAGCAGTTAAAATTGTGGGTACTTAAGTTTTTATAGTATCCCCTCGAGCGCTGATTGTACATACGTCTGTACAAATTGAATGACCATGATGGAATGGTTGAACTTTGGTTAATTTTAAAATTAATGGAAAATCTTTTTTTTTCAATTGTTTTTATGTAACCCTGAAGATATTACTATACGATATTGTTTTTATGTTGTCTCTGTCAACATCATCATCATTTCCGCCGAAAAACGTCCACTGTTGGACATCAGCCTTCCACAAGTGTCGTTGCAATGAACGGTCCTGCGTCTCTCGTATCTGTCGACCAGTAGCTCGATTCACGTAATGAAAACCGTAACGATATCGTAGCGATTTAGTCGTTTAGATCATTTCCGTATTCACATCCATCAATCGAGTTTGAACAACACCGATTTTATAGTCGTTTGAAATTCATCGATTTAAAAAAAAAACATCTGTTTTACATTATCCTTGTAGAATACTAATCAATGTAACTGAAAATAAGTCGATAGATCGTGAATACCGCTTTTGGATAGGACTTCGATCGAACGACTATAAAACTTCAACGATATTTGGCTTGTTTGATTTTACGTGAATCAGGCCAGGTCATCGGTTTACCATATGGGAGGCCTTCCAACGTTGAGTATTCACAAACATGTAATCTCACATACGAAAAACACTCAGACCCGAAACAACAATCTGTAAGCCATACAAATATTTTCTCCGTATGGGAAGCAAACCTGCGACACTGCAACTAATCTCTCAATCATGGTACCAACCGTGCCTTCAAATCGTAATTAGTTAATCAGTACAAAAAAAAGTTATTATTATTTATTCAATATTCGAATTAATCTACTTTAAGAAGGCGGAAATTTTTCCATTTTAAGTTTGGGACTTTCGGTAAGAATCTTTTTTTCTTTTCTTTTATTGTTGATAGGCTCGCCATTAGCCACGATCTCACCTTATGGAAAGCGATGATGTGGTGTACGATGAAGCACGCATGCCTAGAAGTAACCTATTCACTATATTATTATTTTATATATTCCACAACTATCACACAACACCGTCTAGTCCCAAGCTAAGCAGAGCTTGTGTTATGGGTACTAGACAACTGATAAACATACTTATATATTTCTAAATACATACATATTATAGATAAATTACACCCAGACACAGAACAAATGATGGTGCTCATCACACAAACATTTGTCCTGGGTGGGAATCGAACCCACGACCTCCGGCATAGCAGTCAGGGTTACTAACCACTAGACCAACAGGCCAGTCAAAAAAAAATTCACTCTTGACTTATCTCAAAAAACTCTGAAACAAACTACCCGATAACTGATTCTCAAACTGCAAACAAATAAATCTATTTAGACTCCACATATAAACCGTTGACAAATAGAAGCTAGATCTGTATTAATTGGATGGTGCAGTGTATCAAAGAGCGCGGAGACGGTACAAACGTGGCTATCTCCTAGATATCTCATAGCGATCTAGTTCCGTAAGTCCCGGATAAGTTGGTATCCGTTGAGAAATGTCGATGCTCTGGGGAGATGTCTGTTCTGGGATTGAAAAAAGTGGATAGGAAACTGGTACGAAAAGAAATGTAAATTGGTGTGGGCAAAGCTCGACCGGTCGTTGTGGCGACGCTTGGGGGAGGCCTATGTCCAACAGTGGACGTCTTTCGGCTGATATGATGATGATGATGATGATGATGATGATATTTTAGTTGAGTCTATGTTTGTTATTGCATAATGTGAAAGTTTTAGTATTTAATAAATATTATTACAGATGGATATGGGATGCAAACAAATCACAACAAAAACGTATAAAAATTAATATCTTGATCCTTGCATGTACAAAATGCACTTTCGAAAAAATCTTCTTAATGGGTCGTCAATTCTCATTTATTTAGATTGTATGTGTGAAGCAAAAATTAGTTCGCCATGACATGAAATTTTCAGACATTTCTTCTAGGGTTGCTCCTCCACCAAACTATTGCATTGAATAAAGCTCATATATTCGTATCCACTACATTCTAATCCAAGTTTTATTTGGTGTGGAGTCAATCCAAATGATATCACCACATGCAAGGCGAAGATTCGAAATATACATACTTCAGCCAGTACATTGGTTTGTTTTCATTAATTACTAGCTTCTGCCACAGGGTTCGCCTGCGTTTGCATTGGGAATCATGCCAAGGGGACGGGATAAACTGTATGTCCAGTACCAAGAACCTATTGCCATGTCCTTGTGGGGGCGATCGGCGGCAGCGATCTCTCGGGCCCTCTTAACTTCTCGGGACCTGTTTATAATTAGTGTAGATTATTAGGGCTTTCATCGGGACACCATGGTGGCGGGACCAGTTGCGCCACCATAGTGTCCCAGTGAAATATAGTCCTAAGCTACCAAACACCAGAGTCACCACACTTCCGAGCTGGTCACGCCACCAAATTGATTGCGCAACCAAATGGACTCCAGATGAGTAACTCTCTATAGAGCTGTATACATTTTGTTGGTAGCGGCGACTGGTCGCGCCACCATGGTGTCTCGGTAAAATATACCCCTAAGTGTAATTTTCATACTTATCATACTCGTAACTGGTGACTTATTTGAACAATCTGATAGCCCTAGCTAGTATAGAGCCTCACTTTAGTTTTACGAGCACAGAACGTGAAACAGCTTCCCTTTACTTCACTTAAAATTATTCCATGTTTCCATAACAAGTTTTCGTTGCTATAAAACCACAAATGTGCAATTTCATTCCACATTTTAGTATACCTGTATGTTTTTATTTACAACTTACTGTTTGGCAGTCGGAATAGCGTCATATTGTATTTTCAATGGTGATTCAAAAGTTTGGGACGTAAACAACGTGATTTGTATCTGTGTTTTGACAGAGTAAGGTGCAAATAGGAATATTTTGATACATGAATGTTTATCTGGAGCGCGTTTTCATTTTTACTTAAATACCTCTAGCCATTGACCTATATTCTAGTGATAGAACAGCCTTTTCATGGAAACTATTTGTTAAAATACTATAAAGTTAAAACAAAATTTCGCTGCAGCGCTACATTGGCATAATGTCATCTAACAGTACTATTAAAACATCAGCTTTTAGAGCATACTTTTTTCGCGACGAAAATGTTTTAAGCGCCATGATTTTTTTTAATATATATTTATATATTCCACAACTATTACACAACGCCGTCTAGTCCCAAGCCAAGCAGAGCTTGTGTTATGGGTACTAGACAACTGATAAACATACACAGAACAAATGATTATGCTCATCACACAAACGTTTGTCCTGGGTGGGAATCGAACCCAAGACCTCCGGCATAGCAGTCAGGGCTACTAACCACTAGACCAACAGGCCAGTCAATTGCGTGGCATTTACGCGTTTCGTTCAACATAGTGTAATGTTCAAGGTCGACATTACACCTGATTCGACTGAAGCGAGTGTTCGGAACACCTAATCTAGTGCGTAGTACATTATATATATCGATACATCTAGCACAGAAAATTAAAATCGTGTTCGAAATAGCCACTGCGACCCTAGAACTCAAACAGCTACTGAAGTAGCACGGAACCGACACCTTTTTTTTATTTTATACTAGCTTTTGCCCGCAGCGTCGCCCGCGTATATAAAATAAGCCTACGTCACTCAAGAATAAAGCAGCTTTCTATCGGTGAAAAAATTTTAGCAATCGGACCAGTACTTTCAGAGATTACCACAAAAAAAAGACATAAAAAAAAATCTCTTTATTATAAATATTAGTGTAGATATAAACCAGTCCATCAAATTCATCCAAATGGTAATAGAAAGGGCTATGCTCGGAGTTTCGCAGGAGAACCGAAGTTTGCCGACATAGCACGAAGAATAGGGTAGTTTCCAGGGTCAAAATAATTACATTTTATTTAGTCCGTATTTTAGTTTATAAAAAAAATATTGGACACGTATTTTATCTTTTTTCGATAAAACAAAAAATAACAAAGATATAGCCCATTAAAGTTACGTGTGACGTCAACCCGTGCGAGAAAATGCAGCACGGCGTGACGTCACTCGTAACTTAAATGGGCTATATTGATCATTTTTGGTTTAATTTACAAATAAAAAAATTCGATTCCCTTATTTTTGAATAAACTAAAGGACGGACTAATTACATTTTTTACGGCAACTAGCCAATTGCCAAACTTAATTAGGCATGGGCAGGGCACATTGCTCGCAGAACAAATGGCCGTTGGGGTCGAAAGGTTCTGGAGTAGCGACTGGAAGACGCAATGTTGGAAGGCGTCTGGTTGCGGGAATCCGATGGATGTGAGACGCACAGAATTATTCTTTGTGACGATACTTGGGAGAGGCCTATGTCTAACAGTGGACATCTATGGGGTGAAATAATGATGATGATGTTATAAACTAGTGCTTGACTGCGATCCCACCTGATGGTAAGCAATGATGCAATTTTTGGTAGGGAAGCGCACTAGTTTATTAGGAACTTATTGACTCTAACCTTGAAGACGCTTAAATAATAATCGGATTAGAAGACCGCAGCAGGCAGAAATCGTTACTTTCAAATAGACCAATTACATGCACTTTTGAAGTGTCAAAATGTCGGTCAGTTAAAAAAAAGGGAAGGAAAGTTGCACGTTCCAAAGCGTAGATATCTATGGAGATGAACGAAGGGCAAATTGTTCAAATTCCAATTGGGCAATCTCGCATGCATATTGAAATCTGCACGATATTAAAAACACCACTAATAGGTATAAATTGAAATAAATGTAAATCTAAATACTGATGAAGAAAAACTAATAAACTTTAATTAAACAACAATATATTCAGCTCAACAATTTAGACTTCAAAAAACAAGAATGTTTTAAAAGTTGTAAATTTATTTTAAAATGATTCAATCAAATTCCAAACTTTATTAAAATTCTATTCGAATAAACTTTAAAACTGCAATTTAAAAACATGTGTCAGCTAAAATTCTGGGAACGTCACGGTCAACATAAAACGCAAAATGATACGACGTATTTATTTCAGAAACATCTAAATAAAATGAAAACAAAATAATGACAATTCAAATTTTATTCCACACTAGCTGACCCAACCGCCGGGACTGTAAACGTGGGCGTGCGGAGAGCGAGCAAGGGGTAGCTCGCCGTCTCTCGGACCAGCAAACGTCCAGATCGAGCTTGAGTCGTCGCCGACGGCGTGTAGGACTATATAAAGATGTCAGCAATACTTCTGTCAATTCTTTTACACATGCAGCCTGTGGACTAGTGCACGCAGCGTGCTTAGTCCCTTGCTCTGCGTGTGCAATATAATACCGCATTCTGGGATCATCAAAATTTACTCAAGTATCATCATTCAGTAGAGAAGCTATATCTATATAAACTACCGGCCTCATCTAGCATAAACTGACGAAAAAAAAATTGACGTGTAAAAGTGTTTTTATTTACAAAATAAATATCATTTATCATTTATCATCATATCTATACTTATAATAAATCTGTAGAAGTGAAAATTCTGTACATTGAAAATATCAAAAAAATAAATGGCAACCCGGTGTTACTAGACCGAAAAAGAAACCAAAAATTGTGATTAAAAAAAATTTTGTCTGTCTTTTTGTTCAGGCATCACGCAAAAACTACCGGTTCGATTACGATGAAACTTGGTATAATTATTCTTTAATATCCTGGGCACCACACTGGGTACTTTTTATCCCGGAAAAGTAAATAGAATCTATACATATAATAAAATCGTAGGAAAGTCAAAACTGTACATTAAATATTTTTTTAAAAGAATACTTGGGGCGTGATCTACAATCGATACCAAAGCCAAAAATATAGTTTTTAGAATTTTTGTCTGTTTGTCTGTATGTATGTCCGGGATAAACTCAAAAAGTACTGCATGGATTTACTTCAAATTTTGCATGAATATTACTAAGAGGTCGGGTCAACATATAGGCTACATATTATCACGCTATCACCTACGGGGGAGGAGCTGTGAATCTTTATTTTTCTTACGCATTCTGTGACAGCGTGTAATATAAGGACGCATATTTAAATGTTCTTTTTCAGTAAGTCATGCTATTATCTAGCTTTACACTATAAAAACTACGCCATTTAAGTAACTTGGGCAGAAAAACATAGTTTAATGAATGTTAGTAGCATAAACACAATTTTAAAGCAGCGCCATCTATGAGATTACATAAAAATCAAATCAAGTTATATGTTAACAGTTTTTGGAAATTAATAATTTAAATTTGATCATGTTGGCGAGGTTAGTAGTTAGTTATTCTTAAAATTCATAGATGGTAATGTGCATTTTCTTCATATTATAGACCAATTCAAGTTCCAACAAAACCCTCAAAATCTTGAGCAGAGTTGAGGAAGACAATTTAAAAAAAATGCGGTGTTAGGTATTACATGGTGGCATTTCTCAGACTCTGTGAAGTCGACCAGTTTGCGAAATCCCTTACGTATGACGAGGTGCCTTCATATTACACGTACGACAAGCAAAGGGGTGTATTCAACCGACATCGACGAGGAGGTGCTGTAAAATATTTTCCGGGTATTTTCAAGGACACCGCATTGGATAGGGTTTATACCGTGCACCCGAATAGTGGCGAATACTATTTTCTGCGGTTGTTACATCACACTGTCCCAGGCTCAACGTCTTTCGCTTTTCTGAGGTCATTTGATGGCGTGGAGTATCCCACTAACCGCGCAGCCTTTTGCCTAATTGGGATGACACCCTCGTGGAGGCAAGCGTCAGTGACAGTCCCAGACACATGCGTCATCTGCTTGCCGTCATCTTTGTGTTTTGTGGAGTCGCAAACCCGGTAGCTTTGCGGGAGAAGTATCGCCATCATCTGTCTGAAGATTTTCTACGAGCTTTGAGGCGTGCTAATATAGACGAAGTCGAAGTAACTGATGAACGCGTGCTGAACACCTGTCTCAGTTCACTTCAAGATGTGGTCATTACAATCGGCGGCAATCCACTGATCGAATATGGGTTACCAGCTCTCCAATCATCACCACATCAAGACCGTGGAAATCGGGAGTATAACGCTGAAACAAATTACGATCCGGGCGAAATAACCACCATACGAAATTACCATGTCGCTTTGTTCTCTTGAGAGCAAAAACAAATTTATGACACCATCCTTGAAAGCGTTGGGCAAAACCAGGGTAAAATGTTTTTCTTGGATGCTCCTGGTGGAACAGGAAAAACAGTTGTTACCACTGGCATACTTGCAGAGGTCAGGAGCCAAGGCAAAATTGCTATTGCTGTAGCGTCGTCAGGAATCGCTGTCACACTGCTTCCGGAAGGCAAGATAGCACATGCCATGTTAAAAATTCCCATCGATTTAGAGAGCGCCGAAACGCCTGTTTGTGGTGTGTCACGTAACAGCGATAAGGGACACGTGCTCAAGGATTGCTCTCTGATGATGAGTGTATGATGGCCAATAGGAAGGCAATTGAGGTCATGGACAGAACCCTACAGAACATCCGCAGGTACTAACATTTGATGAATGGTATCACAGTTCTGTTCAGTGGCGATTTCTGGCAAACGCTTCCCGAGGTGACGCGGGGATCGAGGGCTGACGAGGTGAATGCTTCGTCGAAACGATCTTCGTTGTGGTCACGAATTCGTACACTGCGCTTGACCATTAATATGAGAGCTCGGCTCGGCGGCAATGCACGTACTCAAGAATTCTCCGATGTCCTTCTAAGTCTTGACGAAGGCACTCTACCAGAAGAGAGAGGTGGACAGGTGGTACTTCCAGAGTCTCTCGGTAGAGTAGTATCCAGCTTAGAAAAACTCATTCACTGTGTGTACGGGGACATCGGTCGTATACCGCACCAGCAGAATTCTTGGGTGTGTGAGCGGGTCATTTTGACGCCCAAAAATGATCAGGCTGCAGCAATTAACGAATGCATTCTCTCGGAAATTGAGAAGAATGAAGTGGTCTACACCTCGATAAACACTGTTGTCGAGCAAATTGATGCCACACGTTATTCCGTGAAATTTCTGAACTCCCTGTCAGCAAGTGGACTTCCGGCGCATACCATCAAGCTGAAGGTCGGTGTCCCGATTATGCTTCGAAGTTGTGACGGGACCCGCCTCAAAGTCATCTCGCTCCACACAGACACACCATTGAGGCGGAAATTCTTACGGGTTGTGGCGTCAGCGAGGCAGTATTTATACCACGCATTCCCCTCATACCCCATAACTTTCCGTTCCAGTTCAAGCGCGTACAGTTCCCTGTGTGTGTTTGCTTCGCGATGACCATCAATAAGTCGCAGGGGCAGACACTGAGGGCAGCGGGTGTCAACCTCAGGACGAGTTGCTTCTCACACGGGCAACTGTACGTCACTTGCTCCCGCGCCACCAGTCCTTTTTTTTTATGGTGGGAAAAAATCATGCATTGACATCCCCCGCCCTTGGGCGGAGCAGGAGATAGTGTCAGACTCTTACTGACTAAAAGACCCACCCCGTTCCTTCTAGCCTTCATACCGGGGCTCGAGTGCCCTTTCGGATAACCCTGGCCCCAGTAGGCTTCGACCCGGCTAGGCCCCTGCTGTTGCTGACAACTCCTTGAGGCGCGCAGGAACAGTGCGCGCCGTCGACGACTTGGGCTTGGTCCGGACAGTTACCGGACGGCCGGACAGTGAGCTACCCATTGCTCACTGTCCGCAAGCTCGCGTCTACGTTGGCCGGAAATCAGGATCAGAATCCCGGCGGCGGCGATAACGCCGTTGCCTGATGCGTTCGGCCTCCTCCTTTGCGAGCATTACTGCTTCGCAGAAGTCGGCGACCGCCTGCCACTCCTCCTCGCTCCGGACCATGGCCTCAACCAAGGCCCGGCGCGAGAGGTCTCCGCCGCCGATCGCCCCCACGAGCGCGCCACCAGTCCTGACTCTCTTTACATTTTGGCTCCTGGCAGTATAACTACCAACATAGTTTATAGGGAAGTCTTGTATGGTATGATACCATTATACGTATTTTTACTCTTTTGTGTCCTGGAATGTATTCCTGCATTATTTTCTCTATTTCCTTCAGTCACATCTTATGGCTGAACTCAGCAGGATTCCCATTTAACTCTCTTCACTAGCTTCGTTTGCGAAAAAAACTTATATTATGATGGTATTTTAAAAGTTGTTTATTTATAATGCTATAGCGACACTGGCACCTTAGGTGTTTTTAGTGCTGTAGAGGCTTCACGTAGACGACGTCGCGGGCAGCAGCTAGTAAAAAATAAACTTAATTTTGCGGTTCGATCCCTAAACCCGATTACTGTACCAACCGCAAATAATAATTTTGTGGTAGGTTACGTCACCTGCAGTGGAGTTCAATAAGGGGCGCTGCACACGGCTAAGATAAAATTCAATGACTATCACACACGACGAAGATAATAAATAATCTACTCTAATATAAAGTTTGTTTTTTGTTTGTAGGAGTCCGATTGCAAAATTTTTTTCACCAATAGGAAGTTGCTTTATTCCTGGGTGACTAGGTTATATTTTAAGTACGCGGACGAAGTCGCGGGCAAAAGCTAATATTTGAATATTTGTCTAGCTCGTGGAATATGAAGGGACTCTAATGACTTGAACAATTCATGTCTAAGTATTTGGGCCACAAAGTGACTGTACCCTAATACTCTAGTACATAATACTCGTAGCTCACGTGAATGTCGGCAACATACTGTGATGAACTGTTGCCATATTCGTTTCGGCCCTCCTTTTTTTTCAAGGTGGGAATTCATCCAATGTTTTCACTAAAGAGTTACCGCAGCCCTGGAAAGCAAATAGAAATTGAAGAAATTTAGTACAGGTAGATTTTATTCAATTATTAAAAGGTGAATACAGACTTTGCGAGGCATGCGCCGCAAACGGCACACAGCGGATGCCTCTACTTGAACTGTGCGTGTTGAAAACAATACATGTGCCAACATATAGGGTGACTGATAATTAGTGTACGATACTTAAACACATGATTGTGCTCATGATAATCAACAACTTTTACTATGGGCACAAACCTGAAATCGCGAAAAGAAAATCAGCTGTTCAGTACATTTATGTTTGCCTAATTTACTGAACAGCTGATATTTTTTTCGCGATTTCAGCTTTGCTCCCATAATAAAATTTGTTTGTTATCATGAGCACAATCACATGTTTAAGTATCGTACACTAATTGCCAGTCACCTTATATACTCGGGTCGAGCCAAGGCGTGCGAAGCAATGCTTCATTTGTCTGTCTTCATGTTTCTGGCGAGGCATGTACTTGCGAAACATTAGCTGTACGCCGTGCGTGGCGCATGCCTCGCAGTTTGTATCCGTCTAAAAGTTTGACACTCCATGCCCTGCGGAAATGGTCGAAAGATTTTCCGTGGACAGCAAAAAGAAACTGAAGAAATACAGGGTTCTTTGTAAAACACTAACAACTTTTCAGGACTGTATTATTAACACCATAAACAACAAGTTTTGTTCTATGACTTTTTACAAAACATAATAAATTTATCAAAAACAAATCATCAAGATTTCGTTGTTCTATCTAACACATTTCAACTCTGTATTTTGCTGCACCCACCTACGCCTCCCGCGCACGATCGTCGCTCCCGTCCGCTATTGTACTATCACTTTTTTCGCATAGACTTTGTAACATTTAGAACGTTCAGTTTAAATATTTTTATTTTTGTATGAACATCTGATAACCAATATATGATATTTTTTTTAAATCTCGGAACAAAAGTTATTGTTTATGTTTTTCTTAACATAGTCCTGAGAGGTTCCAGTGTTTTACAAATAATCTTGGTGGAAGAAGGAGAAGAAGAAGGTGGGTTTTAGTCAATAAAAGATTGATACTCCCTCTCCTCGTCGCCCTCCCCGCTAACTGTCGTATCTTACAAACTGGCGTATCTGCACTGATATTATCAACGTGTTCGTAACTTTATTTCGAATAAGTTCTCTCTTATCGTCATATCTGTGTCATTTACCGTTTAGAAGATAATCACTTCTTTTGTTCTGCGTAAGTGCAAAAAAGCGTAAAAATATTCTTACTACCTTTGTACCTTACGGCTTTAGGGCCACTACTAACTTAAAGAATAAGCCAAGTACAATAAAACACTTATTAATACATTATTAAAGCTACAGCTAACGCAACTACAGAAACATGATTGTAACGCCCGAACAAAAAACGATTGCCCGGGAAAAATATCAATTGCTAGTTAGGACACTTAGCAGGGAGGATGACGTCCTGTGGAAATGTTCGAAAGATTCATTGCAGCCCGGGCAAGCCATTAGAAACTGAAGGAACACAAGTGAGGTTTAGTCAGTAAATAGCTGACTCTCTCTCACTCACTTCGTCCAGAGTGGGAGTCGTTCAATGATTTTTCACGCAAAAAATCGACCTAGATTTCTAACCATTGGCCAATAAAATATCAAATATTTTTCTTCTCCACTGTGCATAAAATATGGTAAGGGTTTTCCTAAAAATCTAAGCAACGCAAGCAAAATCCCACACGAATTTAGGGACCCGTCATTTGGGCAAAATTGTGAACACAGGATCGAACGCATTTACTTTCCTTACCTTAACCCATCGTATTCAAAAAGTCTACCTCACGTGAAAACTTTGCGAAGGAAAACAAAGTAAATGCCTGGCGATTTATTTTCGAAGAAAAGGTGGGTTAGTGAATGGCGTGGTAAACTGTAAAAAAATGCTACAACTTACCTTTAAGGTACATTCTATTCAATATGTTGGAAAATCTTTTCTGTTTATTTTTTTTTTTTATTGTTGATAGGTTGGCGCTTGATTGCTATCTCACCTGATAGAAAGCGACGATGCGGTCGACGATGGAACGCGCCTACCTAGAAGAAACCTATTCACACTCGAATTAAAGATTCCCGGGTTGTAGCTATCAGGAAACACAGACTCCGGCAAGGAATTCCACTGCTTAACTGTACGCACAATGAATGTGTTTCTAAAACGTTTTGTGTGTGTAGGTGGGATATCCAGTATATGTACTGATGGCGCTTCGCCGAACGTCATATCAAATAAACATAGCATAACACGTTAGCCGCCGTCGGACACTCGTGACCAATAGTAAATGTTCTGTTTAAGCCACGTCGGACAACGGTGACCGACACAATATCGCTTACTTCTACTTATTAGTTGGTGATTGGTCTCATGTACATCACATGACAATAAGATGGGGAGTCGAAAACATGAGTGTGTCTGACAGAGTGACCCGCGTGACCCTATTGAAATTTTTTTTTTCGACTGCTTTTGACTCATATAACTGACAGTAGTAAATAACCACTTATGTACATGTTGAACCTCCGTATTTATAAGACAGTTGCTTATTTTTTCTTATTTCTATAAACCGGAAACTAGGTGAAGTTTTTTTTTTTTGACATTTAAAAAAACATTTTAGCAACTAAAAAACTGCAATTTTAGAGGTAGGTTATTTGCCAACAATTTGGACAGCTAATTTCTTTAAAAAAATAATACATTTTAGAAAAGCAGTGTTTGAAGTATGATTGTAATTTAAGTTTTTAATTGAGGTGTATGAATTAAGGATGAGCAATGTTCCAGTTACTCGTACATCTACATCTACACTAATGCTATAAAAAGAAAAAGTTTTTGTTTGTTTTTTTTTTTTGTTTGTTTGTCAGAGGTAATCTCTGAAAGAACTGGTCCGATTGAAAAAAAATTACACTGATAGAAAGCTACTTTGTTCCTGAGTGACATACGTATGTATGCAGTATAAAGTATATAGACTGTTGAACAGACAGACAACTTTGTTTTTTAATGTCTAATTTTCACTCCTCCAAGCTCTAATAAATAAATAAATATTTATTTCTCTGCCATTCTACCCGCATCTTTCCAAATTTAACCTTAGTGACAATATTCTTCGTAATGTGACCTTCCGAAGCCCTACAAAAGTCCTCAACTGACTTAAACTCTACTTTAGTGGAACCAAAACAATGAATCAAGGCATTACAGTAGAATAACATAAATGTTCTAGATAAGATCTTTGACGGTCAAATGGAAAAGAATGTGAACAGTAATCGTCAGACGTTTACTTGAGCTGAAAATTCTATTTTAGATGATAAAATATTGAACGTGAAAAGCTACATAGTTAAACGCATTTACAGACAATTTCGATTTACTTCGTGGGGGCGCTCGGCACCAGTGATCTCTCGCGTCGGGCCTTTGTACAGGCCATGGTCCGCAGCGAGGAGGAGTGGCAGGCGGTCACCTCCTTTCAGTGAAGCAGTAATGCTAGAAAAGGAGGCGGCATCACGCGCGAGGCAATGGCCCTCACGCCCCAGCCGCCGGGATTCCGATCCTGATTTCCAGCCACCGTAGGCGCGGGTTTGCGGACGGTGAGCAATAGGTAGCTCGCCATCCGACCGTCCGGTAACCGTCCGGGCCCAGCCCAACCGATAGGACGGTTACCGGACGGTCGGGCGACGAGCTACCCAATGCTTACTGTTCGCAAAGTGGATGTCACTTCTTTGAATTTTTGGGTCTAGGACATGCCGGTTTTCTCACAATGTTTTCCTTCACCGTTTTGAGAGCAGCTTGTCTATGTTGTAATGAACACAGAAACTAGTAAGTTCGACGCTTTGAACCTGATTGTATTTCCAAAATACAAGAGTTTTAATTAAAGTACAGCTAAAAAAGAAAGAATAAATGTTTAGCAGGTTTGAAGCAAGAACAAGCCATAAACAGAAATGAAAAATGTAAAAAACTATCTTTTGCCCGCGGCTTCGCCCGCGTAGGTACATAACATAGTCTATATCACTCAGGAATAAAGCAGGTTTCTATTGGTGAAAAAATTGTAGGGTCATTTCCACTGCAATCCAACTGCAAATTGCAGTTGAAGTGCAGTTAGAATGAATGAACTGCACACCGACTGCATTCGAACTGCACCATACCCACCCGCCCGCACGCTCCGCCCTCCCACGCATGATGCAGTTTGGATGCAGTCGGTGTGCAGTTCACAAGACTGCAATCGGACCGCACGTTTGGTTTGCAGTTCTATTGCAGTCGTGTCAACTGCATTCAAACTGCAATTGGATTGCAGTTGAAATGCAGTCCGTCTGTTTAGACCCTTAGCAATCGGATCAGTACTTTCAGAGATTACCTATAACAAACAAAAAAAACATAAAAACAAACTTTACCTCTTTGTAATTTTAATTTAGACGGTAAGCCGAAATCAATGTGTGTGCAACTCATGCTTTACAAATTCGACTTTTTTCAGGTAAGGAAAACAATAGCCCATTAGAAACAAAAAACGATCTTACAAAAATATTCAACTCGTATTGTGATCTCTAGAATTATTGATTACTCTGTACTATAAACATAGATAATGAACTGAGTCCTTTCTACACAGTATCTTTCGAATGACGGACATGTATGAGATATATCAAGCAATCATGTCGCCTATTGATTTTTCTAAAATCAAGCTCACTTACAGTCTATTTTTTTTTTATTTAGAGGGCTAAATTTCTGTCTGTAAGCGAGTTGTGGGTGGCTTTTATAGCAGGCCACATGATGCGTTGCGTAGCCGCACCGCAAATATTTCGACGAATCGACGGGCCATATGAGCAGGGTGGCGTCACTCGTATACCCGCCGACTCTGGCTAAGCAATGTCTGCTCATTACTTCAATTAAAACAGTTAAAATTCATATTTAAATTATTACTGTAATATAAAAATGTAAACACTACTAATCTTCTCTTTTAATTTGTGCTTGTTGTTTTATTGTAGTAATTTGTGCTTGTTGTTGTTTTAGTGTATAGATTACTGTAATTTCTTATAGTACTTATACAATAAAGAAAGAGTATATCTATCTGTTTATTGTAGGTATCTGTGTCGGTAAAATTGCTTATATTGGCCCTTTTAGTTTTTTATTCTAAAAGAGACATCATACTAACCGCACAGTCGCTTTGTCTCTTTCTACATAGTTTTTTGTGCTCAGTCCATTCTCTGTGTCTTGACTCTGTGCGTTACGCTCGCATCTAGGCAACCAGGCAAGATGTACGAGTCCATCTCAGTATTTTACTGGTCGATAGAATCGGGTAGTTTGCGTGAATCCTTTATGGACGTAAATCGTGACTGCAAAAATATGAGGTCCATTTTGTATTCAATATGAGGTGCGTTAAGTCCCAAGCGGCCGAAAAGTGCCATAAAACAGTGACTTTCTGGAGCCTACTCCACGGTAACGGTCAGGTTAATAGGTTTGAAAAACAATATATGTTTATTATAGATTCATGAACAACCTTATCAACATTTGATATTTTCGTGCGATTAATACTTTTGTCTAAAAAAAATATTTAGCAATTTCGCAACTTTTCCCTACTCCGCACTCGAAACGGCTTGGATCTTTAGAAACATCTTTACACATAAAAATGGGTAGTTAAATATTCTTAGTGAACATAGTATACGTTAATCATTCAATATTTCGCAAAGAAAATGGATTTATAGGTCAGGCCGCGCACTATCCGTGCGCAGCTAGCTAACTTTATTTTGAGGCACTTAAAGATCAAATCAGACACCACGCTCCTAGGCTAGATGCGTGGCACCAACTGCGCAAAGTCAGATCAAACTGCATGCAGTTGAATATATGGACTGCGTGCAGTTGCTGCGATGCAGTCCGTCTGATGGCAGCCATACTATTACCGGCACAATATTGTTCTGCTACATATAGAATAAAAAGGTGGGGATGGGAAGGTAAAAATTACCTACAATCTATTCGCAGATTAACAGAAATATGCAGAACAAAAATCTGATAACAAACATTGTGACACCAAATTTTTATTTAAATATTAGATAGATAGCGGAAACTTAAAGCGTAGGTACATTGAATAGCATAAGCAGGCTTTTAATGTTCCCACTGGTGGGACTCAAGCCTCCTCTTTAGAAGAAGGAAGGGGCCGTAATCCACCACGCGGGCCAAACGCGGGTTGGTGAATGTCACATGTCTTCGAATTTTTGGGTCTAGGAAATGCTGTTTCCTCACGATGTTTTCCTTCACCGTTTTGAGAGCAGTGGTGATGAAATAAATTACACTAAGTAATGCGACTGACTGGGACTGGGACTAATGGGTTTGACCCGTGACCTACAACTCATAAGTCGAGGCCGTTATCACTCGGCCACCACTGCCTTCGTACGTAAATCAATTTTCATTAAACATTTTGTATGAACAAATATTTTCTATTCAAAATTCACTTACGTCAGGAAAACTTGTCATCAAAATTATTCAGTCCAGCCTCTAGTGTCAATATTTATTTAATAAATTTTACAAACTACGTACTTATATTTAGATACTTCGTTAACTATGTTTATCTTTGTGCTCGACCTTTTGAAGACAAAGGAGACACCTTAGGCATTGAGAACAGCCTAGATTGCTTAGGTCGCCTATTTTCAGACGGTGCGATTTGTTCAACGTTGACGAGAAGGAATAAATTTGAATTTGACTTGTATACGTATATAAGAGCAAAATACACTATACTAGCATTTTCCCGCGACTTCTCCCTCTTACATGAAATATTTCCCACGCCACTCAGAAATAAAGCAGAAGTCCATTGGACCAGTTCTCGGAGTTTAAATATGAAATCAAAAATTTAAATCCAATCTTGGTAATGACAATCAATATCAACTTGCCAAAGTCTAAGTAATGTAATTTGATTATTTTTTGACTGATTGAGATTAGAATGGGTTCTATAAAAAATGTTATTACTAAAACTCATCAATACGGTGTAAAAAAGATTATTGCATTGTCATCGGTCTTTGATGGGTGTGCAAAGTTTAAAGAAAATCTGATCGCTTATAGTTGGGCAAAATCGAGCTCAAAAGCGGTGAATGCAAGTAAACATACAGGTGAAGCTAATACCTAAAAGCGTGTTAAAAAGAGATAGTGCTACACATCCTATTTAAAATAGCTCCCTCACTTACACCTTAATTATGACAATTCACGTGGACCTTTTACATAAAATACTAGAATTTTTGCGGGTCCCCTTGGTTTTTTACTCACAAATCGTACTAAGATTTATTTTGAAACGTCGCCTGAATTAATATTTGGTTAGTCATAAAATATTTGACGTTTAAAACAACTCCCAACTTTACGCAAAATAAAATAAGACTAGAACATTCATAAAATAATGAAACCTGCTTAAAATAAACCTCAAAAATAAAAATATATTAAAAAGAAAATAAAATAAACTTAGTTATTTATTTATTTACTGTAACAATACAATCAGAATCAAATCAAATTACGATTACACAATAATTGGATTTGATCCCAAATCTTTTGTTTCAGCATAAAAGCAATAGTATTTCGTTGAAACTATGCAACCTCGTTGATTTTATTGGAACAAATACGACTATCTTTTCAAATATGCACAAACTAGTACCAATCTACGGTACTATCAAGAGTACAATATAGGTTCTATTTCGTTAAAAGCTTATTTCATTAGAGGCCAATAAACCCCTTCGGTTGGTCGTCAAATATTAATGTTTATAAACGGAAATTAGGCGTTCTTACAAGAATGGTACTGATAACTTTTATCTTTTTAGGGTAAGGAAAAAACGGAAAAATGGATCACTTTCTTTTCCGTCTGTCTGTCAGTATGTCTGCCAAGACCCTTTAAGCGGTTATCAGACTGCCACACACCACGCAGTATAATCATTTGTTCTGTGTCTGGGTGTAATTTATCTATAATTTGTATGTATTTAGAAATATATAAGTATGTTTATCAGTTGTCTAGTACCCATAACACAAGCTCTGCTTAGCTGGGACTAAACGGCGTTGTGTGATAGTTGTGGAATATTTTTTGCCATCGTTCCAGAGACCCGGGGATCTCTTTCGCATCACCCATAGCTACGGCTGCGATCCGTCCGGGATTCCCCGGATTTGTCCTAGTTTTAAAGGCGTCCGGGGAGCGTTCGGCAGGGGTTTATAAAACTGTCCAGGTAATAACCGGACACATTTGTTGTCAGAGGAAATCTATTTAGAAAACCAGCAGAGAGATGTCCGGGAAAAAAAAACAAAATTCGTCCAAATGTCCGGGATTTTTGCCGTGTTTATCCGGAGTCAGCAATTTAGGTGATGGCAACCCTACCCATAGCCCCAACAGGTTTCGCCTCTGCTTGGCGACACTATACAGCACGGTAAGTTATGTACCAATATATCGATCCTGAAAGAACTCTATATCAAAGAGAGATTATCCTCGATTGTGCAAATACGAATCCTCAAGTTCCTCGGGCATTTCACCCGTAATGAGGACTCGATGGGACGTTTGTTTGTGCAAGGGAAAGTCGAAGGCAAAAGATCTCGTGGACGCTCTCCAACATGGTGGACGGACCTCATCAAAACCGTGACACACTGCAGCGCAAATGAGGGCTCCCAAGCCGCCAAACACAGAGCTGCATGGCGTCGTATCGCGAGAGAAGCGGTGGTGTGGGACTTGATCGAGACATGACCACGACCACCCCGTCAAGAGTGTACGACTAAGAAGAAGTAGTTATGTAAATGGATACACAAGTGGTTTTCAGTCCAAGTTTTAGTACATATGAAACCCTCTCAAGGAAAGTCCGCATAACCAATATTACATAAGGAAACACCATTAAACACACTCAAAATCAACGCAACTAATATAACAGATTACGTTCTAAGCCAGGTCAGACTTTATCTTAGAACAAACATAGATCGATTAACTACATAGAGCATGGAATCGCTCCGCTGCGGCAGCTCTTAGACATGCTAATACCTACTATGCGTTCCAAATGAGAATAGGATCGATTGCCATGTTGTGACGTCACGTCGGACTGTCAAATCAAAGAAATTTTGGCAAAATTGAAGAACTCGGAGATGAGTAATATTGAAAAACTGGATTCTGATTAATTTTTTTTTCATTCACAGTTCGTAAATAAATTTAATTTTTCGTTAATTAATTAAAGTTTAAACATTTATTTCCTCGATTTGACAGTAAATCGTGACGTCACAACATGGCAATCGATCCTATTCTCATTTGGAACGCATTGTATTAATAATATCGTTTGTATCGTAGGATTGTAACAATTTGCTTGTGGTCTTTCCTTCCGATTACAATTTAGCTGTCTTCAAGGCTAAAGTGAATTAGCTCATAAACTAGTGTGATTTACCATTAACAATTGCATTACTATTTACCATCAGATGGGATCCCAGTCAAGCACTAGTTTAAACCATTTAAAAAAGGGATCTGCTAGAACAGATGGTCTATGGGGTCAATATTTTTTTTTTAATATCATGGTGGTAGTAAGAAGACGTAATAAATAAGAATATTCCACATCTACCGGGATTTCGTGATATCCCTAGGGATTTCGTGAAATTCCTGATATCCTCATTTCTCAGCGACATAAATATAAATTGCTTAATAAATAAAGGTTAACAAAATGTAATTTCTAGCAACAGCGGCCAGTGTCACGTCTCAATACTCTATGATTAACCCCTTCTCGTAAGTAAGCAACTTCGGTCCATTAGAGAGAGTCAACATATTTGTGTTATTAGCAAGCAAACGAATATGAAACTCTGATACGTTAAGGAAGGTTGCAGTAAGGGAACGCTATGTGACATGTGTGTAGAAAGATATAGCTATTCGAGTTATTATTAATTCATTAAACCCCAAGCGAACGCGTTCGCGCACCTATTGTCTTTCAATTGTGTCTGTAATTATCACAATTGAAAGGTTAAACAGGCAATGTTATTTTTTTAGCGTCGTTTAAGACCTCCGGTAGTGAAGAGGACATCACTTCACGGATCGCCAAAGCCCGAGCAACCTTCGCGCAGCTGAGACCTGTTTGGCAGGCGGAAACTGACCCGAAGAATAAACCTTAAAATCAAATGTCAAATCTGTGCTGCTCTACGGGTGCGAAACGTGGAAGGTCACAAAGGACATCTCACACCAAAACCCAAGTTTTCGTCAACCGCTGTCTGCTGTCGCTCGGAATTTACTGGCCCGAGACCATATCCAACGTAGAGCTGCTGGAAAAAGGCCACGAGAACCCGATCGACCGCCAGATCAAGCGTCGCAAGTGGAGATGGATTGGCCACACGCTCCGAAGGAATTCCGATCACATACCCAAGCAAGCGTTGGACTGGAATCCGCAAGGAAAAAGAAAGCGAGGCCGTCCCCGTCGAACCTGGCGTCAGACCGTGTTGGCAGAAGCGGCGAGCATCGTAATGACGTGGAGCGAGAAGAAGCGTGAAGTTCAGGACCGTTCACCATGGAGGATTACTGTGGACGCCCTCTACCCCATCTAGGGGACATTAAGTAAGCTGTGTTACTTTTTGGTGTACAATAAAGTCTATTCTATTCTATTCTATTGTACTCTATTCTATTCTATTCTATTCTAGTCTATTCTATTCTATTCTATTCTATTCTATTCTATTCTATTTTATTCTATTCTATTCTATTCTACTCTATAGTATTTTTTTAATGTTGTTGTTTATTGATGTTTTTGATGTTGGTTTGCGCTTGAACGCTATCTCGCCTGATGGAAAGCGATGATGTATTCGACGATGGAACGCGCTTACCTAGAAGTAACCTATTTACTCTTGGCTTAAAGATTCTCCAGTAGGGAATTCAATTCCTTAACTCGACGCACAATTTGTGTCCCCAAAACGTTGCTGTTTTGAAGAAAATACTAAACAACCATTATCATCGTCATCAGCCTTTTTAATATTCCCACTGCTGGGACTCAGGCCTCCTCTTTAGGAGAGGGAATGGGCCGTAATCCACCACGCGGGCCCAGTACTGGTTGTTGGATGTCACATGTCTTTGAATTTTTGGTACTAGGACATGCCGGTTTCCAAACGTTTTCCTTTACCGTTTTGAGAGCAGTGGTAATGAAATAAATTGCACAAAATAATTCGCCTGGCGGGACTTAAACCTGCGACCTACAACTCGTAAGTCGGAGCCTTTACCATTCAGCCACCACTGCTCTCATTTAAAAAATTCATCGAGTAAAAGCTTGCTTGGAGTTTAATGAAATAAGTGGCAGTGGGCAGGGAAAGGGGGGTTTCCTTGCGTGATCGAATAAAAAAATGAAGATACCCGCTAGAGAACTAAGACTGCCAACATAGCGCGAAGAATCGCCCAACTTAAGTGGCAATGGGCGGGCACATTGCTCGCAGAACAGATGATTGTTGGGGCCGAAAGGTTCTGGAGTGGCGATCGCATACCGGAAGGCCGACAACGTGGTCCGATGACCTGGTGAAGGTTGCGGGAAACCAATGGATGCGAGACGCACAGGAACGTTCGTTGTGGCGACGCTTGAGGGAGGCCTATATCCAACAGTGGACGTATATCGGCTGAAATGATGATGATGATGATGATGGGCGGGGAAATCTAGTGTTTGTAGGCTTTGAACCTACTCCGAACGAATTCGCAGGCAAAGCTAATATCCTCCAAAATTCAACATTAAATAAAACTAATTTCACAAAACCTAACTCGTACATTTCCAAATGTTTTGTTCCCATCTAACATTCACCACAGTTCTACAAACATCAGAAATTCAGAAATTCAGACAGATCTGAACTTCTGACCAAATAACCTAAAAGCGAAATGAATTAGGATATTCATATTTCCTAATTTCGCTACTTATTAACCTAATTACAGTTTCGTTTGGTTAATGAAGTTAGTGAAAAGTGATCATGTTTTGTTTAATTTTCTTAGTACTGTGAATAATTTAGTAGCTTAGAACTGTACTGATGGTAATTAGTTTTGCTGCAGTATTGGAAACTAGGTGAGGTAGTTTTTCACGCGGTTTGGTCTGTCATATTAGAATCACAATAGTTTATTTTATTAAACACCGCTACATTTTAATCGTTTTAATCCCTTGGAGGGTCGATCCTGTACATGAAACACTATCGATTTGTAAAGATAAAATTAAAAAATAAAGTACCTACCTTGTTTTTAAAACTCGTATTAATTTACGCATGTACGAAATTAATTTCTTTAAGAAAACGTTAGCTGAGTGAGTTCACACAGCTGACCACAAAAAAGCCGCCACAAAAATAAAGCTGGAAGCGACTATAAAAAAAAAGCTAGAAGCGGCCACAAAAAAGCTAAAGTCTTTTCTGAAAGGAAGGCTCGGCCCCGGTGTGAAAGGGAACGGGGTGAGTTTTTTAGCCAGTATAAGTTGCCACTATCTTCCGCTCCGCCCAAGGGCGAAAGATATCATCTGGATGATTTTTACGCCATTTTTCTACAAAAACGAGCTGGCCATTGCTCGTTGTCCGCAAGCCCACGCCTTTGATGGCCAAAAATCACTCTGCGATTCCTGAATACCTAATGCAACTGCACAAACTGTATAAAGCCGAAAGAAAAACCAAAATGTGACACCTAAAATCATAGTGAGTTCAACGAAGACTTTCCATATGAATCAAAAGATAAAACGCTATCAACAACGAATACTTTCACACGCGAAGTCAGACTAACAATAAAATATAAAGCCACTCATACAAAGTGCGACATAAACGTGCGACAAACCGTTACGACAATACGACGGAACAGTTTCACAGGAATTTATTGCGACGGGTTTGCCGCAAAAATACGCAAATAAATAAATTGTTACAGCTACTTTATTGCAATTCGTAAAAGTGCATGGTGTTCCGTTTCGTGCTGAAAAATTTACTTTGAGAAATGAAAAGCGAAAATTATTATCTTTCTGGTTTCTTTTGGAGAAAATTTCTTTTAAAACTTAAAAATAATATACAAGGGGTAAGAGACAGCCCTCCACAAACTTTAAGGGCTTACTCAGTAGACAAAACTGAACAACCTTACACAAAATTTTCATCCCTTACACCTTGTATACTGCCAGTTAACCGCTGGTATGCGAAAAAGTGGAAAATAGTTTGATGGGAACATAATCCGGAATACGACATCATTAGATGTGACAAGAGATCGTACTAGGGCTTTCAAATACCGGATTTTTTCAATACCGGTATCAATACCGGTATTAGCATAATTCAATACCGTGATCACGTGATCACGGTATTCACGGTATATTTTTTTGTTTTTTTTTTTAATTTTTAATCTAGTGCTTGACTGTAATCCCTTCTCTAGGAACTTTAATTAGGACATTAATAAAACCATTTAAAAACTTTTTTTAGTTTTCGAATCAATCTTTTTTCTCTCTTAACCGTTCTAATAAGGTTCTAGTAAGCATCGCGCTGCCGTACCTATTGTTTACCGGCGATTAACAAATAAGGTAGGTTAAAACGATAGATCTGCGTAAAGTTATGCTTACTTGACGCTGTCACTTGTTTAGGACAATTCTAATAAAGTTCAAACGCAGTTCTAATATGGTTCAAGTAAGCATGGCGCTGCTGTATCTATTGTTTACTGGCTGATACATTCGATAAGTACCTATACTGCCCTTAGAAGTCAGCAAGTGTCAAGACTCGTGTCTTTCTTATTATTATAAGAATATTTCCCACGTACTTGGTTTTTTTTTATTACTTATCTTCATTGTGCTCACCTAATAGAAGCAACAAGAAATATGTAAGGAAGATTCATGTAACTCAATATGATTTAAAAGAGTGTCCATGGAGTTTCTTGCACGTTCTTCTCCATATAGATCTACGCTTTGGAACGTGCAATTTAGCTTCACTTGTTTCACTTACCGACATTTTCACAATTCAAAAGTGCCTGTAATTAGTATATTTGAAATAAACGTTTCTGATATCTGATTTCTATATCAAACTGCCAATTAAATGTATAATTTTAAACTGTTTCTTCGTACACGAAAGTAGTTAATAAGTACTAATTAGGCAAAATTAATAATAATTGAAGTTAGAAAACAAAGCCAAATTTTAAATTTTACTATTTAATTGTAGGTAGACCTAATGGATATCGTGATTCGTTAAAGTAAAAATGACATTAATCAAAGAGGAAAATGCCACAATTTTAGATGCTTCAATCTGTTGTAATTTGTGACACGCCATAAGATACGACAAAAAAATACGATCGCGTGATCCATTGAAAATTGAGACAAACCCCAGTAAATACAAGTATTAATATTATAGGTGTACCATGTTGCTCGTTAAGAATGACCAAGTTCACATGCACATGTTACCCGAGCGCCTTTGCGATACTGACTAACAAAACAATAACGTCGTATAGGGCCTATTACACTAAGCGTTATTCAGACAGTTTTAGTCTATGGTTCGACGTATCTAGAATATGGGTAATAAGGGTCAGACTGTCTTACTCGGAAAGAAAACAAAGACGAGTCTGAATATCGTGTGCTGAATAACGCATAGTGTAATAGGCCCTTAAGGCTCGCTCGACTCAGAAACAGGTCTAAGCAAGGTGCGGGCGGGTGAGCTGGAGATAAGAGTTGGTGCTAAATACAAGTGTGAGAATAATATTACATCGTAATTTATATTATATCATACAATTTCCTGCTACTTATTACAACAAAACTCAATAAAAGAAAATAAAAGATTGTAATACCGTAATCACGGTATTGGCTCGTCAATACCGTTATTGAAAAAAGTCCAAAATATATCCGTGATCACGGTATTACGGGATCCCGTAATACCGGTATTGAAAGCCCTAGATCGTACGGCATGTCTTTATTCCCTTGGAAGGATAGGCCTTTAGTATGGGACGCTACTTGTGACGCTACTCTTAGGCCTATATTTCACGGGCCACCATGGCAGCGCGACCAGTTGCGCCGGCATGGTGTCCTGGTTAAATATAGCCCTAAGCTACCAAACTAGACACTAGAGTCGTCACAAGTCCGAGTTGGTCGCGCCCCCAAATTGATTGCGCAACCAAACGGACGGGAGAGTTTATTTTTATTACAGTTTTTCGATGTACCGCGCAGTAGGAAAAACTACGCTCAAAACCCTGTCATTGGCAGGATATTGAGGAACCATAATAAGACATTCTCTCATCTTGATTTAGATTTCTCATCTTGATTTTACCAAATAACATACCATATTCAGGAGACAGCTGGTAACGTCTGTATGCGACGAATTAACCAATAATAATTAATTAAAATAATGATGGCGATTAACAACCGTATAATAGTATTTCATACACTAATTCATACACCACATCAACTCTTCAAACTCACTCCAACACACCCACTCACACAGCACACCACTACTAGGCTTGAATGGTACTAGCGTTTTATTCTGTTTGTTTCTGAGGCATAAATGTTTAGATAGTAAATTGTAAATCCTTAACTGGCTGTAACATTAGTTTATCTTTAAGTAAAATTTTTGTAAAAGAGCTGTGGATTTTGTAAATAAATAAAAAAATAAATAGAGCTGTATACATTTTGTTGGTTACGGTGACTGGTCGCGCCGCATTGGTGTCTCGGTGAAATAAGGCCATCTTCTTAGCTCGTCGTATTGTGCTGGTGCTGGCGCTCTGGCTAGAGAGCCTCAAACGGCAGACAATAACACACCAATAACAACCTTATTGGAGGTAATATTGTCGAACCGGGGTTGAAACTCTCGGGTCGTAGGGTCCGAGTGCTCACTAGTTGTATAAAGGTGCATTCCTTGCAGGGTTTGGAAGAAAAAGGTTTCTTCTAGGTAAGCGCGTCCTTTTTTTTTATGGTGGAAAAAATCATGCAGCGCGTCCCATCGTTGACCGCATCGTCGCTTTCCTTCAGGCTAGATAGTGGTCAAGCGCGAACCTAATAACAATAAAAAAAAAAACTTAATTTTTATTTTTCTTAGAATTGCTAAACTTAAGTGGCAGTGAGCAGAACAGATAGTCGATAAGGATGAAAGGATCTGGAGTGACGACCACGTACCGGAAGACGCAGTGTAGGAAGGCCTCCCACAAAGGTGGACCTGTGGTAACCTGGTGAAGGTCGTGGAAATCCGATGGATGCGAGACGCACAGGACCAGTCATTATGGCGACACCTGGGGGAGGCCTATGTTTAATGATGATGAATAATTTTCTTCCACAAACAAACACACAAACAAAATCTAACTTAAAGCATAAAGAAAAGCGAATTCCACCCTCGACCACTAAAAATGATATACGTAATTATAATTTACCTCAATGCTACGCTTTTAGCCGTATCGCATTCTACTAATTACCTTTTGCTATGATTCTAACGAAATTGCTAAACAAATAAATATATACGTATGAAAGTATCTCTACTTGGAACAGTTTTTATGTTTGTGATAGGATTTTTAATTAGCTTTTGTACATGGTTGGAGATGTAGAGCAGACGACATGACGTAACGACAAAAATGTTTTTATAAAAAAAATTGTAGGTAAAAAAGCAGTTTCTTTGTCCGTAAAGAGACTTCTTTTTAGGGTTCCGTTTTTCAGAATGTGCTCAGTAGCCCACACGTAATGAAAACCGTAACGATATCGTAGCGATTTAGTCCTTTAGACCATTTCCGTATTCACATCCATCAATCGAGTTTAATCGAGTTTGAAATTCGACGACTTTAAAAAAAATCTGTATTATATTATCCTGGTAGAATACTTATTAATGTAACTGGAAAGAAATCGATAGATCGAGATGACCGCTTTTGGATAGGACTTTTTTTTTTTTTTTTTTTTTTTTTTTTTTTTTTTTTTTTTTTTCGATGGGAAAAATCATCTTATGACAACCCCCGCTCTTGGGCGGAGCGGGAGATAGTGTCAGACTCTTACTGACTAAAAAACCCATCCCGTTCCTTCAAGCCTTCATACCGGGGCTCGAGCGCCCTTTCGGATAACCCTGGCCCCAGTAGGCTTCGACCCGGCTGGGTCCCTGCTGTTGCTGACAACTCCTTGAGGCGCGCGGGAACAGCGCGCGCCGTCGACGACTTGGGCTTGGTCCGGACAGTTACCGGACGGCCGGACAGCGAGCTACCCATTGCACACTGTCCGCAAGCCCGCGCCTACGGTGGCTGGAAATCGGGATCGGAATCCCGGCGGCGGCGGCGAGAGCGCCGTTGCCTGATGCGGTCGGCCTCCTCCTTAGCGAGCATTACTGCTTCGCAGAAGTCGGCGACCGCCTGCCACTCCTCCTCGCTCCGGACCATGGCCTCGACCAAGGCCCGGCGCGAGAGGTCTCCGCCGCCGATCACCCCCACGAGGGCACGGCGATGCTCCACCCAAGCAGGGCACACCGCGATTGTGTGCTCCACCGTGTCCTCCGGGTGTTCCGCACAGTGGCGACACCCGGGCGTCACTTCCGCTTTAATTCGGAACAGGAACCTCCCGAACTTGCCATTTCCGGTGAGGACCTGTGTCATGCGGAAGGTAAGGACGCCGTGAGGTCTTTCCAGCCACGCCTCAAAGAGGGGACTTATCGCCATAATTGTGGCGTGCCCAGCACTGGGTTGCGATAGTCGCTGACGCCATTCCACCATGAGATCCCGCCGGAGCTCTATCCGCCATGCCGCGACCTGTCGCGGCAGAGGACTTTCACCCCGGCGTTGCATCTCCACGCGCATGTCGTGCATGTGTGCAAGGACTGTTGCCTCCAGATCCCACGGTGGTAGGCCAGCCAGAAGGCTCGCCGCTTCGCGGGAAATCGTGCGGTATCCCCGCACCATCCGAATTGCCATGACCCTCTGGCAGGCGTTAAGTATGGCCGCCGGTTGCTTTTTCAGCAACGGCGCCCACACCGGCGCCCCGTAGAGGGCCATGGACCGAACGATCCCCGCGTAGAGCCTCCGGCAGGAGGCATCTGGACCCCCAAGGTTGGGCAGGAGCCGCTTGAGCGCAGCCCCAGTCCGGTTCAGTTTGGGAGCCAGACGTCGGAAATGCTCCACGAAATTCCACCGGCTGTCGAGGACGAGTCCCAGGTACTTCATCGTCGACCCGACACCGATGTGAACTCCTCCTACCGTTAGTTGGGAACTCATTGGCGGCGCGTTCCGAGAGCGGCGACCGTGAAAGCACATCGCCTCGGACTTGTGCAGCGCCACCTCGAGTCCCAACTCCTGGATCCTATCAACGACTATCGCAACCCCGCGTGTCGCTAGAGCGACCGCCGCCTGGTACGACTCTCCCTGCGCTAGAACCAGCGTGTCGTCTGCGTAGCAAACCACGCTGACCCCGTCAGGGAGGTCGCCCCGCAGCACGTAATCGTACCCGATGTTCCACAAGGGTGGCCCTAGTACTGACCCCTGCGGAACACCGCACGACATCTCCCGACGTTTCCAGTCTCCCTGGTGACCGGGGTAGACAATGAACCTGTCCGACAGGTAGGCCTCGACTACTCGACAGAGGTATTCGGGCACCCGGTGGTACCGGAGTGCCCTCCGGATCGTACTCCAAGGCAGGGAATTGAAAGCGTTGGCAATGTCCAAAGACACTTGGATAGGACTTGGATCGAACGACTATAAAACTAAAACGATATTTGTCTTGTTTGATTTTACGTGAATCAGGCTACAGGACTTCTACATATATTAGATTTCGATTTCGGAAAAGCACATTTTTTTTTAAATTATTTACATCGTACCCTTATTACAAAAACCAACTATTTGCATTTTTACCCAAATTAAGTTAATTAAAGCTATCGATTCGTCTCATCCTGAGTTTGTTTCGGTGTTTCTTCTCAGGGTAGTCAGATAGGAAACACCGGCCTCATCTAGCATAAACTGACGAAAAAAAAATGACGTGTAAAAGTGTTTTTTATACCTATTTACAAAATAAATATCATTTATCATCAAGACTTGCAGATTGCTAGTAAAAGTGGTTATTAGCTATGACACTTATTTACCAAGATGGCTTCGGCAAAAGGTAAATAATCTAAAGATTTGATCGAATAAAATAATATCTTAACTGATACTATAAATTTGAAAGTGTGGATGCTTGGATGTTTGTTACTTAATCACGCAAAAACGGTTGAACGGACTTGGATGAAATTTGGCATGCATATAGCCTTTGACATGGAAAAGAACATAGGCTACCTTTACCTGATTCCGTAAGTACCTAATGCCACGCAGACGAAGCCGCGGGAAAAAGCTAGTAACATAATAATACAAAAATACAGTTAGTTGGTTTTTTCAATAAGGGTACGATATAAATAAATAAAAAATATGCTTTTCCGAAATCGAAATCTAACAGTGAAGTCCTGAGCACATTCTATTTTCTTTCACCATCTAAAGACTTGACCTCCGGCGGTTAGTTCCATAATCCGATGAACAAAAACTTTCGCTCCAGTACCGCGGTTAGTTCCGGATTCTAGCAAAAACCACTAGTTCACTGCTGTTGTGGAATTCCACTAAACTTTCTTTAGGCAAACATGGGGCATGGAGTTGGTAGTAAATGGAGTTGTAACCAGTGGAATCAGGAATAGTATTTTTTTTTCAGTAATATAGGAACACAAACATTTTAGTTTTTATGTTAGGAAAATTGTTAAACAAATTAAATTATAAAATATACTTGACTAATTAAAAATTTACACTAATTAAGTTTGACGTCATAAAACTCCTCCACATCGCTGTCTACTGGAAGGGCGCTCAAAAGGCTGCCCGCATCGCCACGTTGTATGGCAATGCTTAGAACATAAATAATTAAAATAAACCTTGATAGTTAAAAAAAGACCATTCCTGGCTGACGAAGTCCATGCACGAGCATGATTCATACACTAGTATCAGTCATCTTAAAGTTCTTCAGTTTTTGGCATTTTGCAGGTCAGTGTCAAGTAGTATGTTCAATAAAATAAAATTGGCGGCCGTAATATAAATTAATTTACAGAATTATAATCATCAATGTCATCAAAACCCTCCCTCTCAGTTCGTTTAATCCTATTGAATGGCTATTTCATAAAAAAAAAAACTTAAGAATATCTAAGCTCTTAAGTATTTTCCATCGTTGAGGGGTGGGTAGAAAGATAAAACGGCGTCCTTACTTTCCGCATTACGCAGTTTCTCATCGAACATGGTTAGTTCGAGAGATTCCTGCACCGGATTCGTGCGGAAGAAACGCCAGGGTATCACTATTGTGTGGGGCTGCCCGAAAGAAACGGGGGAGCACAAGGTAGAAGGGGGGCACCCTTCACCCCACCCAGCCGCTGGGCAGAACACCCTATGTCCTCGTATGGGTGATCAAGGAGATTTCAGAAAACCGTAGGGGCCCAGCAGAGTCAAAGTCTACTGGGGCCATGGGTGATACAAAAAAGAAACCCGGGGCCCTGGAATGAAGGCAAAGATAGAACAGGTGTGGGTTTTAGTCAGTAAACGTCTGGCACGCACTCCCGCCCTGCCCAAGGGCTGGAGATGACATTAGATGATTTCTCACTTTTAAAAAAGCCCTTAGCTATTTTGAAAAGTATCGAATGATCCAACACCACCATGACATATTTTTTTTTTAATATTAGAATTAATTCTAACGCATATCGTCTCTATTAACACTCCATTTGCTCAAAATCTTTGACCAAAAACTAGTAATTAATATAAATGTTGCAAAGGGACAACTAGTATAAGTACGAACTTAATCCTTATCTCTATATCTGTGCCCCTTCAAAGTTATCTGACCGAAGTAACGTCGACTGACAAGGGTCTATTAAGTTAGACGCCCGAGTTTAGCATCACGACAACTCAAGCAATCATTTTTAATAGGGTTAACGTCGTTTTAAGTGAATAATTATGATTTAAGACTTAGGAATCAAGGTTTAAAGTTTAGTTAACGAAGGTATTATCACGATTATAGGGTTTACTGTGGATGCCTGAAAGTCTATTGATGTTAATCTGTGGTCAAATAGATTGAGATTTCGGTTCTGATTTCGGTCAACCAATCACAGAAGACTTTATTGAGATTAGACATCTCACTTAGATATAAAGTATGCTTATAGGTATACGTTCTTTTTTGAGTGTGTTTTTTTAAGGTGGGAAATCTTAAAACCACAATTTTGTCCTTCAGTTGCCCTTTGCGCTCTAAGACCATGGATTTCCCTTCCAGAAAATCCTTGCAGCCCTAGCTATACGTTAATATTTTTTAATTAATAGTCAGAAGTAAAGAAAAACCAAATCCCACCATTGTCCACGAAAATTGGTCATAATTGGTAACTTCATAATTGAATCAATCGTAATAAATATATTTTAGTAGCAATTGTTATAAATTAACAATTATTAACAATTACTACCAATCGGACTAATCGGATGGGAAGACCGCAGTGGGCAAATTGTTGCAGTATAACGAAGAGGTGAAACGCTTAGTCCGGACCGTAGAAGTTTCAACAACGTAAGGGTAGAAACCGTACATCGGGTTGTCCAATGGTAGAAATGAGATGCCGGAATCAAGTCATGGCAATCTAATTTTGCATTCTAGTCGTAAGACCCCGAAATTCAATGTCAAAATTTTGTCATATACCTTCGTTATCTAAATAATTATTTCCATTTAATTATTCAGAGCTAAACTCTAAGGGAAATTCTTGACTGCTTACTAAAAGAGGGTCACTCGGACTGGCCTGTCACTCAATTTTGAACGCCGCTTGCTTTCGTAATTGAATGTAGGGTTGTAAGATGTTCCGGCTAATAGTTTTTTTTTTTTTTTGACCTGAGTTTAGAAGGAAATGGTTTTTTTTTTAGTAGGTAAAAATCACATTCAAATGACATCCCTCGCCCTTGGATGGAGCGGGAGATAGTATCAGACTCTTTAAAAACCCACCCAGTTCCTTCTTGCCTTTCATACCGGGGCTGAGCTACCTTTTGGAGCTAACCCTGGCACCAGTAGGCTTCGACCCTTAGAAGGAAACGGTGTTTTTTTTTGTCTTATAAAACGTGCTAGTAAAAGTTCCTCATCACAAAACTGACTTAAGTATAATCACAAACTCAATTCATGCCCACAATTTCTATAACCGAATGTCAACGAAAGAATGTTATTACTACTTAATTATAAGGTAGGTTTTATTTGGGGTCGGCGGAACACGTTTTTTTCTTCCATTCTGTCCTGTCACTCGTCACGCTATCACTAACTCCCTTTTCTTTCATATCACTTCTCACACAATCCATCCATCTTTTCTTTGGCCTCCCTCTCCCTCTCCATCTATACACATGTAAACTCATAACTATTTTAGCAACATGCATATGCGTTTCATCCCTCCAGAAGTTATTATTTTTATATAAATTACAAAATCAGTTTTACGTCTACCTGAATAACAATAATAATTTTATTACATGTTGTTAATATAATAAAATACAATTTAAAAATTTAGATTACTTTTAAATAATAAAAATAATAATTCATTAAATAAATAGTTTGGCATGGCATACAGAGTAGTCATAAGCACTGATAATAATATAGAAAAAAAACCTTCGGACTCGCGCATTAAGGGTTCCATAGGTCATAGGACTCAATTTCCTAAAGTGTCTATCAATTTCTTAATTTCGAAAACCTGTATATCAATATCTTTGTTCTTAAAAGTTTTTAATTAATTTAGTATATACATTTCATCGTCATCGTCAGCCTTTTCAACGTTCCCACTGCTGGGACTCAGGCCTCCTCTCTAGGAAAGGGAATGGGCCGTAATCCACCACGCGGGCCCAATGAATGTTGGTAAATGTCACATGTCTTCGAATTTTTGGTTCTAGGACATGCCGGTTTCCTCAAGATGTATTCCTTCACCGTTTTAAGACCAGTGGTGATGAAATAAATTACACAAAGTAATGCCCCTGGTGGGTTCGCCTACAACTCGTAACTCGGAACCATTATCACTCGGCCAACATTGATCTTATTTAGTATATAATGACAGAGTTTTTTTTTTTTAAATACGTCAACATATGATAGCTTGAAAATAAATTACCTTTTTAGAAACCCCTTTCCCCTTTCCAAAATCAAACGATGTCGATGAAAATCCAGCAAAATACGAAGCAACTTTAAAGACATTTCAATTCACCACAACACATTGGTCCGGAACGACTGCAAGTAAATCTTTTCAGACATTAAACTTCATCATCAGATAATTGGATTGTGCGCGGAATATCAATTGAGTATAGAATCGTGATATTTTCTTTGATAACTTTCTCGTTGCTTCCTGCTGGTGCTGAAAATCAGCGCTGTGGCTCTGTTTTACATGAGCCCCAGCATTTTGCTGAGCGCTGGCCGTTTTGCGTGGATGTGACGCATATCTTACTTACGTGCTACTTTTAGTCGATATTGTTATTTATTTTGTTATGGTATGCGTCATGTTTGACGTAAATAAACTCTTTTTCTTTCTTTCTTTTCTTCCGCAGGTAAGTATTTCCCTCGTTGGTCTATTCAGGCGGTTATCACACTGCCACACTGCATGTTACGTGTCAACGCACCTACGCACCTACTTGCGGAAATGCAGATCTGCACCATTGTGCGGGTTGTTTACGCACTCACGGTACTACAAGGCTCATACCTTGCGTGTCACACGCGTGAGTGCATGTTTCTCCGCATGTAGCTGCGTGATCTGCATGAACGCGCGTGGATGCAGTTTCAGTGTGTTGGATTATGCGTGTTTTCTATACAAACGGAGATACTTACAAGCAACGTTAAGACACGCAGTCGCGCACTACACTGCGTGGTGCGTGGCAGTCTGATAACCGCCTTAGACTGGCGAAGAAAGTACGGAAGTAAGATCTAGATGTGGCAAGATCTACTGGTAAGCTATAATAACTCTCATCATAAGTTCGATTCCCAAGGTTGGAAATGTTTCTTTTTTTCGCCCGAGCAGTTTTTTTTTTTTGTGGGTAAAAATCATCTAAATCATCCCCCGAGCGGAGCGAGAGATAGTGTAGACTCTTACTAACTGAGAAACGCACCCCGTTCCTTCGTTGCTTTTCAACCGAGGGTGAGCCTCCCTTTCGGAACTAGACCCTTCATACCGAAGCCGAGCCTCCCTTTCGGATCACACTGAGGCCAAGCCTCCCTTTCGGAACTAGACCCTTCATACCGAAGCCGAGCCTCCCTTTCGGATCACACTGGGGCCAAGCCCCCCTTTCGGAACTAGACCCTTCATACCGAAGCCGAGCCTCCCTTTCGGATCACACTGGGGCCAAGCCCCCCTTTCGGAACTAGACCCTTCATACCGAAGTCGAGCCTCCCTTTCGGATGACACTGGGGCCAAGCCTCCCTTTCGGAACTAGACCCTTCATACCGAAGCCGAGCCTCCCTTTCGGATGACACTGGGGCCAAGCCTCCCTTTCGGAACTAGACCCTTCATACCGAAGCCGAGCCTCCCTTTCGGATCACACTGGGGCCAAGCCTCCCTTTCGGAACTAGACCCTTCATACCGAAGCCGAGCCTCCCTTTCGGATCACACTGGGGCCAAGCCTCCCTTTCGGAACTAGACCCTTCATACCGAAGCCGAGCATCTCTTTCGGATCACACTGGGGTCAAGCCTCCCTTTCGGAACTAGACCCTTCATACCAAAGCTGAGCCTCCCTTTCGGATCACTCTGGGGCCAAGCCTCCCTTTCGGAACTAGACCCTTCATACGAGCCTACCTTTCGGATTCGCCCGAGCAGTCCATAAAACAGTGACTTTCTGAAACTAAACATTAAAAAAAAAATGTTTACTAATATATGTTGATAATGTTGTACATTAATTTATATTCACGCACAACATTATCAACATATAATTTTTTCGTCTAAAAAAAATATTTAACAAGATTTTTTTTTGCATGTTTTCTTTTCCTTTCAAACGGCTTCGATCGTTAGAAAATGTTTACACAAAAAATAGCTGGTTGATGTTCGGCGGCTGTATAAAGACTATGTGTGCTTTTAACTCCGACCAGATGTTCATGGAACTATATAGGCATATAGTTGTAACTATGAGCAGACGTATAATAATCGTATATTGATGAATACCGGTCTATAACTATATATTTCCTTTTATTATTGTCAATGTGAGGACTACGCTGATTGCTTTTTTTTCCCGTATACGTATGTCTGGCAATTTGAGTATTTTCTGCGGCCAATCCAAATGTCCTTTCTTTAGTACTTTGTTCGTCAAATCTTTGAGTTTCTTAGTAATGTTAAGTTGAGCTTTGCGAATACTGACAAATGCTTGCACTGACTGCACAGGTCCACTCAAATCTGTATGGTTCTTTCTTCAAAAGACCATCTCAGATTAATCTGCATGGTTCTCATGTGATTTGACCATTACATATTTACTGTATGGACTTTAAAAGAGACTTTGACCGTTGTTTCGGTGTTTCTTCTCAGGTTAGCTAGCTACCTACAGCTAGCTAGGAAGCACCAGCCTCATCTATTTTAAACCGAAGAAAAAAAAATTGACGTTTAAAAGTGTTTTTTAAACCTACCTGCAAAATAAAAATCATTTATCATTTATGAAGCTACGTGCCTGTGGGCAGGTGGTCTACAAATCGGTAGAAGCAAAAAAGTATCAGCTATAAAATGATCTACAAACAAAATAGAGTCCACTAAATAGACCGTTTCATTCTGCTTAATAAAGCCTCAAGCTCCTTCGCTTATTTGCATAACTATGCGAATACGAATACTACCAACTTTCAGCCGTAAACAAACGAAGGCCCAGAAACTACACTGGAAACAAAATAAATGTATACATTATGAATTCTTTTTCGCATTTTTGCAAACACGACACCGTGCGGCAATATGGAGATTTTAAAATTGAAATTTATATTCTTTTAGGTGCAGTTAAAATTGTGACCGTAGGTGTACCCGTAATTTTGGCACGTAGTGTAATGGTTGCGGTGCGACAAATGAAATTGGCCATACATATGACTAAAATGTTACCTTAGATACTGCATTCACCTTTAGAGGCAGTAGTATAGTACATTGTTACCTTGGGTTGGGTGAAAGTAACTTATTTTGTCCCGACCTTGTTGTGTTGTTCTGACCTTGTGACTGAGCGTTGAGATGACGTCATTTCCGTACGTTTAAAGTTTTCTACTAGCGTTGACGGTTACAGATTATTAACTTGGCTAGGGTTACAGGTCGTAATGTGGGTCTACGCTAGAGGAGCCGAGCATGAGCAGAGCACGAGCTGAACTCAATTCGTGTAGTGTCGGTCGTGCTCGGTTCCTCTAGAGTCGGTCCACACTACACGTATTTCAGCTTGGCTCGTGCTCGGTTCCTCTAGAGTTGGTCCACACAACACGTATTTCAGCTTGGCTTGTCCTCGGTTCCTCTAGAGTTGGTCCACACTACACGTATTTCAGCTTGGCTCGTGCTCGGTTCCTCTAGAGTTGGTCCACACTACACGTATTTCAGCTTGGCTCGTGCTCGGTTCCTCTAGAGTTGGTCCACACTACACGTATTTCAGCTTGGCTCGTGCTCGGTTCCTCTAGAGTTCGTCCACACTACACGTATTTCAGCTTGGCTCGTGCTCGGTTCCTCTAGAGTTGGTCCACACTACACGTATTTCAGCTTGGCTCGTGCTCCACTCGTGCTCGGTTCCTCTAACGTAGACACACCTCTAAAGCGGGTAGCACACGGTAGAAGTGTGCCCCGCTTGAGCAGAGCATCGCCGTGACCTTGTGGGGTCGATTGGTGGAGGCGATCTTTCGCGCCGGGCCTTGTTACAGGCCATGGTCCGGAGCTAAGAGGAGTGGCAGGCGGTCGCCGACTTCTGCGAAGCAGTAATACTAGCAAAAGAGGAGACCGACCGCATCAGGCAACGGTGCTCACGATTTCCGGCCACCGCAGGCGCGGGCTTACGGACGGCGAGCAATGGGTAGCTCGCTGTCCGACCGTGTGGTAACCGTCCCGACCGAGCCCAAGTCGTCGGCAGCGCGTACTCTTTCCGCGCGCCTCAAGGAGTTGTCAGCAACCGTAGGGGCCCAGCAGGGTCGAAGCCTACTGGGGCCAAGGGTTATCCGAAAGGGCGCTCAGCCCCGGTATGAAAGGCAACGAAGGAACGGGGTGGGTTTTTTAGTCAGTAAGAGGCTGACAAGGGCGGGCTATGTCAAATAAAAATGTTTTCTTTCTTTCTTTCTTAATCATTTGGTTGATTTTTACCCACCGAAAAATAAATGTAATATAAAAAGGAAATAAATATAATATAATAGGAAAAGTCACTGGTTATAAATTCCACCTCAAAAAAGGCGGTCGGCTATTTCTCAATATTTATGGTGTCGTTGAAAAAAAAAGTTTTTGTGAAGACTAATTAAAATTGGTTGTCACTTAGCTATTTATAGCTTTGTTCCGAATATGTTTTGCCTCGCTACGTAACCTGTCACGACCCTTTTCCAGATCAAGCCTTTCATACAATATTTTAATTAATTATTCAATTAATTTGGCTTTATTAAATTGGATTTTACTCACATAATAGAAAATATGCATTGTGTTTATTTTCTGGTGGAGGTATGTTTAACTGCTTTAAAGTAAATGTCTAATATGAAGTGCATTTTTTTATGTATCTCTTTCAAGACCTTTCAGTCCATCCAAATCTGATCCATTTAATTTTTTTATGCGACTAAAATGAATTTACTGACTAAAATAAATTAACTGACTAAAACTAATTTATTGATTAAAATTAAATTACTAACCAAAATTAATTTACCGACTAAAATTAATTTACCAACTAACACGAATTAACTAACTAAAATTAATTTACTGACTAAAAGCTAACGTTCTATCAGTTGCCTTCTGCAAGAATCCCGTTAACTCTTTCAAACAATTCGCAGCCATCGGCCCAAATTGACCCCGTCAATATTGCTGACATCTCTTTAACGCATGCGTGGAATACAACGCGCCGTCGACCCGTCCTTATCCGACGACTGAACGGCGAGCTATTCATTGCTCACCGTTCGCAGGCCAACCCAAGGGAGTTGGTCTGTGACTCCCGACGCTCGGGGCAACTCCAGCGAGTAGAGTGTGAGGCTTGTCTCGATTTCATGGTTTCAGCCGCCTCTTTTGCACGCATTACTGCTTCGAAAAAGGAGGTTGCCGACTCCCAATCCCTATAGTCCGTGCTATGGCCTGAACCAGGTCTGAACGTGAGAGATCGCCTCCACGAGGAAACAGTGGCGCTCCGACCAGGCTTTAAATATCTTGAACTAGCTTTTGCCCGCAGCTTCGCCCGTGTACATAAAATAGTATATGTCACTCAGGAATAAAGCAGCTTTATCTCGGTGAATAAAATTTTGTAATCGGACCAGTACTGTCAGAGATTACCTTTTATAAACAAAAAAAAACTTAAAAAGAAACCCCTGTAATATATAGAATGTAGATGGACAGTTTTTTTTATTCTTTCCAGATAGATAAATCATTCAACGATTTCTCCCGCCCTATGGCGGAGGCGGAAAGATTGTTTTAAAGATTTTCGTAAAGAAAGTGTCCTATGTCCGTCACCTGGTCTAAGCTCACCCCACCAATTTTCAGCTGAATCAGCCGTTCAGCCGTTCTTGGGATAAAAATAATGTAACTAACTCGACTTTTTTTTATATACCCACTATGTATTTAGAAAGAAAGAAAGAAAAACATTTTATTTGCCGGAAAAGTCAAAATGTATTTACAAATTATAAGTAAATTAAAAAAAAAAAATGCGCCACTTCCGAGCAAAACGTTTTGCTCGAAGCGGAGACCACAACGCAAATAAAAAAAATAAAAATTATTATTATTTAGAAATTTATCGGTATGTTTATCAGATCTCTAGTACTCATAACACAAGCTCGGCTTAGCTTGACGTTAGACGGCCTTGTATGATAGTTGTGGAATATTGTTGTTTCTTTTAACCACATGAAAACACATAACCTCTAAATAACTTCGATCAATATCCCAAGTTTGATGTAAAGCGTCAAAAGAAAGGCGCTGTGTACTAATTCGATAGATGGGCCTGTAATGAGCGCGTTCCTAATTCGAAACGCGCGCCTGCTACGTTGTTACAGCGTTTGGCTAGGAAATCAGCGGAAAATATTTTTAACTGGCTTTTGCCCGCGGGGTAACAAGTCGAGTTGGTGAAACAAGACGAGTTGGTGAAACAAGACGAGTTGGCATGAGCTTATGGTGAAGGTGTGCCCCTCTTGGAACAAGCACGGTGACCGGCGGCGGCGACCCTATCGCGCCGGGCCCTGGTACAGGACATGGTCCGGTGCGAGAGACGGTAGCCTATTTGTACGGATCAAGACCCCGACTAACAGCCACCATGAGGACGACAAGCATTCGGTAAATCGACGTCCGGCCGTTCAGTAAGGACTGAGACCGAGTTATCAACGATGTGTAGTGTTCCACAAGCGCCTCAATGAAATGTCAGCAAGACCATAGGGACCCATCAAAGCCCATGCTTGCTGGAGCTATAGGGAAATTCTGAAAAGAATACGTTAGTTAGTCCTGCACCCCTAGCCAAGTTGATAATCTGCAATCGTTAACGCTAGTCGAAAAGTAATCAAATGTATGGGAATGACATCATCTCAACGTTGATTCACGTAGTCGGAACAAACTAATAGAAAATTCGTAGCGATGTGAACTTTCACATCGTTCAAAATGATAGAATCGTTTGATAAACAAACGCTACATTGTAGAACGAGCGGCTGACTCAGGCGCGTCAACATGGCTACCCACTTATCGTTTTCTACAATTGCTGACACCGAAGCGTTACCGATTGGAGAGCGGAATTCGACACGATACAGTTGTAAATTAGCTAGGGAGGCTGGTCACACAGATCGATTTTAATCAGTAAAAGTTTCAAAAATGTTGTGTTCTTATATAAAACGTATAATCCATCGCTAATTTCTCGGCCCCACTATTAGGGCTGCAAGAGAAAAAACTCAGCGATATACAAGCATCGCGCGCGTGACCTGGTGTTGCGATTGTGTGTAATGACGTTGTAATGTGGGCTACACGACTACACGAGTCGCGCCAGATTTACGGGGACTTCACTAATGCTTTTTTGACGGCCTGAGGATTTAGACGGGGTTTTGATGAAAGTAGTTACAATTTATATGCTTTAGTAAAAGATCTATTTGAAAAAAACACATATTTTCTTGATAGGCAAACAAAAACTCAGACCCAGTATCTTTCTAATCGCTTTAGGTGTAATTATTTGCAATGGATGTCACGAAAGGGGTGACCAGATGGTCGCAAACCAACGTTCTAACCAAGATGACCTTGCTACTAACCCCTATAGGGTTGACCAGACGGTTCCAACCAAGGTGACCTTGACTTGTGTTGCGGCTACATGGATGTAAACGATGCGCCAACACATTCGGTGGCTGGGAAAACACGCTTCCCAACCAAGGGCGTTGAAGGTCATGGTTTACTATTGCTGTCTACACGGATTGAAACTACCAAGGTCGCCTTGGTTGGGATGTTGGTTTGCTATCATCTAGTCACACTTTAATGCTTTATTGACGGCTGTTTTAGTTCAAGTTAAAGGTGGACCAGACGGTTGCAATCCAGGTGCAGAGGTGCATTACTTTGTGTAGTTTATTTCATCACCACTGCTCTCAAAACAGTGAAGGAAAACATCGTGAGAAAACCGGCATGTCCTAGAGGCAAAAATTTGAAAACATGTTACATTCACCAATCCGCACTGGGACTGTGTGATGGATTACGGCCCTCTCCTAGAGAGGAGGCCTGAGTCCCAACAGTGGGAACATTATAAGGCCAAAACTAGTTTGTTAATATAGGTAGGGTAGGTAAAGGAAATATTGACCTGATTTTGAATTCCATTTTATATGTATAAAAGGCTACACAAGCAAGTAAAGCCATAAAGTACTTTTTATCCCGGAAAAATGTATGGTTCCTATGGGACGTGCCGCGAGCGAAGCCGCGAAAATAACTTGTAAGGTACTCGCTAGCTTCTCTTCATCTCATACAAGCATGTTGGTATTATGGATTACGAGCAGGTATATAAGTATACTAGTATATTGCCCGTGACTTCGTTCGCCATAAAATTTTTGTTATAAACTTTAAAACAACTTGAACTGTATTTGAAGGTAAGCGAAAGAGAGTATAATCCCACAAACCCCCATTAAAAATGGAGGATACTCCGACCAGACGGGTGCTATGTCTGGTGGGCAACTGCCCGATATATGATTTCGGACTTTTCTTTATGTTTAAATAGCATGGGTAGATTAGTTCTTAGGTGACACCCACTACACGTATTTTGTGGGTTGTTTTGAAAAACTATAACGACAGGACAGTATTAATTTTTATTAGAATGTGTACCAATTTTTAAGATTATTCTCAATTTTTAAGATATTCATCCTCATAAAGATTGAATTTTCAAAAACCCTAAAAAAGGATTAAGTTAAGATGTGGCTACTACAACTAGTAATATACAAATTGTAGTGCACCTATTCTTTAAAATCAAAAGTACGAGCATTGAGACCTTTCGCTGACAATAATATTTGGTTGACAAGTTGAGAACCACTGTTCTAAACTAATGTTTAAAATCCTACCTAATAAGGTTCGCTTCCGTACCCAAGTCATGGCGAAGACAAGGTATTTTCACTATTTTATAGGAAACAGTAAAAGAAAATTACCCCTTGGACCGTAGTGTACTCTAGTATACACATTATCACACTAATATTACCAGTGTGTGTGTTATTATCAGTGTGTACGTGCGTTACTTCTTCACGCTCAAACGGCTGAACAGATTTGAGTGAAATTTTACGCACGGGTAGACCATGTCCATACGTACAAAGCGTTTTAGAAACACATTCATTATGCGTGCAGCTAAGGAGTAGAATTCCCTGCCGGAGTCTGTGTTTTCTGATAGCTTTAACCTTGGGAGGGATAAATCAAGAGTGAATAGATTGCTTCAAGGCAAGCGTGTTCCATTGTCAGCCACATCATCGCTTACCATCAGGTGAAATAGTGGTCAAACGCAAGCCTATCTATAATAAAAAAAAAATGTCCATGACAACTTTCTTTTCTTCGACTTTTTACCCTTAAAGAAAGTATGCTTCCTTAGAATAATTTTTACGAGGTCACAAAGACTGGTATATGCTGGCTAAACCTATTCACTTTTGACTTAAAGGCAGGTTGTGGCTATCATAAAACACAGACTCTGGCTGGGAATTCCTCTCCTAAGCTGTATGCGATATAAGTGTGCTCCCAAAACATTTTGTACGTGCACCATTCCATTCCATCGTGTGGACATCCCATTCGCCATGTACCGGTAGCACAATACCATACGTCTAGTACTTCAATGATGGAACGGGATTGATGGAATCAAATTGTGCAATTCTGATGCTCACTCCCTGAAATATAAACTACAGAAAACCGACTGGCTACAAACATCGATGCTCAAGACGATTCGATGTGCATAATAGCCGATGATTGTCTTGGCTCGTTTATCCAGTGCATTAAACTGCTAATTGGTAGATTTATCCCAAACACAAGGACTGTTATCTATGCAGTAATAAGCACTCTGTGGACTATGGTGCATACAGGATCGAACTCGCTCGACTCCGAGCCTTATGAATTGATCACACGTACCGAGTAAAAGGGCGAGACAGTAAAATGTTGCTCGGCAGAGAGTCAGAGACAGTGATGTAGGCGAGTTGTAGAGATTTTTTCTTTTATTATTCACTTTGTTTATACGTACCGAGTATTCGGCCGAGAGTACTGTCTCGCCTCATGTGATCAAGGCATTAAACCCGCACATGAACTTGAAACAAAAGCAATATCCAACCTTTTTAAAGAGTATACAAAACCATTCACATAAGGGCAAATAACAGCACATGAAAGTAAGGTCAAGGTTCCGGAAGAACATTCCCCTAACACATAAAAACTAAATGCAAACTGCCTTCCTGAGTTTCTTCAGTAATCGTTGTTCCAAGCCATTTAAACAGGACTTTAAATACAAATCGCCTGATTAAAACAAACGTTGTACACAATTTCCTAAACAAAATCGTTTGGTCGCAAAAATGTGGACACTAAGATTATCATTGAGTATATCTTGCTGTCTCTATCTGTCTATAGGTTAAAGAAAGAGAGAGAGAGAGAAACGTTTGTTATTATGAGTCGGTAACAAAAGAAATGTAATGCTAGCAAATTACTTAAAAAACCAAGGAAGCGCGTGTTGGACTCGCTTAAGAAGGGTTCCTTAGGGTTTTATCACACTAGCGGTTTGCGAGCTGCTGCGGGACGTGGTGGGCACGCAACGAAGGCGTCGCGAATACGCCGCGAATATGTCGCGCGTAACAAATTCGCAACGTTTTCAACACGTGCTTGTAGCAAGTTATGACGTACAATATACTCAGTAATGAAATGGAATATTCGAAGATCCGAAGACTTGCACCTTGTTGCTGGATCTCGTTGCGTGTCCGCAACAAATTCGCTGCACATGCGCGGTGTGTTCGTTGCCTCTCTCAACTGTCATCACCAAGGCCGGTCCTGTGCGTCACACCAGGTACATTCCGGTACATGGTCGCCACTCTAGAACCTTTCGGCAAATATCACACACAAACATTGTAAGTGAAATAAAAGCTTGTTAATTTTGTTTTTAGGGTTCCGTAGCCAAATGGCAAAAAACGGAACCCTTATAGATTCGTCATGTCTGTCTGTCTGTCTGTCTGTCCGTCCGTATGTCACAGCCACTTTTTTCCGAAACTATAAGAGCTATATTGTTGAAACTTTGTAAGATGTATTCTGTGAACCGCATTAAGATTTTCACACAAAAATAGAAAAAAAGCAATAAATTTTGGGGATCCCCATACTTAGAACTGAAACTCAAAAAATTTTTTTTCATCAAACCCATACATACGTGTGGGGTATCTATGGATAGGTCTTCAAAAATAATACTGAGGTTTCTAATATCATTTTTTTCTAAACTGAATAGTTTGCACGAGAAAAAAATATATGATGTACATTACTATAAAAACTGTCAACGAAAATTAGTTTGAACGAAATCTAGTAAGTAGTTTTTTTTTTAATGCGTCATAAATCGAAATAAATACACTATTATTAAAACATCGATCAAAGTTACAAGAACTTTTATATTATGTTACTTGCTTCTACGGAACCCTTCATGGGCGAGTCCGACTCGCACTTGGCCGGTTTTTTAATAATTTAGTTTTTTGTAAAAAAGTTATTAAGTGCAATGGTGGCTCAGTGGTAACGGCCCTAATGTTCTGTAATTTATTTCATCACCACTGCTCTAGAATAAAAAAATTGACATCCTCCATATTCTCCAATACGCACTGGGCTCCTAGAGAGGGAGGCCTGCGTCCCAGCAGTTGGAACATTATAAGTCTGACTATGATATTAAGCATATAATTTTTTTTAAACAGTCATTAACAGCAGTGGTACTGACGAGCTATAAGTCGCGGGTTCAAAACCAACCAGGCGCATTAATTTATGTAATTTATTTCATCACCACTGCTCTCGAAACGGTGAAGGAAAACATCGTAAGGAAACCGGCATATTATAGGAAATTCAAAGACATGTGACATCCACCAATCCACACTGAAACTGCGTAGTGGACTACGGCCTATTCCTCCTCTTAGAGCCGAGGCCTTTTTTTTGTGGTGGAGAAAATCCTCCAATGACAACCCCCGCTCTTGGAGATAATGTCAGTCTCTTACTGACTAAAAGACCCACCCCGTTCCTTCAAGCTTTCATACCGGGGCTCAAGTTCTCTTTTGGATAACCCTGGCCCCAGTAGGCTTCGACCCGGCTGGGCCCCTGCTGTTGCTGACAACTCCTTGAGGCGCGCGGGAACAGTGCGCGCCGTCGATGACTTGGGCTTGGTCCGGACAGTTAGCGGACGGTCGGGCAGCGAGCTACCCATTGCTCACTGTCCGTAAGCCCGCGCCTACGGTGGCTGGAAATCGGGATCGGAATCCCGGCGGTGGCGAGAGCGCCGTTGCCTAATGCAGTCGGCCTCCTTCTTTGCGAGCATTAACTGCTTCCGACTTCTGCGGTGACTCCTCCTCGTAGAGACGAGGCCTGAATCGCAGCTGTAGGAACATTCTAAGGCTGATGATGATGCATGATATTACGAGTATGCTTAAAAGTTATTTATTTACACAATCTATTAAATTTTAAATTTAGGTAACAATCTATTTTAGTCCATGAGAAACAGCCGACAGTCGGACGGACAGACAGCCAGCTTAGTAAAAATACTAAATTGCTTTGAAATATTTACGAAGCGATTTCAAAATACTTGCCCTAGTCATTTAGACCTAAAAAGGAATGGATAATTAAAGTAGGTTTTGAAGAGAATTTGTAAATGAACGGAGAGTGACGTGAAATAAACAAAATGTTCTCGCTTTTCATACAGAGCCATAATAAATATCATTTATTAATTAATTTAATATTTCATAAACATAAAGGTACAAAGGCTTACTTAATGTCTTAGGGTGAGTTGCACCATTTAACTATAACGATAACCAAACCATAACTAGCCGTGAAACTGTTTGGTCAATTCGACGATTTGACAACTGTTAACGGCTTTGTTATCGTTATAGTTAAATGGTGCAACTCACCCTACGGCGTTTTCTACCATTGACACGCCATAAACATAGCGGTAACTCCCCTCTTTAAGGAGTGGCTGAAAGACGGCGCGGCGGCGTCCTCATCTTTCGCATGAGGCAGCTTCTCACTAGACATGTTAAGTTCGGAAGGTTCCTGCACCGGATTCGTCCGGAAGATATGCCAACCTGCACTGGACCTGCGTGGTAGATTACGGTTTAATTCCCTTTCATCATCTTCCTACCCTTGACTCATATTACTTGGGGTCGGTCTACCTCCCTTTTCTTTCACATCACTCCACACACAATCCATCCATATTTTCTGTAGCCTCCCTCTCCCTTCCATCAACCTACATACATACTCATAACTCTTTTAGTATCATGCGTTCCATCTCTCCTCTTCATATGACCATACCAAGATAAACGATTTCCTTTCAAGTTTTCAGCCATCATACAGCCCATTCGAGAACGCCTGAGTCCCAGCTGTGGGTACATTAAAAAGTTGATTATGCTATTTAAAAAAAACTTACCCGTATTCATTCATTTGCCCTTTGCATTCTATGGCCTCGAGGTACGAGTATGTTTCAAACAATCCCACATCATCATAGAAAAACTGGGTAAGAGCGAGTCGGACTCGCGTCCTGAGGGTTCCGAACAAACTTACATAAAAAAAAAATATTTTTTTGTGACGTAAAAAAAATACTGTTTTCAAATGTATTCCTATAGCTGTGTTATAAAACCTTGGCTTGTGCTATTTCAGAATTCTGGGTCAACGAGAAGTACCCTATGAATTTTTATTCCCTTGACAGTGTCGAAATATGCGTTTTTTGCGATATAAAACGGCATATCTTTTTTTTTCGTTAATTTAGAAGTTTGATTATTTACAGCTTCAAGAGACCGCAGACTTGAATATATGGTTTTAATTTCGACTTGATACCTCCTCACTTTCCCGAGATAAAGGTAACTTGACAGACAGAGAGACGGACAACAAAGTAATCCTATGAGGTTTCCGTTTTTTATTTTTGAAGTACGGTACCCTAATAATTACTCAGACGAACCCTTTCACAAACAAACTTCAACAAAAAAATAGGCCGAGATAAAACAGGATTTCACCAGCATGCACCAGCAAAAACAGAGATACATTTCACACAAAAACATTTCAACCCCAACGAATCAACTAAAACTATTTAATAATTGTTGAAAACTTGCCGAAACAAAGATGGTTGCCGGTTTAATACCCGCGCTACAAATTAAACTATAAATTAACAGCAACAATGTATATTTAATTATTTGATACCCCATTTCATTTCATATTAACTCAAGCTTAATTCCACCTAAAACTTACCTTATTCGGGTCAGCTCACACTGAGATGTAACACGACGAAATGAGGCGTGAAGAACGAAAAGATAGTCATTTTAATACTAGTGGAGAAAGTCAGGACGCATTCAGGCGGTGTTATGGAGCCAAGGGCTGCACTGACTTTCCACGTGTAGTAAACAACGTTTTTCAATACACGGCGCATGTGTACAATTGCGCACAGAAATTCTTAGTATGTTAGGATTTTATTTTTAATTTCGTATGTTTGTAACGTAACTTGTAATAACACTAGTTTTTGCTTGTAATTTATCTTGTAAGTAGGTAAATTCAGAAAAAATATTTCTTTTTTTTTAATTAATATTAAAATAAAAATAAAAAATAATTTCGTTAGTTTCTTTCTTAACGTAATTATTCACGTCGTAAACCATTTTTCTGGCTTGCCGTTTTAAAACTTTATTTTTAACCATTTTTTTTACGACTACGTATTACCAATACGATAACACAAGCTGTACGCAACAGTAACCAAGTACAACAGTATCCAATGAGACGCGAGAACACAACGCGGGAATTGAAGAGCGACTCTATCTACCAATGACGTGTCGCCGTCGGCGCACACCCGCCCGTACGTCGCCAAATAGACCTTATAATTGAATACTGCGCATGCCCCTTCCACTTTTGCCGACCGATCTTAATTCACCGCGCGACCTGTAAACGTATAAGCAAAGCAATTTTACTTGTTACGACAGTTCTGCTGTGATCCTAGTTTCGTTCCATATCTTCGAAGTTCGTCATCAAATCTTATCAACTTTTTTTATGGGACCAATTCGAAAATATTCGGTATAAATATTGTTATTTTTTTAAATCGGTCTGCAATTGACCGAGAAATCGGTGAAAGTACCTACGTAAAAAAAACTGGCCAAGTGCGAGTTGGACTCGCGCACGAAGGATTCCGTAGCTTACGAAAATTCGGAAAAAAACCCTTAAATATATATTTTATTTTGTTTTTAGTATTTTTTGTTATAGCGGCACCAAAAATACATAATTTGTGAAAATTTTAACTTTCTAGCTATCGCGGTTCTTGAGATACAGCCTGGTGACAGACAGACGGACAGATAGCGAAGTCTTTGTAAAGTTTTTACTCTTTCGGTACGATACCCTAAAAATACACACAGCCGAACACACCTCTTCCTTTTTGAACTCGGTTAAAAAGATCGTCCAGCGCGAGCGTTGTGTTTCTTGGTGGCTCTCTGTCAGCTGACCCTAAAACTTACCTTGTTGTAATGAGATCTTACTCAAAATGTCTGACTTTCTAGCTGAATTCATGACTGTCTTTTGTTTGAATTCTTAAGTCATTGGAATAACTTTCATTTATTTTCGTTATACAAATTAATGTTAGAGTTATATTTTAAACGTATTTTGCTTATGAAACTAATATTTAAGTGAATGATTAGAAAATTGTATAAAATTGCGAAATATTTACTGATTTACATAATTATGCTATGTATAAAGTATACGTGTGAAGAACACTGAACCAGCCATCTTTTTGCGTAAACATACTTTTGAGATCAAAGCCATATAAAAGAAGTAGGCAAAACAAACGAAAAAATATTCATGTCGTTATTTTTTTTTTCCAAAAGTAACTATTATTCATATTAGAAAATCATATGTTAATAAGATCAATAATATATATTTTTTTTTTAATCTTTCAACCCAGCCGTTACTGAGGGGTAAGCTTCAGAAAGTCATAGTTCAGTTTTATGGCACTAAACGAAACCATGGGTCGCATGTTTCAGGATTATCCATGCTATCTTCGCCTACCAATCTACCTATCTTCAGAAAATACATTTAAGCATAATGTTAGTAATTTAATTAGGTACTACGTAAAACTTCCGAGAGTAAACTTTGAACCAGCTTTTCACTAGTTAAACATGAAAACGTATTCATTACAACCAAATACACACATTCAGTCTAAACTTTAAGACCAGTGGTACTCAAATATGTAATGTGATTTCTATAACAATCCAGCGAAATTCTACCAACATACTATGTTGGGAGAATTTTGCTGGATTGTTTGTAAGAAACGCAAAGGAACACTGGTGGGATTAAAGGTACAACTACACTGCTCACTTACTGCTCACATTACTTTGTGTAATTTATTTCGTCACAATTGTTCTCAAAATTATGAAAGAAAACATCATGAGGAAACCGGCAAGTCCTAGAACCAAAAATTCGAAGACATGTGACATTCACCAACCCGCACTGGGCCCGCGTGGTGGATTACAACCCGGGATCTCCTAGAGAGGAAGCAGTGGAAACATTAAAAGGTGATGATGATGATGATGATGACACTGCTCACACACGTGCCACACGCGCCGATCTGACCGCATCGGTCTCCATACATTTTATATGGAAACTAGACTTGTAGAACTGCACTTGATCCACGCCACGCGACGCCACGTAACATCGTTCTACGTACAAATCAGGCGTGAGACACGTGTGCGTTGGAATAATGGAGTTCTAGCTTAAAGGTAATTACTTACACTGCTCACACGTGTGCCACACATGCCGATCTTATATAAATTTTATATGGAAACTGGACTTGTTGAGCTACACTTGATCCACGCCATGCGACGTCAACTGACACGCCCTCTCGCTCCACATTAGAGTGGCAGAATTAATGTGATGATTGGCCACCTCAAAATAAAAGTTGCCTTTTAGAATAGAATATAATAGAATAGACTTTATTGTACACCAAAAAGTAATACAGCTTATACAAAAACTTCAGTTTGTGGGTACAATTATGGCGGTCTTATCGCTGAAAGCGATATCTTCCAGACAACCTTAGGATGGATAAGAGCTAAAATAATACACGGGCCTTTTATGTTCCAGCAGGCTTAGAAATAGTACATTTTGATACTAGTGGAGAAAGTTTGTCATTACGACCGAAGCGGCATTCACACGAACCAATAATCATTACACGTACCGAGACAAACTTAAACGGGGGTTAACGTGCGACTATTGGGGGTCGCTAATCGCCCAGCCTGATACGATAAATGTAATAAAATTATGGCAAGGGAGAGTCGCTCATTTTTCTGACCTAGTGCAGAAAACAGTGTATTGCGTGCCTAAAAGCTGTTTATATAATAGCAGATTTTTAAGAAGTGTATTGAAAAGTCACTTGTCTAAACCTGCTGGGCAGTGGTGACTTTTTCGAACGATCCTGTAGATTATATATTATGTCCTTGTATGGCTTCTTAGGGCGTTTTTAATAGATGCAAAATTGCTTCGCACGCATAACCCCACAAATGTCTATTTCAGCATTTTTACCATCAGGTAGGATCGCAGGCAAGCACTAGTTTATTTGTAATGCTTGAAATACGCACGCGAGCCGCGTTTTTTTTTTGCATTTTGAAATTTTCTGCATGCGGAGCAAATCTGCACGATAGTAAAAACACCCTCAGAAGCCGTACAGTCTGCAGGACCATCCAAAAGAGTCACCACTGCCCTGCGGGTTTAGACAAATGACTTTACATATATTTCCAAAAACTAGTCAGCCCTATTTTTTTTTTTTAAATAATATATAATAATATAATATTCCACAACTATCACACAACGCCGTCTAGTCCCAAGCTAAGCAGAGCTTGTGTTATGGGTACTAGACAACTGATAAACATACTTATATATTTCTAAATACATACATATTATAGATAAATAACACCCAGACACAGAACAAATGATTATGCTTATCACATAAACATTTGTCCTGGGTGGGAATTGAAGCCACGACCTCCGGCATAGCAGTCAGGGCCACTAACCACTAGACTAATTAAAAAAAGGTTGATAACCACTGCTCTAAATGAACATTTACCCTCACAAACACACATCCAAGCTGCAAACGACCGCGTTTACAAACATTCTGAATACCGAACCATACAGAAATTGTTTTCCCTTCTCACTGAAAGAATCGCACATTTATTTTGCCTTTCAGTGACGTCACTGACGCCAAAAAGTCTGCAGTAAGGGGTCAACACTCTGATAAACGTGCAAAGTGAGCTGTTTGTCGACAGGATGGAGAGATTGTAGTTATGGGGAGCGATCTACTCGAGTATGTTGGCGATTTATGGGAGAGAGATACCTGTATTTATAGATTAAGGTACCTGAGGTATCTAAGCTTGGAGAATTTTAATCCTTGAAGAGGATGTTACAATGTTTCTGGCTGTTATCAAATTTTCTTATTTCGATGTGTTACAGTTGCTGTCACGGATCTTGAGCGATTGCGCAGAAGTCAAATATTCGGTCTCTTTAGTGGTGCGAAGTAAGACGCGGGGGCGGGGAGTGTCAGTGATTGGCTCGCCGCGCCATCGCGTCATAGACGTCACTCCTAATTCGTTTCCTGTGTTGCTGCATGTGTCTAACAATGAAGACGATTGGCTCGCCAATGTATGGAATGCGCAAAGCGATCCCCACTCTGACGCCGAGCGCTCAAGATCCGGCAATTGTATGCGGAACAAAGTGTAGTTTCATAAACCTCCGTTGAAAAGGAAGCGGATTCTCCGACCAGACGGGTGTTATGTCTGTTTTGGGCAGCTGCCCAAGAGACGATTTCAGGCTGTTGTGTATGTTAAAATCTAGTATTTGTAGTTTACTTCTAATGTGGCTCCATAGACGTCGCTACAGCGCTGATAGGCTAGTTGCCTTAAAAAATGTAATTAGTCCGTCTTTTAGATTTATACAAATAAAAAATACGTGTCCCTTATTTTTTAAGGGACACGTATTTATATTTGTAAATTAAATCAAAAATGAAAATGATATAGCCCATTAAAGTTACGTGTCACGTCACGCCGTGCTGCATTTTTTCACACGTTACTTTAATGGGCTATGTCTTTATTATTTTTTGTTTAATGGAAAAAGGCAAAAATACATGTCCAATATTTTTTTATAATCTAAAATACGGATTAAATAAAATATAATTATTTTGACCCTGGAAACTACCCTATTGTAGCTTGTAGCCCCATTCTTTGTCCAGGTAATATCTATCTATTCCAAGTTGTTCGTATCATAACAACGACTGCTTCTGAGTGTCACGCATCTGATTCCCAAGATCCTCAGATCATCAATCCACGTTGTGGGAAACCTTCCAACATTGCGTCTTCCAGTATTCACTGGCTAATATTATTTAAAGTTTTAAACTACTTATTCCTATTTCGACTGGCGACTGGCCTGTTGGTCTAGTGGTTAGTGGCCCTGACTGCTATGCCGGAGATCGTGGGTTCGATTCCCACCCAGGACTAATGTTTGTGCGATGAGCATGATCATTTGTTCTGTGTCTGGGTGTCATTTATCTATAATATGCATGTATTTAGAAATATATAAGTAAGTTTATCAGTTGTCTAGTACTCATAACACAAGCTCTGCTTAGCTTGAGACTAGATGGCGTGATAGTTGTGGAATATTATTATTAATATTATTTCTCACGAACAAAGACTACCGAAAATTCTACAACAAATGAACTCATAATTTTCTTTCGAAACGTTTTCGTTAATTTCAAGATAATAGCAAAACGATATAACTTTACCTACTAAAGTTAAACTTAACTAGCTTAAAATGCGATTTCATAAATCTCGTTTAGCTCATAAAACTTGTGTTTATGTGTTTTTAGTTTAACAACATAATTACTTATTTCTTTAGGGTGCTTTTATACCTGACATATTTGCAGATGAATGGTAGATGATAATGTTAGGGTGTTTGAATTTTTGTGAGAAGAATGCATGACTGAATTAAAGAATTAGGTGTAAATTTAAATAGTGTAATTGGCTTCGGCCGTTCTATTTAATTAAATAATAATAATCATTTATTTGCAAACAAGTGTCACATTCACATAAATGCTCTGCCTCCTGAACTAGGTCGTGAACCTGTACCTAAAGAAACAGTTCCCCTCCTATACATTTTACAATTCGTTTACAAACAATGCCAATTCATATATTTAGAATTAAAAAAAAAACATATTATAATAAATAAATGAGCGAGGTAACAAAGCGGGTGCGAGTTGTAAAGCGGAGCTGAGAATATGTATTTATTTATTTATTTATTTTACAATTTATGTACACACAAATATTACTAAGAGAGTTCTGAGTATGCATGTAGATGGATGGAGAGGGAGAGGAAGGCGGAAAAAAAGATGGATGGATTGTGTGAAAAGTGATATGAAAGAAAAGGGAATTAGTGATAGTTTGACGAGTGACAGGACAGAATGGAAAAAGAAAACGTGTTGCGCCGACCCCAAGTAATATGGGATAAGGGCAGGAAGAAGAAGAAGAAGAAGAAGATGTACACACAAATATACTGAGGAGAATATGTGTGATTATTTCCATCGTAGCTATGCGAGAGAACTTGCGCGGTATGAGGATGCAGAGCAACCCAAACGGTGCGTAACCGTGTTGGTGTGAGATTTTTTTTTTGTAGCTGAGAAATCATCCAATGACTTTACCCACCTTGGGTGGAGCGTGAGGCCGTGACTAACTTTCACACTCTCCTGTACCTTCTTGCCTTCATTCCAGGGCCCTGGAGTTCACTTTCACTTGTCCCATGGCCCCAGTGGGCTTCGTTCCTACTGGGTTTCTACAATTTACTGACATATTGATTCGTACGTGGAACACTAACCATCGTTGACGACTTGGGCTCTTTTCGGACGGTTACCAGAGGACTGGTCGACGTGTTGACCATTGCTCGCCGTCCACAAGTCTACGCCTACAATGGCTGTAATTGCCCCCGGTACCCGAAGATGTGGTATAAGGATGTGTAGCAGACTTTTATCAAAAAGATATCGAGAACTTTTCGCGTGATATTTGGGCAGTAGTGGGCAAATTTTGCCCACGGCTTCAGCAACGTGCATAAAATATAGCATATGCCACTCAGGAATAAAGCAGCTTCCTATCGCATATCGGTGAAAAAAAATTAGCAATCGGATCAATGCTTTCAGAGATTACTTCCTACAAACAAAAATATAAAAAAACAAGCTTTAACTCTTTATTATATAAGTGTAGATGTACTATGCTAGCTAAGATAAGACTTTTTCATCACAGCTCCGCTAATTTAGGTTAGAAAAATAAAGTCACCCATTGCAGTTTTTTTTTTTTTCACGTACACCGCCTAGCTACCTCACACGTCGCTGATGTAAGAGCGCCCTTATAGCCCGTACATATTAGCTAATGGCTCGAAAATCAAATTAAATTATATACGCTTTGCACAGATTTTCTGCTGCTGTGCATTGAGTAATTAATGTGTAGTTTAAAACGTTTATATTACTCGTACTTTATTAGTTGTTAAATAAATTTTCGTTTGGACTAAGTGGTCGAAAATGTTTCACCATTTACTCTAAATTGCTAGAAATAGGTGCTTAGGTTTAAGCCCAGCTGCCCAAGAACATCACAAAATGCATGCTATGCGTTAAATGTGTATTTCAAACATACGTTTGTCTTTGGGAACAGTGATGGCCGAGTGGTAATAGCTCCGACTTACGAGTTGCAGGTCACGGGTTACCCTGACAGGCGCATTACTTTGTCTAATTAATTTCATTACTACTGCTCTCAAAACGGTGATGAAAACATCGTGAGGAAACCGGTATGTCCTAGAACCAAAAATTCAAAGATATATTCACCAACCCGCACTGGGCCCGCGTGGTGGATTACGGCCCATTCCCTCTCCTAGAGAGGAGGCCTGAGTCCCAGCTGTGGGCACTTTAAAAAGGCTGATGATGATGTTTGTCTTTGCAATCTACAAACGATAGAAATAATGATAATTTAAAGTCGTTTTACGCTCTATAAATGCATAATTTTGTGATTTTTGGTGGCAATAAATATGCCATAATATCTTGTTTTGATTAAGAAAATTAGTAACTAGCTTCTGTCATCGGCTTCGCCCACGAGAAAGTAGGTTTCTACAGGAAACCTTTGGACCCCCGTTTCAACCCTTTAGGGGGTTAATTTTGAAAAATCTCTTCTTGGGGCTCGCCCACGAATGAAAAGAAACCCAAGGTTTCTTCAAGGGACAATTTCACGCTCCTAGTGCCAGTAGTTTCGGCTGTACGTTGATATGTCAGTCAGTCAGTTTCTCCTTATAATAATAAAAAAAACAGGACAAGTGCGAGTCGGACTCGCGCACTGAGGGTTCCGTGAAAACCACACATCGCATTTTTTTTTTTGTGACGTAGTAACAACAAGTTTACTATTTTAATATTTTTTCTATACCTGTGCTATAAGACCTTGCTTTGAGCCAAATTTCATGATTCTGGGTCAACGGGAAGTACCCTAAGAATTTCGATCTTTGAGAGTATCAAAATATACGTTTTTCTGTGACATACATTAGAGACCTTTGATTTTTTCACAGCTTGCTAGGACCACAAACCTGAATATATGGTTTAAATTTCAACTCGATACATTCACGCGTTCTCGAGATAAAGGGTCTTGACAGACAGACAGACAGAAGGACGGACGGACAACAAAGTGATCCTATAAGTATTCCGTATTTTTCCTTTTGAGGTACGGAACCCTAAAAATCAAATTATCCCACAGCTGGGCAAAGGCTTTCCTCCATTCCTTCCAACACCACAGTTCTTCACTTCTTTTTTCTAATTCTCAAGGAAGACATCCAGGGCGTCCCACCATCTCTTTCCTGGTTTGCTGCGGACCCTTGTCGCTATGTTTTTTAATAGTTTTTTATTCGAACTTTGTATACTTTTTATGCCAGTTGTACGTTCCTTCAGAATAATAAAACAACATTACATAGACGAAGCCACTGGCAGAACTCAGAAGCAGATAAGTCTAACATATCCTTGTTTCAAAGGTCGCCAGCTTGCATCCAAACAATACCGGGAGCAAAAACTAAAGTTAACCAACACATATGTATAATTTTCCAGATAAGAAGTGAAGTGCTAAAGGTAACTAGTTAAAGTTGATAACTAAATAGTCGGACACAAGTGGGAGCAGCGATGTGTAGTGGTAATTCTGAACATTGTTGAGAGACCACCGGCGTGGGGGACATACGGGTCGATGGAACGGAAAACTGACTCGAGCTATAGTCGGAACTAAAACTTTCATTTCAAATCAAATATTCCAAGTCAGTTTAAAATGGTCAAGGCCAATAAACACAGTCCTTAGCACGCACAATAAAAGTGTTCCTAATAAGTTTTGTGGGTATGGGTGGGATGTCCACCAAATACCAGTGGTGCATCACTATATGCTTGGGGGTCCGATGATGGAACGGGCTTGGAGGAATTAAGCTATGCAATTCCGATGCACACTTCCTAAAATGCAACCGGTAGAAAACTGATAGGCTAGCAACTCGGTTTTGAGACATTGAAACCTCGACTCGACGAGGGCGTCATTACAAAATTATCGGCTTGCCCCTCAATTGTCTTAAGTTCATTAAGCTGGTATCTGGTAGATCCGTCCCAAAGATGAGAGCACACGATCAAACTTGCATTTGAGCAACTGTTCCAGGGTGAAATACTGTCAGACCTTTGCAAGAATTCCCAGCTTTTTGCAATTTCTTCTTTTAGAAAAGATTGTAATTATTCGCCATTCTAGTTCAGCAGTGTGTCACATAACAAAGTCCTCTTCCCCTCTCGCCCGCAGGAATTTGTCGCTGACAGTTGTCACAGCTGCAGCTTGTTGAGACCCTCAGCTGCGGATAAAAATTAAATTAATTTATGTAGGAAAACTTGGGTAACGAGATGCTAAGCGTGTTTATTGTGAGAGGCTCCAAGATGGAGGGATGGTATAATGATATTCTTATCGCGTTTGCAGTGAGCCGCTTGAATTGACTGTTTAGTTTCTTAATTTCATATTTTTTTGTTGCATCAACTTTTGCAACTGACTCGATACTTCTAGGCAAACGTGCTTCATTACCGACCACGTCATCGTTTACCATCAGGTGAGTTAATGATTTTTTTTTTTTCGATGCGAAAAATCATCTTATGACAACCCCCGCTCTTGGGCGGAGCGGGAGATAGTGTCAGACTTTTACTGACTAAAAAACCCATCCCGTTCCTTCAAGCCTTCATACTCGGATAACCCTAGCCCCAGTAAGCTTCGACCCGGCTGGGCCCCTGCTGTTGCTGACAACTCTTTGAGGCGCGTGGAAACAGCGCGCGCCGTCGACGACTTGGGCTTGGTCCGGACGGTTACCGGACAGCGAGCTACCCATTGCTCACTGTCCGCAAGCCATTGCCTGGAAATCGGGATCGGAATCCCGGGTCTCCTCCTTAGCGAGCATTACTGCTTCGCAGAAGTCGGCGACCGCCTGCCACTCCTCCTCGCTCCGGACCATGGCCTCGACCAAGGCCCGGCGCGAGAAGTCTCCGCCGCCGAGGTGAGTTAATGGTCAAACGCGAGCATATAAAAACCCGAAACACATGTCTGGTATTTTTGTGTAAAAAATCAATGTACAAATTTTCATAACTGCTTGTTATGTCAGCAAAAATACATAGTCACCGGGCCATCCAGGTGACTGAAGGGTGGTTTTACACTTGCACCCAACTGCTTGCTGGCACCTAATACACGCTATGACGTCGTGGTCTATTTTGTACTTAGTGTCGGCGGTGTCCAACTTATGACCTTTTTAAATATATTGGGGAAAATAAAAAATCCTCTGCGTTCCTTTTAATAAAAAAAAAGACGTGTGGCACTCGGGGACTGCCGCGGTAAAGCTATTGCATAGCATTTTTATCAACTTATGCAATTATAATTATTTATTTATTTTATTTATGCAGTATTTTTTTTTCTTTGATATTAATTGAAGTTACACTTTCACATATTAAATTGAATTTTGATTGATTGTTCACTCATTTGTTTTCTTATCGGTCACCACGCTCAAAAAACAAATGAGTAGGGGTGTTAGGTTATTTTCGTTACGGAATTTCTGGATTCAGTCTCCACGCTCAAGGCTCGCGATAGAAGCTATGCAATAGCTTAACAAATCCTCTGCGTTCCTTTAAACAAAAAAAAAAACAGTCAGATTCAAGGCACAAAAACATATGTACATGTAGTTTTAGGGAATCTTACATGACCTAAATAGTGGCCATCCTTTTTACCCAGCTGTGTGCTCTAAGCCCTCGCCCCTACTCGCTCGTGATTTTGTAAGAAACATCTGTGACCATCAGCATTCCTTGGCTGAGATTATCTTCGAGGTAAACTAGTGAAATTAATGGTTTGAGCTGTATTAAAGTTTGTGTATTAGTGCTGTCTTGGATGCAAAATAAGAACTTTACATAAAAGCAAAAAACTGACCAAGTGCACGTCGAACTTGAACACCATTTCTATCCATGGTTATTTTTAAATCACTAGCGACCTCTCAAGACTATGATACTAATATCATAAACCACAATGTTTTTTTATAACTTTTATTTGTCATATTTTAGGTCATCAGATTTTCATACAAAAACAAAAACATTAAAATTGAACTTTCTAATTATTACTAAATCTATACGAAGCAAGCGCGACATAGTACAATATCAGAAGGGAGTGGGGATCGGACGGCGGGGGTGCCTGATGTGCTTGTGTCGCATCATACAGACTTAGGTAAGTACAGCAAAATACAGAGTTGAAATGTGTTAGATAGAACAACAAAATCTTGAAGGTTCGTTTTTGGTTAATATATTATGTTTTGTAAAAAGTCATAGAACAAAAGTTGTTGTTTATGATGCTAGTAATACAGTCCTGCAAGGTTGTTAGTGTTTACAAATAACCCTGTATTTTATATACGGCTAGCTTTTGCTCGCGGCTTCGCCCGCGTACATAAAAGACCTTCCCTCTTTCTCCCGCTTTTCTCCCTTTTTTTTACATTATCCTGTGTCAGTCTCCAGGGTCCCAACTATCGCTGTACCAAAGTTCATCAAAATCGGTTTTGCCATTTAGGCGTCAAGACGTAACAAACAAACAAACTCATTTTCGCTTTTATAATATTAGTAAAGATTTTGTACTACAATATTAAAATCGAGCAATCGTTTCTTGTATTGGAACTTGGAACCCCTTTTAATTTGTAACTTTCTTTTAACCTTTCGATCGTGGAAATTACAGACACAATAGAAAGACAATAGGTGCGCGTTCGCTTGGGGTTTAATGAATTGATTCCTTCCCCAAAGCTGATTTTTTTCCAAGTATTCTTTGCTTTCTTCTTCTTGGTTTTTTTCTTTGCTTTTCAAAAATTAGAAGACATGTGACATTTACCAATTTATTATTATTATTATTATTCACCAACCCGCACTGGGTCCGCGTAGTGGATTACGGCCCATATCCTCTCTTAGCGAGAAGGTCTGAGTCCCAGCAGTGGGAACATTAAAAAGGCTGATGATGATGATGATTCTTTGCTCGAGCCACCTCGAATCAGCTCTTGCGCAAAATATCCAGGTTATCTCGCTGCCTCTTCCTAGATCTTCCACCTCGGTGGCGTCGTCCATCCTCAGGTACTCAATTGCAGACACATGCCCAACGATCAGAGTGCATGCAGCTGATGTGACTCGCCCAATCCCATTTTAGCCTGTCAGCCCGTCTTTAAGTATTCGATATCCGTGAGTATTCTTCATACTGAATGAATCGTAACTAATATCATAAATGTGAAAGTGTGGATGTTTGGATGTTTGTTACTTAATCACGCAAAAACGGCTGAACGGATTTGGATGAAATTTGGTATGCATATAGCCTTTGACATGGAAAAGAACATAAGCTACCTTTTATCCCGATTCCTTAAGTACCAAATGACACGCGGGCGAAGCTGCGGGCAAAGCTAGAAACATCATAAAAAAAAGTTAGTGTATTAGTGGAGAAATTTGGTCATCACCCGAGCCTTGGCAAGGGTGTTATGGAGCCTCCCAGAGTGCTGCAGTGACAAATTTCCATGTGTATCAAACGACATTTTGCAATACACCTACGAAGACATAAATAAATGGGGGTTGACGCGCGACTCGTAGGGGTCGATGCGCGCCCAGCCTGATACTACCTAGCCTGATAATGTAGCAAAATTATGGTCGGGGGTGCACGCGCACTTTTCCACACTAGTGCGAAAAAAATAACTTGCGTGCCTAAAAGCGGTGGATTAAGAGTGGGTTTTGGAGTACTTGTCCCATATAACTTGGGGTCAGCGCAATACATTTTTGTTTACCATTCTGTCCTGTCAACCTTCTCACACAATCCCTCCACTCGCACATCTATTGTAGATTTAAAAAGAAGACTAAAGGCACATAATTTATTCTGCACGCCCAAGCATTCACACTTTTCAAGTCGAGCAGTTCAGCTTTAAACTAGATTTAAGTAAACCACAGCAGTGGAACCAGTTATAAATAACGTTAAGTACCTATTGGTTAAGAGATTGGACCAATCGCGGAGAAGTATTGCCTTAATAGCTTGCGATGGTCACGTGTTTCTTCCTGACCTATATTTGGTTGAAAATCGTATAGTTTTAATTGGTTTTTTGTATGAGAAAATGATTTAAGTAAAATTTGCAGTAGGTTTTTATATTAAGAGAAAAAAAAACGCCTGGGTAACCTGCATTATTTTTTTTTTCTGATATAAACTAATGCTTGACTGTAATCTCATCTGGTGATAAGCAGTGATGCAATCGTTGTTGGTGAATCGCACTGGTTTATTAGGAGCCTATTCACTCTAGCCTTGAGGACACCTAAATTATACATACATATAAATATGTCAACAACACAACCCTTTCCGGTATGAAGGCTTGAAGGAACGGGATGGGTTTTTTAGCCAGTAAGAGTCTGACACTATCTTCCGCTCCGCCCAAGAGCGGCGGTTGTCATTGGATGATTTTTCCCACCATACAAAAAGCTTTTATCCGCGGTTTCGTCCGCGTACATAACGTCTATGTCAGTCAGGAATAAAGCAGCATTCTATCGGGAAAAAAAGGCCTGGGTGCACCATAATCATGGCATAAGTCCCCTGTTTGAGGACTGGCTGGAGAAGTATCACAGCGTCATACGACGCAAGTTCATGCCGGATATAGTAAATTCGGAAGGCTCCTGCACCAGATTCAGGTGGAAGAGATACCCCCAATGGTTGTATTGTTCGAGACTCTTGAAAGCAAGTGTGTGTTGTGTCTTCGTGGGGGCAATCGGACGCGGCGGTGTTCTGCCCAGACGGGGCACACCTCTACCGTATTCTCCACCGTATCCTCCGGGCGGTCCACACAGTGGCGACACCCGGGCGTCACTTCCGCACGAAATGGCATGATACATTGCGACTGTGTTACGTTACAGTTCAGTTTGAGCCATAAATTGGATCACCTTAAAACTCGTGTTATGGCCTCTATTCTAAAACCACGTGAACAGAAATCTAAACTCCAAGTTATGTATAGATATTCCACTAGTCCTATATTGATAAAGTGCTATCGGCAAAACAATTATCTCCAACATCAACATTAGCTTAAACGGAAGCCTTCAGAACCGCGGCTTACAATGTTTGAGTAGGATAACAAAATATGGAGTACACTGTGTGTTTATTAGTACTTAGCTATACGTAACTATTGTGTGAAAATGTATACAATATAAGTGAAGATCTTGGTACATACAAGGTACTTGAATCTAGACAATGTGACAACAGTAATGACTGTGCCCAAGTCAAGGTGTATCAGTGTAAGCTTCAGGGTGTTCTCAGCAACAGCAGGGGCCCAGTTGGGTCAAAGCATACTGGGGCCAGGGTTAATTCGAAAGATAGCTCAGCCCCAGTTCGAAAGACAACGAAGGAACAGGAGTTGGTTTTTAATCAGTAAAAGTCTGACACTATCTCCCGCTCCGCCCAAGAGCGGGGGATGTCAATAGATGATTTTCCCACCGCGAAAAAAATCCATGTCATCGCTTCACGTTGTGGGATGCCTTCCAACGCTGCTTCTTCTAATATAACCATTACAAAATCTTTCTTTAAAGTAATTGTATATCCCCACAAACGTATTACTGAAAATTGTATCAAGAATAATAAAAATAACAAACGTTCAATATAATGACATATTTCTTCTCAAAGATCTCACAAAACATAAAAATTTCATCAAAGAAACACAAATCGGAAAGAAACACATCAAGCATGTAAACGGAACAAAACAATATCTGTGTCGAAAGAAACAAAAAAGGTAAAAGTGTATGTAATTTTGGCAATTTCACATAAAAGAAATATTGTAACGTAAACCGAATTCTTTTTGTCAATTCGCTTTTGTCTCTTACTTTCTTTCTGAATTTGTTCTTTCACCATTTATCATTTCAAACCCCTTTTTTCTCGGGACATTAGTACCACAAAATAGATAGGTACAGAAGACAATCTCATGTGTAGTCTTCACTTTTTATACATATCGCAGCAATCTGGTTAAATTAGAGCCATCTAATTGGATACCTAGGCCGATAGTTGTTTGAACTAAAATCACTCAACGTTTAACAGATTGTCGTATTGAAAGTTAGCTCTTCCGAAATGACTGATCATGACTCAGCCAAGTGATTCAAATTTAGTTCCGCTATTTATTGATTTAATAATATTTCACTATTAATTGGTTTTACTAAAAAGCAGTTTTATATAATTTAGAAACTAATGATCACCCTACTAAACTAAATGACTACACAACGTTCAGCCATCTGGTCAAACGTTGCGGTCAACGACATGGCTAGTTGTTCTTCAGCCATTTCATTGGATAACGAACGCCCTCTAGGCGTTCAATTGGATGGCTAATTTAACTAGATGACTGCGACATACATACGTTTGAGCCGGATGTTCGACGAGCGGGCCGAGGCGCTCCGAGATATCGTGTCCGTGAGCGGTGTCTACGTGTGCGTTGCTCGAGCGCGCTTTGTATGCAGATTGACTTCTGCACCTATCTATTTTGTGTTAGTACGTCGTACTAGTGACGTATTATGAATAGGTTTGAAGTAAATACACTTCGTAACGACTCGGGCGTCTCCGGCAAACATCGGTTGGCAAAGGACATCATAAGAAAACTTGATGCTATAATTAATTTGCCTCTTGAATTTTAGCTTTATAATTTAAGATTTAAAGCATAATGTTGTCCTTTTTAAGCATTTTCCTTTTTGAAACATTTTGAAGTTTATGGCGAACACTCCACTGTTGTGTACCATATTTTAGTTTTATATTAATTAGTTGTAATTAACGTTTTTATTATTGTTTTTTTTTTTTAGTTTACAGTAATTATAGTTAGTCGTGACGAAATTGGAATGTTTTAGAACCGCAAATTCGAAGCCATGTGACCCATTCGAAGACATTCCCTCTCCTAGAGAGGAGGCCTGAGTCCCAACAGTGGGAAAATTAAAAATGTCTAATGTGCTTGTTATTATTTATTTATTTATTTATATGCTATATGTTAGTTAAGTTATTTTTTAATTATTCGTATAAATAAAACAAATTGTGTACTTATAGCAAAAAAAAAGCATTTATGTAGCTTATACGATATGATGTTCAAAAATCTACATACAGTTATGGGTAGGACATCTAACAAGATACATCGCATACGAGATAACATTTCTGAAGCCATATCGTTACGTCTAATGTGCCTATCAATCAAATAATTATTAATCAACTAGCGCCTCGCAGCTCCGCCCACGTAAAATTAGTCCTAGGTTCTCAGCTTTATAAATTATACCGTATAGGCACAAAATAGATAAGTACAGAAGACAATCTCATATTATATGTACTTCACTTTTTATACCTACGCTCGGTGGACGCACACTAATGAGCGTTTGAGCCGGAACTGTACGACGAGTGGTCCGAGACGCGACCGAGATATCGTGTCCGTGAGCGGTGTCTATGTGTGCGTTGCTCGAGCGCGCTTTGTATGTAGATTGACTTCTATACCTATCTATTTTGTGGTGTGGGTATCTAAGTTTAGGTAGTGTGGGAGTGTTCCTGTGTGTGTAGTGCACCAGTTCCTGTGAGTCTAGCATGGTCGAAGCCTACTGGGATTTGATAAGGGTCGTGGGAATACGATGAATGTCAAAGGGACAGGACCGTTCATTGTGTCGACACTTGAGGATGCCTATGTCCAACAGTGGACGTCTTTCGACTGAAATGATGATGATAATGAATAGGAAAAATAATGAATATAAAGGTACTCAAAGAATTAATAAACTGTATAGATTCTATACACAATCGGTTACGCATAGTTGCTTTTTATTTCACCAAAATCCTTCGAACAAAAATAATAAAAACGTTTACTAACATTTAATCTATATACAATTCCCCTAAAACTCATACGACGCCTAACGGTCCAACAATTCCGAGCATCTATGCTCTTGAATTTCCAGAATGAAAATTGAAACTGAGATAAAATGAACTCAATGACTCTTCTGAATTCAGTCAAACAAATTCCAATGGTAATTTTAAAGGGTAATGTCTATAGATAGCTGAATTGTGTACGTGCCTGAGTTGGAGAAAAGAATCGGGGAAAAATCTTCGAGTACTTAGATGGTACTTGAACTACGCGAGGAATTGCTATTAAGAAGGTATTCCTTATAAGGTGAGGGCGCGAATATTTGTGAACATGTTCAGAATTAATTAGGGCTTCTTATCGCTTATGATTTTCTGGTACTTGAGAATGGAGTTAGAGATATAAATGAAGTACGGCCTTAATTAATGTCGTACCTAAGACGGTGCCGATAGTTTCCAAGCACTGGGCGCAGTCCCTGGATGTACCCAACATTTTTATATATAATACTGCGTATTTTTTCGAGTACATGCGCAATAGTTCGAAACGCCAACTTCAGAGTGGGCGATACATTTTGACCATACAGCACGCTTAGCCAAGTTATCATTCTGCAATCGTTAACGCTGTCAAAAAGTAATGAAACGTATGGGAATGACGTCATCTCAACGTAAAGTCGCGTGGTCAGAACAAACGAATAGACAATTCGTAGTCAAGTTCACATCGTTCAAAATCGTTTCTACAATATTTAACGCTACATCCTTTGTTATACAAACGCTACATTGTAGAACGAGCGGCCGACTCAGGCGCGTCAACATGGCTACCAACTTATCGTTTTCTACAATTGCTGTCACCGAGGCGTTACCGATTAGAGAACGAAATTCGACACAAACTGGTTGTAACTTGGCTAGGGGGGCAGTACATGATTGGGACATAATTATTTGACTGCATTCAGAACTGGAAGAAGGAAGCGCTTGCACGAAAAAGATGGAGAGAATTTAGTTAGGCCTTTGCTTAGGAGTGGAACAATAAATGCCTGGACTAGACTGGATGTTGAAGGGTAAATAGTTTGGAAAACCTGTACAGATTGATTTTGGTTCAGCATTACACGAAAGTAAAATAACGACTGAAAGTTAAAGGGGAATCGGTTGTATGGTATGGTCATATGAAAAGGATCGAACTCATGTTACCTACTAAAAGAGTTACGACTATCCATGTAGATGGATGAAGAGGTAGTGGGAGGCCAAAGAAAAGTTGGTTACATTATGTGAGGAGAGTATAAAAGAAACGGGAGTTAGTGGTAGTGTGACGGGTCGGAACTGGACTGAATAGAAGGAATAAAACTTACAAACTTACTTACTTGTACACACAGGGCAGGAAAATGAAAATGATTACACGAAAATGAGAATGAGCACTGTTGACCCCAGAGTGGTAGTGGCCCCAGAGTGGTAGTGACCCCGACTTACGAGTTGTAGGTCTTGGGTTAAAACTCAAGTACTCAACCAAGCCCATTACTTTGTATAATTTATTTCACCACCACTGCTCTCAAAACGGTGAAGGAAAACATCGTTAGGAAACCAGCATGTCCTAGAACCAAAAAATCAAAAACATGTGACATCCACCAAACCTCACTGGGTTCGGGTGGTAGATTACGTCCCATTTCCACTCCAAAAGAAGAGACCTGAGTCTCGGCAGTGTTAACATTATATAAAAGATACAAAAATGAACACGCTACTTGTAAAAAAATGTTCAATAAATTTAGAACAAGTTGTACAAAATACAGAAACAAGTTCTAGACACCACTCAATAACTTCCATCATTTATTTGTTTGGAAAATATAGTTCTCTCAAACGAAACCAAGCGCCGATGAGCAAAAAAGTATATGTACTATCTGCGACATTTTTACGTGACAATTGCACATAGATATTTTGAACTCAAAACTTTCAAAACTAGAGTATAAAATCGTTTGTAGTTTTAATTTTCTAGTGACTCACTTCCTGATTGGAACACTTTCCTCTGGGACCGAACTCAATGCAAACAGCATTAACTATGAATTATTCTTCCATTTTGATATTATTTTAGTGTTATAGTTGGCTCATGCGTGGAATTGTTTTCAGTTTATATTCCAAATTACCTTTTGAAACTGTAGTTTTATTATTACGTACTACCTATTCCTGTATTTCAATAGCTATTTAAGTAAATAGCTATTGGACCAGTAGCTACCTGCCAGTACTATGCGTTCCAAATGAGAATAGGATCGTTTGCCATATTGTGACGTCACGTCGTACTGTCAAATCGAAGAAATTTTAGCAAAATTGAAGAACTCAGAGATGAGTAAAATTGAAGAACTAGATTCTGATTAAACTCTTTTCGTTCACAGTTCGTAAATAAATTAAATTTTTCGTAAATATATTAAATTTTAATCATTTCTTTCCTCGATTTGACAGTAAATCGTGACGTCACAACATGGCTATCGATCCTATTCTCATAGGAACGCATTATACTACCTCGTAGCTAGGTTCGTACCTACGGAAATGCTAAATGGTTTTAAAATATTCACAATCTTTTATCTACGTTTGTTACGTCATAATTCCTAAATTACTGTTCTTGTTCTTGTATCGAACAAAATATTGTTAAAAAAAACGGCTATGATTTGCAGCTACCGTAGGCGTGGGCATGCGGACGGCGAGCAATGTGTAGCTCACCGTCCAACCATCCGGTAACCGTTTGAATCGAGCCCAAGTCGTTGATAACGCCACGCGCTACTCAAAAAGATGTTAGCAAAACCATAGGGACCCAGGGGCAGGGCCGGAGCCTATTAGGGCCATGGTTCGCACATATAAGTAGCTTTTAGTCAGTAAAAATCTAACACGCACCGCCCTAAAGCGGGAGAAGACATTGAATGATTTCCAACCTAAGATTTTTTTTACATATAAATAAAATTGGAGTGTCTGTTTGTTATATTGAATTAACTGCTTTTTACTACATGCATAGGAATATATATATGGTACATACACCAAAATAACTTTTTTTTACAATAATTGTCTGTCTGTCTGGCTGTCTGTCTGTCTGTCTGTTCGTTCAGGCTAATCTCTGTAATGGCTGGACCGATTTTGACGGGACTTTTTTGGCAGGTAGCTCATGTAATAAGGAGTAACATAGGCTACTTTTATTTTAGAAAAAATAAATTCAAAATCTTATAGTCCACACGAACGAAGTGGCGGGCACAGCTAGTCCGATGTAAACTTGCTTGACTACAATCCCACCTGATGGTAAGCAGTGATGCAATCGTTGATGGTGAGGCGCACTAGTTTAATTGATTTTAAAATTAATTTTGTACTAGTTGACCTAAGGTAACATATTTAAGTAAAAACATTGAAAGTTAAATAAATTCTTGTAAAAATTGAACTAAAAATCACCTCTCGACGGCTTAACATAAATCGAGCTATCGCCACGCCTCCAGTGGAATAAATCGGAACTAAGTGAAACTTATGTACGTTTAGCGCGAATCTGTTCTCAATTGAATCGTAACTTGCAGACTTATCGATTTGGAATCGTATTTGTTCTGCAATACGACCTATATTTCCTGGATTGTTTTGAATACTAGAAGTTATAGTTTTTATAGGATTTGTTATAGTTTAACGATATATTCTTTTTTTTGTAGGTGGGAAAATCATCCAAAAACATTTGGAGCGGAGCGAAAGATATTGGCAGACTTTTACTGACTAAAAACCCCACTCCTGTTCCTTCGTTGCCTTTCGTACCGGGGTCGAATCTTCCCTTCAGAAGCAGATTGTTGACCCCAGTAGGCTTTGACCCTGCTGGGCCCCTACGATTGCTGACAACTCCTTGAGGCGCACGTACGTCGACTCGACGTCTTGGGTTCAGTCCGGAGGACCAACATACTTCAAAAGGAAAAACGGTACCCCTATAGTATGACTTTATTGTCCGTCCGTCTGTCTGTCTCTCACGACCCTTTTCTCCTTTCCTTTCCTTTTTTTCCTTTATTCCGCTGTTGTTGCCGCAAACAAACCTGCTGTGTCGAAAAGAACGCGAGAAACAGGTATAACGAAAAGGGGTAAGCAGAGTGATGAGGATGGCTCCACAAAAGTGGAGAAGAAGAAGAGGAAGAAACCTACTTGTCTGAACCAGTGCGGTACCACGCTGGCAGGACCAAACATGCTGCTGCGTCCAGCAGTGCCCACGACGCAGCTGTACGTTTCGAGGCTACATCACACCATAAAGATGGAGGAGATCGTGGAGTATGTTCGAGTCAAGACGAACTGGACTTTGAGAGTTGAGCAGCTGGAGCCGCGCTATAACACTCGGACCACAAGACGTACGGCTTTGCGCCACCGGTACATGGTGGACATCCCACCTATAGTACAAAGCGTTTTGGGAGTACATTCATTATGCGTACAGCTAAGGAATGGCATTCCCTGCCGGAGTCTGTGTTTCCTGATAGCTATAACCTAGGGGTCTTTAAGTCAAGAGTGAATAGATTGCTTCTAGGCAAGCGTGCTCCATCGTCGGCCACATCATCGCTTACCATCAGGTGAGATTGTGGTCAAACGCGAGCCTATCCATTATAAAAAAAAACTAATTTCAAGTCGTTTGTTATTATTCAAAGCATTTTTATGGAATTCATTGACAAAATATAACATTGAACTTTTAAATTATTTAAAAAACGAACAATAAACGCTTCCTGCGTCCTTGTGACGTCACCGGACGCTCTCGGCGTCCATCTTGCATCACAGCTTCATATTTTATACCCCTGTCAAGAAAAGAAAACGATATTTATGTTTACTTGAAAATGTTTCAAGAACTATCTCACATAGCAACGAAGACTCAACATATTATTTGAAAATTTATGGCATAAATAAGTGCTTATTTTATGGCAGAAAAGAAAGTTAATATGTATAAGTTGTACACTATCAATTTTATTCTATCATAGTACTAATTTGAGCAATCAGATTAGATTGTTCTTTCTTATTAGTAGTTACTAGCTTCTACTAGCAGATTCACCCGCGTGACATTGAAAAACTGATCAAGTGTGAGTAGGGTAGGACTCACATACAGTACAATTCACGAATGATAACGGGCGTGAAGTTAGCCTTTGCGAACTTTCGCGCATACCACACTCTTCTAGCACACGCACGACGTCATTTGGTTCCTAAACCACGTTACTGCGCAGCCTTCTGCGCAAACTTCACGTCCGCCATCATTCGTGAATTGTACTATACGTTAGGTTCGTACTAGTGACTACAATACTAAAAAAACGCCGACAAAAACACGTCTCTTGTATGGAGACACCTTAATTCTTAAACATTATTTTCAAAACACTTGCTCAGAAAGTGGCTCTTATTGCACTGCACTTAAGTACATAATGGCCCTTGTAACCAAACTGTGTCGTTTTGAGTACCATTACGCACGAGTGCTATAATGTAGTTAAAACCATATTGTCCAACCTCTCCCCCGCCATAATTATATCTATGATACACGTGAGTAATTCATTATTACCGTTCTCGGTTCTCTTAAGACCCTCGCCATGGCTCGGGTCTAAATACCGCCTCGACGGTAATCACTAATATTACACACTTATATCATAATGTACTATTTTAATTTTATCATTTGTTGTTGTAGCGCAAATATTTGATCAATCCATAGGTTTGTCCATAGGTCCTTCTAAATTCAAAACGTTACTAAAACCCGTCACTGCTCCAACTATCAAATTGATATAAATCAACGCAGTGTCGATTAGATTGATCGACAATCCAGAATTGTGATAAATCGATAACGCTGGCACTGCACTGGTGTTTCATAGTCGTTAACTAATTGATTTTCGTCTTGGTACACCGAACTCGGTAATTAGGATCGATTATAATGTAATCTGTTTTGTGATCGATTTCGGTTTGATACTACGGTAGTTGCAGTACTATGGTATTAGTAGGAGATCCTTAGGATCCATCCATGGAGCATTTTTATTAAGTTACAAGCTTTTGCCCGCAGCTTCGCCTGCGCAGATAAAATATACCCTATATCACTCAGGAATAAAGCAGCTTTCTATCGATGAAAAAATTTAGCAATCGGACTAACCTAGCCAAGTTACAACCGTTTCGCTTGCGCCGAACGCTTTCAGTTGATCTTGCCGCCAATTCTTTTGTTTTGAACACGTGACTGAGCGATAATATGACGTCATTTCCATACATTTGAAACTTTCTACAAGCGTTAACTATTGCAGATTAGCAACTTGGCTAGGGGTACCTCCTACAAACAAAAAAAAACTTTACCTCTTTATTACATTAGTGTCGATAACTTTTTTAACATATACGAGCATAGCAGTTGAGAGTTTGTCATGCTCACTCAAATGTCTCACTGATGGTGGCACGTTTTATTGGGTCATTCAGTTCCCTTCAAAATGGTTGAGCTGAGTGGGGCTCATGCACGTGTCATGCTTGTGAACGGGTGCCGTCATTTGAGACTGGTCATCTCTTAGCAGTGACTTATTTCAATATCTTTTTCTTTCGTTATTTATTTACACTGTGCTCACATAATAGAAGCGACAAGAAATATCTAACCAAGATTCATGTAGAGTCTGTTTGAAAAGTCAAACAACTTGAGTAATATAATAAACTAATGTAATTCTTGAAATCTGATGTAGTCAAAACTGGTTGAATAATCAAGGTTGCAAAAAGATTATCATTGTTTACTAATAGAACCTTCTAAAAAGTATTTTATTATATGTAATTTAAATTACAGATTTTTAAATTCGTTTAAAACTTTCCAAGTCGTGTAGTGAAATCTAGATTCGTTCCGCGAGGACTGGTTTGAGAAGGAGCAGGAGAAGTAAGTCTGGAAGGGCTGCATCATCATCATCAGCCTTTTTAATGTTCCCACTGCTGAGACTCGGACCGAGAGAGAATGGGCCATAATCCACCACGCGGGCCCAGTGCGGGTGGGTGAATGTCTCATGTCTTCGAATTTTTGGTTCTAGGACATGCTGGTTCCTCGCGATATTTTCCTTTACCGTTTTGAGAGTAGTGATGAAATATTATTTTACAATTTAATACAATAAAATTTACAATTCTTAAATCGGAGCCAACACTGTTCTCAGGAAGGGCTTGGGGGAGGTTATAAAAAGATAATGTTTTTGCAAATAATTTGAGGAACTTTAAAGATCTTCTTATAAACTTACACATTAAGAAAAAAAATAGTTCATAATGTCTTCAGAAATCGGTTCGGATTAATTTGGCCGCGGCTTTTAATCCAGTTCCAACTGTCCTGGGATAGTGCACTTTAATTGCTTCGTGTCGGAAGCGCTGTTGATCTTGGTCGCAATAGACTTACGACAATTGGGCAAAAGCACAAAATAGATAGGTACAGAAGTCAATCTACATACAAAGCGCGCTCGAGCAACGCACACATAGACACCGCTCACGGACACGATATCTCGGAGCGCCCCGGCCCGCTCGCCGAACAGTTCCGGCTCAAACGCTCATTAGTGTGCGTCCACCGAGCGTAAGTATAAAAAGTGAAGAACGTACAGGAGATTGTCTTCTGTAACTATCTATTTTGGGGTAAAAGGACCAGTGCTAATAAACTAATTTCAGTGCAGACTTGATAAGTGCAATTTTCTGACTCTAACACACCGAAGTGTGACTGGTTTGCTAGGAGAAAGAATTGCCAAAAATAAGTGGCAGTGCAACTGAAGGAACACATGGGTTTTAGTCAGTAAAAGTTTGATACTCCCTTTCGCTCTACCCAGAGCGGGATCATTCTTTTGAAGACCCGGTACACCTATATGTAGGCCATATAAATATTTGCTCCGTACAGAAATCGAACCAGTGACAACCAGCGCAACTGCCATTTTCTCAACCACTGCGCCTACTTTTAATTTAGCGTTTTTTTTTTTTGTTGATTGAATTTGATGGCACTCAAATAGATAAAAAATTTCAATGAAATTTTTAAAATTACAATATCAATTAGCATTTCTTTCAAATTAAATACCGTTTTCGCATTAACGGTATTCAACATATTTTAAGAAAGAATTACTTATTTTAAAATAGTTTTATCTTAAAACTTTAATTCCACTGCTACAAAAAGGTCAAAGGTTAAAAACATTTTTATCGAATTTCGATAAAGACCATTATTTATAGACAAAGTTTCAGTGAAAATTTTTCTTTAGTTTTTTTTTCGCTAAATCTTTTTAGTTTAGAACTATTAAAAGTCTAAAATTTACAAGCTTCAGGGCTCAAACTTCAGAGTCGAGCTTTAATATTATAATGTCTACACGTGTTTAAGCCCAAAACTTATGTTGCTCAAAGTTAAAACAAGTTACAAGAATCACAGTAGGTAATTTTGTAACTTGTCCTGTCTTTGCTTAAGTTATTTTAAGTAAGAAAATGGAACATTATTCCAGCCGGTTATTTTACTTGAAAAAAACAGTAAGTAAGGAACAGTAGTTAAAGTAGATGTTTCAGTTTTTAGGGTTTATAAAACCCTTGTGGCGATCGGGATTATTTAAGAACGCAACCGAACGCCGTCTGTCACCAGTCGCCAAACCACCCGAATACCGTTCGTACAATTACACCCTAAAAACTGACCCAAAGGGCAAAAAGGAAAAGGTGAAGGTTGCGGGAATCCGATGGATGCGGGACGCACAGGATCGATCATTGTGGCGACACTTGGGGGAGGCCTATGTCCAACAGTGAACGTCTATCGGTAGAAATGATGATGATGATGACCCAAAGGGCAAAACTGGACCCTATTACCAAGACTCCTCTGTCTGTCCATCTTTCACCAGGCTACATCTTATGAACCGTGATAGTTAGACGAGTCGTGACGTGGTGGACAGATTCCCGGCGAGATCTTATAAAAATAAAAAGTAAAATGGCGACAGCGACTATCGCAACCCATTGCTGGACACGCCATAATTATAGCTGTAAGTTTCCTATTTGAAGAGTGGCTGAAAAGACGTCATGGCGTCCTCAGGCGCCAGGCCCTGGTACAGGAAATGGTCCGCAACAGTCGCCTCCTTCTGCCAAGCAGCTAGCGAAGGAGACGACCACAGGCCCAAGTGAAAGAACCTGAAAAGGCCCATCAAAAATAAAAATAAAACTTCAAATGAAAGTAAAATTTATGCCAATGCTTAAGTGTTAGAACACAGCTAAAATAATATTGTAATTCTTGAAATTGCATAAGGCTATCAAATCAAACATCTTATAAAGTTATTAAATTATGCAAAAAATAACTGTGTTTTTTTTTCGTTTCGTAATGTTAACTATAACTTATTGTGAAAGACACAGTCATGAAAAAATGTTAATCTTTTATTTGAATTTCACTGAAGTAATAAATCTAATTGGCTAATTTCGTTTATTTGATTTGAGTGATTGAAGTATATTGATTGATTTAAAAATAAGTTTGTGAGATATTATTTATTTAATTCTTTGGAATGGTAAAACGTAGTACAAAAAGCTAGATCAACATTTTTTTTTTTTTCAATTTATTAAGCAATTCAGCTGTAGTCGATTAGACTCGAAGCCAAGCCCTAGAGAGTTAAGAAAAGGGAGACACCCCGGTTATCGGAAACCGCATTCCTAGCCACTGTAGATGCAAGCTTGTGGACGGTATGCAATGCTTACCAAGCCGTCCGGCCAACCGGTAAGGAACAAGTCCAAGACAGAAAGCAACAAACGACAACGGAGTTCATGGGGAGATACAGAGAAACTTACAGCCATTGTAGGCGCGGGTTTGTGGTCAGCAGCCAATGGATAACTCGCGTTCCGGCCGTCAAGTGAGGTCCAAGTCCAGTCCAAAAAAAAAACAAAGTCGGGAAGTCGAAAGTTGAGAAATGGTTAATATTAAATGTCACGTAACAGTAGACGTTTTGAACCAACATACTATCGAACTAATGAGCAATCGCTGTAGTGTTTTTCGCAACAAGATTTTCGCACTGACGTTACATGAGAGGACTATGTTGATTGCTTTTTTTTTCTTTTTCTTTTCAGTAATTTTAACGTATGAATGGCAATTTGAGTATTTTCTATGGCCAACCCAAATGTCCTTTCTTTGGTATTGTTCGTCAAGTTGTTGACCTCCTTAGTAGTCCTGAGTTGAGCTTTGCGAATACTGACAAATGCTTGCTCAGACTGGACAGGTCCACTCAAATTGGTATGGTTCTTTTTTCAAAAGACCATCTCAGACAAATCTGCATGGTTCTCATGTGATTTGACCATTACATATTTACTGTATGGACTTTAAAAGAGACTTTGACACCTGAGTATTTTTCGGTGTTTCTTCTCAGGGTAGTCAGGTAGGAAACACCGGCCTCATCTAATTTAAACTGACAAAAAAAAATTACGTGTAAAAATGTGTTTTTTTAAAAATTTATCATTTGTCGTCGCACCAAAAAAGCATCTATGGAATAAAACATCGTACAACTGAATTATCGACACATCGTGTTCGATCGACGAGGAACACGGTCCGAGGTCGACTGGCAGATAATGCCTAAGGCATTAATCCCGCCTTTGTACAGTTATTTTGTGCATAAAGCTTTAAATAAATAAATAAATATAGTAAAATTCGAATCATCAAGTTTCTCAGTCAAATCGGGAACCAGTTCTTTTGGCCGTTTCATTTGCATCACCTTTCCCTCTAAGAAATAAAAATAACTTTATTTATCTATTTGGTTTGGTCTACAGTTAACTAAAAGTACTTAAATTAAATTACTTACCTACATTAGGTACATTAAATCACATTTAATTTGCAATTTTAAAATTAATAATAATAATGAGGTTTAGATGATATCAAAGAAAAGAAAGTTAGTGATAGCATGACGAGTGACAGGGTAGAATGGAAGAAAAAAACGTGTTGCGCCGACCCCAAATAAGATGGGACAAGGGCAGGAGGTTTAGATTATTTCAGATTCGATTCAGTAAATACCTAATAGTATATCAGATTTAGTTCAATAAATAATACAATGTCAGATTCAGATAATTAATTTTTAAAAATGTCAAATATACAAATAAGTAATAGAAAAAAAAAAATCTGATCTTCTTTCAAAGATTAGAGAAACAAACTATTAAGACAAAAAATATCTAGTAAGTTGTGCCCACAACAGCATCAGACACAAAAACACGTCCAACGATACCTCATTTTCCCTTCCCAAGACACATTTCTCAAATAAAACGCGACTCAGACCTATTTATATTCAACTACCCACATATTGTTGCGGAAACACATCATAAATTCAATCGGTCGCGAGTGTGACGTCACCGATGGTTGATTTGTAGCGATGACGTCACGTTACGAGATTTATGACGCAATGGGAGATGTGGTAACTTGTGCCGATGACTTTGAGTTTGTTTGTCTGTAAAAGTACAGCTGGTTTCCTGTAGGTATGAAGGCGAAAATAGTGTACTGTACGTACGTTGGGTAACTTGGCCAAAGAAAAGATAGATGGATTGTCTGAAGAGTGTTATGACAGAAAGGGGAGTTAGTTATAGCATGTCGGGTTTTTTTTGGTGGGTAAAAATCATCCAAATGACATTCCCCGCCCTTGGGCAAAGCGGGAGATAGTGTCAGACTCTTACTGACTAAAAAACCCACCGCTTTCTATCTTGCCTTTCATACCGGGGCCGAGCTACCTTTCGGAGCTAACCCTGGCCCCAGTAGGCTTCGACCCAGCTGGGCCCCTGCTGCTGCTGACAACTCCTTGAGGCGCGCGAGAACAGTGCGCGCCGTCGACAACTTGGGTTCGGGCCGGACAGTTACCGAACGGTCGGAATTGAGCTACCTATTGCTCTCTATCTGTAAGCCCCGCTCTTCTACATAATATCCTACCTAAATGACAAAGGAAACTAAAGATATGTAAGAAAAGGGAGTTAGTGATAGCATGACGGGTGACAGGACAGAATGGTAGAATAAAAAGTTTGCGCCGACCTCAAATAACACTGGACAAGGACAGGAAAATGATGATCAGAAACTCCATCATTATCCTTCATCCTAATATCCTACCTAAATGACACAAAGGAAACTAACAGCCCTTGTTTACCAAAGGTCAAGCAAAAACATTACAAACGGTACCGGAACGCGGAACTAAGAAACATGTACCGCTAACTTAGAGGGAAATCCGCGAACGGAATCCGGTATTAGTTGCGAATTGATTCCCGAAACGAAATACGTGAAGTTTCTGTAAGATTATGACGTAATCGGTATAGTTTGAAAAGTTCGTATTTTAGAGGGTTCCTTTGTTAGAAGAGAAAAGGATATTTTGTAAAGGTTGCCATGCCATACACGTTAGGTTGTATCTGACAGGTTTGACGGCAAAGTTATACCTATCAGGTATAACTGTGCAGGGAAACCTGTCAAGCATAGCCTGTCCAGTGTAGTCGTCCTAATGTTCCCACTGAAGGACCTCAGGCCTCCTCTCTCTGAGAGGGAATGGGCCGTAATCCACGTGGGCCCAGTGCAAGTTGATGGATGTCACATGCCTTCGAATTTTTGTTTCTAGGACATGTACATAGGACATTTTCCTTCACCACTCTACACTTACTCAAAACCCCGCTTCGCCCCCGGTCCCCCGTTTATTTATCCTATATAATATTATAAATGTGAAAGTGTGGATGTTTGGATGTTTGTTACTTAATCACGCAAAAACGGCTGAACGGATATGGTTGAAATTTGACATGCATATAGCCTTTGACATGGAAAAGAACATAGGCTACCTTTTATCCCGATTTCGTAAGTACCTAATGCCACGCGGGCGAAGCCGCGGGCAAAAGCTAGTTTCTTCATAAGTCTATTGAAAAACCTTATTTGATACACATGAAAATTTGTCACTGCAGCACACCCAACACCACAGCATAATACCCTCACCTGTGGCTCGAGCAAATTCCATCTCGGACAAACTTTCTCCACTTGAATTATATTTATTTTTACTTCCTATTATACAACCTCTTCACACAACCTAATAAAATTACACATAAAAGGAACTCAAGTTCTCAGTGTGAAATGTCCCACCGATTTGAATGCCGGCCTGTATAATGGCGCGATCAGGACCATTACTCAACTAAAGCCTTCATCTTCTGAGGGCCTGATCCTAGTGAAATGGGTCCACTTTCCGTTAGAAGCCGTATGTTGTATGATGGATTTTAGAGGTATTTCGTATGCAGGCCATGTGTCTTGGTTTATCTGTGAATTATATTAATATTGAAATGTCAGTTTTTTTGTGACTGAATTTTTGGCTGTTTATAAATGTAGGTTTTGACATTGACCTAGAAGATGTTTTATTTAAGAGGTTCACTCGCCTATTGTCTACGCCTGAAAACTGTGTTAGCATTCGGTAATTCTGTGATTTACTCGAATATTTTACAAAACTGGTTACAGGAAATACGTGTTTTTTTTTAACACTTAAAAATTTTGAAAAAAAAAATAGTCGTCATGTTGATAAAATTTGCAAGGTTTTTATCTTTTGAGTTTGTTGATTACATGATGTGTCAAAGTTCATGCAAAATAGCAGGTTTTCAGAGGTTTTTACTGGATTACTTTTACACAAATTTATAAATTGATTTCAATAGAAGCCTAGATAATATCCACAAGATACTGTGTTTCCAAAATATCTAATGAAAAATGTGTAATAACGTCATAATCATGTAAGAGCGGCTGTATGAAAAACAGTGAAAATGTATGTCGAGTTGCGAAAGCATACACCATACATGCTACAGATTTAGTTCTTCAGTTTTACAATGCTTAAAAAATAATTTTACATCTACGAAAAGTACCATTTAGGATTTGATTACGTCAAAATATACCCATAAACAGAGTATAAACAACCTTATTTTTAGATTATGTTTACTTAGATTCTAAGTCAACGTAATCTTAAGATAAGGCTCACTATAAGCAGTAAAAGAACTCTTAGAAGTTCGACTTTTGCTCTAAAGGGTAGCAGGCTTGAGTACTAACGTTTCATCTGCCTGAAAAGGTAGCAGACTTGAGTCTGAGATCTCTTAATACAGGAAGAATCTTGACGGACGAACAACAAAGTGATCCTATAAGGGCTATATTTCACCGGAACACTATGGCGGTGCGACCAGTACAAATATAGCCCCAGGCTACCAAATTAGACACCAGAATCGCCACACGTCCGAGCTGTTCACCTAAACGGAACGGACACCAGGTGAGTAACTCTATAAAGAGCTGTATACATTTTGTTGGTAGTGGCGACTGATCGCGCCGCCATGGTGTCTCGGTGAAATATAGCCTTAAGGGATTAGTTTATGCCAACTGAGGTTCGGATCCCTAAATATAAAGATTCTTGCCTAGAAAGTAATTTTCAAAACATCAATTCATTCACCACCGATTCCTGAAAACAAATAATGGACATCACAAATTAATCGCAAGTTCATAAATGCGATTGGTTTATGAATTTAAAACATTACACCATACAAGCATGCACCAAAACAAGCTGCATGGCTTCATTTACGTGAAAGGAGTTCCCCGTTCAGTTCCAGGATAGGGTCTAGTCTAAGTTCCACTGAGCTGTTTAAGCGAGAAGACACATAAAAAAAAAAATCTAAATTCGAAGTTTGAATTACACATCTTTTTTTTTTGTTTTACATATAGACCTTTTTATCGGGATAATTGATACCTACAATACTAGCTTTTGCTTGCGCGGCTTTGCTCCCGCTCTTCCCTACTCCACCTTACTATACCCTACTGTACCCTACACTACCCTACTCTACCCTACTCTATCCTACTCTACCCTACTCTACCCTACTCTACCCTACTCTACCCTACCCTATCCTACTCTACCCTACTCTACCATACTCTACACTACTCTACCCTACTCTACCCTACTACAAGTACTCTACCCTACCAAACTTCACATAAACCATCTATTAAATAGTCCGAACAAAGCCGAAACATTTGGTTTGGATAGGTGAGCCTGTTCTTGATAAAATTACAACCAAAGTGGCATTGATTTTTATATTATAGATCAGAACAATCTGTCAAAAAGAAGGGGATAAAATCACAAACAAACAAAAATCAACAAAAACCAGGTCAAGCTAAATAAATCACTAATAAAGTTCCTTTAAGTATAATTTTGCAATAAAATTCGTTCCAGAAACACGGCTTCAACCCCACAATAACACTTCATAAGAACCCAACATTAAAAATTACCAACATAGACTTTCTTCTACTAAAAATTTAACAAGCAACACATACATACTTGGCCCCCCTACCCCGCCCGTACACTCCAAACGGCTACATTTGCTTCGATTACATTGCGTAACTGCCCCTGATTCGGACGTGGTCGGAAATTTTATGTGCCATGCATGTGTTGCCGACAGTCAGTGATGTATGGCGTTCTGACAAAAGACTAGGATTCATACTATAAAGAAAGAAAGAAGGAAAGATAATTTATTTGGTACAGCACAAGGCATAAACACAATAATTAGAAAACTTCCCGCGCCCATACCATATTACTTGGGCTCAGCGCAACACGCTTTTTTTTCATTCTGTCCTGTCACCCGTCAAACTATCACTAACTTCCTTTTCTTTCATATCACTCCTCACACAATCCATCCATCTTTTCTTCGGCCTTCCTCTCCCTCTCCATCCATCTACATTTTTGAGACCGTGCGCACTGTTAAGCACTTGAAGTCACCGCGTGGTGGCGGGTATACCACCAGCAACAGCATTCCCAAGGGGGGTTAGTGTCAGGCAGGCGGCCGACTGTAAAATATTTGCCAAATCCCTAGCAACAATAAATAAAAAACACGAATCAAAAATAAAGGACGCAAAAAAAAATATCACACAACTACCTTACGGCTGCACCAAAATAGGTTGTGGTCCTTTTTCTGTGGTTTTTCGTATTTTTAGAGGTAAGAAATTATATAATGACTTCTGCCGCTCTAGGGTGGAATCGGAAAGCCTGTCAGACTTTTACTGAATAAAACCACAGTTATTTTCTTTCAGTTACCTTTTGCGTTCTAAGGCTATTAATACTCATAGCCTGTCATATGTTTACCCATGGCCTGGGCACCTACGATACTCTACGATTTCTGACATCTCTTGGGCTCAAGCCTTATGGGACAAGTGGACGGCGAGCTACACATTAGTACATAATGCTCATCGTCCGCAAACCCACACCTACGGTGGACAGAGATATCTCTACGATTCTCGATACCCGGGGCATCTACTGTCGCGACGGCTGGAGCGTACGGATGGACGTTCCCTCACTCTTTCCCGCCTTTTTGAAGGATGCGATCGTATTCCGCTCCTTCTCAACCCAGACCATGGCTTGAACCAGGGCCCGGCACGAGAAGTAGCTGTGGCATCGCCACTAGGATACCTCCACCGTGTATTCCGGGCGCGGATGGCTCGCGTATTGGTGACTCCCGGAAAAGGACCTGTGTTATGTGAAAGATGACGACGCTTGGTGCCTCTCCACCCACTCCTCAAAGACCCCTCTTTCACGGCATGCCACGATCACGGTGGTAAGTCTCTACTTACCGCCGCAATTGTGACGTGCCTAACTGCCAGTATTGGGTTAGATATTTTTCCATCATCATCAGGACCATCACGGCAAATCCAGTCAAAAATGTAAAACACTATATTCCCACATACCCGCAACAAAAGTGTAACGACGCTGAAAATCGATAGGTAGGTCATCGAGACATCGAATGTAATGTCTAATGCCTTTCAAACTTATATTTTATTGAAGTTTTCTCTCTTTTTGTTATTGCAGTCGGAAAATGTATGGATATGTGTTCGTAGATACGTGTTTGTGGGTTGTGGGATCGTTCCGAAAGAGTTACTGTGGCCCTGAAACGCGAAAAGAACACGAGTGCGTTTTAGTCAGTAAGAGTCTGACACGCTTATTAGGGTTCCGTACCTCAAAAGGAAAAAATGGGACCCTTATAGGATCACTTCGTTGTCTGTCCCTCGGTCTGTCTGTCTGTCTGACCGAATGGAGACAAAACCTAATAATATCCCCACTGCTAGGACTTAGGCCTCCTCTCTAGGATAAGGAATAGACTATAATCTGGAATTCCCTGCCGGAGTCTGTGTTTCCTGATAGCTACAACCTAGGGGTCTTTAAGTCAAGAGTAAACAGGTTACTTCTAAGCAAGCGTGCTCCATCGTCAGCCACATCTTCACTTACCATCAGGTGAGATAGTGGTCAAACGCGAGCCTATCAATAACAAAAAAAAATCAATGTGTGTGTGTGAGTGAATGTCACATGTTTCGAATTTTTGGTTCTACGACTAGCCGGTTTCCTCACGATGTTTACCTTCACCGTTTTGAGAGCAGTGGTGATGAAATATGTAAATTACACAAAGTAATGCGCCTGGCTGGGTTTGAACATACGAGCCACTCGGCTAACACTGCTCGATGTGTGGTTATATCTATAGGTATTGAATCTAAGGTTTGAACCCAGGACGTATACAACTCGGAAGTAAGGACCGTTACCACTCGACCACCCTCTCTTCCGCTGCCGTACATGTCGGCATACCTAACTATAAATAATAATTAATACGACCGCTAATCTACTGCGCACAGGATCGTAGTTATGTATATAGATTGATGGCGACTGTCTTCTGACTTCCGTAATAGATATGTTGAATACAATTATTAATGTCTGGCACTGATAATGTGCGTATTGTTTTGTGAATTATGACTTTCTATAGATATACATACACTCCATTGAGTGACTCGTTGTCCAGGGACAAGTGGAGGGGAAGCGGTCACGCGGGCGCTCACCTACGCGTTGGACAGACCTCATCAAAGCTGCAACACAAACCTCCTTAGTTCAGAGTTCTCGAGACGCCGTAAACCGGGACAAATGGAGACGCATCGCGAGGGCCTCACTCGCCAAATGAAAATGCAACATTATCAACCACGACCACTCTGTCAAGAGTGAACGACTAAGGAGGGGGGATAGATATACATAACTTGTGCATTTATAGAAAAAAACTGGGCAAGTTCGAGTCGTACTCATGCACGAGTTCCGTACAAAATTAACTATGTAAATAGTTCAATTTCCGGTACGAAGATGCGGAAGAAGGTACAAAACCCTAAAAATTAAGTTGCTTGTGTATTTATGATTTTTTTATTTGTAACAGAATTTATGATCATACCGCATAAATTCCGTTACAAACAAAAATAAAACATAACTTTTAAAAACGAATGCAATATTCTTAGAATTATTTTGCAAGATTCTCTATCACATATTTTTCTTAATTATATAAAGTAGTGTTTGGTTGTGATCCCAATAGTGAATCGCACTAGTTTAATAAGCTTTATTACGCCGTCTAGGACAGTATCTTGATATGCTTTAGCTGAAGCTTTCACCCACTTTTTCACAAAAAATAGACCTTGATCACTCCGCGATAAGATACCCTCCACAAAACCATGACTGATACCATACAGGACTCTGCAAATTGGTAGAGAGACTTTTTTGGAGCTAGGAGTATACACCTGTCTAGCTAAGTTGCTAATCTGCAATAGTTAACGCTTGTAGAAAGCTTCAAATGTACGGGAATGACGTCGTTTTAACGCTCAGTCACGTGGTCAGAACAAAAGAATTGGCGGCAAGGTCAACTCGAAGCGTTCGGCGCAAGCGAAACGGTTGTAAGTTGGCTAGGAGGGCTGATCTTTTTGCTTCTTACAATGTTGCTTGGTTATAAAAATTTTCTCATGAGTATAAAGAATATCCTTGTGTCCATTTTTTCACTCTCTTTGGTTTAAGCAACTCGTCTAAGGTCTTACTGGTGTTTTAGGTATATCACCAGTAAGCTCCAAATTTCGGGTTTTCGTTGAAGATACGCGAACGATTTCTAGCAGGTAGGTATCTTCATTTTACGAGGTAAGTTTTTTTGTTTTTTCAAGGGATTTCGATGAATTCGGGCCTTGACGACTGGAAAGAAAAGACTGACACTGTAGCTCGATCCACCTCCCCTATACCGCGTATGCATACAAAAATAAAATAATTTAATTTGAACGTTCTAAATATTACGAAGTCTATGCGAGGCAAGCGATAGTACAATAGCGGAGGGGAGCAGAGATCTAGTGACGGGGGTGCTTGACGTGTTTGCGTCGCGTCATCCAGACGAATGTAGGCATAGCAAAATACAGAGTTAAAATGCATTAGAAAGAACAACAAAATCTTGAAAGTTTATTTTTGATAAATGAATTATGTTTTGTTAAAAGGCATAGAACAAAAGTTGTTGTTTATGATGTTAGTTATACAGTCCTGCAATGTCGTTAGTGTTTTACAAATAACCTTGTATATAGATTGGTTACACATAGAACTCTAGTCACAACACAGTAACCAATCACTGAACCGCTGCACCAACCGCCAACTGTCACTTTTTACCGCAAAAAAGATCGCAAATTAAACAAACATCACACATACAGCATGCTACATACACAAAACTTTGCACAAACTCCCAAACTTGGCTACCAACATTTGTCAGGGCCGTACTCGGCCAAAGTTTTCGGTAATCCATCGTAGGGTAACAGTCTTGAACGTAGCAGCGCTATTAACGGAACCATCAACGAGATTGCAGTCATTATCGCTACTATGTACGTCGGATGCTTTGTCAGGCCTAAGTTTCGTGTGTAGGATGGAGTAATCTCTTACAATTTAAATGGTGAAGGCTGTGGGAATATGGATATGGTTACTGTTATAGGTGCGTACTGTATTTTCTTTTTGAGGGGGAAAATCATCTAATGACGTCGCTCGCTCTAGGGTGGAACAGGTCATGTCAGACATCATCATCATCAGCCTTTTTAATGTTTCCACTGCTGGGATTCAGGCCTTCTCTCTAGGAGAGGGAATGGGCCATAATCCACCACACGGGCCCAGAACGGGTTGGTGAATGTCACATGTCTTCGAATTTAGCAGGTGTTATTAATCCTGGTGTCTGTGCAGTAGTGTAATTTTGTATTATTGTTTTTTTTTTTTATTTAATTTTGACATGAATTATGAATTTAATTGTATTTTTAATATTTTTGACATGAATTTAAAAAATATATATTGTAATTTTATTTTTTGACATTAATATTATGAATTTAATGTATTTTAATCTTTATGAATTTAATTTTATTGCATTTTTAATTTTTAACATTTACTTATGCAATGCTAAATGTTTTGAATTGTATTGTTATTTTATTGTAATAATATTATGTCTTATGAGTATGTTAAAATGTGTAAAACGTATATGGGCCTAGATGCAAGAAAAAATTCATTGAATTGAATTTTTGGTTCTAGTACATGCCGGTTTCCTCACGATGTTTTCCTTCACCGTTTTGAGAATAGTGGTGATGAAATGTCAGACTACTACCAACTAAAACCCTTGTATCCTTCAGTTGACCTGTGCGTTCTAGGTCCACTGGTTTCCTTTTCAGAAATTCTCAGTGGAGCTAGCGGGTCCCTGCTGGGCCCCTACGGTTTTACTGATATCAACACATATTAGAAGGAAATTTTGTTCGCAGAGCAAATGGTTGATAGGGCTAAAAGGTTCTAGAGTGTCGAACGCGTACCGAAAGACGCAGCGTTAAGAGGCGTCCCACAAAATGAACTTAGGACTTCGTGAGAGTCGCGGGAATCCGATGGATGCGAGATGCACAGGACCGGTCGTTTGTGGTGACGCCTAGGGCAGGCCTATTTCCAGCTGTGGATGTCTTTTGACTGATGTGAATGGGTGGATGAAGTGTGGGTCCCGGCTGTTAAGTCTTCTTCTTCTTCCTGCCCTTGTCCCATTTTATTTGGGGTCAGCGCAATACGTTTGTTTCTTTCATTTTGTCATGTCACTCGTCACGCTATCACTAACTCCTTTTTCTTTCATATCACTTCTCACACAATCCATCCATCTTTTCTTTGGTCTCCCTCTACCTCTCCATCCATCCACATGTAAATTCATAACTCTTTTAGCAACATGCTCTAGGTACATTTCTCCTCTTTACATGACCATACCAAGACAAACGGTTTCCTTTCAACCTTTCAGTCACTGGCGCCACTGGGTCCCGGCTGTCAAGTGCAAACCTTTTATACTCCCGCTTAAATCTTGTTGAACATTTCTAAATGTTACTCAGTTTTACTCGACTGCGCCAGACGAAAGGTTATGTTTTTCACAGAATCAGTTTGATAAAAATACTTCTAACATTAACTGTTGATACTCACCAATGAAAATGAAGATACCTATCCGCAGGAAATCCTAGGAAAACCAAGGTTACCGAAATAGCCCGAAAAAACGCCTTTAAATGGCAGTCGGCCGGGCGTAATATACACAAAACAGCTCACAGAACAGTTGGTCAAAAGATACTGGACTGTCGTTCACGTACCTGAAGACGCAGCGTTGGAGGGCCTCCCACAGGGTGGTTCGATGACTTGATGAGAATTCGATGGATACGAGACGCACAAGACCGGTCGTTATGGCGACACTTGAGGGAGGCCTGTCTGCTATGTGTCTTTCGGCCGAAATAATAATAATAACTCACTAATGTATCTGTTCTTTTAGGTATTTAATTTAAGCTTTTGCTTATACAAAATGTTTTCGTCCAATAATGATTTTACTTAAAAAGAATCAATTAATATTTTCATATCACTCGAAAATACACACGATTGAATTGAATATTACTTGATTGATTCAAAAGATTTCGAAGAAATCAGTGCTCGAATTGTATTTTAATTTTTCCGACGTATTTATTCACTTATCAAAACGGAAGAGTTCGAAGAATTTCCGGTGCTATAACTGAAGTCGATTGAAATACTCATACAATATATGCATATGTAAATGTAATTTATTTTGTTAACGTTTTATTGATAGTTATAATTATTTATATTTTTCTAGCCTTTTATTTATATAGCTTCTGTTTCATAATATGAATGTGAGAACACTGTAGACTCTATAAATTCTTAGATTAGTTCTTATCACAACTCATCTTTCTTATCACAACTCATCTTTCTTATTACAACTCATCTTTTCTTCGAGAGAGTTACCACAGGTCCACCACAGCCCTAAACGCAATGGGCAACGGAAGGAACACACAAGTCGGACACTCCCTCAAGCTCACTTTTTTTTTCCCCGCTCTTGGGCGGAGCAGGAGATAAGTGCCAGACTCTTACTGACTAAAAACCCACCCCGTTCCTTCAAGCCTTCATACCGGGGCTCGAGTTGTCTTTCGAAACTAACCCTGGTCCCGGTAGGCTTCGACCCAGCTGGGCCCCTGCTGTTGCTGACAACTCCTTGAAGCGCGTGGGAACAGTGCGCGCCGTCTACGACTTGGGCTCGGTCCGGACAGTTACCGGACGATCGGACAGCGAGCTACCCATTGCACACTGTCCGCAAGCCTGCGCCTACGGTGGCTGGAAATCGGAATCCCGGCGGCGGCGAGAGCGCCGTTGCCTGATGCGGTCGGCCTCCTCCTTTTCTCTCTCCTGCTCACCCAAAGCGGAGGACTAACAAAATGTGATTTGTCATATTGCCGATTATGTTTAATGTTCAAACTTTCACAGCTTATAAATACCCCAATTTCAAACTATGCATGCAGTAACTTCAGTCCGGGATTTAAAGTCCCAACCATGTAAACGGCCTATGCGGTGGGCACTCCGCCAAGTATTTGAGATAATACCCTGAAAATAAAACTGTTGGGTTGTAGTCATGTATTGTTCTCATGTAGTTTTGGTTTGGTGTTTATTCATGTGGTAGTAAATGTATAGCATATAGCAGCCTTTACATAATCAGCCTTTTAATGTGCTTACGGCTGGGACCCAGGCCTCCTCTCTGGGAGAGGGAATGGGCCGTAGTCCACCACGCGGGCCCAGTGCGGATTGGTAGATGTCACATGTCATCGAATATTTTATTCAAGGACATGCGGTTTTCTCAGGATATTTTCCTTCACCGTTTCGAGAGCAGTGGTGATGAAATAAATTACACAAAGTAACGCGCCTGGCGGGGTTTGAACCTGCAATCTACAACTCCAAAGTCGGGGTCGTTACCACTCAGCCATCACTACTCTGTAAATGTAAATTGTATAGGTTAATTTTAAAGAAGATTATCATAAGACACGGTTGCATTGGAAACTAATAGAAAAGAAAAAAAAAACTACAATCATATAAAATCTGTAATTTTCCTCTGACATAATTATATGTACCTAGATACATACATCGCATCAGGAAACCCTATGTAAGGCGATTCACACACGATGCGACATCGCGAACAACCGCCGTGAACCACCGTCGCAAGTGGTGAAACGGATCTCACGTCGTATTGGCTTATTTGTAATCCGCTGATGCCTAATACGAGATACCGCATTATAGTGCGTATCGCTGTGGAATTACGGTGTGTTGCACTTCACCGCAAGAATTTCAGCATTCACCATCTCTTCGCGCGGAGTACCTCCACAAAATCCGCTTCGCCACCTCCGCCCACCGCTGTGATGAGCAATTTCATGTGAAAACCCCAACTGTACACACATGCCTCATCCTTTAGTCCACAGGAAAATACAGGTGTAATGTTATGTTATTTGATCCGAAAGGGCGCTCGAGCCCCGGTATGAAGGCTAGAAGGAACAGGGTGGGTCTTTTAGTCAGTAAGAGTCTGACACTATCTCCCGCTCCGCCCAAGGGCGGGGGATGTCAATGCATGATTTTTCACACCATAAAAAAAAAATAAAAAAATAATGAAAAAAAACATGCCCGGAAAAAATACAGGTTTGGGCAAATGCCCAACAGATTATTTCGGGCTGTTGTCATCATCATCATCATTTCAGCCGAAAGACGTCCATTATTGGAAGTAGGCTTCCCCCAAGTGTCGCCACAACGACTGGACCTGTGATTTTTGCATCCATGGGATTTCCGCGACTCTTACCAGGTCATCGGTCATCGTGAGCAATGGGTAGCTCTCTGTCCGGCCGTCCGGTAACTGTCCGGACCAAGCCCAAGTCGTCGACGACGGGCACTGTTCCCGCGCGCCTCAAGGAGTTGTCAGCAACAGCAGGGGCCCAACCGGGTCGAAGCCTACTGAGGCCAGGGTTATCCGAAAGGGAACTCGAGCCCCGGTATGAAGGCTTGAAGGAACGGGGTGGGTTTTTAGTCAGTAACAGTCCGACACTATCTTCCGCTCCGCCCAAGAACGGGGGTTGTCATTGGATGATTTTTCCCATTATTTGAAAAATAAAGGACATCGGTCTACCTTCAGCTGGTCGCGCCACCAAATTGGTTGCGCAACCAAATAGACCAGGTGAGTAACTCTCCATAGAGCTGTATACATTTTATTGGTAGCGACGACTGGTCGCGCCGCCATGGTGACCCGGTGTAATAAAGCCCTAAGGGGAGAGAAGTTCTAGAATGATTTCCCACCCAAAGAAAAAAAAACCTCTCTAGATTAGATATCCAAAGATGTGAAATAAGTAATACATCTACACCTCAAAAATCGGATTAAAGAACCATCCACTTTTAGATTCACAAAAAAATCTTAAGGCGTTTTATCTCCAAGTCGTTTTTTACGAGCCCCCGAGGAGGCTATAACCTAATCTCGGCAAGCAGGCTCGTGGAGCCAAACTTGTAAATTAGTCAAACACCCTCATAAGTCTTGGTCTAGACTTGTACCTAATATTCCGTGAATTGCGGCCAGTTCTATAAATAGGACGTTCAGGCATTCTTTATGTTCACCTACATGTTTAATACTTTTTGGTAATGGAGTAATGGACACAATGGAGTGCGAACGCAAATATTTTAATGCGTACATTTTATTGCCTGTACACATAACACGTATTTTTCTTTATTTTCTTTTTCTGTCTTTTATTTTACTAACGCTTTACGTGGTGACACTTGGAGAGACCAGCAGTAGACATATTTCAGGTGGAGAAAGCCAAAAGTTATGAAAAGTAGAAGTCACTCACACGCTTATTAACCGACTCTTCTCTGCACAGCGTAATCTGTCGTCGCACCAGACTCGCCTGCGTCATTGCCTCTATCTTTTTACTGATGGAGTTTTGTTAGGGTTTTGTCTCCCAGACCCAGATCAGACCATGTTCTGATCTGGGCAAGTTGCCTCTTAAGAGATCTTACGATACCTTGTTATATCTCTGGCGGCCATCACTGTCTTTAGTTTACATGGCATAGCTTTGCAATGATCACAAGATCATTGACCGGTTGATCAACATAACGATTCTCACACTGTTGTTTTGTGAACCAGAAACATTCACGAATTAATAATGTCACCCACATGAATGCTCCATTTTATTCATACTCCCTGCCTAACCCCGACCTCGGATATAAGGACTGAATATATTACAGATATTTTTTCACTTTAGCCCTTCTTTATTATGACAGTAAAATGTTAGGTTCGGGTGTGATGAATTTGTTTTTTCGGTACTGTAAAATGTAATGTAAAAATGTAACATTTCTGCTAAGCTTTGCGTAATTAATCTTTCACTTAAAAAGGCACATTCAGACAAACAAAGTAAACTTTTTTGAGTAATGACTAATATGTTATGATTTATGATAATATAGGCGGTTGTTCCGAACGTGTCACGAAGCTACATAGCAACTTTCCCTAACTCAGTAATGATTTTTTTTCTTTTTTTTTGTACACCAAAACTACATCTTTTATAAGTACGAAAGAGTTCATAAAGGTACACAAGCGAATTTACTTCTAAATTGAGATTTCTACCAGCAAATCTTTAAGTAATAGAGAGAGATCACAATAGAGGATAGGATTCAGTATATCGATACTTTTAAAAATAATATATTTGTAACTAGCTGTCCGCCCGCGACTTCAGTTATCCACTCTAAACGTGTTTTCAAATACGAAAGTTTAAAAATGTTAGTAGATAGACGGAGTCCCGAAGTTTATTGTTTATTTATTTATTACGGCACTCCAACGAATAGTTCGCCAAAACATTTACATAGGAATAATCTTATAATTAACAATTATCACAGCGAATTCTTCACTTAAAAGTGTGCACAGCACTTACAAAATTTGGTAAACTAATATTATTGTATTTAGAATAAATTGATAATTCACATTAATTAATAAATAATATCCAGGTACGACACGATAACAAAGAAAAAATAATCAACAAGATACGGAAGGAATTAGTATAGATCAATCAATTAAATAAATTATGTCTGATTGAATGAAATTGCATTAAAATTTAGTAATAAATTATGTCAAAATAAATTAAATTACATTAAAATACACAAAATTACATTGAAATACACAAAATTACATTAAAATACGTAAAATTACATTAAGTTACATCAAAAAACACAAAATTTATATTAAATTACATTACATTAAATTGGAATAAGTTACACTAAATTGATCTGTTGTTTCATTTTCGATTGCACTACGTGCTATTCTATTCTATTCTACAGGCTTGCGGATGACGAATAAGCTTGCCATTCAGCCGTCCGTTAACGTCCGTATCTAGCAGTAAGTCGTCAACAATGCGCATTGTTTCATGCTCTCCTCAAAGATATGCCAGCAAACCGTAGGGGCCTCACAGGACCAATGACCGCTAGAGCCGCAGGGATTTCCTGAAAAGGAAACCCGTGGTCTAAAAAGTTCCTTTTCAGAAATGAATGCAAAAGGCAACAAAAGGACACAGTTGTTGTTTTATTCAGTCAAAGTCTGACATTGACCTGTTCCACTCTAGAGCGAGAAAAGTCATTGGATAATTTCCAATTTAAAAAGAAACATCGATTGCGCAAAAGATGAAACGTGATCGCTATCGTTAACAATATAAGACTAGTATAACATGAAAAATTCAGCACAATTCCACAAGAATTTTGAACCCAAAACTCACGCCAGTAAAACTCGTATACGTCATTTAGCACGATGAAGAAAAGAATATTGGTAGCAAGTATGTGATCTGAAAACTACACTGTTATACGCAGGCATAGCCAATCGAACCGATTCAGTTTTATGCCTCCCTGGCGATATAGGCAAAAGCTCGTACGTACATACTTCCAAAGCACTCGTGGACAATCCCGAATTCGCATTCAGATTTTAGTACGCTGTAATTGCCGTTTGGTTAGTAAAGAGAGTCTTTGGAATTGCATTTGTTGGATATAAACAGTACTTCTGTAACTACAAATGTTGGCAGTATTCCTAATATGAAAATGAAAAGTGAGTGTGAGCTAAAAAAAATGGTGCCTATATCACTATAGCCACATCTATGGCGTTACATTAACTACGAAATTCTGCATCGCGCAATTAGAGTTCTTGGGCGATTTGAGCATTTACAACAGTCCGAAATCATCTATCGGGCAATTGCTCACATCAGACATTACACCCATCTAATCAGAGGATTCTCCCTATTCAATGGAGGTTTGTGGGACTTTCCACTTTGTTCCGCATACCTCTAAAGTACTGTTCGGGATCTTAGGGAAATGAATAAATAACGGGAGCTGATTGTCTGCCTCGTGCTCGCCGCCTCAGCCACCGGTGACATCAGCCTACATGTTCAAGCATTTGATACGTGCACTGTACTTTTTTCCAAACCTTTTCCCCACTAAGTGTTACGTCTGTGCTATAGATAGTAGTTTCGGATATGTTTGCCATTCGCAAACAAATAATGAAAAAAAAACATACAAATAAAGTGTCACATACAGGTATCAGACCCGCGAACCTCACACAGCACACTGCAGCCAATTACTCAACCAATCGTGATTTCAAACTTCAATCTATAATAGAATAAATAGCAGCAAAATCATGAAGTTCTCTAATGGGAGAAGATCATAATTAATTTATTTTTTTTGTTTATTTCAGTCTCTTTCATATTCATGCCTAGATATTTTAAGACAAATTTGCCAAACAATTCTGAAACACTATAGAATACATAGCATAATCAGCCTTCTAATATTGGAAAAGGGATAGGCTGTAATCCATCACACGGACCCATAGCGGGTCTATTAAACGTCATAGAAGGTTTGGTCTTCGTAATGCGTAAATAAAACCGTTCATTTAATAATAATAATTAAAATAATTTCATTTTCAATATAACACTCTATAGACACAAACATCAGTGGTGTTTTGGCTCTTATACTGGGATATCCTGTATCACAAGAGCCGTTTAGTAAAAAAAAAACATGTTAGATAAATAGAGAAAAAAAAAACTCAGCATGAAAAAAAAACATATTCATAGCAGTTAAACAAAAATAAAACTACATCATTTTGAATAGACACTGCTTTCAAAAAAGAAAAATAAAACATGACAAAAGTGTGCCACTCACTCTAGTGTATGAGGTGTGAGTCTCAGGAATGAGTGGGTACGTAGTGTATGTGAGTATCAAAGTATCAAGTAAGTGATCAAGTGATGACCAGTAATTTATGTTTTTTACTCATCAAAGAAATCTGGAACATTCTCTCCTTAAACAAAAACTATGGTCGTCTGATCAGACACTGTCGGCGGTACCGGCCACTATGTTAAAGGACCTCAATAAATATTTATGTATGAACATTCTCGATGTCGCCCGCTTAATATATCTATGTCTCTATCTTACTTTGCATACACTTCACTTTTATCAATACTCTTTTGAGATTGTGAGAGGTTATGTGTAGTTTTATTTTCCTTTGTGTGAGGCTTATTCATCTTGGAGCAGGTTTATCTATTCTTCAGTATGTAGTTTTTATGGAAACTTTTTTGCCGTATAAACGTAGTTTTTCCATTGTTAAATTTTAACATGCAATAATGTGGGGCATTGTTATTTCTAGATGATTTGTACGATATATGATGTTAGCTCAAATCAGCAATTTTATTTTATTTTTATTTTACTAATTAGCACAACCGAAAAAAAAAACAATTTCTCATGAAATAAAATTTTCGATAAAAAATAAAAATCTCGGTTATGCAATGCTTACAATTTTAATAGGTACGAGATGAGAAGACAGTAGTAGCTAATTAAGTTACCTATGTTTCAATATTCTATTTAAATATAGTCCGTTTATATTTTTTCACGGCTTCGCCAGCCTTAAAGAACTTATATATAGCCTATATCTAATTAAGTTGGCATTCTACCGGTGAAAGAATTTTTTAAAACAGTCCAGTTGTTCTTGACTGTTATTCGCTACAAACAAACAAATCTTTCCTATTTATAATATTACTAGCTTCTGTCAACATCTTCGCCCGCGTGACTGTAGAAAATATATAACCTGTCTTCTTTTCTTCTTTGTCGTGCACTCTTGACAGAGAGGACATGGTCATGTAAAGTCATGTCTCGGTCGAGTCTGGCGCCGCCGCCGCCTCTCTTGCGATACGACGCCATACAGCTCTGTGTTTGGCGACTACCATCGTTATTAATGCAACAGTGTGCCAAAGATTTGATGAGATCCGTCCACCGTGTTGGAAAGCGTCCTCGTGACCTTTTGCCCTCGACTTTTCTTGCATAGTGCAATCATTCCATCAAGTCTTGTTACAGGATATATGCCCGAAGAACCTGAGGATTCGTATTTGCACAGAGAATGATATCACACCAAATCAATGTTTCGATCCTGATCCTGATGGTGTGGTTCCGTGCATGCGTTTCCAGCACTACATTTTCAGTGCATCCTCAGCGTCCACAATTCCATATCTCAGCTACATATAGAAAATTTTCTTTAATAAATGGACAATACTAAAATATTATTTCAATTCGAAGGAACTACTTAAATTCACGCTTTTAAACAAACAAACTATTCAGCTTTATAATATTAGTATAGATTTAAACCTGAAGACCGTCAAAAAACATTTTAAAACCAGCCCCAAATGGCCTATTCTATTTTCATCTCAAGAAAAGCTCGCATCAGACCAAATTACTGGAACATGAAGACAATTGGCTGTATTAGAACGAAACGCTACAGCCCTTGTTACGTTGGCTACCTTCCAATTTGCTTCGTAAATTGCCCCTTGCTCGGAATACTGACTTACTTCAACGGACATTCTGTAGTATGAGCTCACGTATCGTTCTAACTTGTGAGGTTAGTTGCGGCCATAATTGTGATTAGGTTTTTTTGAGATTTAGTTTTAAAGTAAGGCTGTGAAAAACTAGATCAAGAAACTTTTAGGCGCATGGTCCTTTTTTTATGTTGGAAAAAAATCATGCTATGACTTCCCCCGCTCTTGGGTGGAGTGGGAGATAGTGTCAGACTCTTACTGACTAAAAGACCCACCCCGTTCCTTCTATCCTTCATACCGGGGCTCGAGCGCCCTTTAGGATAACCCTGGCCCCAGTAGGCTTCGACCCGGCTGGGCCCCTGCTGTTACTGACAACTCCTTGAGGCGCGCGGGAACAGTGCGCGCCGTCGACGACTTGGGCTTGGTCCGGACGGTTACCGGACGGCCGGACAGCGAGCTACCCATTGCTCACTGTCCGCAAGCCCGCGCCTACGGTGGCCGGGAATCGGGATCAGAATCCCGGCGGTGACGGCGGCGATAACGCCGTTGCCTGATGCGTTCGGCCGCTTCCTTAGGTGCATGTTCCTGGGTAGCCTGTTTTTTTTTTTTGTTTATTATTTGATAGACTCGCGTTTGACCACTATCGCACCTTATGATAAGCGATGATATGGTCAACGATGGACCATGCTTGCCTAGAAGTAACCTATTCACTCTTTACTTAAAGACAGACTTCGGCAGGGAATTCCTTAGCTGTACGAGTATAAATAAGTGTGGCATATTGACGGAATTAAATTCGAACGATGTAAATCCGACAAATTCGATTTTTCTTAAACTTTTTGAATTTTTTAAGTTAGGTAGTGTCGTATTATTAAAATATGATTTTCGACCGTAACTAATATGCTTTCTTTAAAATCATCAATACAACCCTCTCAATTCAGCTAACCCTATTAACCCTTTGTGTGTCCGGAACGTGGATCCACGCGAGACACAATACTTTTTAATTTTATCTCTAATTACGGCATAAGAAAGGTTAAATAACTTTTTCATAAGTTGTATTGATTATTTCAATGATTATAAAACTGTAAAAAAATACGTGTGTTTGCTAATGGCTAGCGATAACTGCCAAGCCTACCTTTTCATTACAGGTGTAGGTCATATAAAGATTCACAACATCACATCTGCAAAATGATTCAAAATACGAAATATACACTCCAAACTATAGAGAAATGGTCCAAACTAAATATCATATTCAGTATTCAGTACACAGCATTTTGCTACCACAAAACTCTACTATAATACTATTTTCCTTGTCCATTTTCCGGGCAGAACCCAGCAAAAAGAATCCAATTCGAGTAGCGTGGTTCCGCAAGGTACGTTGTCTGAACCGTCTGTGTTTTTATCTGTCAAATGCCTTGGCAGGAGTCTCGGCTGGTTGTCGTGATTCTAGTACTGTCTTGCTGTTTTAGGGTCGCCACATACGGGCCACCGGTTACGGAAACAAAACGCTGCTACCGGTATATTTACTGTAGCTTTCATATATTTTATACGGATTTGCTGCACACGATTGACGCTGGTAATAAGTAGAATTTAAAAAATGTGCAATGTTTTAATAAAAAAATATCACATGATATATCGGTACTTTCACATTTATAAGCTTTGTAATGGTCCCATGTCTTTAGCGCAAACCTCGCGTAGGTATTTTTACACATTAATATATATTCACAAATATAAAGGAATATCAAATTTAAGTAGACTATTTAGAAAGTAAAAAAAATAGTAGGTAGTTCAATAATAAAAATTTAAAGAAATATAATCTTTAAATTTTTATTTGTACTAAAGTATTTTATTGGTGAGCAAGCCATATGATGCGAAATAAAATGGGAAAATGGAACAAACGGGTCACTGAATCGTGACGCAAGAGATAGTAAAAGAAGACAAGGAAAGACAACACACAAACTGGGAAGGTAAAATAAAATTGACAGCAGAACGAAATTGAAGAAGGGCATCCATGGACATCATGACAGGCAACAGTGGAAAGCATTGGAGGAGGCTTTTGCCATTAGGCACACCGAATTAAGGGACTAATAACTGCAGTTTCAAAGTTTAATTGTAATCTGTCAAATTCGGAATAAAATATATTATTTCATTGGTAATGTGTGTGCTATATCTTTAGTGTGTACCGAACCAATGTTGTTTAAGTAGGCTGTAATATTAAACAAACTCTTATTTTACTAATATTTGTGTTCCACTTACTGTGGCAGAGCATGGATACACTTTTTGTAGCACCTAAATTGTGCCCACAAAAATGGTGCACACAACCTGTAAACTTATTTGATTTGATTTACAAATCGTCTGCCACTTCTAGTTTCTCGTGGCTGTCGCGTGTGGCCCGTGTGTGACGACCCTTAGATGTATTGTTTTTTAGGCTTTGATTTTTAGGTTTCGGAAACGTTTAAGAATATATGTTTGTCCGTGTATATGTTACTGAATGTCCGATATTAGTGAATGTTAATTACTAATATCGGTGATAACCGGTCCATAAATCACTCTGGGTAAGCGCGTCCCATCGTCGCTTTCCATCAGGTGAGAAAGCTGGGTACGCCACAATTATGGCGATAAGTCCCCTCTTTGAGGCGTGGCTGGAAAGACCTCACGGCGTCCTTACCTTCCGCATGACACAGGTCCTCACCGGAAATGGCAAGTTCGGGAGGTTCCTGTTCCGAATCAAGGCGGAAGTGACGCCCGGGTGCCGCCACTGTGCGGAACGCCCGGAGGACACGGTGGAGCACACAATCGCGGTGTGCCCTGCTTGGGCGGAGCATCGCCGTGCCCTTGTGGGGGCGATCGGCGGCGGACACCTCTCGCGCCGGGCCTTGGTCGAGGCCATGGTCCGGAGCGAGGAGGAGTGGCAGGCGGTCGCCGACTTCTGCGAAGCAGTAATGCTCGCTAAGGAGGAAGCCGACCGCATCAGGCAACGGCGCTCTCGCCGCCGCCGCCGGGATTCCGAACCCGATTTCCAGCCACCGTAGGCGCGGGCTTGCGGACAGTGAGCAATGGGTAGCTCGCTGTCCGGCCGTCCGGTAACCGTCCGGACCAAGCCCAAGTCGTCGACGGCGCAATAGACGCACAGATCATTACTAAATTACAAAAACCAATTTCCCTGTCAGGCCATGTGTACGCTGTTCGACCGTCCGGTAACTGTCCGGACCGAGCTTATGTCGTCGACGGCGCGCACTGCTCCCGCGCGCCTCAAGGAGTTGTCAGCAACAGCAGGGACCCAGCCGGGTCGAAGCCTACTGGGGCCAGGGTTATCCGAAAGGGCGCTCGAGCCCCGGTATGAAGGCTTGAAGGAACGGGATGGGTTTTTTAGTCAGTAAGAGTCTGACACTATCTCCCGCTCCGCCTAAGAGCGGGGGTTGTCATAAGATGATTTTTCCCACCGAAAAAAAAAAAAAAATCAGGTGAGAAAGCGGTCAAGCGTGAATCTATCAACAATGAAAAAAAAAAGACTGTTAATTTGCACTGGTTGACCGGTGTATATCGACAATCACTAATTTCGATGGTGTAAACTTTTTTATTTATAGTTTTTTAAATCGATTATCAAACAAAGGAAATGTTGTCAATCGTTTAGATAACTGACTTTAGCTATGGCTAAAGCTATAAACTACAATTAAGAAGTGAAACATTTTTTTTTTTCACAAAAAAGTTATTTATTCTTTTTGAAGTCATTTGTTTTTTTTTTTAAAAAAAAACTTTTTTCCTACACTCTTCACAATGACAAAAATCAGACTAAGTATAGTCTGTCTAAAAAGTCAACCGACTTAGGAATTTTGTATAATATTTAACCATTTAAAAATACTTATATTCGATTCTTTTTTTAAGGTTCTTCTGATAGTAAACAATGATCTCTATCTCTTAATCAACCTTGATTATTGAACCAGTGTTGACTAAATCAGACTTCATTAAATCCGAATAATTACCCAAGTCGTTTGACTTTTTAGACAGACTCTAAATATAAAGATGTAAAGAAAAAATCTTACCACAACTACTGTTCTCAAATCCGAAACCGGTCCTAGGGTGCTATTCTCTAATGCCCCTTTACATTGGGTTGTTAATTCAATGTACTGCGCTCACGACTCGTCGCTGTGCCAGCGCTGAGCTCAAGGCTGTTTTCTTAGAGAATAGCGCCCCTATTAAACGCAGCAACACCACAAAACCAAGGTAATTTCTGAAACAATTCAAATAGCTCACTTCATTAAAACTAGCTTTAAATCCAAACTATTTCATTTCAAAAGTGTGAAACTTAACATTGAAAATGATTAAGAGCCTGTAAGTCTTCACAACAAAGTTTCATTGGTTTCCACAGAGCTAAGAGCTATCTCGGTGGCAACTGTTGCATTTTCAAAAGTTTTCATTTTGTGTGAAAAGTTAAGTGTATTTATATGTTACTAGCCTTTGAAGCCACGTGAAAGTAGAAAATATACAAGGTGCAGTTTTAAAACTGCACAATATTTTAGGGGGTTGTAATAATCATGTGAAAAAACGATACCTGGTTAATAATCAGTAATACTTGTTATTTTATTTTTTAATTATACTAAACTAATTCGATTGATCGATGGCCGCGGGGGCGTGGCTAGGGTGTGGCGTGCGGGATGATGATTGGATGATACATTATTTATGAAACTATCGTCGCGAGTTAGTGTGTGTGAAAACGCCCTTTATTGTTCCGTGTTTGTGTGTGTGAAAGAAAGCGCGGTTATAAGGCAGGTATCAGACTGGCTGCTTTTTAAGAAACGTAGTTCACACATGCCGATTTCCATAAATAAGAAAAAAGAAATTAAATAATTACCTACTCATTTTATTATTGATTCGGGTCGAGAATCACTAACATAATTACCTCCTGAAATATTTTGCAGCTTCAAAACGACACCTTGTATGTATAGCTTATGTAACTCGGTGATAAAATAGCAGTTACTGATCACTGGTCTAAGATTTTATAAATCGGTCTTTTAGTTTTTCAGTTTTTTCATTAGAAACAAATATACAAATCTTTTCTTTTTAATATTAGTCATTAAAACTAGCTTTTATTCCAAAAAATTTAATTTCAAAAGTGTGAAACTTAACATTGAAAATGATTAAGAGCCTGTAAGTCTTCACAACAAAGTTTCAGGGGTTTCCACAGAGCTAAGAGCTATCTCGGTGGCAACTGTTGCATTTTCAAAAGTTTTCATTTTGTGTGAAAAGTTAAGTGTATTTATTTGTTACTAGCCTTTGAAGCCACGTGAAAGTAGAAAATATACCTCCTAAAATAAGGTGCAGTTTTAAAACTGCACAATATTTTAAGAAGTTGTAATAAAACTCATAAATAATTATACTAAACTAATTCGATTGATCGATGGCCGCGGGGGCGTGGCTAGGGTGTGGCGTGCGGGATGATGATTGGATGATACATTATTTATGAAACTATCGTTGCGAGTTAGTGTGTGTGAAAACGCCCTTTATTGTTCCGTGTTTGTGTGTGTGAAAGAAAGCGCGGTTATAAGGCAGGTATCAGACTGGCTGCTTTTTAAGAAACGTAGTTCACACATGCCGATTTCCATAAATAAGAAAAAAAAATTAAATAATTACCTACTCATTTTATTATTGATTCGGGTCGAGAATCACTAACATAATTACCTCCTGAAATATTTTGCAGCTTCAAAACGACACCTTGTATGTATAGCTTATGTAACTCGGTGATAAAATAGCAGTTACTGATCACTGGTCTAAGATTTTATAAATCGGTCTTTTAGTTTTTCAGTTTTTTCATTAGAAACAAATATACAAATCTTTTCTTTTTAATATTGGTCATTAAAACTAGCTTTCATTCCAAAATATTTAATTTCAAAAGTGTGAAACTTAACATTGAAAATGATTAAGAGCCTGTAAGTCTTCACAACAAAGTTTCAGTGGTTGCCACAGAGCTAAGAGCTATCTCGGTGGCAGCTGTTGCATTGTCAAAAGTTTTCATTTTGTACAACAAGTTCAGTGTATTTATTTATTACTAGCATTTGCAGCAGCTTCGTCCACGTTTATAGAATATAGCCTATATTACTCGGGAATAAAACAGCTTTCTATCGGTGAAAAAATTTTAGCAATTGGACCAGCCCCCCTAGACAAGTTACAACCGTTTCGCTTGCGTGGAACGCTTCGAGTTGGCCGCGTCGCCGAATCTTTTGTTTTGACCACGTGACTGAGCGTTGAGATGACGTCATTCCCGTACATTTGAAGCTTTCTACTAGCGTTAACTATTGTAGATTAGTGACTTGGCTAGGGGTGTTGTACTTTCAGAGAACACCTCCTATAGACAAAAAACACAAAATTATAAAAAAAAAAACTTTACCTCTTTATAATATTAGTGCATCTACAAGGGACTAATTGACTTCTCCCGCTCTAGGGCGGAACGGGAGAGCGTGTCAGACTTTTGCTGACTAAAACACACTCCTATGTAAGAGCCGGGCAACACGATGCATTGCAGCGCCGCACTGCAAATATTTAAAATACACGAGTGACGTCACCCCGCTTGGCCCGCCGATTTGTTGAAATATTTGCGGTGCGGCACCGCAACGCATCGTGTGACCCGGCCCTTAAAGTCCCTTGTTGATGCCGGCGCTGCGATTCCTTTATCTGTAGTAGTTTACTCTGAGATAGAGTTAAATTTAGAAGCCGAACTTATTTTCTGGTCAATTATATTTCTGTATTAAAGTGTAATTCTGTTTGGAATTAATCTTGGAGTACAATTTGCAACCAAAATAAAATACCTTATAAAAATACCTTTCATGTCTTTTAGGGTTCCATATATAGGTCAGTAAAAACCTAGAACCCTTATACTCGTAGGAGCATTTTGTTGTCTGTCTCTCTCTCTGCGCAGACCTTTTTTCTGAAATGAATATCAAATACTCACGTTTACTACCCTAAGTAGCAGTGAAGACAAAATCAAACATCTAAGTTAACGCTATTTAAAGATAAGGCCGTTTATGCTCTGTTTAAGCGCACGTTTTGACACTCGCTAAGAAACTAAAAGCTACAGGATACTTCCCGTTGACCTAAAATCTTGAAATTAGGCATGAAACAAAGTCTAATAGCACAGATAAACGAAAAAGTCTAGAAGCTCGTAGTTGCGTTTCAAAAAACAAAACTTTTTTTGTGATTCGAAAAAATCTTTGAGACTCGATTCGAGTGCACTATTTATATAGGTACGTACAGAACCCTCAGTGCGTGAGTTCGACTCACACTTGACCGTTTTTTTTTTTTAATCACATTGTATATTTAAATTTAATTTGCGTCGAATGGATGCTGCAACAGTCGAAGATCAAGAAAATGAATTCTTGTAGAAGCTGGGTTATATTAAATTAATTCTGGCTAAGATTATTGCAGAGTTTAAACGACTTTTATAATGTACGTGCGTGCATTGTTTCGAAGTTGTTTCGAGGTCGCAGGTTAAAACAAAGTTCATTTTGTACCATCGCCACGAGAACAGCCCCCCTAGCCAAGTTACAACCGTTTCGCTTGCGTCGAACGCTTCGAGTTGGCCGCGTTGCCGAATCTTTTGTTCTGACCACGTGGCTGAGCGTTGAGATGACGTCATTCCCGAACATTTGAAGCTTTCTACTAGTGTTAACTATTGCAGATTAGTAACTTGGCTAGGGGTACAGGTCATTGAAGATGGACAGAACGAAAAAACATTTTTAAAACAACAGTATAAAATTAAAATAAAAGAAGAAAAAAAAGAGATGAAGAATTGTTTTTCCTAAAATTAAACTCACTACGAAGCAGTAATGCTTGCAAAGGAGCCGTTCACATGAATGACGCGCACAAAATTCTGACACGCACTCCCGATCCGCCTTAAGGCGAGGGAAATCATTTGATGATTTCCCAAATTAATAGAAAAAAATGCGACTGTTATGAGTGAACCACAATCCTTGCTTCATAAGCGACAAACGCTCGAAACATCACTTGAATACCCTAAGTACATAAGCAGGTTTAAAATACATTGTTTTTTGCGCTTGGTATAAGGATATATAGACGCACAAGCTCATTTAAAATTCCACTAAAACGTAGACTTTTTTCGTACATAAACTGATACGAAAGATGATCAAAATTCAAAGGTTTACGCCTAGGCATTCTTCATACTTCCATCATATTTTATCGTGCGAATTTGAATTTCAACTTAAAATACGGCTGTAAAATAAAAATATTCTTTGATCAGAATAGATATAAAGTATTATATATTTACCATTTATGGCGTACGAATAAAAACAGGAAAGCTGATTAGGACGTCGGTTAGACTCATCAATTTGAATTCGAAAGGGGCTTGTTGCAATATTTATAAAATTAGTTCTTTTTACATATATTTTCTAATGCTGCTGCCAGTGGATTCACCCGCAAATTATCCCAAAGGATATGTTTCTTTGGGATAATTATCTACAAATATCTCCCGGGATAAAAAGTAATGTGCTATTCCAGGACATAATCTCGTGTACCATTCAGTAGTTTTTGCGTGAAAGAGTAATAAACATCCATACACACAAACTTTCGTGTTTATAATAATAGTAGGATTTAGAATTGTCAGTGTTTTTACTTTTAACTCTTTGAATGCCGTAATTAGAGACACAATAGAAAGACAATTGCTTATGTCGAACTGTGTAACATAAGACATTCAAAAGGTTAATTACAAAAAACACCATTAACGAAGGTGTAAAATCAATCGGAACTTATATCGGAGGTACAAACAAGTTATAAACCTTCCTCCCCTCATGCCTTGTATCGATTACTCATTCATTTCGTATTTATAACGTTGTGAATTCGCTCTTCTTGTATATTTATCCAAGTTTTTCATTAGTTTTAGTAGTGTTTCGTTTGACGCATCTGCTTTCACCTCCAATTTCGGTTCTAGTTCCGATAAACCAACTTTAAAAACTCCGGTTCCAGAATTCAGTTCCGATATAACCACTCCCTTTACATCTCAGATTCACAGTATTTCAAGCTTCTCTTAACTGCACCAAATAACAAAAAACAATAAAAAGACCAACAACCCTTTCCATCAATAATAATAACAGACCATCCACTTGAACGGAACAGACCAATTTGGTTCATATTGATCTGTCTATCTGTGTTATTATTATTGCCTTTAATATCGTACTCGTTACCTGCATCGGTTTACCCGTACCGATACATTTTTACTGAATATTGGGTGATGGGGCAACCTTATCGGCAATTCCCTTGATGTTTTCTTTATGCACTCGTATTGTTTTCAATAGGGTATTTATGTTTTATTTAGGGAGAGATATCGTCAAATAACTTCTCTCACTTTTTTAGAGCGAGTAGGTTTCTTTAGTCAGATTTTTACTGACTACAACCCACCCATGTTCTTAAAGCGAAGGAATTTCTTTAATGAGACTATTACTGACTAAAACTCATCCATATTCTTAAAGCGAGAGAGTTTTATTAATCAAAATTTTATTGACTAAAATCCACACATGTTCTTAAAGCGAGAGGATTCCTTTAGTATATCATTTACTAACTAAAACCCACCCATATTCTTAGACCGAGAGAGTTTCTTTAATCAGACTGTTACTGACTAAAGCCCACTCATGTTCTTAAAGCGAGAGGGTTTCTTTAGTATAGCTTTTACTGACTAAAACCCACCCGTGCTCTTAAAGCGAGAGCATTTCTTGAGTAAGACTTTTACTGACTAAAACCCAGGATGGGTTGTGTGTGTGATGGGTTTGATGTTCTTATAGCGAGAGAGCTTTTTTAATCAGAATTTTATTGACTAAAACCAACATATGTCCTTAAAGTGAGAGGGTTTCTTGAATAAGACTTTTACTGACTAAAACCCAGCCATATTCTCAAAGCGAGAGAGTTTCTTTAGTCAGACTTTTACTGACCTAAACCCGCCCATGCTCTTTCATAGTTGCCCCTTGCATTCCAGGACCGAGGATACTCTTTCAAATAATCTAGCAGTTTTCAATAAGGTAAATCCATGAATTTAAAGTAGAAATGTTTAATTGTTGTATAAAAGATGATATGGCTAGAAAGATGACTAGTGAGATGACGATGAATAGTGATGAATGAAAGACGAAGAAGACACGGCGAGGACCCATGTAAATTAGGTTAAGGGTAGGCAAATAATGTTAATCGTCGAAGCGATAGAGATTACATGCAATAGAACTCACCGACATAACTTGCAGACTACAACGCGGAAAAACATTTAGAGAACACATTCATTGTGCGTGCAGCTAAGCATTGGAATTTCCTACCGAATCCCGTGTTTCTTGATCATCCGGGAAGTCGCTACGTCCCCGCAAGGGGGCGCGGCGGGCGGGGTGTAGGCACTGCCTTTATCCCGCGGTGTCGGGGTTGGGGCCCGTAAATACGGACCCAGCGTTGGGGTGCCTGTAGGCGGCAACCTCGTTGCAAGTTGGCTTGCTGTGTGTGGTTGTATGTGGTCAAGTGGGAGCGCCGCGGCACTGCTCCTGCAGTGCCGATTTTTCACGACATCTCGGCGGTCAGTCCCCCGCCAGGTGGAACCCCCGGTGACCCGGAGGAAGCCTGACGAAGGACGACCAGCGACGAGAATGCCGGCTTTGATGGCGCGCCCACTGAGGATGAAGACCCCCGTCCGTTACGCTTCCAGGTCGAGCCGGTCACGCTCCGGACTCAGGGGACGAGGTGAGAGTATGAGCGGTATTGACGTGTGTGACACCGCTCATGTGGGCATGCAAGGGCGCGCAACCGCGCTGCGCGTCTGCTGCGTGGGTATGGCGACTGTGGAGTCGTGAATGTGTGTGGGTTTGGTGCACGTCATGCCTATATTAACTTAGCACACAACGTGCCCCAAGTGCATGTGCTGTTGTAGAGTCTAATTCGTATGAGTGAGCCGCGTGTAGGTGAGTGCGACTCACTCAGGCGTCAAGTCCGGTGGGTTGGACACGTCCGGTAGGAGGTCACGCGGGAGGCGCCTCGCGTCAGGAGGACGCGCGTGCCAGGGCGCTATGTGCTTGACGTGGGGCCAAGCAGAAGCGTCGGCACGCGAGAACATATGGGACGCGAGGCGGGCACAGAAGTCGTCCAGGCTCTCCATTTTGAGGTCCCGGTGTAGGACATCGTTCCTCACCAGTGGGTGGGCGTTTACGATCGTCCGGAGCGTTAGGTTTTGTTGCGCCCGGAGGCGTGCCTTGCTGTCCTCACTGGTGAGGGCAAGCCAGGCTGGGGCAGCGTACGTAAATATTGGGCGGATGTACGTTTTGTACACCCCCAGCTTGACGCGTAGCGGGAGGCGGGAGGAGAGCACTGGGCGGAGCAGTGCGCGGGCTGCTCTGCTTTTGGCGGTGACCTGCCGGACGTGGCTTCTCATTGAGAGCCGACGATCGATGGTGACCCCCAAGTATTTCACCTGGGGTGACCACTCGATGTCGGCTCCGTACAGCTGGAGAGGTGGCGGGTGGCGAGCAGATCCCGCGAGCAGCGCCTGGGTCTTACCCACGTTCACCGACAGTCTCCACTTCGACAGCCATTCGGGAAGTAAATCCAGCACGCGCTGCACTTTGACGGCCGCGTGCCTCGCGTTGAGCGAGGTGCCGATGTACGCGGCGTCGTCCGCGTACAGCGCGAGCATGGTTTCCTGCGTCGTGGGAATATCGTCGGTGTAACATGAGTAGCAGACCGGCGAAACGCAGCTACCCTGCGGTACGCCGGCCGCAACCCGGCGAGCGCTCGAGAGTGCGCCATCGACCGCCACCTTGAAGGTCCTGTCCTTGAGGAAGGAGGAGACCACTTTTACTACGCGACGGGGCGCGTCCGTTTGGGAAATCTTGAAGACCAGGCCTTCGTGCCAGACCCGGTCGAATGCCTTTTCCATGTCGAGGAATACTGCAACCGATCGCTCCTTTTTGTTCAGCGACGCCGTAAGGTGGTGCAGTACCCTCGACAGCTGGAGCGTCGTACTGTGTTCCGAGCGGAACCCGAACTGTTCCGGACGTGGAGTCAAGTGCGGTGTAAGATGCCGCAGCAGGAGTCTCTCAAACACCTTGGACATGGTGGGCAGCAATGTGATCGGCCGATAGCTCTCCGGCTTCAGCACATTCTTTCCCGCCTTGGGCAGCATTATGACGCGCCCTTCCTTCCAGCACCCAGGAAAGGTCCCCGTGCGCAGCACCCCAGTAAACAGGCGCGCCAAGGCCGCTACCGTTCGGTACGGCAGGTGGCGCAGCGCTGTATTGGGGATGCCGTCTGCCCCGGGAGCCTTCCTCGGCTTCGTGGTCAGGATGGCGCGTCTCACTGCGTTGGGCGAGAAGAAGATTGGGTCTTCCTCGGGAGCTATCGGCGAGGCGAAGTAGTCTCCAAGGTGCCTCTCCACTGCTGCGACATGGTCGTGATCAGCAGTCGGGTTCGGCTGGAACTGACGCTCCAGGCACTCGGCGAAGATCTCCGCACGGTCTGGTGCGGAGTATCTTAGGGCCCCGTCGCTGTGTAGTAACGGGCGTACCGGAGCTGGGATGTTGGTTAGCTGCCGGCAAAGTCTTTGGATTGCCGGCCAGTCACCCATGGTGGAATCCACGTAGTCTTCCCAGCTCTCGGTGTTGTGCGCTTGGAGCTTGGCTCTGACTTTCTCCGCGTGGCGGTTGAGCTGTGCTTTCTGCACAGGGCATCTTGATTGTTGCCACCGTTTGCGAAGGCGCCTGGTTTCGGCGACCAACTCTTGCAGGTGTCTGGGCAGGGGCCTGTAGACTTTCCCCTGCGGCTGCGGACTTGTGGTTGATGCCTCTTCGTAGGCGCGTTGGATGCAAACGGTGACTTCCTCCGCTAGTATCTCGACGTCCGCGGAAGAGACGACAGGCCAAGCTGGCGTGGTGGTCTCCATCACTTCCTGGAATATAGTCCAGTTTGTGCGTCGACGTGGCGCTGGTGGCGAGAGTCGTATTGGCATGTCGGCTAGGACGACGAGGACAGGTTGGTGATCCGACAGCATCTCGTCGTCCAAGACCTGTTGGGTGATCTGGCAGTTCAGGCCCTTGTGCACGATGACGTCCAGTACATCCGGCGCACGTTGGTGATAGTCCGGGTAGTGCGTCGGAGCTTCCGGACCGGACACCTCGTACCCGTGGGCCAGCGCGTCAGCGAAGAGTCGCCTGCCCCCGGGATTCACGGTATTTGAGTTCCACGCTGGGTGTTTGCAGTTAAGGTCGCCGGCAAGGAGAGTTGGCTGCGACGACTGCAGCATCAGCGCCCGCAGTTCGGCCACATCAAATTGGGCTGCGGGCGGAATGTAGGCCGCGAAGATGTTGAGGTCCTCGCCGGCGACATTGATTTGGGCACCCAGCGCGTAGAAGGTGGTGGGTGGGGTGGCTTGTAGGGGTTGGTGGACGACTCTTCGCTTTACCAGTACCGCCAGACCGCGGTAGGTGGTGCCGACTGCCGACTTCTCGTCCTGCCTATAGACGCAGTATCCTGGGAACCGAATCTTGTCGGCGGGTCCCAGGAGCGTTTCGCTTATCAGCGCCACGTCGATCCGTTGTTCCTTGAGGAGGAGGCGGAGTGGGGCGACCTTGCTTTTGAGGCCGCGGGCATTCCAATGGAGTATCCTCAAAGACCCGGCCATTGGTAACCGGTGAAGATCTCGATTATTTGTGGGAGACCCCCTATGAGGACCCCCACTGGATCCCGCGTCACCAGCATTCGGGGCACCGTGTTTCTTGATACCTCAACCTGGGGGTATTTAAGTCTTTTGACTTAAATAGTTCCAGGTAAACGCAGTAACGCTTATGCGTTACCACATTATCGCTTACCAACAGGTAAGATAGTGGTCAAACACGAGCCGGTCAATACATATAAAAAAGACTTGCAGAGTTCCTTAGCCAAAGTGACAGGCTAGTCATGTTGTCAAAAGGGCACATAGCCATTGGAGTTAACGAGTCTTAAAGTGAATATATCACTGGCTTATTGCAAACACCGTTAATTAATGATAAATCCCGCAAAATTGTAAAGTCTTTCTTTTCAATAAAACTCGGATATATTAGTGTCAATAGAGTTTCTTGCACATTCTTCTTCATAGAGATTCTCACTTTGAAATGTGAAAAAAGCATAATTTTTCTGACTGACTGACTTATTATTAATAATTCAAAAGTACTTATAAATGCTTTATTTCAAATAATTGCTTTGATTCTTTGGTTGATTCTTTGATAGCTAATCATCGAATTTAGGTGAGATTTATAGCATTTTAAACTACATATCTTTTCACAATACTCGTTTAAACAAGATTTACACTTGCAAGTCACTGTTTAAATTGTATTATCTAGTGTTAGATAATTTTGTCCAAGAGCTGTACCTACTTTCAAAAAGGGGAAGAGCAGAGTAAATACAAAACAGAAATACACAATCTAATAAGGGTGAACGCTGAATGTAGATAATTTACTCTAATATTTATTTAAACAAACAGTATCCTTCAGGCAAACAGTACCAGGGCACCATATGTTTCAGCAAATATTTCTGTACAAACATCGAAGAACAAACAGCCACGAAACATTAGTACGGGAATACAGGCGAAGCGCTCCACTTAATAATATCGGGCGTTACCGTTCCGCATTCGTAAAATTTTATTGTTCACGCACTTCCAGTAACAGCCCTTGATATTCTGTGTGCGGTGCGCTGTCATTTGTGTTACTATAAATATTGGAAGAAGTATCAAATGATAATAATGATGGCGGAGTTTTATGAGCTGAAAGATTTGCACGTTGATTTTTTATTGAGAAAACAAATACCTATACAAAGGTGAGGGTCGTGAAAATCTGAAGGAGGCGAGATGCATAGGACTGTTCGCTGTGGCAACACTTGGGGAAGGCCTATGTCCAACAGTGGACATCTTTTGGTTGAAACGATGATTGCAGTGACTGTACAAGTCCACTCTAATCTGTTGGTTCTTTCCTCAAAAGAACATCTCAGTCATAAATTTGCATGGTTCTCATATGATTTAACCTTTACACGTTTACTGTATGGACTTTAAAAGAGACAGACCCCTCAGTTTGTTTCGGTGTTTCTGCTCAGGGTTGTCAGCTAAGAAACACCGGCCTCAAAATTGACGAAAAAAAATTACGTATAAAAGTGTTTTGGAGGTATGGGAACAGAGAGTAAAGTCCCACATACCTCCGTTGAAAAGGGAGGATCCTCCGGCCAGACAGGTGTTATGGTCTGGTGGGTGACTGCCCGATAGATGATTTCGGGCTGTCGTATATGTTCAAATCGTGCGGAGAACTGTGATTGCGCGATGCAGGATTTCGTACTTTCTTCGTTGTTCTTATGTGGCGCCATAGATGGCGCTACAGTGTTTTTAACCGGCTTCTAAAAAAGGAGGAAAGGAAAGGAGGTTCTCATATCATGTTTGTATTTTTTTTTTATTGTTACCCATTGTTTGTAGGAGATAATCTAAGAAAGTATTGGATCGATTGCTAAAATTGTTGCACCGATAGAAAGCTGCATTATTTCTGAGTGACATAGCCTATTTTTTATGTACCTACGCTGGCGAAGCAGCAGCCAAAAGCTAGTCATTTATAAACGGGTAGTTACTCTTATTTTCCATTTCGGATGTACGAAAAGAATTCTATGGTGATATAAACATGTCAGTAGCACTGACTGAACCTTCAGAGTATGTTGGACGAACGCCAAGGACCGTAATTTGTAGAGGTTCCCTTATTGCACCTTAGGGTACCCAGAGGTGTGGTTACCAAGATGTACCCGAGGAATTCTTACCCGTATTTTGATGTACTTCAACGCTTTTATCTTTCATGGCTAATCTGGATTTTCGAGACCAGTACCTCTACCATGAGTTTAAAGCAATAGTATTTGTCGATACTTGATACCGACTATGTAAATATTTGGTTTGGCAAATTTTGGTTCCGTAAGTGACCGCTAGAGGCGCTGTAAAATTTGCCATACAAAATATTTACGTAGTCGGTATCGAGTATCGACAAGGGGACAAGGGTTTGGCATATCCAAGTATTGTTTAAAACTAGATTCTGCCAGCGGCTTCGCCCGCGTGAAAGTTGAAAATATACAGAACGAATATACAGCATTATTTTTAGTACCTATATGTGAAACCTGAATATAGTTTGTAACTGAATCGATTCCAATAATTAACGTTAGTAACGTCTTTCTTTGATTTGTTACATTTAATTAATTATTTGTTATATTATTAGTGCCACTAGTCTAATGTATGAACTAATATAAACCGCGGCCGATGAATACTGTTTCACCGTAATACAGTTTATACTAGTACGGGGAATAGGGTGAATCAGTTCCGTGTAAGCTAACAATTAGCTAGTGAAATACCTATGTGATTTTAAATAATCTTGTGGAGTGTTGTTGGCTATGTAAGTACGCAAATAAATGTCTTTTTTTTTTAATTTTACACCATGTTATATTTACACACCTTTTTTTTATGGTGGGAAAAATCATCCAATGACAACCCCCGCTCTTGGGTGGAGCGGGAGATAGTGTCAGCCTCTTACTAACTAAAATTCCACCCCGTTCCTTCTAGCCTTTATATCGAGGCTTGAGTTCCCTTTCGGATAATCCTGGCCACAGTAGGCTTCGACCCGGCTGGGCCCCTGCTGTTGCTGACAACTCCTTGAGGCGCGCGGGAACAGTTCTCGCCGTCGACGACTTGGGCTTGGTCCGGACAGTTACCGGACGACCGAACAGCGAGCTACCCATTGCTCACTGTCCACAAGCCCACGCCTACGATGGCCGGAAATCGGGATCGGAATCCCGGCGGCGGCGAGACCGCCGTTGCCTGATGCGGTCGGCCTCCTTCTTTGCGAGCATTACTGCTTCACAGAAGTCGGCGACCGCCTGCCACTCCTCCTCGCTCCGGACCATGGTCTCAACCAAGGCTGTATGGATGGTAACGGAGAATTTCTGAAAGACATTGGTGTGTTTTTAGTCAGTAATAAATCTAATACCTCAAAAAAAAATATAGAAAGAAAAGCAAAAGGCTGGAAAAACGTTCTAGTAAGAACATCAGCAGTGTTTAGACTCTGGAAAATTAAATAATAAATACAAAACCAGACATGAAAATGGTATAATTGTAATAAAAACACTAGAATAACTTAATTACAAATTGAGCAGCGGTGGCCGAGTGGTAACGGCTCCGACTTACGAGTTATGGTCGCGAGTTCAATCCCAGCCAGGAGCTTACTTTTTGTTATTTATTTCATCACCACTGCTCTCAAAACGGTAAAGGAAAACATGGTGAGGAAACCGGCATGTCCTAGAACCAAAGATTCGAAGACATGTGACATTCACCAACCCGCACTGGGCCCGCGTGGTGGATTACGGCCCATTCCCTAAATAGGAGGCCTGAGTCCCAGCAGTGGGAACATTAAAAAGGCTACCTCTGCTATGCTAACCTAATTACGAAACATAGGCTCTCTCCAACGGCTAGACATACAAAAGTCTACACTTTAAATAAATGAATCGCACCTCGCAAAACGAAATGAACTAAATTATATATGAAAAGAAAATTAGGCCGCCCGCACACTCTAGACTAGTCGTAAAAACGTTGTAAAGAATTCAGACGTCGTCAATTGCGTTTATGTTTCCGTTTTATATGCTAATTTTGTATTAAGGTACCTTATGTTACTTTGTACTTTGAGACAGGCAGGTAATGTAATTATTTATTTAAGTAACTTTGTTAATATTAAGTAACTTATACGGTGTTACCGTATTGCGGGTGTAGCTTTTGTTTAGCCAGCTTTTTTTATGTGGGAAATCATGTAATGACGTCTCGCACTAGTGCCCAATATATAGTTCATTAGACCATAGTAGTGATGTGCCGTTGCCGGCAATATTGCCGTAAAGTGGGAATATTGCCCGAAGTATGAATATTGGTGGCAATATTGCCATATTGCCGGCAACGGCGCATCTCTAGACCATATAGCCCATTGGGCCTAGAGGGTGGAGCGACAGGGCGTGTCAGATTCTTAATGACTAAGACGATTATCACACTGCCACGCACCACGCAGCGTAGTGCGTGAATGCGTGTTTTAACGTTGCTTGTAAGTATCTCCGTTTGTATAGAAATCATCAAATCACGCACAGTCCAACACACCGGAGACCTCTCGCGCCGGGCCTTGGTTGAGGCCATGGTCCGGAGCGAGGAGGAGTGGCAGGCGGTCGCCGACTTCTACGAAGCAGTAATGCTTGCAAAGGAGGAGGCCGAACGCATCAGGCAACGGCGTATTTGCCGCCGCCGTCGCCGGGATTCTGATCCCGATATCCGGCCAACGTAGACGCGGGCTTGCGGACAGTGAGCAATGGGTAGCTCGCTGTCCGGCCGTCCGGTAACTATCCGGACCAAGCCCAAGTCGTCGATGGCGCGCACTGTTCCCGCGCGCCTCAAGGAGTTGTCAGCAACAGCAGGGACCCAGCCGGGTCGAAGCCTACTGGGGCCAGGGTTATCCGAAAGGGCGCTCGAGCCCCGGTATGAAGGCTAGAAGGAACGGGGTGGGTCTTTTAGTCAGTAAGAGTCTGACACTATCTCCCGCTCCGCCCAAGGGCGGGGGATGTCAATGCATGATTTTTCCCACCATAAAAAAAAAAAAACACACCGAAAATGCATCCACGCGCGTTCGTGCAGATCACGCGCCTAATTGCGGAGAACAAAGAGCATCCAGAGTGGGCCACAGAGCGACGAGTCCTGGTCGGCAGGATCGGACGAGATCTGTCTCTGCCAGCAGTAGTGAGGGCTATGTTGGCGGAGCCAAAAAACTGGAGGGAAGTTGCTTCCTTCCGTGAGACCGTGATGTTCCAGAAGGAGGCCGCTGAGCGAGATCGTAAAAGGGCCGAAGGGCCTTCCCGCTCAGAGAAGAAGGCATCGGGGAGGCAACCGCCTTGATGCCTAACACGCCGAAACCCCGCTTGCATCATTGAATATGGGCGCTCAAAGTGGGGACTCTGCTCGCTCATCGAGGGATTCCAGGGAGAACGATAGCACAGTGATCACGTGCGGCCGTGCACAAGGAAGGCCAGAGTAGACCGTTATAAAGTCTCGTCAGGGATGTGTCGTAACAGGCATTGCACTGAGGAGGTTCCGGAATGGTCTTTTGAGGGGTAACTTCTGTGTGCTGATAGTGATCACCGGGGTAGTTTTAGTGAGGTAAAAATCTCACACTCCCCGGACTTATCCCCAAAGTCCGGGCGCCTTTTGAAGGTTTCCCCTCGAAAACAAAAAAAGAAAAAGGTACATCTAAATACTAAAATGTAATTTATAGATACTTTGGAATGTTTTTTAACTCCCTAGTATTCTTCAATTACAAAACACCAGTTCGATTAAAGTGACAATTCGATTTTAATTGAGCTCAATCGATTACCAGTAACCGATTAATCGTTAACACAGCAAACTGCGGTCTGTCCCCCTACTAAGATCTATCATTGTCATCAAGAATTCGCAGTGAAAAGGAGACAAAGGTATACGTCCTGTATAACTCTGTCTCTTTCTCACAATGGTAGTGTGACGGCTTTGGTATATCATGGTAGGGGTATACCCTGTATTAGTAAGAGAATTGCTAACGTTGCTGATCGCATCCATAATTACAAATTAGTTCACATGGCTACGTTCATATGTTATAACGTTATATTAACATAGCGTGAAGGTAAATATGGCTATGCGTATTCGTAAATGGTACAACACTGATAAGTTTGGACTAATTAGTCATTCTATTTAATACATGAAATATTCTTATGACTTTTTTTTCCAGCTTTTAATGTTATACAAAGCACAGGTCCGTTCGTGTGTGGAGTACTGCAGTCACATATGGTCTGGTGCTGCAAAATGCCACCTGGCAGCTTTGGACTCAGTGGAAAGGCGTGCGAAGAGGCTAATTGGTGATCCAGATTTGGTTAAGTCCAACCTTCAAAGCCTTGAGTACAGGCGTAGGGTAGCCAGCCTTTCGGTGCTTTACAGGATGCACTTTGGAGAGTGTGTGCAGGAATTGTATGACTTGATTCCGCCATCACAATTCTACCATCGGACAACCCGACGTACGGCGAATGGATCACTCTTAAGTTGTTGAAATCTCTACGGTCCGGACTAAGCGTTTCACCTCGTCCTTTTTACCGCCTAGGTACGTCAAAGGACTGGAACAGTTTGCCTGTTGCGGTCTTTCCGTCCGTTTATAATTTAGGTGTCTTCAAGGCCACAGTGAATAGGCTCTTAATAAACTAGTGCGCCTCACCATCAGAGATTGCATCACTGCTTACCATCAGGTGGGATGAATTGATTGTTTCTTTCAGAAACAAATCCTTGGCCCTAGTAGGCTTCGACCCTGCTGGGTCTCTACGGTTTGCTGACAACTCCTTGAGGCGCGCGTGGAACAATACGCGTCATCGACATCTTGAGTTCGGTCTGGGCGGTCGCGCCGTCCGCAAACCCGCACCAGTGGCTGGAAATCGGGATCAGAATCCCGGCGGCGCGGCGGCTGGGGCGTGAGCGACGTTGCCTCACACGCGCGACCTTCTCCTCCTAGTAATGTGCCCTGCTCACTGCCACTTAAGTTTGGCGATTCTTTAGCGTAGCTTTCCAAACAGCCTATTTTCCTTCAAATAAATCTTGAGTCTCCAACGCGCCTAACTAAAGCGCTAGCTTGCTAAAACTGGTGCTCTTGCGTCCCGCCGGCGCGGCGGCGGCGGTAATTACAAATTAGTGCGACCGCTACCTGTGCTGTCAAAAGTGCAGCTAAGTGTGACGGGGGGCCTCTGTAATGTGTGAGTGAGCCAAGAAAAAAAATATTCTTTTTTTTTTCTTTTATTATAAGCTTTTATTTAGTTTCACCTGTCCCGATCATCATCATCAATATCATCATCATCTTCCTGCCGTAGTCCCGTTTTATTTGGGGTCGGCGCAAAACGTTTTTTTCTTCCATTCTGTCCTGTCACTCGTCACGCTATCACTAACTCCCTTTTCTTTCATATCGCTTCTCACACAATCCATCCATCTTTTCTTTGGCCTCCTTCTTCCCCTCCATCCATCCACATGTAAACTCATAACTTTTTTAGCGATATGCGTTTCATCCGTCCTCTTCACATGACCATACCAAGACAAACAATTCCCTTTCAACTTTTCAGTCACTGGCGCCACTTTCAAACTTCCTCTAATAAACTCATTTCTCACTTTATCCATTCTCGTCACACCACACATCCATCTTAATATTCTCAGTTTCACCTGTCCCGATGTTTGTCTGTAATCAAATCTTGCAAATTAAATTTGATCCACATCCCGGTTACCGATTGAGCTGAAATTTTGCGTGTATGTGTAAATAAGATGACAATGCAAAATTATTATGACATGGAGCTGATCTGATGATGGAACCGGAAGGTGACTATAGGAAATTGGTAGTTAAACGACACAACCCCATCGAGTTTGGGCTCGTATGATTCGTCTTTACGAGTATTATTTATATAGGTATACCGAGCTATAAAAGCTTGCTATGAAAAAAAATTTTTCATTAAAAGCTTGTTTTATTTTTACAAGCTTTTATTTAGTTTCACCTGTCCCGATGTTTGTCTGTAATCAAATCTTGCAAATTAAATTTGATCCACATCCCGGTTACCTATTGAGCTGAGACTTTGCATGTATGTGTAAATAAGATGACAATGCAAAATTATTATGACATGGAGCTGATCTGATGATGGAACCAGAAGCCATGGGAATTCAGATAACCCTATCGTGTTTCAGCTTTTTGAAATGGTCTTGATGAGTATTCATTATATAGACATATAGCGCACTATAAAAGCTTGCTATAAAAAATAAATTTTCATTGAAAACTTGTTTCAGTTTTTTTTTTTCGTATATTTCAAAAAAGTAATTCGAGAAGCAATGGTGGCCGAGTGGTGGTGGCCTCGACTTCAGAGTTGTAGGTCTCGATTTCAAACCCAACCAAGCGCATTACTTTATGTAATTTATTTCATCACCACTGCTCTCAAAACGGTGAAGGAAAACATCGTGAAGAAACCGGTATGCCCTAGAACTTAAAATTCGCGGACATGTGAAGTCTATCAACCCGCATTGGGCCAGCGTGATGGATTACGATCCATTTAATATCTTAGAGCAGGCCTGAGTTCCAGCAGTAAGAAAATTGTAAGGCTGATTATGCTTATTATATGGTGTGCTTTATTTCATCAAATTAATTTGAGAAGTTTAAGGTGAAAATGTGACGTGTGTGTTTTTTTAATGTGTCCAGGAGGAACTAACGTTGTTTTTTTTTAACGTAAAATTTTTTTAACTATTTAGTTCAGCTATTAAGTAGGAAATAAATATATTTTTACACGAGATTAAGTATATTTTTGTAGAGGGATCCACCCTCTATTGTAATTTTTCTCTGTCTTAGTGGTTTCAGTTCCGTCTTTCACCTATTAGCGACCCTGGGTACATTTAGATGATGGGGCACCCTAAAACTAATATTAGAGCACTATTTAGTAAAAATAAGCTTGTATTATAAGAATAATGTGATCCATACTAAGTAACCAGCAACAAGGTTTAGCCTTTTTTATGTTTGCTGATTGAAGAGGTAAGTACCCTTTTTCTAGATTTCAGTTGAGCAAAATCGTTAATGAACTTAAAAATAACTAAGTTAATTCAAACGTATTAAACATGAGGCAATCGGTAAGCCTGATTTTTAGGCGAGAGTAGTATAGCTATCGGTTATCGTTTGGTAATCGAGTAGTTCCTGCTAGCTACAACCCGGGAACCTTTAAGTCGAAAGTGAATAGGTTTCTTCTAGGTAAGCGCGTTCCATCGTCGACCGCATCATCGCTTTCCATCAGGCGAGATAGTGGTCAAACGCGAACCTATAAACAATGAAAAAATAAGGTAGAGTAGGGGCCCCCAATCGATCGCAGGGGCCCTGGGCACATGCCCAGTGTACCCAGTGGAGAAGAGGGGCCTGAGTGGTTTGCTGGGAGAAAACTAAACAGCGAGTTAAGCACTCCATTGTATATATACTGTATAATCATTATGTATTTTATGTTGATTCAGTGTAAAAAATTAACTCATCGCCAAAAAATGCAGAATACAACAAAAAATCCTTGTAATCGACATGTATTGAGTCTAACCGTTAAAGGATGTGACGTCTACAACCAAAGAGTTTCAGTAATCCATCTATAAACGTCCAAAATACGCCGGCGCCGCAAAAATAAGTCATTGTCACGTCAAATGTTCATGCTGACTAGGTAAACGAAGGACTTACGAATACATCCTGAAATACAGGCTTGCAGCCTAATGAAAAAAAACGTTAACACAACATTTTAAATGATGTATTGCATAATTGATGAGAAATGAATATTATTATTTTTATTATAAATATTATTACCTTTTAAAGGAAGGGGTTCTCATCCATAATTTATGATAAAAAAAAAATATATACCTAACGTAATATATTATTCATATTACTTCTGATCTAATAGAATAGTTGCTATTATAATATTTATCAACTTATTATTTTTTTTTAAAGTAAATCTTAGCGTACTTCTTAATTCCTACAAAAATAAAAAAAAGGTTGTCTGTAAGAGATTGCCCTGTGCGATAAGGCCGCCCATTGTACACTTATTTTGAATAATGTTTGTCCTGTATCTTTTTTGTTCATGCGGTGTACAATTAAGAATTTAATGAATAAATAAATAAAAATCACAAAATGTCACTTACGATTTTCTTCCTTAACAGAGTCGATTAACGGCCCAAATATTAAAAAAATCGCACCTAGACACTTTACCGAAGATCAAGATGACAAAAGAAAGATTAGGGAGATTTTTCTTTATTCATAACTGGTGAAGGGCACGACGCAAATTAATGTAAAGGATAAGTATTTTACTTTTTTTCCCCTATTTTATAATTTTACTTCATATGTTAATTATATTTTAATTATTTAAACCATTCCATTTTATATGGAAATGGCTATGAATAAATTATTATTATCGGAATAAATTCGTCAGCCTTTTTAATGTTCCCACTGCTGGGACTCAGGCCTCCTCTCTAGGAGAGGGAATGGGCCATTATTCACCACGCGGGCCCAATGCGGGTTAGTGAATTTCACACGTCTTCGAATTTTTGGTTCTAGGACATGCCGGTTTCCTTACGATGTTTTCCTTCACCGTTTTGAGAGCAGTGGTAATGAAATACATTACACAAAGTAATGCGCCTGGCTGGGTGAGCCATTACCACTCGGCACCGCTGCTCTCGGAATAAATTAATATTATTTATTATACTCGTATTACAAAATTCATCAAGTCCTCGAAAATGTCCACAGTTTCACAAGTCGCACTGTTTATTCCGAGCGCCATCCATCTAGACACATCCATTCTTTTCTATTGTAATGTGAAAAAGAGGGTTAAGATCTGGATAATATAGGATCACAAAAAAAGGTTCTGGAAAGTTAGACATTTAACCTGAAAGTGGGTCTTCTATTCTGAATATGAAAAGACATTTTATACGACTAGGTCTTCAAATAGGTCTAGAAATAGATTTCTTTGTTATATTTTGATATTTAGGTTAGTAGTATGGTATTTAAGGGACAGTGGGTAGGGATGAGAGCAGTAGTGACCGAATAGTAACCCTGCCATGCGCATTACTTTGTGTAATTTATTTCATTACGGCAAGCAAGAAACCCGGGCGCGTGAAAAATGGAAGGAGTAGAGGGAGGCCTTTGCCCAGGAGTGGAACACAACCGGCTAACAAAAAAAAAATGTAAGTTCCACCAAACCGCATTGGGCCCGCGTGGTGGATTACGGCCCATTCCCTCTTCTTGAGAGCAGGCCTAAGTCCCAGCAGTGGGAACATTAAAAGGCCGACTGTACTATGATATGCTATGGGTAGAGCACATTGCTCGCAGAACAGATAGTCAGTGAGTTCAAATGGTTCTGGTTTCTCTATCATTAGCCGAAATAAACAGAACTATTAAAGAGAGAAAGCTTTATGTATATGGGGTGTGTAGCTCCTTCCCTCTTTCTCGCTAAGATGCTTGACGTTTTAACACGTCATAGTAAAACCTCTGGAGTGGCGAGTGCGTACTAGAATACGCAACGTGAAAAGGCCTCTTACAAGGTGGAAAGATAACCTGATTTTTTTTCTCGTTGAGTAAAAGTCATCCAGATCACATACCCGCCCTTGGGCAAAGCGGGAGATAGTGTCTGACTTTTACTGACTTAAAAACCAGCCTCGATCCTTCGTTGCCTTTCATACCGGGGTCGAGTCTCCTTTTCCGAAACAGATCCTTGGCCCCAGTAGGCTTCGACCCAGCTAAGCCCCTGCTGTTGCTGACAGCTCCTTGAGGCGCGCGGGAGCAGTGCGCGCCGTCGACGACATGAGCTCGGTCCGGACAGTTACCGGACGGTCGAACAGCGTACACATGGCCTGACAGGGAAATTGGTTTTTGTAATTTAGTAATGATCTGTGCGTCTATTAGGCGGAATAAACATTATTTTTTTCTTCTTTCATAGAGCCCATTGGCCCTACTATTGCTGACAACTCCTTGAAACCAATGACCTGATGAGGGTCACGAGAATGCAGTAAAAGCGAGATCCACAGAACCAGCCGTTGTGGTGACATTTGTAGGAGGCCTATGTCCAACTGTGGACCTATTGCGGATGAAATTATGATGATGATGAGTTATGGTAGCCATATATTTTATGTTTTTGTTTTTGTAGTTATTTACCGTTTTTATTGCCATTTGGTTTCTGCAGTGCAAAAACAAATGGAAATATTTCGAGGGTTATGAATGGGTTCAATAGCGTTGTGGGCTGATATTCGACAATATATTTGCGTATATAATATTATATACGTATTAATTTTTTATATTTGTCATACTATAGCTGTTAGTAGTCCCATTTAAGTAAAATAAAATAATAGGACAGATACTATGAATTGGAATATGTGGAAATGTGCGCACATTTGAACATATTTTTTCAATTTGCATACTTATATTTTTAATTTAAATATTTATTTTTTCCCAGTGAAAGATAATTCGGTATGTCATTCAATACCTATTAAAATGACTGCACTACTTTTTTAAATCACATTCTCGAAATGCCGCTCTTACCCCTACCGCTTTTAGGAACACAATTTACTATTTTTAGCACTAGTGCGGTGCAATATGTGCGGCCACCACCACAGTTGATTGTATTTATCGTATCAGGTTGGGCGCAAGTGACTGGTCAATTCCTGTTTATTTATTACTTCGTTAGTGCATTGAAAACCGTCGTTTGATACACCCTCCCTGCAATTCGCCTCGGACTTTATGACCAACTTGCTCCACTTGTATCAAAATGTTATTTTGAGTGAAAATAACAAATGAATGCAATTATTCATCTCTTGTTTTTTTTTTTTCTTAAAATTATATTTGACTGCCTCCCTCTCACATAATGCCGTCCAAACGCCACGTAGGTGTACCACAGCCGCCAGTTCGGACCACCTAATTAAAATATTTCGCTGACTTCATACAAGAAAAGTAGAGCCTTAATTATTGCCCGAAAATACGTTGAAAATAATAATTTTTCGGCATAAATTATTTGCGAAAACCCAGCGGCCAATGTCATAGTGAAACTGTTGGGCGGAAGAAAATAATTAATAGCCATATTAATATTGAAATGCCTACATAATTAAAGTCTGATTCATCGTGAGAGAATTGTTTTAAATCGTTTATTTTTTAAACTTTGTAGGCAATTAAAAATATTTTATTTAGGGACCGTGGTATTTTATTTAGGGACCGTGGGAACGTCACGTTTGGTATTACTTACAAAGTATTGAGGCACTAAATAAAACCTACTTCTTGTCTGTGGTGCACTAATTTACTACCTATACCTATTGTCTGATCTCGGTATGAAGGCTAGAAGGAACGGGGTGGGTCTTTTAGTCAGTAAGAGTCTGACACTATTTCCCGCTCCGCCCAAGAGCGGCGGTTGTCATTGGGTGATTTTTCCCCAACATAAAAAAAAAGACGATCAAGTGCGAGTAAGACTCGGACACCGAAGATTCCGTGCCGGCTTCAGGTCCACAGTTGGACATAGGCCTCCCCCAAGCGTCGCCACAACAACCGCTCCTGTGCGTCACGCATCGATCCTTGCCAGCTTACTGTAAAATTCCCGAATCGCAAATTTTGGTTTTCAGACTTTTTCTTTTACTTATGCAATTAGACCTGGCTTCCTACCAAGTTTCAGGATTCTAGATCAACTAGAAGTAGGTGCCCTATAGATTTTGATTTCCTTGCATAATGCCAAAATATACGCATAAACAAAGAATAAACGGCTTATTTTTTATGTTCCATTAATTTAGAAAGACTGCAGCTCTAAAGGGATAGCAGAACTCCACGCGTTCCTGAGAAAATATTTCTTGACAGATGGACAGCAAAGTAATTCTATAAGGATTTCCATTTTTGCCGACTGAAAAAGGAGCTTTAAAAATGTCACGAGACCAAGATTGAGATGACACGCGTTCAATCTCAATTCAATCACAAGCTACCATTATCAAGAACATAATATCTTATTTTTTGGTGGAAAATCACCAAATATTCGAAAAAAAAAATATTTCAGACTTGTACTGACTTACACTCACCTGTGTGTCTTCGATTGCCCTTTGCTTTGCGTCCCAGAACCAATTATCACAAACATAAGCCGCACATTTGCTAACTACCTAACTAAAAGCAGCCTTATAAATTGCTACTATCATTCATTTCACCGCCTACAACTAAAGCTTAATTAATTACAACAATTAATATTCATAGGTTCATAATTATTATTTGGAGAATAACGCGTATCTAATAGGATAAGGAGTAATTGAAAACTAGCGAATGTGAGAGCGACGGCACCAAATAGATAGGCACAGAAGACAACCTCATGAATGTACTTCACTTTTTATACCTACGCTCGGTGGACGCACACTAATGAGCGTTTGAGCTGGAACTGTTCGACGAGTGGGCTGAGACGCGACCGAGATATCGTGTCCGTGAGCGGTGTCTATGTGTGCGTTGCTCAAGAGCGCTTTGTATGTAGATTGACTTCTGTACCTATCTATTTTGTGGCGACGTCGTCGTATGTAATAATTGATTTTCAGAATGATAATATACCAGGACCAGAGGGCTTACCATAACCTCTTATGGAAACGTTCAATTCCTAGTGAATTAAATTCCTTTCAAAAGCTGGCCTGCTTCTGAATTCTGCGAAGCAGTAATGCTAGCAAAGGAGGATATGCCGACCGCAACAGTCAACGGCGCTATCGCCGCCGCTGAGATCCGAGCCCGATTTCCGGTCACCTTAGGCGCGGGCTTGCGGACGGCGAACAATGGGTAGCTCGCTGTCCGACCGTCAGGTAACTGTCTGGACCGAGTCCAAGTCGTCAACGGTGCGCACTGTTCCCGCGCGAGGAGTCAAAAAAAAATCAAAATATTTTATTTCACATAAGCCTACATGGGCACTTGTAAAACGTCAGAAGCTAGTGCACGGTTCCAAAATGGTCGTTGTCAGCAACAGTAAGGACCCAGTTGGGTCGAAGCCTACTGGGGCCAGGGTTAGTTTCGAAAAGTAGCTCAGCCCCGGTATGAAGGCTTGGAGGAACAGGGTGGGTTTTTAGTCAGTAAGAGTCTGACACTATCTCCTGAGAGTGGGGGATGTCGTTAGATGACTTTCCCACTGAAAAAAAGGCCTGCTTCTGAATCGCTAAACATTGTATCATGACAGTTCTAAAGTGGAACGACTTTTGTACAGAGGTAACCATGTTACGTTTTAAGATCGCAAAAGAACACCATAGTTTAAAAAGGCTATACAAAAGAAAAGGTGAACGAATCTTGAGCGGATTTCGTAAACGTTACTTAGCAGGCCAATTACAGGCCTGCTATAACGAAGTTATAGTACAAAAACAACACAATTCAACTTCAGCCCTGCTATAAGAGGTCATTGTAAGTCTCCAGGACTGCTTGATTGTTCGAAAGAGTTACCATGAATCCCAGAGCCCTGGAACGAAGGCGAAGAAGGCACAGGAGTAGGTTTTAGTCAGTAAGTCTGACGTATCCGCCTGCCCCGCCCAAAGGTGGGAGATGTCATTAGATAATAGCCTATCTAAAAAAAATCAGTAAGTAATCAGTAGGGTATCACCGCCCACTCGGCTCCTTCCTACGGGTGCACTCGTTAAATACACAGTAATATGCTTTAAATAAAACTAGTTATGTATTTCCAAAATTAAGTTCTGCCTGGCCCAATATTGTCGGCCACGGTAATGCCGTCCGATGACGGTGTTATTAAAACCCTAAGTGACCAAGTAGTAGGGCACATGATGCATGATTGAAGGTGGGGCATGGTCTGTGGAGAGGCGCCGCACAAACACTGAAATTTGGAACCGTGCGAGAATCCCCATCTGTGGAGATTGTCTGTGCTGCGGCCGATTTAGATGCGTAGGCTGTCCAAAGTTTTCCAGATTGACCCTGGCAACTCGTGTTTAGGCGAGAGGCTTTTCGACGGGTCGAAGTTCAACCAGAAATAGTTATATAATAGCGTGATATCGAAAGGAGATCGCCTGAGTTGCTTTTTTTTACATAACCAACGAACTGGCTTGTAAAATATAATTCGAAGGATTATGCTGTTCTAGAATAGGTTTGAAAGTTAGTAGAAAAAAAGAATGTCTGTTGTTTTTTCAGTGTTGAAGTGATTTTTATAAGAATAGCATGTATTCGTTGAAATAAGTAAAAAAAATATAAGAGTGCGCCGCCCGAAGTGTTTGATTTCATAGGAGAATCCCTATACGAGCCTACCGACGAGCTGACCTGCGTTACAATAGTTAGTTAGTTAATAGTTAGTCGGTTATTTAAATATTACGTATATATTAATAACTTATTTTATTTTTTTCCATTTAAAGTGTTTGTTATTTGTTTATCGTGCAAACCTACCACAATGATGTCTTTTTAACCCAAAGGTTGACTGGGAGAGAATGCCTTGTTGCATTAAGTCCGTCTATGTACCACTACTGTACAATGACGTTTAAATAAATAAATAATAATTAGTTTTTCTTTCTGTTTTTTCTTTCTTTTTTATTTATTTTTAGTTATTTCAGTCCATTTTAAGGTTGTCTGGTAGATATCGCTGTTAGCAATAAGACGCCGTTGTACCGATAGATTTATGTTAGTTTAAAAGGTTTTGTTACTATTTTATATAGATGGAAAAAAAACACAATATAAAGTGCCTACTGAAAAAATAACGATAGAGCTCTTGTCTGCTCCGACCATTTTACCAGGAGCTCTGTACTCTGTTAACATTATAGCCATTGCTTAATTTCTGTTTTAAACTTTGCAAATATCCACGTAAAATCTGTTACACAGTAAATAACGACGTCCAATAAAACCTTTTTCAAGTTTTATGCTTTAATTTTGATTATTAAAGCAACAATTTTACGATTGCAACACAGTGAAATAGAGCTCCACAATCTTTACTAGAGCAACTCCGAAAAACTACATTCCAAAAATTCGCTCAAAAATCAACCTTATGTGCAGGAGATAGAGTTTCAGCTGAAATCGTAAGTAGTTTCAGAACAGCAAATATAAGTCGGTTTACAGTAGATTTTAACAAAGCAACACTGTTTTCAGAACTAGCTTTGAATGTGGACTATTAATTAGACTAATTTGGGTGCTAACAAGTTTTTACAGATCAACTTTAATTAAGAACGTTAAAAGAAATCCAAAAAAAATACAGTAGGTAGCTAGAACTACATTAGACCGACGCACACATGTAACACGCCTGATTTGTACGTAGAACGACGTCGCGTGGCGTGGATCTAGTGTAGCTCTACAAGTCTAGTTTCCATATAAAATGTATGGAGACCGACGCGCTCAGTTCGGCGTACATGACACACGTGTACGCAGTGTAGTTCTAGGTTTATATTTTTTGGATGCAGATTCAAGATGTTCTGCCTGTGCCATTTTATGTGTCTTGAGATGTTGATTGGAACTAGAAGCAAAAATCCAACTTACTTCTTTAATTTGTATTTTTATAAGTACTTAATAGATTTTTAATTTTTGGGAATTTTTAAAATAATTTTATAGTAGTTAAATATTCTATTTATTTGTTTTATGTATAATAATTATTGACAATATTGTTATTTTATTAGGATTTTGTAGTATGTTGCATGTTTTTTTTTCTCTTATTTCCCATTCAAACTATTGGTGAAATTATTTATTTTTTATTATTTTCAACACAATGTTACATTGTTATGAAATAAATGACTTATGACTTATGTATTTTTAAATGTTAGTTATTCACAAATAATAGTAGGCCGGTGTAGCCAATTGTAACTAGCTTGAAAGACTAATGACAATCTACACTTCTACACTAATATACAAGGTGTAAGGGACAGCCCTCCACAAACTTTAAGGGTTTGCTCAGTAGACGAAACTGAACAACCTTCCACAATTTTTTTTTTCACGAAACGAAAAAAAAAGTCGGCCTTTTTTTATGGTGGGAAAAATCATGCATTGACATCCCCCGCCCTTGGGCGGAGCGGGAGATAGTGTCAGACTCTTACTGACTAAAAGACCCACCCCGTTCCTTCTAGCCTTCATACCGGGGCTCGAGCGCCCTTTCGGATAACCCTGGCCCCAGTAGGCTTCGACCCGGCTGGGTCCCTGCTGTTGCTGACAACTCCTTGAGGCGCGCGGGAACAGTGCGCGCCGTCGACGACTTGGGCTTGGTCCGGACAGTTACCGGACGGCCGGACAGCGAGCCACCCATTGCTCACTGTCCGCAAGCCCGCGTCTACGTTGGATAACGCCGTTGCCTGATGCGTTCGGCCTCCTCCTTTGCGAGCATTACTGCTTCGCAGAAGTCGGTGACCGCCTGCCACTCCTCCTCGCTCCGGACCATGGCCTCAACCAAGGCCCGGCGCGAGAGGTCTCCGTCGCCGATCGCCCCCACGAGGGCACGGCGATGCTCCGCCCAAGCAGGGCACACCTCGACTGTGTGCTCCACGGTGTCCTCCGGGCGTTCCGCACAGTGGCGGCACCCGGGCGTCACTTCCGCATGAATTGAGTGCAGGAATATCCCGAACAAACCATGTCGGGTGAGCACCTGCGTCATGCGGAAGGTAAGGACGCCGTGAGGTCTTTTCAGCCACGCCTCAAAGAGGGGACTCGGCCTCGCCATACAAATTGTCCAATCAAGTTTATCATTTTGTATGGTGAGGCAGATTTTTTTTTCGTTTCCTGAAAAAATATAATTGTGAAAGGTTGTTCAGTTTCGTCTACTGAGCAGGCCCTGAAAGTTTGTGGAGGGCTGTCCCTTACACCTTTTATTATAATAAAGAGGTAAAGTTTGTTTTTATGTTGTTTTGTTTGTAGGAGGTAATCTCTGAAAGTACCGGTCCGATTACGATATTTTTTTCATCGATAGAAAGCTGCTTTATTCCTGATCGACATAGGCTATATTTAATGTACGGAGGTGAAGGCGCGGGGACAAGCTAGTGTTATATAATCTAGTCCGTGTTTCGCGACGGTTGAAAGGGTAGAGGCCGAAAAACGCTATAGGTTACTCTTTTGAAAAATCCTGTAACTCTGGAAGGTTCCAATAAGCCACGACGGTCATTTGTAGATCTTAGACACTTTTAATAGGTAGTCAGAACTCTCTCTTTTTCAATACACTTACTCGAATACTCGCTCTTTTCCCACTGCTTTTAGGCACGCAATTGACTGTTTTCCGCTTGACTTCATTTACCACCTTTAAAATGAGATACTACTCAATTTCTTCTAATAAAAGTTGGCAACCCTACTTTCGGTGACACTTTCGAAAAATTCCGTAACCCTGTATTTAGTCCAACACAGTTAAAATCATCCTTAACATCTACCTTCACACCTCAAACCAAATCTCTAATTATCATCCCGAACCGGACTAAACCAGATTCAACCGGCTAAAACTAGATATAAATAAGACCTTTAAACAATCCGGAGCGGCTTCGCCACGGTGTGGTTGCAACGGTCACCACAGTTTGTGGTCACCCTAATCCTAGTTGCACTAGTGGATTGGTTATTTAGTCCGTTTTAGTGTACACCCAATTTGTGTAGTTGGATTTATTAGGAGAATTTCGTGTTCAGTTTCTTTAGTGTGGAAAATTAATCAATTTTTACAAGCTTTTATTTAGTTTCACCTGTCCCGATGTTTGTTATATAGGTAATAATGTCTGTAATCAAATCTTGCAAATTTTGATCGACTTCCGGGTTACCAATTGAGCTGAAATTTTGCATGCATGTATAATTCAGATGACAATACAAAATTATTATGACATGGAGCTGATCTGATGATGGAACCGGAAGAAGGCCGTAGGAACTCGGTTGTTAAACGATACAACGCCATTGAGTTTGGCCTCGTATGATTCGTCTTAACGAGTATCTATTAATTATACAGTTATACTGCGCTATAAAAGCTTGCTATGAAAAAATGATTTTCATTAAAAACTTGTTAATTGAAAAATGCTAGAAAACCGTAGACGAACGACGAATTGCTTCTCGACAAAATGTTATAAATTAATTTGATAATTAAGAATGTATTTAAGCTTGAAAATTTTAATTGTATTTTTAATATTTCGTAATATTTGATAAATTATTGAATTAAATTAATAAACTTGACTTACGTCTAAGCAGGTAAAGCAGTGGAATACTTCAGGCACTATCTGACTATTTCACTGGGTCAGTCTAGTCCGAAAAGATACCTTGAGTCTTCTCAAGTGCCCTTAAAAATCAGCACTTAACTTTGTTCCCAACATGCCAACACAGATAGGTACAAAAGTCAATCTACATACAAAACGCGCTCGAGCAACGCACACATAGACACCGCTCACAGACACAATAATCTCGGAGCGCCTCGGCCTGCTCGTCGAACAGTTCCGGCTCATACACTCATTAGTGTGCGTCCACCGAGCGCATGCAGGTATAAAAAGATAAGTACATACATGATGTCTTCTGTACCTATATATTTTGTGGTGCCAGTCGCACTACACCGCCGGGGCCAGCTTAAGTAACTATTACGATCAAGATAAACACCAAAAAATTTTAATCAGTACAAATACTTAGAGGGGCTTATTAGAAAAAGTCTTGTTATTACCTAAGTAAAGTCACAGTAAATAATATTCATAAACAGCAAAGTTATTAGCGTTTGTTTATTTCCCAAAATCACACTCAATTTATAGAAATATTGTATGTAAATGTTAAGATAAACACATCGTGTTTGATAACATTTGAAGGTGCTTCACTGGCACTAATCAAAAAATATCATCAAAATTGATGTGGCGCCCTATAGTGGACAAAAATTTTGTGTTAAAAAAATAAGTCTGTCTTAATTACCTAGTTCCAAAGATTTCATACCTATATCCTACGGATAGCCTAGTTCTTAATTTAACAATTTAGCTTTTACAAGTAAATAGAGTAGATGGTCGCTGGGGACGAAAGGATCTGGAGTGACGATCACGTACCAGAAGTGCAGCGTTGGAAGGCCCCTCACAAGGTGGACCCATGACCTGGTGAGATGATACGAGTTGCATAGGACCGGTCGTTGTGGTGACGCTTGGAGGAGGCCAATGTCCAACAATGGACGTGTTTCGACTTGGTCGAGGCCATGGTCCGGAGCGAGGAGGAGTGGCGGGCGGTCGCAGACTTCTGCGAAGCAGTAATGCTCGCAAAGGAGGAGGCCGACCGCATCAGGCAACGGCGCTCTCGCCGCCGCCGCCGGGATTCCGATCCCGATTTCCAGCCACCGTAGGCGCGGACTTGCGGACAGTGAGCAATGGGTAGCTCGCTGTCCGGCCGTCCGGTAACTGTCCGGACCAAGCCCAAGTCGTCGACGGCGCCCGCTGTTCCCGCGCGCCTCAAGGAGTTGTCAGCAACAGCAGGGGCCCAGCCGGGTCGAAGCCTACTGGGGCCAGGGTTATCCGAAAGGGCGCTCGAGCCCCGGTACGAAGGCTAGAAGGAACGGGATGGGTTTTTAGTCAGTAAGAGTCTGACACTATCTCCCGCTCCGCCCAAGGGCGGGGGATGTCAATGCATGATTTTTCCCATCGAAAAAAAAAAAAAAAAAAACTTGTTTCGGCTGAAATGATGATGATGATAGTGATGAGTCCGGAGGCTGAACTTATGCTGCTCTTCTGTAAGTAGACCACTGTTTTAACCTTTGAGGAATGCAGGTAATAAGTACAGTTGTAGATAAAAAAGCGTTACTGCGGCTCCTGAATATTTTTTAATAGCAACCACGTGTGCCTCATATTGCTATGAATATTTTTACAGGGTCCACTTTACCTTGGCCAAATCGGACACGATTACAAGCTAAATTATTTACTAACAAACATCCCTAGTTTATTAAAGAAATTATAAATTGTTACAGAATTGTTCTATTTGACTTATTAATTATACCCTAAATATCTATTGAGATTTTTCCGTCATGTGAATGTGTAATTTTTAGGTTAGATAGTGTGGTTATTTATTTACGAAACACATAATATTATGAGTGTGTTATCTTTCGTATGTTTTCAGTATTATTTTTTGGATTTATAGAAGATAACACCACCACCACCATTGTGACACCCTATTAATTTTAAGTTCTAATTATTAATTTTGGTGTACAAAAAAAAATATATAAATATCTATTTAACTAAGATAAATAGATAACATGTAAGTATATTCAAAATTACATAAATTATTTTATGACCGTAATAAGATTTTTTTTAATTAATGAAATCAAATCAAACGCATTATTCCGAGTTTTTGTATCAAATTATGTAGAAATTAGCAATCGTAACAGAACAGAAACTCAAACAATATTTCTAGAAATTAATTCATTATAGGTATTTAAAAGGGGGCCAAAAACAGCGTCAGTTATTCAACTCAAAAGTCTGCGATAGTTGACTTGAGAGAGAGCGGAGTAGAATCACAAAGATTCATATCCCGGGATCATCACCCGCTGTTCAGTCGAGTCAGTTAAGACCCTCCTGATGGCAATTTGTTCGACAGCGCGCAAACTACTTATATCTCGCGCGGTAACGAAACCATAGCGCGCTTTTAAACAGCGCAACGCCATCTATCGAGGTAGGGCGAACTAAAAAACGAATCCGTAGATTTTTTTATAAAATAATCCAAATATAGAATAATACTAAAATACTAATACTACTAAATGCTGAATTATTTGTTTTGATAAATTCCATTGTAAAGTGTCCAATGGCTAGTGAGTGTTAGGAATAAAACCTCAGAACGTAACTCCTTCCTAATTGACATTTAAAAAGCTTGACATAAAAACAACAATAAATCAACACTTCACAAACCATCAAATTGTTATGTCAAGCACCGCAACATTCATACAAGATTTATTTTAATTATATTTTGTTAAAAAATACCACAAATGGTACACAAGTATTGATGGACAAGAACGAAAAAAAAACAACAGATGGAGACAAAACTGCGCCGAGTGAAGTAATAAAAGCTACTGACAGTAAGAGTCAGCGATCCACTGTGACCGAAGATGCAGGACCGTCCGGGGCCAACAATCTACCTGGAGCTGTATTCCATGCAAAACTCATGCCAGCAAAACCTGGCATATCAAAATCTGAACACAGCATGCGACACATTATAACAAGCAAAGATGTGACAGAAGCACTGAAATCCCTAAGCTTCGGCACCCCAGCACAAGCAATAAAGAACCTTAACCTTAAAGAATTAAAGATACCAATCCTAGATTCAGAAGCAACTGCTATAGATGATTCCACAACCCTAATCGATCTGAAGAAATTCATGGCATCATGTTTCAAGTTGGTCAAAGAAACTCCGAATGCTATTGTTTTGAGTGAGATACCAAATGTTCAAAGCGTTCATCCTGTAATTGTACCTACAACTCCAGATGCAACTAGACGAGATACTGCGGAAACACATCCAGGAAACAGTGCGGTACAAACTGAAAGTGCTCCAATACCAATAAATACAAACGAAGTGATCGTCACTAAAACTATTGAAGCTAAAATATCGAAAACTGATAAAAAGAAGACTGGTAGTCTTTCAGAAAAATCTGATTTAGGTGTAACAGCACTAACTGCTAGAGATTCGCTTTCCAGTATTGGATCCAATGTTTGCAGAATATGTATGACCCGTGGTAGGGAAAGGTTGGTGAAGGGAAAATTCTGATATATACCAAATGTTTATTTACTTGATAGATATTCGTTTTGGTGTTATATAAGATGTTTGTCAAACGTGTTGTCGAGGGACTGAGTGAGTTTTTTATTTGGTAGTTGAGTTTGAAGATTGAACATCGTTATATTGTCAGGAATCTCATTTCGTATCTTATTGACATTTGTATAACGTGTTACTAGTAGGTCTATTTCAGGAAAGGTCATAGGAAAGTTACATGATGAGGGTTCTGTAAAGTAATCTTCTCTTTATGTAGGGTAACAATCTGATTTCAGAATCGGGTTTTTATTGATCTTATTCAGTAGGCATCTTAATATTACTTCGCACAAAGCAGTGAGCATTCATGTGCGCATATTCACAACCGGACGCCTATTTGTTGCAACTGTAAGACAGATTTTCTAACACAAGTTAAAACTAAAATTGAAATAAATTAAAATTAAATTTATTTTCGGCTTAAATAATAAACTTTTGTCTCTTTATTTAACATTAAACAGATTGCAGTAGTAGCGACATCTATGTGACCATATAGGAACTAAAAGATAATATCGCGTCATCAGAGAACTCTGAGCGATTAGAACCGAAAATAACTATCTGATTATTTGTCCAGACACAACACCCGTGTGTTTCCCTTTTCAATGAAGGTTTGCGGGACTTTACACGCTGTTCCATATTCTTCTATACTTAAACCTAAAGATAAACTGAGCCCACGTATGCTACGCATTATGACATCTGGACTCTTGAATTTACTTGAAAATTACTAAAGTGAGACGTGCGAAAATTTGATACCGATGGCTTAGAGTAAAAACCTCGGATATGCAATTTTAGGTCATTTTATTAGGGTTCCGTAGTCAACTAAGGGTTCCCCTTATAGTTTCGCCATGTCTGTCTGTCCGTCCTCGCTTAATCTCTGTGACCGTTAGCACTAGAAAGCTGAAATTTGGTACCAATATATATATCAATCACGCCGACAAAGTAGTAAAATAAAAATTGGAAAAAAATGTTCTATTAGGGTAGCCCCCCTATATGTAAAGTGAGAAGTGTTTTTTTTTTAATTTCAACCCTAACGTGTGATATATTGTTGGATAGGTATTTAAAAATGAATAGGAGTTTACTAAAATAATTTTATGATAATGTCAATAATTTCGGAAATAATCGCTCCAAAAGTAAAAAACAATGTGTGTGTCCCCCCCTCTACCTTTTGAACCATAAGTTTACAAAATATTAAAAAAAATCTGAAAAGTAGAACTTTATAAGGACTTTCTAGGAAAATTATTTTGAACTTGATGGAAAGAACAGTTTTTGTACAAAAAAGACAAAAAAAGTTTTACAAAATAATTTCTGGACTAATTTCTAATCTCTCTAGCCTCAAAAACAACTAAATTATAATCGAACGGGAAGACCGCAGCACGCGAATTGTTCCAAACGACGCCGACGAGGCGTAATGCTTAATAATATATAATAATATATAATATTCCACAACTATCACACAGCGCCGTCTAGTCCCAAGCTTAGCAGAGCTTGTGTTATGGTACTAGACAACTGATAAACATACTTTTATATTTCTAAATACATACATATTATAGATAAATAAATAATCCGGACCGATTTAGTATCTTAGTCATCTGTTTTTAAGCAAATTCAAGAGTCTTAATGCGTGGCATACGTGACATAAGTGGCCTCAGTTTGTCTTTAGCTTTGGACATAAAGTTTTGATTGTTAAGATTTGTGTTAGGGTTGATTTATATTATATTTTTTCAGACTGATTTCACCATGCAACTGCAAGGGTTCGATGGCGAATGTCCACCTGAGTTGTCTGGAGAGATGGTTGAACCAAGTAGGGAGGAACCACTGCGAGCTTTGTGGGTTTAGGTGAGTATATTTTATTTTTCTTTGGAGATTTTTCCGGGGGCCACCTTAAAAATCCTTTTTTGGCTAATTTTCGAAATATCACTGAAACATTTAGGACACGCCTGGCGTGGTCGCGGCGTAGTTATAGAAATTCGCAAGAACACACTAAGCGTGTCGGCGGCATTGAACGTGTTAAATGCTCAAAATCGAAGCGTTAAGTAAGAGCTGGTGGTAAGGTATCTGATTATTGTCCTGTTACACCTACACAGTTACAGTTAGCTTAAATCGAGCTTCAAGTTACTTGATGATTAACGCACCTTGATCACTAAAGTCCTAGTCAAAATCATTATAACAATACCAAAAAGCCTACCCAGTACCTACCTACATGTTGTTAATTCTATTTATATTTTATTTAAAAACTAGCTGCCCGCCCGCGACTTCGGCCGCGTGTACTTCGATCATCGCACTCTAAACGTGTTTTCCCGTAGGAATAAGATGTTTTTCCGGTATAAAAAGTAACCTATGTTCTTTTCCATGTCAAAGGCTATATTGCATGCCAAATTTCATCCAAATCCGTTCAGCCGTTTTTGCGTGATTAAGTAACAAACATCCACACTTTCACATTTATGATATTAGTTACGATAATAAAATTTTACAACTTTCACTTTTTAGTTTTTCTTTCTTTTTTTTACAATGCCATGTTTCCAAACTAAGCAGAGCTTGTGGTATGAGTTCCCTATTTGGGATCAGCCCTCCTGATACTTTTACGTCAATCCAGGCTCAATGTCAATAGGTCGTTTTCGTTGGTTCGCCTTCAGGCAATCGGTAGCCGACCTCTTCCTCTTTTTTTTATGATGGGGTAAAAATCATCCAATGACATCCCCCGCTCTTTGGCGGAGCGCGAGATAGTGTCAGACTCTTACTGACTAAAAACCCACCCCGTTCCTTCAAGCCTTCATACCGGGGCTCGAGCTCCCTTTCTGTTAAACCTGGCCCCAGTCCTCTTTCACCCTCTGCTATGGTTAAAACGTGTCGAGTAATGTGGTCTTCGTTTCGAAGTAATGTGGTCTAAGTGTGGAGTAATCTGGAGTAAAGTGGTCTTCATACCTTCGCAAGCGACTTGCACCTTATGCTGTATTTCGGCTATTTTAAAGCTTTCATATTGGGCACTTTCTCCAGTCTTTACGAAACTAGATAAAGTGCCCACCAAGCTGATGTGCACCACCAACCGATTGCAGCATCTTCATCTCCGCGCAGCCGTTCTCTGCTCTTCGCAGTTACTGATTCCCCATAGAAATAGAAATTAAAAATACTATTAATCACTAATCACCACTTAATGACAACAAAAAAAAAGCAATAAATATCTTCAGCAAAACCTCACAACGACAAAAACGTTGCTAGCAAAGTTTCCGGTGCTCGATTGTTAAAACTTATTGAACAGTTTCAAATGGAGTGGAACTGTTGGCCAACTTGCTGCGGGCTTGTTCGCTCTGTGATCATCAGGCAGGGTTGCCACTAACAAGATGCGGGTGACTGAAACATATTTTACTACCGCCCCCTTCAAGATTTCACCGGGAGACTATGGTGAAATACGGCCCTAGGCTACCAAACTAGACACCATACAGGCACCATAGTCGCCACACGTCCAAGCTGGTCGCGCCACTAAGTTGGTTGAACCAACCAACCAAGTGAGTAACTCTCTATAGAGCTGTATACATTTTATTGGTAGCGGTGACTGGCCGCGTCGCCATGGTGACTCGGTGACCCTTAGAGGTGAAAAATCATCCAATAACTTCTTTCCACCCCGAGAGTAGCAAGGGGGCGTGTCAAACTTTTACTAACATAGAACTTACACTCTTACTAACTTTATTTATTTATTTACACCTTCAAAATAAAAAGTTATACTGAACTCAGTCTGGCACCTAGGCATGGGCGTAGCGAGGGGGAGGCAGGGGGGGGCAGCTGCCCCCCCCTAGCAGGCGGGCGGGCTGGCGAACTGAGCGAATTTTATTTCACCTCTTTATAGAAATTTACTGAGCTAAGCTATGTCATACTCATAATTATGGTAATATTGTTATCTTTCGCCTCGCTAGCACAGTTTAGTGTTATTCTATAGTTTAGTTGAGTTTAGTAGCTCGGTAGACAGACGTTCGTTCCTGCCGCGCCGCGCCATCGCCGGCCGCACGCGCCGCGCCGTCGAGCCGGAGCGGGGTGCGGGTACGGGGTGAGAGGGGAGGCAGCTGATGCACAGCGCGCGTGCGCGTAACAACAAACAATATTTTGTACACAGATTTTGTATTCAATCTTGTCTCGGTGGTCCTCTTATAACGTCTGTTCGTAATTATCGTGCAATTCGAAGTCGTGAATCGAGATTTTTGTTGTAATTTAATTTGTTTTTTCGCTGTCGCTTCACTGGTGTTTGGGTGGGTGTGTTGGACGACTGGTGTTTGTTTTAAAAAATGGATATAAGAAAGTTTTTCAAAGGTAAGGTATTTTTTATTATCACAGTTAATTTTAGATTAATAACGATATGATATTTATATTTATTTAAAAACGCGTGAATTTTTGTTTAAGGGACTTTAAAAAGAAAAAAAGCAGAAACTAGTAGTGAAAGTAGTGATGACGAGAAAAAGGAAGAAAGTTCGCTGGCGCTGGCTCAAGCTGGATCTTTTAGAGTTCAAAATACACCTGAAGTGGCTGCAGATGAATTCGTTTGTGATAACGATTTAGGCAAATGGGTAGGGCGAACTTCTTTGATGACCACAAGTCAAAAATTGGATATGCTTAAACGTTGTTGGGTGCCCCCTGAAAATTATGACTTTTCTAAGGATGCCAAAGCTGCTGATCTGCAGCGAAAATTCAATCATAGTTGGTTGCAAACTTATTCGCCCTGGCTTGTTTATTCGAAACATCTTAAAGGTGCGCTGTGTTTATATTGCGTACTATTCCCTCCAAAGACAGTTGTTGGAGTTTTGGGCTCATTCGTAATTCGACCTTTTTGCCGTTTCAAATATATTCATGAATACTGCGTTAAGCATGTCTCATCACAATATCATAAATCAGCAGTTACCGATGCAAAACATTTGTCGGAGAAAATGCCTGTGGATATAATGATGAATACTGCTCACCAGAAAGAAATTGAGACAAATAAAAAGATACTGGCATCTATAATTTCTTCAGTAATTTTTTGTGGCACTCACGATTTACCTTTGAGGGGTAAACAGAATCATGAAGGCATTCTTGAAGACCTTCTAAATCTAAAAATTGAATCTGGTGATCAAGATTTAAAGCAGCATTTAGAACATGGCAAAAAAAATGCTATGTATACTTCCCCACAGATACAAAACGAAATTATTGAATTGTGCGGTTTGGTCGTAAAGAATGAAATTATACAGGAAGCAAAGAAAGCTTATGCGTATAGTGTCATGGCAGATGAGTCATGTGATATAGCGGGTAAAGAACAACTATCTATCGGAATCCGTTTTTTTGACGAAGATCAAAATATAATACGTGAAGAATTTCTAGGATTTGTAGAATTAGAGGCCATGGATGCTAATACAATTGCGACAGAAATTGATAAATTCTTAGAAAGCGCCGGACTAGAATCCAATAAGTGCGTAGGCCAAGGCTACGATGGCTGTTCGACTATGGCGGTGAGTATAAGCGGCGTACAAAAAAAAATTAGAGATAAATATAAAAAAGCCTTATACTTTCATTGCGCTAGCCATAGGCTTAATTTGGTAATAAATGACTTGAACCAAGTTCCAGAAATTCGTAACACCATCGGAACAATCAAAGACATAATAAATTTTTTTCGAGAATCTGCTTTACGTAGAAAATACGTACCTAATATTCCGGCGTTATGCGAGACCCGCTGGTCTCACAAATATAAAAGTGTGGCCATGTTTTACAAGCATTTTGAGGAGATCATTCATGGACCCGAGAACATATCTAAAGACGGAAATGCTGCAGCCAGAAAAAATGCTTATCAATTACATTGTGCTGCAACGAAATCAGTATTCATCATATGTGTGACACTGATAGCCAAATATTCTGCAATACTGGAACCTGTTGCTAACGCACTTCAGTCGAAATCTATTGATATGCATACATGTACGAACCATATTAAGAGAATTATTTCTCTAGTAAAAGATCACCGTCAAAACGTAGACACAGAAAGTGAAAATATAATTGAAACTTCTCAAGGAACTGCATCTGCCCTTGGTACCGACTTACAAGTCCCACGCATTGCGTCTCGGCAACAACATCGGTCCAATCACCCGGCACAGAGCTCTTCAGACTATTGGAAAAGATCCATTATAATACCCTATTTAGATTCCTTAATTTCCGCACTCGATCAACGCTTTTCGAATGAGCATCTGCCAGCCTTCAGCCTAATGTCATTGCACCCAAACACAATGTTATCAATGACCCTCAGTGATTTCCAAGAGAATTGCAAAGCATTCACCAATTTTTACGAGCTCGCTATCGAGCCTGAAGCAGAATTGTGGTATAAATTGTGGAAAGACAAGGGGATTCCAAATGAAGAGTTAGAGAAAATGGATTTTACCGACACGCTTAAAGAGGCAAATACTTTCTTCCCCGCCACAAAGAGGGCCATACTTATTTTACTGGCGCAACCATGCACCACGGCCAATATAGAACGGTCTTTTTCCACCTTACGGCGAGTAAAAACGTGGTTGCGGTCTACAATGTCAGAAAATCGTCTGAACGGCCTATCTATGTTAAGCGTACATAGGAAAATGGTAGAAGGAAAGAAAGGCGAAGTTATTGAAAAAGTTTTAAATAGATTTTGTGAACAACCACGCAAGTTACTGTTTAAGTAATTAAAACTATTCTGTTTCTGGTTAAAATTCGTTTTTTTATTGTTACACTTGCTGACCCGGCGGACGTCGTCCTGCCCAGTAATCAATCTTACACCTACCCTAACTAAACTAAACCTACCCTACCCCTATCTATGTATGTGTTATTCTGAGTCTTCAGCTACCTACATACCAAATTTCATCGTAATGTGTTCAGTAGCTTTTGCTTGAAAGAGGTAACAAACATGCATCCGTCCACACACACTCACAAACTTTCACCTTTATACCTAATGTATGAAAACATAAATTCAGTTTCTCTATGATTTTCTCAACCTGCCCCCCCCTGTACAAAATCCTGGCTACGCCCTTGCACCTAGGCTGGCTTTAGTTTTGGGGCAAAGGTAATTGAACACGCTCCTTTCAACAACCAAACTTAAAAATAACCAGTTTGAGCGATGAGCATCTTCCTTTCTCCCTTGATGGCGTTGGGAACCTTCCGGACAGTTACCGGATGGTCGAACGGCGAGCTACCCAATGCCGCAAGCCCACGCCTACGGTGGTCGGAAATCGGGATCGGTATCCCGGTGGCTGGGGTGTGAGGACCGTTCCCTCGCGCCTGCACGTGCGGCCTCCTCCTTTATTAGCATTAAGTAGCCTGTACCAAGACCTGGCCTTGCCGCCGATGGCCCCCACGAAGACAATGCTCTGCCCAAGCGGGGCAAACCTCTACCGTATGCTCCACCGTGTCCTCCGGGCGGTCCACACAATTTTGACATCCGGGCGTTACTTCCGCACGAATCCGGTGCAGGTACTTCTCGAACTGAACATGCTCGGTGAGAACCTCCGTCATGCGGAAAGTGAGGACGCCGTGAGGTCATTCTAGTCCCTCCTCAAACAGGGGACTTATCGCCGTAATTTTGGCGTGCCCAGCACTGGGTTGCAATAGTCACTGGCGCCATTTCACCATAAGATCCCGCCGGAACTCTGTCCACCATGCCGCGGTCTGTCGCGGCACTGGACTTTTCCCCGGCATTGCCTCCAAATCCCATGGGGGCAGGCCAGCAAGGAGGCTCGCCGCTTCGCGGGAAACCGTGCGATATCTCGGCTCCATCCGTGTTGCCATGACCCTCTGGCATGCGTTCAGCTGGCCACTCGGTTGCCGACGCAACGATGGTGCCCACACTGGAGCCCCATAAAGGGTCTTGGACCGGTTCATTTCTGCTTAAGTGCGTACTTCCTTCAGAGCTGATATTTTTATAGAGTTAACTAATAAACAATTAATTGGCAACCCTACTCTCAGGTAAATGCTAGTAACAATTTAATTCTATCAACTGCAATATTGTGGGACTAGATTATGCCTTCGGCTTGATTCGGTCCAAATCCGAATTATTCAGTACGGGTAAGTTATTTTCAGTAAGTAGTAGTTTGTTTGAAAGCAGAAACTTTTGTATGATAACGATACGTCATAACTGCTTTCTAATTTTGAAGTAGATTTTGGGATACTTGGTGGTATAATGATAAGTTATTTTTTATCATCATCGTCATCATCATCATTCCAGCCGATATACGTCCACTGGTAGACATAGGCCTCCCCCAAAGGGGGGTTCGGACCATAACCCGCCATCCTGGTCCAGTGCGTGTTGGCGGGTCGCCATAGCCTCGTTTGTTCGTCAGCAGGGTGTACCACGTGCAGGTGAGGTTGATTTGCATCCCGGCAGATGTTGGTTGGGACCCCATATACACCCCTCTATTTTTATACACCAATATTATAAAGAGGTAGTTTTTTTTTTTTGAAGGTAATCTCTAAAAGTACTGGTCTTTTTAATTGCTAATTTTTTGACATAGGCTATTTTTAAAACACGCAGCCGAAGCCGCGAAAAAAGAAAGTCTACATTTACTCATCTTATTTTTTATCAATATATACCTAGCTGTTTCCCATGATTTCACCCGTGTCTTTGGTTACTTCTGTGCTCTCTCTATGGTTGTAGCGTGATGTCATAAATATAATTTATAGAGTGCGTCTACTGAAAGCGTAACCTGGAGTTTTTTTTTTAAATTAAATTGGCAACATTGTTTTGCCGATAAAATCACGTCAAAGTCTATGGTTGCAATTGTCAGTTTTTGTAAACAGATATTTATTTTTCTATAATAATTGCTTAATTATGGGAAAAACAATAAACAGTAACGTGCTACACACTATGGTTAATAAATTCAAACAAAAACAAGAAGAGAAAGAAGGTGTTTTCAATAAAAACCAACAATGTTTGTATACGATTTCTGAATTTTTAAGTTAGTATGACGTTATATTCTTGATCCTTGTTGACAAATTTATTAGATATATTTACGATATAATAATTTTTTTTTTCTTTTATTTTTAGATAATCTGGCATATTGCGAATTTCGTAATAGACATAAATATCGAACAAAGAAGACTTTTGGTAAATCGACTTAATCAAAAACATGCTAATGAGTAGTAGAATGCGTTCAAAAGCGGCTGAGATGTAATGAAAGATTTGCCTTAGTCTGTCTGGTGTGTGTCAGTGCATCAAAGTCTTCAACTGAAGTTAAAATCGCGAAAGTGAAGTGACTGAAATTCTAGTTCAAGTTTGAAAGAGATAGCTGCTGAACTTTCTGTGGCTCACGAGTCGAATGAAATGGTAAATAAAGAGTATTATTTCAATATTATGTAGCGACATTTGAAATAACAGATAAAATAAAATAATTTGGAATAAAAACTAACATTTTGTGTGTTATTAACCTTTACCATACACCCACCAATAATTAAAGGTAGAACTATACTGCTCACACGTGTGCTACACACGCCGATCTCGAAGCGTCGGTCTCCATACATTTCAAATGGAAAATAGATTGTTAGAGCTACACTTGATCCACGCCACGCCATGCGACGCTACGTCCGCGACGCGGACACATCGGTCCCAGAAATTTTAGAGGACGGTGGGCGGGGCTATCCACGCGTCTGATCGTGGTGGTCAGGCGGAAGTGTAAATGGATGGTAAATGAAAAAGCAAGCTTGATCTGTTTTTAATCCTCCGATGAAATCAAAGGCATCACACGTGTTACGCGTTGCGTCGGTGTAGTGTGCACACCTGCCGCACACGTCTGAGACGTCTCACACGTGTGCGTCGGTGTAGTGTAGTTCTAGCTTAAGTCTACACACACCTTTTTGACTAAAATTTAAGTTCCTAAACAACTATTATACAATTGTCATAAATACAAAAAATACTCAAGTATCAAAACTTTTTTCTCCTACTATTTCAATAATACCACATACAAAATTTTTGGTTTTAACCTCCTTTTCTCAGGTCACGCTTTCGTTAGACGGACTCTAGCCTTTTTCGATTAACGGTTTATCCAATACTAAAATAATACCTATTTGAATTCAAACCAGTAGTTCTTGAAATTAGCGCGTTCCAATAAAATTAACTCGTATTTATAAGAGATACACCGAAAATAAGTCGAGAGTCAAAGTTTGTTTTAAGGTCCATACAAATTATATAAAGTCCAAATCATATAAGAAACAAATACGTTAATTACTGTAGTGGTCTTTTTAGGTAGAGGATAAAATACCTCAAAAGACAGATGAATATTGACTGGTAGAGAATGCCTTGTTGCATTAAGTCCGCCTATGTACCACTACTGTACATGAAGTTTAAATAAATAAATAAAGAAATAAATGGATTGATCAGTAAAGAAAAAAAAAAGAAAGAAAAGTGTTTATTCAAGTCAAACATGACGCATACCATAACAAAATAAATAACAATATCGACTAAAAGTAGCACGTAAGTAAGATATGCGTCACATCCGCGCAAAACGGCCAGCGCTCAGCAAAATGCTGGGGCTCGTGTAAGACAGAGCCACAGCGCCAAAGCGCAGTAGGTACCTACAGATATTTCAATAGTGTTGCAATATTTTTCCTGGTCGGGCACCTTTTGAATTAGATGAAATTATTACTTTATTGAATCCCTTAAAATGGTCATTGCCATGAACACTCCAAATAAAATCAATCAAAATTACAATATTAGATAATCTTTTCAGCAACCGAAAAAATAAATCCTCATAAAAAAAATAATCCAAATCCATTCTTACATAATGCCATCGATTAAAAAAAAAAAGACGAACCAAAGAGAAAATAATAAAAAAGTTGATTCCAATAATGACTGGGATTATGGCCGTCCAAGATAAAGAATCCTATTCATCCGGCGACCCCATTCGAATGAATTTGTCAAAGAATTTAATTCCCTTCCCGATTTCGGTTGGATTGGGAATCTTAATTCTAAATGCAGCTGAGGTTCCTTTAGGGTGCTTTTCCGGTAAAGATGTGCGAGTTGCGAGGTAACTAGACGGTGCGAGGATGTGCACTGCTGAGCTTGCGAGCTTGCGTAATGCAACGCTGTTTTACGAAGTGGTGTTGGTGTGCCTAGCGGACTCTCTTTAGCTGTGCGCGAGTGGAGATTCGAGGCTCTTGCAAACAATCCTAGCTCGCGACCGCGGCACACAAGCTAAGCTAACAAGCAACATTCCTCAATCAAGCCTAATATCTTTCACTATTTTATGTTTTTTTTTTTATTATTGATAAGCTCGCGTTTGACCATCATCTCACCTGATGGTAAGCGATGATGTGGTCGACGATAGAGCACGCTTGCCTAGAAGTAACCTATTCACTCTTGACTAAAGACCCCTAAGTTGTAGCTATCAGGAAACACAGACAGACCCCTCTTCTCCACTGGGCACACTGGGCACGTGCCCAGGGCCCCGCGATCGATTGGGGCCCCCTAATCGACTAACTTGATTACCAAACGACAGCTACTCTAATCTCGCCTAAAAATCAGACTCACCGATTACAGAATGTTTAATAAGTTTAGATTAACTTATTATTTGTTAATTATGACATTTTGTTTCTCATAATGTCGATGTAATGTGTTAACTATGCTCGAAAACACAGATTTTGAAGATGTGATTAACGATTTTGGTAACACAAAGCTAGAAAGAAGGGTACTTACCTCTTCAATAAGCATTATCTACATAGAAGGACCAATCCTGGTTGCTAGAAAGTGTCCCCGCACACGGGCCACAAAAAAGCCGTCATGAAAAAGCTAGAAGCAGCAACAAAAAAAGCTAGAAGCGGCCACAAAAAAAAGCTGGATTGCGCGACAGCTTGTGGCTGGAGAAGCTAGAAGCGGCTTTTGTGGTGGTGCCCAAAGCCGCCACAAAAAGAAACGAAAGGCCGGAAGCTAGAAGCGGCCTTTTTGTGGCTCGTGTGCAAGGACACTAAAAAACTGTGTGAACTGCGTATATCCACGTTATTTGTCTGTTCTAACAAAATAAAGCCTTATTATGCGCATAGGGGCCCCTTTATTCTAATGTGCCCAGGGCCGCTAATAAGTGAAAGACGGCCGTGAACACAGACTCCAGCAGGGAATTCCACTCCTTAGCTGTACGTATAATAAATGTGTTCCCAAAACGCTTTGTGAACATATAAATGTAAAAATACGTAGCCCTGTTAGAGCTACCAGAACTAAGCCAATCAAGGCTTAGGAAAATGTGTGACCCATTAATGGACTATTTCCTCGCGTACCACATAGCTACCTCGCACATCCCCGTTGTAAAAGCATCCTTATAGGGCCAGCTAATATCTCTCATTGAATTATTATGGCGATCAATCAAATTGTGACGTCACACCTGTTAACCCGAATAAGATAGAAATGTGCATCTCAATCAATCATTGTCAGTTTGGAAACGTCCACTGGTGAACCCGACCTCCTAATAGATTGATACAGTAATGGTTCGTGGTTAAATGTAGACAAAATCAAAATTGGCAACGGTCAAAACGCAATTGGGTACTTGCTTGTATTTATTTTTGTATAATATTTTATATTAAATAATAAATGACACTAAAAACATATCTTTTTTCTGAAAACCGCGTCAAAAGTGGTTTTGAAATGAAGTATTAAAATAGCATTTCAAATATTTGTAAAAGGAAGAGTATGCGCGTAGTGGGGACGTCTCGCTATCTCTTTTCTACGCGCGTCTCCTAATAGCGGTGACGTCACATTGTAGTTTTTGCATCTTTTTCCTTTTCAGATTTGAAGCTTTTCGGATTTGAAAAAGTCTTTCTATTCACAATTTTGGATAAAGTTACTTTTTTTTTTTACTGTGCACAAATTTTACAGAAAATAAAAATAATGAGCGTCTTACATAATTGATGTACACTTTTGATACAAGTAATCAGCTGTTCAGTACTTTATGTTTGCCTTATGTACTGAACAGCTGATATTTTTTTCATGATTTCGGCTTTATTCCCATAATAAAAATTGTTTGTTATCATGAGCACAATCACGTGTTTAAGTATCGTACACTAATTGCCATTCACCCTATATACATCCAATTTTGAATTCTGGGATTGAAACGATGCTACGTTTCATCTAATAGAGCCAGTTTCTCTAATGAGCACAATATTTGGCGTTTAATTCCTAAAATTATCTCTTTTTCAGGAGTAAAGAAAGGAAGGGAAAGTAGAAAGGAAAAAAAGGAAGTAGGAAGGAAAGTAGTGTTTTACAAATATTCTGCTTTAAATCGTAACCCGTAAATTGAGGGTTACTATGAACTTTTTCTTGCAGGAATAAACGACTAAACGCTATATACCTACATACGTACTGCACTATTTTCGCTGCGTAGGTTTTTTTTTTACTTAATTGACAGTGTAGAATGAACCATAGGAAGAATTCGCAAAGCAAATTTTTGCACAAGTATTTCAAGTAGGCACTTATAAAAACCTTATAATAGCCTTAATCTAATTACCAAATTACTAAAGCCAATGTCTTAACATCATATGAAATAGAGTTTAAAAAAATATGACAAACAAAAATATAACTCTAAAACAAAACAGGCAGAAATTGATAATCTCCTACTTTTTGAAGGCTGTTCAAAATCCCCAACGTCTGGTCATCGCTAAAAGGATTTATCAGGGGCTGCACAAAGGAGAACGCCTGTTACCGGAGCTACCGCCTTGACGGATAATCCTTTAGTGCCCTTTACGATGCTCAAGGGAAGAAGTGAGGCGGAAAATTCTTAGCCAGATGTCGCAGGAAAACAGAAACGTAGCGTTACGCTGTGCAAACTAAGTAGCTAGAGCAAACCAAATGAACGAACGGTAAAACTGAATACAGACCACTGTAACGTAATATGCAAGGTAACATAAAAGGAGCATTTCATAAGTGTGGACGCAGCGCACGCACGAACCAAGCATGTAGCTATAGCTACTCACATAGTTGAAATGCTCTGCCCCCTAGCCAAGTTACGACCGTTTCGTTTTGATTCTCTTGCGTCGAACGCCTCGCGTCGGTCACGCTTCCGGTTCCTTTGTTCTGACCACGTGACTGAGCGTTGATATGACGTCAGAGCAAAGGGAACGGAGGCGTAACTCGACTAGTGGGGTTGTACGCGCGTGTATTGTGCACGGTTCGCGCGCGCAAGGTGTCCACATAATGGGAATTCTGTTACATTACGACAACGTGGATGGGAATTTTTTCATTGCGTGTTACATTGCGTGTTACGTTAGAGGAGTCTAATTGTGCTTCGCGCACCTGCAACCGCTCTGATGTAGACGGTGCGCGCATCTCCACATTCCCGAATATTTTTCATCGTTTTCATCCGACCACTCCATTTATCTGAACGTGGAGCATGATACACGACTCGTATGCGCCAAATGTGGTATAATATTGCTAATTTCGAAAAAAAAAACTGTTCAATACATAAAATCGACAACAGCTAAATCGACCTTTTCTATTAGCAATTTTTTTTTTGTCGATATTATGGTTAGGTTCGCAAATATCTCGCTTTGAAACTGTTGGCACATCTATTTAAGTTCTCCATTTTTTAGGGTTCCGTAGTCAACTATGAACCCTTATAGTTTCGCCATGTCTGTCTGTCTCTCTGTCCGTCTGTCTGTCCGTCCTCACTTAATCTCTGTGACCGTTAGAACTAGAAAGCTAAAATTTGGTACCAATATGTATATCAATCACGCCGACAAAGTGGTAAAATAAAAATGGGAAAAAAATGTTTTATTAGGGTAGCCCCCCTATATGTAAAGTGGGAAGTGATTTTTTTTTTAATTTCAACCCTAACGTGTGATATATCGTTGGATAGGTATTTAAAAATGAATAGGGGTTTACTACAATCATTTTTTGATAATGTCAATAATTTCGGAAATAATCGCTCCAAAAGTAAAAAACAATGTGTCGTCCCCCCCTCTAACTTTTGAACCATAAGTTTAGAAAATATGAAAAAAATCTGAATTGTAGAACTTTATAAGGACTTTCTAGGAAAAATATTTTGAACTTGATGGAAGGAACAGTTTTTGTACAAAAAAGACAAAAGGGTTCTACAAAATAATTTCTGGACTAAGTTTGTAGTATAATCGTTCAAGCAAGCATTTTTTTATTTTAAACTCATAAGTGATTACACTTATTGTGACGGAACTACGGAACCCTTCACTGAGCGTGGCCCGACACTTTGAAAACTGTAAGTGCCTAGTTTTTGGTGTATGGAAAATTTTAGAGTGATCCTCATCCTCAGATCAGTCTTTTTCTTGCCTACAGATTGATTGAAGTGCGTAAACGCTTGTAGCAATCGCCGCTCGTTCGCGAGCGATTCCTCTTCATTAGCACTCATTCGCCCGTTCACTTGAGTGTGCTGAGTAGGTCTGAAAAACAAAAACAAACCGTTTTACATGTTTATTGAGAATAATAAAACTTTTAGATAGGGTTGGCGCAGTGGGTCACTGCAGAGCAATTGCTGTTGCGGTCTCCCGGTCGCAGTTTTTATTCCCTTACAAAATAAATATTTGAGTGGGCCTCTAGGTGCTTGTTTATAGGAGTTTTACAATGTATAAAAAGCGTGTTTTTTATAGCGATGCTGTCGCGCGTTTCGTAAGCGCGCGACAGCATCGCTACTAACGCGCGTTAGTCGCATTTACAAGTGCTATAGAAAAGATGCCAACGCGCTACCGCATCGCGACTTTATCGATGCGAACGCGCGACAGCATCGCTACAAGTTGCCGTGGACGAGGGCCTTAACCTACACTTAACGATATGTTATATAAAATTATTAACAGTTTAAACTATTGTACCAATTTTGAGCTACAGACTAGTGTCTGTACCAAATTTTTGCTGCAAAAATTGCTTGTAATTAGCAATTTAGTTACATAATTTACTATTGTCATTATAATGTTATTAGTTAAAATTTAAACGTTTAAAAATAAATAATCTTACTTACACAGTCAGGACCTATTCGTATTCAATTTATATTTTTAACGTTTTAATAATTTTTTCCGAACTTCAAAAAACTGTACCCAAAATTTATGCAAATAGATACACAAAATATCGAAGCAATTGATTCATATTAAAGATTCTGCTAAACAGTTTAAGTACTGAAAATTATGGAAGAAACTTAAAGGCTGAATAGAAACGAAACATCGTTGATGAAGAAGATATCTAGGTACCTAAACATAAATACTACTGGCAACAACACAACAAAAAGAATAGACACTATTTCCAACCGCAGGTTTTCAACCTACATTCAAATGACACTTCTCTACCGACATGTGAAACGACCACGCATTTTCCCTCCAAAAAACTAGTTCCCACTAAAATCCGCCATCTTTTTTTTGCAGCTATCCTGCAATTCGGACGCCGAGGTACACGGTGCTACAGGCGCTTCGGCTGTGGTTCGGAAACCCGAGAAACAGGAGCCATTTACAGGTTAGAAGCTTTATGGTCAAATTTCGAATAGATTTAGGATGTTACGCGAAATGGATGCAGCCTTTGAAAAATTCTTTTTCAATACACTTACTCGAAAACCCACTCTTATCACATCGCATTTAGTCACGCAATAGACTGTTTTTCGTACTAGTGCAGAAAAGTGCGCATCACGCGCCACAATGTTATTACAATTATCGTATCAGGCTGGGCGCGCGTCGATCCCCACGAGTTGCCGGTCAACCCCTGTTTATTATTTTTCGTAAGTGTATTGAAAAAAGTCGTTTGATACGCGTGCTTTGCAACAGCAGCCTTTGGCTCCATGATACACTCGCCTACGGCTCGTGCGAATTTCGCCTCAGTCGCATCGCAATGACAAACTTTCAGGACTTGTATCAAAATGCACTAAGTATTTATTTTTAAAGATATTTTAAAGTTATTTTTATAAAAATACCTAAAAAAATGAGACAAATACCCAATTTGACCTTAATTCAGTGAATCCCAAGCGAACGTCGGCGTTCGCTTTCTTATTGTCTTGCTATTGTGTCTCTAATCACGGTATTCGAAAGGTTATTGGCTTTTTATAGACATCCCATTACAAGGCACAAATTCCATTCGACAAATGTAACCAAAGATTCAAAGCTTCAATAACTTTAAAGATAATTAAGACCCTACAAGAACAGGTTAACAAAATCCAGCGTAGGTACCAAAATTCTATCGTTCGCTTCATTGAAAACTTAAAACGGTGGAAATATTCAACGGCTTTCAAGGAAGCCAGTTTCAATTGGGACAAAGTACCTTCAAACCTGACAGACGGGACTCAATACGCACTTCAATAGGGTTGCCATATCTCAGGTTTTGTCCTAAGATTTCAGGATTTTTGAACTCTTCTTAGGAATGAGGCCGGATTTTAAAAACCTCATGATAGCTATCTATTTTTTTAGAATTTTCATTAAAATACAGCATAGGTTACTTGTGCGATGCACTTAAAAGTTAAACAAACTAAAACAAATTAATAAAAAGTTAAATAAACTAAAATTAATCTTCGTAATGCAAAGGGCGATCTGCTGCCACCCCCACCACTTTCATTCCAATGTGCAACGCATGAGTTAGATCCGCAGTGTGAAGAAATTCTCGAACTGTCGTGATTTTTCAATGGAAATCGGGCCTTTTCTCCGGACTTTTGTTTTTTTCATCTGGTAACCCTAGCCTTGACGCGTCAACGCCCGTCACTTCGGTTCAAGATTAGAATCGATTTGAGGAACTCTCGATTCTGAGCGAGTGACGTGCTTCAAAAATGTTGGGAAACAACTGTTTGGATAGGTCTTTTTTTGACGGGTATGTCCTTTTCTTTTAAGATTAGGGGTGTTTGTGTTGGCTTTTAATATAATGTTGGATTGAAGATGGTTATCGTATTGCAAACATTTTTCAGTTTCGGCAAGGGGCAGCTGAACTTTTTGTAATTTATTTCAAAACGGTGAAGAAAAATATCGTGAGGAAATAGGGCATGTCCTAAAACAAAAAAAAATTAAAGACCTATGCCCATTTACCAACTTGCACTCGCATATCCGTTCAGCCGTAATGGAGAGAAAAGAAGTAACATACGTACTATACAAATAATAAATCTGTAGAAGTTTTTAATAGTGCGCGCATCACGTAAAATGTACGAAATCAATGTAAATAACTTTTAAGCATTAAAATTGTGTATAATTTGATATATTAAGGCTTATAGTCCCTTGAACCATCTGGCCGAACTTAAATGGACGCAACTTTCGCACCCGCCTAGGCGACAGTACGCATATCCGTGCATTTATTTGCGGCCAGCAGCGTCCGGAAAGCGCGCGGCTGACCTTTAAATCCATTTTCTTTGCGATATATTGATTGATTTACTTCTGCTATGTTAACTTTGAAGAAATGTTGAAAAAATGTTTCTAAAGATCCAAGCCGTTTCGAAGGAGTAGGAAAAAAGTTGCGAAATTGCTAAATAATTTTTTTTTAGACAAAAGTATTAATAGCACGAAAAAATCAAATGTTGATAATGTTTTTCATGAATCTATAATAAACAACAGTTTTCAAGGTCTTCAAGTTGTACAGACGTATGTACAATCGGCGCTCGAGGGGTTAAGTATACAAATACACACAAACTTTTGTCTTTATAATACTTATTAGAGTGATATTTTCTGGATAACCTTCGCCAAGGCCAAGATTGGCCATCATGATTGAAATTCGATTGGGAAGATTATTACTATCATAGATTAATATACCGGTAATACCGGTCCTAGAATCCCTACTAGTTCAACTTCTAGCTAAGTACGTACCTAATATCTTGTCTAACAATTACCTACCTTTCCAAATTCAAATCTCTAAGACTAGAATCACAAGATATCCCTTACATAATCAAGCACTAAATTCAGCAATTAGACAAACAATTTGCTCTTCAGACACTCAACATTTCAATATTTTGGTCTGAGTTGAGACTTAGGAGTCTGCCCTTAACACCGTATCTTACCATGACCATGTAGGAACGTATCAAGCATGAAAAGAAACACGATTTAAACTGCTGATTCCAATGTCCACTTGATTGTGCGTAACGGTCATCCCACGCGGTCATGAGCCATATGTTTACCGTTTTGCTACAAGCGCGCACCGATTTGGCATACATACTTATATTTTAGCGGTGCCAATACCTATATTCCGCGCTTGGCTCGCGACGGTGTTAGTCGGTAACGAGACGCTCTAGTGGGTAAAAGTCCCATACTTTTCATTGAGCAGAATATTTTTTGCCTGATTTAATATGTTCCTGAGAGTAGGGGTGACCCAATGGCAACTACCGTGACTTACCGAGCTGTAGAGAACACGGGTTCAAGTCAACCCAGATGCATAATTTTGTGTAATTTATTTCATCACCATAGGAAACCCGCATGTCCTAGAACCAAAAATTCGAAGACATGTGACTTCTACCAATTCACAGTGGGCCCGCCGCGTAGTGAATTACTGCCCATTTCCTACCCTGGAGAAGAGGTTTGATTCCCAGCAGTGGGAATGTTATAAAGGCTGATTATAATATGACTGAAAAAACAGTTGAGAAGAATATCATCCACTCTACTACTATATAATTTAAATAAACTATACGAGTAGGGTCGCCATGAGTTCGGTCATAAAGTTTTGAAGTCATTTATGTACCTATTACAGATTTTTTTACTTATTGTCTGAAGTTTTAAAGTATAGTTAGTCTGTCTAAAAAGTCAACCGACTTGGGAAATTAGTATGACCAGCGTTGACTACATCAGATTTCATTTAATTCTAATAATTTCCCAAGTCGGTTGACTTTTTAGACATACTCTAGCATCATATATTCTGAACTAGCTAACCTGGCGAACTTCGTACCTACCGCCTAACAGTCAATATAATATAATTATAATATAATATAATACTCCACAACTATCACCCAACGCCATCTAGTCTCAAGCTAAGCAGGGCTTGCGTTATGAGTACTAGACAACTGATAAACATACTTATATACTTCTAAATACATACATATACTATAAATAAATTACACGCAGACACAGAACAAATGATCATGCTCATCACACAAAAATTTGTTCTGGGTGGGAATCGAACCCACGACCTCCGGCATAGCAGTCAGGGTCACTAACCACTAGACTAACAGGCCTGTCAATTAATGAAGTACGATGAAATAAAGCCTAAGTAAAGTAATATCAAGTTACACACAATTTTCATTCGATTCGATTTCGTACATTTTACGTGATGCACGCATAAGTAAAATCTTCCACAGATATATTATTTACGTATAGATATAAATAAAGTTGATAATACTGATATGTTCCTAGCACGGTCACGGTATGATCATAGTATAGTACGGTGTAATAGCAGACTCCTTTAATCGTGTAATTTCAATGGAAATTTGAAATGGCTTCAATCGCCACTCCAATTGTTTGATGAAACCTCGATTAACATTAAAATTATTTGATGAAGCTGTGGATTGAAAATCTTAATGAATCAGGGTTGTATTTGAAGTGTTATTTTACGTTGAGAGTTTTCTTTGGATCTGACTAGCTGCCTTCTGCGACTTCGCTCCTATGAATGTAGGTATCTCCCATCGACTTATTTATATTCTAGTGACAGACAAGCACGTTCATGAAAACTAAGTATTTGTCAAAATACTGAAAAGTTAAAACAAAAGTTCGCTGCAGCTCTACGTTGGCATTATGTCGTCTAACAAAACTATTAAAATATATAGCGCTAAGATAGCTTTAAAGGATACTTTTTGCCATGAATTTTTTAGCGAGTCCAATGATCCGTAGGTAGTATTCGGCGTTGCGTACAAACTACCTACAGGTCATTGGACTAGCTCGGCTGACGTTTTCTTAAAGAAATTAATTTCGTACACGCGTAAATTAATACGAGTTTTGAAGAAAGGGTACTTTATTTTTTAATTGTATCTTTACAAATCGATAGTGTTTCTGTACCGGATCGACCCTCCACGGGATTAAAACGATTAAAATTTAACAGTGTATATCGACAGTGGAAAGGTGTAAAATCGCTGATAAAAGGAGAAACTATGACTGACTGACATCAGCACACAGCTTAAACTATTGGGGCTAGCTAACTTTTCCTTTTATGACGTAGGCGAGCATTACGAGAGGATTTTCCAAAATTCACCCTCTAAAGGGATGCAACGGAGGTCCAAAGATTGTATGGAGAAAAGAAACATACTTGCACGCGGGCGAAGCCACTGGCAGAAACTAGTAAAGCATGTTACCTACATGCAACTAGGGAATCCAATCAGGCAAGCGCGGGATCCCGCCGTCATCCCGCAAATGCGGGACTCACTCATGCAGGATCCCGCATATCTGCGGGATTAATGTTTTTAATAAGAAAATTGGATACCGACGACCGCGACCCCTTTCGTCGTTTTAGTTACGTTTTTTATTAGACCCAGCTCATCCCCATTAAAGAGTGATGAAACAACTTTACATGAAACTCGTGACATTTTTAATAGAATTTGTCTGGAAAATAATTATTTTGTTTTTGATTTCACCTTGCAATTAAATAATTTTGCTAGTCTCTCTTTGTGTAATTTATTTCATCACCACTGCTCTCAGTCCTTGGCTTGAGTCCCAACATTATAAGGCCGACTATGCTATGTTAGTCTCTCTAAACAGATAAATAAACAGTAATTTATATTTCCTTTCAGCTGTACCTAAGTGTTCCATATTATTTAAATAAACAAATTTTCTTTAACAAATCGGAACTGTCTCACTTCTATTCATTAATATGAAGTGGTTTGCTTTGAAAGACTAAATCGGAATCACTTCTTCCATTTACTAGTCGTGGCTAAGTGGAATTGAGTCTTTGAAAAGGAGGTTTTAATATCGAAGCCAGGATAAAGCTTCGTTTAGGTTTGAAACAAGGATTTAGCAGTAGAGCATTTACTTTCCCGCAGTTTTTGGTACTGAGAAATCGGATAGTAGATTAACTAGCTTGTTAGTCTACACTCTACCAGGAACTCTAACGTGGTCCATTTTACGACCGAAACTGAACTGACGAGGCATGCTGTTTAATTAGTTTAAAAAATGGGGCTCTATCTGTACCCATTACTAATCATATTTTTGTAGACAAAAGTAAAAAACGAAATCCCAAAATTGACCACAATTTTCCAGTAATGAATTACTTACGCTAAAAACGATTATTAGGCTACTTTTCGAAAATAAATTAATCTCAAAAAATATTTTTTCTTGACTCCTGGGACAGATTTCGGAGCTTCGGTTTACTTATTGGTGTTGGCCTGAGGAACAAAATGCACTAAGTGTGTGTGCATTCTAGACAGTACTTAGTCCAACTCCCATACAAAGATTGACAATGCCTTTTATCATAATTGGTAAATTCATAATTTAATCAATAATTCATATTAATTGCTCCTAAAAAATACTACGCGCGTGTTTTTCTAATGTTTTTCATTCATAATCCTGTACAATATGTCCATAAAATGAGTGACATTTTGGGATATAAACAAACGCTAATAACTTTGCTGTTTGTGAATATTATTTATTGAGACTATTTAAGTAATAACAAGACCTTTTCTAATAAGCCCTTTAAATATTTGTACTAATTAAAAATTTGTAGTGTCAAAGGCGCAAAATAGATAGGTACGGAAGTCAATCTACATATAAAGCGCGCTCGAGCAACGCACACATAGACACCGCTCACGGACACGATATCTCCGCTCAATCCAGTCGCACTCGTACTGTTCGGCTCGCAACTCGTACGGATCGCCTAGCATAGGTATAAAAAGTACATATATGAGATTGACTTCTGTACCTAGGTATCTATTTTGTGTCTAAGGTGTACCTATAACTCCATCCCTATTTCTCGCTCGCACCACTGTTATTTTAACACGTTTTATCGTATCGTATCGATATCGTCAGGTTCGCTTTAGATTTCTGGGAATAGCAAAGCGATACTGTTGAACTTTTCATTAGGTAATTCTGTGTTCTAGATTTTTCAGAATTGAATAATTAAACTGTCGTCCCAAAATTTTATTGAAGACTATTTGAAGTGTTCCCCGTAAATGGCAATAGCAATAGGCTCACCCACATGACATAGGACTGGGATTGGAATTGTACTCACAACTTTCAAAATTTGGGAGAAAAACTAATAATTGGCCCCTTCTGAAAAATTGCTAATTCTTAAGGATTTTGTACAGCATACCTACTTATAGATGTGTACGTCGTATTTCGTATGATCTTACCCAACCTTTTTTGGATGTCCTTCATAATTTTTAGTCACCCTACTACACTGACAATACTGCTAAACGTTGGACACCGCTTTGTAAACCAGATTATGGTAATATCGCTACCACAATCCGGCTGAAAATAAGGTAGCCGCATTACAAAACGTCGACGTTTTTCAATACAACGCGCCAATATGTAAAACGGCGTGTTATATGACTGCGACATAGATAAACCGCTTGGTATGTGTCCTCAAAACATAAACAAGGCCTTTGACATCCCCAAATTAAATTCAAGAACGTGAACGTGCGACGTTCACATCGTTCAAAATTAACGTCTTGACTTGACGTCTCGTCGAGCGTTTCTCAAACGACTCAAACGTTGACAATATTTCACGCGCGCCCGCTGACCGCAAGATGGCGGCCCAAAGATGGCTGACATGACGTGACGCGACACGCATATATTGGATTTCTGTTGTCAGACTGTCATTTATTGAATTACGTTGCGTCGAGCGACGACGGGTGCTTTGTTATCGTCGAAGATATACGAAATATAATATTTAAGACGGTGTTTGTATGTAGATTTTGGCTTGATGTTATTGAACTGTATTTGCGCTTCTCAGGTGTATGATTCTCGTCGATAGCTCAAATATTCAATACATTTGCGCGAGATTGTCAGGGAAAGTTTTTCCATCAAGAATATTGATGGACTCCTAGGGCATTTTAATTTGATGTTGTATAGATAGGGATACAAGGCATCTAACTTTTAGGAGATATGGCATGTGCAAAAGATTTTTATTAACTAGATACTTTACGTAAAAATACTTCTTAACCCAATTTATTAATTTGTCACTACGCAAATACGCCGAGTTAATACCTAAGGGTCTGCACTCACATGAGACTAGACGTCTTAGACAGACTTGTCTAAAACGTCTCAAACAAGTCTGAAACGCAAAACAGTTTTGTCTACGACACGGGGTGTTAGGGCTGTTGATAAAATATCGATCTAACGATATTATCACAGTACTCAAACAACTGAACATAACATATATTTATTTGTAAACCACTTAAGAAATATTGGTACGCATAAATGTTTTATTAAAATTGAAGAATAATTACTGAGAATGCTACATTTTCATATATTTATAATTTAATTTGTTTAATAAATATCATGAATTATACATTGAGTAAATTATTTTACTCAATGTATAATCTCAATGTCTAAGGGGCTGCACTCACTTGAAACAAAACGTCTTAGACAGACTGGTCTAAAACGTCTCAGATATATATCGATATTTTATCAACAGCCCTAACGCCCAGTGTCGTAGACAAAACTGTTTTATTTAGGACGTCTTGTCTCAAGTGAGCGCAGGCCCTAAGTCTTAGAATAATAATGCGTTATTGGCCTTCGCCACACTTGACGGAAATCCCGTCGCCGATCTTACACGAACGTTAGGGCGACTAACACACTGCCACACATCACGCTGCATGTTGCGCACCTACGCGCGTACTTGCGGGAGTGCAAATCTGCATCATCGTGCGGGTTTTTTACGCACTCAGGTGCGTAGGTGCGTTTTGTAAATTCACACAGGCTCTGAGCTGACTCATTTTATACAAAATCATACACAGCACTACGAGACTCAGTGTGTGTATTATACCTCATGTCCCGCCCCCGCACCCACGCGCCTGAGTACATGTTTCTGCGCATGTAGGCGCGTGATCTGCATGAACGCGCGTGGACACATTTTCGGTGTGTTGGACTGTGCGTGTTTTCTATATAAACGGAGATACTTACAAGCAACATTAAAACGCATTCACGCGCTACGCTGCGTGGAGCGTGGCAGTGTGATAATCGCCTAACATGTGTGCGTTGGTCTAATGTAGTGTCACGTGTATCATTTCCGTCTTACATGTCTCCCTTAGCGCAGCATACCCTTTACACATTAGATAAAGTTACAAAGAACTTTGTCCCAAAACTTGACAGAATCACCCTTAGTAAATCGATTTGCAACACCCAGTCTTTTGGAAATCTCGCAGTTGCGAAGTAGATGATGATATATACCGGCGATATAACACTGTCGCTTCAAAATCTTCGGGTTTGGCCCAGAATTCCGGGGGTAGGTACCAGTTTTGACAAATTTCCTTTTGACGTGGAGACCCCCTTCGTTAGTTAGGGCTATATTTCATTCGGGTAACGCTGAAAAACAGTTTCAGTTCCTCAGTAGATCCTTTGTAAGGTTGAGAATTATATTTTTGGAATAATTTATCTATGAAAATGACATTTAGAGGAATCTGTAATGGTAGTTTTTCCTACTTGGTTTGTTTATTCATATTTTTTGTTTAGAAATAAAATCTCAAAGGCTTACTTTCTTTTATACCCACAAGTTAGTCTCTTGCTAATAACTTTATGCCGAAAGTTACGTGTTTTTTTTTTATAAACTGGTGAACACATTACCCTCCTTTGCGTCGCGTAGTCGGGTAATAAATTAGGAATGCCTCAAAACTGTCGTGTCACATTTTACCTACCTATGTTGATTTTAAACTTCCACGTTGACGGTGTCACGAACCCAGCCCCTACAAGCACAACATGACCTTAATGAAAACCCCTATACATGACGTCAACATGTACAGTACCTACGTACTTACTCATGCCATGCTTTTATTCCGCAGTCGGATTGTCTGATATTCTGGTTGCTGTCGACGGTCACGGCTGGACTGCTAGCAGTATGCATCGTTGGCACTCAATACTTTGTGATTGAAGGCACCAATTTTGGTAAGCTCGACCCAAGCACGCGAAAAGAGGAAGGTGTGTTTTGTTTTTGCTTTTTTTTATTTTTTATTCTCACGATTTGAAAAAGGAAATTTTGCTGTTTGAATTTTTTGAGGATTATTTTTTTTTTTAATATAGTACAAACGTTGTTTTTTTTTCTTGGAAGAAATGCAAAAGCAAAATTGCCTTTTTTTTTTTTTTTTTGAAGCAAGTTTTAGTTTGAGAGAGAGAGACCTACCTTTGGCCAGAAGGCGAGCGGGGGAGGCTATAGCAAAAAACCATTGTTTAGATTTCAGGTTTGGTTATAATTAAACGAGATTTAAAATTAAGGTGGATGTTACGGGTTTTTTGTGACCATTTTCCCGCTAGATGGTGCTGAAGTCAACATTTTCAGTTTTATTTTGTTTTTAGTGTAATTGGAACAGTATTAAGTCACAGAAATAGTAGAGCGGAAATCGGACATTCCATTTTATCGAAATTAGTCAAATTATAACCTCAAAACCCATCTGATTTGCCATACTTCGAAAAACAAACAAACTAGTGGTGATCGAGCAAAGTTTAACTGGGTTCTCGTGTTGGAAATTCCTTGTAAGCAAGCAGCCTGGGGCCTGGAAATGTATTCCATTGATGAACCTAGAATAATAGACTCCCCCCTATTATACGAAGTCTGAAGATAATTTGCGAATTATGGATGTGACTGCTGCGCTGCGTATTGCGGCGAATTCGATTCCCATACGGAACAAATATATGTGTGGCATATGGACTGGTGTTCTGGGTCTTGGTGTTTTGCGTATGCGAGTTTACATGTTTGTGAATGCACCCACGATATATTACTGGCGTGGGGCTCGTTTTTTTTTTTAGAACAAATGAAAATGTCAATGGATCTCCTTCCAGGTATCTCTCATCGCATCACCGAAACTGCAATGGATTTCTTCATGGCCATCGTCCTCTGCGGCTACACAGTCACAGTCTACCTCCTATGGAAGGACCACTACGTCATGTGGAACAGATGGAGAAGGGCCAATGTCAACGTCAGGTTGCTCCTCACGCCAGACTCCGTGCCGGTACCTTTCGTGCCGAGAGCTAGATATAATGTGGTTTAATTGTTTCTTTGTCGTATTCTATTATTTAGCAAGTTTGTGTGATCAGTATTAAATGTTATTAAGGTATGGTTTTTAGTTTGTCTTTTGTTTTCTCTTGTCTCGAGAAAAAATAAACTTCAGGCCATCCTGGGGATGGATTTGTCTAAAGGTCTATTATATTAGACCCTGGTTTAAGGTGACCAATACATTACGGCGACAGGGCCCAGAGCAGAGCACTAAGCATTAGGTACATTGCCTGTGGAACGAAACCAATAATTGACACTATGATCTTATCTTCATTTCTTCATTTACTCTCTTGCTTATATATGTTGTATGTATGTATATGTGTATATATTTTAGTATTTAGTAAGTAGGTATTTATTAAGTTTTGTTTACTTTTATATTTGCACCAAGTGCAACCCCATTTTGTGTCCAGTCCAGGCAATCTCTGAACATTCAAGGTTGCTTGTAAGAAATCGCCCAGTGCAATAAGGCCGCCAATTGTGTGTTTTTAATATATTAATAAGGTGTCTTTTTGTTTAACAATCTTGATGTGAAATAAAGTATATATAATATAAATAAATAAGCGTCCGCTAATGAGGTGTAACGGTGTCCTTTAGGCAGTTTACCTGTGGGTGTCATATGTGTTGAAATGAGGAGCAATATTGAGTATGCACTCGTAGTATAGCCAGGTATCTCAGGTCGATTTAGTAATCTCTTACTGCAAGTGTTTTACAATACACAAAATAGGGCCCAAATAGAATGAGAGTAGATAAGAACGCTTGCCACCTTACTCGTAACGTTAATTGAGCTTCATTGATGTAAACTGTTACAATCAAATGCATCACAAAGCTGAAAAATACCTATAACCATAAGGGAAATCTTTGATCTTTTGCAGGGTTTTGAAATAACTTTAGCAAGGCCAACTTCCTAAAAAGTACAAAAAGTTCCGTAAACAAAATACAACCACGATACAGCTATTATTTTTTAACAAAAGACCTTGTTTACAAGTAGTTACAGGCATAGCAAGCGTCTATGATTTGCAGTCAGTGCCGTTTGGCGCTCTGCCAAGCCCAGATACCCTCTCAAAGGTGTGGGTGTTGAGTGGATTTGTAAATTCACCCAATGAAAAGATTAGATAGGGAATTTATGCAAAATCAGGTGTGTTAGCAAATTGGCAAGGTGCCATTTTGAATTAGCGCAGGAAACAGCGCATGCGGTCTTATTCTGTTTTAGTAATTAAGGATTATTTGTTTATCAGGCATCAACAATATCTTCTGTTGTGTTTTTTAAGTGATTATTCTTAAATCAGGAGTGTTGGCAAATTGGCAGGCTACCATTTTAAATTAGAGCAGGAAATGCCGTATGAGGTCTTATTCCGTTCTGGTAATTGGGGATTATGTGATCATCAGGCATCAACAAAATCTGCGACAGTGTTATTTTGAGTGATTATTCATAAATCAGGTGTGTTCGCAAATTGCCTGGGTGCCATTTGGAATTAGCGCAGGAGACGCCGCATGATGACTTATTCTGTTTTGTCGACAAAATCATTAATGGTGTGTTCTTATGAGTTCCAACTGCTAAAAATCTGAGTGTGAAATTCCTTGGCTAACCTCAACGTCTCGAGCACAGACTAGTATCGCCTGGGAAATGTACATGATGCAGTTCCACAAACAATGAAAAGTTTTTTTCATTGTGTCTTGTGTGCCTTGATGCTTGCATGCTGTAAGGGCTATATTTCACCTAGACACCATGGCGGTGCGACCAGTCGCCGCTATCAACAACATGTATACCTACTGCTCTTTAAAGAGTTAGGTAATACTCACCTAGTCTTCGTTTAGTTGCGCAACCAATTTGGTGGCACGATCAGCTCGGACGTTTGGCGACTCTGGTGTCTGTATGGCGTCTAGTTTGGTAGCATACGGCTATATTTCACACGGACACTATGGCGGCGCCACTGGTTGCGCCGTCATGGTGTCCCGGTGAAATATAGACCTAAGAGTTGATAGACGCCACTGATGGCAGAAAACCTGTGGGCACAAAGATTGATATCGACAAGTCAAGAAAAAAACAGGCCTCAGTATATGCAGGTCAGAAGGTCTCATGCCAGCATCGACGACATGCTGATATGAATGATAGGGGTTAAGATCGTAAAATCTAGAAAACCTTTAAAACTGAGCTTACTTTGTTCGGTCTGAACTTGGCCATAGCATACAAGCTCAGTAAAAAAATCACTGCTAAAGTCTCTTGCGTTAGACACATGAAGTTTGTTTCCTGTGTTTCCTTTCCTATGGACCTTATGTTTGAACTCGCGTGTATTTTGACCTGTGATATTTTAAACATATCTGAATTAAATTATTGATATTTTTCTTCTTATACTTTAAGTAAAAGTAAGATTTTATAATTCAGAATGATCATATTCTAGATTTCAGAACGGTTTTTAATTAATTTATGTCTGCCTGCTCCCAAATATGTGGTACGATGGATACAGCTGTATATCAGTATTTTATATGATGTCGCATCACTCCTATTGCAATCATGTCTTCTGACCTCCACAAAGCCACAATGCAACGCAGTCAATGTAGAATGTGAACTCAACAAATCGTATTTGTAACAATGAACGCAACCATAGAAAAACGAACAGAAACGAAGCTTAGCGAACGCACCCGAACATAAAGTCGTTAATGGCGCGCTGCGTTTGTTGACTTTTATTTGTTGTTGCAACGGAAAACGTAAATTTCACTAGAAATATTATCGAAATTACATAAAATTTTATACGAGGCAGTGCCAGTATAGTTTTTTCAAGGTTTAATAAAACTGAAAGATGAGTTTCAACTTCGGTTCGGCTACTACAACGGCAGCAAGCACATTTGGTACAACCACCCCGTCAACGGGTAAATATGTTTAAATATCTCTATTATTGCTCACTAATTGTTCAGAAACAACTGATGATTTCAAATATCTCTTTACAAAAGGTATAATAGAGCCAATTTGATAAAAATTGTCTACATACTTTCATGTAAAATCCTAACCTATTCTTGTACAACATTGGGTAATATCAAAACAGAAAAATATTAGATTTTAAATTCTAAATATTTGTTTAATTAGCAAGAATCATTACGCACAATTAAAAACCGTCCCTAAAGACGACTCACTGTCCAAATGTTCCCATTCTCGTCTTATTTTAGCAATATCGATACAAAACTTGTATTTATATCTTCAAAATTCAATTTAATGTTGAAATGTTTATGGTTTTAGGATCTGGGTTCTCATTTGGCAGCGGTGATGCTGCTAAACAAGGATTATTCGGAACTGGCGGCAATAATGCAGGTAAAACAAACTTCTTCAGTATTTGATATCGTGTGTAGAGTGCGTCTACTGAAAGCGTAACCTGGAGTTTTTTTTTTAAATTAAATTTGCAACATCGTTTTGCCGAAAAAAATCGCGTCAAAGTCTATGGTCGCAATTGTCAGTTTTGTAAACAGATATTTATTTTTCAAGAATAATTCTTTAATTATGGGAAAAACAATAAACAGTAACGTGCGAAAACTGCTACACACTATGGTTAATAAGTTCAAACAAAAACAAGAAGAGAAAGAAGGTGTTTTCAATGAAAACCAACAATGTTTACATACGATTTCAGAATTTTTAAGTTAGTATGACGTCATAATCTTGATCCTTGTCGACTAATAATATTAGATATATTTAGGATATAATGATAATTTGTTTTTCTTATATTTTTAGATAATCTGACATATTGCGAATTTCATAATGGACAAAAACATCAAACAAAGAAGGCTTTTGGTGAATCGACTTAATCAAAAACACATGCTAGTGAGTGGTAGAATGCGTTCAAAAGCAGTTGAGATGTAATAAAAGATTTGCCTCACTTTGTCTGATAAAGCATCAAAATCTTCAACTGAAGTTAAAATTGCAAAAGTGAAGGAAATAGTGACTGAAATCCTAGTTCAAGTTTGAGAGCTGTTGAACTTTTTGTGTCTCACGAGTCGATCCGTATCATTTGAAACAATCATTGGAGTATAAAACATGTTCCCACTTGACTAATCCCAAAAGATCTGAATTTTCTCTATGCTAAAATGAATTGATTCCAACCCAACAACCTTGAAACACATTAGTGTTGGCGAGACGTGATGAAGTTGAAATCATGTTGACCATTTTATTTGACTATCGCGGTGTTGTGCACTTGGTATTCTTGCCAGAAGACCAAATGGTAAATAAAGATTATTATTTGAATATTATATAGCGCCATTTTTTCCGATTTGAAAAATCATCCTATAACAACCCCCGCTCTTGGGCGGAGCGGGAGATAGTGTCAGACTCTTACTGACTAAAAAACCCATCCCGTTCCTTCAAGCCTTCATACCGAGGCTCGAGCGCCCTTTCGGATAACACTGGCCCCAGTAGGCTTCGACCCGGCTGGGCCCCTGCTGTTGCTGACAACTCCTTGAGGCGCGCGGGAACAGTGCGCGCCGTTGACGGCTTGGGCTTGGTCCGGACAGTTACCGGACGGTCGAACAGTGAGCTACCCATTGCTCACTGTCCGCAAGCCCGTGCCTACGGTGGCCGAAAATCGGGATCAGTATCCCGGCGCCATCGGCGGCGATAACGCCGTTGCCTGACGCTCGGAGCGAGAGGTCTCCGCCACCGATCGCTCCAACGAGGGCACGGCGATGATCCGCCCAAGCGGAGTGCACCTCGACTGTGTGCTCCACCGTGTCTTCCGGGCATTCTGCACAGTGGCGTCACTTCTGCATGAATCTGGTGTAGGTACCTCCCGAACGAACCATGTCCGCTGAGGACCTGCGTCATGCGGAAGGTAAGGACGCCGTGAGATCTTTCTAGCCACGCCATATAGCTACATTTGAGAGATCAGATAAAATAAAATAATTTGGGATAATAACTAACATTTTGTGTGTTATTGACCCTTTACCATACACCCACCAAATAATTAAGTCTACACACATGTTTTTGACTAGGATTAACTATTTTACAATTGTTATAAATACAAAAAATACTCTAGTATCAAAACTTTTTTCTCCTACTATTTCAATAATACCACATTCAAAATTTTTGGTTGTAACCTCCTTTTCTCAGGTCACGCTTTCATTAGACGGACTCTACCTACCTAATATTGTTCAGTAGGAGCAAAAATATTTATTTTATTAATGTTTGTATGACAATTACTGTGGCAGGACACAGAGATACCTATAATAAAATTTTGTAACAACTGTAATGTACCTGTGTGCACAAATAAATGTTTTGTATTGTATTGTATTGTTTTTGCTGTCATAAAGATTATTGACCATCATTAAAAAGTTCAGTAGGTACCTATCAAGATAGACTTCCGACTCACAGAAATTAACTGGCCTCGAGGCTAAAAGGAGAATGTAGTGTAAGACACACAAGGCTCAGAAAGCACAGTGTCTATAATGATGAATGACATTTATTTTTAAAAACACTTTTACATGTCTATTTAAGATGAGGCCGGTGTTTCCTAGCTGACTGGCACTGAGAAGAAACACAGAAAGAAACTTAGGGGTATATTTTTTTTGACGTGTGACATCTCCGCCCTTGGGCGTAGCAGGAGATAGTGTTTGACTGTTACTGACTAAAAACCTACTCCTGTTCTTTCGTTGCCTTTCGTACCAGGGCTGAACTATCTTTCGAAACTAACCCTGGCCCGTTGGCTTTGACCCAGTCGAGCCCCTGCGGTTGCTGACAACTCCTTGAGGAGCAAACATGTATTGGTCAAATCAATGAGAACCATGCAGATTTAAGTCTAAATGGACCTGTCCAGTCAGTGCAAGCATATGTCAGTATTTGCGTAGCTCATAAGTTGAGCTACTAGGACTTCCAAGGAGGTCAACGTCTCCTCACTAACTAGCAGATTCAACTGAATCGGAAACTCAATAATAGAAAGAGCACTCATTAGTGTCTCTTTCGAGCTACCTTCCGAAATTCCAGTTCTACGGTACAGCCAATAGAGTGGCGCATTGTGGTGAACACAGATCTCCATATTGCAGACGTGAAAAAAAATTTATTAAAAAGTTTGTGCTAAAACTCATATATTTTGTTTCTTCGATTACAGAAAACAAGCCAGCTTTCAACTTCGCTAGTCCTTCCGGGGGAGGCTTTTCTTTTGGTGCTGCTAAAACAACTGCAGCCACGTCTTCACTGTGTTAGTACATTTAACAGACATTTAGATATTATGTTCCCATAGCATTTAATTCATTAAACCCCAACTGAACATTGGCATTCACTCTCTTGTGTCTCTAATTACGGTACTCGAAAGGTTAACTGTTATGATGGTCCTAAATTTTATTTGACATTAGTATTGATATGACATGTAACTCTGTGACATTTATTGAAATAATTTAATTTGATTTGCAATTATATGCCAATTAATTTTGAATTTATAAATAATATTAACTCTTTGAATGCCGTAATTAGAGACACAATAGAAAGACAATTGCTTATGTCGAACTGTATAACATAAGACATTCAAAAGGTTAAAGCTTATTTGATCTCAAAAGTTAAATGAAAACGGACAATGTTCAATATATATTTGTATGCCTCTGGGCAAAACATGGAGGATCTAGCTACCTGTAACACCGCACACACCTATGTTTACAAATAAATTATTCTTATTCTATTCTTATTTGGTTATTTACAGTAAGGCCGAAATATCTTGCCCACTTTAAACATCAAACAATTGGCTATGCAGCAATAAAACAAAAGTTGAAAATGCGAACTTCTGAGTGGCCATATTTTAGCCTAGTGTAATTCCTAGTGTGGAGCAATATTTATTTAGATGTGTTCCTTAAAACTTAGCAAGAAATGGCACAACTGGGAATAATGGAAGGAATGGGGAGTGTTTGTCCAGCAGTGGGACAGTATAGGCTAGATATATTAGCAAATTAATCCACAGTACTATTCAAATATACAAAAAAAAAGTATGTAATTTCTATAAATCTAAACTTAGTAGGGGATTTACAATCCTTTTTTACTTAATATTAAACATCCATTACACATGCCATCCACAGTTTCAACACCAACTACAAGCACCGGTGCTACTTCAGCATTTGGAGCAGCTAAATCACCAGTGAGCTTCGGAGGATTCACATCACCACCCAACCAGACAGTGGGCAGCCCTGGTTTTGGACAAATACAGGTGACTTTCTAATATCTCAACAAATATTCTCTAGACATTTCTTTTTAAATGATATAACTTAGTGTTTGACTGCAATCCCACCTGATGTTATGCAGTGATGCAATCGTTGAAACCATAGGTGCAAACCTATTAAGGCACATTATGTATAATATGTTTGATCACCACTGCTCTTAAAACGGTGAAGGAAAACATAGTGAGGAAACTGGCATGTCCCAGTACCAAAAATTACCAGCACTGGACATTATCATTATAATGTTCCTGTGCTAATTATAAATACTACCTAAGTCATACATAGTTTATGATTTTAAAAGCTACAGCATTCCAAAAATAAATTACAATTAGGCTGAAAATTAATTAACTGTTGTACTAAGATTGAGCTGGTGAAAAGCAAGAAGATTATTCTGCAATTTTGATTGCTATAATAAAGCTAAAGAAGATATAAGAAAACTCAGTTGTGGGTTAACCTCGCCTATAGACACTTCCGCCTGACCACCGCTAAGTTCATTTTTGCTTGCACCTGAAACGACAATCTCAAAGGGATTGGTTTGGCGACGCGCCGCAGGATTCAAGTGATTTTTTTTTTTAAGTGATCTGGCAGAAATGACCCTGGTAGTACATCAACTGTCCTATTTTTATTGTATGTTTGAAATTGTATGTACAATAAAATCTCTCTCTCTCTCTCCCTCTCTCTCTCTCTCTCTCTCCCCCTCTCTCTCTCTCTCTCCCTCCCCTTTCTGCACTCAGGTACACCAATAATATAATAAACAAATATTTCTCTTTTCAGGGTGGTACAGGCTCTCTTGGTGGAAGTACTACACAACAACCGGCACCAGCATTTGGAACACCAACCACACAAGGTTTGCAATTATTTTCTCTGATCGAATTACCTATTATTACATAATTATTATTTATACTTTTGATTATAACATGATAAGAGTAGTGATAGTAGTAGACATTACGTGTATGAATTCATTATCACAGTAATATAATAAAGGGTTGAATAGACGGTTACAACTTGCAAACCAAGTCCAACCAAGGTGACCCTGGTTAGTGGCTACATAGATGTAAACCACGCGCTGTTGGCGCTGAGTGGGTGGGTAAACGCGCCTCCTAACCAAGAGCGTTGAAGGTCATGGATTACAATTGCTGTTTTCACGGATTGCAACTAGCAAGATCACCTTGGTTGGGACTAGTGTTGCCAGGTCTGTTTGGATAAAAATGGGGGCAGATGGTAAAGCGAATTGGGATGGGACAAATATATTTTTTTAATAAAGATTTTTTTGGATGGGAAATCGTTCAATGACTTCTTCCCCTCTGAGGTGGAACGAGAGGGCGTGTGAAATTTTTACAGAGTAAAACCCAGACTTCTTCAGTCGCTCTTTGAGTTTTAGGGTTTTTGATTTATCGGGCGTTACATTTAGCGTCCTGATCAGGTGTAAATCGGAACGCGTCCCCAGACCCCTAAAAATCGGGACATCCCGCGCGAATCGGGACGCCTGGCAACATTAGCAACAGACGTTAGTTTGCAACAATCTGCTCACCCCTTCTTCACGCTCGAACCGGTGTCAGGGGTAGACCATGTCCTGAAATATCACACAGGATGCTTTTTTACTATCACGCGGGCGAAGTCACTGGCAGCAACTAGTTACTTCCAATGGTCAGACATGATTTGATTATTTCGTGTCGATACTGAATGAAGAATGTTACAATAAAGCAAAACTTTGATAAATGATATTTATTTTGTAAAACAAGTTTAAAAAAAAAACCGGCCAAGTGCGAGTCGGACTCGCCCATGAAGGGTTCCGTAGCAGCAAGTAACATAATATAAAAGTTCTTGTAATGTGTTGTAACTTTGATCGATGTTTTAATAATAGTGTATTTTTTTTTCGATTTATGACATATTAAAAAAAAAACTACTTACTAGATTTCGTTCAAACCAATTTTCGTTGGTAGTTTTTATAGTAATGTACATCATATTTTTTTTTTAGTTTTATCATTCTCTTATCTTAGAATTTAGAGGGGGGGGGACACACATTTTACCACTTTGGAACTGTCTCTCGCGCAAACTATTCAGTTGAGAAAAAAATGATATTAGAAACCTCAGTATCATTTTTGAAGACCTATCCATAAATACCCCACACGCATGGGTTTGATGGAAAAAAATTTTTTGAGTTTCAGTTCTATGTATGGGGACCCCCAAAATTTATTGCTTTTTTTCTATTTTTGTGTAAAAATCTTAATGCGGTTCACAGAATACATCTACTTACAAAGTTTCAACAGTATAGCTCTTATAGTTTCGGAAAAAAGTGGCTGTGACATACGGACGGACAGACAGACAGACAGACATGACGAATCTATAAGGGTTCCGTTTTTTGCCATTTGGCTACGGAACCCTAAAAAGGCACACATCAATTTAAACTAGATAAGGTTGGTGTGTGTAGCTGAAGTAGTCATCTAGGAAACACCGGCTTGAGAAGAAACACCAGAACAAACTCAAAGGTCAAAGTCGCTTTTTAAAGTCCATACAGCAAGCATCAAATTATATAAGAACCATGCAGATTGGTGTTTTGAGAAAAGAACCACACAGATTTGAGTGGACCTGTCCAGTCAGCGCAAGCATTGGTCAGTATTCATGTAGCTCAACTCAGAACTACTATAGGGAGCTCAACAGTAATTAATCAAACTTTCTGATTCCAGCTTCAACCGGTTTCGGCGCATCCCCTTCCGGATTCGGCTTTGGCCAATCCAACCCGCCCGCGTCTTCGGCTTTCGGTCAATCCCAGCCAACCACTACGGGATTCAGCCAAACCGCTCAACCATCTACCATCGGTTTCGGCACTCAGCCTGCGACTACTGGGTTTGGGTTTTCTACACCTGCTACAGGTTTCTCCGCACCTCAGGCTAGTACTGTGAGTATATAATTATCATTTTAAATGGCTAAATATAATCTCTAAATGACGAATGGTTCCTTGAGATGTGACTAATAGGGAATATGCATGCAATTTAATAATAATAATAATATTCCACAACTATCACACAGCGCCATCTGGTCCCAAGCTAAGCAGAGCTTGTGTTATGGGTACTAGACAACTGATAAACATACTTATATATTTCTAAATACATACATATTATAGATAATTACACCCAAACACAGAACAAATGATCGTGCTCATCACACAAACATTTACAATTTAGACTGGAACAATTTGCCTACAGCAGTCTTCCTGTCCGATTGTAATTTAGGTGTTTTTAAGGCTAGTGTAAATAGGCTCTTAATAAACTAGTGCGCTTCACAATCAACGATTAACCTTTCAATTGTGATAATTGCAGACACAATTGAAAGACAATAGGTGCGCGAACGCCGGCGTTCGCTTGGGGTTTAATGAATTATATCTCTGCTTACCACCAGGTGGGATCGTAATCTAGCAGTAAAAAAAAAATGCTAAATTAAATACATTTTTTTAAAGCCAAAAATTATTGAACAAATATGAAAGAATTTTTAAAACACTGAAGACTATAAGAAAGTCCGACGTGTACTTTGACGTCAAACTTCATCACGCCTATATCGTCGTCAATAAAATCGGAAAGTCTTGGCGAGAGAGACAAATATATTTGTTTAAAATTGTTATATCTCGTTTGCCTTTCTATCAATTTTGATTTATAAATTGGTCAGATAAGATTCATCATCTTGATTGAAATGAAGAAAGTTTGTCATAGTGACAGAGGCGGAAAGTGTTATGGAGCCGAGCGACTCCATGGTATCAAACACCGTTTTTCAATACACTTACGAAGATATAAATAAACGAGGATTGACGCTCGACTTGTGGGGGTCGCGTAGCGCCCAGCGTCATACGAAACATACAATCGTGGCAGAAGCGAACTCACGCGCTTTTCCGCACTAGTGCGAAAAACGGGTTTTCGAGTAGTGTACTGAAAATATTTTTTCAAGCATATTCCATTTCCAGGCCGCCACAACGACAGCGGCCGCGTCAACTCAGTCGTTCCTGTCACCGGCGGCCCCGAGCGGTTTCGCTCAGACGGCGTTCGGCGCCAAGCCGGGCTCGGCCTTCAGTTTCGGCGGAGGGAACACTGCTGCACCTGCTTTCAGCTCTGCGCCGGCTCCTAGTAAGTAGAATTAAAAACTATGTATATCTTCGGGGTTATTTGTAAAACACTGGCAACTAACATCATAAACAACAAGTTTTGTTCTATGACTTTTAAAAAGAGAATCATATTTTAGTTCCTCAGATTTTCATACAAAAATAAAAATGTTTAAATAGAGCGTTCTAAATATTACGAAGTCAATGCGAAGTAAGCGATAGTACAATAGCGGAGGGGAGCGGGGAACGGGCGAGTGGGGGTGCAACAACAACAAACAACGAAATCTTGAAGGTTTGTTTTGGTAAGTGAATTATGTTTTATAAAAAGTCATAGAACAAAAATTGTTGGTTATGATGTTAGTATACAGTCCTGCAATGTTTATTATTATTTATTTATTTATTCACAAAATCCACAGCTCTTTTACAAAAATTTTACTTAAAGATAAACTAATGTTACAGCCAATTAAGGATTTACAATTTACTATCTATAAATTTATGCCTCAGAAAAAAACAGAATAAAACGCTAGTACCATTCAAGCCTAGTAGTGGTGTGAGTTAATGTGGTGTATGAAATACTGTTTTATTGTTATTAATCGCCATCATTCTTTTAAAAAATTATTATTGATTAATTCGTCGCATACAGACGTTACCAGCAGTCTCCTGAAAGTATGTTTTTTGGTATTAAATAAATCAAGATGAGAGAATTTCTTATTATAGAATTTTTTATATTTATTTCTTGTTTTTAGTGTTTTACAAATAACCCTGTATGCACGCTAACTCGTAAACTTTCGCTTTTATAACATTAGTGTGATTTTCTTTTTTATACACAGAAGGAAACACTATCTGGATAGAGATCCAGTGTTACTGGAATTCAGTACTTGATCATTACGAATCAGCCTTGAATTCCGAATTGTTAATATTTTGGTGTAACTTTTCCCCCCCAGCATCAACCGCAGGCGCATTCGGGCAAAAACCAGCGACCCTCAGCTTCGGCGGCCTCGGCGCCTCCACCGCCGCCACCACGCCGCAGAGCACTGACGTCACCGCGCAGGCGCCGGGCCTCACCGCTCAAACGGCTCTCAACTTCGGCACCAGTCAGACTGCGGCTACTTCGGCGCCGGCGTTTGGGACGTTGACGCCAAGCTTTCAAGGTTCTCAGGCACAGCAGAATCCGATCGGCGGCATTGGAACTTCATTTGGTGGTGGACGTGAGTTGAAATATTGTATATTTTTAATTATATGTGAGGTGTAAAGCTTTGTGTGCACTGGTACCCCTTAATTTTCAGTATTTTATACAGAAAAAGTTAACATAAGGAAAAACATTTTTACTAAAAAAAAATAGCAAATCCGAAGTGAGATTCTTAGAAACATCATTCTTGTATGAATGCAGTACAAAAACAAATGATAAAAACCGGCCAAGTGCAAGTCGGACTTGCCCATGAAGGGTTCCGTAGCAGCAAGTAACATAATATAAAAGTTCTTGTAGTTTGTTGTAACTTTAATCGATGTTTTAATAATAGTGTATTTTTTTAGATTTGCGACGTATTAAAAAAAAAACTACTTACTAGGTCTCGTTCAAACCAATTTTCGTTAGCGGTTTGCATGGTAATGTACATCATATATTTTTGTTAGTTTTATCATTCTCTTATTTTAGAAGTTACAGGGGACGACGACATTTTACCACTTTGGAAGTGCGCACGCGCAATTATTCAGTTTAGAAAAAAATGATATTAGAAACCTCAATATCATTTTTAAAGACCTATCCATAGATATAGATATTTTTTCCGAACCTTGCCGAAACCGATCCTTCGATCTAAAAATCACTCACTATAGTTTCATCTCAATTACAGAACAAGCTCCACTAAACTTCGGTACAAGCCAACCATCATTGCAACCACAACAGCAACCATCCGGTCTCAGTTTTGCCCCAACATCAACCGCTACTTCCCAACCTGGACTTAGTTTTGGTGCCACCACCACTTCCCAACCAGGACAGCTAAGCTTCGGAACTTCCCTATCTTCACAAGCCCCTACGAGCACTGCTGGAGTCATTGGAACGTCTACAGCCAATCAGAAGCCGCTTACGTTGGGGCAGGCTTCGCCAGCAGGACAGTTTCCTAAGACTTCTGCTGCCCCGATTAGTTTTGCTCCAGTTTCTAGTGCACCAGGTATGATTTATGATGTATTTGTATTTTATACTAGCCAGTGATCCACTTTATGTGACCAGTATTGGAACAGCCACTGTTGGTAGTTGGAGAGCACCAAGTTTTTGGCAAGTAGGAAGCCACTTCTTGTCAAAATCTCTTTACCACATACAATAGAAAAATGCATTTAGGTGTCTCATGGGCTGTCTGTAAGGGAACCTCGGGTTCCTGGGCTGCAAGGCAAACAAGAAACAAAGGAGCGGGTTTTAATCAGTGAAAGTCTGACAAGCCCTCTTGCTCCACCATAAAGCAGGACAAGTCACTAGATGATTTCATAAAATGAAGTTGCGTCTGGCTGTAATATCAGAGGCGTTGCAGTTACGTTGGAATGCTAAAATTACTCTTGAACTTGTAAATGACACCCATTTCCCTACTGGGAGAGCTTCGTTTCGGAACTTCCCTATCTTCACAAGCAGCCATTGGAACACCAACAGCCAATCAGAAGCCACTTACATTGGGACAGTTTCCTAAAACTTCTGCTGCTCCAATTAGTTTTGCTCCAGTTTCTAGCGCTCCAAATAAGATTTGAGATGTGTTTGCATTCGTTTTTTTTTATTATAAATAAGCTCGTCAAACGCGAGCTATCTCACCTGAAGCGTATATCGTAAGCGATGATGCGGCCGATGATGGAACACGCTTGCCTAGAAGCAATCTATTCACTATTGACTTAAAGAAGGGGTCTTTAAGTCAAGAGTTTGTAGGCTATCAGAAAACTCCGACTGGCACACAGTTTCCTAAAACTTCTGCCACTCCAATTAGTTTTGCTCCGATTTCTAGCGTTAGATACGATTTGTAATGTATTTACATATTATATCAGCCTATGGTTCACTATGGGCCGCAAGAGAGACGACCTGTAGCCTGATTCACTTAAAATCAAACAAGCCAAATATCGTTGAAGTTTTATAGTCGTTCGATCGAAGTCCTATCCAAAAGCGGTATTCATAATCTATCGACTTATTTCCAGCTACATTAATAAGTATTCTACCAGGATAATGTAATATAAACGTTTTTTTAAATCGACGAATTTCAAACGACTATAAAATCGATGTCGTTCAAACTCGATTGATGGATGTGAATACGGAAATGGTCTAAACGACTAAATCGCTACGATATCGTTACGGTTTTTATAACGTGAAAACGTTACGTGAGTACATTTCGCTACTGGGCGTTGAGAACCGCAGGGTAATTTCCAGACAACGTTGGCGCGGACTTGTTCATGGCAAGTAATAAGTAACTTAACGTTCAATATGGATTAGGCCCCGGTCCACGGCTTGTTGTGTTCCAAGTGAACCTCGAAGAAGATGTCAGCATTGCTGTGCATTGACAGAAACGTTTAAGGATGATACCTGCCAGGGCCACCGAGATATATTACAGTTATATTTTGAATGGAGATGACCACACTTCAACATTCCAGCAGAACATTATAACATTACCTGTTCTCTCGTTCGCAGGCTCCAGCGCCTCCTCAACCGCTCCAGCGGCCTCCACAGGCCTGGCAGCCTGGTCCACCCCACTGGCGACCACAACTCAGCCCACCGCTGGGCTTAGCTTCGGCACCAGCACGACCGCTACCACTGGCCTCGGCTTCGGTGCAGTGTCTACGGCCGCCTCGACCTTACAAACTGGTTTTGGTTTGGGGACTAGTGCTAACAAAAGTGTGCTTGGTTTCGGGAAAGCGATTACTTCGGTTGCTGCTTCTTCTGCAGGTAAATTGTTTCATTATGTTGATGTTTTGATTTCAGGAAGTGTGCGTCGAAATCGAGTAATAAGTTTACTAAAATAATCTTTTTTCAACATTAAAATTAAATTTTAAATAAAGCAGCAGTCAGTATTTCAAATTTTGGTATGTGCAAAAGCGTGGTGGAACAAATCGCTATTTATTTTGTACACACATAACTTAGGTTGTGCGATATTACATGGCAATGATATTAATCAAATCAAATCAAAGCATTTATTTTAAATAGACCATTTACAGGCACTTGAATAGTCAAATGTCGGTCAGTCCAAGAAAAGTGAAGCTAAATTGCACATTCCAAAGAGTAGGTCTTTAGGGAGAAGAACGTACAGTAAGGAGACAAAAGTCCATAGGAACGTTAAAGATTACATTGCTATGAACCGAGCGAGTATCCACATTCCACAGATAACACACACTAAGGAACTGTCGTCGCACTGAGCAAAATATTATTATTTTTCTGTTCTTACCATAGCATTGATAAAATTCGCGCAAATACGTCATGTGCTGGTAGCCGTGTGAACTAAGTGTTGGATTCGCAAATCACGTAACCCGAGTTCAAATCATGGTCAGTCCGTTGCAGTTATTTCTTACTTTGAAAATTCCCAATCTATATTGATATAGTCATTTTTTTAAATTTCTATGAAAAATACTATTGCATTTTTTGCACTAAATAGTTGCAAATTACGAATGTGATCTATTAACCACAAGAAGAATCACATTCGTAATTTGCAATTATTTAGTTGTTACATCTTTTTGATGTTGTAAGGTGGAAATAAAAAGACGTGTTTAATAAAAATGTTTATGCTTTATATTTACAAATTAAACATTTATGAGAATTGTGACGTCGAATAGCAAAAAGTTATCTTGTAACCGTTATCTATGTTACGCGTAAGATTGTTTGTTGGAAGTATACCCACTTAGACCATTCATATTATGAATAACGTAACAATGAACGGATATTCAAATTTTAATAAAATAAAATATAGGTAATTGTTTATATCCAGTTATTTATTGAAAAGTGATTTATGATTTAGACTTTGTAAACATTTTATTTTTGTGTAACGTCACAATTAATGTATTGAGGTCATAGCTTAATTGTTCATTTTCTTGACGAAAAGAAGATTGAAACTAAACCTCAATTTCTGTTAAAAGAACTTTAGTTCTCACAAGATAATCATCAATTAGATGAGCAAAATAAAATGAACTATAATATTATGTTATAACAGTGCAGGTAGAAGAATAAAAAACAAAATAGACTCATGATTATTGTCAACAAAATTGATAGCGAGTTCACTGCATTCTTAAGATGAGGCGATGGCACAAATTAAAAGATATAGCTGTTTTAAACGAAAGTAAACACAATATATACAGTGTTTGTTAACGAATAATCACAGATATGTTAAAATAAAATGGTAGGCCCTTTAGTTTAGTTAACATTAAACATTTAGTGCGAAACGTAATCGTTCTTGTTTGTGCCTCTCTGTCAAGTACGGCTTTTTAGCAGGTTTTCTGTGATGCACGCCTTCAGCGTGAAGTGCACGGCGAACAGTATCCATCGAGGTGTCATATAATTCCGCAAAATGTCTCGTTGGTGCGAAACCATTCGTTTCGTATACGTCCACCATATGTCGTCGCTGCGCCTCGCTAATAAGCTTCGGTCTCCCACTTCTCTTTCGACTAGCAAGGCTACCTTCTTCCTCATATCTTTTTAGCCAAAGATTTACAGTATTTTTCTAAAATAAAAAAAATATATATATTAGGCAGCTATACCTACTTCACTTCATTTTCATTATATAAAATGTTAATAATCATAATTATTGAATATAATTTTAAAATAAAACTGCATTTATTAATCCAATAACCAATCCAATAAACCCAACGATTTACGTATTTCTCTTCTAAACCTCTTATAGATACGATGAATGGATTCATAAATGGCATACGTTTTAATTAGAAGATTAATTTGTAATAAAGTTACAATTCATTAATAGCTATTATACTCACATTCAGTCCGGTTTCTTCAGATATTTGTGTTTTATTAAAACCACTTTTATGCAGCCCAATGATAGTCGCCCTCACTTCAATACTAATATTAGCCTGCATTTTGCGAATATTACAATACTGTCAACCACACGTCACTAACCAACAACTACAACCAAACGACAGTTCATTTCGGTCAAGTTAAAACTCATGTCTACCTCGCAGAAATCTAATTATTTATTTAGTTTTTTTTGTGATCTACCTTTCTAACTCTAAGAAATGTGTGAACAAGTTAAAGAATAATTTAATATATGTAATGCAAATACATAACTTCCAATCGGGTAAGAACTTACAAAAAGTCAATAATTGCGTGGGATTTGAACTTGCGGCACACTGATTTGCGCTTCAATCTGTGTGCCTATACCACTGGGCCATCTTGACTTATGCTAAGTTGCTGAAATTGTGAATTTCAATCATTTGTTGGCGAAACTTGAAAATAAAAGGTCGTAAGTCAAACTAAACGTCAAACGAATACGTTTTAAGAATTCCTATCGACTTTTGTAAGTGAGTGTACAAGAAACTCCATGGACACTCTTAAATCATATGTGTTATATATAATGCTTGGTTACATATTACTTGTTGCTTCTACCATTACATTTCACTGTGCGCCTTCTTAAGATAGAACTCCATAAAACCGACTCACACGTGGACCATGCCTGATTTGTACATAGAAGGACCTCCGAATAAGGCTAACGATATCAGATTTGAAAGGTTTCACTTTTGACGCGTGTGTCTGTTCGCGATGAACTCAAAAATTACTGGACGGATTTTCATGCTTTTTCACCAATAGACAGAATGGTTCATGAGGAAGGTTTACGTGTATAATTCGTTTGTTTGTATCCTTTATGGCACTTAGAGCTATCATTTACTAGAGCGGGAGAGTGATGGCATGCGGCCGCGGACTCGAAAAGGCTGTCAATATCACGAGGTGTTACGACATTACAGTACAATTCACGAATGATGGCGGCCGTGAAGTTAGCCTTTGCGAACGTTCGCGCATACTGCACTCTTCTCGCACACGCATGTCGCCATTTGTTTCCTAAAACACGTTACTGCGCAGCCTTCTGCGCAAACTTCACAGCCGCCATCATTCGTGAATTGTACTGTACTAGTAAATGAACAGATTTCATGTGTTAAACTTTTCTACAGTTTTTTTTTTTTTGTATTTTAAAATCATAAGATTTCAATTCTCAATTTAAATATTCAAAATTCTTGTCAAAATGACATTGTAGGAAAATTGTTTGTGATAAAATTATTTTACATACTATTTACTGTAATACAAAATTATTAGTAACTGAATAGAACTTCTATTGCCTGAAAAATAAAGGTTATTTTACATTTTCTCATTTGTTTACCTTGATCTAAAAATAATGAAATTATTTGGACACAATGAAGAAGATGAAGCATTGAAAGGCCTCCCACCAAGTTGTACTGCGAGGATCGCGGGAATTCGATGGATTCGAGAAGCATAGCATTGATCTTTAGGCGACAGGCATAGGGAAGCCTATGTCGAGCTGTGGACGTCCTTCAGCTAAAATGATGATAAATGAAATCTTACTCAATAGTTTGAAAAGCTCATTTACATTTAATTTCATATTTTGTTATAGTTTTAATTAGCAATTGTGTCTATTTATTCTTTTATACTAATTTGATGAGAGCAGTGGTGGCCGACTTACGAGGTGTAGGTCGCGGGTTCGAACCCAGCCAGGCGCATTACTTTGTGTAATTTATTTCATCACCACTGCTCTCAAAACGGTGAAAGAAAACATCGTGAGGAAACCAGCATGTCCTAGAACCAAAAATTCGAAGACATGTGGCGTTCACCAACTCGCACTGGGCCCGCGTGGTGGATTACGGCCCATTCCCTCTCCTAGAGAGGAGGCCTAAGTCCCAGCAGTGGGAACATTAAAAAGGCTGATGATGATGACAAATTTAATACATTTTAACCATTCGAAAACCGTAATTAGAGATACAATAGAAAGACAATGACAGAGCGAACGGTTTGGGGTTTGATAAATAAAAATATAATCATATCTTAAAAACAACTTCAAAATATGTATAAAGAATTGTAATCAGCCAAGTCTTGAATTGGATCCAAGCTACCCGTGGTTCGGGCTCCCGAGACTACCTGGATTAACCTCACAATAATTTTTAATTTAATATTTTTTACATACTTGTGACTAAAAACACGTGCTAGATACAAGTTAACCGTGAACCTATGACAGGGGATCGCAACTCTCTCTTTTAACCTTTCGAATGTTAAACACAGGTTACCTCGTAACCTATCTAGAAGAGCAGTAGTGCACCCACTAACTAGTCTAAGTAAACATGTGGCTGTGTAACTCAAAAATGTACCTAAGCTAGTTCTAAGTAATTATAAATAAATATTATTATTTATATGTTTACAATCTATCCATTGGGGGTTTGGACCATAGCCCGCCACGCTGGTCCAGTGCGTGTTGGTGGGTCGCCAGAGCCTCGTTAGTTAATTAGCAGGGTGCACCACGAGCAGGTGAGGTTGGCTTGGGTTCCGAAGGATGTTAGTTGGGACCCCTTACACCCCAGAACTGGTTAGAGACGGTGCGAGAGAAGACTGTCTGGAAGGACTTGGGGGAGGCCTTTACCCAGCAGTGGGACAGTAATGGCTATTAAAAAAAAAAATGTTTACAATTCGAGCCGTATCAAGCATTACTGCTTTCTGTATCAGGCTCTTGATCCAATTGCGTTAACGCTTCGACACATTACCAAAACATTTACAATAAAATTTTTTTTTTTGTACTTTCAGCATCAACATCCGCCCCATCTGGTATCACAGCTCTCGGCAAAACTACGGGCACCACTACTATGGCATCTCTGACTACAGCCACCACGTAAGTAACATCGATTCTATGCCTTAAGGGATGTTCTTAATGTCATTGAGGTCCCACTTTTATGAGTATACAACGTGATGGTTGTGGAATATTATATTATTTTATGTAAAACTAGCTTTTGCCCGCGACTTCGTTCGCATGGAATAGTGACTTCCGGAAATTTCAGTACTGAATTGATGCCGACTCTTGACCAATAGATGGCGCTGTATGTCTATGTCCGGAATAAATTTTATTTTTTATTTTATTTTTTGCAATAAAAACTATCCTATGTCCTTTCTCAAGTTCCAAACTATGTCTGTACCAAATTTCACACAAATCAGTTCAGTAGTTTAGGCGTGAAGCAAAGACAGACAGACAGACAGAGTTACTTTCGCATTTATAATATTAGTTTGGATTGGTGCATTTCCTCTATTTCCTATACAATGCCGTCTAGTCCCAAGCTAAGCAGAGCTTGTGTTATGGGTACTAGACAACTGATAAACATACTTATATATTTCTAAATACATACATATTATAGATAAATTACACCCAGACACAGAACAAGTGATCATGTTCATCACACAAACATTTGTCCTGGGTGGGAATCGAACCCACGACCCCCGGCATAGCAGTCAGGGTCACTAACCTCTAGACCAACAGGCCTGTCAAATGAATCAAAAACATCTAAATGTTCTCTTCTGAAATAATCATTTCAATTTTCATTTAGGTACCTAGTGAGTTATCAATTTGCGAATAATATTAATTTTTAAGCTAGAACTACATTAGACCGACGCACACATGTAACTCGCCTGTACCCCTAGCCAAGTTGATAATCTGCAATCGTTAACGCTAGTAAAAAACTTCAAATGTACGGGAATGACGTCATCTCAACGCTCAGCCACGTGGTCAAATCAAAAAAATCGGGGGCGTGTTCGACGCAAGAGAAACGGTTGTAACTTGGCTAGGGGGCTGATTTGTACGTAGAACGACGTCGTGTGGTGTGTATCAAGTGTAGCTCTACAAGTCAAAAAAAAAAAAAAAAATTTCAAATAGACCATTTGCAGGCACTTTTGAATAGTCAAATGTTGGTCAGTCCAAGAAAAGTGAAGCTAAATTGCACGTTCCAAAATGTAGGTCTCTATGGAGAAGAACGTGCAAGAAACTCCATGGAGTCCAAGTCTAGTTTCCGTATAAAATGTATGGAGACCGACGCGCCCAGATCGGCATGTGTTGCACACGTGTGCGCAGTGTAATTCTAGCTTTATGTGGAACACTGCATAAGCCCTAACAGAGACAAAGTCTCCACATCCCTGCAATCCTTTAATTTGTTACGATTTTACAGGTCAATGACTTATTTTTCTATTTTTTTTTCCAGTACAACAGCCGCAGCGCCCCCTCAAGCCATCACCTCGATATCCTTCGCTCAACTAGAAGAGAACATCAACAAGTGGACGCTGGAGTTGGAGGAACAAGAGAAGACGTTCATCAACCAAGCGACGCAGATCAACGCGTGGGACCGGCTGCTCATAGCTAACGGGGAAAAGGTAACATATACGATACTAGCTTTTGCCAGCGCGGTTTCGCTCCCGCTCTTCCCTACTCCACCCTACTATACACTACTTTACCCTACTATACCCTACTATACCCTACTCTACCCTACCAAACTTCACTTAAACCATCTACTAAATAGTCCGAACACGAAAAGTGGCATTGATTTTTATAAATTAGATATACGATATGACGTCGAACTAATTTTGTATATTAGGCCCCTTCAACGTCGGACTCGCGCACTGTGGTTTCCGTACAAATTTACCTATGAAAACAGTTTTAGTTTACCCGAATTGAGTTACGAAGATTTTTCCGAATCGCAAAAGTATGTTTTTTTTTTTTTGTGACGTAACTGCAAAATTTACAGTTTCCAAATTTTTTCACTGCTTCAAGGGACCGTAGACCTGAGTATATGGTGGTAATTTCAACTCGATACCTCCACACGTTTCTAATATATAGGGTCTTGACAGACAGACAGACAGACTGACGGACAACATAATGTTCCTATAAGGATTCCGTTTTTTTCCTTTTGAGGTGCGGAAAACTAAAAATGGGTAGAAAGACAGAACAACGTTTACCAAGTCAGCTAGCAACATTATAAATCTCTTTTCCCAGATAGTAGAACTAAACGACGCGGTCCAATCAGTGAAGAACGAACAACAGAGTCTGGAACACGAGTTGGACTTCGTGTTAGCGCAACAGAAGGAGCTGGAAGACTTACTGGCGCCGATGGAGAAGCAGCTCTCTGAGGAGACCGTGGACAGGCTGAGAGACCCCGAGAGGGAGCACATGTAAGTACAACCCAAAGATATAGATCGACATAGATAGCGCAAGAGCAACTACAGTTGCCATCACGGATCTTGAACACTTGCGCAGAAGTCAAATATTCGGTCTTTTTAGTGGTGCGAAGTGCGACGCGGGGGCGGGGAGTGTCAGTGATTGGCTCGCCGCGCCATCGCGTCATAGACCTCCTTATTCGTTCACTGCTTTGCTGCATGTATCTAACAACGAAGACGATTAGCTCGCCAATGTATGGAATGCGCAATGCGATCCCCACTTTGACGCCGAGCGTTCAAGATCCATGATGGCAAATGTACTTCGCGTGCCTAGCTTACGTACAAAAAACGTAAGTGGCCAGTTTCGCGCTTAGTCCGCATCAGTGTATAGCGCTAGTCAGACGTAAGTTAAACATATTAAAATGGTTAATTGTGCTGTTATAAATTGTAAAAACTGTACAAATGCGAGGAGAAAAAATAAAATAAGGCATTTTGTGATTATGCGTAGTTAATTTAAAAAAAAAAATATTTTTTTTTTTCATTTAATACCCTTCATCAAGATATTTCGACCCTACTGATCATTATTTAAAATCCAGGTCAATGAAGCTTTTTTCTATTGAAAAAACTAGCTTTTGCCCGCGGCTTCTCTCTTCGGCACGCAGGAATAAACCAGCTTTCTATCGGTAAAAGCAATTGGGCCAGTACTTTCAGAGAATACTTCCTACAAACAAACAAAAACAGACTACCTGTTTATAATATTAGTGTAGATTGTTTGTTATTTTTTATTCAATATGATATTATTTCTTTTTCCAGGTATTCATTAGCAGAGAACTTGGATACTCAGCTGAGACAGATGTCAGAAGATTTGAAGGAAGTCATTGAACACCTCAACGAGACCAATAGGAGTCAAGATAGTAATGACCCCGTAAGTAGAGTCTATACATATTTCTTTTTTTTTTTTATTAGCCATTACTGTCCCACTGCTGGGCAAAGGCCTCACCCAAGTTCTTCCAGACATTCTTCTCTCGCGCCGTCTCTAAACAGTTCTCGTGATACGCATCTAGATCATTTCGCCACCTCTTACATACATACAACAAATTTAATTTGCTTTCATTGCCGAATGCAAATAACAACACTAAGTTCTGACAGCGACTTCACCCGCGTGTTAGAGTCAAAAAATTTATTAAAAAAAGTACGTTTTCACTCGTCGAGTCGAGACTGCAAAGTCTTGAGCATCGACGCAGACTTGCTAGCCTGTCGGTTTTCTACCGGTTGCATTTCGGGGAGTTTGCATCGGAATTACATAACCTAATTCCGCCTAGCCTGTTCCATCGTCGGACTACCAGACGTACGGCGATGCGCCACCGTACACGGTGGATATCCCACCGACATGCACAAAACGTTTTGGGAACACATGCATTGTGCGTGCAGCTAGGGAGTACAATTCCTTGCCAGAGTCTTTGTTTCCTGATAGCTACAACCCGGGAATCTTTAAGTCGAGAGTGAATAGGTTTCTTCTAGATAAGCGCGTTCCATCAGGTGAGATAGCGGTCAAGCACGATCCTATCTACAATAAATAAAATAGTTTTGACTCTAACATGCACACATCGACATACGCTTTTAAACCGTCAAGAAGTCAGTTAGAAAAATGATGCTAATTACACATTCCAAAGCTCCAAAGCTTTGGAGTATGCAAAAAAAAACACCATTGGCACCCTTTTCAATCATGCTATGTATTTCTTGTCGCTATTTTATTACGTGAAAGTAGAATTATACATACAAACTTTGGACTCCCATTTGAATGAAATGGTGATTATTTTTAAAACCTTTTTTAGGGGCGCCTTCAAATTAGACCAGCGTCGTCGCGCGACACTTTACGACTAATATGAAGGCGCCTTTAGGGCTCGCCTACATCATTAAAGTAATCTTGTGCAAAATTTCACCCTCTTAGCGCAAAATAGATAGGTACAGAAGACAATCCCATGTATGTACTTCACTTTTTATACCTACGCTCGGTGGACGCACACTAATGAGCGTTTGAGCTGGAGCTGTTCGACGAGTAAACCGAGACGCGACCGAGATATCGTGTCCGTGAGCGGTGTCTATGTGTGCGTTGCTCGATCGCGCTTTGTATGTAAACTGACTTCCTATCTATTTTGTGCTCTTAGTCCCAGTAGTTTTGGCTATGCGTTGATAAGTCAGTCACTCAGTGTCTCAATTTTTTGGTTCCATATCCAAATGGTAAAAACGCGGAACCCTATTGCTAAGACCCCACTATCCGTCTGTATGTCACCAGGCTGTGTATCTCGTAAACCGATCACAGTTTAACGATGATAGATGATGTATTTTTAATATAAATATTTAAGTTTGACTCCCGTCAAACGTGATTTTTTTAAGAACTATACTACAAAAACAAAAGAAAAAGGTTATAGTGTAGTGTCTGATGATGTATACAGAGTGTAAGGGACAGCCCTCCACAAACTTTAAGGGCTTACTCAGTAGTCAAAAATGAATAACCTTCCACAAGATTTTTTTTCAGGAAACGTAAATTAAAAAAAAATCGGCCCCTCCATATATTATATACACACTGTCCAATCAAGTTTTTAATTTTGTTTGGTGAGGCTGATTTTTTTTCGTTTCCTGAAAAAGTCTTGTGGAATGTTGTCAGTACCTTCTGCTGAGCAAACCCTTTGTTTGTGGAGGGCTGTCCTTTACAATACCTTCAAGCGTGAGTCCGGCTCGCACTTGGTCAGTTTTTTTATATCTGTTCTATGTCTTATTCTTTTCATTATCATGTTCCAGATCGTCCAAATCGGCCGCATACTAAACGCCCACATGTCGTCCATGCAATGGATAGACAACTCCATCGCACAGATATCTACAAAACTGGACCAGTTGAAGGCGACGCACGATACTCTGCGAAGAGACAATGAACGGTCATATCAACTGACTTACAATTGATGGTGGCAATTTGAACCTTATGTTAATTGTTTTTAGGAATTGTCTTAATACAAAGCGATCATGACCCGAATACGCCATCGTTGGGAATCTAAAAGCCGTCTGTAGACGCGCAGACGCCATTTTTGGAAATTGAAAAGCGCCCTCTGTAGGCGCGACGATGCAATCGTGATAAATGATAAATGATAAATGATCTTTATTTTGCAAGTAGGTTTTATAAAAACACTTTTACACGTCAATTTTTTTTTGTCGTCAAATAATGCTAGATGAGGCCGGTGTTTCCTAGCTGACTACCCTGAGAAGAAACACCGAAACAAACTCAGGGGTCAAAGTCTCTTTTAAAGTCCATACAGCAAGCAGTCCGTGTTTGCCGTACAATGCATTTCAAATAAAAATAGGACCGATCTTGCGCCATGTTTTGACGCCATAGCTGCTAAATCGAAGAAATTGGGTAGGGTGAGGAAAATAAGAAACTTTTCAAAAAAAAAGTCTTTTATTTCACATAGGCCTACATGGGCACTTATAAAACGTCAGAAGCTAGTGCACGGTTCGTTTTTAAATTTTTATTTACGAGTCATGAACGAAAAAAGTTTAATCAGAATCCAGTTCTGCAATTCTGCTCATCTCTAAGTCACTGTGTGAAGTTTCTGAGTAGTGGCAAATAGAAGAATATTGTTGCTAACAATGAAAATAAGAAATAAAAGTTTTAAACTAATTACGACTTAAACAATTGAGCTAATTTAGATTAACCTTTCGAAGAGAGCGAGCGCCGGTTTTAGCTCTCTAATTAGAAAATTAGAAACGCTACTATTATATACGCTATATTCAATAATATTCCACAACTATCACACAACGTCGTCTAGTCTCAAGCTAAGCAGAGCTTGTGTTATGAATTCTAGACAACTGATAAACTTACTTATATATTTCTAAATACATAAAAATTATAGACAAATTACACCCAGACACAGAACAAATGATCATTGCTCATCACACAAACATTTGTCCTGGGTGGGAATCGAACCCACGACCTCCGGCATAGCAGTCAGGGCTACTAACCACTAGACCAACAGGCCAGTCAATTCGGACGATGATCGCGAATTCGGACGATGATCGCTTTGTGTTAGGACAACGCTAGACTATTTAATATTGTTTCTGTTAAGTACTGACTAGGATAAATGAGTGTTTGGTCTCTTTTCATAGTAGATAATGTCTGAAAGAGATGGCATCTGTTTAGAACTGTCAAAACTACTATCTAAAGTCAGCCTAAAAAGAAGTGCGAAATATATTTTATTAAATCTTTGACTAATCGTTATATTTCACTGGGATACCATGGCCGTGCGACCAGTTGCGCCGCCATGGGTGTCCCAGTAAAATATAGCCCTAAACTACCAAACTAGACACCATACAGACACTAGAATCGCCCCACGTCCAAGCTGGTCACGCCACCACATAAGTTGCGCAACCAAACGGACACCAGGTGAGTAACTCTCAGAGCTGCATACATTTTGTTGGTAGCGGCGGTAGGTCGCGCCGCCATGGTGTCTCGGAGAAATACAGCCCTAATAGAAAACTTTTTGTGTCTTGGAAGAATCTGAAGTTTGGAAAATAATTTATTACTAGCTGTGTCCGCGACCTCGTTCGCGTGGACTACAGGATTTTGAATTTATTTTTTCTAAAATAAAAGTAGCATTTGTTACTTCTCATTACATCAGCTACCTGCCAAAAAAAGTCCCGTCAAAATCGGTCCAGCCATTTCAGAGATTAGCCCAGACAAACAGACAGACAAAAAATTTATAAATGTTATATTGGTGTATGTACCGTATATATATTTATATGCATGTAGTAAAAAGCAATTATTTCAATATTACAAACAGACACTCCAATTTTATTTATATGTATAGATTTAACTTGTTCCAAGTTAAATAAATAATAAATAATTTTCTAAACTTCGTCACCACTGCTCTCAAAATGGCGAAGAAAGACATCGGAAGGAAACTGGCATGTTCTAGAACTAAAAATTCGAAGGCAAGTCATATCCACCAATCCGAACCGAGCTCGCGTGGTATCCACCATACATACGGCCCATTCCCTCTCCTAGAAAGGAAGCCTGAATTCCAACAGTGGGAACATTATAAACTAAACTTCATGGTATTTTATCAAATTAAGCTTTTTGAGGTGGACCGCGACGAAAGTGGTGGTCACACCACTTGGCCAGAAACACGTAAATTTTCAGTTTTCTTTCGTCTCATAATTTACTTACTAGAACCCATAGGATTAACCCAGTTATTGCATAACAGAATTAGATGTATAGTTTGTTAAAATGTAATACAATACGATTCGAAATGTCATGACATTTTGTATGTCATATTTTGAGGACCATTAAAAATTTAAATGATTTTAGATGCGACTAGTCATCAATACATTGTTATTAAAATGAACGCGCCGTAAAATTCAAATTTTCCTTTTTTTCGCTAATTCATGAAAAAGTAATTCTATAAGATAAGACGGACTGAGTGTTATAATGATGATTTTAATTATTATAATTCCGTAATTAACGACAAACTTTGCATATTGATGACATGGAATTAATATTTACTTAGGGTCAACTCACACCGAAAGAGCGGCGAAGGGCAGCGACCCGTTTACCGTTCATAGAATTCGCTGGAATTCCCGCGGCGCCGCGGGCATCCGCGCGACTCGTTCGAGTTTCTCATGCGATAATAATTATTATAGCAATGAAAATAAAGTTAAAACTCATATGACACTGAAACTGCGATCCGCTTCGCTGCGCTTCGACGCTCTTTTGGTGTGAGCTGACCCTTAGCCTTTCCATATTATAATAAACTTAATTTTCCCTATTTATGTAACACCTAGGAATTTATAGACTAATTGATGCTGTGAAAGATGTAATAAATAACTTGAAAAAAATTGTATTTTCGTTGACATTTTGAATATGGCCAAAAATATCAAAATAATTCTCTAATCTACATTATCTTTGTTAAACCTGTACAAATTGTTCTGTAATTGTAATTCGTATTAAAAGTGTATTTCTGTGAAATAAAGTGATTATTATAGTTTGTAAAGTTTTTAATTTAACACATATCTGGGGAAATGTGGGTTCGCATGTACGTTATTGACCATCCTCCTTCAAGAAATAGGCGTACTTAGTCAATTGACTAGCAATAGTTTCTTCCAACATATCGACGGATGCTAGGAATATTGTGGACAGTTTGATACGAATGATTCCATATTAAAAGAACTCGATATCAGACAGCGCCTATCATCCTCAGTGCAGTCGCGCATTTTGACCTTCTTCGGCCATGTACCTGCCGTGCCATGCCGGCGCTCACTGCCGGCATGGCACGGCAGGTCGCGCTACGGCATGCCGTGGCATCGTAATGAAAGCCCAGCCACTCTGGCATCAATCAGTTTTGTTAATCGCTTGCCGTGCTCGGGCAGTGTGAGAGACAAAAAAAGGCGCGCGCAAGTGCGTCTTTTCCCTCCCATGCCCCCCGCGCATCGACCGGACCCACAGACTTGTCAGAAGTCTGTGACCGGACCACATTAACCGAAATGACCGCTGCGCAAGTTTCAACCATATTTCCACTGACTTAGCAATCATAATTCCTTGACACAAAGTGACACATTACGTCTCGCGAAATGTAAGGGCGCGCCGCGGCATGCCACAGTATGCCGCGACGAGTCCCGTCATGCCGCGGCGCGACGCGGCATCGTGGTATCGAAATAAAGTAACATGAATTCTAGAATCATTGAAATAAGATTCAAAATAACTTGATCAGTAATAAAATCCTTTGCCGCGCCATACCGGCAGTGGACATCACCCAACCGGACTCTTATATCTCTTGACCGAACTTGAGAATTTAACCCAGGACCTCGAACTCAACGTTTTTATAATATGACGGTCAAGTTTTGACAGCATACCAACATTTGGGACACAGGCCTATTCTATCTAAGAAAATATGGACACAAATATTACAGCAAAAATTATCAAATAAAATATCAATTTAAAAAAAATACAATTTTAATAACAATTCAATACACAAATCCACTAAAAAAACACTGCAGCTTGTCAGTCGGCAAGCACAAGATCACTAGCTTTTTATGCACGACTCTGCAGTCTTGTCGCTTCAATACACAATCCCGCTAATAAAAAACTGCAGCTTGACGCTAGTCAGTCTGCACAAGATTACAAGCTTGTGCAAGACACTGCAGACTGTCCTGTTGCTTCAATACACAATCCCGTTAATAAAACTGCAGCTTGTCAGTTATCAGTCTACAAGCACAAAATCACAAGCTTATGCACAACACTGCAGAGCCGTGTTGGTTCAATACATAATCCCTCCCGTTAATAAAACACTGCAGTTTGTCGTTTTCATCAGTCTGCAAGTACAGGATCACTAGTTTCTTATGCACGACTCTGCAGACAGTCCTGCCGTTTTAATAGATAATCTTGCTAGTAAAATTCTGCAGCTTGACACTAGGAACTCTGGAGGCACAAGGTCACTAATTTCTTATGCGCGATACCGCAGTCATTTTACTTCAATACACAATACCGTTAATAAAACACTGCAGTTTGTTTCAATCTACAAGTACAGGATCACTAGTTTCTTATGCACGACACTGCAGACAGTCCTCTTACTTCAACACACAATCCCGCTAATAAAACACTGTAGTTTGACACTAGGGATTCGGCAAGCACAATATCATTAGTTTGTTATGCGTGACACCGCAGTCCTTTTACTTCAATACACAATACCGCTAATAAAACACTGCAGCTTTACGTTCTCATCAGTCTGCAGGCACAGAATCACTAGTTTCTTATGCACGATACTGCAAATCGTCCTGTTGCTCGATATCTGCTCCGCGCTCAGGAACATTGACAGTTTCTTAGCGTCTACGCGGCAGTAGCAGATACGGGACATGTCTTCGTTTGCTTGTGTTTCTTCGGTTTCGGAGTCCGAGTGTTCTATTGGGCCTGAAAATTTAACACAACTGCTATTTTAATCTAGTAGAATATTTAAGAGATTGGTGGCCAAGTGGTAACGGGCCCGACTTACGAGTCGTAGGTTGTTACCAAACCAGGCGAATTACTTTGTGTAATTTATTTCATCACCACTGCTCCCAAAACGATGAAGGGAAACATCGCGAGTAAACCGGCTTGTTCTAGAACCGAAAATTCGAAGAAGTGAAATCCACCAACTTGCATTGCGCCCGCGTGGTCCAGAGACCCAGCAGTGGGAATATTATAAGACCGATTACTTATGCTGTTTGCCGCGAGATTGCTGACTTCAATCCCGCAGGCCTGCGGGATCGCGATTTTGATGCAGGATTGGATTCCCTAATTTGCATACAAGTGGAGAAAGTTTCTCATCGCCACCGAGGTGGAATTCGCCCGAGCCGAAGGTGAGGATTTCATGGGCCGAGTGTGCTGCAGTTACAAACCAAATCGAAGTTACAAATGTCGTTAGAGAACGTTTTTCAATACACTTACAAAGAAACAAATAAACGGGGGTTGAAGCGCGAGTCATGGTCGCTTGGCGCCCAGCCTCATACCATAAACACAATTGAGGCGGGAGCGGGCGCCAGCACTTTTCTGCACTAGTGTGGATTCAGATTCAGATATTTTTATTTGTGGAACATAGGTAGGTAAACAAAATTACAGATGTGATGTCAATATAAAAGAACACTACGTCTTGCCGTCATGGCGTACAAATATTTGCATTACAATTATTATAGAGAATTAAAAAATTATAATAAAAAAAAAAAAAAAAACAGTAAATGGCGTGCCTACAAGTAGGCAGGCTTAAGAGCAGATTTTTCAGTTAGTGAATTGAAAAATAACTTGTGGTACATCAATGTGCCTTGCCAAACTGTAACTTACCAGCGAAAGCCTCCACATTCAATCCTTTAAACCTTGTGGACACTTTGGCCATGTCAGTCTTGATCTGCAAAGTGAGCCGGCCTTCAGCTGAAGCTCTGATCACCACCTCAGTGGCCATGGTTCTCATTCTGTCTATAGTTGTGCGAAGCTGCTTCAGAGACGGCAGTTCTATTGATATCTGTAACATATTTACTCTACTTTCATCATCATTTCAGCTGATAAACGTCCAGTGTTGGACATAGGCCTCCCCCAAGTGTCAGTGCCACAATGAACGATCCTGTGCGTCCCGCAACCTTCACCAGGTTATAGGTCCTCCGTGTAGGAGCCTTACAACGCTGCATTCTCCGGTACGCGGTCCCCACTTCATAAGCTTTCGGCCCCAACGGCCATCCCAGGCAAATGATTAAAGTATCGCGTAAATGGATACTAAAATTTTGTCGTAAATTAAAAGAAAATTGTTTTCACAAATTATTTAATGCATATCTCGGTAATATAAGACAGTATTATAACGTTAAATTTAAACGTCTTGGTCATAAGGACATTTGGTGTAAAACATCGTCTACTGAAAAGATCTGACCGTTGAGATGCCCCGCCACCACCCGCCCGCCCCGCAGATCAAAACTGAGAGTCGAGAAAGAGAGAGATATTTGGCACTGTACTTACTACTGAGGGATTTATTTTATGGGTTGCATCTATTTTCGGGAAGGGTCCGGACCCCTTGGACCCCCCCCCTCCCTGGGTACGTCCTTGCCGCCATGACTTGTGTTGTACTTAGCGTTTGTGGTCTCCAACTTATGACCTTTTTAAATATGTTTGGGAAAAAGTATCATGGTGTTAAAATTATTGGAATTCATTCAGTTACTGATTCTGAACAAAGTATATACAGGTTTCGCATAATCTAAAAATAATGTCGTATATGTTTAAAGAGGGTAGGGGTACCTTAGATCTTGGTATTTATAATTATGGTTTTTTCTAAGCAGTTTCTGGAATATAAGTCCTAATTATCTTTGTGTTTTGAATTACTAGAACCAATAAGCTAAACACTGAATCATCCAAATGACAAAACTACAGTTGTCACAATATTTTGGACTCAAATATTATCGGGTTCAATATTCAATTCAAAATTATTTTATTTCACATATGCCTCTCCATGGGCACTCATAAAATGTCAGAAGCCAAGGCGTGGTTCCGATAAAATGGGTAGTTTCATATGGAGAAGAACCAGCAAGAAACTCCATGGTTACTCTTTTATGATCTGCAAGAACTACAGTCAGTGAGATGGAGTTTCTTGCCCGTGCTTCTCTATAGGAAACCAATGATTTGGAACCATGCATTAGCTTCTGTCGTTTTATAAGTGCATGTAGGCCTATGTGAAATAAAAACATTTCCATTTTGAACTTTACATGGTAAAGGATGTAAAAAATAGCACCATATAATCACTTCCCATGGATGTCTTAAAGTCAATTATAGGGCCAGTGAATGGGCAAGATGGTTCTCTGGGCATTGTAACAACCACATTGCAATTGCCATCCCACTTGCCTAGCATGGCAATCATGGAAACTCCTTAAATGATCCTGAGTGAGGCCTTAATCTCTCTAGTAGTGGCATCTATTGGCCAAAATGATGATTATGATTGTAACAACTTGTATTGTATTGTATTTCGGGCTGGTGTCTGCAACTCCAATACTAAGGCGTGCAAGACGCTGCTGTATCTTTCATCAAACCGTACATAAGTGTTACTGATCATTTCATGGACGGTACTTACATCAGGGTCTGGTATCCTCGGTTCATGATAGTCAGACCACAGTTTCCTTGGGATCACTGTCACTGGAATATCATGTGTCACTTGTCTAGTCTGCTGTGAGATAACACATGGCTGAAAAATAAAGAATTGTTTACTTCACTTATGGGTTTTTGTTTGGATCAGTTTTTGGTGAGGTGTGAGAATAGAGGTTAATTAATAAGAGGTTAGAATGGGGTTAAAAGCCGGGCAGGTGTGCCTGAAAATATGATCATGTGCGTGGTCTGTTAGTTGCATAATGCGCCTTCATATTGGTTTACTGCCTGTAGTGGAGTTAAAGGGTGGGAGACAAGCAGAGACACTTGCAGTAGTACAAATTGGAAAATATTTCCTTTCTGTTCTACTTCATCTTTTCTCTAGAATATACCTACCAGAGGTTGACTATGGCCCAAACACAATGGTCTGAATAGGATTAAGTGTACTCCGATAGATACCTAGATAGACAGACCTACCTAGATAGTAACTTTTTTTGTTTTACATAATATAATTATAATATATATTCCACAACTATCACACAACGCCGTCTAGTCCCAAGCTAAGCAAAGCTTGTGTTATGGGTACTAGACAACTGATAAACATACTTATATATATCTAAATACATACATGTTATAAATAAATTACACCCAGACACTGAACATATGATTGTGCTCATCACACAAACATTTGTCCTGGGTGGGAATCAAATCCACAACCTCCGGCATAGCAGTCAGGATCACTAACCATTAGACCAACACGCCAGTCAAACCGGTCAGTCTTTTTGTAAACTGAATTGAAAATGATCAAGGGTGCATTAACCCCAAGCAAACGCCGTTCACGCTGTTGTTGTCTTACTATTGTGTCTAATTGAAATGATTGAAAGGTGGTGTTATAATTATGAGCCAAATTTTCTTATTACCATTGATAGCACTTACAGTTTCAATTTCCAAGGTTAGACATGGACACTGTTTCTTTGTTAGCTTCATTTTCAAAGTTTTTGCTGTTTTTAATGTGACTAAGGATCTCGCTAAATTGCCTGAAAAACATGAAATAGATTAAAATTTGCACATACATTAGTGGGTTTTTGCGGCATCTTGAGTGAGATTTGTATGTTTGATTGTGAAAACACCTTTTTTCTTATTTACGAGGGAAAACCTTCAAAAGGTAACTGGTCTTTGGGAGCAAGTCCGGGGGTATGGGATTTTTACCTCACCAAAACCAACCTAGTGATCATCTTCAGCACATAAAAGGGGCCCTTTTACTTCCTAAAAGACCAATTCAGCACACCTTCAGAGTAACGCCTGTATACGGCACATGCCTGAGAAGACTTTTCTTTATTCTGTGACTACAACGGTCTCAAATTGGCCTCACTTAGTGAAAACACTTATAAAACGTGTAAAAGGGATAACATATGCACTAACCTGAACTTAAAGCCATATAAATATCCTTATGCTCTTCATCTAAGCCAATCATTTGATATTCTGAACAAAACATCCTTTGAGGAATCTCACACCATAATATTGGTGGACTTGGCCCACTATTCTCTTCACTTACGATAAAATACAAGTGGTCATCAGTCAATCTTAAAACACATTCTTTAGATAACTTCGATATTATTGTCACTACATCTGTAAATAAATATTATTGTCAAAAAGTTGGAAGTGAAAAAAAAATGGGAAGTTTGTTTAAATTTTTTTAAGAGGTTAGTTACTTGAAAATTCTCGCATCGGCCCAGCGTCTATCATTACAGCCCGGAACTTCATAGTTTATATTGTACTTAATAGTTTTAGTAGAATCATTTATTACATAGTTCTCAATAGTTCTCTAAATAAAAGTTCGCGGGCTAACTTCCAATGCCGAAATTGGTTTGTTTTGACAGCGTGATATTGGCGTCTTGGCGATAAGCATAGACAATCATAATGACGTTGAGAGAGTCAGGGTAGCTATAATAAAAATAAATTTTAAATTTTAATTCAAAATCTACTAATTGTAATCGAGTAGTAGTAGTCCACTAATAATATATTCAATTACATAATAATGGTTTATGTAGTATAGCCATAATTTAAATAATTATATTACATAACTTTAAAACTCTAAATAGACTAACACTAGCTGCTGCCTGCTGCTTCACCCCTGTGAATTTAGAGAGGGAATGGGCCGTAATCCACCACGTGGGCCCAGTGCATATTGGTGAATGTCACATGTCTTCGAATTTTTGGTTCTAGGACATGCCGGTTTCCTCACGATGTTTTCCTTAAGTTCCGTTTTGAGAGCGGTGGTGATGAAATAAAATACACAAAGTAATGCGCCAGTCTGGGTTTGTACCCGCGATCTACAACTCGTAAGTCGGGGCTGTTACCACTCGGCCACCACTGCTCTCACTTCTCTCTTCACCCTTAATTACCATTTATTCAGTAACATAAGTACAAATTATATTTTTAAATATTTCTTTAAAAAAAAAAACAGTAAAAAAACATTAAAAAATAGAGGTATTATACTATTATTGTTAGTGTTTGCTGTTCAGGACATTTATCATCAAGACACTTTAGACATTAACTTGGTTAGGCAAATTAATACACCAAAAACCCCTTATGACTATGCCTCGCAAAATGTGTCTATATCAGGGATGTTACGGAGCTTCGACTCCGACTCTGTTAAGTCGGAACTTCCGATATTATTACACCTTCGGTTCCGACTTCGGCTCCGATCCTTTTAAATCGGAGGTTTTAATAGGAGGTCCGGAATCCCCCTGACTCCCGCTACGTGAACTGTATTATCAATTATTTTTTCACTTGTTGTTAGTTTGTTGACGCACACGACACGTTCATCCTCTTTATAATTAAAAAATTAAAAACTAAAAAATTTGACTGAATAATGTTTTATTTGTCCATAGATAAAAAATCTCTCTCCTGCCATCACTTCTGACCCTCTTCCACTTCCAGTTCCGACTCCGGTTCCGATTCCGGTTCTGAGTCCGATAAATCAAATTTAAAAACTCCGACTCCGCCTTCGGTTCCGATATAATTACCTCCGTTACATCCCTGGTCTATATCTTTCCTCTGATCATTCGATGTCTAAAAGAGAGTTTTTGGTGAGAGAGCTTTCAGTCCCCAACTCAATCCATCTGTTTGATTTTCTGAGAACTTTTATGATTTACCAAGGCTAATTTAATCTAGACTATAGGGAACTTCTATTATGTATGCAGCCCCATATGTAACTGAAAATTTAATTGCTAATTTCGACTCTATTGTTATTTGCGGAGAGTACCATTTCCCTTATCGGTAGATACCTACTAGTTGTATGTACTTTGTGGATGTTTCTAGATTTTTCTAAGCCTGGCTATGTACAACCATTCTAGATCTTTCGAACAGCAATGCGTTTTAATTATTGCGTGCTACTCATTATTTTCTGTGAGACATGGCGTGTTTACGTTTAATGACGTAACATTATATTTCCTTTAGATAACTTCCACGCCAATTTTAAAATGTTTATTAGATATATGAAACAGTCGTTGTTTTCTGTTAATTTGTTTTGGACCAGCCTTGATGAAAAGAAAATAAACTTCCCTCAATAAATAATTACTGACTGTTATTTTTCTTTGCAAAAACAACACACAAAATATACAGTTCTGTTTTTTATTCAACGTTTTAAAGTTTTTTTCAAGGAAACCCTACTGAATATTTTATTTGCATCTCTACTCGATTGTTAATCTCACATTCGACGAATATAAATTACTTACTTGATTTAGCTCATGCGGCCTTATAATGTTCCCACTGTTAGGAGTCAGGCCTCCTCTCTAGAAGAGGGAATGGGCCCTAATCCACCGCGCGGGCCGTACGGGTTGGTGGATGTCACATGTCTTCGATTTGTTTGGTTCTAGGACATGCTGGTTTCCTCACGATGTTTTCTTTCACCGTTTTTGAGAGCAGTGGTGATGAAATAAATTATACAAAGTAATGCACCTGGCTGAGTTTGAACCTGCGACCTACAACTCGTAAGTCGGGGCCACTCGGTCACCACTACTTACGGTACTTGATTTAGTCGATTTTTATATTTTGAATGGTATCATTTTAACCATAGACAATGATCTATGCGTTCCAATTCCCTACCAAGATGGCTCTGAATGGCGCTGTCGTGTTGATGAAGTTCTATTTACGGTACATCATCGCTCTCTGTCACACATAGTCTGATTCTATTACGTATGAATGAGAGAGGCAATGTTCCATTTTGATTGTAACGAATACTAACGAATTGTGGTTATATGACTTGAAAAAGTTTTTATTTATTTTACTTAATTTTTGTGCAATCCAGAGTAATTTATTCGCTGTTATAGTATATGTATTATCTATAATTTTTAATTGCAATTTTATTTTCGTAATAATCTAACGACAAGGAGGATAAATGGAGAAAAATGAACAGTCAAGGTATGTGGACGATCAATAATGTCGTCATACGAATGTGTTATAACCACAATTACACTTTCTTGCTCACATATTTTCACTTCTACCTCGTTTGTTTGTTGTAATCAACCTTATTGTTGACATTACTGCGGGTATTTATGAGAAAATGATGACTGGAATTGTTTATTTTGGGATACTATTGGCAAAGCGCTTGACGTTAGCCATAACGTTTTTCCTTCGAATTTGATCTTCGAATATTTAACGGATTCCAATTTGAAAGAAATTCGTTATTTTGTGATTTCATTTTAGTCTGCTTAGGACAGTGTAAGCAAATTCAAGCAGTCACATATGTGGTGATTTCAATACGTTTTTCGTCGTCTCATGAACATTAAATCGATGCCTAACTACGTAATACGGTTCAATGTCGTTCGTGATTAGGTGCGATGATTATGCAACGTTAACTCGGCCATTTTATTTGTTCGATTTTATAACTGGAAGAGTTCTGTCATTATAAACAGATGCATTGAAGTAGTACGAAATTCTCTTTGGGACGAAATGTTGTAAAACATGATTTTCGTTTGTGAGCGTACCTACTTACTCGAGATTATCTGCCCGTAGGAAGATAGTAAACTTAAGTGTTGATAGCGCTTGTATTTACTTTCCTTATCCGGGACGCAACTCAAATGTAGAGGCCAATGTTTCCGTATTTTGACATAGGAAAAAACAGCTTGAATTTAGAACGAAAAGGAGGTTAAGTAGGTACTGAGTACTGCTGACCTACCTACTAGGTATAGGTACGAAATCAGTTTAATGGTCTTGCAAATATAAGTAAAAAATTCTTACAGTCCCACTAGGAAGTGATTACTAGGACATTGAGGTCTTATTAGGTATTTTAGGAACAAAAACCTCCCTCTTCAATGACAGGTTCTGTGTTTCCCGACTTTTCCAGTAGGTAAGTAATTAGATCGTGATCCGAACCGGATCTGAGTACCGGATGGACGGACGAAACTTAGTAGGTTCTAAGGTCTTTGAACATTGACAAGACTTTTAGAGCTTGGTATTTTGAATTCGGCTCTATGACAGCTCTATTGAAGGGAAGTCTAATGAAAGACATTCGATATTTAAAATCTATAGTCTGTCTAAAAAGTCAAAAGACTTGGGAATTTTGTATAGTATTTAATCTTTTAAAAATACTTATACATTCGATATTTTTTAAAAGGTTCTTCTTTTAGGAAACTATGACCAAGATCTCTTAATCAACCTTAATTAATGGACCAGCGTTGACTACATCAGATTTCATTCTACCCTAATAATTACCCAAGTTGTTTGACTGTTTAGACAGACTCTATCAAATCCTCGAAGTTAGCAGTGGTTTGCAAACGGCCTTTCTCTCGTCTTCTGGTTTTTTGAAAGCAAAATTAAAATGCTATTAGTTGATTTTAATGCTATAAGTACCTACCTACTAGTCTTGGATCTTTTGGCTTTACTGCGTCACCAGACGTCAATGTATCTGATTATTTATTAGAGGACGGAAATTCGAAGAATCTCGATATTGAAAAGATACATTTGAAAACAGGAGAGGGTGTCGTAAGGCATTGAGTCTTGTCTTTTATGTAAATGTTCAGGGTAACTGGTAGGTAACTCAGCGTAACAGTAATCCTGTGTAGGTATCTCAAGGTTATCCAGTTTCTGATGTATGACTCATTGCGCTTAAAACAACTAGGTACGATTTGTAGCATCCCCTTGAATCCTCGGACCCTGGTTTCGCAATATGACAAGTTATTAATGATCTTCTTCTTCTTCTTCCTGCCCTTGTCCCATTTTATTTGGGGTCGGCGCAACACGTTTGTTTCTTCCATTTTGTCCTGTCACTCGTCACGCTATCACTAACTCCTAACGCTATAACTAATGATCTTGAATGGAATAAATCGATCGAATTACTCATATTGATTTTAATGGATGAGTTTGCAATCCATTCAAGTGGCCAATAAGATAATAACCTACAATGGACGGGGACAGGTTTCTTACGTAAACGTTGAAAAACAGCTGATGCTATTTTTATTTCTGTGAGAAGAAAACACGTTTAAATCCTGGAGGATTATCATAATTTATAATTATGTGTGCTGAATGCGAAAATAATGACGTCATACAGACATTCCTAAATGCGCCTGCTGTTTTGTAAAAAACGGTGATGGAAACAGTATGAGGAAACCGACACCAATTCAAAGATTCTGTCACACACCTTATTGATAAATATTGGCACTTTTGAACTGCCAAGACCTTGGTCAGTCAGAAAAATGATGCTAATTTCTCATTCCAGAGCGTAGATTTCTATGGAGAAGAATGTGCAAGAAACTTCATGAACACTCTTTTAAATAATTTTATGTAAACTGAACTGAACACTCTCTCTCTAACAACGATTAATCCTGTGCTCCTAAAGTTGTATTTGTATGTACTGCAGCATCAAAGTATCAATGTGAAATGTAAAAGAAAACCAGTTTATTAAAAATTGATGATACCAGATAGTATGCTTCCTGATAACCTTGGGGAAACCTTAAGACACGATTATACATTGATCATACGTGGTTGTATAGTCATTGATACAGTCCCATCGGATATATACGACAAATAAGTTGACAAAGGTTGACTGGTAGAGAATGCCTTGTGGCATTAAGTCCGCCTATGTACCACTATTGTACATGAAGTTTAAATAAATAAATAAATAAGTGCGTAAGCATTCTTTTATCGCATAACGAGAAGAAAAGTTTTCTCTTGATAAAGATTCTAATACCCTATATCTTCCTAGGGTCTCCAGATAATATCTGAATAGCTATTAATAAAATACCGGGAGAAATGGAAAGAAGAAAGGAAGACCGTTTTCCTGCAGTTCGTAAATCTGTTTCACCATCATTTAAGCCGAGAGAACAAGAAGAAAAAGCTGAAAGACTGTTAGACATTGGCCTCCTAAGTATTCCCCACCAAGTCATCGGTCCTCCTTTTGGGAAGACTTCCAATGCTGCATATTCTGGGACACAGTCGCTACTCTAGAACTTTCCGGTCCTATCTTATCGTTAACTGATTCTTGTCCCATTATATTATTACAACTGCAATAGTCCGATGCAATGAAACGAAAATAAGTTCAATGGTATGAGGACGAACTTTAGAAACTTCACTTTAGAAAGCTGAAAACTGTAAATTATACTTTAAAAAAACCGACCCTTAGAGAACACGAGGATATAAACGGCATCATTCCTTAAACAACCAAAGAGTTTTTAGCTGGCACACCCTAAACGGAAAACGATGGAATGACCTCTACTTACGTAGGCTGGAAGACTCCACAAGGCAAGACATTACACATTATTAGTTTCACGGTTCTTTCACGCAGTAATTGGAGCTCTAAATGACATTGGCACCAGGTGCATCAATATAATTTCAAGCCACATGTCGGTAGTACGTCGGATTTGAGATACTTATCGTAGTGAATAAATAATAGACATGCCCTAGGGACGTACGATTCAAAAGCTATTGGGTCTCCCCATTTACGAAGCGTTTACATTTGATCAAAAGTATAAATGAATCGAGAAAAAGATGGCACTTAAATTCAATTAGACCATTTACACGGTAATTTAGAATTTTAATGAAGACGATAATTATCGTCATTTAGTTGACCCAAGTAGAGCAGTGGTGGCCGGGTGGTAACGGCTCCGACTTACGAGTACTAGGTCGGGTTCAAACCCAGCCAGGCGCATTACTTCGTGTAATTTATTTTATAGTCACTGCTTTCAAAACGGCGAAGGAAAACATCGCGAGGAAACATGTCCTATAGCCAAAAATTCAAAGACGTGTGACATACATTAACCCGCACTGGACCCGCGTGGTGGATTACTGGCCCATTCCCTCGGCCTGAGTCCCAGTTATGGGAATATTAAAAGGTTGATTATGTTTGTCTGTATACTGTACAGCTGGCTCAGGGCCGATTCATATTTCGAAACAGAAGCACGTTATTTTCGCTGTACTCTTTTTTAGCAATTCACGTTATTATTATTGTGATCCTGTTGTGTCCCGCTATACAGGGTAGAGGACTCTCTTCTGTCTTTCCATTTTGCTGTGTCTCTTGCTTCTACTGGACATTCGTGTAAGTCTCTTCGTCTCTCTTCTCTCCTTCTTTAACTTTTACTAGTGACCCCGCCACAGCTTTTTACGGAGGCTACTAATTTCGGAATTTTCGGCTCATCTTATTATTAAATTATTGCAATCATTTGGTCAAAACCGGTCTTGGTGAAAACGGCATGAAAATTCGAATATGATGAAAATTCGATGCGGAGAGTTTCCATTCCATTACCATCTTCCAACCCCATTTAAATGATTTTAGATTGACACATTTCTAGTATTGAAAACCAGGCGAAATACAAATATTTAGACCACTTTGGCCCAGTTTTCTACGTCCTCTGTCATTGTATGGGTAGTTGGAGTATTTTTACATAGGTGTACATAAGTCAGATACTAGACTGAAGTCACTGAAACTAAATGTACATTGGTGGGAGTCAATGCGTCCTATCAAACAGGGTGGTCTCCATTTTAATTACATTTTTGCACAAGCAATACGCTTTGCCTCACTCTCCAGACACGTCACGTATTCCTTTATTCCGTTCTAGAAACAGGTTTCGTTCAATCAATCAAAATTACCGGACACTTGGCAACTTATTTCTATTTCGAGAGGAGGAATCTTGATGACATATAATCACAAGAGTGAAGTAATGGTTCTTGCAAAAGTAGTTGGCACGTCCGGTGGATTCTGCATGCCTTTATTTACGGTATCTGGAGGGTAACTCGATTTATCCAAAGCTTGCTAGCCAACTTGTAAGTATAAACGTCCCGAACAAATGATACTGAAAGATTTATCTTGAGGCCATTGGTATGTTCTCGTTCACTAAAGAGAGTTTGAATTATGCCATCACTTTTTTTTTCTTTTTCTCTGGCATCGCGAAAGCCAATCAAAAAGTTGTCATATCTTAATATGAATAGTTAATTTGTTTACTATAGTCTGTCTAATAAGTCAACCGACCGTAATATTGAATCATTTAAAAAATACTTATATTCGGTACTTTTTATAAGGTTCTTCTGTTAGTAAACAATGATCTCTATCTCTTAATCAACTTTGATTATTGAACCCGTGGTGACTAAATGAGATTTCATCAAATCCTAATAATTACCCAAGTCGTTTAACTTATTAGACAGACTATTATAATATGGTCACACATTATGTTTTTGTAGTATTTGACAGCACTGCATTAAAATTCTTAGCTCCATTTGACCGAGATCGCGCTTGTTTCAATGATTCCACCTAGTGTCCAGTTGCGCAGACATTTATATACAAAACTACACCAATTTTACAACTCCCGCCAAAAAAATGCCTTCATTTTAGTTCTTGTAAGGTGGAAAAATCCAATAATTAAGAGGCAGGTCTATTAATAATAGGATTCTTCCATATTACAACTATGCTATCAGACTCTTTTGTCTCTCTAAGGTTACCATTTAAAACACAATATTTCGTCGAACCTACACCCCGATCACTCTCGGTCGTGTCGGATTGCCATCTCATTGCTCTAAGTCAAAGTCATAATATTTTATCTCACATAGGCCTACATGGGCACTTATAAAACGTGAGATCAGAAGCTAGTGCACGGTTCCAAATTGGTCGTTTCCTATGGAGAAGAACCGGCAAGAAACTCCATGGTTGGTTACTGTTTAAAAAAAGTGGTTGTACGAGATAAAATAGAGTGCATTTGTGTTTACGCACAAACTGATGCATCTTCCTTGTTAATGGTTAGTATCTGCTGTGATTGACCTAGAGGACTGTTAGGGCTATATTTAACCAGGACAGTTACGCCGCCATGGTATTTCGGTGAAATATAACCCTATGCTACCAAACTAGACACCATACTGATACCAGAGTCGCCCCACGTCCGAGCTGTAGGCTTGCTTACTCTCCAAATTAATTTCAATCTAAAGTCAATCCGATTGCAATGTCAATTTTGATCTTACGTGACTTGGTATTCTTGAAAACAATATTGTCAACATATACGATTTCACTTAGTTCTCAAAATGGTCACGCAATTTTGAACCAATTTGGCGCTAGCATTTAATTCAAGGGTACTTACGATACGTCACAATCTCAATGTCGACCGATCGGAATTGAACTCAAGAGTAAGCCTGCTGGTCGCGCCACCAAATTGGTTGCGCAATCAAACGGACACTAGGTGATTAACTCCATAGAGCTGTATACATTTTGTTGATAGCGGCGACTGGTCGCGCCGCCATGGTGTTTCGGTGAAATATACCCCTTAATCTCTCTCTTATCCCATTTCATTTAAGGTCGGATCTACTTGTCATTTTTTACCAGACATTCCGGCTCTGGATCGTTGAGTCATTCAATTGGGCTTTCTTTAGGTCATTGCTAATTACAGACATCCTAGTTAGAAGGAATCTGCCAGGCTTTTTTTTGCCTAGTCATATCTTCTTCAGATCTTCTCATTACATGACCACACCATCTGAGTCGCGTCTCACTAAGTTTTTTTTCCAATTGGGCAGATCTTAAAACTTCCACGGATATTTTCGTTTCTAACCCTATTGTTGAGAGTGACACCTCCTGAACATCTCAGCATCGCGAGGACTGTTAATATTCTCTCTTAATTTAGTTATCTGCCCTGCGTTCAAAAACAACCAGAGTCGAGTAGAGTTGCAACCCAAGGTCGTTCTTTTTTAACTCGAGTTGCTACCCTAGACTAACCCAACTAACTCTAACTTTGCAGGGTAGGTTGGAGTAAGCGGCAATATGCCAGGGTAGAGTAATTGCCCAATTACGTCATTAGAGTTAACTTTAAACTCAACTGCTGGGGTGCCCAATTTCCTAATTCATACAATGCTTTGTTCGCAGAATGGCTGAAGAAAAAGGAACAAAATCCTATCTGCAGTTCCAGATAGAGAGACTGAAAGTTTTACAAGCAAAACTCTCGACTGAAGCTGAAGAAGATTACGTTATAATTAAAGAAGAACAGTAAGTATTAGCTATAAATAAGTTAAACATACCAACAGTGGCGTAACTATAGGGTGGCAAGGCTGGCAAAATGCTACGGGCCCCAGGCCCGACGGGGCCCCTGATCTCAGAGTCCGCGAGCTCAGAAGAAGTAACCCAAAATATATAAAAAAATAAAATATTGACGTTCCCAACGTAACGTGATTTATAGGGGGGCCCATATAATGAATTTGCTACGGCCCTCAGATGACATAGTTACGCCACTGCATACCAAGACGTGTAGAAATCCTTTAAATCTCATTTAGTATGAAAATTTCGTTTGGTTTGATTCGAAAACATTGGATTTGCCCAATTTTTTTTGGGTAGTTTTTTATTCATGCCATAGATGCACGATCTATGCTGCTACTCACGAGAAATGGATAATGTCGTTGTCACAAATAATAATTTGAATACTGCTAGCGTACCTAATTGTGTGGAATAGCGCGTAGAGCGTTGAATTATACTGATTGGTAGCGTAATTCTGTAGAATAGCGTGTAGAGCGATGAATACACGATTTTTATATTGATATAATCGCTTTTGACACTACTATCTCCCCTAAAAGTAGTGAATAAGGTGTGCTTAGAAGCAAGTAACAATCTTGGATAGTTTACTTCTCAGTCTCTTGTCTTCAAGATCTTAGCACAGGGAAATCAGGGAATTGTAGAATTCCCTGAAGGAGTAGTCCTGTATACAAGGCTGTCAAACGTACTCTAATATAGAGTATTGTACTTTGCTTTGCGGAGGAGTACCTACTTTATAATCTACGGTTTACGAACTTATAGTACGCTAAAATATTCTACTTACGATTTTTAATTAAACCGAATGAAATTCCGCCATATAATTTTTGTTCTCCTCAATCATAAATTGCAAAGAGGCAGTAAAAGAAAAACCACCAATTCATTGAAACTCTTCAATAATTCTACTGTAGCGACATCTATGGCGCCACATAAGAACTACGAAGAAAGTACGAAATCCTGTATCGCGCAATCAAAGTTCTCCGCGCGATTTGAACATATACGACAACCCGAAATCATCTATCGGGCAGTCGCCCACCAGACTATAACACCTGTCTGGTCGGAGCATCCTCCCTTTTCAACGGAGGCATGCGGGACTTTACTCTCTGTTCCGCATACCTCCAAACTGGTGACCCTCGACAAAGAACGTCAGCGCAGCCTTCGTGCAGCTACTACTTCGTGACGTCATCATCACTTCCTCAAGCTTTCGAGCAGCGAGCCATACAGCCAGTACCCACGGCTATAGAGGGTATCCTGACCACCAGCATGCCTATCTGGTCATACCTGGTCATCACCTTCAGCCTCATCAGCGACCTTGGCTTGGCACACCGCACCTTCGGCCAGTCACATGAAGAGCTATGAAAAACCTCTCCTGGTCGACGCCAGCAGTCAAGCCCTACGTCGCACAGCACCGCTCCGACTCACTGGAGCCAGCAGCACTACTCCGACTCACTGGAGCCAACAGCACCACCCCGACTCACTGGGGCACCATCCCGACTCACTGGGACAGCACCACCCCGACTCACTGGGGCATCATCCCGACTCACTGGGACAGCACCACCCCGACTCACTGGGGCATCATCCCGACTCACTGGGATACCAACACCCCGACTCACTGGGGCATCACCGCAGACAGTTCCGACTCACCGAGAACTATGCGGCATCGGTTCCGACCCACTGGAACCAACCTACGCTGGCCTGGCACGCATCAAGAACCATCGATCTCCGATCTCCGGAGGGGAGTGATGTAGCGACATCTATGGCGCCACATAAGAACTACGAAGAAAGTACGAAATCCTGTATCGCGCAATCAAAGTTCTCCGCGCGATTTGAACATATACGACAACCCGAAATCATCTATCGGGCAGTCGCCCACCAGACTATAACACCTGTCTGGTCGGAGGATCCTCCCTTTTCAATGGAGGTGTGTGGGACTTTACTCTCTGTTCCGCATACCTCCAAACTACAATTATTTAAAGACAACAGAATGCTAGCTGGTTTCCAAAATAGTAAAATGTATTGTTTTAATGTAGGTACTACTTACTAGCTTTTACCCGCGTCTTCGCCTGCGTGAAAAAATTAGCCTATATCCGTCTCCAGGGTCCCAACTATCTCTGTACCAAAATTCATCAAAATCGGGTTTGCCATTTAGGCGTGAAGACGTAACAAACCAACAAACTAACTCACTTTCGCTTTTATAATATTAGTAAGGATTTATGGTATTCTTTATTTCCCATTTTGAAAATCAGATGTATAGGTACTCTGTATCATCTAAAAAAAAATGTTCACGTTACGTTTTGATAACACTATTAACATCCAATCGAAGTAACTTATGCAGTGAATCACAGCCCAATTAAAACTTAACTAGAACAGATTACAAAACTCAGACTCGGAGTAGGTACATATTCTTTGATAAATTAACATCGCGTTTACACTAATTACAAAATATTTTACCCTTACATTTAAATCCCGGCTATCTCTCCCATAAGTCTACCTTTTTATCTACCAAGGCTGAAGTGGTTAGTCCTGTTGAGAATACCACGAGACGCCCGCGCCGCGCCGGTTGTCTTTATAAGGACTTGGGAGTGATAATTGTATTAAATAATAGGTCTAGTAATGCGCGACTAACAAGAACAGCTGAAGGGTTAGAGACTGGGGCGTAGCTAACGCCGTATCTGTCGTATCAATAATACGGGGGCCCCGTCGCGCAACAGGAACCCTGACGCGAAAATTTTTTGTCTGTCTGTTTGTCCGGACTAATCTCTGAAATGGCTGGACCAATTTTGACGGGACTTTTTTTGGCAGGTAGCTAATGTAATAAGGAGTAACATAGGCTACTTTTATTTTAGAAAAAATAAATTCAAAATCCTATAGTCCACGCGAACGAAGTCGCGGGCACAGCTAATAAATAATAAATTTAAAATGTTCTAATAGTGTATAGCCAGCTCCTCTTATTCTAGCATTTTCTATGTAAGATCACAAAAAAACTTAACCTATTTCCCTAATAGGTTAACTTCCAGCATCCTGAAAATCTTATTTCATATTTTTCAGGGTCGTTTTTTTTTTGTCGTAGTCGGGTTTTAGTTTTTTACTTCGTCTTTGGCAAATTTTGGGTTGTCCCTGATTTTTTAATATGCACTTACAATGCAGAACAAAATACACACGTGTTTATTACAACTTAAAAATATTGACCCCAATATGGACTAGATAGATACAAAATCCCATTAGCATTTAGCAATTATAATAATAATAATATTCCACAACTATCACACAGCGCCGTCTCAAGCTAAGCAGAGCTTGTGTGATGGGTACTAGACAACTGTTAAACATACTTATATACTTCTAAATACATACATATTATAGATAAATTACACCCAGACACAGAACAAATGATCATGCTCATCACATAAACATTTGTCCTGGGTGGGGATCGAACCCACGACCTCCGGCATAGCAGTCAGGACCACTAACCACTAGACCAACAGGCCAGACAAATATAAATCAATAAGGGAAAATCATCAAATGACTCCTTCCGTTCTGGGTGGAGCGAGAGAGTGTGACAGATTTTTACTAACTTAACAGGAACGTCTGTCTGTCTGGAAGGTGACTGTCACTCCTGCATAAACACAAACTGATACCTGCATGTTTAAAGAGCCGTAAAAGTTTTATGCGATGTACGACCTCTTCAAAAGACAGTGTAGACGAGAGATGCGTTCTGTGGAGGCAGAAACACCCAACTCCTTCAAACTTCATCACCTAGTAGAACATCTTGCCCCTGGACACAAACTACAGTGGCTCTGGAAATCTCTATACCGACTGCGAACCCAGATTGGCCGCTGTAAAAATAATTGGCCAAATAGGGCTTCCTCGACCCATCTCTAACACAGTGCCAGTGTGGAGCCGCTGCATAGGACATACGTCACATGCTATGCTGGCCATTCTGCACAACCACCTGCACGTTTTAGGATCTATACGTGGCCAATAATAGAGCTGTACAGGTTGCCAAATACTGATCAGAAAAAATCTAGTTTGAGAACATCGTCACGAAAAGAAGAAGAAGAAGACTGACTGAACCCTACCTGTGATCCTTCAGTTGACCTTCGCGTTCTAGGGCAACGGTAACCCTTTCGAACATCCCTGCAGCCCAAGGGCTGCGCAGAGTTGGGAAGATAAGCTTTCCCTTCTGCTGAGGTCAGTTTCCAGTGTAACTGGTTGAAGCTGAACAGCAGTGTTTCACATGGAGAGACTGTCTAATTCTATCCTATATAAGCCAGTTATTGGGCAAATAATACCCACGACAAGACTGTCATAGCTGAAACCAAATATTGTCTTCGTCTTGCTTCTGAGTAAAAACCGATATGTCATAGCAGGAGTAATGGAATAATATAGAATTGCACATGGCGATTATAACATCGCGTGCAAGTATCAACCTTTCGTAGATCTAAAATAAAAGGAAGACCCATTCATTAGTTTCCTAGATCCTCTTTGACGTCACGTTATCAGTACAACCCACGACAAGAAGACTTAGGCCTTGTCCAGAGTGAACGCGATGACTAGGGTGGGTGCGGGCGCGATTAGGTGGCCACCCATTTTCTTATAATATCTATGTGGCCACCACAGTTCATCAAGAGTTGTTGTAGTGAGAAGTAGAGAGGCTAGATGTGTTACGTAAGTCACAGAATAAGTAATCGTCATCAACTGATAGACATTCACTATTGGACATAGGCCTTCCCCAGGTGTCACTATATAAACGATCCTGTGCATCTCGCATCCATCGGATTCCCGCAACTTTCACCGGATCATCGGTCTACCTTGTAGGAGCCTTAAAACGCTGCGTCTTCCGGTACGCGATCGCTATTCCAGAACCTTTCGGCCCCAACGGCCATCTGTTCTGCGAGCAATGTGCCCTGCCCATTGCCACTTAAATTTGGCGATTCTACGTGCTATGTCGGTAACCTTGGTTCTCCTGCGGATATGTTCATTTCTGATTTGATGACGCAAGGAAACTCCGAGCATTGCCCTTTAGGTGACTTTAAGGTTTCTGATGAGGCTCATTATGAACGACCACGTTTCGGATCCAAATGTCACAGTGACAATACGCACTGGTCATAGACTTTCGTTTTGAGACAATGTAGTATATTGGAGAATAGTGTAATAATGTAAAATAATAGGCGATCGTTAGCTTAGTGAGGACGCCTTGTGTCCTCACGAGGCGTCCGCTATAGAGCCTGGCAAGGGGCGATTGACTGCGGTACGTTATCGCGCTGAGCAGGTATATGGTGCTGTTTAAACCACAACGGCTCTACATTGTGATGTTCAGAAGATACTTCGTCCATTTCGCCATCAGTCTTCAACCAAAGGGTTTTACGACGTTGCCTTCAAGTGTATATGCACCAGAGATGTTACGGAGGTCCGATTCCGAAAGGTCGGAACTTTTGATTGAATTTGCACTTTGAATTCTGATTTCGGTTCCGATAAAATCGGAACTCATTTTAGTGAACGGGGAACTTCCTTTCCCTGTGCTTTCTGTCGATTGCTCTTTCACTTGTTTTGTTTCGCATTTGTAATGTTATTTATTTAAACTTCATGTACAATAAAGTCTGTGTAATAAGTCAACCGACTTGGGTAATTATTAAGGTAAAATATCATTGGGTAAAATGAAATCTGATATAGTCAAAGCTGGTTCATAATCAAGGTTTATTAAGAGATACTGATCATTGTTTACTAATAGAAGAACCATAAAAAGAGTATTGATTAAAAGTTTTTTTTTAAATAATTAAATATTATACAAAATTCTCAAGTCGGTTTACTTTTTAGACAGACTATAGTGATACATAGGCGGCATAGGCTTTCACTTGTTTTGTTTCGCAATTGTAATATTATGTTTACTCTTCATTTATACTCATCCGAGTTTTTGATTAGTTGCAGAGTGTTTCATTTAACGCATCTGCCTTCGATTTCGGTTTCGATTCCGACAAACCAAATTTCAAAACTCCGGTTCCGATGCAACCATTTCTGTTACATCCCTTATTTACACAACACGGAACTTGTACCGTGCATCCGCTCAACATTGTTCGGCACAAAGTCACTATAGTATGCTTTGGTTTGACCCATTTGGACCGAAACGGCAGTTTCATACTTCGCGTTCGCCTTGGCATCCGCTCAAGTTCTTCACCCTGTCTGGGGCCTACAGCTTCGAACGCCTACACTTGCCTAAGATATTTTGAATACAAAACGTGGGTGTGGAGCCTGTTTGGGCATCTTATTCGCGTGTGAATTGCGAAGGTGCGTCGCGTCGGTGACGTCATGAATCAGTTTGCTTCGTGTCCCGTACATGGCCCATTGTTAGGGGAACTACACTCTGTTCTTAAATTACATTAGAAATTTATGAAAACCTTTTATTACTGTTCGTTCAACCGATTTTGACTTTTATTACGTTATTGGTAGTGTATAGTTGGTATAGGAACCACTTTTTTGCTCTTAATTCATTAAGTTTTATAGTCCCTTGAACCATCTGACCCAAATTATGTGGACGCAACTTTTGCACTCGCCTAGGCGGCAGTACGCAAATTTGCGGCCAACAGCGCCCGAAAAGCGCTTTAAATCCATTTTCTTTGCGAAATATTGATTGATTTACTAAGCAATGTTCACTATGAAGAATTTTTAACCATCAATTTTTATGTGTAAAAATGTTTGTAAAGGTCCAAGCTGTATGCATGACAAATTTCATCCAAATCCGTTCAGCCGTTTTTGCGTGATTAGGTAAAAAACATCCACACTTTCACATTAATTTATAATATTAAGTAGTTAGGATTAACGATAGAAACTGTCAAAAATCTTAAGTCTGGTCTAAAGGACTGATAACATTTAGATGTATGGGGATTGACACTTTATTTTTGAGCGGTAAATCATCGCAAAACATTTCCCTTTCGATTTTGATTTGGGGATTGATTTGGTTTGGGGCCGCGCCGCAGGATTCAAGCAAATTTTTTTTTTCAGGCAAAAATGGCAGCGCTTGTACCTATTTAGTTTCCTGTACATTCCTACAGCGAATGTGCTCTAATACAACCATTTACTTACCGCTATTTATAAAACATTTACAATAATAAAATGAACTAGGTTAAGGCAAACTCTGCGTATATAGTTGATAGCCTTTATCTGACCTGGAAGCTGCCTATCCGGTGCAGGTAGGTACATTCAGTACATTGTTACTTGCCAGACGGACGTTATTGTACCTACTGAGACGGGGTCTGTGTAGAAAACAGCTGTTTAAAGAACAGTCTAGTTTCTGATAGCTTACCACTTGAAAAAAATATGCAGAGGCACAGATCGGCTGGTTTTGGAAGATAGAAAAAAAAAACTATTTACGTACTTACTAAACTTAATCTATACATATAAATAAAATTGGAGTGTCTGTTTTTAATAATGAAATAACTGCTTTTTACTACTTGCATATGAATATACATATAAGATAATTATGTTGTTCATCTGAAAACAAAGTTTCATTTTATTCAACACGCTTTTACATTATAAAAATTATCGTTTAACTAAAATTACGCTTTTATCTCACCTTAAAACAAAGAAACGACATTTAAAGTTTAAAGAAGTCGCGGGCACACCCAGTTTTATTATATAAAAGAACGCTATTCTTACTAGGTACATCTGGGTACATCACTATCTACAATCAGAAACAATACAAACATAAAAATATGTTACCAGACCTAATCCAGCCTGATTTATTCCAGGGACAATTTATTTTATTATTTTGATATCTAACATTCATATTCATAGCCAAAATATTAAACGCATTTTTGCATAGCTTCATACAAATCATACATCACTGAGAAGAATTTTTTTGTTTGAACCAAATGAGATTTAAAAAATAAACACTTTAAAATTATTGTTTTTAGTAGCATTTTTTTTATTATGATTGATAGGCTCGCGTTTGACCATTATTGCCTCTATGAAACATATTTGAATACAATTTCACGTAATAAATTGTAGTTAGTTTAAGCGGTATTATCGTCTTTCAATTGTTTTATCAGAAACATTTGAATGATTTGACACTTGTATCAAATTAAAAGTTCTTATCGTCTATATTAGTGGCCACTGAGAAAGAGGAAATTATTACCTTACCTATAAATAAATAATGAGCCAGTGATGAAAAGAAAAAAAATAGCTAGCAAATTAGTTTCGAATTTAAATGCGAAAACTTGTTCTGCGGAGGTCGAATTCATTCTAGACTAGAGCCAGACTTCTCTTATTAACTTTCCCTACAAATTCTAACACCAACGTAGGTACCCAATCAGAATCTCTCATCTCTACAATAAATTGAACTATTAAGTATGGAATTCCATTCCATGGTCATTATAGCACGGCCCTGGGCCATACGGGGACATGACAGTGTTACCAGAAATTGCTTTATAAATCTCCCTCAACATTAAACAAAAATGCTATTATAATGAGTACCTATAAATATAATTAAGTTATTAAATTAGCAATGTGCATATTTTATTTAGAGTGAATGACCAGCCTTGACGAGTTTAGCTGGAAATTATGAATGTCAAAGCGTCTCACTGACGATGAATAATATTTAATAGTACCTATGTAGGTATTTTTTTATGGTTGCATTTCTATTTAATCATAAATTATACTGCAAAAAACTTGTTTAGTGATATTTTTCTGTTGGCTTACCATTTACAAAATATAATAACGACCAAAACTTACTAGTATCAACGTTTTTATACACTGGTACCTTGGTCGTGTTAACTGTAAGCCTGCTTGGCCTGCCACAGCGCATTGTGTTGGTATGGTAGCGTTACGAAATACCTCTAAAAGGCTTTAAACAATGATTAAACTTTAACTTAAAAAGGTCACAGACTCCATACATCGGAATAAGCAAGCTTTTTTCAAAATTTGATATTACGTTCCCAAGGTCATCTTCAGTTCTGTAAACTTCATAGTTAAGAATTTGTCATTATGACCTAAAATCACAATACAAAGAGGAGAATTCCCGCATTGGCAACACCACAATGTGAGGGACAACGCGCCGGGTTCCCGCGTCGCTGCACGTTTCGTTCTTCGCTCAGTCCGGCTTCGCGCGCGTTACAGCCGAGATTCACGGCGACCTGCGTCAAAAAAAAAACAAATTAAAAAATAAAACCATCGACTAATTTTATCATTTTGGCGGTATCGTAAAGCCAAACGTGATGTTCGCGTTAAAATCAATTAAAAAGTGCTAGAATAATGCTTTGTAACAATGATTCTAAGATTAAATAATGATAAGGGTGTTTTATTTATTAAATACGTAGTAATTTGTGTGTAAGAGATGCAATATCAAAGTAATGACGACGACCTGCAGTATCGGATTTTTGGCGAATCCTTCAACTTTCCCGTCGAGAACAAAACAGCCGGTCGACGTAGAAAGTGAGTTCCTTGTTTATGATTTTATTTTTGTATTGTAGAAAGCCTAAACCTTGTTTTGTATTTATTATAGAAGCAAGGAGCAGCCTATTTGCGATGTAAAACACCTATCTACTTATCAATGCCTATCTAGATGAAACTTAACTATTATCTAGTACACTGAAATACCTACTTAAAATCTTCAGCCATTATTTTGTTATGTAGGTGTTTTATTTCAGCGGTTTATGTGGTTTATCTGCACAGCTGTTTTGGTATTTTGGACCAATTATCTTCAAAAACTTATGTAAGAAAAGCTTATTATTCAATTAATCAACAATATGAAAAAACAGCACCATCAGTTGATATAGTAGGTACCTATTTTAACCCTAAAAAAGCGCAATGCAGATGAATATTTAACAAGGAATTTTACCTGCATGGTCCAACATTCGACCGAACTGCGTCAGTAGGTACATAGGTACTAACCTATGTAGTAAGTATATGCGGCTATACCTAACCTTATTGAGCTACATATTGACTTGACTTTGATACGATTAAGCGAAGTTCCTTTGCCTACGAAGGCTACGTGGGGTACCTATTCATTTCATTATTTGAAGTGTACTTTCAAAACAAAAAAAAAACATCGTGTTTGGAAGCAATATATTGAAAAAATAAAACCGATCCAAGAGCGAATCGGACCCCTGCAGTGAGGGTTCCGTACCAAACTTATTATGGAAATAGATAAACTTTTTGGGGCATCATCCAGCCTCACTGGGACATCATCACCCCGACTCACTGGGGCATAAACAAGGTTTTCTAATTTTATTTTGAACAGAGTATAGTCCTAGCTGCTGCCAGCTGTAGAAAATTATCTGAAAAAAGCATCCTATGTTCTATTCCAGGACATTGTCTATCGTGATAAATTTCATCCAACCCCGTTCAGCCGACCAAGCGTGAAGAAATAAAATACACACTCACAAACTTTCGCCTCTATAATATTAATGCGATGACGGTTTAATAATTGCCAATTTTAAATTCTCGATTATAGTCCAATTCATGTCTTTTTTTTCATTGAGTTTGCAAAATTTTGCATTCAGGCGTCTCACCTAAAGTATAAAAGTGACTATTCAAGGTCTAGTTAGCCTATTTTATGTCTCACTGCTGGGCAAAGGCCTTCTTCTCCCTTTTCCACACACGTCTGTCTTCGGCCATTGCGATCCAGTCCCTCCGGTAGTTATCCAGCTCATCTCTCCACCTTCTCCGTTTTCTTCGCCTTGGTCTGCCGCGGTGTCGCCTTGCGTTTAATGGGATATAAGTGTCTTTTAGTCCACAGCTCATCCGACATGCGGCAAACATAGTATATAGTTACTTAAAATAGAATACAATTTACTGTACACCAAAATAGTAACAATTTTACAGAACCTTGAATGGGTTGGGTACAATGGCGGTCTTATCGCTAATAGCGATATCTACAAGCATAAGATCAAGCTTACGCAGATACCCGTTTCATATGTACGTGTTAAAACAAAAGAATACGTAACTTGTATTAGTAGTAGGTCCAACTCTAGGTTTTCCGACGACCAATGTTGGATGCATTTTTCTTCAGAACAACCCATTCGAAGTTCGAATTGCAAATTAACCTTTCAATCGTGGAAATTACAGACACAATAGAAAGACAATAAGTGCGCGAACGCCGGCGTTCACTTGAGGTTTAATAAATTTATTGGATCAGAAAACCTCACATTTGCATATCTACCATAAATCCACTAACTGCTTTGCCTGGAAAATTTGAAAAATACCTACTTCTCTATGCCACACTAAGCCAAGCCTAGGTCTTTCGATATTTTGATACGCACACTAAAGTGCCATAAGTACCGCCGTATTGTTTAAAAGGTCTATTTCTAGTTTCAAACTTTATTGTGTATGGGAAATATTATTAGCTAAGTTTATTGTTTCAGGTCAGCTTAAATCTAAGTTTAGTCCTAAACCAGAAACAATAAACTTAGCGAGACTAATTTCAGTAAGTTATGATGATAAACTATACAATAAATTGTCTGGTTCTTTTACGACGAGTATGAGGTGCGATAAAAGCGTAAGAAATTGACGAATCTCGTGCAGAACCGAGAGAAGAATTAAAAATACGTAACATATTGAAAGTTGCTGATATACAAATCATAATGTTCAAGTTCTTGTACTATGTTACTTGGAATTGGAGCAACACATTTTCTTCTTCCAGTTCCACCTGTCTTACTGCATCTATCACGATTTCTTTCCTTTCAAATCAATTCTCTCACACAATCAATCCTTCTTTTCCCGTTGACGATGTTCTACCGAATACAAAATATGTCTTATGTAATCTTTAGTTGGTATCTGTCTGTCTTGCTTCATTCATTAATCATTTGATCCTAATACAATATTATGTTACAATAACTAATTTCACGGGCGGTCTAGTTTAACCGGTATCAGAGTATGTGCGGTACGTACTAAATACCTAACTATAGTACAGATAAGCACTGCCGATTGTGTGCCATGTGATCGCACAGTATAAATGCCAAAACTTTTCCTTCCTTTAATCAACTTTAAATCCATTCTCCTCGTCTGTTACTTGGGATTGGAGCAACATTTTTTCTTCTTCCATTTTCCTCTGGCTACCATAACACCTTCTTTCCTTTCAAATCAGTTCTCAGACAATCCATGCTTCTCTTTGATGTTGGTAACTCTATCCTGCTTGGCTGCTTCATTCATTAATCATTAAATGATCAATATACGATTATGCTACAAAAACCAATTCTACGGGCGGTCAAGTCTGACCGGTATCAGAGTATGTACGGTACTTAACTAAATACTTTACAGATAAGCACTGCCGATCCTGTGCCGTGTGATCGCACAATACAAACGCCAAAAAATGTCCTTCCTTTAATTAATTTTAAATCTATATTCTTCCCCTATTACGTAACAATCTCACAAAGTTAACACATATTGACAAAAAAACGAAACTTGTTTATTTTATCTATCTTCGTTTCGAACAATTTTATTAATGGTTCGCGTTATTGCTAATAATGTTAATTTGTAATGAACATGTCTATAGGCGACAGGACGTGACGAGGTTATTTAAAACTGAAAATCTCGATAGAGATGTCACAGTTTAAACAATTCCTTTAATAGATTCTTAGAAGCGGGTATATTGAGAAAACGTTCGTGCTAGCTTATATAATTCTACAATGGGAAGATTGGAAATTATTGTTATTGAATATTTATTGAAGATCTTTCAAAGGGAATCTCATAAATATGAATTATTATTTGAAGAATGAGCTAATAAAGATGTCCTCTCAACTTAAAGTGTTGCGGCACGACTCAGGTTTACGACTAAATGTCGTAGATTCCGCTAGAGCGAACAGACAAGAGAATATAATTAAAACAATAAATTGCGAATCGAAAGAGCAGATTGAATGCAATGTAGCATATGAAATTGGCAATACAAACAATGCTTTAAATAAAGCTAAAGTAAGTACTATTACGAAAGCTGGGCCTCATGGTATTAATGCAAGTACTTAAACTACCTATGTTAAACCGAGACCTTGATTACAGTCACACTGGATTATATGGCGATATTTGTATGCGGTAACTAAGAGGAAGCAGGTTCGTTTAAAACCTTGTTTCCTTGAACTTTTTGACCTCGCAAATAATATGGAGGCTGGGGCCCCTAGCTTGTTTGAAACATCCCAATTAGTGGTCATTGAAAATGTAGATCAAGATGTTGACAATGACAAAGGAGTTAGAAAATTGATGGACGTGAATTTGTTGAAGCCGATGAGAAACTGAAATTACAAAAGAAAATTAGACCAATAATGCTTACACAGACAACAGAGAAGAATAAGAAGTTATTCAGTATTAAAATAACTCGTTCCTCTAAGATGTTATCTAAATGCTTTTAAGAGAACAAGGTCGTTTTTTGTACGTGACCGGTTGGAATCCAAAAAAACTGCTTTATCAGCTGGGATATTTACTCGGAATAGTCGGAACTTAGAAAGAGCAACGCCATGATTTAGTATTATAAGAACTGGAGGACCAAAAGAAAAGATAAGTGTATAGAGAGTATAATTGTGTTCTTAAGGGATGTTTTGAAAAAAAAAAGTAGTGAAAGAAGATGATGGCAAAATAGGGAAGAGTGCAAGAAAAAAATAAATTTTGTTGACATTAAGTAACTTGGAATCAGAGAAAGCGAAAGACAGATAAACGATAGTCGTTGTAAAACGAACGCGGATTTTAGAATCTATAAAAGCATCAGTAATGCCAAAAATGTGACAACAGATGACAATGCTAATAGAAAAGGAAGCTATGATTTACAAAGCAAGCCACACGCCAATAAAATTTAAATATTTAAGTTGGTAACGACTTGACTAGCAAATGGTCCGGATAATCCTGCGTGCTTTCGGAGACCTTGACGAGTAGCCAAGGCCTCACGTAGCTTTGCGAGATGCCTTCGGTATAGCGTAGGTAGTGTAACAAGTTGTACTGATTGAATGAAGTCATAGCCCGCTTCATTCAAAGTTTTAGCACCCATAGTGCGCGACCTTGTCGTTGAAGTATGGTTTTTTTTTTTGGCACTCCTTATTAAATTGCTGTAAAGGGATTTTGTAGTGACCATGATCAAGCTAGATATGTTTTTTTTTTCGATAGCTGTTTAGAAGAATGGTTTCGAAACTACATCGAGGAATTCCATCTCCAGATTGTTTGTTGCATATCAAAGACAACAAGTCTTGATGAAAAATAAATTTAAAACAAGGTACGCTGTAAGCTGTTGTGGTAAGCTGTTATTTTTTCCAAATTTTAGAAAAATCTCAATACGAAACCGCCATTACCATTGTGTAATAATAACATTAGAATTAACATTGCGAATAGAAGTTGATCTTTAAAAACGATTGGATTTCAATATCTAAGAAAACAATCCGCTCTAAAATAGTCCTGGTGTTTTCTAAATTAAGTCTATCGTCGACCACGTTATCGCTTCGGGTAAGATAGTGATTGAGCGTGAGCCTATCAATAGGTAATAAAATAAAACAACCTTATTGAATATTTACGACATATAATTAATTTTTTACAGGACTAGAGCTGTACCAACATTTCATTTCTATCGTTTACTCTACTCCTATCAAACAAAAGACAGAGGAATTTTTGTATTCTGCGCGTTAGTCTATGTTCAATAATGGATTATATATTTAAATACCTTTGTCCCCTTAGTAAATTTTCCTCAAAATCTCACCAATTACTTCGAAGAGGGTCTCAAACCTTCCACGTTATGCCCTCTTTCCCTGCCGTGGGAGTCTAAACACCAAACAATGAACCTGGTGCATTGACCAGGTTGCAACCCCTCTGTACTGAGGTAAACGACCATTGTACCGAGGGTGGCACCCCCAAAGGACCGATGGCCTTAATTGCCTCACGTGCACCGCGGCAGATGGTAAGCAAGGTGCGAGTAAGTGATGTCCCTCGCTTATCGATAAAATGCGCTTGCGACTTTTGATCTTTGCGCTTGGACTTACTCCTGTTCTTTATTTTTAAAAAGCATTTCGTTATTTGCGTTCTGTTGGGTGGTTTGAATTTTATGGTTGTTGTTTTTTGTTTTATTGCCATCTGTTGATATGTTTCTTTATGAGTAAATGAAACTACGTAATGAGGACTTTAACATAGTTTAGTCGATTTTATGAGAGATTAAGTATAGAATTTAAATACGTGGTAGTTTTATACCATTATGACTATCAGTAAAATGTCATTGTTGGTTAAACTAAAATGTTCATGTGGCTTGTAAAAAGACAGATAAGTCAGATACACGATCATATCGTGTTACTAAGAAGAGTTTGCCAATTTGACCAAATTCCCTCTCATGCAGCATTTGCCCTTACCTTCCTAGGCTCAAGACCAACCTTCTACTCAAATTTAATGTCCAATAAGTAATATTCAATAAAGTATCGATAAGTGAGTTGTCCAGCTGTATCTAACGTGACGTTTTCTATGAATACCAAAGTAATTGGGGTGAGTGTAGGACTTGACTTTCACACGATTGCAACTGCATCTAATGCTAGAGTACATAATATAATTTACTCTACGATTTCATTAAACATGACAGAGTAGTTTTTACTGGTGCTTTGCAGAGTTGACATTTTAAGAAGGCGTTTTTTCACGTAATAACACGTCAATAAATTGCTACAAGAAACACATAAGATGAATAATTTATTACGATAGTCGTGACAAAATAAGTTTTAGTCACCATTCAATGGTAATAATAATATCTATGAAGAACCAGTCAAATTTCCGACCACGTGGAGACAGGCCGTGTTTTTTTTAGTTTTAAACATTGAATAGACCAGCTGGTTTGATGTCAGAAGAAATATTGTATACAGTTTAGAGGGGACCAAGAAATTGAGGGAGCTATTCTTTTTTGGGACCGTCTTAACAAAAGTTCGTACGAGCCTTTCTTTTGTTATCCGCGAGACGGATTCGCAATGGTTGACGAGTAGATTCGTTTTTTTTTCGGCTATGAATAAGTTACATGGGTCGGTCTTGTATTTGTGTCAAAGTTCATCATGGTCTCTTTAAGATTTTCAAAAACGTCCCGGAATTGCGGATCGAGAGCGAAATTTATTGACAGTCCCTAAATTTTATGAGGCTCGAAATATTGAAAAATATTCCTCATTACTCTTACGATGCTAGCTGTAAGAACAATTTTTTTTTATAAAATTCTTCGTTTGACATTAAAATGGCAGATTTCTCCTTGTTGAACATATTTTTTGCGGAAATACAATATTAATTCTCCAAAAACGCACGAACATTTTTATAATGCACTCCCTATTCCGTCAAAGCTACGCTCAGCAAAAACAGCGATTGTGTGCGCAACGGATGAATGAATCGATTTATGCCAGCGATGCGTAGGTGTTTCGATAAGCTGCGCCTGCGATGGCACGCGCTATGCCTTCGAGCCGGGTGCGTTCAGAATTACTTATGCACCGAAGATGTTTAACGTCCGTGAGTATTCAAATGAGGTTTTTGCTACCCCTACGGTGCGTCAGACAATTTCTTCGTAGCCGTTTGTGAAGAGCGAAGATGTTTATAAAGTACCCCTGTATTGGTCAAAGTTTGCTTTTGTCTCAAGATTTTCAACCGTGAAAGGCAAACACACCAAAAAGTTCCATAGTGATGTTCTTTTAGAATGAAATCCTGTTTAGAATAGAAATATTGAATTCATGAACGGGTTTTTGGACATGCGTCAGTCTGTACGAATGGCGTGCGTTCTCAGTTCTGATATCTTCAATGCCCTTTGCCATCGTTATAATTATGTCCAGGATATTCGTCACTGTTTTTTGTTTATCAGTGTTTTACAGGAAATTCTACACGTTTTTAATGTGCATTAACTGTGTTAAAGACTTGTGTTTATTTAAAAGATTGGATAATAAAATAGGACGCTCATTATGTCCTTTACGTTTTATTCGTTTTTAAATACTGGCAGATATTCTGTAGTCGACTGTAATGTCTTGTCTATTATCTTTCGGCTTCTCAAGACTTTTTTTCTTTTCCACGATTATCCCATAAATATATTCTGCTGAACATTGGCATTAATTAGGAGGGTACTTTAAACAATATTCTACATTTATTACAGCCATGAAGTTTTTATCTTTATCATTTTTGTAGTGCAAAACTAAAGGATTCGTGAACACACCTTGAATTTTCTACTTAAGTAGCAACTAACAATGATGAGTACTTTTATTACTTTCTTACACTCTTTAGTAATCGTACTGATGTCTAAACCACAACTATAAACTTAAACAGTAAAAACTTCTTGCAAATGCGGGTATTAAGTTGAAAGGAGAAATTCTCAAGGGGCCCCTATGTTTTAGATAATTTTACTGTTTTATGAAAAGTATTGTTAGTTTCCCATTATCGTGCATGAGGGTTTTTTAAATAGTTATCAATACCTTTATTTCCGTCTGCCATATGTCGATCGAAACGATTTTATGGATCCTCCGCATGTTACACAATATTTTATATTAAAATTAAATCCTGATATCATTTTGGACCGGTCTAATCGAGTATTTCTTTAGTATACACTTCGTGAGTGTTTTTAATAAAGTTGGAATAAACGATGTTACTTTTAAGGCGTGAATATGTTAGTTAAGCATCTTACTTGAAAACACGTGAACCAATTTTGGTGATTTCGTAAATGTTTGGCGAAACCACGAAACTGGTTCTTTGGTTCGTTCTGGTTCTTCAAGGTACACCTTATGCATATTTACTCTCCAGTCTTTATATTTGCTACGTGCTTAAATAACTTCTTACTTCTTGAGTTTGATTGTGTTACTGTGATATTAAACTGCCATTGGATAAATTATCTTCCAAGATGTCTTAGCTTTTTTGTTTGTTATTCTTTCTTCGCTATTTAAATATTATGTAATATTTGCCTTTGAAATGACTGTGTAATACTCAAAGGGAAAGTTTCTAACAGTTTAGACATTTAAATCAAGTGCATAAAGATTCCCTTTTCACGCCCTTGATAAGATCATGCTTAAACCCAACAACCATATAATCGTTCTCATTGCTTATTTATTCATTCCTAATTAAGAAGTAATGGTATCGTTTAGTTATCATCGAGCGTGAACGCCATATTGCTCATGAGTCATGGTCATGCCATGCTCTGATGGTTTGCGAAGATGTAGCGACATGGGAACCAGAATATATTAATAACCTTGTACTAATTCAGGTTTTATACAAGTTTTTTTCGGCCACATTTTGCCTATTGATAATATCTTATGTAATTCATCATTGAAATAGTTCTGCTAAACTTTTTATCGTACGGAAGTTTTTTGTTTAAGGTTTAAGGCTCGAAAGATTTGGACTTTGTGTGATTTATGGTTGGTTTTCTTAAAAATGTGACGAGTTTCACAAGTTTATGTATAATGAAAACGAGTAATATTCTCAACTGGGGATCTGCATCAATAAATCTGCATTCATAATTCGTGCTTTTTTGAATCCAACAAAAAGATTTCATGTTATTCGATATAATTCCCGCATCGAATTACCCAATCACGCGTGAATGAAATCAAAATACTGATTGTAATTTATTGCACTTATAATTAATGTAAGGGTAGACGAACCACCCTATTTTACAGGTAACCATGGCATATTCCCACGAGTCAAAAAACCGGGGGGCTTGCATAGGTTTGGACAAGGGGCCAAAGCATTGGTGCATGTCCTTTCTCATCTTTTTAATCTAAATTTGTAAACGATGAACAAGCAGATGTGGTGAGGACATGTTTATGAAATTTCCGACGTTCCCATGTAGGATTGTAGCCCCAGAATGGTGTAAATTGGGTTACTTTATTAGAACATGCATTGTCAGGAAAAATATAAATGATCTAAATATTAGGAAAACGAAACAGTGGACATTTTTTGGCTGCTTAGCTACTGATCGTCGTCCTTTACTATTGTATTAGAAGATTTCCAAATGGATAGGTATTTACATTGATACTAATTTAGTTCTACCGTCATTCACTTGGGATTATGCTTTAATAGCACAATCCCAAGTAGATCTTGGTTTTCTTACAGAAGTCTTCACAAGTGGACAAGTTGTACCCTTTTTCATAAAGAGTTACAAAAACTACTGTCTACTTTCAATAATACAATAAATACAAAAGTTTCTTCGATCCATTAGTGAGACTCACGCTTACCAAGATTATCCGTAACAAATGTACCTCAAAACCTGTTTCACTACTTCGAGAATAAGATTTTTTAATAAGCACCCCCTTTAGTTTAAAAGGGAGACTATTGTTAAGATTTAAAAAGTGCATTGCCCTCTTAATGGGTCATTTTGCTGAAGGGTTTTTGAAGTATATAAGGAAGGTTTATATTACGCATTGTTTAGTTAACTTGAGGTGGGAAATCCTGGGGAAAGATTATTTGTCTTAACATTAGCAGTGCCAAAACGATGTGGTAGAATGAGTCAACTTAAACTTCGTCTTCCCGTCCAATCATAATTTAGGTGTTTTCAAGGCTAGAGTGAATAGGGTCTTTAATAAACTAGTGCAACGATTGCATCACTGCTTACCATCAGGTTTATTAATTAAATGGAGGAGGAGTATTAATTAAAAGAAACTCCTTTTTACTAAGATTGGTCATTTTCAGCTATTGACAGAAAAAGCTGGAACAAGAGTAGCGAGATTTTAGAGTGAGATCATATAAAATCATTAAAAAAAAACTTTTTTTGAGCTTTCGCCTTCTTTCTGGCATCAGCCTAATTCGACACAGAAATCCTTATTCAAAAAAGCAATATATTTAGATTGGAAGTGGCATGCCATCGGAAGCACTCAAAAACAAAATTCTAAACTCATCAAACAATTTGTTATACCATCCGAAACTATAGCAAAAGGAAATGATAACACCATAAAATAAACATAATATTACAATACAAAAGCAACCCCTACTTTGATCACTCTTCATTGAGTGATTCAGAAGCGAAAAGTCTTATATTCCTGCTTTGTTATTGGTTGGGTCCGCGCATCCCTCATAGCGCAGCTGCGCGTTGCGTGGGGGTCGCAGATGGCGTCAGCGCACTCCCGCGGTCCGGAATTGGGAATACACGCACTAAAAATCGATATTTTGTATGACTAGTGTCGTTTTTTGTTTGATGTGAGTTATCATCTGGCGTTATTAGGCTTGTATTGTTTTAATGTTGCTCATAAGCTTTTTATTAAGTTTCAAGTTGGTAACTTAAGTATTTACAAATTTTGCTATCGAAAATGAATATTTCATTTGCAGTTTTGCATTTGACATAGTACCAGATATAATACACATTTTAATTTGGTTGCAATATTAATACTTATAGAAAACATTGAGCTTCCTAATGAGTAATATCGCCCTTAAGTATTTTGAAACCAATCTACCCAACATGGTATAGAAAATCAATATTTTATTCCGTTCCTCAGACACTCAATACTCCAACTTTGAGGTGGTCCTTCCACAAATGTTTACAAACTGCTTTATAATTAGCAACTGCGAACTAAAAGCTAACCGATTACTAATAGCGCCATTTAAAAACCAATAAAATAAAATAAAAAAAACAAAAATGCTCCCGCTTAAAACTTACGGGAATAGTCCCGAACTCCCGGTATCAATATAATTATTGCGAATCGGTATCGGTATTATAAATTCGCCGTTCGTTGACACGTGGCAGACCAGATGGCGTATCACCTGCCGTCTGAGTAAAGAGGTATAGTCCTGTATGGGTTTGCGGAACAAGACCGTCGGGACCGCATTCTTTAGTAAAACGAATTCCCATCACTACTACTCGGTCGTTGACTTGCAGTTCGATTTCTTATAATTTTTTGCAGACTCTTGCGGATTTTTTAATTAATTAGTAAGGTTCTTAGTTTTTTTTTTGTGGTTACACGGATCCTAATGTGCATGATAAAGTTTCGAGTTCAGAGATATACAGTTGTAAAAAAAACAGGCTTTTCATTTTTTAATTAGTAAGCTACCAGTTTCTCCACTAAATCTAGTCGGTTTAGTTTCAAAGAGAGTATGAACTTCAGGATTCTTTAAACAGCTGATGGCTGAAACATCGTCCATGTACTAAAGTAACATTTGAGAAGAGTGACCATACCAACTATCGACAATTCTACACTAATATTATAAAGAGGAAGGTTGTTTTTTTTTTTGTTTGAATGAGATCTCTGAAAATACTAGTCCGATTGCTAAAATTTATTCGCCTATAGAAAGCTGCTTTATTCCTGAGTGACATAGGCTGTATTCTACATACGTGGGCGAAACCGCGGGCAAAAGCTAGTTCATAAACTTAAGGACAAACCAAGAATTTAAGAACCAAACACTTCCAGCAAATGACGACCATACAGGCGCTACAAAAGCTAGAACAGAAATAAATCAACCGACGTTTTCGTAGCCCATAACTCCGCAATAATGTAATAAACTGTGGCAATTTAGAGGCACGACTAGGAACAATGACCTCATACAATAATACGGTCTTCCAGAGGCCGGCGCAATCTGTTTCTCATATGCTGTCACGGACTTATTGTTTATGATATGGTAGGCAATTGTTGAAGCGGCATTCTTTCATGTAGAACTAATCAGACAAGATAAAAATTGCATCAAAGTCTGTTCACGAAACAACAAATCAATCTAACTCACACAGTTGTTCAGAAAACTCATTGCGTGCGCTGGGTCTAGTCTAGGAATATAAATTTCTGCACTAGCACTTTCATATGGGATAAAGTTTTATGAAGATAGAAAACCCCACCGAGCGGCTTGTACGATCTATAAAAGACAAGACTAAATACCTTTTAAATTAATACAATGCTGCATTTTGTTTATGCAATCATAAGAATCAATTTCTGCCATGATGAATGCATAGCTGCGTAAGTATCTACTTATTGTCCAATTATTATTTTTAATGTCAATAAACTAAGTGCATTTTCTTGATATATTTCTACAAGCAGTCTTTGTGTGAGAGAGATCCTGTATCGCAGTAACATCCACGGGCTCAAATTGCATTCTTACTACAATCTGTGCTATCATTAGAGTATGCATGCCTCAATTTCATTGGAGCCGTGACGATATCTTGAAATAGAACTCTAGTTGTAAGAGACTTAACATGATCAATTCACAGTGTAACTCACCTCATATTATAAATCAAAGAGATTCAATTATATTTAATGTTTTTGTTGTCAATATTGCTTTTAATTTGGTTCTTGATAGAAAATAGTTAAGTCACTATAATGCAATAGATGATGGTTCACACGTATTTTGCTCCGAAATGAAGCTATTAAGGCTCTCTGCAAGTTCTTTTAGTGTTATTGCATTTTTATGCATCGTTTATTTTAACGATGCCTTAGCGAGAGGTTTTATCTGCGAATAGTGTAATTCTAAACTTGATTACGGTAAAACCTAAAGAGTTATGTGTATATGTTGTATTATGGACGGATGGAAAGGGAGGCTAAAGAAAAGAAGTATAGGTAGATTGTGTGAGGAGTGATATAAAAGAAAAGGGAGTTAGTGATAGCGTGACTGGTGATAGATAGGACAGGACATAATGAAAATAAAAACGTGTTACGCCGACCACAACACGGGATGATGATTACGGTAATCCTTCCTTTTCGCAACCAAACGCATTACACAGTTTCAATAAATCTTAGGTTTCACCTTTCTAACGTCTCTACTGTTCGAGGCAAACCCAGTTTGAAATCAGAAGCGATTGAAAAAACCAAATTGTCCCCACAATATAATTACTCTTAACTTCCGATTCCAAAACACAAAAGACCATTAACAAAACTGCACATTTCCTAAGCACGCGACATTTCATAAAAAATGTCCTCGACAAAAAAGATCAATATTAATAAAAAAAATATATAAATAAATGGTTCATTAACGCTTTCTCTAAACACCTTTAGGAGCGCGTGCGTAATTATTGTAAGGCGATATAATAAGGGAGGAAGTGGAAAAAAAAATTCAAGTCGGGGTAGAAATGTCAGGCCATGTGCTACGGACCGCGGGGGCGAACCATTGTACTGTCTTAAGACATTAATCTTAGGGGGTAGCCAGGTGAACACCCTTGAACCTTTGTGTTGAAAGCAAAGCACAATATGTAGTGTGGACCGAACATTTTGACCGTTTTGTACAGCTGATTTTTTTTGTAAGGTCACCAAGTTTAAGGAAAAGTGTTATTACGAAATTCTATATTCTATTGCATTTTTAAGAAACAAGGCTGCTGACTGCAAGAGTAGCTAATTTCACTATAACAGTCGAAATATTCGCGAATAATGAATTTAAGCAATTTGAATTTATGAATTTATTGCGCATTTCCCAAACAGTGGTGGATATTAAGAACAGGACATATGTTGAATAGTAGGCATACCATTTTAGTTCCATTAAATGGTGCAACGCAAAAACCTTACTTAGCTTATCGAACAAGTTGCATATTTATAACAAGACACATTTAGCTGTTTTTAACATTCCTTCAACACGATTACTCAGCTTTGTCGCTACATTTTACTTAATCCTTCTATTCGCAAACGGATCCATAAACTTCAGTAAACTTGCATCTTCTTCAACAGTAATCCTGAGAACGAAATCCAATCCAAAGTGACCAAGTATCATTAAAGAATATAAAGATCCTATCGGCTCCTTAACTTAGGAGCCTCAAGTAATTTCATACATGTTGCAACATGAACTGATGCTAATCGTTTTCAAAGTCAGCAGCTGTTCCTTTTGTGCGCACCCCTCGTATGGGTCCTAATGTCATCTATGTATAACTGAATTTAATTATGGTACTTAGTTCACTGCGTGTTTTTTAGCTCTTGTAGTTATTTTCCTGTTTAGATTATATTGAGGTATTAAGTTTGTGTTATTTTATGCTGTTTTTTTTTTGTTTTTACAATAGGTCATAATTTCTGCACTTTTATATTGGTACATGTAAAAAAAAAATAGTTGTAGTCGAAAATCCCAACTGTTGTACTGATATTCTGTATTTATCTTTTTTTCACGTCCAAAAATGAAGTCTAATCTTGTAAGAAAAAAATAAAGATAAAGAATCTCCATGTTCTCATACATCTAACGCAATTAATTCTTATCAATTGGTTGATAAAATTGAGACAATCGACAAACACGCTAAATGGTGGACGAGTTCAGCAAAAAGTTCACATATGTTTTAAATGTGTCATCCACGGCATATGGTCATACGGCTGTTGCCTTTGACACATCACGATAGTTAAGAAAAAAGTCCCCCTCTATTTGACTAGCAAGTCGGAAGTCGCTTCCAGATTTTGTATAAGAAAAATATGGTTTTGTTGCAATTTCTTAGCAGGACTTATCAAAGTTGTATTTGCTTTTAACGACGGTAATGCGCGCAAAAAATATTCAGATAATATGGTCCCTTCCTTTTGACTACCATAATTAGAGACATAATAGAAAGACTGAGAGAGCGAACGCCGGCGTTCGCTTGGGTTTTAATGAATTAAAGACAAAACCGCGAGTACTTCACTAATTTGGTATAACCTTTAACAACTAATTTAAAGTCAGAATATACTGTCAACGATAAGACTAATAAAAAAACGGGCTAACACAATTAATATGATGAATCGCGCATGACCACGCAAGACCTTTACCCATTCCGTGAGAAAGTACATTGAAATAGACAAGGGTTTCTGTTTTTCGCATACATCCCCTTCACCTTAGTCTATCATCCATTGTATAGTCGCAGCAAGCCATCCTTTCATCTAATATCTATTTATCTACTTTGTAAAGGCTAAGAACCTGTTTCTAACCCCTGCCTATGATTTAGGAGGGAATCTATCTTAGTTCAGGTGTTCTACGCATTGTGAGGAGATTAAATGGATTCCCAAGCGTGAGATCTGAATAAGCTGTAGGTAAATGAGAGGTTGTGGATGATGTCTGTTTAAAAAAAGCCAGCAAGGTTATGAATCCCTTCAAAACACTTCTTGTTCGGAATTATACTAACTACATCGAGTATTCGGTCCAACTTGATGAGTATATCGGTCAATGTCAAGAAGATATCATACAGATGTAGGGCATATCAATTATATCTGTCTGCTCTAATAATAGTTCCCAGAATATCGTCTAAATGTGTCTCTATTGGTTCGATGCTTTCAATTAAAGGAGCTTTGGGCAATTTCATGATGTAGCCCTATTTTTTTTAGCAAGATTTCGGCTCTGTGTTTGCGATTGAAGAAATCTGACAGAAATGGATAACAATAGTTACCGCATCATGCTTACAGGCAATTCGTCAAACTTACGTTTCATCTTCTAAACCAGCGGAAAACCCAATTTATATCCAGTCAGTGTGAGAACGAATCAACGTAGCATTAATTTCGCAAAGGGGTGTTTAAATAATAAAAGTCCCATCTATTCTCCTATGACTCTAAATAGAAAATAGCGTCCACTGAATAGGCAATTATTCATTTCGGTCAGGTCGTTTGTCTGACTATCGTGTCGGTTCAATGGCAAGAACACTTGAGTAAATATCGCTGAATTTTAATGTCTGGGACAAAGGAAATGTTGAATGATGACCTAAAATGGAAATGAGGATGTTGTCTTCAAAAATTTGTTAAAAGAACAATGTTTTAGGTGATTTTTACCACCATTTTATATCTGTAAATCTACACTAATATAATAAAGAGGTAAAGTTTGTTTTTTTGTTTATTTGTTTGTAGGTGGTAATCTCTGGAAGCACTGATCGGATTGCTAAAATTTTTTCACCAATAGAAAGTTGCTTGATTCCTGAGTGGCTGGCTATATTTTATGGACGCGGGCGAAGCTCCGAGTAAAAGCTAGTAATATTATATAATGAAACACTGGAAACCCTGTCTTTGCTTACTGCTATAAAGAGGAATTTCCGGAATAAGAAATATGCGTCATTTTTGCGGTACAAAGGTTATAAAACTGCAATTTATACCGTCTAAGACAGTTTTGTGTGTGTTTATTTCCTTATCCTTATGGCGTTGCATAGTGATGATCATAAGTTTAGGATCATCGTAAGAGTATTTTTCTCAACATAATTCGTTCAAAGCTTTTATTAAAGTCTTTGGTTTCCTTAAAAATTGACATGCTTCACAAGTTTTTTTTTTGCCATTAATCTTAAGGACGACAAATTAATTCCTCTTGATTGCTCTGGATTAAATTACGCAGTGGGCCACCACATCGAATCGACTTTCTCAGTTCTCATCGGCACAGATTCCGGTGTCATATTCCTGAGCAAAAACAACATGGAGATTTATGGTCTCCTGAAATTAGTTTTTGTGGTCCTGCCAGCTCAACTGGTCATGTAACATGAAAATAGTCTTTCAAACTTGTGTAAAATTGAAGAATGTTAAATTTATATGGATTTGTTATGGACGTAGTAATAGTTATGCGTGATGCAATTTAGTATCGTACAATTTCATTGACCTAACAGAAGGGTGGCAAGGCTTGTGCAAAGCTGACCTGTGATTGTGATAAAAATTAAACCCTATGTTGCAGGCGATGATCATATATGTGCTATACCACTTAATAATTTTGCACCAATACCTAGAAATATGTCAACCAGAATTACAGGTTCCTTTCACAAACACGTATCAATTTAAAAATTGTAACCTCACGTTGCGTCTTCAATAAACATTCTTACTCTATCTACAAATTGTCGCGCCTGACTCATTCATTCACCGACCACCGTTCCACGTCCGATGCACATGTCAACAAGGCATCTTATTCAACGCGTAATGAGAGCCAGTCCAATGTTTATCTTAATTATTTTTAATGCAAACTCGACTCTTTACTGCTTTGGCTTAATTGTGGGAGAGACGTCATTTGTAATGCTAACCGATTGACTTCGAAGAAACGAAGCTGAACTATTATTATTATTATTATTATCTATATGCGAACCAACTTTTTCAAATTCTCCATTGATGGTATTTCTTTAATTCTTGCGTTGGCATATGATTTCGTGCTGTCAACGATGAGTGGCGTGTTCCTATTAATAGAGTTATTTACTAATTTAGTTAATAGCTGTTACACTAACGAGAGACGAGTACTTTTGTTTTGGTGTTTTTGACATCTTAATTCTTGTACCCAATCAGACAAGCTTTGTTGTCTTTTCCGTATTCATCTGTGGCAAATTGGTACTGTTGATGGTCGACCAAGTCTCGCCGGTCGCTCCTACGTCAATGCCCAGTGTCTTTTGCAAAGCAGAACATGCATCGGATGTTCTAGAATTTGATTGTTGACTTTTCTCGATTTTCATTTGATTGATTGACTCGATTGATTTGTCTGCCTCGTCTTCTGATTCAACGTCGAGTACTTCCTTGTTTTGTCTTTCCTGTAAACAATGTGGTTTACAATGGGCTTCATTACGAAACTTGTTACCAATACATTGCCGCTTTGGCTTAAATATTTGTTCTTTAGCCTATACGTCACGTCATCACATTCGTAAATTTTATGACTGTGTTTATATAATATGCTCATTCAATCACATGTATGACCTGAAAAAACATTCTTAGTATATATGTATAAGTACTTAAACGTCTAGACTTTTGGCGCCACAAAGGATTACAAACTTTATCGTGCATTCCTTCCCACGGGAAGGAAGGAGGTGGAGGTTGATATAAGTGCATTTATAGCTTGATAATATTGAAGCTGGCACCTTCAAAGCTGTACGACCTTTTCCTCAAAGTCCTGTCTTATTACTAATACAGTCGCACGTTCTGCTATCCACGGAAATTGTTGAAATCAAGAACCCATAAATAACCTATTTTACGACTTTCCCTTAGCTGTTGTTTCTCCAATAATTCTTCTACGTATAATTTCATGGCAGTATCATCGTCTTCTTTTATCAGTCGTAAGGTATTGAACGAGTAAAATTAATAAAAACAAATGTTTTATTCATTTTCGATTTCATGCACAGATCAGAGCAGATTAGGTTTCATTTATTATTATGTTTCCGATATAATTCGTGCTTATCGTTTGACCTATATGGACGACATTATGAAATGTTTAAAGCTTACCGATAAGTTATAATTTAATTATTTGCGTGTGTTTGTATTTTATTTCCTGTGTGGTGGCATTTCATTTTGACCCCCGCGTTGATACATATTTTAAAAAAAATCATTACTTTTCGTTCGTATGGTTTCGTTTTTACTCGACTAACTCTCTTCGTAACATTCTTTAGAACGTGTACTATAAGAATAGGAAGTGTTTAAGTATCTATTAAATATCACATCACCCAACAGGATATCGATATGCCAAGGTTTTTGGATCTGTTTAAAGCCTATGATGCCATCACATTCGTAATTCGAGATGAATTATGAATGAGCTGCAACATTTGTTCAGTCTATTGGAAGCTTTGCTATCGTTTCTATTTGTGTCTTGTGTATATTTCTTTAGGTACTCTTCTCAGATAATAATTACTAAAACTAAAACATTACTAAGACTAAAAGTGTTCTAATTAATGATGATAGGTTTGAATTTTTTACACAAATTTGATTTTTCAAAATAGAAATTTGATCCTTTGAGTTTGTTGGAATTACTATTTGTTGCGAATTGTGTGGTAATTTATAATTGTTTCGAATGTTTGTTTTGTATAAGATTGTGCATATTGCCAAGTGGAAAATTATCACAAACATGAGAATTTCTCTACTTAGAAGCCGAGTGGATTTCGAAATCAAAACCCCGTGCAAGCAGTATTCAAATACAAGTTTTTGACCACGTAAAGAAGTTGTAAATTTCTAACGGGTACTGAGAATGTTTTGAGTATACCCAAAGTGCTAATAAGCAGGTCATACACAACACGCAAGGGGACAGAAGACAGGATACACGGGCGATGCGTGAGTTAACAGGACGCTTCCTTAGGGAACCCCTTGACAATTTTTTATGTCTCGTTCCCCTTTTAAAATTGGCGATGTCCAGGCTTTTGTTTCGAATGAAAGGAAATGGTTTATAGTTAATTGGTCGCCATGAATGGAATCTAGGTTTACGTCAATGGAAGTGGGTGGTCTTGATAGAAAAGAAGGTAATTTGAGTACGTGCAAAATTATAGATGTAGACATGAATAGAGGCGGAGTAGATTATAATGATGGCTTAATTATTGTGTACCTATATCGAAACGTGTCTTTTCATTACAACTTAGTTGCATATTCAATTCTGTTAATTATAATTATTCATATTAACTGTTGCATTGATCTTTTTAAAGATTGGCAGCTGTTTGATAGATGATAAAACTCATAAATCAAACTAACACAAGTTGATGCAAGTGGCCCACTAATAGACATAATCATATTGTAAAAGCAAGACGAGTATGACAACCCTAAATAAAGCACAAGCCAAATCGAAAGTTTCAGATTCGTGGACGGTCTATGCACCTTCCGATAGAAATCTGTAAGAAATATAATTTAACTTTAACAAGGTTTTTTGTTCCGTTTCCCCGAATAATCGCTCGTGAAATCAAATGTACATCAGGGGGTGGTCATGGCTGGACAGGTGAAATGACGACACAAAATGGCTACCACTTCCTCATTTAAATTAGTTATGGTTCATGTGATTAAAATGTGATCTTAGATTGTGGAAGTTATTATTAATTATTATTACTGTCCTCAATAGCGGTTCTATTGTCGATTAATTACGACGTTTCCGCAGTAATTTTGATGTAACAAGTAATTCAAGTTCTAATTTAAAGTCGAAAAATTTTGACTAAGTAAATTGAAAAGAATTAAGTTGAAAATATGAAAAACAATCTGAAAGAGAAGCTCGATTATACAGATTCAGTCGACACTGATCAAATAGAACTATAAGGATAAGCTCAAAAGAATCGAAGCGAAAAGAAAATGCACACTGCAAATAATGATGAACGATGACAGTAAAGTAAACGAACCAAGTTCTGTCTAAGTTATCAATGGTCGCAAAATCTAGATGAATGACTAACGAAAACGAAACCTAACCATTCAGGGAACGGGTACAAATGTGAAACGTCTTCCTTATCAAATATATCTGATTACATAAATTCGTATCTGACATTGCCCTTACTTTAAATGTGATCACATAGCGCATTCACAGTATTCTTATCATTGTGTGGCTGCGGAAGTAATGTTGATAGCGCCTTTTAATTTAAACTAATATTTGAACAAAATACTAGACGTCTGATCAAACAGTTTATGAGTAATTGACAAAGCTTGTCGGAAATCATTGGAGTCAATGGAATTGCCAAAACAGAATTAGGTAAACATCTATTCAAGTAATGTAGATTTTAGAAGTTTTTCCTTTCTGATCCAATTCTAAAAGAAGTGTCTTACAGGATATGAATCTCTTTAGGTTTTGAATTTATCTAGATGCGTCTTTTCTTGAATCGCTCGTAATCGTGTTATATTACTTTTGAACAACCTTTTGGCTTGGCAAGACTCATTTCAGAATCGTCAACAAAGTTGAACAAATCATGGACAACTGCCGTTGTTCCAAAACCATCACGTTCGGTATTCGCAACACCCATCTCTGAAAAAATGGAGTCCCCGTTATCCAAAATTAGTTTAGCATCCGGCACACGTTTCTACCCTCTTGTTTGAAATATTTTTTGTTGCAATCGAAAGTGCCGTTCGTCCAAAACATGTGGTTTGGTTGAGTGTCCTGATTTCCTGAATTTGTGCAACTTTAGTATATTGGGTTGGCGAATTTGTTTCTTTTTAATGTTTTTTTTTGTGTCTTTGACAAGCTAGAATCCTCTATGACTGGTTCTTTTGTCTTCAGTAATTCAATATCAAGTTTCTGCAACGTTTACGTCTTGTCCTATCTATACCCAGAATCATCGAAATAAATAATGTAGAAGCAAGAAAGAATTGACTTTCATTTAATCTAAAGGTTCCAAAGTACTTAATGTGCCGATGTTATAATATGTCTGCTTTATTGCCTAAGGCTTTGAAATATCACCTTGTTTCCTTTCCTTTGGGAATTTTAATACCATGTGATTATTTTTCTTTATGGCGACTATGCTGACCTATCCAATAAAAAAGATCAATTTTTCTTTGTACCTTTCTATTACCAGCCTACACCTGCTTACCTTTGGCTGTGTTGCGTCACATTCCCACTGCGGCGTAATGATTTCTATACCTGATTTTCTATCCTTTTCTTTATCATTATTTCTTGTATTTGCTGTCTCGTTCATCGGAATTGCCGAGTCCCTTACAGGGTTTTTGTTGTTCTCCTCACCCTTATTACTGCCTGCGTATGCGATCCATGTGGGTGTGTTTGTGAATATTCATGGTGTGTGTGTGGGAACATGTACGAATAGAATTTTTCTTCGGCAGTGTTGTTTCGGCATTCGATGCGCGTGTCTCGGGTTCCCGAAATGTGAGTTGGGTGCGTTTTGGCGGGAACTTGGGGAATTTAACCTGAAAATGTATTGTGCTTTGTAAAATTTAATATGTTTTTGAACTGTGTGCTGATGTTTTTAAGTGAATAATGGGGGTTTTGGATGTCGGAGGTTGTGCTTATAATTCGTCGTGATGATAAATATGTGAGTATGGTTCCTTGCTTTACAACTTTTGTTATTTACGGTGTCGAAAAAATACGTGACAAGGATTTTAGTTGATTACAAATATTTGTGGAATTGTTAAGTTTTGAGCTAATGGAGATCAAGTTTGAAGTATGCTTGTATTTACCTGTACAGTGTGTTTTATACCAACCTTTTTTAAATTAAATGATCGAAGTCAGAACAAGACGTCTCAAATTTAATATAAGTTCATTTTATAGAAGAATTTCTGTTCCCAGCGATGGCACGAGACACTAAAACGAAATCAATAAGTATAAAATATATCACCAAAGTCCGACTTCAAGAGATCAAGAAGGATCACTTGATACAATTCTCTTATTATTTCACATAGCTCCGGTTTCTTTACTCCATCCATGTTATTTGCAATGAATGAGAACTGAGAACATTAAACTGGTTTCCATATCAGCTGATGGCGAGCACGGTATGCATAAATAACGCAGGTTTTTCTACCTTGCCGAAACATGCCGATTCAAGAATTATTAGCCGTCTCAACATAGGTTATTCTTCTATAGCTACACGAAACTCGTTCTTGGAAGAAATTGTAATACCTACGTTATTCGATTTTACATTTTATTTCTTGGGATATAAAGTTAAGTTCGTTTTGAGCGGAAACTCAAAGGGCTGGTTACTTCTTCGAATTTTATTGTGTGTCTGCGGGGGATTCTGGCGCCAACATGTTTTTGTCAAAAGTAAGCCCGCGACAATGCGAGTAGTTAACCTAGTAACATCGTGGTGTCTAGCGCAAAAAAAGTTGATGTTTTATACGCGGATAATTTCTCGTTTTAAATTCAGTATCTTGGGTGGCAAATACATTTCTGTTGTTCAAAATGATATCCGTAAAAAGTTATGTTACGTTTTTTGTTTTATAATTTATTGGCTGACTGTACCGTCTGACAGCCTTGATGTGACATTCAACACAAGTACGCAATCGACTTTTTTCAGATTTCGTTTTACGTTGTAGTTTTTCTTTCGAAACTTGATCTTGGAACTTACAATGTTACTTCAATAGTAGAAAAAGAAGCAGGAATTATTATCTTCATGTAATACATATTTATTTAGTGACTTTTTCCATGAAAAAACTTACACCCAGACACAGAACAAATGATCGTACTCATCACACAAACATTTGTCCTGGGTGTGAATCGAACCCACGACCTCCGGCATAGCAGTCAACCACAATGATACCTAATTAAGAAATTTAAAATTTGGTAGGCTACCTTGCAGTATCCCCTTTAAAACTGTTGGTAGATTGAATTGATTCCTATAGGTAGGTCATATTTACCTGTATAGTTGAGTTGCAGGTTTCCATACAAGCATATTTGACAGGTATAACAGTGCACGCAAACCTGTCAGGTACACCCTAGCGTGTAATTATGGCTACCTTAACCTGCTGATAATATACTCGTTACCTACCCACTTAAAAAAAACATTTTTTTTCTGAATACCCTCGCGTTTAACCGTTATCTTACCTGATAGTGAGCAATGTTGTGGCCAACGATGAAGCACTCTTGCCTGGAAGTAACCTATTCACTCTTGAGTTAAAGACGCCTAGGTTGTAGCTATCAGGAATTCCACTCCTTAGCTGTACGCACGATGAATGATTTCCCAAAACACTTTGTACGTGTGGATGGGATGTGTCGGTGGTGCACACCGTACGTCTAGTGGTCCCATGATGGAACGGACTAGGCTGAATTAAATTGTGCAATACCAAAGCACACTCTCCGAAATGTAAACGATAGAAAAGTTTTCATCTTCACGGACTTATTTGGGATGGAAATACCAAATAAGTCCACCATCATCTTCCTGCCCTAGTCCCGTTTTATTCGTGATCTGTGCAACACGTTTTTTTCTTCCATTCTGTCCTGTCACTCGTCACGCTATCACTAACTCCCTTTTCTTTCATATCACTTCTCACACAATCCATCCATCTTTTCTTTGGCCTCCCTCACCCTCTCCATCCATCCACATGCAAATCCAATCCCAAATAAGACCACACAGAATAAATTATGTGAATGTTTACAATTTCATCTCAACAAGTCTTTTATCGTATCCGAAACATACATAATAATTTTAACATACATAAAGAATAGCTCGGTACATGCTCTGATAGATAAAAAATAATCTTTAATTAATAAAATGTCGTGAAGTATCGTCATATCTATTTTTGGCTCTCGTATCTTTCGTTTTTTTTTGGTACTTATGCATCTGGATTTGGTTATGCAAGTAATCTAGTCACAAAGAATCGACAAAAAGGTGCACTTGTTTTATTTAATTTTTCATGCTCTCGGTAAAATCTCAGATTTGCTGTTCGAAAGATCTAGAATGGTAGCTCGTAAGAAAAATCTCGAAACGTCCATCAAGTACCACTATTATTATTCAAATAATAATAGTATATTCAAATAATAATAGTAGGTAGGTATGTAGGTAGATGAGGGAAATGGTACTCTTCGTCATTAACAATAGAGTTGAAATTCGCGTGAAGGTGACTCTCAGTACTACGCGTTCCAAATGCGAATAGGACCGATTCCTATGTTTTGACGTCTCGTCGTACTGTAAAATCGAAGAAATTTTGGCAAAATTGAAGAACTTAGAGATGAGTAATATTGAAGAACTGGATTCTGATTAAACTTTTTTTGTTAACAGTTCATAAATAAATTAAATTTTTCGTAAATTAATTAATGTTTAAAAATTTATTTCCTCGATTTGACAGTAAATCGTGACGTCACAACATGGCGGGCGATCCTATTCTCATTTGGAACGCATTGTACATTGTGCAATAAAAGTGATTTATGGCTCCGCGACTCGACCCTAGTGTTCTGGATCGATCTTGAGACGTCGGTATGTAGAATTTTCTTCGCCCCGCATATAAATACGAGCCCCCGACCGGAAGTGAGGCAGTTGTGATTTCGACTGCGATCAAGAGCGAACTACCTAAGTGTGTGAAGTGATTTATCTAACGACCTAAGCGATAGAGTAACTGTACTTTGTTATTGTTTGTGGTGAATAAAGTTCTCTGTTGGTAAATCGGCATTTAATTACCCACGTACTCAACAACACTAATAATATAATATTCCACAACTATCACACAATGCCGTCTAGTCCCAAGCTAAGCAGAGCTTGTGTTATGAATACTAGACAACTGATAAACATACTTATATATTTCTAAATACATACATATTATTGATAAATTACACCCAGACACAGAACAAATGATCAAGCTCATCACATAAACATTTGTCCTGGGTGGGAATCGAACCCACGACCTGCGGCATAGCAGTGAGGGCCACTAACCACTAGACCAACAAGCCAGTCTAAACTATAATTTTTCACAATCGACTTGCTTACTCCATGCAAATAGAACTCAAACAATCTTATAGACACTTAAAAACCGACATAATAATTACTATACTTTTATTATCCATCAAACGTTCGCATTATAATAATATCATATGCTCTGCCCAAACGAGGCCCCTGGACAAATCGGGAGATTACGCAATCCGAATGTAATATTTAGACACAGATCCTGTATATCCTCTATATAAATAGGATCTATATACTTACGTTACACTAATGTCTTGATCACACGTACCGAGTACATTGGCGAGACAGTAAAATGTTGCTCAGCCGAGACAGTGATGTAAGCGAGCTGTAGAGATAAGCGCTCGACCGTGCATTCGGCGCTTTGTTTACACGTACCAAGTACTCGGCCGAGAGCAATGTCTTGCCCGTTTACTCGGTAGTTCGGTACAGTACAATTCACGAATGATGGCGGCCGTGAAGTTTGCACAGAAGGCTGCGCTGTAACGTGTTTCAGAAACCAAATGGCGACATGCGTGTGCGAGAAGATTGTAGTATGCGCGAACGATCACAAAGGCTAACTTCACGGCCGCCATCATTCGTGAATTGTACTGTACGTGTGATCAAAACATTAGAGACAGCAAAATATGGAACTAAATACGAAACGTATTGAATTTGACATATTGTTGACAGTTTACGTTTGTTAGCAGCGCTGTCGTGAACTGCATAAAATATTTTGGGATTCTTTATTTTGATAAAATAACATAGTGTCTTTTGTGGTCATTTTGGACGTGACTTGCTTTTATTTATTTTTTTAATAAGCCGAGAAGGTACGATTTCAAAATTCCAACTTTTTAACCCTAGAATGATAACTTGCCGCCTCTGAGGCGCATGACAAGATAATTTTTTTACAAATGCATAGAAGCTTGAGGTTTTCTGCCAGGTTGGCCTGCTGAGGTTGTCTTGCGTTTTTTTTAGGAAACGATTTTTTGTTCCTTATTTAGCATCGCTTACGATGTTCTTCCTAAAGACTCAATAAACCTTCTTTTTCTATTTGCCACTATTCAGACACTTCTCACAGTTACGCAGAGATGAGCAATATTAAGAACTGGATTCTGATTACACTTTTTTCGTTTATGATACTTAGATAAATGAAATTTTAAAAGTATCTTGTTTTGCTCACCGTACCCAATTTCTTCGATTTGACAGTATTTACGTGACGTCACAACATGGCAATCTATTCTAATCTTATTAGGAACGCATAGCAGTTTCCTCTAAATAACATTACCTATCTCCGTAAGTTCGTACCTATATCTTCATCCCAAGTCCCATACCATCCATCTTGAAGTTAGTATACAACGGTACTTGTGTGTATCTAAGGCAGGTGGAAGGTAAACAAGGACATCCTTTAGTAAACTTTGAACACGAGGGAATGCAAAGAAAATATATGAAGCCTCGAGTAGTCGAGTATCTTGTTTGAGAACAACTTAGTAGGTACGATGTTAGTATGTAGATATGTTAAAGTATGTAAGCGTGGACCAACCCGCACTGGACCCGCGTTTTGGATTACGGGCCTTTCCCTTTCATAGAGAGCAGGCCTGAGACCCAGCAGTGGGAACATTAAAAAGGCTGATAATGATGATGATGATGTTAAAGTATAATTGGGTATCTGCGGAACTGTTCGCCTTTATCTTGATGTAACGCTAAAGTTGTACTGAACATGCATATACCCCTAATATAAATATTTGCATGACTTAAAGTCGATTGCAGTGAAACCATCTGAAATGGTTACAGCAAAATGTATTCTTGCAAATAAATCTTTCATTCGAAATTGCCCTGAAACAGAAAGGGCGACTGAAGGAACACAAGTAGCTTATAGTCAGTAAAAGTCTGATACAGGGAGTTTTACTAAAACAATAAAAATAGGACAGCTGATGTACACAGGCGAACTTAAACCACAATTGTGTTTTCTTAGCAAACCTTAGAAAAAATCCTCTCTCAAATATTAAAAAGTTAATTATGTTGACTAAGATTTGCTTATTTATTTAAAATTCATGTACAGTGGTAGTACATAGGCGGACTTAATGCAACAAGGCATTCTTTACCAGTCAACCTTTGGGTTAAATTAAAAAGACAACTCTGTGGTAGGTTTGCACAATAAACAAATAACAGATACGTCAAACGGAAAAAAAGTTATTTATAATAATAAAATACATAATTATAATTATATGTCATATCAAAAATCACATAACTAAGTCATTTGCCTAGCTGTTTGATTGAATTGGCTGTGACATTATATAAATCTTTAAAGTGCTAATCAATTATAATCATAACTCTTCAAAAATTAAAGCCCAATTTTACTTTATCAACAAAACAAAATACTTGTTATAACTGCCAATCAATTATAACACTATCGTCACTCAAATTAAAGTTAACTTTTCCTTATCAACAGACGTAGCGGCTATGATTCGGAGACGAGTGAATACTCAGAGGACTCGGCAGCGGCCTACGAAGATGTCCCGGTTGCAACCAAAAGCTCTGGGCCGCGGAAGAATATTAATAGGGGAAGGTGGACGAAGGAGGAGGTAAGGGAATCAAAAACTAACAACAATGCAATCTATAGTAATGTAATGAAGTGAAAGAGTTTTCTTGTTTATTTAAACGCGCTTGTCTTTAGAATAACCAGTTGCATATTTGGAAAAAAATATTTCTTTGTTAACCAGGCGACGACAGTTTAAGTTATATAACATCACGCTACGACCCATTTACGGTGTTGTTAACCTATAGATACCGCTGTAAACCAACTTACAGCGGTACCAAGTAATAGGTACCAGTACCACTGGTATTTGAGACTAGCTTTGTGATCTGGGATCAGGGTCGGATTAACTTTTAGGCAGAGTACAAAACGGCATGCAGTTGCATATCCTAAGAGCCCCGCTATGGTTAATCTGGCTCTGTCTGGCATAGCATCGCCTCTCTTCTGAATATGACTGACACTGTAGATGTTCATAGACGGTGGTGAGCACTTGATATAGGGTGAGCCATCGGCTTATTTACCAACTTTGAAATAAAGTCCATACAAAATGTACGTAATTAGATGTAATAAAAACAGAGAAAGAACCAGTCAAATGCGTGTTCTCTTCAAATGCTGTCACAGGAACTGCCTTAAAACTCATTAGCTAAGCTGTCCGATAAGGACTGGATACAGAGCAAAGTACTTCCGAAATCTAGGTACCTTTCGCAAAATGGTCAGTAACACCAAGGCGCTACTGCCCTTCGTTAAAAAGCTGGTGGTGTGGATCAAATGACAAACTTGTCTCACCCATACGCCAAACACATGCTTTGGATGAAGAATTGCGAACACCAGCCCGATATATGTACCTATATATCGAAATGATTTAAGTTTCTTGCGTTCTTGCGGTTACCAGTACTTACACATGATTCTTGAAATCACGAGGCAGGTTCACGAGTAGTACATGCATGTGGTATTATAGAAAAGAACAAAGATTTGAGAGAGAAATTTGCTAGTAAGATAATAGAAAAAAATCATGCTAAACAGATTAATCAACTACCCTCCGCTCTTGTTAACTTACAACTAAATTTTTCCAGGACAAAAGGCTGAAAGCATACGTTAAGATGTACAACGAGAACTGGGACCTGATAGCGGCCGGGTTCACAGACCGATCCGACGTCCAGTGCCAACAGCGGTGGTGCAAAGTCGTCAACCCTGAACTAGTCAAAGGCCCGTGGACCAAGGAGGTAAATTACTCTTTACTTACATATATTTTGAAAATGGTGGGGTTAAGACATAGGTCCCTAGCCAAAGTTATATATTTTGATGCAACCAGTTCGATGTGTTTTTGAGCGTTTTAAGAGGGTCCTAAGAGCCAGGCCACACGGTGCGTTGCGGCGCCGCACCGCAAATATTTCTACAAATCAGCCCCCTAGCCAAGTTATAACCGTTTCGCTTGCGTCGAACGCTTCGAGTTGGCCACGCCGCCAATTCTTTTGTTCTGACCACGTGACTGAGCGTTAAGACGACGTCATTCCCGTACATTTGAAGCTTTGTACAAGCGTTAACTATTGCAGATTAGCAAGTTGGCTAGGGGTACAGTTGGCACACAAGCGACGACGCCCCGCTCGCACAGCCCGCCGATTGGTCGAAATATTTGCGGTGCGACGCCGCAACGCACTGTGTGGCCTGGCCCTAACCTATTCATCTATCGTCAAAGTAACGCGGTTGTCATCCAATGCGATGTTCGATAACGTAGCAACGCGAAAAGAAGCGCCTGAACGCTCAGTTGGCATTCGGTCATTTCTGTCGTTCAATCAAATTGCACAAAACTTGTACCAAAAATACGTGTGAAATTTTTGTCATTAAAAATATCGATTTTTCCAAAAATATTTTTTTTTTAATTTAGGGGTACGTTATGAAAGTCCCAAGTTTAGGAAAAATTTGTGAGTTTTACAAGAACTACCAAACCTAGAAAATAACCACAAGTTATAAGTTTCCAAAATATCTAAAGAAAGATGTGTAACATCGTCATAATCACGTAAGAGCGAGTTGTTTACGAAGTATCACGGCGCTCTTAAATGTGGAAGTTGGAGGAGAAGCATAACATCCTGATTATAAAGTTACTAGCTCTTGCCCGCGACTTCGTTCGCGTGGAATAGTGACTTCCGGAAATTTCAGTACTGAATTGATGCCGACTCTTGACCAATAGATGGCGCTGTATGTCCGGAATAAATTTTATTTTTTATTTTATTTTGTGTAATAAAAACTATCCTATGTCCTTTCTCAAGTTCCAAACTATGTCTGTACCAAATTTCACACAAATCGGTTCAGTAGTTTAGGCGTGAAGCAAAGACAGACAGACAGAGTTACTTTCGCATTTATAATATTAGTTTGGATTCAAGAGCTATTATTCCCTCGAGTTGTATAATTGTACTTGTACAGCCGTACTAAGTTAAATGAAACAATAACAGAACTTAGTAAGTTCCAGTTTCCTACCTCGAATTACCCAATCAATACTTTAGCAGGCTGGCGAAGAAAGAGGAGGTAGTTGAGTTACCTGAGTACCTTGAGTTGTTATGCTATCTAATTGGCCATTAGGAATAATATTATTTGTTAGTGCAGATATGCTGTTCACTGAGTTTAAAAAGGAGGAAAAAAAAATATTTTTTTTAAGCTATTGCATAGCTTCTATCGCGGGCCTTGAGCGTGGAGACCGAATCCAGAAATTCCGTAACGAAAATAACCTAACAGCCCCCACTCATTTGTTTTTTGATCGTGGTGACCGATAAGAAAACAAATGAGTGAACAATCAATCAAAATTCAATTCAATGTGTGAAAGTGTAACTTCAATTAATATCATACAAAAAAAAAAACAAAGAAAAAAATACTGCATAAATTAAATAAATAAATAATTATAATTGCATAAGTTGATAAAAATGCTATGCAACAGCTTTACCGCGGCAGTCCCCGAGTGCCACACGTCTTTTTTTCTCTTAGTTTTCCGCTATTACTCGAAGACGCCTTGACCGATCAGATTTTTTTTTTTTATGCTTATTTCCCAGGTGACTCCCAGGTCATCGGTCTATAGTGTAGGTACTTCCTCCTGACGACCTAAGAATTTGGCAAGAAGCAAGGTCTCATAGCACTTATACAAGAAAAAGTCTGAAAACTGTTTTGTAGCTACGTCAAAAAAAAAAAACTATGTTTTATCGATTATTGTCGTATCGATTCGATTCGAAAAACTATTTATTTAGTCCGCAAGACCGACTCGTACTTGATCTGCTTTTTTTATGTCGAAGACTGTTGTGTAGTCTTCTGCAAATACGTTTACTTATCGTTATTCCAAGCGATAATTATATAAACACAAATAGACGCTGATTCATATAAAGGACCTTACTTCGTATGATCTTACTTAATGAAAGCATGCCATAAGTCTTCAATGAGTTGGTAATTCATGCCTAGTGTGGCGCATCCTTTGCGGTCAGAACAAATGGTTGAGAGTTTATTGAACGACGTTACGTCATTACATATTTACTTTGCAATGTTGTGATGAATTTGAATATTGTGTTTAGAGCGTATCGGCTAAGTTCCCAGCGATATGAGTAATCGTTTGCTCGGTGAACACATGGATTTAAACAGTACGGGCTTAGGGATTGTACGAAAGAGCTACCGCGGACCTGAAAAGCAAAGGGTAAAAGAACACAAGTGGATTTTAGTCAGTAAAAGTAACCCATGGATAGTCCCAGGTAGTCCGAAAGGGAACCCTGGAGTTACTGGAATGCAAGGCAAAGAAGGATTACAGGTGTGGTTTGGAAGCAGGACACAGGGGATACAGGTTTGAAGACTGTGGTGAAGGGGTTTTTTTACTTGGCAATTATAGGACAAGGTAGTCAGGTGCATGGTATACAGGCTGTAAGGGACAGCCCTCCACAAACTTTAAGGGCTCAGTAGACAAAACTGAAAATCCTCACCATACAAAATTAAAAACTTGATTGGACCGTTTGTATTTGGAGGCCGATTTTTACTTTTCGTTTCCTGAAAAAAAGTCTTGTGGAAGGTTGTTCAGTTACGTCTATTGAGCAAGCCCTTAAAGTTTGTGGAGGGCTGTCCCTTACACACTGTATACGAAGCACTCAGGTACTCAGGTGTTTCCTATAATTGCCAAGTAAAAAAAACCCCTTCACCACAGTCTTCAAACCTGTATCCCCTTCAAACCCTCAAGGCAATGATGTACTATAATATCCTGTAATGTCTTAACATACTCTCATGAGGAGTAAATTACTTCAAAATGGCTTCCGCCGCTATTGACCACAATGTCTTGTTAAACTGCGAGGATATTACGTTCATAAGAAAAGGCATGTAATTGGACTGGGCTTCAGGCTACTCACGAGGACGTGGTTATTGTTTTGTTAACTTAAAATAAAGGGTCTATTACCACTTGTTCTTCTCTGAAATTGATTCATGTTCAGGAAAATACATATATATACCTGTACATCGTCTTTGACATTAACGCACAAACAAAAACCATGGATCCAGTATATGATTCTGGACCCCCCAGTTGTAGAATACTTCTTCGGTTTTTCCCATGCCCCAGACTTGGTTTGTTGATGAAACCATTTCCGAGCTTCTAGAGACACCCTAATGCCAAACAAATAACCGCACAGTTACAAATAGTGGAAACATTATAAGGTTGATTATACTATGCTATACAGTACAAAAAACGCTGACCTCAATTAGTTAGGGACGGGACAAGGGCAGAAAGATAATGATGATGAACCAACACAACACCAATTCCTACCAATCATTTACAACCTCTCTCCTGGACATGAGTTGCCATGGCCAATCTTGAAAACTCTAAACAGACCTCTGTGCAGCAAAGACAATATCCACAGATGGGGGTTCCTGGACGGTTCCAACCTTCAGTGTTGACCATGTTTCAGACCATGTCCCACTTGCATGACGTGCTCTGATACCTGTTCACGTAGGGATCTAATGATAGCATCAGTGGACGGCATTGCCTCGGTCGAATACTGGGCCAGGCAAGGAATTTAATTAGTTTTGCCATCGACATGCTAAGAAGAAGATTTACAATTACGATTCCTTCTCACACATCAAACAATATCTTGACGACAACACTCAGCTATGCGCTACTCTCTAATTATGCACATTCTATGCGCACACGCGCTCAGTACCAACGACCTATGACTCAACACTGCTTCCGAGCCTCGATAGACTGATTGGCACTTGATGCGTTGAATAAGTGCTGTTTATGTGGCGACAAGTTGACGATGTTGGTGGTTATAGAATGATTTTCTAACTCAAAGAGAAAAAACTGTAACAATGTTCACTGACTTAGCTTTTAACATGAGAATAGAACAAATCCTCACGATGGAGGAATGACTCCTGTATTGAGGGTTTTTTTTTTGCATAAATCATCTAATGATTATAATTTAGATGTCTTCAAAAACAGATTTTAACTGCTACTGAAACACGGAATGAATATAAAATTATGCCACTAATACTGTGTACTACCTAGTAGCGCCATTCGGAAACGTTTCAAGAAGAAAGGTTTACTCAATTTGGAACCGTGCACTAGCTTCTGACGTTTTATAAGTGCCCATGTAGGCCTATGTGAAATAAAATATTTTTGACTTTGACTTTTTGGTTGCTTGGGCTACATGCAGCTCGCAGGCCGCAGGTTTAGTATAGCTGGGTTGACGAACTGAGGGTTTTTTTTTGTATTGATGATTTTTGATTACGTAAATAAATACCGTGTTACGGACGCAATTGATATTTTAATGAACATGACTGACATCTGCAAATGTCGAAAAACGTAATAAAACTTGAAAATCTCGGGTTACCCTACAAAAAAACCGGTTACCGGTGTAAAACTTCTATGTCTCGGACGGATTTTTTTCAAAAATTTTTTTTTTTCGGAAATTATAAATTAAAATACAAGATTGCTCATCTAACATCTAAACAATCCAGCTTGTCATCCAAATTCGAGCACGCACATCGCACAAAATTGCCCATAAAGCTAGCGCGGCTTACGACACAAATTCTTAGATTTTATGAATGAATCCATTGTTTGCTACAACGGGGTTAGCATGCTAATGTCTCTATCTATACTTGTCTATTCAGATATATGGATGATAATATCTTTATTACGCACGTTTGTAGGTTTTCTGCTGTGTCCTTTTGCTTGTTGGCAATTGCTTATTATGTTGAAGAGTTAGTGGAGTAGGGCTTATTGTGTTTTGTTAAATGATGTAAAAGAGGCACTGTTGATTCTGTAATTTTGTCGATAAACCTTAAGAGAGCTAGAAAAAGTCTCTGAAAATGGTTTCATTGTGAAAAAGAATAAAGAAGGAGATTTTAGCACAACACAAGGCATACAAACACTAGTTAAGTATAAACGAAATAAAAAGTAAAAATGAAATAGTGTGTCCATCGATCATTAATTCATTAAACCCCAAGCGAACGCCGGCGTTCGCGCACCTATTGTCTTTCAATTGTGTCTGTAATTATCACAATTGAAAGGTTAATAAGTGTGCCAGACAGGCAGTGGTTTACACTGATGGTTTTTAACTGAACCTGAGGTTGTGAAGTTACAATCGTAAATGTCAATATAACGGTGGTTCGTCCTTAAATTATTATAAATCTTAGTTCTGGGTCATTACCTGTTTCTTTTTGGATATTGTATGGGTTCTTAAAATCAGTTCAATCATAATGAAAAAAAATATTTTGAGATATTTTGTCAGACACATTGATTAAATTGATCTTTCAAGAGCAATTAATGTTGCTTGCAAATTAGTTTTCAATTCTGCCAAAAGGAATTTCTCAAAGAAAGTTCGGTAGAATTTTTTCGGTTACTATCCTAAAATATCTAATCACCAAAACCTAAAAGATATGACCTAGTAACTATTTCATTGTTAATTCATATTACTACAACACGATATAAATTAACAATCAAACGCACAATAGCCAATATAAAACTTTTAATAATAGAAATTACTTCTCAGAATAGAACTATATTTTCACACATTTTATGGCCTAGGCTCCCAATGAGTGAGTATGACAATAAAATCTATTACAATATTTATATTTTGAGCCTGTCTACGCATTAAGTAAGGTTCCGTATTTAATTTTAAGACATCTTGCATTCAATGTAAGACTTTGAACTCTGTAGTTTGTTTGTTCCGTTATTTCTTCTTAGAATAGTCGTCAATTAGTTGTAAAAATGTAACCAATTTGCAAAATAAATATAATTTATTTATTGGTTTTTTTGTACACACAACCTACACAAACCATGATTTAAAAAAATATGTACACATTAGTATTCAAATCTTCTTAAACAAGGTTTCCACTCTTTACTATGTTTAACATGTTTTCTTTCTTTCTCAAAAATATTGCCGGCCTCGTGCCGTATGTACGACCTTTTCTCAATTATACTACGCTTGATTCCCAATCATACCGGATACAGTTGAATGTCAGTATTTTACATGGAGTAACTGCTTTTTTGGCTTCCACACTTGTAAGTTGTGGAAGCCAAGACTAGATAAGATTGGATAAGATTAGATATTTAAAAAAAAAGCCAAAGACGCTGTACTTAACTCCTTTGGCAAGAAAAGTTTGTTGCAAAATTCTTTGATATTTTTATTAAAAAATATACAAACTAGTGCTTGACTGCGATCCCACCCTGATGGTAAGCAGTGATGCAATTGTTGTGGTGAAGTTCACTAGTTTATTAAAAGCCTATTCACTCTTGCCTTGAAGACGCCTAAGAGCTAGATTGATAAAAGGGGGTCTGAAAGCATAGTAACATTCCATTCGTACGGAACCTTTTAAGAAACAATCAAGTCATGCATCAAATTATGCAAATCGTTCTACAGATATGTTTTTTCTAACACTAATATTGAATGGGCGTGTTTACAGCATTAGATCATGTATGATCATGAACTTTGTCTTCAATAGGAAATCTAGACGAAGATAGATATAAATTAACAGTTACGATGGTCGAACTTCGAGGTTAAGCCATATGTGCTAAGGTCGGTTCATGGATGAGTGATCATACTGATCATGCCTTACATATCGAGCGAGTTTCCTCTGAGTCTTGGAGAGTATAGTTTAGAGGTATGTGCAACATGGTATAAAGTCCCGTAAGCCGCTGTTGAAAATGGAGGTTTCTCCGATTAGACAGGTGTTATGTCTAGTCCGGGCAAATGCTCGATTTTTAATTTCGGAATGTTGTATAAGAACTCGGATACCGCGATGCGGAGAGCTCCTCTGCTGATATTAATGTTGCTACAAACTGTTGGTAGCTATCATTTGAACATCCTTGACACTCGTTATGCATAATCTGAAGACAGAAAATCTAACACCAGCCCTGTCGAGGGGTAAAACTAAGTAACTACATTGTGAAGGTCTGATAGGCATTTGCTCCATGTAAAATACTGGTACTCAGCTGGGTCCGTTTAGACTGGTAGCCGTGCCCAAGCAAGTTGGGAAAAGCCTAGGCAGATAGCATACATTGATTGATACATTATTCATATTTTAGTTTGGGAATCAATGCGGAATTGAGAGATAAAACCATTTATGGAAGCAATTTTGTTAGGCTTTATATGGGATGATTGATGTAGCTGTATTAGGTAGATATTTGTATTCGTTTGATTATTGTGAAACATCTGTAAGCCGATCGAAGACAAGAAAATAAAACAAAGTATTGTTTCCTCAAGTAATTTGTAGGCAATGTCTATAGCACATGGTTTTATAGCACTTATATAGCAAAAAATACAACAGTATTAAAACTAAAACTGAAGTATGTACTTATCAATACATTTCTTGTAAAAATAAAAACGAAATGCTAAGTGTAAAACTTGCAAGCTTTTTTTTTTTTAAATAATTTAAACTAGTGCTTGATTGCCATCCCACCTGATGGTAACCAGTGATGCAATCGATGATGGTGAGGCGCACTAGTTAGCGCCCTTGACAAATGACCAAATATATTTTTTTTTTGGGTATAAGTAAGGCAAAATATTGCTCGAAAATCCAAAAAAATAATTTTTTTTTCTTTATTTTACTGAATGTGTACCTATCAGCTGTCTATCCTAGCTTTTTTTGCCGCTCTGGACAAATGCCCGGCTTGCCCCCCTTAAGTCGGGCTCTGCCCAAGAGCCTTTTTCCAAAACGACACTTCAGTTATCTATTTCAAACGTCACTTCAGTTATTAGATTAAATACTCATACATAACGCTATAGCCAGATGTCACAATTGAGTGACCGACATGGATGATTGATTATGGATAACCATCCGACAACTCAAATGTAGAGGACTACACTTATCAGTATCACAAAATAGATCAGAATTGCTTCAAAAAAATGCTGAAAAAAAAAAGATATGTTCCTAAATCAACCTAGGGTAGAAATTTTAATTTTTCCCGAATTTTCGTACATTAACTCCATGTGTGAAGGTCGGGTTTCCCCCTAATAGGGAGGGGTAGAGAACCTCGCTCTACTCTGTAGTTCTCATTCTAGTGACTTGGCCAAACGTCCACTGACAGTAATGGATTCTCGAGATGCGAAAAAAAAATGCCTAAATTGTAGTTTTGAAACACCTATATATATCATATAAATATTTGTTATGTGCGAGGATCAAACTCACGAGTGTCGTTGCTGGCAATATAGCCGTGAAGTGGGGATATTGGCGGCAATATTGCCCGATGTATGAATATTGGTAGCAATATTGCCCGATGTATGAATATTGGTGGCAATATTGCCCGATTTATGAATATTGGTAGCAATATTGCCCGATGTATGAATATCGGTGGGAATATTGCCCGATGTATAAATATTGGTGGGAATGTTGCCCGGTGTATGAATATTGGTGGGAATATTGCCCGATGTATGAATATTGATGGGAATATTGCTCGATGTATGAATCTTGGTGGGAATATTGTCCGATGTATGAATATTGGTGGCAATATTGCCAGCAAAATTCCCATATTGCAACAGCACATCGCTACTCACGACCCACAGCTCTCCGTCCGTGATTTATCTACGACACAAACAGTGGACTCATTTAACGAAATGATCCTAATACATCCCTGTCTCTATTCCCATTAAAAAATGACATCATCAATTACCAAACAGAACTGTTCTAGTTAATAATAAGCACTAAAACATCTTTGTATAAGAGTTGAGTCGGACAAATAGACAAAAAATATACCAAGTCGAGGGCAGGGATGTTGATTTGAGGCCAGCTGGTGTGATAAGGATAATATTGCGGTCTGAATTTAGGTTTTATTTTTAGGTATGAGAGAATTAGTATGTAGTAAGCGACGATGTGTCCGACGATGGAGTACGCTTCCCTAGAAATAACCTATTCACTCTTGCCTTAAAAACCCCTAAGTTATATATAGTTAAAAATTTTTTACCGATAGAAAGCTGATTCGAGATCACCTACAAACAAAATACAAATTAAACCTCTTCATCTTTACATCTATACATATAAATAAAATTGGAGTGTCTGTTTGTAATATTGAAATAACTGCATTTTACTACTTGCATATGAGTATATATACGGTACATACACCAAAATAACATTCTGTCTGTCTGTTTGTCCAGGCTAATCTCTGACATGGCTGGACCGATTTTGACGGGACTTTTTTGACAGGTAGCTGATGTAATAAAGAGTAATATAGGCTACTTTTATTTAAGAAAAAATAAATTCAAAATCCTGTAGTCCACGCGAACAAAGTCGCGGGCACACCTAGTAATATTATATTTATTTATTATGAGTTTTTGTGCAATAAGCTTTAATAATTTAGTAGGTAGTTCACTCTTTTCTCATGAATCACAAAATTGCCGGAACTAAATCAATCAACTGACTATTACGAGATCAAAGCTTGCTTAATACATCTTCAATGAACAATATCCAATCATCCAAGGCCACTCATTAATCAATAATACCGAGCAACTTTTTTGTGACCAAAACAAAATACCTACCTATTACGATCACACGATAATTATTAAGTACAGTGTTGAGCAAAAAGTGCTATTATTTCAATTGTAAGGGCGTTAAAATTGGACTACGTGACTCGCGATTTGATTGAGATATTTAGATGTACTTTGTAGGGTACAATTAGACAATCACGATATTCAATATTACACGGATATTAATATTAAATAGTGTAAAATCATCACTACCCTTTTTTACCGAGCCTTTAATTCGGTAAAAAATCGCAATTACAATAGGTATCAAGCCAATTGGAATAAGACCGGACATATCTACTACTAACCCAACCTAACACGTGGAAACAATTTTTACTTAGGTGGTTTTTTGTCGAATGTTCTTGGTTTGGATACTAAGTTTTTTAAGCCGTGTCTTCGTCTGTATAGTTAATTGGTTTATCATTAGAATATGGATGTACCTATATCATCATCATTGTCATTTCTGCCTGATCACTTAAAAAAAAAAAGACGGGTTGCACTCCGGGAGTGCCGGCAGAAGTGAAAACTTGATTATTAACGTTGAAATATATATATTATATATATTTTTATATATATATATTATATATATATATATATATATATACTTTTTCGATCAGGTCACGTGTCCTGACGCGAGTTTAAGATTTTATACCCATTACAGAAAAAGTGCTCAACGCCGCTAAAGAAGTTTTCACTTCAAAAATTTCGTTTGAATCCTGTGGCGCGGCGCCAAACCAAATCCTTTGAAGTTTTCGTTTCGATTGCTAGCAAAAATGCGGTAGTCAGGTGGAAGTGTCTTTGATGGTACACATTCTAATGTTTTTGTAGTATTTGGCAACAAATATATTGACAAGTTAACTTTCTTGGCAAACTTCGCTGAGGTAGACAACTCAATAATAAAATTTTCAGTTTCGCTTTACCGAGATCGTGTCTTTTTTAATGATTCCACATACTGTCCAGTTGCGCAGGCACTTGAGATACAAAATCACACCAATTTTACCATCACAATATCTGCTAGTGTAATCAATTTGTGAACAATTAAAACAGACACTGTGAACTTCAATTGAAGAAATCCCGCCAAAACTCTTTTTATATAGATAGGAGTAGGTACTTCTCAATTCCACAGTTAAATAGGCACAGAAGGCCAGCTCAATACAACGTGAGAAAACGCACGCACACATGGATACACTTTACGTACAGCGAGTGCGGGCGCACTTGCGAATGCGATTGCTACACGAGTTCACGACCGGCATTTGTTTGAGATCATCGCACGTAATATGCGTTCCAAATAAGAATAGGATCGGTTGTCATGTTGTGACGTCACGTCATACTGTCAAATTGAAGATATTGGATAGGGTAAACATTACAAGACATTTGAAAAATTTATTTACATATCGTGAACGAAAAAAGTTTAATCAGAATCCAGTTTTTCAATTTTTCTCATCTCTGCGTCACTGTGTGTTTTCCATTTGCCACTACACAATACACAAACTCTTGGTCTTAGTAGTGGCAAATGGAAAAAGAAGGCTTATTGTTTCTAATAATGAGTATAAGAAAGGTAATAGTTTTATTTTTAGACTAATTTTGACTTAAAACAATATATTTAGCTGATTTATATTAAACAATAACGTTTTTACTTCACCTAGATTTAACTAAGACTTCGTAACTTTTCTTTGCAAACCGTACTTTTCACTCAACGTTTGACAGATCGAGGGCTTTCATATTCTTATTAGGAACGCATAGTACAGAAGAAGGCCGTGCCCATGCAACGTGCGAAAACGCACGCACACATGGACACGCTTTACGTACAGCAAGTGCGAGCGCACTCGCGGGTGCGAATTGCGACACGAGTGCGCGAGAATTTTTTTGAGATCGCCGCAAGTACGCGTCTGTGTGCGTTCGATTTCGCTCGTTGAGTGGAACCGGACTTCTGTATCATCTATCTGGTTCTGTATTATCAGCTGATCAACCGTCTTATTCATATTTTTTCGCCCACACACTCGTTCACCTTGCCTTTTAACGTATTTTCGCACGCTAAGATCAGATGTGCTATTGTTTTTTTTTATTTGCGAACTTTTAGTTTTGTAGAGGTTCCTTCTAGGATGGGCAGTGATTCGCAATTGTTTCGATTTGAAAGGGTGTTGGTTTAAGTAATGAGTTGGCGATTTTTGGTACTTATTAGGCCGATTGGTACTTGAGAAAATAATGGGTCTTCGAAGATTTGTTTATGTGGTTTTGTGGTAGCAAAATATGAAAAAAAAAGCAATAATAATAATCGTCTTGTGACCTTCATGTTGGTCGAAAGAAAAAAAAAACACAGGTTATTTTGGAATTATATATACAATATGGCCTTACCATGACGTGTTAAATGTCAGTTGTGCGAGTGAAAAGAGCGATGGAGCTATGCACCCTAATATATAGGACCATGCCTTTAACAGTTTAGTTTAGTTCGTAAAATGGATCGCATTAAGAGCCTGTGGTAGGGCCTCTGTTTACAGTTTTTTGATAACTTATTTATTACTAGCTTTTGCCCACAGCTTCGCCGGCGTACGTAAAATATAGCCACTAAGTTATGTCACTCAATAATAAAGCAGCTTTCTATCGGTGAAAAAAAATGTTAGCAATCGGACCAGTACTTCCAGAGATTACCTCCTACAAACAAATATTAAAAAAAAAACTTTACCTCTGTATTATATAAGTGTAGATTTAAAAGTCGGATTGGAACTGGCATCAACAATAAATGACAACCCGTTTTTCAACATGCTTGCTAAGTTAGTCAGAGTTCTTACACTAACTATTCTATTATTTTTCGTTAATGTAGAAACTTTTTCTTGTATTTTCAGGAGGATGAAAAGGTGATGGAGCTGGTCGCGAGATACGGACCGAAGAAATGGACGCTCATCGCGCGCCATTTAAAAGGAAGGATAGGAAAACAGTGCAGGTGAATATTTATTACAGTATATTTTTCTTTTAAAATTGATATTTTAGGTAAATTAAGGGGCCGGTGACGGATGAATTTCCATACAAACGTAATACCACGCTCATTTGTAGTTGGAGCATATATCCAACATATTATGATGATATTCGGTTATAGACAATATTTATCTAGGTTTCTACGTCTTTCGTAATCACAACAACAGTCCAAATTTAAGGACAGATAAGCGATTAAGGATCTAATTTTTCAATCATTTCTGTCTTAGCCACTAATCAAGTGATCATATTTTGTTGCAGAGAACGATGGCACAACCATCTAAACCCCTCCATAAAGAAGACAGCATGGACGGAGCACGAAGACAGAGTCATATACCAAGCGCACAAACAACTTGGCAACCAGTGGGCCAAGATCGCTAAATTATTGCCCGGCAGGTAAGCACACTTCTGTCTACCACTGATTACTTTATCGTCATCATCATTACAGCTGAATACTCCTGGATACAGGCCTCCTTAAAGTGTCATAACGACCGGTCCTGTGCGTCACGCATTCATCAGATTGAGGAAGTCTTCAAGGCAAGTGTGAATAGGCTCTTATTAATAAACTCGTGTGTCTCACCATCAACGATTGCATAACTGCTTACCGTCAGGTGGGATTGCAGTCATGCACTGGTTTATATTATTTAAAAAAAAATATCACAATACTCACCATGTCATCGGTCCACCTTCAGTGATGTCTTCCGAAACGCTGCGTCTTCCAGTATGCGGTTATGCCTCCTGAACCTTTCGGCCCCATCAACACTCTGTTCTACGAGCAATGTGCCCTATCCACTGCCACTTAGTTTGGCAATTCCTCTGGGCTAAGTCGGCGACCTTGAACATTCCTGATGCGATCACGCAAGGAAACTCCGAATGAACCCCTTTCCAATTGAGTGACTTTAAGCCTTCTGATGAGGCCCATTTTAGTAACGTAGCGCTGGTCATAGATTTTCGTTTTGAGAGACAGTGGTACGTTGGACTTTGTAGCTTTCCGATCGCTGCCCAAACGAATCGGGTTGTTCAGATTTATTTTATACACTATTTCTTACCAAAATTTTGTCAATTCCAGGACCGACAACGCAATAAAGAACCACTGGAACTCGACCATGCGTCGGAAGTACGAGCCGGATCTACTGGATAGCTTCGAGTCGTTGCGACGCAAACAAACGCGGGTAAAGCTGAGCAGGGACTTGTGCGAGAGTAGTGTAGCGCCCGAGAAGGTGCAGGTCGCATATAATGATGTTAGTCGCTTTTTTGTTTGTCTTTCTTTTTTTTTTGTGTGGCGATTTGGTGGGTTGACTAGCTTAAAGCCTCAGATATATTATTAGGGGATGATTAGTCCCGTCACATGACGCGTATTGCTCTACCTAACGCCGCTGTGAGCGGGGCCGTGTAGCTAAGCGCGGGGCGGCGAGCGGTAAAAAAAAGAAAAAAGGAAAGAAAAAGAGTTTAATTGTGTCAAAAACGGCGCATACCTTTTTCTGTTAAAAGAACTTTAGTTCTCGCAAGATAATCGTCAATTAGATGAGAAAAATAAATTGAACTATAGTATTATGTTAAAACAGTGCGGGTAGAAGAATAAAAAACGAAATAGACTCATGATTATTGTCAACAAAATTGATAACGAGTTCACTGGATAAAACGAAAAACAAGAACGACTTATAAGTGGTAAGTAAGTAGGGAAGATCAAAAGTATGAAAATGATTGAAGCACGTCACGAGACGCCGCTCATAGCGAAAACGCTCCACTTACCGACGCCGCCCCGCTCGCCGCGCCGCGCGCCTCTGATACCAAAGTCATGACCTGGCGTGCTATTCTCTAACAAAACAGCATTGAGCGCAGCGCTGGCCGCAGCAACGAAATCCAAATAGGTTCATTCATTGGTTTAACAATCCAATGTATAGGCCCATCATTATGGTTTGAATTTCGTCGCTGCGGTCAGCGCTGCGGTCAAAGCCGTTTTGTTAGAGAAAACACTGCAGGCCATGAGAAACGCTGCAACGTTGCCCAGTGTCCCACAACTTGCTTCCAACAACGCATTCACATGGCGCGGGAGATGTTATTGGATAAATTGACGGGGTTGTACGTCATGTTTGGGTATATTTTATCTTATCTGAGGCTTAAGAGTATTTAAATGACGTTATTTGAAGCGATAATCTTTTAATTCTTTAACCGCTTGCATCGGAATGGTTCGACGAGTGTTGTCGCGTCCTATTCGCCAGAGTCGTTTATTTGCGACTGGGTACTCCATCCCGTTTAGCTCTTCAATCCCCATAGGTGGTAGAAGAGCTGACGAAATGGAGTATTTGGTCATGGATGAGCGGCCTTAGTGGAATAAACGCGAAAGTCTTTGTTGGATATTTCCGAGATAGGTTTAATTAAAGATGAAATTTTAAAAAAATATATCACTGTAGATATAATTACTTTTCAAAAGATGAACCTACCAAATCGACACTATAAGGCGGGATATGGCTACAAAAAGCACAGTACGTAAATCACGGTATTGGGACTACCTTTAAAACAATGTGCCAATATCTTTGCCTTTAAAATGTATATGCTGACCGTAATTATTACATTTTTGCTACTAGGACCATGCATCGTAAAATGAAAAGTTTCGGGGTCAAGAGGATTCAATAACTTACTCTTGTACCGAAAAGCCTTTCGAGTCTGTTACACGGAGCTATTGTTGACTTGTGTCCATGCCCAGTACTCGATGGTACTATAGTACGTGAGTGTGGGTGTGGGCCTCAGATCGCTTCGCAACCGCACTCGCGATTGATACGCGAGTGCGGTTGCGAAGCGATCTGCTGAAATCAACGTAAATTCAACGCACCACAGTGATTCTGTCTCAAGTGCACGCGAAGTCGTTTTAGCCGCCATTTATTTGGATTGCGTTAAGAGCTCGTGGTCCCTACCAATTATATAATTATGATGGTCACTATGAATTTAGCGTTTCGAACTATTGCGCATACTCGTAAAAATACGCAATACGCAGTCAAAAGATCCTAAAAAAGAATTACTGCGCAGCCAATTGTGAGAAATTCGGAGCGGTCTTGATATTTCGGTCGTACTGTGTGTGATTTTAGTCAGTTAAATTCCGATACGCCATTCCGCTTCAGAGCGGGAGGAGTCATTGGATCATTCCCTGACAAAAAACTATGTTTAGCATATGTACTTAGATTTTTATTGATTTTTTATGTTTCAATAAAAATCTTAATATGGGTTCTTAGGACCGGAAGTGTTAAAAATTAATTTAATTAATTAAACCCCCCATGGTATTCAAAGGTTAATATTGTTTTTTAATGGTCAGCCTATACATTTCAACTAATTACTTTTAATTTGCAATGTTTTTCCTGTTCAATTGCTCCATCTTACCCCACATCGTATCATAACACCCCATCACATACTTTTACTGGGTTTTTGTTTTTTCATTTCAGCTTACATTGTAGTTCTGTGTGCTTTAAGCTTAATAGACGCTTATGTGACTCACACAATGTACATAGTAATTCACTTTTGTAATATAAGTACTTACAAATTTTTCTTAACATAAGGTTTCAAAAAGCATTATTTCAGTCTAGTCCTTGATTTTTACTGTCTTTAAATTAGTTAAAGGTGTAAATAAAATACAAATATTCGTGTACTTCATAGATAATTAATAATATTTTTAAATTAAATGTTATGAGTCGACTGGTCATTCACCAGAAGGACAATTTTCGCACTTAAATAATGTTCATCATGTGTTGTTAATAAAATCAATGTCCAAAACTTGTCAAAATGTATGAATATTTTTGGTGTTTTTTTACGGGACTGATATTTATGCAAAAATAAACGAAAAAAGTATGTTTTCGAAACTCAGTCCTGTGATCAAAAGGAGAATTGCAAGACCTCAGGATGAATCAAATACAAATCGACTTAGGGTCGTCGCACACGGTTCACCGGCCACGACCACAAAACGCCGTCAGTGGCATATTTCCCATAGTTTTCATAAATTTTATATGGACTCGCTGCACACGATATATACCAGTGGCCGACACATGCCACAAATCGACGCTGCTCGCTTCTTGCGGCCCACACCGGATACAAAACACCGCCACACGCTACTCGCGCATTTAAACCTTCTGCGTTAGAGTCCATTCTGATACTGCGCGTATGGGTTAAAAAAAACGTGGCCACAAGCGGCTTGTGGCCGCTTCTAGCTTCTGAAGGCGTTTGTGGCTGTGGCACGTGGCCCTTGTGCGGCGACACTAAGACTGACAGATTCAAACTAATAAAATGAGGGTGTATTAAATTAAACCCACGATTGAGGCACACAAAAACATAGCCCAGTATGGACAAGTCCTATTTACAGCAGTAGAAAATCGATAAAACTCGTCACCTAACCAACCCACCTACTTCCACAGCAAATCTGGTCAGATCCCTTCAATGAGTCGACTCAAAGTAACTCGTCGAACACAAGCCAACCTCCCTCGAAACACGTGCTACACTTCAGACAGTTACTGAAAGAGCAACTGAACAACATCCAGCAACAGACAACTACTCCCAAATCTCCTGATAGAGGGGGATTGGTGGCAGCTGATATTGAGATCGTGGACGCTCCTTTCAAGTAAGTAAAGTTAACCTTAACATAGTGTCTATTAATGGTTTAGTAAGAGGACTTTAGAACAGTTTAGCAGTGTCTGAAAGTCTAGTTTGGTAGTGTCTAGAATGGTCTGTGCATGTACAGAATAGCCTAGCAATGGATAGATTGGTCTGTGAGTGTTCAGAATAGTTAAGCAATGCTTAGAATGGTCTGTGAGTGTACAGAATAGTATTGTCTAGAATGGTTTATGAGTGTACAGAATAGTCTAGCAATGTCTAGAATAGTATGCGAGTGTACAGAATAGTCTTGCAATTTCTAGAATGATTTGTGAGTGTACAGAATAGTTTAGCATGTTTAAAATGGTTAGTGATATGAACAGAATAGTCTAGCAATGTCTAGAATGATCTGTCTGTATACAGAATACGGTATGAAATTCTTGGCATGTTTTTCTAGTATATAACAAAAAAAATATTAAAATTTCAGATTCGTCAACATAGACACATTACCTACGGACTCGCCTCTAAGAAGTTACTTGAGCCAATCTACTGCGGGGAATGAGAGCAATCAAGATGCTGGTGAGTATGACGTTAACTATAAACCACGATAAATGAACGTGGAAAAACGAAAATAAATGGAACAATGTTCATTTCGTTATTGTCGTTTTTTGTAAAGATGTGGAATATTTGATTTTATTTCGAAAGCCTATTGTTGAGAAGAACCCTAGTAGAACCTAATGTTGAGCTCCTTAGTAGTCCCGAGGTGAGTTCAGGAATGCTGACAAATGCTTGCACTGACTGGACAAGTCTACTCAGAACTGTATGATTCTTTCTTCAAAAGAATATCTCGGACTTCAATCTGCGTAGTTCTCATATGATTGGCCATTATACACCGCTAAATTTTGATCATTTTAATCCCGTGGAGGGTCGATCCGGTACATGAAACACTATCGATTTGTAAAGATAAAATTAAAAAATAAAGTACCTTTTTATCAAAACTCGTATTAATTTACGCATGTATGAAATTAATTTCTTTAAGAAAACGCTGAGCGAGTCCAATGACCTGTAGGTAGTTTATACGCAACGCCGACTACTACCTAAGGGTCATTGGACTCGATCAGCTGACGTTTTCTTACGTCTTTATTTTTTAATTTTATCTTTACAAATTGACAGTGGCCTCATCTAGTTTAACCATTCGAATACCGTCAATTAGAGACACAATAGAAAGACAATGACACAGCGAACGCCAGGGGTTTAATTAATTGATTTGACGAAAATATTTACTTGTTAAAGTGTTTTTAAAAACCTATTTGCAAACAACATTTAATCACTTACGTCGGATTAATATGTTAAGCAAGAAAGTAGAAAAAGGAACATATTACCGGGCTAAGAAGTATAATATGGTATACTAGGATGTGTGTTCCATGTACCAAATTTCATCCAAATGAGTTCAGAAGTTTGAGCGTCAAGGAGTAACAAACATACACATACATAGTAATTCTCGTTTGTATAATATTAGTGTGATAAGATCAATGCTTTCTCTATTCCAGTTACATACTCAGTACAAGTGGAGTCCCCTCAAGAGATAGAAGTGCCCTCAATCTACACGTCTCCTAAGAAGAAAGTGCTGGAGACCAGCAGTCCACCACCAATACTGAGGCGGAAAGCTAAGAAGGCCAACACCATGACTGCCACACATAATGTGAGTTATAGTATCGTATCTGTTTTCAATACTTTTTTATATTACGAGATCCGTTGGAGAAATTTCTTCCCTCATATGTTATTCGATTATGATAAATATTATTCGACAGCGAAGCCTAGTGCCAATTACTCCTAACTGTCGAATTAAAAATTTCCTGTCCCAAAAATGTTGGAGGTAATACTATAAATTGACACGTTGGTTTAGCTAGGAAGTGTTTCTAGAATTATCTTGATATAGTTGCAACTAAATATCTGCTTCAGAGATTACATAAAAACATGCGGAAACACACGTTTAAATTAATAGAAGCGCTAAAAAATAATTTTCTCGAAGTGTTAGTTAGAAGGTATTGGTACTTCACCGTCGATATCTAGATAATGCGTTCATTATGACATTTCAAATAAGTTGCCTAACTAAATCTGGTGCCAATGATGTTAAACAATAAAATTTGTCTGAGATCGCGAATATTTTATAATTTCGATTTTATCCACATACTTCCAAATTGAGTTCTATCGTTACTATTAGCTTATATTGGACTAAAAAAGAATTCAAAATTAGAGGCGGCCTTTTTTGTGGCACGTGTGCGGGGTCACTAAATCTGGTTGTTAGTTCACCCTGTTCCCCGTACTTGTAAAATAAACGGATTAACTAATAATCTTGATTTGATTGTTTCCAGCCGTGGGCCGACACATTATCAAAAGCGTTGGAGGGCCGCGAGTCGGGCGTGACTCCCATCAAGGCGCTCCCGTTCAGTCCGTCGCAGTTCCTCAACTCGCCCGCCGCCATCTCCTTCGCCGCGCTCGACTCCACGCCTCTTAGGCACGCTACTAAGGTAATATAAATAGTATACGTATTTGTATTTACGTGGGTAGACATCAAATGTTTTCTTTCTAGTGTCGGAGTGTCAGATTTTTGCTGTGTAAAACCCACCTGTGTTTCTTTAATTGACCTTTCTGCTCCTAGGCCATGGTACTTCTTTGGTATAGCCTGTGTCAATAAGACAGCATTTACACTTTACTCAAATCCAACCAGGCATATTACTTTTTGTAATTAATTTCTTCACCACTGCTCTCTAAATAAAGAAATAAATCCGAATATTCACTATTGCTCTCAAAACGGTAAAGGAACACATTGTGATGGAACTGGCATGTCCTAGAATCAAAAAATTCGAAGATATTGTAACATCCACTAACCAGCATTGGGCCCGCGTGTTTACGACCCATTCCCTCTCACTAGAGACTCCTCTCAGTCCCAGCAATGAGAACATATAAGGCTGATTATGCCATGTAAATATTTTCACATGTTTAAAATACTAACAAATGCTTCCAGGAGTGGAGTGCAAGTCCACTACTGCAGACGCCGACGCCAGTCAACCACGTCACGCCAGGTGGACCCAGTACCTTGAAGAATAACACTCCCAAGTAAGTCGCTAACTGCATTTCTAACTTACGGGTTTGAGGTTACATGAAAATAGCCACTCGGAGGGATCGAAAGCTAAGCTACGCTGGCCTAGTTCGGCAATCAGTCAGATTAACGTTAAATACGGCTATGCTCAAATATACGGCTACTGCATTACACTTATATTCAGCTGCATTTGGTTAAACTTGTCCTATTCGCATTAGCAAAAAGCTCTTTAAATAAAGATTTAAAAAAAAATCCGGCCACGAAATGCGACGCTCCAAGTGAACTCGCCTTGTGCTACAAACGTCAAAAACAAACATTTGTCTATTATCTACAAGGCTACAAAGTAGCGCTGCAATCAGCAGCGAAGTTAGATACACATTAGTTAGCGCATAGAAATTACGCTTGTAGCGAATTGACGCATGAAGCGTGGCGTTACTCGATAGCTACAAAAAACTTGCTTTAAGAAACCGCGGTACACTTGAATACCAATAGTAATACCAATACCTTCCTAAACCGCATAAAATATTACTCTCACTGAGAATATCATCGTTTTTATTATTGAACCAGTGAACTTCGTACAGGTCGTGCGGTGAATCAAGATCGCTCGGTGAAAGTAGTGGGGGCAATCGGCGCATGTGTACAATTGCGCACAAAAATTCTTAGTATGTTAGGATTTTATTTTTAATTTCCTATGTTTGAACTTTAGTAACATAACTTATAATAACACTAGTTTTTGATTGTAATTTATCTTGTAAGTAGGTAAATTTAAAAAATTATAAAATAAAACATAAAATTAAAATAAAATAATTTCGTTAGTTTCTTTCTTTAACGTAATAATTCACGTCGTAAACCATTTTTCTGGCTAGCCGTTTTAAAACTTTATTTTTAACCATTTTTTTTACGACTACCTATTACTATTACGATAACACAAGCTGTACGCAACAGTACCCAAGTACAACAGTATCCAATGAGAGGCGAGAACGCAATGCGGGAATTGAAGAGCGATTCTATCTACCAATGACGTGTCGCCGACGGCGCACACCCGCCCGTACGTCGCCAAATAGACCGTAGATTTGATTACTGCGCATGCCCCTTCCACTTTTGCCGAGCGATCTTGATTCATCGCGCGACCTTACCGCCTGAGTCAATGAAAGTAGTATTTCGGTATAGTCAACCGATTGCGATGAAACAAAGCCTAAGTAATACAAGGTGCAGTTTTAAAAGTGCACAATATTTCAGGAGGTTGTAATAAAACTCATAAATAATCATGTAAAAAAACGATACCTGGTCAATAATCAGTAATACTTGTTATTTTATTTTTTAATTACACTAAACTAAATCGATTGATCGATGGCCGCGGGGGCGTGGCTAGGGTGTGGCGTGCGGCATGATGATTGAATGATACATTATTTATGAAACTATCGTTGCGAGTTAGTGTGTGTGAAAACGCCCTTTATTGTTCCGTGTTTGTGTGTGTGAAAGAAAGCGCGGTTATAAGGCAGGTATCAGACTGGCTGCTTTTTAAAAAACGTAGTTCACACATATCGATATCCATAAATAAGAAAAAAAAAAATTACCTACTCATTTTATTATTGATTCGGGTCGAGAATCACTAACATAATTACCTCCTGAAATATTTTGCTGCTTCAAAACGACACCTTGTATATCAAGTTACACACAATTTAATGTAAAAAAGCTATCTACACCGATTTCGTACATTTTACGTGATGCGGGCACAACTAGAAAATTCTACAGATTTATTTAATGTAATGTAATTTCCAACTGGATAGCTAATTTAACTAGATGGCTGCGTTTGACCACTATCACACCTGATATTAAGCGATGATATATCATAGATTTATTTTACTTTACAGAACCCCCACGCCTTTCAAGATCGCAATGGCGGAAATCGGCAAGAAATCCGGCCTGAAGTACGAGCCATCCAGCCCCGGGTTACTAGTAGAAGATATCACTATGATGATGAAGCGAGAGAACTCTGACAGTACGGTGCAGCTCAACGACTCGCTGCTCTCGTCTACGGCTGACCAGGATAATAATACTGTACAGGTGAATATTTTGTATACTACGCGTTCCAAATGAGAATAGGAGCGCCGGCCATGTTGTGACGTTACGTCTTACTGTCAAATCGAAGAAATTGAGTAGGGTGAGTAAAAAAGAAATTAGTTAAATTTAAATTATTTACGAATCATGAACGCAAATACTCTGATCAAAATCCAGTTCTTCAATTTTGCTAATCTTTACGTAACTGTGTAAGTGTCTGAGTAGTGGCGTCATCGCCGTCATCATCACTGTTGCTTTCCCTTATAAAATAAAACATGGATAATAGAGGTTTTTGATATTTATATCACTAACTATTGTTATTAATCCAAATACGCATTATTACCTGTATTTAAAACAAAATTCAATCTGGATACTAAGTCGCACGAAGAAACACCAACAACGACGATAAAATGGCAGCTGGCAATTTGAATTTTGAGTTTAAAAGTAGCCAATAATGAAAATAAAAAGAAAGTATGTAGTATAATTTGTTAAATAATTATTATGAATAACTTTTTTATCTATTTGGTCAGTTAAACAAAAACAAAATCATTAAAACGCAAATAAGCTTTTTTTGCAAACCGTACTTTTCAATCAAAATTTGACAGATCGAGTTCATTGACTTTCCTATTCTCATTTGGAACACATTGTACATAAAATGTTGCTAAAAGAGTTACGGAGATCGAGGGCCAAATAATGATGTATAGATCATGTGGGTATCAGACAGTTATGAGTATACATGTGGATGGATGGAGAGGGAGAGGGAGGCCAAAGAAAACATGAATGGATTGCGTGAAGAGCGATATGAAAGAAAAGGAAGTTAGTGATAGCATGACGAGTGACAGGGTAGAAAAAACTTGTTGCGCCGACCCCAAATATGATGGGACAAGGGCAGGAAAAAGAAGAAGATCTTGTCGACATCCATGTCGCCACATAGGAATTCGAATTCAATATCCTGCATCGCAGTTTTACATGTTTCTTCATGATTAAAACAGGCAATTGCCCGGATCAGACACAACATCCCTTATTCCTCAGCGTAGGATCTTTTCTCTCCAACGGAGCTTTGCGGGACCTGCAAAAAAGAACTCTTTCACCTCATTGTATTACTATATCACCCGAAGATAGTACAAAATTGTTCCAAGGGAAGTATAATTCTGGGAAAAAAGAATCCTAAGTGCATGGTCTACCCATTTGCCAAGTTTTGTTCAAATTTCTTCTGCCTTTTAGCGTGAAAGAGTAATAAACATATAAGAGACATGTAGAAAATTTTTTGCGTAAATACTATTCCTCCTCCTTGCGTCGTATTCCTCAATGCTGAGGGTCGTGACCTCCCTGCTACATCACTTTAGCCTTTATGATGTTCTACACAAAAAAACTACTACTAGTGTAAATACTATTAGTGTGATAGATTAAATGTGAAGAGGCTCGACGATGAAATCATTTCTTTTCTTTGAGTTAGTGCCTTATGGTGCGACCAGATTTGGCAAATGCCTCGCTCGCTCGCGGCTTGCGAATTGCGCGCCTGCATTTTATGTTCGTATGAATCGCGCGCGGCGCAGGGGCCGATTACGAACGAGTCGTTCGCAAGCGGTGAGCGAGTGGCGCCTTCGTTACGTCTGGACATACCATTCGATTTTACCGCTCATAGTGCGAAGCAAACTGTTAGGTACGAGAGGTGTAGGCGGAAAAGGGGTACGCTACGCGTCAATCAAACCAGATAGATCGTTGCACACTGTTTATTGCGTAATGCTAATGCTAGGGACAACATGCGTGGCCGCGGGCGCAGGGCGCAGTGAGGGGAGGCTCGCAGCCCGGCTGCCAATTACTTATACATACGTAACACAAATTAAGTGTTTTTAACGGCTTGCGTCTGATCTTAACGCCAATTCCAACTGCAGAAACTTCCTTTTATTCCATCCTAATAACTTCTAAAATTGTGTCCCAGGTAAACGATTCCGGTATAGGCAGCCTGAAGCGTCGTTCGGAGCCCGGTAAAGAGAACCTCCCCGGCACACACAAGCGCGCCCGCAAGGCTCTCGCACACAGCTGGGGCGCCGTCACCAGCACGCCGCACGCGCACCACGCGCAGTCCCGCGTGCCCGACGTGTCTTATATCGAGACTCCGGTGAGTACAAGCTTACTGTGAGCCACGTTACGTCATGACGCTCACTACGACACCGCAAGGCTCGTGAAGACGCTGCGAAGTAGTCGTGAGGCTCGCAGAGGTGCCACGAAACTGCAGTGCCGCGAGGCTCTGCGATGCCGCAAGGATCTACAATACCACGAGACTCTAGGATGCATGCGCCAAGGTTCTACGGTGCTGCGAGTGTCTACGATGCCGCTGGGCTCTATGATATTGCTTAACTCATCGTAATACTGCGAGGCAAAAAAGTCATCGTTCTATCAACCCTACCCTTGGTTTATCGATTTAGTCTCCACTTTTTTCTCCTGTTACATTTAAATCTTACTAAATAAGGGCTGTATCCATCTCATCATCATCAGCCTTTTTAATGTTCACACTGCTGGGACTCAGGCCTCCTCTCTAGGAGAGGGAATGGACCGTAATCCACCACGTGGGCCCAGTGCTGCTTGAATTGTATCCGTCAGTAGTGGGCACAATTCTAGCTTCCAAATGTAAAAAGAAATAATAATAATACCTTGTGCTCATATAAGTAATTGAACATACTGCCCGTGTAGCAGTTTGAAGTTTGAAACTATTATACTGTGGTAATTTTGTCACGAATAGTCGTGTCGCGATGTTTTTAAAATCGTATTCAAGTATACGCGATTTTGTTGTCTACGTCAGCGATCAATCGCATTTTTATGTGACTGTGTAAATGTTGACAAGCATTCATGTTCGCTCGAATACTTCGCTATTCAACAAACTATCTCGGCCACATTTGTCGTAATAACGCGAATAATCACCGAATGCCAATAATATAGCGTGAGGTCAGCTATTTACTTTGCTAATTAAATTCCTCTTTTTGTTTCAGAGCAAAACCTTAGCCGGGGACAGCTCAGTAATGTTCTCACCACCTTCAATCGTCAAGCATTCCCTCCTAGAAGAGTCCACCAGCCTACACTCCCTTATAAGTCCTGAAAACACTCCGGACACGAGCAAATACGAAGAAATCGACATAGAAGCCGTCATCACAGAGAAAACTAAGGTACAACACAGGTCTATACTCCTTACTAATCCTGAACCTAACACCCAAGAACCTACTGAGATCATATATCCCGAATATGGAACACAAATCACTGAAATCACACCTTTCAGAGACTTAACGAACTCGGAAAATCCTAGTTTTAGTCGATTAAACGCCGATCGATTACGAACTATCACGACAGGAAACGAATTAGCTTGTGACACCCTTATCGCACCAAAACAAGTCTTAGCGAACGCTCTAGCAGATCATATCTATAAAGTAACCAATCAAAAGCCTTCAACATCACGCATCGATGAGATTTTAACCAATAAGATTATGAATAAGAACGATTATGCGAAGGAGAACCAATGGTGGACCGTTGATAAAGATAATGGGCAGGAGGAAGCGTTGAGTGATTATTATATGTTTACTAATATGTAGGTCGGGATTACGCTTATTGGTTTAGTGGTATTGTGATATTTTGTTAGTTGGCCAGTGGTATCGATTACAATTGAGTTGTTTTCATATTTTAAGAAGACTATGATAACCGTGACAGAGTGGTAAAATATAACTCCGTAACAATCCGTAAATATGGAGTACTTGAAGGTTAATGATCCAACCTGTGGACGCTGAAAAATTGGTGTTTTTCGGGTATTTTTTGGGAATCAAAATAGTGGAATAAATATTTCTTAAAATTTGACATTTGACTATAAATATGTTTTTCTAAGAAAATAATAAAATCTTAGTGACTTGCACTGGCTTCGGAGGCGCCAAAAAATACGTTCCTCTAGTGCTAACGTGCTTTTATCCCATTGATAAGACGAAATAAAAAGAATGTCTCACTAAACTGAAAAGTTTCTGCGCGACTATGTCATCGCGATTTAAAAAAAACACATGCCTTATGCGTCGTGCGTCGTCATCGATGCGTCGTGCGAACTCGCAAATTTTTACGATGAGATGCATTGCATTTCAGTGTTTGGGCCCTTATGCCACACTATTCCTATCTAAATCGTTAGCAAATCAAAGTTGAATATTTCAACACTGGCCTACACAATAAAATGTTATTCTATAAGGGTTTGTTCAGGGATTCTGATCCCGATTTCCGGCCAACGTAGACGCGGGCTTGCGGACAGTGAGCAATGGGTAGCTCACTGTCCGGCCGTCCGGTAACTGTCCGGACCAAGCCCAAGTCGTCGACGGCGCGGGTCGAAGCCCACTGGGGCCAGGGTTATCCGAAAGAGCGCTCGAGCCCCGGTATGAAGGCTAGAAGGAACGGGGTGGGTCTTTTAGTCAGTAAGAGTCTGACACTATCTCCCGCTCCGCCCAAGAGCGGGGGATGTCAATGCATGATTTTTCCCACCATAAAAATGGAAGAAAAAAAACGTGTTGCTCCGACCCCAAATAAAACGAGACTAGGGCAGGAAGATGATGGTGATGATGAGAGGGGTTTGTTCAAAAAGATGACTAGCAAAATATCACAAGATAATAATGTAATGGACTGTGAATAATAGTGATTAAACTATAAGTTAAAAGTAAAACACACGCTTAACTAAGTCATAAACATTAACGTTTTTAAACATGTGGGTTATTGGAAGAAATACTAAAATGTTAAGATTCTTAGCTTAGTTTATAATCCGAATTGTATCATACCTGTTTTATCGGCTCATCAACAGATTAAAAAAAATAAGCAGAATTTAGCCATGAGTTTTAGTAGCGTTCTTAGCCTCGTACAATCGACTTTAATGCCTTTGCTCTACGGGGCTGTCAGAGTTCTAAATATCTTTTAAATAATTTATTTACAAATATCATTAATCACTCTCACACGAGATAATGGTTAAGTTAGCGCAACGAGCCCATTAATAATAATTACCCCCTGCCTTTTTAACCGACTTCGAAAAGGAGGAGGTTCTATGTTCGGCTGAATGTGTTTTTTTTTATGGATATTAATAACATGCAGGGCCATACTGTTAGCGTAGTTTCTGGGAACCAGTCCACTTATAAACTCCAAAAACCTCAGCCCTATTCTATCTTTGTTTTCCATAAGTCGCAATAGTTTGTCACCGACCGGAGGTTATCCTTGGGTGCATTATTAGCATTGCGTTTCGGCTCCTCGTACACCTTCAAAAGACCGAGGACCGAAGGAGTTTAAAGGGGAAAAAAATAATTAATTAAAAAATCGAAAACAAAATGAATAAATCTTTACATTTTGGTATTTCTGAACTAATAACCCACTTAAAATTAAACTAAGCATTAAACATCTAATTAACTAACATAAAATTACGCGATAACATTGTGATCTATTACTAAAAATCAAAGCGCAAATCGGTGATCAAGTTCGACTAATTTTTCGGTAAATTTCGAAATCGATGAAAAAATCGATAGAAAAAAAACATGACTAACTTATAAAATACGTTAATATTAAATTAAATTATGTAAGTTTTAAACGAAATATCGCTAAAATTTTATCGATTAATCGTTACTTTTATGGTGTTATCCATACACGGTTGTAAATTTTTCTAATTTTATTTTATCGAATTATCAAATTCTTAGGTAGGTTTTGCACCAAACTAATGTAAACGTTAAACGGTATTAGAATATAAGGAACCAAAGATGAGGTTTTCATCAAATGAATTATTCGTTTTTTTTTTCTATTTAATATATTTCTTAACTCTCTAGTTAAAAACCTAGCTATAGGAATCGTCAAAAGTATACCTCAAGTTTACCATGCACCAAATTATTTAAGTGTTACTAGTTATAATAATTTCAAGTATTAAATTGTTTAGGTTAAAAAAAAAAATACTTGTTCGTAGTAACAAAAAACAAATAAGTACAAAATAATTATTGTGTTTCAACAGTATTTAGGACGCGATGTTTTAATATTGATGATGAAATAAAAAAATATGTTTTTTTTTTTTTATAAACTTTTTCTTCAATACGGAATTTGTTTGAAAAAAATCGTTGAAAAACGGACATTTTAGGGTCCTTAGTTTTAGGGTACGATTCGTTCGTTCTACTAACCATCCCTAGTAGGTTACCCTTTCCTATCCCCTGTATTTATTTATTTAGAAATTCTATTAATTATAGTATTTTTGCTTTGTATTTTGCCTTTAAAAATATTAACTTTTTTTATACTTAATTTAACTGTCATTCGAATAACGACTAAAATGCTGTCGCATAGGTTGTGGATTTTGTATTTATACAGTCAATCTTTTTTTTTTGTTAAATTGTAACATTTTTATATCGGCAGCTACTTAAGAAAAGTTTATTTGAAATAAATAAATGACATTACCCTTTTACCTTTTATCCCTCCATTTTGTATTTTACCCGCCAAATCCAATCCCGCACAATATTGACAGGCCAGTGTTGAATCTTCTTAAAAAATACTTATTTATTTATATGTTGTTATAGAAATTGTTTTTTGTTACTATTTATGTTTAAAAGAATGTTTTAATTTATTCTGTAGCTGTAGTTTCTTTGTATTATGGCAACATTTTTTTTTTTGTATTTCGATGTGTTTTTTTTTTCTTTTTTATTGGGTAGTTTAGTGTCTCTGTCAATATTGTTTGTATTCCAATCCAATCCAAAAGAGATCCGATGTCATTTTTTATTTCAATAAATGTATTTTGTACATTTTATTTTTTGTTTGATTTTTTTTTCACCCTTGGTACAGTGAGCTAAAAAGATAGCTGATCATTTCGATTGAATGTCATATAACTAATTGTTTTATTAATTTTGTTACTGACTGTACTGTAGTTAAAATTAATTCACGCAAGTTGAAGAATATTTAGATCTATATTCAATATTTCAGGCTATTGGACTGGTGATCAAAACTTGTAGTCCATTAAAGAGATCAAACTCGTTTATGAAGTCCTGAATGTATAAAAACCAAATATGTTCGTTTTGTGACGAGAAACTTTTTACATATTTCTAGGATGCCTTTTTTATAGAGTATACAGCTTACATACAATGTATTTATAGTCACAAACAGTAATCAATTAAAAGTACAGTACCTTAGTCAAATTAATACTTATTTATTAGCCGATCAAATAATTATTGCACAAGATGTCTGAAGTTCTATTTATTTTTTGATTGCTTCGACAAAAAAAAAAAATACTTATCAATTCATCTGTATTTTTTCACTTGTTGATGTACTAAGAAGATGCGGAAGACATAATTATGTTGCTTCAACCCTTAAAATAAATGGGTTTTAGACTATTAATTCATTAAACCCCAAGCGACCTATTGTCTTTCTATTGTGTCTGTAATTTCCACGATTGAAAGGTTAACGCAGTACTTCATATCATTGTAATCATTTAATTGGCCATAAACTGCACCCAAAACGTCTTCCCTTATAGATTGCCCGGGGCAACGAGCCCATAATAGTGAAAAAGTCAGCCGTCCGCTCCATTAAGTTCGACAAACTCGAAGACCTCTCGGAGATCAAGGACGAGGTTCCTTCGTCGCCTTTTATACTAGTAAGTATTGTTGTGTTGAAATTTTGGTAAGTTCGGCTAGAATTATAAAACGAGCGACTAAAAAAAAACACTTAACGACTGATGATGAGATGCTCTTTTTAAAAACTTAAGCGGTATGAATTTGTGTAAGCGACACATTAACTAAACTAACGACAAATATTGATTAACAATAAAATTCAGAACGAGCTTACTAAAAGTGGGTTATTGAAATCCTAGTCAGTAAGTGAGCGACTAAATTAATAAGTGAGCAACTAAATTAGTAAATGGGCGACTAGAAAAAAATTGAGGTTTTACATAACGAACTACTAAAAAGCTACCTTCAACAAATGTTTTCGCTATCGTCTAGTTATCTAGTCCCAGGTTGATTCATCATTTTGAACTAGGTGAAATAGGTTAGGTTAGAACTGTAACATACCGCGCGTGAGCCGAGAGAGCGAAGCGAGCGGTGCCGCGCAAGCGGCCGGCGAATGCTACGACCAAGTTGCTCGCAGATTTTATTTCACCATTTCCTAGTTATTCGAGTTTTCATAATATCCGAATTATCAAATTACCTTGTGACATACAAAATATATAAATATCGATATTTAGGATATTCGATACTGTGTATTTCGATATTTAGGACATTCATAACACTTCATTTAGAATAAAATGCAAAACCTGTATCTTGGGAGGCAGTATATTAACAAATTATTCGTTATTTGGTTCATAGCCCATGTAAGACTAGGTGAACTTAAATGAAAAAACTGGGCAAGTGCGAATCGGACTCGCGCACTGAGGGTTCCGTGCAAACTACAATTCCCGAATGGAGTCTCGAAGATTTTTCCGAATTAAATTTTTTTTTTTTGTTACGTTGCTATCAACAAAACTGTTTTCAGATTTTTCCCTATACCCATGCTATAAAACCCCGTTTCGTGCCAAATTTCAGGATTCTGGGTCAACGGGATGTACCCTATGAATTTCGATCTTTGAGAGTATCGAAATATACATTTTTTGCGACATAAACGGCCGTATCTTTTTTATTCGTCAACTTATAAGTTTGATTTTTTCACAGCTTGAAGGGACAGCAGACCTGAGTATATGGTTTTAATTTCAACTCGATACCTCCACGCGTTCTCGAGATAAAGGGTCTTGACAGACAGACAGACAGACGGACGGACTACAAAGTGATCTCATAAGGGTTCCATTTTATCCTTTTGAGGTACGGAACCCTAAAAAATAAGTTAAAATAATAAAAAAATAAAATAAATAAAAGCAGAAAAAGTTTAAAGACTAACTAAATTGCGTTACTGCTACTAAATGTAACGTTCAACCTTTACAGGGTAACTACAAATGGCAAACCTTCGCATGCGGTATGACTCAAGATCAATTGGACCTCACACAGCTAGCTCATCAGTACATGAGGAAAACTGCCCTAAAACCTAGGTCCCTTAACTTCCTATAAATAAGGACTATTTTTGTTAAAATAGTATTTCTAAGTCTGGATTTCTATTGTGTTTGTGTGATTTTATGTGTTGTCTTTTGTCTATACTCTGTTCAAAATGACATTAGAAATTTATGAAAACCTTTTATTACTGTCCGTTCAACCGATTTTGACTTTTATTAAGGTAGTGGCATGACAAATAGCGGCTGAATTAAATAGTTCATAATGTAACCACTTTTTGCTTTTTATTACCATCTTTATGTCTACGAAATAGAAGTTAAAGTCGGTTAAACAGACAGTAAAAAAGGTTTCTTTAAATTTCTATTCTTAACGCGGATAGGGTATAGGTAGATAAATTATTGCCTTATAATAAAATTAAGGCCAAAAGAGTATACAAATTTGTAGTAAGTCTAAAGGGGATGTTCCAGTGTGAACGTTTAATATTTTGGTGAGGTTCGGGATTTTTTTTTGGAGAAAAGTAATTCGGAAAATTAAGAATATATTTGGCAATTTTTGATCTACTCGTATATTGCATGATTTTTTTGTAGTAAAATATTCATTAATTTACAAGTCGGTCACATAATTCCTCTCCGAGTTATTAAATCAGCAAATTGAAAAAAATAAAATAAAAATCATTTCAACGTACCATAAAAACGCTAACCAGCTTATACCTGGCCTATTTTTATGGGACATTCATAAAAAAAAGTGTCACACTGGTTCACCTATTTTGGACTTTTAACAAAATAATGTCACTCTTGAGGTCAGAAAAAGCAACGGTAAAAGTATTTTCTTAATATGGCCTCATAGGCCACGGTTTGTTTCGATTGTAAAATACGATACAGTCGTAAGTACGCTTATTATTTTAGATTATGGGTTTAGTTAAGCATATTATTTCATAGTTTTGTAAATAAAAAACAGTGTGAATCTAGTGTGTTCAAAATAATTATGTACCGGTAATTTTGTAGCAGTATATTGATTTTAAATATTGAGAATGTGCGTTTGTCTTTTTAAAGTTTTTATAAAAATATTTTCTAAGGTTTTGTGGAAAAATTTTAATGAATAATTTGTCAGTCAGCTTATAGTTTGTTATTAATATTATGTGTGAAGAATATTGTTTGAGTATGCATATTTTATAGATTTTATAAGTCACAGAAAATATAATTATTATTTAGAAATTCTAATTTCCAACTTTATATCGAAATCACAAGATTTGTTTAGGTAGCTAACTATACGCGTGTAAAAAATATTGTTTTAAAAATAGTTTCAGCTCGGAAACCAAGTATAATTATAATAAATTAAGAATATTTCATTTCCACACTTAACTTAGTGTAATAGGGTAATATTTTGTAATGTCCTGATATATTGTATTAAAAATGTACATTGATTTTGCTGCACTAAATATAATCGTAAGTCTAAATAATATCATTTTAAGATTATCTGGTAATTGGAAAAGAGTACAAATTAATATAGTCTTAAGTGTAATTCAATCTTAAATGTACAGTCATAATCTAGGCATTTTTATCATGATTTCATTGGGTCTTCGCCTGTAAAATAATTACTTTTTTGATTTTATTTCCATTTTGTGTCAATATTCATTTCAAACAGTACCTTTCAGTTGTAATTAGATAAATAGTTTTTTTTTTAATAAGTTTTATTTGATAACACCTGTTTCTTTCTATTTTAATATTTTGTGAATTTACTGGTTTGAGCTTATTTCATATTTATATATATAAAAAATAAAAAAACTTAAACAACAGAACAATTGGAACATTATGATTAAAGTTTAAGTTTTGTATCATTTTTATAATTTAAAAAGCAATATTTATTACGAATTATGTTAAAACATATTTTTATTGTATGTTTTTCTTGTGATTTCAATTTTATTAATTTATATTTTCTTTATTCAAAAATTTTCACATCGGCTGCTGAACATAAATTGCACTAGTTTACACTATATCCAAAAAATAAAATGGTCAAAAAATAATTTTATAAGTTCAATCAATAACCGGAGTCTGTGTTTCCTGATAGCTATAACCTAGGGGTCTTTAAGTCAAGAGTGAATAGATTGCTTTAGGCGTGTTTTATCGGCCACATCATCGCTTACCATCAGGAGAGATTGTGGTTAAGCGCGAATGCAAAGCTGTAGATGTATTTATTTTTTATCCGATATAAACTAGTGCTTGACGGCGACCAGTAGCCCGATTCACGTAATGAAAACCGTAACGATATCGAGTAATCGAGTTTGAACGACACCGATTTTAAAGTCGTTTGAAATTATTCGATTTAAATTAAAAAAAATCTACGTTAGATTATCCTGGTAGAATACTATTAATGTAACTGGAAATAAGTCGATAGATCGTGAACAACGCTTTTGGATAGGATTTCGATCGAACGACTATAAAACTTCAACAATATTTGGCTTGTTTAATTTTACGTGAATCAGGCTACTGATGGCAAGCAGTGATGCAATCGTTGATGGTGAGGCGCACTAGGTTTTATGTTACATGCAGCGAGCGCAGTGAACGAATCACGAGTGACATCTATGAAGCGATAACGCGGCGAGCCATTCACTGACATTCCCCGCCCCCGCGTCTCACGTCGCACCACTATATAGACCCGATATTTTACTTCTGTGCAAATTGAAGCCAGCGTTCAAGATCCGTGTCGGTATCTATACTGGCGTTAACTATTGCAGATAAACAACTTGGCTAGGGGTACTGATATTTTAACAACCCATGGTAAGACCCCTAGTATCCGTAACGACTGTCAAAGATGTATAAAACAAATCCGTAGTAATATTAGAATATTGAATTTGTGGTGTAAAATATATTTTGTAAACGTCCTAGTTGTAAGGTATTGCCATGTTTTTAAATATTAAACAAAGAATTTGTGTTTTTTATCATGTGACAACAATTATATTGTTCTAGTTTGTAAATAGTAGATCATATAAGTAGGTTTAAGGAGGTTTATGTAAGGAAAATAAAAGGTTTATAGAATTTTTGTTATTTCATTTTTCAGTCTACCATATCACAGAGTAACCAGAGGCAAAACGCTATGGTAGACACACTTTATCACACTTAAGGTGAGTTGCACCATTTAAGTAAAAAGAAAGAAAGAAAGAAAGAAAAAGTGTATTCTCGTCAAACATGACGCATACCATAACAAAATAAATAACAATATCGAACTAAAAGTAACACGTAGATAACTATAACGATAACAAAGTCGTTAACAGTTGTCAAATCGTCGAATTTACCGATAGGCGGCCGTTTCACGGCTGGTTATGGTTTGGTTATTGTTATAGTTAAATGGTGCAACTCACCCTAATTCTATATGTAACGGGTTGAAATTAAAAATGGTGCCTAAAATTCTTGAAATAAATTAAAGTTATTTTAACATCAAACATTAGGTCCGTAGTTAAATGGTGCAACTCACCCTAAAAAAAAAAATTATATTAATACTTTTTTGGTTATAGCTCAGTAGCAGGCCATAACGTGATGTTATTTAAAGCCTTCCTCGATAAATGGGTTTTTCAACACTACATAATAAAAGTAATTTTCAAATCGAACCTGTAGTTCCTGAAATTAGCGCGTTGAAAAGTAATAAAGTCAGCAGTTTTACAATATTAGTTTATAGATGTGTGTATAGTATTCCGGCAACTAGATATTTATTTAAAAAATAGGCTCTTCTATAAACATTATGGATTAAAAAACCAAGTCAGCTAAAAATATTTTTATTTACAGATCTATTACAGTACTAATTTATAAATGCATTGACAACAGTGATTTATTTTCTATCTATTTAATTAATACTTAACTAACACATATGAAGTTTCGAATGTATTTACAATAATATTTATACTTTTCGACTTAAATATTCAATTAATACTTTGGCTATAAAAATTGTATAACATCTTGTATAACAGATACTACTTATTTCTCGTTATGTTCTACTGAAATATACAATCTTGAAACAACATGAAAATTAATAACGTGAAAGAAAACTTTTTACAAATAAATCAACTCACTTAGACAATATAAACATCGCAAAAAAGTTACGTAAGAAATGACAAAACGTAGAATTTACTAGACGAACTAGCAACTTTGCTACATACAGTACAATTCATAAATGATGGCGGCCGTGAAGTTAGCCTTTGCGAACGTTCGCGCATACTACACTCTTCTCGCACACGCACATCGCCATTTGGTTCCTAAAACACGTTACTGCGCAGCCTTCTGCGCAAACTTTACGGCCGCCATCATTCGTGAATTGTACTGTAGATAAGAGTGTGACTTACAGATAAACAGACACACTCTTAGCAAGAAGGTTGGCAACCACAGGATAGACCTATAGTAGCGACTAGCAGCAGGATCCAGTAAGTCCCCTTTTATCATTTAAGTCTTTTTAGAAAATCAAAAGAATTTCCTAAAAGTAAAACCAGTGGAAGGTTCCCATGACGAACTCCTCATGAAGGGCGACACCGACTTGCTCAATCCGGCGTTGAAGTCCAGAGAACTGTCTCGTCCTCTGAACAGGTTCAAGTTCCCGGTGGCTGAGTAGTCCGTCCGTTGAAGGAGCGGCGTGTGAGCCGCACTCAATGAAGCCCCGACTCGATTCCTGCAATGGAGGGTAACGTTAGAAACCTTTATTTTGCGGCGCTGCAAATAGGAAGTCTCAAACTAAGACATGGTTTGTGACTGCTTCTTAATTCCTTTTTTTTAAGGTGGAAAATCATCACATCATATCATCAGTATTGTTTTTTCTTTGTTTTTTGTTGATAGGCTCACGCTTGATCGCTATCAAACCTGACAGAAAGTGACGATGTGGTCGAAAATGAAGCGCGCCTACCTAGAAGTAACCACCACGCATTACGCACTCTTAGAAGAACGGGAGAGAGTGTTTCTTCACTGGGCTTTTGAGTTCCAAGGCCAATTATTCTTCCAAGCAATCCCGTAGTTATTGATAGGCTTGCTTTAACTATCTCGAATTCATTATTTTACCTGATGGTACCCAATGATTTGGTCGCAGAGAGAGCACACATGTCCGGAAGACTATTTACTCTTGATCAAAAGAGATTATAATAATCACAGCTTTTTAATGTTCCTGGTGGCTGGGACGCAGGCCTCCTCTTTAGGAGAAGGGATGGGCTGTAATCCACCACGGTGAATGTCACATATCTTCGAATTTTCGGTTCTAGGGCATGCCAGTTTCCTCACAATGTTTTCCGTCACCGTTTTGAGAGCAGTGGTGATAAAATAAATTATAGAACACATTACAGGTTTGAACCCGCGACCTACAACTCGTAATTCGGGGCCGTTACCACTCAGCCACCACTTTTCTCAAAAGAGATCATTATAATTATTTTGATTACACTTACTTGTACATATAATCAAGTCCGCCACCGTAGGTGTTGAAGTTCGGCACTTGAGGAATGGAAGGCATGTTCCTGGTGGCGAAAGCATTAGCGGTGACGTCATGGTTCGGGTTGTGGAACAGCCTCGCGTGGCCTGCGGCTGTGACGCGCTCGCCGAAGTTCGGGATGTGCGTGTCGGTCAGGGAGAGGCCGTGGCCATTGCTGGAAGTGAGGAGAGTTTGACATGAGTTGGTGTTGCAGACTGACTGAGGGCTTGACTTTTCGTTTTGGAAAAACAGGCTAATGCATCCATAAAGGAGAGTTTTGAGTTACTTTTAATGGTTATTCTTCTTCTATGTTCTAACATTATGTTCTTCTACTTCTTCTCTGAGTGGATATCTATGAACACTTTGTAGAGACAAGATTTATAATTTTGTTCTTTCGACTATCAAGTGAGCACCGTTGGCTCAGTTCAGAAAAGGCCTCTGCATTTCATTGAACTAAATAGTTCACAATTTTTTTTTGGAAATTGTGAAAGCAGTCAAAAGGTTAAAACGAATGACATCAAATACTACTGGACAGTCATCAGTAGAATGTTACTTTATCACTGAGTGATGTAGTAAATATATTTTTTTAAATAATATTAGCTAGTGCTTTAATGCGATCCCACCTGATGGTAAGCAGTGATGCAATCGTTGATGGTGAAGCGCACTTAGTTTTTTAAAGGCCTATTTACTTTAGCTTTGAAGATACATAAATTCAAATCGGACGGGAAGACCACAGCAGGCAAAACGCTAATAAAAAGCTATATAGGTATACCAATATTTATACCAGGAATATGCACGATTCTGTGAGATCAACTACGGGCACAGAACGGCTGGAAAAATCTAGTTAATTACATAAAATAGAAAAAAACTTACACATTATCCCAAGCCAGACCAGCTGTACCGGACTGTAAGTGCTTGTTCGCATCGAAGTTAGCTGCACCAATAGCACTCAGGACATTCTTATCGTTACCAGCAAAAGGTAATTTGGCATTGAGACCTGGAGAAGAAAAAAACAAAAATTAATATCGATCAACCTGCCTAGATACTGATGTAGCTACATCTAAAATACTTTTTGTCCTATTAACCTTATTTTCCCTAAAAAATACTTGGAGTTGTACTTTTACTACAATTATTGTACATTTTTACTGTTGGCTACTCCAAAAACGAATGGATTTCGCGCTGATAACAGATGCACGATTCAACTGATAGTTTATAAATATATTGCCAAATGAAATGTAATACATATTATTATAGTAGGTAGGTATTAAGTTTTCTTGGAAATAAACATTATTATTATTATTATTATCTATGACGTCACATAGAAACTAAAAGTTCAAAAGCCTGCATTGCGGTATTAAAGTTCTCCGCGCGATTAGAACATTTACAACGAGACATAACATCTGTCAGGTTGGAGGATCACCCTTTTCAATGCGGGACTTTGCACCATGATCTGTATATACCTCTAAACTGGTGACCCTGACATCTTGATGGATGCAATTAAATATCAGTACTTTGTAGATAGTGAACTGGTTAACACGATACTGATTAGTAAGATCACAGACCAGTATCGGATATCCTGGATTCAGACAGCCCGTGATGAAACAGCAGTCAAGGATCTACAAATCGACGGTTGACACAAAAGAGTTGGTTACAAAAGAGTGACTAAGTTAAAAATTTGAGTTCACTTTTGTAAAGTTTACTTAATGTCGCTTAGATCATTTTGCCTTTCAACCGTCGAAATGAAAGCTGCAGCAATGGCTTACCTAATTAACGTCATCATCATCATCATTATTTCGGCCAGATGACGTCCACTATTAGACGTAGGCTTCCACCAAATGTCGCCATAATGACTGGTCTTACATCTATCAGATTCCTTGGGAGGCCTTCTAACGCTGCGCCTTCCGATACGTGGTTATCCCTCCAGAACCATTCGTCCCCATCGACCATCTGTTCTGCGAGCAATGTACGCGACTTAACGTGCTTAGAATTACAACTACCTTTTGACTACCGTAATTATAGACACAATAGAAAGACAATGAGCGCCGGCGTTCGTTTGGTGATTAACGAAGTAAAACCACTTACCAGTAGATCCATCTGAATTCACCATCGCACTTCCATGTAGCTGACGGGTCTGTCTCCTATGTTCGGGCTGATGTAAGTACTGGTAGAAGTCATCGCTCAACTCCTGGTCTTGCGGACTGAACGCCAGCTCGTACCCTTCTGGGACCACTTCCCAAGCGGTCGCACTGACTACGAAGATCGTGAAGAGGATTGAAGAGAACATGATTGCTTTGTTCTGGACTTACGAATAATGCTGTTCGAATGGATCCTTGGGTTTATATAGGAGAATTTGTGTGAAGAGATAATGTGTGGAGGGTAGCGGGACTTTACCGGCGGGACCGCGGTCTGAGTTTTATCAGTAATGTTTTTGTTTTATATGACTGGCGTGTGCTTGCCGTGGTTTTCAAGTTTATGTGTGAGTGTAGTTTGAAAACAAAGTGACCTCATCGGTGATAGTAGCTCTTAGGAACTTAAGTTCATGGAAGCAAAAGTTGCACTAGAAGAATCATAAAAAAGATATTTTTATAAATCGTTTTTCTTTTCTTTCTTAATATTCAAATTGTAAATGAAATTTAGGAAATGTAATTTACTGTTATCCAATTTTACTATGGGTATGCCAAGTCTGAAATAAATGAATTTATTATTATTACTATAATGGAACAGTAAAAAAGGTTTTAATCTGTATTACATTTATGCATAACATATATTGAATATTATTTTCAAGACTGGTCCCTGGATTTTTACATCTTAGGAAGGCGTACGAAGGGCCGAATCTAACTCATAGAGGCACTTTAGACTATACGTTCGTACGACTATACGTACGTACTTTAGACGCAACGTGATATCAACCGACGGTTACCCTGTAAGAGATATGCAAGTGCGCCTAAGGGCAACTCTCGGTTGGTGGAAAACCATTGCGACATATAGGAAATGAAAATATTTGGTTATAGTTTTGGGAGGCTTAAGTGGACTGGTTAGCAAGATATATGTTAAGACTATGGCCCTTGTCTGAATAATGTATCCATCGATAAAGAAGGCAGGGGTGACTTTCAAATAAATTGCGCACTAAACGGCCGCTAGCACGGAGTGACGTAACAACAAGAGAGCATCATATTTTGAGGTCCTTGAGGAGTGGAGAGATATACCGCGGTTATTATCAGGACAATCCCGGAAGTGCGGTCAAGATCCCTACCTGCACCTTAGTGGGTATATATCCTTCTCCCGGGCCATATACCTATATCCTTACGAATCTCAACTCAAGCCACCCAATAAAGGCAAGAGAAAAGTGGGGCAGAGCCCCCACTTCCTTGTCAATGTTCAATATGGCCAACACACAACAAAGGCATTGGCGAGGAACAAAATTTCTGTCAGAAGATCGCGGTCGATCGATCGGAGGTCGCTAATGCCCAACAGTTCGCCACAAAACTGCTCTGCGGATTGTATCTTTCTTAGTCTGGCTCCTCACCCTGGGCATGTTACGGTACAGCAAACTCTACTAGTACAGATACAGGGTTTATTTTAGCGTGCAAGCTCCATCACGACGTCAACGTGTGAGTACATACGTCAATAGGGTATTTTTTTATTATCTATACTAATATGGACTCTATGGGTTTGTTAATATTTCTTTGAGGCGCGCGTGGAATACCCGCGCCTTCGACGACTCGGGTTCGGACCTTAGAGGACGAGCGGACGGTGGGCTACCCATTGCTCGTCGTTCGTGAACTCGTGGTAAAGCTGATGCAATGTTTATTATAACCAAATTTTATTTGCATAACCAAAGAAAAGCATAGGAAGATTAAGGAAGATTTGAAATGTTTGACTGCAATTCCACCGAGGCGGAACATATTCACCCAAGCCTTGCCTTAAGCCTTGAAGACACCCAACTTATAATCGAACGGGAAAACCGTAGCGGGCAAATTGTTTCAATCCTTAGATGTACGTGGTATAAACGACGAGGCGAAACGCTTAGTCCGACCCGTAGAGGTTTCAACAACGTACGTCGGGGCGTCCGATGGTAGAAATGATATGGTGGAATCAAGTCATGCAGTTCCCGCGCACACACTCCAAAAATGCATTCTATTAACTAACACACAACACGTTATTAACTAAACCCCTATATAATATCTTTACCTAAACCTCCTACATAGTGCAAGTACATCGTGGTAACATTAAATGTAAAACCGTAGTGTCGTGATACAGACTAATGCCATCAGTAACTGAAACGTCTTGCGAAATTGCCTCCCAGCCCAGACCGGTACCTATTAGCATGAGGACGAATTAAATTGTACGGTAAGGTTGAGAGTAGGGATGAGAGGAGCGGGGATGATTTACGTAGTTAGAAGATTTGATAGGCTGAATGCGGAAGAAAGATGCAGTAACTTGCCTTTTAAACGTCCGGTGAAAGAAAGAAAGAATGAAGGAAACACGAAACAAAAAATATAAGGAATATTGTTGTGTACCTCATGTCTGTACTCAAATAGGTCCAGTTCAGCATCAAAACCAGACAATTAGCGCCTGATGCTGATTTTCAACTGAACGGACAGTTTTGGAGTGCAATTTATAATGTGCCAGTCTCTGAAAATGCGCCCCTAAAAAATCCAAGTTGGGTAAGTTTAATCTACCTGATACAAGTCCTCACCGGACATGACAGTTTTGGGAGGTAATTATATCTGATCTGGCGGAAAATGAGATGTCAGCAATGTGCAGATCGCCCGGAGCACACGCTGAAGCCTAAAGTAGAGCCAGCCAGTAGTAGTGCGTGCAGATAGGGAGTGGAATTCCTTGCCGGAGTCTGTGTTTCCTGATATCTACAACTCGGGAATCTTTAAGTCGAGAGTAAATAGGTTTCTTTTATGTAAGCGCGTTCCATCATCGCCGAATCGTCGCTTTCCATCAGGCAAGATAGTGGTCAAGCGCGAACCAATCAACAATAAAAAAAAAGTAGAATTTTACCCCGCGTCCTCTTGGAGACGACCTGAGCTTACGGGATTGGGAATCAGTAACCTTCTTCTGGTGAAATGAATGATACAAAACTTGTTCTTAGTTTGATTAATTCTGCACCCTACCAGGGTTCGCCCCCTGTGCCTGAGCACTGCTGGACTGCCCTAGTTACGGCACTGCGGGACAGATGACTGAAATCTTGGGAGAATTCAAAGCAGTGATTGTGATAGACTAAAGGCTGGTTTCTGAATTTAATATTTTGAGTTAAGAACGTGTCCAACCCTACTTAAATGATATAGGACAGGTGTTCAGATTTAAGTGGAGTCTAAAATTCTTCAAATGCTATGAACAAAGGTAAATGTCCAAAATTGCAAAAGTAAGATATATATAGGCTAGTGACCGTAAAAAATGTAATTAGTCCGTCTTTTAGATTATTCAAAAATAAGGGAGACGTATTTTTTATTTGTAAATTAAACCAAAAATGACAAAGATATAGCCCATTAAAGTTACATGTAACGTCAAGCCGTGCTAAAAAATTTTGCACGGGGTGACGTCACACGTAATTTTAATGGGCTATATCTTTGAATTTTTTTGTTTAATCGAAAAATGAAAAAATACGTGTCCGATATTTTTTATAATCTAAAATACGGACTAAATAAAATGTATTTATTTTGACCCTGGACACTACCCTAGACCTATATTTTGACTTTTTATTTTTCTTTTACAACTTAACTATATATTATATAACTCTAAATTAATAAGTATAGTAAACTAGTAAACTTAAAATAATAATATGTACAAATGGGAAGAACAAATGCTTAAATCAGAAATCGAGGATTAGGAGTATTTATCTGTGAGGGTCCGTGGCTTAGGTCCCCAGTGGTCGACGCACCTGTGGCCGACGCCCCCGATACGATTAATTTAACGGTAGTGATTTTCTTTGCCATCTAGTTTGACTGATCGTGCTATTACACAAATATTTGTCTTGAGTGGAAATGGAACCCACAACCTCCGGCATAGTAGTCAGTGCCACAACAACTAGACCAATATAGATAAACAGGGAGTTACATTAGTAAAATTAATTATGCAATTCCGAGAAAAGCAATAATCATTTCTCCGATTCCATACGAACAAACCACACATTTCACTTCCGTAATTAATTTTACTAATAATAATTTAAACAGCACTTCATTACCAATAAGCTCCCACCCTTACCTCTCCAACGAGGCTACTTCCAAGCCAAAACCAACTTTCGCAACAGCAATTAAAGTTCTAATTACTTTGACTCGAAGTCAAACCCTAGCCGAACGGTTGTAAATTGGAGTAACATCGCTTGGAGCTATTAAGATTGGATGTCACTGGTCTAAATTTAGTTGAATTCTGCAGAATTTATTGGGGAGCTTCTCTTTATTATTTAGTGGCCAATATATTGGTTGGGTATTAATTTAAACATATGTATGCTAAAGTATTTCTTGGGTGAAAAATCGTTTAATAAATGCTCCCGTTATGGATTGGAATATCACAACTAAAACGTACATGCATTTCTCCATGGGCATACCATAATTATGGCGATAAGTCCCCTTTTGAGTGACTGGAAAGACGTCACAGCGTCCTTACCTTCTACGTGACTCAGGCCCTCACGGGGACATGGCAAGTTCGGGAAGTTCGTGCACACAAAACAGATAGGTACAGAAGTCTATCTACATACAAAGCGCGCTCGAGCAACGCACACATAGACACCGCTCACGGACACGATATCTCGGAGCGCCTCGGCCCGCTCGTCGAACAGTTCCGGCTCAAACGCTCATTAGTGTGCGTCCACCGAGCGTAGATATAAAAAGTGAAGAACATACTTGAAATTGTCTTCTGTACCTATCTATTTTGTGCCCGGGTGTTACTATTGTGTGGATCGCCTGGAAGACAAGGTGGAGCATACGGTGGAGCTTACTGCCACAGTCTTAATATAAATTAAACAATGCTAGAACAATGAGTAAATTAAGGAAAACATGAACCTTATTAAATAAACACACTCGAATTTGCTCAGTCGAATTCCACTTCTAGAATTCACCATTTCTGATTATTATTTATTCACTAATTCACAAACAGCCACTTGTTCACACGCGTTTCCTAATTAACGCAACTGCTGGCTTCATAAACTGGCAAATAATAATATGTGCTCAATATCCATACCTCCATAGTAATTTATAAACGCAAAAGAAGTCTGTCTGTTTATGTAAAGCTGGAATAAATAATCTATATTGATTAATTGATTAATTACAATCAGGGGAGAGCAGTGGTGGCTGAGTGGTAACGGCCCCGACTTACGAGTTGTAGGTCGCTGGTTCAAACCCAGCCAGGCTCATTAATTTGTGTAATTTATTTCAGCACCACTGTTCTCAAAACGGCAAAGGAAAACATCGTGAGGGAACCGGCATGTCCTAGAACCAAAAAATTCGAAGACATGTCACATCCACAAATTTGCACTGGGCCCGCGTGGTGGATTACGGCCCATTCCCTCTCCTAGAGAGGAGGCCTGAGTCCCAACAGTGGGAATATTATAAGGCCGACTATGTCTATGTCTATAATCAGGGGCGCCAACTCCGTGGGTGCTCGGGGGCTTGAGCACCCATGAGAAATAAACAGTGGGTGCACAAGGTTATAATACTTCTTGATAATAAAAACTAATTTCATTTTTAAGTAATGGTTTTGTTTCATATAAATATGAAACATAATTAGTAATTAAGTACGCTATATGTAAGTAGGACTTTTATTTATTTGTCGGTAAGATGATGATGCAAATAACCTGGTAGGTAATTCGCTTCATGAGCCCCACCGAGAGGTGTTCCGTGCGGGTAAGGCCAGTCTAGCCTGGGCGAAACTTGTTCGACTTAAAGTCGGGTTTGGCTGGTAACTTATACTGAGAATAAGAATGCATTTTTCGAAATTCAACACCCAAAGGGATGGGAAACATGGGGGTTTCGATGGACTCTTGGACTCGGACGGTTACCGGACGATCTGGCAGCAAGCTACCCATTGTTCGCAGTCCGCAAGCCCGCGCCTACGGTGGCCATAAATCGGGATCGGGATCCCGTCAGCCTCCTCCTTTGCTAGCATTACTGCTTCGCAGAAGGAGGCGACCGCCTGCCACTCCTCCTCGCTCCGGACCATGGCCCGGCGCGAGAGATGAAATGTTTGTGAACGCATCCACGATACAGGAATCTTTTCTAGCGATTTAATATTTCCTTTCTTTTAATATGCGTGGATAAACCTACTTTCTTGCAAGCGAAGCCGCTGGCAAACCCTAGGCATATATGCTCAATATACTTACACTAATATAGGCAAGTATAGTATTACTCAATAAACAGTTGAGTCGTTGAGTTTGATTGAGCCTGCAATATTCCGTTTACCTAGCTCCTGTATTAACTAGTCAATTAATGTGTTCTCTGCATACAGGGTGCTGATTATAGGGTGACTATGATTTGAGATAAAATATATCCTTACATTCTAGTACCTACCAGATTACAAATTCTAGATTCTAGGTTCATGTTAACCTAGAATCTAGAATTTGTAACGTCACGCCATGTGTCCAGCACTAGCTGAGCGACGCCAATGGCAAGCCACGCCAAGCCATACCAAATGCAAGCCAACTTACGACAATTTCTAAGCCAGCCACTGACTGTTGGTAAAGTCACATTCAACGTCCAAAGAGCATTTTCCCTATGATATAAATAGACGGAACATGCCGTTTTGTTTTCTCACTTCGCTGCGACAGATATTCTGGATCAAAAAAAACGATGTAAAATTATAAAATCATCCAATAAATCACTCTGACTCTGTAAGGATATAGGCGAATTATTTCATCATCGTTTCATATTGCTACTAGTGAATCCTATATCTTATGGGTACGATTTAAAATATAACCGCTTTAAGTTTTACTTGATTATGATGTTATTAATATATTGCACATCTTTTTCTTGGAACCAAAAATATCTTGTGGTTATTTTGCGAAGGCTACAATAACTCTTTCGACCAATCCATAGCCTTGGCAGGTATCGGTCGTAACCCGACCCCATCAATCTTGCTGACATCTCTTTGAAGCGCGCGTGGAACATAACGCGCCGTCGACCCGGGCTTGGTCTTCATCAGACGGCCAGATGGGGAGCTACCCGTTACTCGTTGTCCGTAACGTAAGCCTTTGGTGCTCGGGACTCCCTTATCAGACTCCGGTGGGGGTCAGAACGTGAAACTTGTCTCCACCTTACAGATTCAGCCTTGCTTTACTCGCATTACTACTTCGCAGTTCTCGTTCCTTTTCATGGCCTGAACCAGTTTAGTTTCCTTTAACGAGAGCCACGGCAAATATTTATATCAATCCCAAAGCCCTATACAGAATCTGTGTACAGAGAAATGAACACAGGGCTATAGATTGAATTGAGTGGAGCTTACACTAAACTTACATAATCCGCCTTTTAATGTTCCCACTGCTGGGACTCAGGCATCCTCACTAGAAAAGGCAATGTGCCGAAATCCACCACACGGGTCCAGTGCGGGTTGGTGAATGTCACATGTCTTCGAATTTATGGTTCTAGGACATGCCGGTTTCCTCGATGAAATAAATTTAACAAAGTAAGGTGCCTGGTTGGGTTTGAACCTGCGACCTACAACTCGTAAGTCGGGACTGTTACCACTCGGCCACCACTGCTCTATATACATTTAATACGTATTATGCAATTAGCTTAGCTGCATTACAGTTACAGAAGGCAATTAGTGTGTGCCTCGGTAGGGAGCTGAAGGGCGACAATGATTTGTGGAGCGAATAGGATATTTAGATCTCCTATTAGCATAACTGTCAGATGAACTGATTTTCATCGGTTCCGACAAGTGTGCGATCACCTCCTTCGCTAGCATTACTGCTTAGTAGAAGAAGGCAACCGCCTACCATTTCTCCTTCTTCCGGACCATGGCCTGTACCAGGGTTTGGCCGCTGTTGATTTGATTTGATCGTTCCCGCGGGACATGGCGGTGCTCCACCCAAGCGGGGCACATCTCCACCGTATGCGGTGGCAGACGAACTGGTGACGTACACCTTAAGCCTTGATTTAAATAATTTATTTTATAACAGAACAGCCACTGCACACCGCCAGCGGTGGCGCACAAGTGCAGGAATGCTTTTGTGCAAAAATCTGCCGTGAAAACTTAAGAAAAGGGAGCTGTCAATTCTTGGCATCAACGTAGTCCTTTTTTTTCTTGTGGTTGAGATCAAATGATCTATCACGCTCTGGGTGGAGTCCTGCGGAGAACCTGCGGTAATATTCGAAAGAGTTACCGTAGTTCTGGAACGCAAAGGGCAACTGACTTTAGTCTGTAAAGTCTGACACGCGCTCCCACCACGGTATGGGGAGAAGTCATTGGATGATTTCCCACCTCATAAAACCCTTGTTACACTTTGCCTTTAGGGCCGCGGTAATTTTCGAAGAATCCCGCAGCCCAGCATCAACAGTGCAAATACATCTATGAAAAAATAATCAGGGAGTTTAAAGTGTTTTGTGTTTGGCGGTACGTTTTTTCCAGAATCGACTGACTTGTGGATTGAGAAAGCACTGCTAGAGTTAAACAGAAAAGCACTGCTAGAGTTAAACAGAAAAGCACTGCTAAACAGAAAAGCACTGCTAGAGTTAAACAGAAAAGCACTACTAGAGTTAAACGTTAAACAGAATAGCATTGCTAGAGTTTAACAGAAAAGTACTGCTAGAGTTAAACGTTAAACAGAAAAGCACTGCTAGAGTTAAACAGAAAAGCACTGTTAGAGTTAAACAGAAAAGCACTGCTAGAGTTAAACAGAAAAGCACTGCTAGAGTTAAACAGAAAAGTACTGCTAGAGTTAAACAGAAAAGCACTGCTAGAGTTAAACAGAAAAGCACTGCTAGAGTTAAACAGAAAAGTACTGCTAGAGTTAAACAGAAAAGCACTGCTAGAGTTAAACAGAAAAGCACTGCTAGAGTTAAACAGAAAAGTACTGCTAGAGTTAAACAGAAAAGCACTGCTAGAGTTAAACAGAAAAGCACTGCTAGAGTTTAGGCACGAAGAGTGGGTCAGAAGACAAGGCTTCGTCGTGCATCTAGTCAGAAGTTGAGGGAAATGTTCAAAAGTGTTATTGTGGCTCTGGAAAGTAAGGAGCAACTGAAGAAGCACAGATGGGATTAGTCAGCTACAAACACGCTCTCTCGCCATACAGCGGGAGAAGTTCTTTGATGATATTACGATTGGCTTGTTGGTCAAGTGGTTAGTGGCCCTGACTGCTATGCCCGAGGCTGTGGGTTCGATTCCCACCCAAGACAAATGTTTCTGTGATAAGCACAATCCTTCGTTTTGCAGTGTAAGTATGATTATTAGTTATCAGTATTTATAACACCACCTCTGGTTAGTTTGGGTCTAGTTGGCGTCGTGTAAAAACTATAAAATATTATTATTTTCCTCATTAAAAAAAACTGGGCAAGTGCGAGTCGGACTCGACCACTGAGGGTTCCGTGCAAACTACAATTCCCGAATATCGAAGATTATTCCAAATTGCATTTTTTTTTTGACCTAGGTAACAACAAATTAACTGTTTTAAGATTTTTTCCTATATCTGTTCTAAAAGTCCTTGCTTTGTGCCAAATTTCAGGATTCTGGGTCAACGGGAACCCTATGAATTTCGATCTTTGAGAGTATCAAAATATACGTTTTTTTACGACATAAACGGCCGTATCTTTTTTATTTGTTAACTTAGAAGTTTGATTTTTTCACAGCTTGAAGGAACCGCAAAACAGAGTATATAGTAATTTCAACTCAATACGTCCACGCGTTCTCGAGATAAAGGATCTTGACTGACAGACAGAAGACCCTTTCCTCTTCGACGTTCCTTTTGAGGTACGGAACCCTGGTCAGATGAAGAACCCGACATCCTAAGTATTTTGATCCACGTCAAACCCAAAGAGATCTCAGCTGAAAACGAATCGAAACTTTTACACACAAACCCAATTTTGATTAAAACGCCAAACTCCTTACAGTAAGAAAGTTATTTAATAAGCCTTTTGAACAACCTTGGACTTATACACAAATATGGGGAAGCGAAGTTCTTGTTTGAGAGTATTAGACTAAGTTAATATCCAGTGCGTGTTTGTCTTTTGGATACGGAATACAAGCTTTGTTGGTTTAGATGTTATAGAGGCAGAGAGAAAGTTTAAGGATGTACTTTGTAGTGCATAACGGCCTGGGGCCCAAGTCTGCTATTTTTATAAATTCGTCATTCCAACAAATTAACTTCCTCTCTCTTTATTAAGGGCCAAGCGCCCGAAAAGTGTCATAAAACAGTGTTTTTCTGAGGCCTACTCCTCCGTAACGGCCAGGTCAATTGGTATGAAAAAAAAATGTTTATTATAGATTCATGAACAATAATATCAACATTTGATTTTTTCGTGCAATTAATACTTTTGTAAAAAAAAAAATTAGCAATTTCGCAACTTTTCGCAACTTTTCCCTACTCCTTCGAAACGGGTTGGACCTTTAGAAACATTTTTACACATAAAAATTGGTGGTTAAATATTCTTCAAAGTGAACATTGCATATGTTAATCAATCAATATCTCGCAGAGAAAATGGATTTAAAGCGCTTTCCGGGCTCTGCTGGCCGCAAATAAATGCACAGATTTGCGTACTGCCGCCTAGGCGAGTGCGAGAGTTGCGTTCACATAATTTCGGTCAGATGGTTCAAAGGACTATACGCCTTAACATTCTGATTACTTACCTCTGCCGTTGGAAACATGCCGCTCGTGTGTATGAACTATGAGCATGGCATGCTTTGGCAAGGTCGTCAACGGGCCGTAAGAGCTCATACTCACGAGCGGCATGTTGACAACGGCAGAGGTAACTGCAGCCATCGAAATAGTGACACTTGACACACACGACGGCTGCCGCTGATCTTCGAAGTTCGAATGTGGCCAGTTACCGTCGACGCGTTAACAGCTGCCGTCAACCCGCATTGACGTGACGGCTGCAGTAACCTCTGCCGTTGACAACATGCCGCTCATTCGCAGGGACTTAAAACACCTTCATAAAGGTTACAGAATTATAAGTGTTACATGTTGAATTGGAAACAGAATCAAATATGTAACACTTATTAATGTGTTTTCAATGTGTTAACCCAAAACACTTACAAAAGTGTAACCCTAACATATCTGTAACAGATATAAAAGTGTTAACAGTGTTAATAAGTGTAACAGGTAAACGCAGCGTTGCCAAAGTTACAATTTACAAAGCTACACTAAAACTGATTATTTCAGTTACACATATAAACAGGTTACAGTTTGATTCGGTTGCACTCCATAACACATCTAAAAGGTTACAGTTTCATTCAATAACATTATTGTATCTGTTACATTTTAAAAGTGTTTTTCTGTTAAAACTGTTTTAAAAAAGTGTTAAAACACTTTATTACGGTTACAGTTTGAGTCCCTGCTCATGCGTATGAGCTCTTACGGTCTGTTCACGATCTAGCTGCTGTGAGCGGTAGCTTAGCGCGGGGCAGCTCGTGCGGCGAGCGGTAAAAGCAAAAGTATAAAATCAAAAATCAAAATCATTTATTTCAAATAGACCATTTGCAGGCACTTTTGAATAGTCAAATGTCGGTCAGTCCAAGAAAAGTGAAGCTAAATTGCACATTCCAAAGAGTAGGTCTCTATGGAAAAGAACGTGCAAAAAACTCCATGGACACTCTTTTAAATCATATTATGTGTTACATATAATGCTTGGTGACAAATTTTAATGTTGCTTCTATTGTGTAAGCACAATGTAGATAATAAAATAAAAATAATAAATAATAATAATTTAAAGATACAAACTGAATTAAGCCACTGGCACCTAAGAGTTGACCAGTCTCAACTGACGGCACCCGTTCACGAGCATGACGCGTGCATCAGCCCCACTCAGCTCAACCATTTTGAAGGGAACTGAACGATCCAATAACACGTGCCACCAACAGCGAGACATTTGAGTGAGCACGACGAACTCTCAACTGCCATGCTCAAATGTCAAAAGAAAAGATGGTAACCTAATAAAAATGCTCCATGGTACTTCACATTTACAAATTGGAAAAAAAAAGTGCTGCTACATTAAACAATGCTATGGTTTCCAAAAACAAAAGTAATAAATGATCACAAGCTTCAATTATGTTTTCAAATTACAAAAATAATAGGTAATAAAAATAATGGTTTCCAAAAAATAATAAAAATATTTAAATCATGCCACGAAACACCGCTCATAGCTCATACACACGAGCGGGATATTGTTTTTAAAGATATGTTTAATTGAATATTAATATTAAAAAAATATATACAATAATAAAGAAACTCGTTGCAGCATATTTGAGTAACCTCACCGCGCCTCTTCCGATGCGTCCAGTCGTCCAATCGCCTTCCCACGCCGCGCTCCTCGCTGTATTCTTCCGTTTAGAGTCCTGTTATAAATTTTGCGGAAGCAGAAGTGGAAACAGAAGTGAAAAAGCTTGCGAACTTCTGCAGAAGCGGAAATGGAAGTGAAAAAGCTTGCGAACTTCTGCAGAAGTGGAAACAGAAGTGAAAAAGCTTACGAACTTCTGCAGAAGTGGAAACAGAAGTGAAAAAGCTTGCGAACTTCAGCAGAAGTGGAAACAGAAGTGAAAAAGCTTGCGAACTTCTGCAGAAGTGGAAACAGAAGTGAAAAAGCTTGCGGAACTTCTGCAGAAGCGGAAGCAGAGTTCTGTTGCAACACTAGTAACAATATTGCCTATGTCGCTCCATCATAGTAGTTAAAATTCAAATTTAGAATTTTAAGTTATTTTCAATGATAGTAGTAATATTAAAAAAGGAATAAAATTAAAGAATTCAATTTTTATTTTTTTTAAATATCTAATATATTCCGAGTTCGCTTCATTTACTCTTAGACAAATTATTTTTAATAAATATAGATTATGGTATAGATAGATTATTGATTAGTCTTCTAAAGTGATACATATCAAATATGGGGCAAATTTGGTTTTTAATTACTTTGCCTCTTATGTGATAAGCATTATAAAAAAAATACCCGGACGATTTGATTATTTTAATAGTTATTATCACATTGCCCTCATATAATTATTGGATGTTTATAAACAGCACGGGATTTTTTTATAATCACTTGGTCCATAACATAAATAATAACTGACTCCTGCCAGCAGGCTTCGTGAATATCGGTTATTACGGACGCGAAGTTAAATTCAGAGAGGGATAAGAAGTAGCCTAAGTATGGATATAGGCTTCTTTTTATCTATCTGATTCCGTTTAATCTACACTAATATAATAAAGAGGTAAAGTTTGTATTTTTGTTTATAGAAGGTAATCTTTGAAAGTACTGGTCCAATGGCAAAAAAATTTGCACCGATAGAACGCTGCTTTAGTCCTGAGTGACATAGGCTATATTTTATGTACGCGGGCGAAGCCGCGGGCGAAAGCTAGTATGGTATAGAGTAAGCTTGAACTCCGAGGTCATTCTCGGAGTTCTAGCTTCCTCCATAACAAATTTCATCAAAATCGGTTCAGTAGTTTAATTCTGAAAGCGTAAGAAACAGACAAGCAGACAGACTTACTTGCACATTTACAATATTACTAGCTTCTGCCAGCGGCTTCACCCGCGTCAAAGTGGGTTTCCGCATACAAACTTTAGAAACCCCGTTTCATCCTTTTAGGGGGTGAATTTTGACAAATCTTTTAAGCCTTGTGCAGAACTTCACGCTCCTAGTGCCAGTTTTTTCGGCTGTACGTTGATATGTCAGTCTGTCAGTTTCTCCTTATATATAAGGGTGTAAGGGACAGCCCTCCACAAACTTTAAGGGCTTGCTCAGTAGACGAAACTGAACCACCCTACGCAAAATTTTTTTTCAGGAAACGAAAAAAAAAATCGGCCTCTCCATACAAACTGTCCAATCAAGTTTATAATTTTGTATGGTGAGGCGGATTTTTTTTTTTTCGTTTCCTGAAAAAAAGTGTTGTGGAAAGTTGTTCAGTTTCCTCTACTGAGCAAGCCCTTAAAGTTTGTGGAGGGCTGTCCCTTACACCTTGTATAGAAAATGAAGATATCCGCAGGAAAACTAAGGTTGCCGACATAGCACAAAGAATTGCCAAACTTAAGTGGCAATGGGCAGGGCTCATCGCTCGCAGAACAGATGGCCGTTGGGGCCGAAAGGTTTTGGAGTGGCGACTGCGTACCGGAAGACGCAGTGTTGGAAGGCCTCCTACAAGGTGGACCGATGACCTGGTGAAGGTAGCAGGAAACCGATGGATGCGGGATGCATAGGAACGTTCGATGTGGCGACGCTTGAGGGAGGCCTATGTCCAATAGTGGACGTGTATCGGCTGAAATGATGATGATGATGATGATATACAAGGTGTAAGGGACAGCCCTCCACAAACTCAGTAGACGAAACTGAACCACAAAATTGCCCTTAAAATTTGTCTAAAGATAAGTATGGAAGTTGTAACGTAATGTGTACATAAAGGAGTGTAACCGTTACATGAGAGGGTAAGGAGGAGTATGGGAGTGAGGAGTGTAGAGGAAGAGTGAGAGTAAGAAGAGTAAGTGTATAGTAAGAGGGGAGGAAGAGTGTTATGCGAGTGCAAGAGGGAGTGTAGTGAGTAAGTGCCTCCAGGGAGTAGCCCTGGCAAGGCACGTGTGGTGAGTAGTGAGAGGTTGAGTGAGGGAGGAAAGTATGGAGGGAGAAATAATATATATAGATATGAATCCTTGTGAGGTTATATATTACAAATAAAAGCATATAAAAACAATAGAAATATAAAAAGATAAAGATATAAAAACAGTTCAGTCAGGCTCGGCGTCAGAGGCGGAGTGCAGCAGCAGGAGTAGGCGTAGCCCTCAGCCGTACGAGGGACGGCGAAGGCTACGCAGCCGCAGGCAGCAACAGATAGTGGTAGACACAGCCCTCCAGCGTAAGGGCCGGCAGCAGTAGAGAGGAGGCCCACAGAGGCCAGGTCCATGAGTAGAACAGTCCTCTGCCGTGAGGGCCGGCAAAGTCAGAGAGGAGGTCCTCAGTTTCTTCTCTGAGGAGGTCTTCATGGTCCAAGGATCTCAATCAGGAGCTGACCCAAGAAACTGTCACATGTAGAAAAACTGACACCAGGAGCTGTACATGTAGCTGCACCAAGAGTCTGACCGAAAACTCTCCAAGAAACTCACAAACATGGTTTTTATAGTCAATTTTGACGGCTATGCTGGCTGTCAATTCATCATTTAAATTTGAAAACAGGTTTCAGCCAGCATTGCTGTTTCACAAGAAAGATATAAATTACAATTTAATTTTAAAGAATTATTTCAGATGAGAGAACATATAATTTGATAGCAAATTATATGTTTACAAAATAAATAATATTATGAGTAAAAGAATAAAACCTAAGACTATAAAAATACTCTTTGTTGATACCTAATCAAAAACCATAGAAGAAAATAGTAGTGACATGACAGATGACAGTGATCAATGAAAATAAACAAACTAAATATATAAGAAATATTATAAAGAGATGTGATTATTGATAAGTAAAGTAAACGTAAGTATTAATAACATTACAAAGTATGAATGAATTATTGTTAGTATCTTAATATATGTAAATTAAACAAGATTTATCTTTAAAGAACTAACACAAAGTATAAAATACAATTGTCATAAAACAACGGGATTGCAGGTGTAAAATATTTATTAGTAAAGTTTGTAATGAAATAGTCCGGCCTGCGAGACTACGTTGAAGACAGAGATAGCTAAGTTTATGAAAATAAGTGGAAACAGACGAGGGGTACACTGGGAGCATTTTGTAGCCATAGTTCAGAAAGTAATTTAAGTTATTTTGAAGTCATTAAAGTAAATCATGACATTAAGAAAATGAAACGAATTTGGCTTCAACGTCATTTCATTGCCAAGTTTGACATGCTTGGCGCAGTGGTTGAGTGATTTACTGCTACGCTGCATGGCGTTAGTTTGGTCCCCATACAGAATAAATATATGTATTCTGGCCCACCTTGCCAAGATTTTTTCAAAAGTTGGTCCTTCGAGCCGGATTCTTCTCAAATCGATCGGTCTGCTTTGCTTTTAGGCATGGATGTCTCCTTAAGTATTGGAGTAACACAGTATCGTGATTGTTAGAAATAATGATATTATGCTAATCTGTCGCCCAGAAGTGGCACATAGTAACTAAAGTTCAAAATCCAGTATTGCGGTATTAGAGTTCTCGGCGCGACTACCATTACTACTTCAAATAGACTATCAATCAATTTTATTTCAGACCAATTCTTACACAATCCATCCATCTTTTCTTTGGCCTCCCTCTTCCTCTCCATCCATCTACATGTATACTCAAAACTCTTTTAGTAACATGCGCTTCATCCCTCCTCTTTACGTGATCATACCAAGACAAACAATTTCCTTTCAACATTTCAGTCACAAGCGCCACTTCCAAACTTCCTCTAATATACTTTTTTTTCGCTTTATGCATTCTCATCACACCACACATCCTTAATGTAAAGCTACACGCTAAAGGTGAATCTAATAAAAATAATAAAATACGTCATAACCACAAACCCCCACTGTACCACCATCTTAAACCTCCACAGCGCGTCGCGTTTTGTTGAAGCGCGAAATGGAACGAACAACTTGTTACAGCAGTCTGTCTTATAACAAAAAGAGTACGTCTCGCAACTCGGCGAACTGCGCTAGCCTGCTTAAAGTATAAAATTGTTTTTCATATTATTTCCCATCGAATTTTAGTTGAGAACTCTTCAAACAAAAGTTTATTATGAAGCTTCGAAGACGTAATGGTATCAAGTACTTGAAGATTGGCCGGGATGAGTTTTGAGTTCGTCTTTAGTGTTTTCTTTGCTGTTGAGGCTATCTAAGGCAGAGTAAATTCTTGAATTTGACTGTAGTTCTTAGATGTTGGTTAGCTACTGATGGCTTGTAGTATTGAGCGTCCATCAGCTCATCATCAGAAGTATTGAAAGATTGGCCGGGATGAGTTTTGAGTTCGTCATTAGTGTTTTCTTTGCTGTTGAGACTAAGTTCTTGAATGTTACTGTAGTATTTGGATGAAGGTTAGCTACTATCTGCTTGTAGTATTGAGCGTGCATCAGCTCATCGTCAGATGTAATGGTATCAAGTACTAGAAGATTAGCCGGGATGAGTTTAGATTTCGTCTTTAGTATTTTCTTTGTTATTGAGACTATCTGAGGCAGAATAAGTTGTTGAATTTTACTATAGTCTTTGGATATAGGTGAGGTACTCTCTGCTTGTAATATTGAGTATGCATCAGCTCATCGTAAAATTTACCTAATGCTAATGGTATCAAGTACTGGAAGATTGGCCGGGATGAGTTTTGAGTTCGTCTTCAGTATTTTCTTTGCTGTTGACACTCGAGGCAGACTATTTCTGGAATTTTACTTTTGGATGTCGGTTAGCTACTTTTTGCTTGTAGTATTGGCCGTGCATCAGCTCATTGTCAGATGTAATGGTATAAAGTACTGGAAGATTGGCCGGGATGAGTTTTGAGTTAGTCTTTAGTATTTTCTTTTCTGTTGAGACTATTCCAGACAAAGTTCTTGAATTTTACTGAAGTTTTCGGATATAAGTAAGATGTATTTTTTTTTTAAATCTACAGTAATATAATAAAGAGATATAGTTTGTCTTTTTGTTTTTTTTTTGTTTGTATAATCTCTGGAAGTACTGGTCCGAAATTTTTTCACTGTTAGAAAGCTGCTTTATTTCTAGTGACATGGGCGAAGTCGCGGGCAAAAGTTAGTTTATACAACTTTGACTGGCTCGTTGGTCTAGTGGTTATTGAACCTGACAGCTATACCGGAGGTCGTGGGTTCGATTCCCACCCAGGACAAATGTTTGTATGATGAACATGATCATTTGTTCTGTGTTTGGATGTAATTTATCTATATTTGTATGTATTTAAAAAAAATATAAGTATGTTTATCAGTTGTCTAGTACTCATAACACAAGCTCTGCTTGGGACTAGACGGCGTTGTGTGATAGTTGTCAAATATTATTATTATTACTAATATTATAAAGAGGTAAAGTTTGCGTTTTTGTTTTGGCAAAAAATAGTATTCAATACTTTTTAAAAAAAAAAACCTTCTCTTTTTTATGACGGGGTACCCAACTCATGAAATTAATATATAAAATTCCACTTCGTACATGAGACCACTCAGTGACACAGATTATTTAAGTACCCACCTACAGCAGAAAAACTCAATTCAGAGGTAGACAGATAAATGACCGAAACTCGCAAGTTCATAATGGACGTATTTTTTCCTTTTTTGTCTAGAGAAACTTTCTTTATTTCGTTATTATTGTGGTTTGCTAGTTTACTTAGCTGTAAGGGAAAACTTATCTTAATTTAGACGTAAGATAGAAATATTTCAGATAGCTAGCGAGCTAAGCAAAGTTGTTCAACTGAGAAGAAATATCTTCGCAGCGCTGACATATTATTTTTTATGATGTCTATAAACCAGAAATGTTATACTATATTTTCTATCGAATGAAAAAATAATAATGTGAGCAGTGGTGGCCGAGTGGTAACGGATCCAACTTACGAATTGTAGGTCGTGAGTTCAAACCCAGCCAGGTGCATTGCTTTGTATAATTTATTTCATCACTATTGCTCTTTGGACAGCATAAATTACACAAAGTAATGGGCTTGGCAGGGTTTGAACTCGCGACCTACAACTCGTAAGTCGGAGCCATTACCACCAGGCGCATTACTTTGTGTAATTTATTTCATCACCACTGCTCTCAAAACGGTGAAGGAAAACATCGAGAGGAAACTGGCATGTTCTAGAACCAATAATTCGGGGATATGTAACATTCACCAACCCGCATTTGACCCGCATGGGGGATTACGGCTCATTTCCTTTCCTAGAGAGGAGGCCTGAGTTCCAGCAGGTGGGAACATTGAAAGGCTAATATGCTTTTATAGGTACTAATAGAAATAAAAAGAAAATATCTGTAACCGTAATTGAAATCGACATAAAAGTCGCGAATAGTTTCTGGCAAGAGTCGAGTCTATTGACAGGACATTTGGTCATGGTCAGCAGAGCACGCAGAGCACTCCTTGAGCGCCTGTTGTGCACCAGCAGGTGAATTCTGTGAAGGTGGCACTTAAAAGTAACAATAGGGTAGTTTCCAGGGTCCCTTGTCAATATATTTATGAAAACATCATGTATGTTCGGAAAAATATTCATCTTTTTACTAAGATAAGTGACAATTTTAATACTAGGAATAGGAACAAATTAGATCAACCTCGATTCAGATTGGCTAAAGTACGTAGCTCTTTCATGGGGTCCTGTGTAAAATTTTATAATAAAATACCAATTGAGATTCTACAACTAAATGAGTCCAAATTTAAAACATGCATTAAACGCACACTATGTAGACAAGCATATTATAAACTGGAAGATTATCTCCTTGACAAAAATGCTTGGCTAAATGCTGGTCCTGCTCCACAACTACAGCCACTTTTACCTTCAAATTAGTTTTTTTTTATAAATATATTTCTAAATATTGGAAGAGATACTATTCCCCTTTTTGATTTTTTTGCTTTCGCAATGTATTTTTTATTTATTTGTTTATTTCATTATAGCTTATGATAATTTATCACCTTTTTTAATTGGAAACTAAATAGCATTGTATAATGTAGAAGCACTTTTTTTTTCAAGTTTTTGTGAATGTGAAGCACCATGGAGCATCTTTATTAGGTTACAACTTGTTTGACATTACGAGCATGGCAGTTGAGAGTTTGTCATGCTCACCCAAATGTCTTGCTAGTTGTGGCACGTGTTATTGGGTCATTCGGTTCCCTTCAAAATGGTTGAGATGAGTGGGACTGATGCACGTGTCTGTTCGTGTTCAGCTAGACTTCGATGTGCGGCATGAGCACTAGGTGGAGCAAGAGGTCAAGTTTTACGGACTTAAACCAACCTGTGTTTTTTCAGTTACCCTATAACTTCCAGAGCCGTGATAACGAAAATTATAGCCATGACACTCAGGAATATATGTACCAGCTATCTATCGGTGAAACTATTTTAACAATCAGACCAGTACTTTCAGAGATTTACGCCCAACAAACAAAAAAAAAAACAAACGTTACCTCTTTATAATATTACTAGCGACCCGCCCCGGCTTCGCATGGGTGCAATGCTGATACTACATACACTACAGAAAAACTGTGAACGTTGTATATAAAAACAGCGGCCCGCTCCGGCTTCGCACGGGTATAAAATATATAGCCTATGTGATTAAAATCGATTCAGTAGTTTTGATCTAGTCATTACTGCCCGTGGCCCGCACGCGTTAAATTTGGAGTAAAACAATCCCCCTTTCCCTATACCATGAAGAAGCACGCTCTTGCCGCACCGGGCGGCCGGCCGGTAACGCCGCAAACGCTACGTCCCGCAATTTTTAAATCTGTAATATCTTCGAAAATATTCACTTAAATCATACGGTGTAAAGGGCCATATAGATCTATATTAAATGAACAATGTATTCAAGGTATTTAATTGGTTAAAGATTAATGCTGTATTGGTTAAAATCGCTTCGAAAATTAGCCATTATTTGTCGTAAAAAGTAAATGACAAAAAAAAGTTATTGTGGGTTATCCATAAGAGATAGACATATACCATCACGGACTTTTCTGTAGACCTTTTCAATGTGTACAATACTTAGTACATTATTTTGATAAAACTCGTAGGGTTCAGCCTGCGTTTGCAATGTTAAGCGGAAAAAATGTAATTATTTACGACATCATATTAGAAACCTCAAAAATAACAGTACTTCTCCACTATTTAATGGATGTTATTATACACATAAACCTTCCTCATGAATCACTCTATCTATTTAAAAAAACCGCATCAAAATCCGTTGCGTAGTTTCAAAGATTTAAGCATACAAAGGGACATAGGGACAGAGAAAGCGACTTTGTTTTATACTATGTAGTGAAGTGTAGATGAAATATGGGCCCATCAGTGATAAGTACTTTAGTTGAATGTAAATAATGCGCAAGATTTTCTTTAGTTAACCCTAACACCTTTTTTTGATCAACAAACACTCTTATAAGGTATACAGACTTTTCATAAACCACTTAGTGATTCTAAGGCGGCGCAAGGTCCATTAATCTGTCCGAAAGTGACTGGTAGGTAGAAAACATAGAGTTAGGAACGTTGCGTTGGCAGCACTTAGAGCCCAATTAATCTGCCTAGCCTTATTACAACTGTTTTGGGATCGGCTTCTAGTTTAACCTTCTGGCACTTCTGCTGAACGTAGGCACTTGGGTTCAGTATCTAATTTGGCCAAAAAGTTCTATTGGGTATTTTCAATAGGGAATTAATAACAACCCAGGATGTACACGACAACACTAGAAGTAAAAACAAGTTTCAACTTTATTGTACACCAAAATAGTAACAATTTCACAAAAACTTAAATGTATGGGTACAATGGCGGCTTTATCGCTGACAGCGATATTTTCCAAACAACCTTGGGATGGAATATAAGAACTTAAACTATAAAGGGGGTAGTCTGCGGTGTATTGCAAGCAATATTAATCAACAAAATTAATTAAGAAAATTCAAAAAGACAGTATATAGAATAGATTAGAATAGAATAAACATTATTGTACACAAAAATAGTAACAATTTTTATTTTATATGTTATTTATTACACCGTTAAATGGAAAGGAAAAAGAAAAGAAGAGAATAAAGGTTAGCGATGGAAGAAATACAGTACAGTAGTAGTATACTGGTTGAAGAAGCACAGCTGTTTAATAGTTTAGAGGAAGAATAAAAGCAGCGTTGACCAAATGGTTGCAAACTGGCGTTCCAACCAAGGTAAACTTGATTTGTGTAAGTATTTGGTTTGTGTTGCGGCTACATGGATGTAAACCACGCGCCGACAAAGGGCGTTGAAGGTCAGATTATAGATGCTGTCTACCCGGATTGAAACTAGCAAGGTCACCTTGGTTGGGACGTTGTCTGCAACCATCTGGTCACTCCTAATGGACGAACCCCAGTTGGTGACTCCTGCGTTCACTTTAGGCAGGGCCTAGTGAGGCCCGCTTAGGCGCGTCTAAGCTCTATGGTAAGGTCCTAGGTAGGTACGGTAGCTTTTTAAACGGCGGTCCATTACGCGAAGTGAAGGTTTTCACAAATCTTGTAGCTATGTTCTAGTAGGGCTGTACTGTCGGCGAGAGTTAAAAGAAATACAGTGCGTTGCACGAAATATGGATGTTCTTGAGTTATCAGTTTTTTGGGATTAACGAAATGAGGTAACAGTGAGAAATATGGATACATAGATTAGAATTATGGATGTTATTGAGTTATCAATTTTGGGATTAACGAAATGAGGTAACAGTGAGAGAGATTTTTTGACATTATTATTTTACATTATTGTTTTTGTATGGCATTTACATAAGATTTTTTTATCTTTATACTATTATTTTAAGTTGCATTATATACACCGTTAAATTTTAATCGTTTTAATCACGTGGAGGGTCGATCCGGTACATGAAACGCTATCGATTTGTAAAGATAGAATTAAAAAATAAAGTATCCTTTTTTTCAAAACTCGTATTAATTTACGCATGTACGAAATTAATTTCTTTAAGAAAACGTCAGCTGAGCGAGTTCAATGACTTGTAGGTAGTTTGTACACAACGCCGACTACTAGCTACGGGTCATTGAACTCGCTCAGCTGATGTTGTTGTGATGTTGATTTTATCTTTACAAATCGATAGTGTTTCATGTACCGGATCGTCTCTCCACGGGATTAAAACGATTAAAATTTAACGGTGTATAACTCTTTAGGTGTCTAACTATATATGTAGAATGTCATGTATGTACACATAAATAATAAATAAATTAAACAAATTCACTATTTTGATAAATACATTTCCATTCACAATGTATATTTTTTTAAAGTTATGCAGTCTTGCGTAAAGTGATAGTCTATTTTACGTTAGCAGATACCAGCCTCGGTGGCGCTGTAGGCAGCGCGTAAGTCTCATAATCTTAAGGTCGTGAGTTCGATCCTCACCCGGGGCATATCTTTTGGGGTACCTAGACGGGACATCTACTTTTAAAAACGGTTTGAATTACTTCAAAAAAAAAAAAAAAAAAACAATACATACAATACAATAATATTTAAAATTTATTTCAGGCAAGATACCAACACAAAAACACACAAAGCACAAACAAACAAAAACATTCTTATAAACATTCATGAGCAGCTACAAAAAAAAATTGCATAAACTGACAAACTGACAAAATAACGACTTCAATTTGCACTATTTAGTGATTAGAAATAAATAAATATTATATTTACTAATCTACATCTGCACTTATTAATATTGAATATTTTTTTACTACTAAGTTAATTACTATATTAATGTAATATTTGAATTAAAAAAATACTGCTGTCATGTTTTTTTTATATTATAAAGAGGTAAAGTTTGTTTTTTTTTGTTTGTGGGAGGTAATTTCTGAAAGTACTGGTCCGTTTGCTGAAATTATTTCACCGATAGAAAGCTGCTTTATTCCTGAGTGGACATAGGCTATATTTTATGTGCTTTCGCGGGTGAACCACGGGCAAAAGCAAGTTTTTATTTTATATTTTAAAGATGTTAAGTTTTTTTTGCTTTTATGTTTTTATTTGTTTGTAGGAGGTAATCTCTGAAAGTACTGGTCCGATTGAGATAATTTTTTTCATCGATAGAAAGCTGCTTTATTCCTGAGTGAAATAGGTTATATTTTATGCAGACGGGCGAAATCGCGGGTAAAAGCTAGTGTAATATAAATGAAGGATATAGAAGGTCATATAATAATAGCGATTAGTGACGACTTGTATAAAAGCGTTTTAGTAACAGCCACATTTTCCAAAGTTTGTTTCACGAAGTTTCTTCTCGTTTCCAGATGATGGCGATATCATGGAATACCTACTTCGGCGACGTATATTTTGTTTTGTCTACATCTAAAATGTCCCTTCTATTTCGTCGTAGTTGCATAAGTATGTTTTATTATATGATATTATTTGGTATGTATTATTGTGGTTTTTATTTTACTACTAGCTGACCCGGCAAACTTCGTACCGTTTAATAGTTATATTGTGATACCTTTTAGCTAAGCTGTTAACTCTACCCTTCACTATCCTAATTGTCCGGGCCTTGGTCGAGGCCATGGTCCGGAGCGAGGAGGAGTGGCAGGCGGTCGCCGACTTCTGCGAAGCAGTAATCTCGCTAAGGAGGAGGCCGACCGCATCAGGCAACGGCGCTCTCGCCGCTGCCGGGATTCCGATCCCGATTTCCAGCTACCGTAGGCGCGGGCTCCCGGACAGTGAGCAATGGGTAGCTCGCTGTACGGCCGTTCGGTAACTGTCCGGACCAAGCCCAAGTCGTAGACGGCGCGCGCCGTTTCCGCGTGCCTCAAGGAGTTGTCAGCAACAGCAGGGGCCCAGCCGGGTCGAAGCCTACTGGGGCCAGGGTTATCAGAAAGGGCGCTCGAGCCCCGGTATGAAGGCTTGAAGGAACGGGATGGGTTTTTTAGTTAGTAAGAGTCTGACACTATCTCCCGCTCCGCCCAAGAGCGGGAGTTGTCATAAGATGATCATTCCTCTCAAAAAAAAAAACCTAATTGTCATTTTTTTCTACCACAAGAACCTTCTCCTCACAATAAAAACAAAGAACATTGTTTAGTTTTGTCTACTGAGCAAGCCCTTAAAGTTTGTGGAGGGCTATCACTTAAACCCTGTATAATATTATAATATCTAGGACAAGTATATCTTTAAATTGTATTTTTGGTTGTAATATTTCAAAGATAATTGATTTTATTTGCTAACTCTACGTAACAGTTGAGCGGTGTACGAAAATAAAAATTATGAGAACAATAGATTTTGGAGAATAGTGTAGTTATTCTGTACATATCTTCTATTTCAATTCTCATGTCGCAGATATACTGGAAGAGATTTCTGTACAAATATACATCTCTGTACCTATTTTTCTGTCTGCTTCTGGTTTACCGTTTTATTATTTAGGTGAACACAAATAAATAAATAGAATCTGTTATAAATAAAAAATATACTAAAAATAAGAGAGCTCTATTTTTCTGCAATGCAGTGTATTATAAAATAGCCGTTATTTGGACATCCCTAGCGATTGAAAGAACGAATAGAAAGGACGCTTTTCTAATGTTGGGCATTAGCTTTTTAGGGCACATTTGGAGTACGTTATATTTATTTATTTATTTAAACTTCATGTACAGTAGTGGTACATAGGCGGACTTTATGCAACAAGGCATTCTCTCCCAGTCAACCTTTGGGTTAGAAAAGAGATCACAGTGGTAGGGTTTGCACAATAAACAAGTAACGAATAATGAAACGGAAAAAAATAATAATAAAAAGTTATTTATATATAATATATAATAAAATACATAAATATGCTAAAATAATAAACTAATAAATACTATAAAAAAATATCAAATCTTAAAGAGAACTAAGATATAATACTATACTATACTATAAATGTTATAACGAACAATCAGAAGACTGATTGGTAAATAAGGTTGTCAGAAGATTGGTCATCACTTAGACCGATACTATGTAACCTATCATAGAGCACTATACTTCAAGTAGAGCAGTGGTGACAAAGTGGTGACGGCTTACGAGTTCTACGTCGCGGGTTCGAAGCGATCCATTATTATCTATATATTTTGGGAAACACTATTTAAAACTGGAGAAGAAACAGTAAAAGAAATGAAAATTAAAAGAAATATCTAAATATTAAAAATCGACAGTAAAAAAAGAGGCGCTCCATAGGTTTTGAACTCAGGCGCTGGTTGGGGTCGGCTCGGCCCTGCAGGCTTTACTTGGCGTAAATTATTTCATCACCACTGCTCTCAATAATGGTGAAGGGAAACATCGTGAGGGAAAAAAAAATAAAGACATGTGACATCCATCAACGCACTGGTGGATTACGGCCCCATTCCTTATCCAAGAGAGAAGTCCTGAGTCCTGAGTGGATACATTATAAGGCTGATTATGCTTAGAAGATCATAGGCAATGATGCTCTTGTGAAGTCAAAACCCCAAAGTTTTGAGCATCGACGCCGAGTTGCTAGCCTGTCTGTTTTCTATCGTTAACACTTCAGGGAATGTGCACTACTACTGAGTTACACAATTTAATTCCGCCAAGTCCGTTCTATCATCGGACCACAAGACGTACGGCGTTGCGCCACCGGTACATGATGGACATCCCACCCATACGTACAAAGCGTTTCGGGAACACATTCATTATACGTACAGCTAAGGAGTGGAATTCCCTGCCGGAGTCTGTGTTTCCTGATAACTATAACCTAGGGGTCTTTAAGTCAAGAGTGAATAGATTGCTTCTAGGCAAGCGTGTTCCATCATCGGCCATATCATCGCTTACCATCAGGTGAGATTGTGGTCAAACGCGAGACTAACCATTATAAAAAAAAAGTACATACAAAGGTACGTATATATACGTACGTACTACAAATCTTGGCTTACTGATTCATTGCTTTTTTTGAGGTGGGAAATCATCAAATATCTTTTCCCACTCTGGGTAGAGCGAAAAGAAGTGTCAGACGTTTACTGAGTAAAACACACTCCATGAGCCTTTCTATGTTTCTTTCTCTGTTCCTTCAATTACCCTTTGTGTTTAAGAGCACTAACACAATCCCTCAACCCTAAATATTCTGGCTTGAAGTTGAAAAATGTCTGTCACGATCGTCATAATACACAGACGTCCATTTGCATATCTGATAAATAACCCTTTTAACTTAACTTATAACCTCATCTCCGAATAACCCTAAAAATGAGAAATCCCCATAATAAAACATATACCTAACCACATTTGGCACACCCCTAAAAGGCTTCAGTTAATCGTCTAAAAGGTCATTTAAAGACTTAGGTACTGATGATTTGGACACAGCATATTCGGACACATTGTCCGAATAGACACTGCGCCCCAAAAGGCAAATCATTGATATGGCTCAAATCAGTTACTGCCCAACTTAAATGGGACTGGGCAGGACATGTCTGCCACATGTCTAACGAGCTGTGGGCGCGTAAAACGCAGACAGAGATACGGGGCCGCGGCAGACTACAAAGATGGCGAGACGACCTGGATGGCTTCCTTAAGAATTGGAACGAGAAAGTAAGAAATCGTGATCATTGGAAAGAATGAGGGAGGCTTTTGCTCAGCAGGACAATACAGGCTAGCTATAACATTTATTTTCACTCGAACACAAGCTGTTTAGTTCAGTCAGATAAAAACTTTTAAAATATAATACACCAACTTTTGCCCGCAGTTTCACTCCCGTACATAAAATATAGCGTATGTCACTCAAGAATACAGCAGACTTCTATCGGTGAAAAATTTTTATTTTTAGAAATCGGACCAGTACTTTTAGAGAATACCTCCAACAAACAATAAAAAAACAAACTTTACCTCTTTATTATATTAGTGTAGATAGTGTAGATTTATTACATTAGTGTAGAAAGGGGAAAAAAAGCGTTACCAAAACTATTTTAGGCTGAGTTTAAGGCGGCAACTTCGGGTGATAAATTTCTTTATTTTAAGACTTTTTTACTGATTGTAATAGCTTCAATCAATTTGGTGGTGTCTAAATCACCAGTGAAAAATATTCAAAACAAAATGTGTTTATTCGGACACTGTGTCCGATTCGTCAGTAACTCCATTTAAATTGAAAGCGTTTGTAATTTATGTTTCAATTCGAATTGTTTCTCTCAATAAAAGTCCGGAAGGATTGTTCCCAACTGTTCCCCTAAACTTTGGCTATTTAAACTCTATGTTCTGTTATTTATGACGGCCTCATGACTTTTAACAGCCCCTTTTATAGATTTAAGAGTCGTCCGAGGACTGTCCATTATGGGAGATTAGTTGATATCTTACTACTTTAATTGTCTTTTGGACCACATACGAGTATTCTTGGAGATGGACCTAAGGGCTAGTTGTGGGATATTATAATAATATCCCACAACTATCACACAACGCCGTCTAGTCTCAAGCTAAGCAGAGCTTGTGTTATGAGTACTAGACAACTGATAAACATACTTGTATATTTCTAAATACTTACATATTTTAGATAAATTACACCCAGACACAGAACAAAATGATCGTGCTCATCACCCAAACATTTGTCCTGGGTGAGAATCGAACCCACGACCTCCGGCATAGCAGTCAGGGTCACTAACCACTAGACCAACAGGCCTGTTATATAGTAAAAACAAAAGCTTAATTTGAACCGACCGACTGCCGGGCCTTGGTACAGGCCATGGTCCGGAGTGAGTAGGAGTGGCAGGCGGTCGCCTCCTTCTGAGAAACAGTAATGCTGGCAAAGGAGGAGGCCGACCGCCCCAGCCGCCGTCGGCATTCCTATCTCGATTTCCAGCAACCGTAGGTGCGGGCTTGCGGACGGCGAGCAATGTGTAGCTCGCTGTCCGACCGTCCGGTAACTTTCCGGGTCGAGCCTGAGTCGTCGACGGCGCGCTCTGTTCCCGCGCGGAATTGTCAGCAAACGTAGGGGCCCAGCTGGGTCGAAGCCTACTGGGGCTAGGGTCAAGTTCCGAAACGGAGGCTCGGCCCCGGTATGAAAAGCAAGAAGGAATGGGGTGGGTTTTTTGTCAGTAAGAGTCTGACACTATCTCCCGCTCCGTCCAAGGGCGGGGGATGTCACTTGGATGATTTTTACCCACCGAAAAAAAAACTGACCGACTGGACCTTACAGTTATGGTTTGATGTAATAACAAATACTAAAAACCGAATAAAAAAAAAGACGTGTGGCACTCGGGGACTGCCGCGGTAAAGCTATTGCATAGCATTTTTATCAACTTATGCAATTATAATTATTTATTTATTATATTTATTTTTTTTTGTTTCGATACCAATATTAATTATATTGAACCTCCGTGAATGTGACCGTGGCATCACCGCGGGCTCTAACAGAATACCAGCGCTGCGTTATTTATCTTTTTAAATATCGCAGCATATGCTGAGTTAGGCGCCCTTTTGGCCTTGCACAGATTTTAAAGTGTTTCCTATTATTTATGTTATCGGATTCTACTGTATGTGTGAGGTGCGAATAAAAGTTTTTTCTTTCTTTCTTTTCTATTTATGAAGCATCTTTTTTCCTTTGTTTTTTTTCTTTGATATTAATTGAAGTTACACTTTCACACATTGAATTGAATTTTGATTGATTGTTCAATCATTTGTTTTCTTATCGGTCACCACGCTCAAAAAACAAATGAGTGGGGGGTGTTAGGTTATTAAGCTATTGCATAGCTTCTATCGCGGGCCTTGAGCGTGGAGACCGAATCCAGAAATTCCGTAACGAAAATAAAGTAGAAATATTTAAATGGAATTTGTAAACAACATACGTGATTTTTACCGTTTTTTGCTACGGACGGTCCAGAACCCGTCGTGCACGACTCCGACTCGCACTTGGCCAATTTTTTTTTAAACATGCAGCAAACTTTTATCCACTTCAAACCAGGATGCGTCTGTATGTTGACGAGTCAAGAACCGTGATGGCTGAAGATTTAAAATGGCGGCTTCGTCGCTATACTTCACGAATACACGGTTTTTTATTTGTGTTTAAAATGAATCCACTTAAAACTTTAGCTCTACTTAATTTATCATTTTTATTAGTCTCGTCTCTGTGAAAAAGGCGAATGAAAAATGATTGGATGTGGCGGAGATGAGAATGTTATGATGGAAGTGTGGTGTAACAAGAATAGATAAAGTGAGAAATGTGTAGGTATATTAGAGGAAGCTCAAGTTTGACTGGGCTGATGGTCTAGTGATTAGTGGCCCTGACTGACAAATACTTGTGTGATGAGCACGATCATTTGTTCTGTGTTTGTATGTAATTTATCTATAAGATGTACTCGTATGTATTAAGAAATATATAAGTATGTTTTTGTCTGGTACTCATAGCAAAAGCTCTGCTTAGTTTGGGACTAGATGGCGTTGTGTGTGAGTTGTGGAATATTACTACATATACACCGTTAAATTTTAATCGTTTTAATCCCGTGGAGGGTCGATCCGGTACATGAAACACTATCGATTTGTAAAGATAAAATTAAAAAATAAAGTACCTTTTTTCAAAACTCGTATTAATTTACGCATATACGAAATTAGTTTTTTTAAGAAAACGTCAGCTGCGCGAGTTCAATGACCTGTCGTTAATAGTTGGCGTTGCGTACAAACTGCCTACAAGTCTTTGAACTCGCTCAGCTGACGTTTTCTTAAAGAAATTCTCTATAATCTAAAGGCCTTTATTTTAGAATTCCAGGTTCCCCCCATCATCATCTTCGTCATCCTTTCAGCCAAAAGACGTCAACTGTTGGACATAGGCCTCCCCTAAGCGTCGCCACAACGACTGATCCACCATGACCAGGTCACCGGTCCACCTTGTCGGAGGTTTTTAAACGCTGCGTCTTCCGGTATGTGGTCACTGCTTGTGACTTGTTTTTTCGCTCGTTTTTTTGTATGTTCGGGACAGGGGAGTCAGTATCCTGGCATCATTCTTTAACAAACTCCAATAACACATACATGGCCTAGGTTTCGAATGCATGATCTTTAAACAGATCTGATGAGCTCTCTAGTCTTTTAAAGCAATATCGCCATAAAAACTCCAGCAGGGGCGAAACCTACTGGGGCCATGTGTTGACTTCCAAATGGGAAACCGAAGTCTTGGAAGGTGAGGTAAACAAGAAACAAGAACACCCTTTCTCTCCACCCCAGAGCAAGACAAGCCATTGGATAATTTCCCATTAAAAAAAAAACCATTAAAAATTAAATTAATCTTCCCAAATAATCAATCTTACCACCAAAGAGGTATTAGACACAGAATCCTTCCAAATCTTTGTACTTACCCTTATCCGTTTTAGGGAAACAATTTATATCCCTAACTGAAAAGGTCTAAAAATTTTCACATTCCGCGAACGATTTACGGAATGTCACTTCAGATCAAAATAAATAGCCCTATACTTGGAGACCTTTAGGCCCTTTCCTGATTTCAATAGAGGCAGTGTACAAGGTTGTAGGCAGGGAGAGAGGTAGTGTTTTGTTTCTGTTTTAGAAAAAAAAATATATATAAAAAAGGTTTTTATAATATTTATGTGTAAGTAAACAACTGTTCTTCATCATTGTCATTACAGCTGAAAGATGTCCATTGTTGGACATAGGCCTCCCTTAAGCGTCGCCATAACAAACGGCCCTGTGTGTCTCGCATCCATCGGATTCCGGCTATCCTCACTAGGTCATCGGTCCACCATGTGGGTGGCCCTCCAATGCTACATCTTCCGGTACGTGGTCGCTACTTCAGTACCTTTCCTTTATACATAATATTTCACGAAAAAAAAAAATAAGCATAATCAGCCTTATAATTTTTCCACTGCTGAGACTCAGGTCTGCTCTCTAGGAGAGGGAATGAGCCGTAATCCACCACGCCGACCCAGTGCGGATTGGTTGATAACACATACTCGAATTTTGGTTCGGTTTCCTTACGATTTTTTTAATTCATCAGGGTCATTTCACGCAGGCTCATGTTTTACTAATTTCGGTAGTATTTTTTATTGGTAGGTTTTCAGATGAAAATATTAACTTATCTTATTCTCGAACACGATAACTAAAACTTGTGTTCTAGAATAAGATAAGTTAATTTTTTCATCTGAAAATCTACAAATAAAAAATACCACCGAAATTAGCAAAAAATTACCCGTAATTTTGAGAGTAGTGGTATTGAAAGAAACTACAAAAAGTAATGCACCTGGTTAGGTTTGAAGGCCGTCACCACTGGATAACCACTGTGAAAACAATACGTTTATAGTAAAATAATGGAACTAATATTTTTAAACATAAATCTTTTTTCCTTTGAATTTTAAGTCGCTGCTTTTGACTAATCTGAGAAAAAAAAATCAGAAACAAACTCAATGAGAGAAATAAAACAGAATCAATTATATAAATTCTCTGTTTATCAATTTGCATATAAATCATTATTAAACAGCCAACCTCTGCGAACTTAGTTAGGATTAAATACGCCTTAAAAGTCAAAAGTTTAAATCCGCGGAATCCGCAAGGAATCCACTTACACAACTTTGTTTTCAACTTATATAAAGTACTGTCATAGACTCTCGTTCACTTGACGTATAATTATAAACTTCTTGTACTATTTCTTTTTGGCTTTTGCAAGTCGGTTATAAATATTATATTATTTTTAGTACTTTTAGAAGCGTGTTACATTACTTTACATGTTTTCAGAGGCGTACCGTGGCTAACTTAGACATGGGTGAAGGCGCACCAGCGAGGCCTTTTTCTTGCATAAATTCGAAAACGAGACAGTTAGTGTCGCCATCCAAAGTTTGACTCAAGTTCAATCACATTGTCACTTACCTTCAGGTGAAATAGAGGTCCAATGCGAGCCATGTATGAAAGAAAAGAGCCCCGTTTATGAGCTTTCACCCACGTCTAAATTTGTCCGTGCTACGCCTCTGACTATAAGTCAGTGCCAATTTTAATATTAAAAATAACATTTAGGTACTTGCTGGGTTAAGAACCTGATAAAAGTACCAAACACCTGATACCGTGAATAAATCGACCTTGAAACTCACGAATTGACTCAAAATATGAGGAAAATCCTCATCACTTATTAAATTCCAATTCATCTCCTGCACTATAAACTTATTTTGGCTTACATAACATTTTTACATGGCCCTTATCTCGTAGCAATAAGGGTCACATTCGCATTGAAAACGTTCGTAAAATCGCAGACCTTTTTGGCTTTGTTGAGGATTTTTATCGTGACGTTAAGGTTTTTTTATTTAGTGCGATATTGAATCGGCCAGCGTATATTGGAACGCGTTGTTCAGCAAATAGACAAATATGAACTTTGTTGTGGTGAAAATAGAGTTCTATTTAAGGTTTTGAAAGGTCAAGTTACATGGTTTTTCGCTCGATATTTTTATACATGCTTTTAGTCAAAGAAAAAGGCTTAAATGTTTCTTTTTTAGATAATGTGCGGAGATGATGTGATAGAAGGAAGCTGCCATTAATTTGTAACAAAATGAAGGTTGTGAAGAAAGTTTTTCATAACGTAACGGCAAATGTAGGGGGGTTGCCTTTTGTGTTGTATTTAGGGTTGCCATATCGGAACTTACCGACTCCGGGACAATTCCTCGTCGGGCCGTGAATGTAAAATAATAATAAAATATCCATTTATTTCGGACTGAGATTCATATGAGTGTTAGTACCTAACAATATTCTTAAGATCTGTGTTAGTAGGTTGGTACATATGTAATATAATATAATTTAGTAGTCATATCATATAACATTCCCGTAATTATTCCCACCCAGTGTGCCTGTAAGGAAAGAAGAAAATCATTTTACTTTTTTTATGGGACGGTCGTGACAAGATGCAATCATTTGTTTTTTTTTTATAGTTATGAATGAATATGTACATAAATATAAACTACGGGATAGGTACCTAACTTTATATTTGCATTTATTTTTAAAGAAAAACGACTTTTTGATTCTAATTTAAACTTTTATTAGTTTATAAGTAGATAAGTTTGGTAGAAAATCACCATGTAAAATATATAAAATTAAGAACTTAGTTTTTGTAGTAAGCAATCATCAAGTACTTACATTATGATATACTATTTGTTCAATACACCTACAACGCTATCTGGCGGCGAAAGGAGTCACCATTCTGTAGTGGGAATATCGTTGCATACAGAGCGGGCTCCAAAAGTAGGTGGCAGCACCATACCTAACTTCACTCCGAAGAAAAGATTCGTTCCTTTGTTTTTTCTTGGTTTTGTCAATTTTGTAATATTATAGAACAATATACGTTTATATTTTCCAAGTATACAATAAAACATTCATTTCGAAGATCCCTGTCCTACATCATCAGATTCAGATCGTACACTATTTTATAAACTAAATAAAATCAGACCTAGAAAAAGTAAACCTTCCATTGTAGGTAGTTCGTTAGACATTAAATATAATATACTACTTGTATCTCTTTAAATCTCTTTGTTAAATAGACTTTTATTTTGCTGCCTGCCGCCAAGCCGCCATTTATTGTTATTTTTTTTAATTATTAAATTTTTCGAAAAGACTTCGAAGGCGGACCAATGACCTAGTGAAGGTTGCAGGACTCCGATGGATGCGAAACGCACGGGATCGTTCATTATGGCCACACTTGGGGGAGGCCTATGTCCAACAGTGGACGTAGATCGGCCGAAATGATGATAATGATGAATTTTTCGGATTTATAGATCAAATTAATTTGGAACCGTGCACTAGCTTCTGACGTTTTATAAGTGGCCATGTCTATGTGAAATAAAAAACTTTTGACTTTTGAATTATTGGACACGGGACTAGACATGAAATTCCGGGACGATCCCGGACATCTGGCAACCTTAGTTGTATTGGTTCGATAAGGTAAGAGGGTACGGAAAAGAGATTTTCAATGCTCTTTGGTGGGCGAGGAATGTTAAAGCTGATTATGTTTTTTTGCTTGGTGTTTAGGGAAGGAAAATATTTTTTTTTGTGTTGGTATACTACGTGTATTATATTATTTGCTTTAATTGCCTCGTTAGTTTCGCATTCGTAAGCGCGACTGTTGCGTGGAGTTCTGGGTTTGATTCTAGGGTCGGGCAAAAAATGCTATTGCAACTGGCTTTTAAGTCAAATCAAATCAAAAACATTTATTTCAAATAGACCATTTGCAGGCACTTTTGAATAGTCAAATGTCGATCAGTACAAGAAAAGTGAAGCTAAATTACACATTCCAAAGCGTAGATCTCTATGGAGAAGAAAGTGCAAGAAACTCCATGGACACTCTTTTTAAATCATATTAGGAGTTAAATAAATCTTGGTTACATATTTCTTGTTGCTTCTAATAAATGAGTACAATATGGTGATGAAATAACTTAAAAAAGGAATGCGCCTGGCTGGGTTTGAGCCCACGACCTACAATTCCTAAGTAGGCCGTTACCACTTGGTCTCCACTGCTCCCAATTTTATTTTAAACTAGCTATGCCCGCGACTTCGTTCGCGTGGACTACAGGATTTTTAATTTATTTTTTCTAAAATAAAAGTAGTCTATGTTACTCCTTATACAGCTGGACCGTAGCCATTACAGAGATTAACCTGGACAAACAGACAGACAGACAAAAATTGTAAAAAAAAATATTTTGGTGTGTACCGTATATTCATATGCATGTAGTAAAAAGAAGTTATTTCAATATTACAAACAGACTCTCCAGTTTTATTTATATGTATAGATGTATAGACTAGCTTCTGCCTGCAGCTTCGCCCGCGTGAAAGTCGGTTTCTCCATACAAACCTTGAACCTCCGTTTCATTCCCATAGGGGGTAAATTTCGGAAAATCCATTCTTAGCGGATGTCTACACCTACCCACCAAATAAGTTTGTACGTGTTTTTTTGTTTTGGTTGGTAAAAATCATCCACATGTCATCCACCGCCTTTGGGCGGAGCGGTAGATAGTTTCAGACTCGTACTGACTAAAAAACCCACCCTGTTCCTACGTTGCCTTTCATACGGGGGCCGAGCCTCCATTTCGGAAGTCCCTAGCCCCAGTAGGATTCGACTCTGCTGGGTCCCTACGGTTGCTGACAAGTTTGTAGGTGTTAAAGTTTCTGAGGTATTTCGTTTATATAGGTATATATACGGTGACTGGTAATTAGTGTACGATACTTAAACACGTGATTGTGCTCATGATAACCAAAAACTTTTACTATGAGAACAAACCTGAAATCGTGAAAAAAAATCAGCTGTTCAGTACATTTATGTTTGCTTAATATACTGAACAGCTGATATTTTTTTTTGCGATTTCGGCTTTGCTCCCATAATAAAAATTGTTTGTTATCATGAGCACAATCACGTGTTTAAGTATCGTACACTAATTACCAGTCACCCTATATAGATTTTTTATCTGTCTAAAATTAAATTTTTGTTCTAATATTTAACATCTTTTCCTTAACTCTTTCTTATCCAGCATACCTAATTCTCAGTACAGCAGAAGGAATCCCCGTGCCGGTATTATCACTGTTGACCGCATATGACTTCATATGACCTCTCACTATAATAGCGGGTAATTGGCTTTACTTATCAACGCCGGTTCTCTCCCTATATCTTAGTACCGTTTATTTACTCATATGATCTTAGTGCACATATATGTCAGATTTGTTGTATGACGCAATTCTACCATCGGACAACCCGGCGTACGGCGAATATTCACCCTTACGTTGTTGAAACCTCTACGGTCCGGACTAAGCGTTTCGCCTCGTCGTTTATACCGCGTACGTCGAAGGACTGGAACAGTCTGCCTGCTGCGGTCTTCCCGTCCGATTATAATTTGGGTGTCTTCAAGGCTAGAGTGAATAGGCTCTTAATAAACTAGTGCGCCTCACCATCAAAGGTTGCATCGCTACTTACCATCAGGTGGGATCGCAGTCAAGCACTAGTTTATCTGAATTAAAAAAAAAATGACATAATACCCACCCTAAGGTCGACTGGTAGATAATGTCTAAGGCATTAAGTCCGCCTTTGTACCGTTTTTTTGTGTAAGAAGTGTCAATAAATAAATAATATTTTTTTTAGAGTGAGAAGGAGTCAAGCGGTCGCTTCTTTCTGCGAAGTAGTAATGCTAGCAAAGGAGGAGGCCGACCGCATCAGGCAACGGCGCTCACGCCCTAGCAGTTTTCCGGTCACCGTAGGCGCAAAATTGCGGACGGCGAACAATAGGTAGCTCGCTGTGCAACCGTCCGGATCGAGCTCAAGTCGTCGACAGCGCGTACTGTCCCCCCACGCCTCAAGGGGTTGTCAGTAACCGTAGAGGCCCAGCTGGGTCGAAGCCTACTGGGGCCAAGGTTAGCTGTGAAAGCTGGCTTGGTCCTGGTATGAAAGGCAAGAAGGAACGGGGTGGCTTTTTTAGTCAGTAAGGGTCTGACACTATCTCCCGCTCCGCCCAAAGGCGGGATGGTGATGAGCACCAAAAAAAAGGCAGAACCGTTACATTGTTGAAAAGTGATAAAATTAATCGTTTTTAACAGAAAGTGCCCTATTTTCAGAGATTTACGCAGAATAAAAATGTATGGACGAACTATCGGAGCGTACCTTACCAGGCAGAAACTTCATACATTTACTTGTACTCATTCTCTCTAAGAAAACTCATTTTAAGAACCTCATTTTAAGAAACTATGAATTTTCTCATAATCCAAAAATCTTTTTGAAGGTATTTTTAAATTACCCATATTAAATTTTGTTTCTTTTACTTTCATTACTTCATTCATAAATATTCTGTAGAACAGTTTGTAGACAGTAGTTTTTGTTTCACGTTATTTTTGTTAAAATATATAAGTAAAGTAAACAGTAAGTAAATACTACCTAAACATACATATATAGATAAAAAGGTCTATAAAACTTTTTTTTTTATTGATATAAACTAGTGCTTGACTGCGATCCCACCTGATGGTAAGCAGTGATGCAATCTCTGATGGTGAGGCGCACTAGTTTATTAAGAGCCTATTCACTCTTGCCTTGAAGACACCCAAATTATAATCAGACGGGAAGAACGCAACAGGCAAACTGTTCCAGTCCTTCGACGTACGCGTAACTTATTTACCATATACGGTCATTATTTTCAGGATGATATTTTTCTGAGGGTAGACTGCGGTTGTTGCTCTCGTCCTCCAGATCTTCCAGATCAGCTCCAAGTTGCAGGTCCATCAACTCCATTCTTATTTGGGCTTTTGCTTGAGCGGCTTCGAGTTCCAGCTTTTTCTTTCTTGTTGTAAGAGATGAAGTCGACGACTTTTTTCGGGTAGATTGGCGAACACTGGGCTGTAGAAGGTCGGTATTCTACAACCATGAGCTTCTTTTAATTGTATTTTTTTATATAATATAATAATCTTCTCTGACGTTGATAGCTGACAAACATTATTTGTTCTGCTCACCACAATATGGTAACCACAATAAAAATATTTACTATTCATATTTTCCTTTTGTTTCTAATACACTTTATTAATAACATTATGTATTGTTATATTGTGAGTAATAGGTACGAATACTATATCAAAGTGTTTTGAACTTAATTTTTCCTGTCTTTTGTCACGAAAAAAGTCGTCAAGACAAGTTTTGGCACTTAACGTTCTTAAAATATTTCAAGAAGGACTAATTATACCTATATAACTCAAAGGATACTTACAATTATATCGAACCACATTAAATTAAAAAAAAAACCAGTACCCTATTGGACCATTATATAAATTTTCAAAGACTCTAAAAATGATTTACCATACATATGTATAGTGTGCTTCCTGAGAAGTACTATAAAATAAATACTAATACGTTTACTTCAACCATCACAGGATCGTAGCATACACACAATAAAATAGCCAACAAAACACATACAATTACAAAGACCACATACACAAATTAATTAAACAGGTAGTATGTAATTACAGATTCCGATTGCTCAGTAAATTAACAATACAGCGATGGCATACTATCATCGAACAGGGGCGCCGGGCTTTAGAAAACATCATGGGTGCTATTTGATAACTCGAAAAAGTGGCGAAGAATGAGAAGAGAAATGCACACTGATTTGATATTGATCGACAGACAAATAAATAAATGTCCTACTTACCTACATACTGCGTCCCATTTTTTTATAATGTTTAGGCTCGCGTTTGACCACAATCTCACCTGATGGTAAGCGATGATGTGGCCGACGATGGAATACGCTTGCCTAGAAGCAATCTATTCACTCTTGACTTAAAGACCCCTAGGTTATAGCTATCAGGAAACCCATACTACGTTTTTCCTTGTACTATGGAAACCAGGAACGAACAACTAGAGCCAACACAAATAACTTTTTCATCAACAATCATTTGTGTTAGTGCGGGAATCGAATCAATAGGCGCTTTAAACCACTGCGCTAAACAGGTCGTCAGGTAATAAAAAAGAAACATATCCCTAAGAGACGATTACTGATCTGTTTCTTGATGTTTATTCTTAGGGGTGCTCGGCACCTACTTATTGTTTATTTCTCATAGGTGCTCGAGCCCCCCATCACCCACGGAGTCGGCGCCCCTGTCATCGATGATATCACAAACAAGTCTCGTTTTCAAAGCTTTTACAAATTACACATACAGACACCAAAACTACATAATGCACACATCAACCATATAAAACAAAAACATTACTGATAAAACTCAGACCGCGGTCCCGCCGGTAAAGTCCCGCTACCCTCCATACATTATCTCTTCACACAAATTCTCCTATATAAACCCAAGGATCCGTTCGAACAGCATCATTCGTAAGTCCAGAACGAAGCAATCATGTTCTCTTCAATCCTCTTCACGATCTTCGTAGTCAGTGCAACCGCTTGGGAAGTGGTCCCAGAAGGGTACGAGCTGGCGTTCAGTCCGCAAGACCAGGAGTTGAGCGATGACTTCTACCAGTACTTACATCAGCCTGAACATAGAAGGCAGACCCGCCAGCTACATGGAAGTACGATGGTGAATTCAGATGGATCTACGGGTAAGTTTTTTTTTTCTACTCGACATACATTTTCACTGTTTTTCATAGAACCGCTCTTACGCGATTATGACGTTATTACAAATTTTTCTACAAACATAATATCTTGTGGATATTATCTAGGCTTCTATTGAAATTAATTTATAAAATTGTGTAAAACTAATCCAGTAAAGACCTTTTAAAATCTGCTATTTTGCATGAACTTTAGAAGCCTTGCCAATTTTATCAAGATTTTTAATGTTTCGAAAAAAAAAAATTGGATTTTGTTTTTAAGAGTTTTAACAAACACGTATTTCCTGTAGTGAAGTCATATTTGTTCAATGTATCAATGTAAACGGCTCGGCAGATTGATCGATATTCATTTGTTTTTTTGTTTTCCAGGTATCAATGCCAAGTTGCCATTTGCTGGTAACGATAAGAATGTTCTAAGCGCTATTGGTGCAGCTAACTTCGATGCGAACAAGCACTTACAGTCCGGTACAGCTGGTCTGGCTTTGGATAATGTGTAAGTGATTTTTATTTTAACTAATTAGATTTTTCCAGTAGGTTTGGACTCGTAGTCGATCTCATAGGATCAGGTACATTCCTTGTATAAATAGTAATCTGTACTAGTGAAATAAACTTCATTATCTAAACTTCTTGATTTTGTTGTTCTATCTAACACATTTCAACTCTGTATTTTGCTATACCTACCTACGTCCGTATGATGCGACGCAAGCGCACCAAGCACCCCCGTCGCTCGATCCGCGTTACCCTCCGCTATTGTACTATCACTTGCTCGCTTCGCATAGACTTTGTAATATTTGAACGTTTCATTTTATTTTTGTATGAAAATCTGATGAACTAAAATATGATTTTTTTTTAAAGTCATAGAAAAAAAAAATTGTTGCGATGTTAGTAACATTTTCTTAAGAGGTTGCAAGTGTTTTAAAAATAACCCTGTATAGAAGAAGACGAGCCATCTAAAGTTCAGTTACTCAAACTTTCTATTATACTTGCATTAGCCTATTTTGCATAAACGAAGAACCAAGACCTCAGTCAGTTTACAACATCAAATCATGTCAAACTCTCCTCACTTCCAGCAATGGCCACGGACTCTCCCTGACCAACACGCACATCCCGAACTTCGGCGAGCGCGTCACAGCCGCAGGCCACGCGAGGCTGTTCCACAACCCGAACCATGACGTCACCGCTAATGCTTTCGCCACCAGGAACATGCCTTCCATTCCTCAAGTGCCGAACTTCAACACCTACGGTGGCGGACTTGATTATATGTACAAGTAAGTGCAATCAAAATATTTATAATGATCTCTTTTGAGAACAGTGGTGACTGAATGGTATCGGCCTCTACTTACGAGTTTTAGGTCGCGGGTTCAAGCCCAGCCAGGCGCATTACTTTTTGTAATTTATTTCATTACCACTGCTCTCAAAACGGTGAAGGAAAACATCGTCAGGACACCGGCATGTCCTAGAACCAAAAATTCGAAGACATGTGACATTTACCAACCCGCACTGGGCCCGCGTGGTGGATTACGGCCCATTCCCTCTGCTAGCGAGGAGGCCTGAGTCCCAGCAGTGGGAACATTAAAAGGCTGATTATGCTATGCTATATTATGATCTCTCTTGATCAAAGAGTGAATAGACTTCTTCAAGACAAGCATGATCCATCTTAGACCACATCATTGGGTACCATCACGTGAGATAATGAATTCGAGATAGTTAAAGCAAGCCTATCAATGAATGCGGGATTGCTTGGAAGAATCATCGGCCTTGGAACTCAAAAGGCCAGAGAAGAAACACTCCTTCCCGCTCCTCTCAGTGCGTAATTCGTGGTGGTTACCTCTAGATAGGCGCACTCAATCTTTGACCACATCGTCACCTTCCATCAGGTGTGATAGCGATCAAGCGGGAGCCTGCCAACAAAAAAAATTTTGTTCGATGAATTCCACCTCAAAAAAAAAAGGAATTAAGAAGCAGTCACAAACTATGTGTTAGTTTAAGATTTCCTAATTGCAACGCCGCAAAATAAAGGTTTCTAACGTTACCTTCCATTGCAGGAATCGAGTCGGGGCTTCATTGAGTGCAGCTCACACGCCGCTCCTTCAACGGACGGACTACTCAGCCACCGGGAACTTGAACCTGTTCAGAGGACGCGACAGTTCTTTGGACTTCAACGCCGGGTTGAGCAAGTCGGTGTCGCCCTTCATGAGGAGCTCGTCATGGGAACCTTCCACTAGTTTTACTTTTAGGAAATTCTTTTAATTTTTTTAAATATCCAGATTGTATATTTCAATAGAATGTAACGTAAAATATCTGTTAGACAAGTGATTTTTATAACCAAAGTATTAATTTAATAATTGAGTTGAAAAGTAAGTGTAAATACATATTTTTATAACACATTCAAAACTTCATAAGTTTTATTAAAATGTAGTTAAGTATTAATTAAATAGTCGTTTTCTATTGTGCATTTATAAATTAATTCCTTAACAGATCTGTCAATAAAAATAGTTTTAACTAAGTTGGTTTTTTTAATTCATAGTTTTTATAGAACGTCCATTTATTGATATTTGTTTTCCCAAGATAATATTAAAAAAAAATAAGTTACCGAAATTTGGAACACTATAAGGTAGTATGTAGGCTGTAAAGGACAGTCCTCCACCATCTTTAAGGGCTTGATCAGGAGACGAAACTGAACAACCTTCTTTAATTTTTTTTTCCGGATTGAAAAAAAAACTCGGCCTCTCCATACAAACTGTCCAATCAAGTTTATAATTTTGTATGGTGAGGCGGATTTTTTTTCGTTTCCTGAAAAAAAGTGTTGTGGAAGGTTGTTCAGTTTCGTCTACTGAGCAAGCCCTTAAAGTTTGTGGAGTACTGTCCCTTACACCTTGTATATGTTATAAAAGACTAACATAGTGCACTCACTCAGTTACATCATTACGTTTTGCCATCCCATTGTCAGTTGCAACAATATCAAATAAGTGTCTGATATTCAAGGAGACTTATACTCTAATATCGATTCTTAGTACGATCACGTTATATACAGGTTGACTTTTTGATAACCGTTTAGTCAATGGAAGTTATGAAAGTACTGATAATGAACAATCACGCGCTTAGTGAAAAAAATTATTATTTGGTTACAGAAAACTTGAATAACAATATTACATTCAAACTTTTAGTTGCATACATTTTAAGCTATTGCATAGCTTCTATCGCGGGCCTTGAGCGTGGAGACCGAATCCAGAAATTCCGTAACGAAAATAACCTAACACCCCCCAATCATTTGTTTTCTTATCGGTGACCACGCTCAAAAAGTGTAACTTCAATTAATATCAAAGAAAATAAAAATAAAGGAAAAAAAATACTGCTTATATAAAATAAATAAATAATTATAATTGCATAAGTTGATAAAAAATGCTGTGCAATAGCTTTATCGCGGCAGTCCCCGAGTGCCACACGTCTTTTTTTTTAGCGATGTTATGACGTTATTGTAGGTTTTTATTTAGCTCAGAAGTTAGGGCTTTAATTTTTTTGGGTTCCGTTACCAAAAGTTGCCAACCGGTAGGGACCCGCAACGGTTAGAGAGTACTCACTAGTAATAAGCCTCCGCTGTCCGTCCAACCGTTCTACCACCTGTCAGTCAGTCCGTCTGTCAGATACAAGTCCGCTAGCTTGTATTTGATAAACCGTAAGCGGTAGAAAGTTGTTTATTTTTTTTTAAATCAAATATTTCCTCGAATAATATACGAGTGAGCGACTGAACTCTTTTTTTTTTCACGTTGCCCATAGATTGTGTTGGACGAAACAAAAAGCTTGACAATCACGCTCAAGTTGATGATGAACGTATCGGTAAGGGGGTCTCCCTTAACATGACATGTGCTGGAGAAACATTGAGTTCAAAATCATCCTGTATATCCTTTGACATGGTGTAGTGTAAGGTATGTCTGTACTTATTAAAGATCATTCGTATTTTGTTTTCGTGCTGTGATGGTGTGTAGACCTTAAAACTTAGGGTAGTGGATATATCAATATTGTCGAGGTTGCTAGTGAGTATAAAACATTTTTATTTAATTTTTATACATACAGCTTCACATGCCAGAGAGTTAAAGATTGCTAGGTAACATACTCACGGGTCTATCCCTGTGCTAAGTATCATCCAAATCTGACCAGCGGTTAAGAATTAAAGTCAGAAAAAAACTAAAATAAAAATTAAGATTGACCCATCATAAAAAAATCTCATAAGGGTGTTTTCTCCGCCCGCATAACAGAATAAGAACTACTACTTACTACTACTACTACTACTACTGAACTTAAATGGATGCCTATACGCCAGAGAAGAAGTTTGCGCGCATTGACTACACTTTTCTCTCTGCTGAATTCTCCCACCCCTCCTTCTTATCTTATATCAAACTTTCAATTTCTATGTTCTTCCCATGCCAAGAATCTGCGTTCTTCCAATAACCTTCTTCTGCTTTGTCCTTCTCATTCTTCTGATTTTGTCCATTCTTCCTTTCATATACAGTCTATTCTTCTGTGGAATGCGCTTCCTCTTGACATCAGGACGGCCACCAGTCGGTATGCATTTAAGCGGAAGTTGCGGCTTCATTTTCAACAGAAATAGCGGAGTAGTCTCAAAAATCCTTTCGTTACCTTATATAAATTATATATATTAGTATGTATGTAGGTTTATATTATATTGAATATTTAAGTATGTTTATTATATAAATATTTGTACACTTGTTTTCTTATCAAAATATTCTTTTTTTTTTATGCACCTGCCATGTTTTCTCTTCACCACCCTAGGTTGACTGGTAGAGAATGCCTAAGGCATTAAGTCCGCCTTTGTACCTTTGTGTTGCATGAAGTTTTTTAAATAAATAAATAAATAAATAAGGTTTTCAGAATCCGTAATGATTTTTTTCGTGAAGAAAAATATGTATGTGGATGTATATGTGTGTGTATGTATGTATGTGTGTATGGTTATCTTAGTATGTTTAAATTAAGAGCGGACAACCTAAGATCATTTACCTAAAACCGCTCAATACGTGATTGTGACGTTACTACACATTTCTCTACATATTTTAGAAACACAGATATCTTGTTGAATATCCACTAAGTTTTACTGAACTCAAATAAATTTGTGTTAAATTCATTCATAAAAGAACTTTTGCCCTTCATGATGAAGTCATAAATAAAAAATGTAAAGTAAATATATTTATAAAAGTCTTGTGATTTCGAATAAGGATTTTTTTTCCTAAAATTGTTTGAGTTTTTTTTTTTAAAGTACGTATTTCCTGGAACAACTTTTGTGAAATATAATTATATTCGAGTGAGTGAAGAAATTACCAAATACCAACAGAGCGTTCAGGTGTTAAGTATCTCTCTTTTATTGTGTTGTCTCTTTGTATTGTTGTTTATGTCATTGTGTTGTATTGCTGTAATTAAACAACAAGCTTTTAAACCATGCTCATGTTGACAATAAGCGGATCGGGGAGGGCCCTCTTAAGCTTTCAAAGACTTTTTAGATCTTTTTGTGGGAAATCATCGAAGGATATCTCGTGCTCTTGGACGGAGTGGGAGGGCGTGTCAGACTTTTACTGACTAAAACCCAGTCCTATGTTTCTTCGTTGCCTTACATTCCAGGGCCGGGCCCATGGCCCCAGTAGGCATCGACCCCCACCCACCCAGTGTTACTCAGTGTTCCACTCGACACTGGGTACAATTATCGTGACAGATCTTGAGCCCTCGGCGTCAGAGTGGGGATCGCTTTGCACATTCCATACATTGGCGAGTCAATCGTCTTCGTTGTTAAATACAGGCTGCAAGCGCAGGGAACGAATCATGCGTGACGTCTATGACACTCCCCGCCCCCGCGTCTCACTTCGCACCACTAAAGAGATATAATATATATAATATAGAATATTTGACTTCTGCGCAACTTGAAGCCAGCGCTCAAGATCCGTTTCAGCAATTGTACATGTAGTGTTTTCCCAGGATAGGTACGTTTAAAACCGCAGGCAATAACAAGTATTGTAGAAAATAATGATAGAACATTTCTTTGAGGAGTCTCCAAAATATCTCTCAACAATAAAACATTGTTTCTTCTCAATATTTGTTGAATAAATCCTTTGTTTCGAACCCAATGGGCCGCAACTTGCAATCATAACAGGCTGGTGACAATTTACAAAGATGTGTTAGAGCTGGATGTGATCTTTTTTTAGGGTTTCGTACCTTTGAAGGAAAAAATGGAACCCTTATAGGAACCCTTATAGGATCACTTTGCTGTCCGTCTGTCTGGACATTTTTTTTTATAATTTATGAATACGCTAGGGGCCAAAGTTCACGCAAAATAGTAGACTTTCAGAGCTTTTTACTGAAATAGTTTTACATATGTTTTGATTTCAATAGATACTGTCGTATTATCTACAAGATATTCAAAACAACTAAATAAATATGTGTAATAACGGCAGAACCACGCCAATCTAAACGGTCGCCGACTTCTGCGAAGCAGTAATGCTGGCAAAGAAGGAGGCCGACCGCATCAGGCAACGGCGCTCTCGCCATCGCCGAGATTCCGATCCCGATTTCCAGTCACCGTAGGTGCGGGCTTGCGGACAGTAAGCAATGGGTAGCTCGCTGTCCGACCATCCGGTAACTGTCCGGACCAAGCCCAAGTCGTCGACGGCGCGCACTGTTCCCGCGCGCCTCAAGGAGTTGTCAGCAACAGCAGGGGCCCAGCCGGGTCGAAGCCTACTGGGGCCAGGGTTATCCGAAAGGGAATTCGAGCTCTGGTATGAAGGCTTGAAGGAACGGGGTGGGTTTTTTAGTCATTAAGAGTCTGACACTATCTCCCGCTCTGCCCAAGAGCTTGGGTTGTCATTGGATGATTATGGCAAGCAAAACAAAAAAACGGGAAGACGGCACAGCAGGTAAATTGTTGCAGTTAAACGCAACGTTCTCACTCACACACACATAACCACGACATGAGATAATTAATTCTTTTATTTTTACTTTATTGTTTTTTTTTTCTTTAAAAGTAGTTTTTGTTTTATTATTTTATTTTTTATAAGACGGAAGAGACTGGTTTCCATGACACAAGGAATTCTAGTGTGGAGGCCAGAGATCTGTTAATTTCTGTATTTACCTTTTTGGAGCAATAAAAATATTTGTATTTTGTATTTGTATTTGCAAAATTCTTATAAGGCACGGCTTTATGTGTTTTCTCTTCTTGTTTCGTTAAGTATCTTTGTCGGAAAACGGAAACGAGGGAAGTTTTCGAGACATTATCAAGAGCTTTCAACGTCGGAAAATTGTCTTGAAAATTCCTTCAGTTTGGAGCTATTCTGATGCAAAAGATATCAACTCTTGAAGTACTAGTAGATATTTTATTTATAAATATGTTTGATGAAAATACTCGTAATATAGCTCTGTGGGAAACAAAACAATGTTAGTTTGCTATTTGCTAAGGGTGAGTTGTACCATTTAACTATAACGATAACAAAGCCAACAAAAGTTAACAGTTGTCAAATCGTCGAATTGACCATTAGGCGGCTGTTTCACGGCTGGTTATGGTTTGGTTATCGTTATAGTTAAATGGTACAACTCACCCTGAATTATACTATAGTTAAAATCTCTGAAAAACTGTATGTAAAGCAGTCGTAGCCTAAGGTTAACGGCCCCGATTTACGAGTCGTAAATCGTAGATTCAAATTCAGTCAAACGCATTATTTCGTGTAATTTATTTCAGCACCACTGATCTCAAAACGGAGAAGGAAAACATCGTGAGGAAACCAGCATGTCTTAGAACCAAAAATTCGAAGACATGTTACATTCACCAATCCGCACTGGGCCCGCTTGGTAGATTACGGCCCATTCCGTCTCTTAGAGAGGAGGCCTGAGTCCCAGCAGTGAGAATATATATAATAAAAAGCTGATTATGCTATGCCTATGCTAAACTAGCTTTTGTCCGCGACTTCGCCCGCGTTAGTAAAATATAGCCTATGTCACTCAAGAATAAACCAGCCTTCTATCGGTGTAAAAAGTTAAGCAATCAGACCAGTACTTTCAGAGATTACCTCTAACAAACAAAAAAAACAAACCATAGGGTGGGGTGTAGTCTCTTTATTATATTAGTGTACGTACATGAATACTAGTAATATAGCTCTATGGGAAACAAAATAACGTTGTAATTTACAAAATTATAGTATAATTGGAATCTCTGAGAAATTGTAGTTTAATGGTGGCCCATTGGTCCCGACTTTCGAGTCTTATCGTGTCAAAAACCATGTTGTGAAAACCGTGTCGTCAAAATCGTGTCATTATATTGTTTCTTAAATTGACAAAACATAAAGAACGGCGAATATTAGATAATTATTCAAAAACTAAAATATAGTGAAGTAAAATACTGTTTTCTATATTTTGTTTTCAGGTTCACGGACATTGCGAGTATTAGAACCACACAAATCAACTAAAGTGGCATTCTAGTGGCGATAACGTCTTTGTTGAAAAGTTCAACATGTGTGGGATTGAACTACGTTACTAGGGTTAGTTTTGAGGTGGGGAAACATCTAAAGATATCCTTCGCTGTAGTGGGGCGGTTCTGACCAAAACCCATCTCTGCCCTTTTTTTTATTTTGGGAAAATCATCCAATGACAACCCTTGCTCTTGGGCTTGTGGTCGGCAAGCAATGGGTAGCTCGCTGTCCGACCGTCCGGTAACTGTTCGGACCGAGCTCAAGTCTCAAGTCGTACTGTTTCCGAGCGCCTCAAGGCGTTGTCAGCAACTGTAGGGACCCAGTTGGGTCTAAGCTTACAGGGTATGAAAGGCAAGAAAGAACGGGGTGGATTTTTTAGCCAGTAAGAGTCTGACACTATTTCCCGCTCTCCCCAAGGGTAGGGGATGTCGTTTGGATGATTTTTACCGTCCGGAAACAAAACCCTATCTTTAATGTAATGTTACTTTACTTTCAGAAATAAGATGAATCTTGAAATATTCGCTTTGACACTTTCGGGGTTCTTGCATATGACAAGCTCATTCTCAGGCGAAACAAAATACATTTATGGGCCCGAAGCCTCACTTGATTTCGACGAGGAAGATCCATTCTTCGAATCTGAAAAAACCAAACCAGAAGAGATAAGTCCGATGGAGTTGAAAAGGCTTAAACTTAGGCGGCCCAGAGAGATCGTTCATGGTAAATTAAATATGAGCAACGTTTTTTTTTTTTTTGTAATGTACCGCTGCCCGTCCACGTCATACTTTTAGTAGGACAGATAATCGGGCCGACTTTGTATATTTGTAACATTGACTTTATGTACGACGTGTGCGTTGTACTATTGCTTTTTGTTTGTAGGAGGTAATCTCTGGAAGTACTGGTCCGATTACTATAATTTTATGACTGATGGAAAGCTGTTTTTTTCCTTAGTGATATAGGTTATATTTTATGCATGTGGGTGAAGCCGCGGGCAAAAGCTAGTCCTTAATAAAACTGTTGCTCATCTTCTGTTTACCGTGAACAGGAGCCTATACTTTACATTCTGATGCTGGTAAAGACATGAGAACTGAAGTACCAATTGTTGAGAATAAGATCATTGTCCTTGATGCTGATGGAGTTGATTACGACAAAACAAAGAACCGGGGGAGCATTTCAAGACGAGGGGAGCTTCAAAATCTGTAAGTAAATGAATAAATATATAGTTGTGCAAACTGTCACACAACGCCGTCTAGTCTCAAACTAACCACAGCTTGTGTTATGAGTACTACACATGTAGCATATCTATCCTTTTCACATATTATTATGTTCGTCCTACTCTCATGCTATCAATGCTACGTAAAAAAGACCTCAGTGCTTACAATAAACAAAGCATCAACAATAAGTCTTTTATTAATATGATTTTCTTTTTTTTTTTCAGTAAAAAGACCGATGGTGACTTTGATACCAAGAACCCGTTACTCGGCAGTAAACAATACTTTTTAGATGTAATCGCGACTCCTTACACGAAAAGTAATTGGGAACCTAATTTTTTACGCACTGTTGTTGATCTGGAGTGAACAAGCACACGCCTATAAATGGCATGTCCTAAAAATGGAAGAGTTGGAACTGAAATCATTATTTTACTATTACAGTTTTACTATTAAGATTTTCATCATAATATGTTTTATTTATGGGATTGAGTCGAAAGGTACTAGAGTGCCGTCCGCGCGTCGGAAAACGCAGCGTTGAATGGCTTCCTAAGGTGGACCGACGACCTGATGCGAAACACACAGGATCGGTTGTTGTGGCGACGCTTGGGGGAGGCCTATGTCCAACAGTGGACGTTTTTCGGCCGAAATGATGATGATGATGATTGTAGGGATTTTTCATTAAGGGCCAAGCGCCCGAAAAGTGCCATAAAACAGTGATTTTCTGAGGCCTACTCCTCCGTAACGGCTAGGTCAATTGGTTTGAAAAAAATATATGTTTATTATAGATTCATGAACAATAATATCAACATTTGATTTTTTCGTGCAATCAATAAAAAATATTTAGCAATCTCGCAACTTTTCCCTACTCCTTCGAAACGGCTTGGACCTTTAGAAACATTTTTACACATAAAAATTGGTGGTTAAATATTCTTCAAAGTGGACATTGCATATGTAAATCAATCAATACCTCGCAGAGAAAATGGATTTAAAGCGCTTTCCGGGCGCTGCTGGCCGCAAATAAATGCACAGATTAGCGTACTGCCGCCTAGGCGAGTGCGAGAGTTGCGTAAAGTGAGGCCGAAAAACACTGTGTCTGTGTATAGCGATAAGGTATGTTACGGTTACCCGATTGACGCGAGACATTTGTGAGACCTTTGTCAAACAGTGGACGTCTATCTGTTGATTTGTTGAGGAATGATATTAGCCAACTTGCTAATCTGCAATAGTTAACGCTTGTAAGCTTCAAATGTACGGGAATGACGTCGCCTCAACGCTCAGTCACGTGGTTAGAACAAAAGAATTGGCGGCAAGGTCAACTCGAAGCGTTCGGGGCAAGCGAAACGTTTGTAACTTGGCTAGGGGGGCAGGCCTGCCGATACCCGCTAGGACCGCGGGAATTTTTGAAAGAGCTACCCTGGTTTTAGATCGCAAAGTGCAACTGCAGGGCACGCGTGGGTTTTAGTCAATAAGTCTTACACGCCCTCTCGCTCCACCCTAAATTGGGCAAAGTTATTGGATGTTTTTCATCAAAAAAACATTAACGAAATTTCAAAAACCTTTGCGAAAAACTTTCGTCCGAATTAAAAACGGGAACCATCGAAACGTGGTCGAGAAAAACTCACATTTCCAAGAGCCACATTTTCAGCGGGTAGTTTGAAAATATGACTGTTTCGAAAACATTATTACTGTCGATACTGCATTAAAGTAAGCACGCCCTGATTTAGTGCTGCGGGATGGAAAAAAGTATGTGGACTATTCCTAAAGACGTTCGATAAATTTTAAAGTTAACGTTCGACATTTAATTTTCAATACACTTACTCAAAAACCCGCGCTTTTAGGCACGCAATAGACTCTTTTCCGCACTAGTGCAACAAAGTGCTCGTGCTCTCCTCGCCACAATTTAATTACATTTATCGTATCAGGCTGGGCGTGCGTCGACCCCACGGATCGCCGGTTAACCCCCGTTTATTCATTTCTTCGTGTATTGAAAAAGTCGTGTTTTATAAACATGCTTCGTCATTGCGACCGAGGCGGAATTCGCACGAGCCGTAGGCAAGTGTGTTATAGAGCCGAAGGCTGCAATGATGATGATTTATTTAGAAATATTTTGATATGAAATTACTCGATACCTTTTCGGAACCGTGGACCATTTGTTCTGAGATGCCTTGATCACGCGTAACGAGTAAACGACCGAGACAATGCTCTCGGTCGAATACTCGTTACGTATAAACAAAGCGTCGAGTGCCGAGCGCATATCTCTACAACTCGCTTACATTACTGTCTCGACCGAGCAACATGTTACTGTCTCACCCTTTTACTCGGTACGTGTGATCAATCAAGGCACGAGCAATATGCATTGCAACTTCAAAAATACCTTTGTAAACCTCCTCACGACACAGTCGTTTTGTTAATAACTTAACTAAGATGAAAAGCAAGTATTTTATAAGTAAATTGTTAAATTTTATAAAGATGTAATCACGTTAATGGTCCCTTGTGGTTGTAAAAGCCGGCTGTCGACTTGAAGAAGGACGAACGAGGGCAAAAAATTACGACAAGTATACTGAGGGTCTGTGGGATTTACTGGTGTCAGTTATGTCCAACAAAAAGTGGACGATATAGACTAAGAGTTGTTAGTCTCGATGGAACAGTTGGGTAGTGGTTGAGTGATTGACTGCTGCGCTGCGTGACACGGTTTCGATTCCCGCACGGAACAAAAAAAACATATAGAATTCTATTATGTTTTTTCTATTGAAACCAATCCGCTATTTTATCCCCGACTTTTATAACAATAATATTCCACAACCATCACACAAGGCCGTCTAGTCCGAAGCTAAGCAGAGCTTGTGTTATAAGTACTAGATAACTGATAAACATACTTATATATTTCTAAATAAATAAATATTATAGATAAATAGATAACACTCAGACACAGAACAAATGATCATGCTCATCACACAAATATTTGTTTGGTGTAATATATTGAAACTATGTCCTTTGGTATAGCAGTCAGGGTCACTAACCATTAGACTAACAGGTCATTCAAACTACGGCAACTCCTGGAAGCCAGCGTTGGTAACCACCAGAAAAGCGCCAAGACAATGTTAAGATGCAGAAAAGTTCCTGTAGGCCACAAAAATATGTTTCGTGCGGGAATCAAAATCGCAACACGCAGCGTAGCCACACCATTCACTAAACCACTGCGCCAACCGTGCCTTCTCGTGTTAGAACAACACAGTCTTTCTTTGTGTTGTTGTAGGCTTTTTAGGGCCCTCACCCACGGCGACACTTTTTGTAGCGATGCTATCGCGCGTTTTTTATACGCGCTACAGTATCACTACTATGCTGGTCTATGCACAGAAACTTTTAGATTTTAATTCATTAAACCCTAAGCGAACGCTCTGCTGCTGATCTGCTCTCTCATTATCTTTCTATCGGGTCTCTTATTACGGTATTCGAAAGGTTCATAAATAATTTCAGTTTTCGAGCACTCAAGGGCTGCAGCTAAAAATCAGCGTCAGGTGTTGCTCTTGTGTTACCATTTGGCATTAAGCTGAGCTGAGGCCTTTTTTCATAACTCAATGTACTATTTGTTTAATAGGGTAGTGTCCAGGGTCAAAATAATTATATTTTATTTAGTTCGTATTTTAGATTATAAAAAAATATTGGACACGTATTTTTTCTTTTTCGATTAAACAAAAAATAACAAAGATATAGCCCATTAAAATTACGTGTGACGTCACCCCGTGTGAAAAAATGTAGCACGGCGTGACGTTACACGTAACTTTAATGAGCTATAATATCTTTGTCATTATTGATTTAATTTACAAATAAAAAAATACGTGTCCTTAATTTTTGAATAATCTAAAAGACGGACTAATTACATTTTATACGGCCACTAACCTATTTTAAGGTGTTTCCGTTTTTGTAATGCCAATAAACGCGTTAGTTGCATTTGTGACGCGCTACAAAAGCGATACGAACGCGCTACTAACGCGCTACAGCATCACGACTGTAGCGATGCAAACGTACGACCGTGACGGACATCAGGTAGAAAACGGAGGGAGGGTGGCGCGTGAGTAAAATATTCCACGTATAAAAACTAGATCTTTGTTACTGAATCGCGATAGAAGCGCATCAGTATCGCGTTTGCATCGCGACTGAGAATCGTAGTGTGGGCGAGAGCAAACAGCTAGCGACTGCATCGCAACTGTATCGATAAGAACGCGCGATACCATCGCTACAAAAAGTCGTCGTGGGCTAGGGGCCTTAGTTACATAAAGGTTTACCGTCAATAAGTCTATGTACAAGAAGCATTACACATTTTATTTTCTTTGAAGTATTACAAAAAATAAATTCTATTTTACTTATACAAAGATTTTTCAGGCATTGTTTGGCGCGACGGTATTTTTCCAAACATTTTTTTGTTTTGCGTTTTTTTGTGGTTTCTTAGGTGAATGTCTTTTTTTTTCTTTCGTATTTTCACATTTATTGTCTTATTGATATGGTAGCTAGGGTTGTTGCTATAAATAGGATACTGGTTTCAATACCCAAATGAGACATAGTAAATGCCTAATCTAAAAAGATTTCATGGTCTGAACTAGGGTCCATCTCCTCATGGGGTGCCGATCCCCCCATGAAGGCACGGTGGTGCTCTGTCCAAGCACGGTACACATCCACCGTGTCCTCTAGGTAGGTATAAAAATGGTAACTCCTAGGAATTTCTTCTGCCTGAATCAAGCGCAGGAATCTCCTTAACTTACCACGTCCGGTGAGGGCCTGAGTCATGCACAAGTGTCTTCACCTTCTGCATGACACAGGCCGGCCGGTCTTCGCCGTGACGCCTTTCCAGCCTGTCCCTCTTTTTATGGTGGGAAAAAACATCCGATGACAACCCCGCTCTTGGGCGGGGCGGGACATAGTGTCCGACTCTTACTGGCTAAACGACTTACCCTGTTCCTTCTAGCCTTCATACCGGGGCTCGAGTTCCCTTTCGGATAACCTTGGCCCCAGTAGGCTTCGACCCGGCTGAGTCCCTTAACTGTTGTCCGGCCTGTCCCTGATTACGAAGTGCCCAGATAAAAAAAAAGAGATTGAAATCTTTACGATTTTTTATAACATTCGTCGGAAAGTTATCACATGGCGCGTTTTTGCATTTAGGTAGAGTCAACAATTTATTATACAAACAAAGGTAGAATTTTTGGCCATTTTTGAAACACCTGAAATAAATTTGAATATCACTCGCAAAAAAAAAATACTCGCAACTTCTAGAATAGTGGCCCGCGCCCGCATTTCATTCCCGCTGCCATTAAACAGATTGAGGCAGAAAAACAAGAATCTAGAAACTTATGTCCCCATGCTAAATATACGACTGCAGTGGAACATGGAGGTGGCATAAATGGAGTACTAAGAAAACATGGCATCACTTCTGTATTATAAACTAGCGGCCCGTCCCGGCTTCGCACGGGCAATAAATATAGCCAATGTTACTCAAGGTGAATGTAGCTTTCCAATGGTGAAAGAATTTTTGAAATCGGCACAGTTGTTTTTGAGTTTATTCATTACAAACATACAGACAAAAATACAAATTTTCCCTCTTTATAATACATATTAATGTAGATAACAGCCGGACAGCTTTGGTTGATTCGAGGATGAGGATCCATTACATACCAAGTTTGAAATTGCTAATTCACCTCGAAGAAGCTCGGTAACGAATGCGTGTATGAAAATAGGACTTAGCTCTTTAGTAGAATATGTATGGGCTGGTACATATATTATTTTAATCTTGTAAGTTGCCAAGGAGAGGAACAAACGTTACTGTCGTCATCGTGGGTAGAAGTTGAATGAGGGTAGCACAGGAACGTACGAATTGGCACAAAAAATATAGGTGAATGATGATAATGAGGGTGAAGCTGCCAAAACTATATTCAACGTCGCCGACTTGGGCTCGGTCCGGATGATAGGACGGTGATACTAAGCTCATTGCTCGTCGTCAGCAAGCCGACGCCTCCGGTCACATTATATCTTGTCCTGATTGTTTAACTCGTGCTAAATCTCGCACTCCAAACTTCGGTCCTCCATTAACTCACTATTCTGTGGTTTTAATGCGGAAAAATAAAAATTCGGTATAATTTAAAATTTTAATTAAAGCAGTTACTTAGTGGTGAACTGGAGTCGAGGTTGATGTTAGCTGATATTTGTGAGAGACGAGGCCTTGTGTCTTTTGGGATTTGAAGGTTTGGTTTTTTTGGTGAGAAGTAGTTAAGTAGGTGTTTTTAAGCCTACACCTGGTAACCTTGTTTTACTTGTCTCTAAGTAATGGTAGGCCTAGGTCATCATTCGTTGGGCACAACGTTTAGGCGTGGCTAGAAAGACCTCACGGCTTCCTCACCTTCCGCATGACACAGGTTCTCAACGGACATGGTCAGCTTGGGAAGTTCCTGCACCGGATTCGTTCGGAAGAAACGCCTGGGTGTCACCACTGTGTGGACCGCCCTGAGGACACGGTAGAGGTGTGCTCCACTTGAGCAGAGCACCGCCGTGTCCTCTTGAGGGAGATCGGCGACCACGATCTTTTGCGCCGGGCCTTGGTACAGGCCATGGTCCAGGCCATGGTCTTCGGACGGCGAAGAGGAGTAGCAGGCGAACGTCTCCTTCTGGGATGCAGTAATGCTAGCAAAGGAGGAGGCCGCACGTACATGCGCAAGGAAGAGGCCCTCAGGCCCCAGCCGCCGGGATTCCGATCCGGCCGCTCGCCGCCCGACCGTCTGGTAACCGACCGGACCGAGCCCAAGTCGTCGACTGCGTGCTCAAGGAGTTGCAACCGTAGTGGCTCAGCAGGGTCGAAGCCTACTGGGGCCAAAGGTCTATTTCTGAAAGGAAGGCTCGGCCCTGTTATGAAAGACAACAAAGAAACGGGTAGGTTTTTTAGTCATTAAAAGTCAGACTCTATCTCCCGCTCCGCCCAAGAGTGGGGGATGTCATGTTGATGATTTTTACCCGCCGAAAAAAAAGGCAGTGGGAACATTTTAAGACTTTTTATGCTTATGCTTAAGGATATTTCAGTTTCTATCTTTTAATTATTTTACATTTTTATTTCATTATCGACATTGTGCTCACATGATGGAAGCAACAAGTAATATGTAACCAAGCATTATATGTAACACACAATATGATTTAAAAGAGTGTCCATGGAGATTCTTACACGTTCTTCTCCACAGAGACCTACTCTTTGGAACGTGCAATTTAGCTTCACTTTTCTTGGACTGACCGACATTTGAGTATTCAAAAGTGCCTGTAAATGGTCTATTTGAAATAAATGCTTTGATTTGATTTGATACATACGATTGATAAAGGTAACTGGCTGGCTGGGACTCAGGCCTCCTCTCTAGGAGAGGGAATGGGTCGTAATCCACCACGGCCCAGTGCGGGTTGGTGATTGTCACATGACTTCGAATTTTTGGTTCTGGGGCATTCCTCACGATGTTTTCGTTCACCGTTCATAATCAATTTGCAAGTAATTAAAACAGTACTGAACTTCACTCCAAAAACTTCTTTAAACGTTCAATGTTGTCAAGTAAAACACTACTTCGAACACAACTTCGAACATGAAATACAGAACACATTAATTAACTTTAAAAAAGTTTAACGTCATATTTTTAATTAGAAAAACGAAAAAGTATTTATTCGCACTATCTCATCCCCGTTCCGAGAGTACTCTGAAAAAAAAAACGAAATCCGTTATTAACAACGCAACAAAACTTTTCCTATTTCTCTATGCTTATCTCTTCTCGTCATGAAAAAAAACCGGACAAGTGCGAGTCGAACGCGCGCACTGAGGGTTCCGTATAAACTTGCCAATGTAAGGGTAAGTTGCACCATTTAACTATAACGATAAACAAACCTTAACCAGCCGTAAAACAGCCGGCTATTGGTCAATTCGACGATTTGACAACTGTTAATGGCTTTGTTATCGTTATACTTAAATGGTGCAACTACAACATACAACACCCTAAATATAATAGTTTGATTCCCGAATGGAGTCTCGAAGGTTTTTCCAAATTGAAAAAAACCTTTTTTTTTTTTGTTGAATTTGCTGTTTTTAGATTTATTTCTATACCTGTAGTAAAGCAAGGTTTTATACCTTGCTTTATGTCAAATTTCAGGATTCTGGATCAAGGAACCCTATGAATTTTGATTCTCTTGAGAGTGTCGAAATATATATAAGTTTTTTTTTTCGATATATACGGCCATATCTTGTTTTTCGTTAACTTAGAAGTTTAATTTTTTCACAATTTCAAGGGACTGCAGACTTGAGTACTTATATGATTCTACTTGATATGTCCACGCGTTTTACTAGATAAAAGGTCTTGACTGACAGACAGACGTTCTACAAAGATACCTAGTAAGGGTTCCATATTTTCCTTTTCAGGTACAGAACCCCAAAAAAAGGATAAATAAAAAAAAAATAACGCTGCAAAAAGTTGAGCCGTACAAGCAACAGTGAAGTACACTCGGTAACGCAAGTCGCAAGTTTAAGCGCTGGTACAATGGTGCACAGCGGTGGAACTTAATTGAAGCGCCGACTCCTGCAAATTCCGCCAGGATTTTTTCGAGTGCTCCATTCCTGTTTGTAACCCAAAATTTTGTGTTTTCTTGGATTTTTTTTTTTTTTACTTTTTATTGAAACGGTTTTTTATTTGTTTGTACTGAAACTTAATGTTTTTTATTCAATATTCTCCTCTTTGAAGACCTTCAAAAGGGTTATGGCCTTTATTTTAGGTGTACTTTTTGTTGAACGTTTTTTTTTGGTGATATTATAGATACGAAAATTATTTATTACATTGGACACACGTGACCGGTCTGTGCGCTTCTGTCTCCATACATTTTGGCAACTAGTCTTATAGAGCTACATTAGATCCACGCTACGCGCAGCCACGAGACTCGGATCTAAGTGAGACCCACTCACATATCCAAAAAATTCCATCCGAATCGGTTAAGCCGTTGAGGAGGAGTTAGGTAACAAACACACATACAGAAGAATTAAAGATGTAAATTGGGTGTATTTTTTGGACTTAAGATTCGTTAATGTTCTTCCAGTCTTATGTTTTTAACCAAAGAACAGATTCTAAGTACAAGTTCCGTTGGTGCGTAACAGAATCTGGGCCAGTGCTATTTTTAACGTGAAGGAGGGTAGTTCGAGGGGTCTGCCCTCGTTTTATAGTGAGTAATGAGTTACTACTGTAACCTAGTTTTAGGGATGTCGGCAGTGATGAAATATATCGATGTATCGATATTTATAAAAATATCAATATCAGCCTCAATATATCGATGAAGAAAATATTGATATATTGGACAAACATTCCGAGATTTTCGATTTTAAAATAATATTTAGTACGTATAAAAGGTACTTTAATTTAAGAGAATCTTAATAAAATTAAATAAAAATACTCTAATATTGCGAAGAATGTATTATTTTAGGCAACGCACCATTTGTCTGGTAACAAAAGTAAAAATCATATCTGTTGTTAAAACATACTAGTCATTGACAAAACAGTTAGTTTTTTCGACTTCCTTTTTACGACATTGAATTCCGTTAAAATATATTCTGCTAATAAATAAATTTTGAAAAAAAGAAATCGCTTTTGATACGATTTTCGATATTAGATATTTTATATCGATATATGTCGGATAAAATAATATCGGTTGAAAATATCGATATATGGAAAAAAAAATATCGACATATCGATATTTTTTCAGCAAACCTAACCCACTTTACTTGACTTTCCCCCCTCAATGCGTACGCACGCTTGTGGCGTATGTTTATTTAGGCTCTTTTAAAATGATATGTTGATCGTCTGGTTCTGTCACATGGTTTAAACTATCTAGCACAGATAGAGTGAGCGACGTTCTTGACAATATCAATAACTTTGTACATTTAAACAGGCTAAAAGAATTTATTTCTCATAAAGAACAAGGTTTTCTTTTTTTTGGGTGGGAAAATCATTCAATGACATACCTCGTTCTTGGGCGGAGCGGGAGATAGTGTCAAACTTTTACTGACTTTAAACCTACTTCTGTCCCTTCTTTGCAATTGTTCCAGGGCCCGGGGATTTCTTTCACATCACCCATGGCCCCAGTAGGTTTCGACCCTGCTGGGCCCGTACGGTTGCTGACAACTCCTTTTTGACAATCTCGTTTGTGTCAGTTGGGTTTTGTTTATAATTCAAATCCTCTTTTTCGGATTTAAATATGAAAAAGGGTCTAGACAGACAGACGGACATCCATTTTTTTTTCTTTTTAAGATACGGAACCCTAAAAAGGCGCTTTTGCCCTTTGCAACGCTACATTTCTGGCTTTGGCCCCTCGTCAACCTTCCACAAATTCAGGACCCTAGGGTTCTGAGGATGTTCCCACTGCTGAGACTCAGGCCTCGTCTCTGGGTGCCCTGCTTGGGCGGAGCATCGCTGTGGGGGTGATCGGTGGCGGAGACCTCTCGCGCCGGGCCTTGGTCGAGGCCATGGTCCGGAGCGAGGAGGAGTGGCAGGCGGTCGCTGACTTCTGCGAAGCAGTAATGCTCGCTAAGGAGAAGGCCGACCGCATCAGGCAACGGCGCTCTCGCCGCTACGCGAGGAATCCCTATTTCCTTGGTCACGCCATCACGCTCATTTTTCTAAATATAGATGAACACAATTAAGATCATTTTCTTCGGTAAAGTCTCTCTATTCCTTACTTCTTGGTAACCCCTCCGTAAGACATCGCGAAGTTTTTTAACTTAACGAAGGAAAACTATATAGAACAGGTGCTTCGATTGTTTTAGTTGGTTTCCGCGAACTTGCAGCTGAGAAGTCGAATTAGAATTGATTGCTTTTGTCTTGGATAATGAACAAAAGATAGATGGAAGAAGTTGTAGGAGAAAATTAAGGTTGGCGCAGTGGTTGAGCGATTGACTGCTACGCTGCGTGTTGCGCGTTCGTTTCCCGCACGAAACTAACATTTATATAGGGTGACTGGCAATTAGTGTACGATACTTAAACACGTGATTGTGCTCATGATGACAAACAATTTTTATTATGGGAGCAAAGCCGAAATCGCGAAAAAAATATCAGCTGTTCAGTACATTAGGCAAACATAAATGTACTGAACAGCTGATTTTTTTACGCGATTTCAGGTTTGTTCCCATAGTAAAAGTTGTTGGCTTTAAACAGCAAATAAGTTACACTTTATCGTAATTGTGCAAAAATATTAACCTAATGTAGAGCTATGGTTTTGTTTGGATTGATGTTTTGTAGACTTTTGTTGTTTAAGTTATAAAAGCGAGCATATCTCGCCATCAAACTGTAAAGTTTGGCGAGGAAATTATGTATTTAGACAACGAAAATTGTTTATGAATAAAAAAAAGAAAAAAAAAGACAGGGATTTCGAGTCTAATCTACACTAATGTAATAAAGAGGTAAAGTTTGTTTTTATGTTCTTTTGTTTGTAGGAGGTAATCTCTGCGAGTATAGGTCCAATACCGAATTTTTTTTCACCGATAGAAAGCTGCTTTATTCTTGAGTGACATGGGCTATATTTTATGTGCGTGGCAAAAGCCGCTGGCAGAAGCTAGTATTTCCATAAATTAAGTGACATTTTGGGATATAAACAGACGCTGATAACTTCGCTGTTTGTGAATATTATTTATTGATACTTTACTTAAATAATAGCAAGACCTTTTCCGCCGGGATTCCGATCCCGATTTCCAGCCACCGTAGGCGCGGGCTTGCGGACAGTGAGCAATGGGTAGCTCGCTGTCCGGCCGTCCGGTAACTGTCCGGACCAAGCCCAAGTCGTCGACGGCTCGCGCTGTTCCCGTACGCCTCAAGGAGTTGCCAGCAACGGCAGGGGCCCAGCCGGGTCGAAGCCTACTGGGACCAGGGTTATCCGAAAGGGCGCTCGAGCCCCGGTATGAAGGCTTGAAGGAACGGGATGGGTTTTTTAGTCAGTAAGAGTCTGACACTATCTCCCGCTCCGCTCAAGAGCGGGGGTTGTCATAGGATGATTTTTCCCGTCGGAAAAAAACCTCTTTCATATTTTCTGTGATCAACACTAACAACTTTACGATCACAAAATCTTACCTATCGCATAATAAGCCAAATCCGACCATCAGTTCTCTTAAGATCCCCAACATACGCCTCAAGTATCTTACCCCAATAGATACAGCGAGGTTCTCAATTTAAAGGCCGTTACTTCATTTTTATGACCACCCAATATAACTTGAGACATTTCAGACAGTAAAATTTTAATGCTGTAAGGGTCTCTTGAAGATTATTACCGTCCCTGGAGATGTTTTGTGGTAAAGAGACTGTTTCTTTTGTGCATTTTGTTTTTTTTTTATTGTATTAAAGAGGGGAATGATGAGATTGAAATATAGCAAGTCATTTGCAATGAAGGACATGTCACAATTGCGGCGTCCTCACCCTTCGCATGACGTAGATTCTCACCGGACATGGTCAGTTCGGGAGGTTCCTGCACCGGATTCGTGCGGAAGAGAAGCCGGGTGTCGCCACTGTGCGGAACGCCCGGAGGACACGGTGGAGCACAAAGTAGCTCCGCTTAGGCAGAGCATCGCCGTGCCCTCGTCGGGGCGATCGGTTTCGGCGATCTCTCGGTCTTGGTACAGGCCATGGTCCGGAGCGAGGAGAGTGGCAGGCGGTCGCCTTCTGCGAAGCAGTAATGCTTGTAAAGGAGCAGGTCAACTGCATCAGGCAAGGGTGCTCGCAGCGCCCCAGCCACCGCCGATTTCCGGCTACCGTAGGCGCGGTCGTGCGGACGGCGAGCAATGGGTAGCTCGCTGTTCGACCGTCCGGTAACTGTCCGGACCGGATTCAAGGAGTTGTCAGCAACAGCAGGGACCTAGTTGGGTCGAAGCCTACTGGGGCCAGGGTTAGCTCCGAAAGCTAGCTCAGCCCCGGTACGAAAGGCCAAAAGGAACAGGGTGGGTTTTTTAGTCAGTAAGAGTCTGGACACTATCTCCCGCTCCGCCCAAGGAGGAGGGATGTCATTTAGATGATTAAAAAAAAACCATGCCAGAAAAAAAACACAACCTTCGAAACAAAACAGAATAACACTGCATTTTGGCTGGAATATGTTTGTCTTAGTAGTTATTTTAATTTTCCTGGCGAGCTTAACAGTTATGCGGTAGGCCACCCGAAAGTTGTAACAAATATACTTTTCAACACACTTACTCTAAAACCCGATCCCAGCCCTGTAACGTAATGTGTACACAAAGGAGTGTAACAGTTACATGAGAGGGTAAGGAGGAGTATGGAAGTGAGGAGTGTAGAGGAAGAGTGAGAGTAAGAAGAGTAAGTGTATAGTAAGAGGAGAGAAAGAGTGTTACGCGAGTGCTAGAGGGAGTGTAGTGAGTAAGTGCCTCCAGGGAGTAGCCCTGGCAAGGCACGTGTGGTGAGTAGTGAGAGGTTGAGTGAGGGAGGAAAGTATGGAGGGAGAAATAATATATATAGATATGAATCCTTGTGAGGTTATAATGCAAATAAAAGCATATAAAAACAATAGAAATATAAAAAGACAAAGATATAAAAACAGTTCAGTCAGGCTCGGCGTCAGAGGTGGAGTGCAGCAGCAGGAGTAGGCGTAGCCCTCAGCCGTACGAGGGACGGCGAAGGCTACGCAGCCGCAGGCAGCAACAGATAGTGGTAGTCACAGCCCTCCAGCGTAAGGGCCGGCAGCAGTAGAGAGGAGGCCCTCAGAGGCCAGGTCCAAATGTAGAGCAGCCCTCCGCCGTGAGGGCCGGCAGAGGCAGAGAGGAGGTCCTCAGTTCCTTCTCTGAGGAGGTCTTCATGGTCCAAGGAGCTCCACCAGGGAAAACTGACATCAGGAGCTGAGCCAAGAAAAACTGACACCAGGAACTGTACATGTAGCTGCACCAAGAGTCTGACCGAAAACTCACTAAGAAACTCACAAACATGGTTTTTATAGTCAATTTTGACGGCTATGCTGGCTGTCAATTCATAATTTAAATTTGAAAACAGGTTTCAGCCAGCATTGCTGTTTCACAAGAAAGATATAAATTACAATTTAATTTTAAAGAATTATTTCAGATAAGAGAACATATAATTTGATAGCAAATTATATGTTTACAAATAAATAATATTATGAGTAAAAGAATAAAACCTAAGACTATAAAAATACTCTTTGTTGATACCTAATCAAAACCATAGAAGAAAATAGTAGTGACATGACAGATGACAGTGATCAATGAAAATAAACAAACTAAATATAAGAAATATTATAAAGAGATGTGATTATTGTGAAGTAAAGTAAACGTAAGTATTAATAACATTACAGCCCTCGCTTTTAGGCTTGCATTGTACTGTATTTCGCACTAGTGTGGACAAATACGGCAGCCAAGCGTAACTACAATCAATATTTATAAAGCCGCACGTTTATGAGCGTGTATTTTAATTTGTATGACACATCTTGAGAGCAGTGGTCCTCTTACGAGTTGTAGGTCGCAGGTTCAAACCCAGCTCTCAAAACGGTGAAGGAAATATCGTGAGGAAACTGGAAACAAAAATTCGAAGACTTGTGACATTCACTAACCTGCACTAGGTTCGCGTGCGCATTCACGCATTCACTTTAGCCTCGAAGACACCAACATTTTAATCAGACAGAAAGATCGCAGCAGGTACTATGCGTTCCAAATGAGAATAGGACCCATTGCCATGTTGTGACGTCACGTCATACTGTCAAATCGAAGAAATTTTGGCAAAATCGAAGAACTCAGAGATGAGTACAATATTAGAACCGGGTTCGTAGATAATTATATCAAATTGGCGTGAAATAGTGGTCAAACGCGAGCCTATTCATTATAAAAAAACTACAAGTAAAACGGGTTATTAGCTATGACACTTGTTTACCAAAATGGCTTCTGCAAAAGGTAAATAATCTAAAGATTTGATCTAATATGATAATGTAACATAATAATACAAAAATGCAGTTAGTTGGTTTTAGCAATAAGGGTACGAAATAACATTCTTGATGACAAAAAACAGAGTAAATAATCTGATTAGAGTCTGTCTAAAACGTGAAACGACTTGGGTAATTATTAGGGCAAAATGAAATCTGATGTAGTAAACATTGTTTCAATAATCAAGGTTGATTAAGAGATCTTGATCATTGTTTACTTATAGAAGAACCTTATAAAAAGTATAGAATATAAGTATTTTTTAAATTATTAAATATTATACAAAATTCTCAAGTTGTTTGACTTTTTAGACAGTATACCTAAGTATCAAAACCTAATACTAGTAAAAATAGACCCTCCCCTGTGCACGACACCTAGAATATTAATTCCCTGCACTATCGTCCAGCACTTCAAAGCAACATTTAACACAGAGAGTGTAATTCTAAATTCACAGTTACGCCTGGACCCTGCTGGTCAAAACGTGCTTTTAACTCCGACTGAACGCTTTGACAGGCTCCATTAGCAACGCATGTTGATGTATGAGTGCACTCCAGAGTGCTAGTCGGTGCTTTTAGATAGTGTAAGTGCTTATGTCGGTAAATATGGGACATAGAGTGTGCATGAAAATATTTTTTTTATGAAAGATACTGGCCTGTCGGTTTTCTACGATATGATATTTATTTTGCAAATAGGTTTTTAACACCCTTGAACGCCAGGGGGTTAATGATCTGGAAAATTGCCGTTTTTATGTAAATAACCAAAAAAAAAAAAATTAAACAAAAATTTTATTTTCCGGATATTTCTAGGTAAATCAAAAATCTAGAAAACAAAATTTTCGGCCAAATAAATTTCATATAAACGTGTGTATAAAATTAAAATTAAGTTTTTCGCTGATCGACACGATGTCTCGGTCACGTCTCTGATCACTGGTCGTACAATTTCAGCTCAAACGCTCATTAGTGTGCGTCCACCGAGCGTAGGTATAAAAAGTGAAGTACATACATATCGAGATTGTCTCCTGTACCTATCTATTTTTTGACTTGGGATTTAATGAATTAATGAAAGAAAAGGCCTCGCTGATGCGCATTTACCCACGTCTAAACTAGTCCATGATAAGGCTCTGAAAGGAGACCTCTTTTTTCTTATCATTGCAAGGAAATCATCTAACCACACGTCGACAAACCGCCCGGTAAATACAGTCCTCAGAAATCACTACATCGAAAAACCCCCAGCTACCACACCATCTTTACTAGATAACCACGCCTGAGCAATTTCCGCACACCTCCGCAGATCGACGTCAGCTGTAAAAAACATGTTACCCCTTTTTTTCACACGTAATCGGGTAAGATCACGGCTCATTTCACACAGATTCTGAACATCTTGTAAGTGATTGGAACGCTCAGGTATTTTGAGGTTAAAGGTGCTTTTCCACCAGAGATTTGCTATGCTATGTTACTATGGATGCGTTTAATATCCACCAATCATATTCATTGGTGCACGTAGCTTAGTACTGGTTCAAGTGTCAAACCTGTGGGTTGACACTTAAACATCAAATATCCTTCCACCTTCTACAAATCTCAGGTTGTCGCACAACATACAACTTCTTATATTTTAGTAGACAAAGTCTTAGTAGTTACATATTACAAAGATTATTAATAATTACATTACAATTTACAACATTATCATCAATAAGGCTTTTTATAAGTTTGGCGTTTTACGTTTGTAAACACAACATTATTATCTTTGACAGGTACTTCAACATTAGATTCAAGCTTCATAAATGTTACCAACGTATAAAATACTACTAACAATATTCGTGAAAATGAAAATTCACAATATAATTACGTCACAAATAATGGTGAATCTAACACGTGCTATGGATGTGTGCTATGGATGCGTGCTATGGATGCGTGCTATGGATGAGTGCTATGGATGTGTGCTATGGATGCGCGCAGTGGATGGTCGCGAGTGGTGTAGCTATGTGAAGTTAGGGTTCCTTCTATTTGGCAGAATCTTGATACTCCGAATTTATTTGGCATAACACGCTTGGCATAATCTTATTTAATCGAATATTTTTAAAGCATAAAAAAATATTTAGCATAACTATTGTTTGGAAGAATATTTACGTGTCCGAATTCACAATGGCATACTTTTATCATGGCAGAACTTTGTTTCGCATTATTATCTTTCTTTGCCACGCCGCCGCCGGGATACCGATCCAGATTTCCGGCCACCATAGGCGCGGGCTTGACGGCGAGCAGTGAGTAGCTCGCTGTCCGACCGTCCGGTAACTGTCCGGACCGAGCCCAATTCGTCGTAGGCGCGCACTGTTCCCGCGCGCCTCATGGAGCTGTCAGCAACAGCAGGGGCCCAGCTGGGTGGGGTGGAAGCCTACTGGGGCCAGGATTATACGAAGGGTAAGCTCGGTCCCGGTACGAAATGCACGAAGGAACGGGTAGGCTTTTAATTTTCAGTAAGAGTCTGACGCTCTCCCGCTCCGCCTAAGAGCGAGAGTTTTCATTGGATGTTTTTTCCCACACATAAAAGAAAACCTTTGCCATAATTAATATTACGCTAATTTTGTTAAGCATAATGTTTATTTAGAGATACGATTATTTGGTATGGGTACATATTTGAACATCAAAAATTAAAATACATGTATCTTCTTGAAAAAAGACAATTTTATGTTGTGCAGCAAAATGTAGTGACAGAAATCGCAGCAAATCGACTTTACGTAGTCTTGTCTGAGAGTATAATTCAATTCCGCGTAGGCACGGAGGGGTAGGGTAGGGCGGCCTGCGAGCTGAGGAGCAGGTGAATTGAAGGCCCACAGCCGCGGCTGAAGCTGCGGTGGTGAGCGTTAAAATCATCTGCGACGATAAGTTCCCGTAGGACTGCCCAAGCACCACAGCGCCGGAGCATTGTTTCTGTCACGAAACAATGCTTGCTGCCTGCGTGTTGCATATCTCGTTGTGGGTGATACGTGTTATTGGGTCATTCAAATCCCTTCAAAATGGTTGAGCTGAATGGGGCTTACGCACGCGTCATGCTCGTGAGCGGATGCCGTCAGATAAAACAGGTCATCTCTTAGCTGCCAGTGGCTTAAATCAGTTTCTATCTTTTAATTATTTTACATTTTGATTTTCTAAAATTGTGCTTAAATTGTATGTAACACATAATATGATTTAAAAGAGTGTCCATGGAGTTTCTTGTACGTTCTTCTCCATAGAGATATACGCTTTGCAACGTGCAATTTAGCTTCACAGCTTCACAGCTTCAGCTTTTTGGACTGACCAACATTTGACTATTCAAAATTGCCTACAAATGGTCTATTTGAAATAAATGCTTTGACTTTGACATGCCCGATTGCATGCCTACTTGCATGCTTGCTTGCCTTCTTACATGCTACATGCCTGCTATCCACCATGGTTTTTTTTTTTTATAACCACCCAAAAATAAAAAAATAAACTTTTGAATGTATGACAAATGAGTGTATGCGAAATGATTTTCTGCGAAATGAAGTTTATGCTATCCGTTGTTATGCAAAATAATATTTGATAGAAAAGGTAGACCCGTGAAGTTACCCCACAATCGATGCATCGCATTGCTCTAGCTCTGCTCTTCCTCGCGCAGCTATATTGCAGCAGCGCATCTTCCTAACACATCTAACCCACACCGCTACATAGCTTAGTATCAGTGGGAACGGTCACAGAGTTTCACAGTTTAGCTATTACATCCTCGCAGCATAGCTGCGTAGCACATTTCTGGTGGAAAAGCAGCCTTACGTGTGTAATAAGGTCGAGTTTCGCGTGACCTTTTAGGTATTTCTATTAGAGTTGGCCAAAGGTTAATGATGAGGTGTCTGAACTGTTCGAAGGTAATGCCTTAATTATAAGTGGCGATAGTACCGCTGATGCTTATATTAAGCGTGTAAGGTCTATAATGGCTTGTTTTACCTTCAAGTCACGGTTGTTGTTTCAAAATCTAACTTATAGCGGTCCCACTGCTGGCACTCAGGCCTTCTCTCTGGGAGAAAGAATGGGCCATAATAATTTATCTAGGTTCCTACGTCTTTCTTTTTTTAAAAAACAAAAAGGTATTTAAGCGAATTGTATTTCGCACTTTTTTATAGCGTAATTGGCAAAACATGCCATTTGGCTTATCCTGTATTAAAAATAACTATTTCTAATATTCTCAAAATAGGAACCAAGATAAATATTGTCTTTAACCGAATATCATCATAATATGTTGGAAATATGCTCCAACTGCAAATGAGCGTGATATTACGTTTGTATGGAAATTCATTCGTCGCCGGCCCCTTAAGACATATGTGAGCACTAAGAGAGGATTTTTTGAAATTATACTTTTAAGGGGGTTAAATGGGGTCCAAAGTTTTTATGGAAAAACCTACTTTTTTATTTATACAGACCAGTGCTTGACTGCCATCCCACCTAATAATACAATTACGGTCACGGATCTTGAGTGCTTGGCGTCAGAGTGGGGATCGCTTTGCGCATTCCATACATTGACGAGCCAATCGTCGTTGTTGTTAGATACATACAGCAAGACCGACACGAATCATAAGTGACGTCTATGACGCGATGGCGCGACAAGCCAATCACCACTCCCCGCCCCCGCGCCTCACTTCGCACCACTAAAGAGACCAAATATTTGACTTCTGTACAACTTGAAGCCAGCGCTCAAGATCCGTGCCGGCAATTGTAAGTAGTGATGCAATCGTTGATAGTGAGGCGCACTAGTTTCATCATCAATAACAGCCTTCATCCATTGCAGGGACTCAGACCTACTCTCTAGGAGAGGGAATGGGCTCTAATCCATCACGCTGGCCCAATGCGGGTTGTTGGAAGTCACACGTCTTCGAATTTTTGGTTCTAGGACATGTCGGTTCCCTCACGAAGTTTTCCTTCACCGATGAAATAAATTACACAAAGTAATGCGCCGGGCTGGGTTCGAACCCGCGACTCATAAATCGTAAGTCGGGACTATTACCACTCGGCCACCACTGCTCCACAAAAGTTTATTAAGAGCCTATTCATTCTAGCCTTGAAGACACCTAAATTATAATCGGACAGAAAGACCGCAGCAGGCAAATTGTTCTTTCACACGAGCGAGGCCTCTGGCAGTAGCCAGTAATAAATATATAAATTCTATCGAACAATACTACAGCCCACATAAATTTCTCCAATGTTATCTACATCTATACATAAATAAAATTGGAGTGTCTGTTTGTAATATTGAAATAACTGCTTTTTAGTACATGTATATGAATATACAAGGTGTAAGAGACAGCCCCCCACAAACTTTAAGGGCTTGCTCAGTAGACGAAACTGAACAACATTCCACAAAAAAATTTTTCAGGAAACGAAAAAAAAATTCGGCCTCTCCATACAAACTGTCCAATCAGGTTTATAATTTTGTATGGTGAGGCGGATTTTTTTTTTTTCGTTTCCTGAAAAAAATGATTGTGGAAGGTAGTTCAGTTTCGTCTACTGAGCAAGCCCTTAAAGTTTGTGGAGGCCCTTACACCTTGTATACGATACATACTTACACCAAAATAACATTTACAATTCTTGTCTGTCTGTCTGTTTGTCCGGGCTAATCTCTGAAATGGCTGGACCGATTTTGACGGGACTTTTTTGGCAGGTAGCTGATGTAATAACATAGGCTACTTTTATTTAAAAAAAAAAAAAATAATTTAAAATCCCCAACCCCACGCGAGCAAAGTCGTGGGCACAGCTAGTAATTTAATATAGGTAATGCGTGTACCTCACATTTATTTATTTACGTCGGCAGAACACTGCAATATCAGTCGTTATCATAACGATGACGCGAGATACGGCGTCAGACGTCACAGATATCAGAACGGGGATATATTGTTCAGGTAGGACAAAGAGTCTATGTTTACACTAGAAGAGACAAACGATTTCTGAATACGAATTTCGAAAGTGAGTAAATGTCAAATACTATTTTAGGAAAAGAACTTGTACAATTGTAGCGTAAAATTAAGGTTTGGAAACAAAGCCAAATTTCCAAAAAAAAAAAAAAGTTTATTACTTTAGCGCAAAACTAATTGTAAAACTGCAATGGGTTGGCAAGTACTTGAACAAAAAAATAAAAAACTGCCTACGCTTAGAAATACTCATGTATAGTAGCGTGCATTCACAGACATGTAAACTGACACACACAAGAAGCTCAGACCCAGAACGATATTAAAAATACTTGTTCCATGTAGGAGTCGAGGTTGCAACCCACAGCGCAGCAGTCAATCGCTCAACCACTGCGCCAACCATGTTATCAATTTGACAAATACATATGTTGGAATGGCACAAAAGTTCATAGGTATTTCAATATCTGTAGGTATTTTTATCCCGTACTAGCTTTTGCCCACGCGACTTCGCTCCCGATCTTCCCTACTATACCCTCCAGGGTCGGAATCGATTTAGAAATATATTCAGGTTTTGCGTATAAAAAAAAAACAAAATAAAAAATAATAATAATAAGTTCGAAAACTAAAACCTGGCTATAAAAAGTCTTCTGTCGTTATAAACGGCCAGGCTTATCAAACACTAGTTGTGAAAAAGTTTCGCTGATCCCATTAGTAGTAGTTCCAGAGCTTAACCCCGACAAACAAAGTCGCAAAGTTTTCCTTGTAATTATATTAGTGCCTAGTTCAGGGATGGTGAACCTTTTTGGGTTTTGTTTATTAATATTGTAACAATTCAAATATTAATAAAATTACAACTGATTTTAATTCAAATATTAATAAAATTACAAACTTATTTTAATTCAAATATTAATAAAATTACAACTGAATTTAATTCAAATATTATTAAAAGTACAACTGATTTTTATCGTCATCATCTTCCTAGCCTTTGTCCAACTAGGAGTCGGCTTCCAGTCTATCCTACATGGAGCGACTGCCCAACAGATCTCCAAAACCCAGTTACTGGGCTAGGTCAGACTTTATAGCGTCTGACTACCTTTAACGAGTGTTAAAGATCTTATAATGACAACCGGGCCCAACAGCTTTAAGTGCTTTCTGAAGTACGGGGTGTCAGTAAAGTCCTAGATAAAATTAGAAAAAAGAAATTCTAATTCGGTCCACAATTGGCATTGAGTTGAGAAAACGGTGTACCACGGCGGTCATTTCTGCCTGATCACATGAAAAAAATGGCGCTTGAATCCTGCAGCGCGGCGCAAAACGAAGCCTTTGAAGTTTTAATTTCGAGTGCAAGCAAAAATGAACTTAGCGGTGGCCAGGCGGAAGTATCTTCAATGGTACATATATGAAAAAAAATATACAGCTGAACGTAATAACCTCCTTCTTTTCGAAATCGGTTAAAAATGGGATTTCATTAGAACAAAGAAGGTAACAAATAAACAATGGTGTCATAAATGATTTTCACAGTCTTAAAAACTAAATCTCGAATGCGAGTCGCTTCCATTAAATTTCACAAACTCACCGGAGCGCGCAACATTTTGTCGTAGCCTATAAATTCAGAGGCACTCGTGCGAACCGAGCGAGGGTATTAGTGATTGTCATATTTTTATACTTCGGCGATCTTTAAGTCGTCTCGACGAGTACGGATGATTTCGAGTTTGTGAGGGGGAAAGGATTTTGTTCATCTTGAATTAAAGGAAAGAGGGCTTTTTTATGGTGGGAAAAACATATAATGACAACCCCCGCTCTTGGGCGGAGCGGAAGATAGTGTCAGACTCTTACTGACTAAATAATAATAATAATATTTATTTATTCAGATAATACAATCCAATATTGTTAGTAAAGACATACACAACTTAAGCTAGTGTTAGGTGTTAGTATATATAATAAACATGTGTCAATTAATAAATAAATTCAATAAACATGTCAATAATAATAATTAATCACATAGGTAATAAAAACAATTAACAAACATACACAACACACATTAGACTACCTCTGGGCACGGTTTGAGGATAACACTTGCGTCCTCGTCCAGTGTTTTAATATAAGGCCATCAGTCCCTAAAAACCCACCCCGTTCCTTCAAGCCTTCATACCGGGGCTCGAGCTATCTTTCGAAACTAACCCTGGCCCCAGTAGGCTTCGACCCAGATGGCCCCTGTTGTTGCTGACAACTCCTTGAGGCGCGTGGGAACAGTGTGCGCCGTCGACGTCTTGGGCTCGGTCCGGACAGTTACCAGACCGTCGGACAGCGAGCTACCCATTGCTCGCCGTCGGCGCCAACGGTGGCAATCGGAAACCCGGCGGCGGCTGGGGCGCTGCGAGCGCCCTTGCCTGATGCAGTTGGCCTCCTCCTTTGCTAGCATTACTGCTTCGAAGAAGGAGACGACTGCCTGCCACTCCTCCTCGCTCCGGACCATAGCCTGAACCAAGGCCCGGCGCGAGAGGTTTCCGCCGCCGATCGCTACCACGAGGGCACGGCGATGCTCCGAAGTAAGTGGGGCTTAATCCACCTGCTAGATATATAATTCGCCTTTTGCCTTTTAATAAACGAGTGATTTTATAATTTTCTAGATACTGTGATATCAAAAGGAGATCGCATGAGTTGCTTTTTTTATATAACCAACGAACTGGCTTGTAAAATATAATTCAAAGGATTATGCTGTTCTAGAATAGTTTTGAAAGTTAGTAGAAAAAAAGAATGTCTGTTGTTTTTTCAGAGTTGAAAGGATTTTTGTAAGAATAGCATGTATTCGTGGAAATAAGTTAAAAAATATAAAAGTGCGCCGCCCGAAGTGTTTAATTTCAGAAGTATCCCTATACGAGCCCACCGACGAGCTGAGCTGCTTCACAATACTGTGTGGGGATTTTACTAGTAAAATATACACGAGTCTTTTACGTTATTTTTATTTGACATAGTTGTTTGTATTTGTAAGACCATCTTAGTTACAAATACAAACTGTGTTTGTTGTAATTGTTTAAAAAGTCAAACGACTAGGAAATTTTTACACCAATAAAAAAGTCTGTTATATAGATTACATACAATACTTTATAAGATTCTATTAGTACAAAACGATCATCTCTTTTTCATAGAATGTCATAGACTAGGATATAATAGGTTTAGCTTTATTTTATCTTGGTGTTTATTTGAAGTAAAATGTATAAAGGACCCATCTTAGACACATAAATAACGGACAGTGGGCAATGGGTAGCTCGCTGTCCGGCCGTCCGGTAACAGTCCGGACCAAGCTCAAGTCGTCGACGGCGCGCGCCTCAAGGAGTTGTCAGCAACAGCAGGGGCCCAGCCGGGTCGAAGCCTACTGGGGCCAGGGTTATCCGAAAGGGCGCTCGAGCCCCGGTATGAAGGCTTGAAGGAACGGGATGGGTTTTTTAGTCAGTAAGAGTCTGACACTATCTCCCGCTCCGCCCAAGAGCGGGGGTTGTCATAAGATGATTTTCCCATCGAAAAAAAAAGACTCATTCATAAATAAATAATACGACAGATTATTAAATAAATTTATCTTATTATTTATTTTAGACACATAATAAATTATTAGTATTTTACTGGGATAATTTTCAACTTTGACGTTGCAAAGCTGCTGCTCAAACACAACCGTCCTGAATCTACTGCGATTCTTTAAATTTTTAACAAATGCAAAACAATTTACATAAGACTTTAGGGTTGAGTTTTAATAAATACTTTTAATTATATGTCAAGGAGAGCACCAAAAGAGCTAGCTATTGTTCGAAATAGTTACCCTGGAGTTCAAAGTATAACTGAAGGAACACTATTGAGTATTATTAAGTCTAAGTTTGACCAACTCTCTCACTCTTTCTCTCCAGACTGGAAGAAGACCTGTGAAGTGAAGATGCACCCTAAATAAAAAAAAAGAGAAAAACAAATAAAAACCATACACCTTAAATCAACGACCTTCCTCACAAGTGTACCTACTAGAGCAACCTACCTGCATATTAACACCAAACTATAAATTATTAACGAGCTCACACGCTCAGTCACAAATCTAATTCGGCGGGTGCCGGTCCACCGCCGGTCCGGGCCGTACGGTTCGTCCGACGCATAAATCTGGAGGAAGACGGAAAACCGGGCCGTAATAAATCTCATCGTGGATCCGGAATATTCATGAGACCACATACGTACGTTTAACGGATGTTATACAGGAGGTTTCGGGTTTGTAAGTCGATGTTAGTGGAGTTTGGGTACTTGTAGAGATACCTATTTCTGTTAGTGCGGGTTTTTGTAGTGTTAGTACCTACTACTATACCCATTGTATTCTTTCTTGGCACCAATTACGCGGAGACTTGTTCAGTGGCAATATGGGAATATTGCCGGCAATATTCATACTTCAGGCAATATTGCTACCAATATTCATACTTCGGGCAATATCGCTACCAATATTCATACTTCGGGCAATATTGCCACCAATACTCATACTTCCGGCAATATTGCCACCAATATTCATACTTCGGGCAATATTGCTACCAATATTCATACTTCGGGCAATATCGCTACCAATATTCATACTTCGGGCAATATTGCCACCAATACTCATACTTCCGGCAATATTGCCACCAATATTCATACTTCGGACAATATCGCTAACATATTCATAATTCGGGCAATATTTTATTTATTAAAAGCCTTATGCACTTGTTTTCTTCTCAATTTTTTTTTTTTTTTGTGTACCTGCCATGTTTTCTCTTCACCACCCTAGGTTGACTGGTAGAGAATGCCTAAGGCATTAAGTCCGCCTTTGTACTTTTGTGTTGCATGAAGTTGTAATAAATAAATAAATAAATAAATATGCACAAAAAAACTGTACAAAGGCGGACTTAATGCCTTAGGCATTATCTGTCGACCTTAGGGTGGTGCAGAAACAAAACATGGCAGGTGCAACTTAATAAATAGACAAAACAGAAGAGAAACAAATATATACAATACTAAATACATACTTAGATACATACATATAAATAAACAATACTGTAGTGAAAAAACAAATCCAACGTATTAGCGCGGTGATGATTCTACCAACATCTTGCGAAAATGCTCGCGTGCCTTCACCTAAAATCGGCTTGTTGCCATTCTGATATTCAGAGGGAGCGCATTCCAAAGAGATATCGTCTGGACGAAAAAGGAAGAGTGGATAAGCCCAGAGCGGTGTGAGGGGCATCGTAGAAGACGATTATTAGTAGACCGAAGATTTTTATTGTGCCCAGAGCAAAGAAATTGAAGTTCTGAAGTCAGATAAGAAGGGGAAGAAGGATTATCCAGAAAAGAGAACAGGGTAGTCAAGGCCCTTAGCGCTCTGCGCTGGCGAATGGGTAACCATTTTAAAAGCGAACGATGCTCGGATACATGATCGTACTTACGGAGGTTGAAGACAAATCGAATGCAGTTATTCAGAAGACGGTCAAGTTTATTGAGGAGATCTGCATTCAGGTCTTAGTAGCACACATCAGCATAGTCGATTATGGGAATGATTAGGGATTGTACAAGCATTGCCTTTATGTGAGCTGGGAGAAGATTCTTCAGACGATAAAGACTATTATTAGAATATTCCCACCAATATTCATACTTCGGGCAATATTCCCACCAATATTCATACTTCGGGCAATATTCTCACCAATATTCATACTTCGGGCAATATTCCCACCAATATTCATACTTCGGGCAATATTCCCACCAATATTCATACTTCGGGCAATATTCCCACCAATATTCATACTTCGGGCAAAATTCCCACCAATATTTATACTTCGGGCATAATTTCCACCAATATTCCCACTTCTCGGCAATATTTCCGGCAGCAGCACATCTCCAGCCCTGCCCAAGCCACTTAACCTTTGTTCTCCTGCGGATGTTTTTATTTCTGATTTGATCACGTAAGTGAATATACAAGTTCCCTAAGTTAATTAAAAAAAAACAAATGTAAAATGTAAAAAATGTTACCTAAGACATGGTGTCATAACAACCAATATAAAATGCACGCTGAATATTTTATCGGCACATTTATTTAAAAGTAATGTTCTCCGCTAAGCCAGAACAGCAACAGTTTTGTACGTAAATCTATTTTTACCGTTTTTTGTGCTCGCAACATTCGGTCCGGATGCACTACACACACAAACAACAAAATTAGTTTTTACGGAATTTCATCTATTTGAAAACTCATGACCTACTTTTGAAGCTACACGGTACGGATTTACGTATCATATTATTACTTTTAATGGAATGTGTGTAATTTTGTGTTTGAGTGTTTTTTTTTTTATGGTGGGAAAAATCATACATTGACATCCCCCGCCCTTGGGCGGAGCGGGAGATAGTGTCAGACTCTTACTGACTAAAAGACCCACCCCGTTCCTTCTAGCCTTCATACCGGGGCTCGAGCGCTCTTTCGGATAACCCTGGCCCCAGTAGGCTTCGACCCAGCTGGGTCCCTGCTGTTGCTGACAACTCCTTGAGGCACGCGGGAACAGTGTGCGCCGTCGACGACTTGGGCTTGGTCCGGACAGTTACCGGACGGCCGGACAGCGAGCTACCCATTGCTCACTGTCCGCAAGCCCGCATCTACGTTGGCCGGAAATCGGGATAAGAATCCCGGCGGCGGCGGCGACGATAACGCAGTGAGTGGTTCATACATAGCATAATCAGCCTTTTAAAGTTCCCACTGCTGTGACTCAGGCCTCCTCTCTAGGAGAGGGATTGGGCCGTAATCCACCCCACGAGCCCAGTGCGGGTTGGTGAATGTCACATGTCTTCGAATAGTTAGTTTTAGGACATGTCGGTTTCCTCACGATGTTTTCTTTCACCGTTTTGAGAACAGCCCAATACCTCTTGTATTGGGCTGTAATCCATCACGCGGGTGCAGTGCGGGTTGGTGGATGTCATATGCCTTCGAATTTTTGGTTCTAGGACATGCCGGTTTCCTTTCGATGTTTTCCTTCACCGTTTTGTGAGCAGTGCTGATGAAATAAATTACATAAAGTAATGCGCCTGGCTGGGTTTGAAGTCGCGACCTATAACTCGTGAGTCGGAGCCGTTACCGCTCGGCCATGACTGCTCGTCATTTTGTGTTTAAGGCCCAAGCGCCCGAAAAGTGCCGTAAAACAGTGACTTCTGGAGCCCACTCCTCGGTAACGGTCAGGTTAATAGGTTTGAAAAAAATATATGTTTATTACAGATTCATGAACAACATTATCAACATTTGATTTTTTCGTGCGATCAATACTTTTGCCTAAAAAAAATATTACATACAACAACATCACATTCGCAACTTTTCCCTACTCCTTCGAAACGACTTGAATCTTTAGAAACGTTTTTACACATAAAAATTGGTAGTTAAATATTCTTCAAAGTGAACATAGCATATGTAAATCAATCAATATTTCGCAAAGAAAATAGATTTAAAAGTCAGCGGGGCTCTGTCCGGGCGCAGCTGGCCGCAAACAAATGCACAGATAGTCGTACTGTCGCCTAGACGGGTACGGGAGTAGTGACCATTTAATTTTAGCCAGATGGTTCAAGGGACTATAAGCCTTAAGTGGTTCATGTAGGAAGTTTTTCCCTTGAACACATCAGTATGTTCCCAAAAGAAGTAATGTTTTCAAGGAAAAGTGCCTGTTAACGATAATTTTCTTAGTTCAAACGATGGTAAGCAAACCAAATGTTTATTTAAACTTCTTTTCATTCTGAGCTTTGCTCTAGTATTTCTTCAGTTTTAGCTCAGAATAAATAAAGTCTCTTAAAGTAAATTTCATTGTTTTAAGAGGATACTTAAAATGTCTAATAAAAACATGCATCTGTTTGCTCCTTGCTAAAACAGTACACTACCGCAATAACATTACGAAATACATAAAACACTACACTCTACATTACCAGTCCACATAAAAAAAAAAAACATTTTCACACATAAAACCCATATCCGAAATTTAATTTCAACCCATATTTCACTCCCACATTTCGTTCTACGCTGCTATGTTTTTGCAACCCACTGTATAGTGTAGCATTAGAGTAGTGGTCCAAATATTCTGTACGCCAGTGTAATAACTTTATTGCGGTGCTCTGTCGTCGAATAGTGCAAAAAGGGTAGGTTTAATATCTTTTTGTGTTTCTCTATAAAATGTTGTGTACCCCTGAATTAATGATGGAAGGCAGATGTTTATAAAGTGCACTGCTTTTTTGTTTGGGGCAAATAATGATAATTTTTGAAAAACGTAGTACTTAAGCATTTACCTCGGGCGTCAGGAATCGTAGAGCGATATCTGGTCACCGTAAGCGCAAACTTGCGGATGACGAGCAATGGGTAAATCGCTGTCCGCTAGTCATACCCTCAGCCTAAGTCGTCGATGACGCGTACCAAGTACTTACTCCATGCAGAAAGAAGAAACACAGATGAGTTTTGTAATCTGACAGTCCCTCTCGCTCTGCTCACAGCGATAGGAGTATTTAATGATTTGTCACCAAAAACAAAAAAAAAAGTTTCGTTACTTAAATTCTTGATGGTGAAAAAATTTCTCCTAAACCACCGTGTATCACCATGTTTCCTGATATTGCATTGAATCAGCCAATCACAACTGCAATACGTTCCCCTTCCTCCAACCCGCAATGGTGAATCGTGTGCTTAGACAAAATCGGCCTATCAGCTCCAAGACATTCCAATCCATTTAAAATTAAAACAAATCTGCCAAAATTTTAATGCCCAATTAAAATAAGATGTTATAATCATTAATTCCCTCTAAGTCTGCTTCGGGAAGTTTGTTGAGTCTTAATTAAATAAATGAATTTTCCCGTACCGGAGCTAAGTCGATTATTTTGCTCAGTGAACTCATTTCGGCTAAGTTGTTACTATTGATACTCGATTTGTTGAAGTAGGATTTTACTTTTATTTATTTATTTATACTTTATTGCACATCAAGATTATAAATTTACAAAAAGAAAACCATATAATAAAAAACACACAATTGGCGGCCTTATCGCTCTAGGCGATTTCTTCCAGGCAATCTTGAATTTACAGGGATTGCCTGGACACAAAATGGGGTTGCACTTAGTGCAAATATAAAAGTAACAAAACTTAATAAATACTTAATTCTAAAATAGATACACAAATACATACATACAAAATATATATAAGCAAGAGAGTTTGTGAAGAAAGAAGACAAGATCACAGAGTCAAGTAATGATCCTTCACAAGCCCTTTAAATGCAGGCAGTGTTTGCTTTATATTAGGAATTTACTTACTCCTGTACCGTGAATGCGGTCAAATGTATGGCTTCATCGATATGTATGTACACTAGATTATGTCGAACTCTTATTTCAGTCGATTCAGGTGTAATGTTGACCCAGTATAAGTGTATAATCATGATGTCGACTGTACACCAGCCCCCCTAGCCAAGTTCCGTAACCGTTTCGCTTGCGTCGAACGCTTTGAATTGACCTTGCCGCCAATTCTTTTGTTCTGACCACGTGACTGAGCTTTAAGGCGGACGTCATTCCCGTACATTTGAAGCGTTAACTATTGCAGATTAGCAACTTCGCTAGGGGTACTGGAACATTATACTATGTTGAACGAAACACGTAAGAGCTACGAAATACATAGCGCTTAAGACATTTTTTGACTGGCCCGTGGTCTAGTGGTTAGTGGCCCTGACTGCTATGCCGCAGGTCGTGGGTTCGATTCCCACCCAGGACAAAGGTTTATGTGATGAGCATGATCATTTGTTCTGCGTCTGGGTGTAATTTATCTATAATATGTATGTATTTAGAAATATATAAGTATGTTTATCAGTGGTCTAGTACCCATTACACAAGCCCTGCTTAGCTTGGGACTAGACGGCGTTGCGTGATAGTTGTGGTTGTGGAATATTATTTTGGTCGCGAAAAAAGTATCCTCTAAAAGCTATATATCTTAGCGCTGCATGCTTTTGTACTTAGGCGAGCCTACAATTAGGTAACAAAGGCATATTTTGTAATAGAAAACAGAAATAAATAGAGGAACAGTTAAATACTACCCTTATTTAAGAACAGCTATTTGCTATTTGTAACACTTCAAAATAAACCCTTTCGATGAATTCAATAGTAGTGGTCCAATTTTATCACAGTGATATCAGAATGGTTTTCCATCGCGTTGGGGATCGCTATCGCATCCAAATTTACATGAAACAACATAATAATTCGGTTAATAGCAAAGCTCTGTTCATTGTCTGTGTTAACGTATCGTTTGGGCTGTACTACAAACTATTGTGCGGTAATTTGGGTTAAATTATGTGTTTTGGATAATTTATTTAGTAGCGACAAGAAACATGTAACCGAGATATTTGTAATATACACCGCTAAATTTTGATCGTTTTAATCCCGGGGAGGGTCGATCCGGTACATGAAACACTATCGATTTGTAAAGATAAAATTAAAAATAAAGTAGGTACCTTTTTTACTTGTATTACTTTACGCATGTAAGAAATTAATTTCTTTAAGAAAATGTCAGCTGAGCGAGTCCAATGACCTGTAGGTAGTAGTCGACGTTGCGTACTAACTACCTACAGGTCATTGGACTCGCTCAGCTGACGTTTGATTTAACGGGGTATAACATGCTACAAAAGAATGTCCATGGAGTTTCTTGAACATTCTTCTCCCTATAGATCTACGCTTTGGGATATGCAAAGAACATCATTTCTCTGACTGACTTCTTGACACTTCAAAAGTGCCTGTAAATTGTGTATTTGTAATAAAATGCTTTGAATCTTGGAATGTTCATTACTTAGCGTTAGTAGGTAATAAAGAGGTTATTTAGTAGGTAATAAGAAGTTGAAACGTTACGTCGTGGGTTGAAGTCCAGTTAGACACTTTTGCTATGTGTACTTTTTTCCATCAGCACTGCTTTCAAAACTTTGAAAGAAAACATCGTAGCAAATGTTCTAAAACCAAAAATTCAAGTGCGGGTTGATGAATGTCACATGTTTTTTGGTTCTAGGACATGCCGGTTTCCTCACGATGCTTTCTTTACCGTTTTGAGAGCAGTAGTGATGAAAAAAATTACACAAAGTAATGCGCCTGGCTGGGTTTGAACTCGTGACCTACAACTTGTAAGTCGGGGACATTAACACACGGCCACTACTGCTCGATATGACTATAAAATCTGCGGGGTGCTACGATAGAAAACCTCCACGAGTGGCCGCAGGCTGTAGTTCCCTTGCGGATAATTTCGGAATGAAGGCCAGTCTGCGGCACGGTGCACCTTAGGAGGCGGCCAATGAACCCCTTGGGTACTCCTGCCTAAGGGGCCTCGATGACCGTCTGTGAATATACTGTCTGAAGGAACGCTTCAATGCCTATCCCTCTGCTATAGCAGAGTGCACAGTGGTGAAGTAAGAGCTGGCGAAAATATAGAGTCTGACACTATATCCCGCAGTGAGCAATGGTGGCCGAGTGGCAATGTTCCCGACTTACGAGTTGTAGTTCGCGGGTTCGAACCCAGCCAGGCGCATTACTTTGTGTAATTTATTTCACCTTACCTCTTTCTTTTATTGCACCTATCTCTGTTTTTCTCTGCACCACCCAAAGGTCGACTACTGAAAGAAAATGCTTAAGGCATTAGTCCGCCTCTGTACTTTTATGTGCATGAAGTATAAATAAATAAATTTCATCACCACTGCTCTCAAAACGGTGAAGGAAAACATCGTGAGGAAACAGGCATGTCCTGGAACAAAAAAATCGAAGACAAGTGACTTTCACGAACCCGCACTGGGCCCGCGTGGTGGATTACGGCCCATTCCCTCTCCTAGAGCGGAGGCCTGAGTCCCAACAGTGGGAACAATAAAAAGGCTTTTTTTTGTTTTTTTTTTTTTGTTGTTGTGAAAAAATCATCCAATGACAACCCCCGCTCTTGGGCGGAGCGGGAGATAGTGTCAGACTCTTACTGACTAAAAGACCCACCCTGTTCCTTCTAGCCTTCATACCGGGGCTCGATATGTCTTTCGAAACAACCCTGGCCCCAGTAGGCTTCGACCCAGCTGGGTCCCTGCTGTTGCTGACAACTCCTTGAACATTAAAAAGGTTGGAGATGATGATGACGACTATATCCCGCTCCGCCCAAGGGCGGGGGATGTCATTTGGATGATTTTTAAGCACTGAAAAAAAATAACAATACCATACCATCTGCGAATCCTTCAACAATAAAAAAAAATATTATTATTAAAATTCTGCGTCTAAATATGAACCCAACGCTTTCTACAAACCAAATACCGACACTTTAATACAGTTTCCACTTCTGAGTTAGCATGTAACATAAAAAGAATATTTTAATATTTTCTTCTAGCGCAGAGGACACAATTTTCCAGACTGAAGCGTTCTATAAACATAAAAGCAAATAAACTCAGGTTAAGGGAGGCACAAGTTTTTTAGGGATCCGCAGTAAATATACTATTTTATTTTTATGTATACGGTTCTGAACTTACTGTTTTCCCCATGGGCCGACGTAGTTATGAGTTAGGGATCGAATGAAATGACGATAAATGAAAGTTAGGAGCGTATTCTTTTTTTTATTTGATGTTATTGTGCTGGTGGAGATCGTCGAGTAAGGTAGTCTGTTGTGTATGTGTATGTGTGGGTGAAACAAGAAAAGAGAATGACCTGAATGAATGGCTTACGGCTCGTTCACGACCTTGCTGCTGTGAGCGGAGCTAAGCTTGGGGCGGCGAGCGGTAAAACAAAAGTATGACAATGTTTGAAGCACGCCACGAGACGCCGCTCATAGCACCGCGTGCCCGCTTGCCGTTACAGCACCGCTCGCCGCGTCGCTTGCCGCTAAGAACGTAGTAAGTTGTGACCTGCCCCCCTAGCCAAGTTACGACCAGTTTGTGTCGAATTCTGTTCTCTAATCGGTAACGTCTCGGTGACAGCAATTGTAGAAAACGATAAGTTGGTAGCCATGTTGACGCGCCTGTATAACAAAGGATGTAACGTTAAACATTGTAGGAACGATTTTGAACGATGTGAACTTGGCTGACCACGCGACTTTACGTTGAGAAGACGTCATTCCCATACATTTCGTCACTTTTCGATAGCGTTAACGATTGCAGAATAATAACTTGGCTAAGCGTGCTGTACCTCAGTGTTCCCGCCAAACGCTAAGTGAAAAATGTATGGCAATGACATTACCTGTCACGTCACTTACTTATCACGTCACTTCTCAGCAGCCTGCTAGAACGCAACTGAAAGAACGTGGACCCAGAGTGAGAAAAGCTCAAAAAAAAGTGAGAAAGAAAATTGAAATAAAAAAAGTCGAGTAGATTCTTTTGAACATTATACTCAGTACAAAAGAAAACACCCCTAGGTATTTATCCACCATTTTCTTTACCTAAAATGCTCACAGATTTGTACTCACAATATTTAAAGATTATGCTAAGTTCAGTGCCATACTCTGTGTTTTATTGCTATGAATTCAATAGCAATAAATTCTATATACATTTTAGGACAAGAAAATTCATTGCTATAAGTTTATCTACAGTTACAATATGAAACCAGAAATACTGTTTTTTTTTCCTATTGAATCATCAACATCATCATTTCAGCCGATACACGCCCACTGTTGGACATAAGCCTCCCTCAAGCGTCGCCACATCGAACGTTCCTGTGCGTCCCGCATCCATCGGTTTCCCGCTACCTTCACCAGGTCATCGGTACACCTTGTAGGAGGCGTTCCAATCCAACGCTGCGTTTTCCGGTACGCAATCGCCATTCCAGAACCTTTCGGCTCCAACGGCCATCTGTTCTGCGAGCAATGTGCCCTGCCCATTGCCATTTAAGTTTGGAAATTCTTTGTGCTATGTCGGCAACCTTAGTTTTCGGATATCTTCATTCTTTATTCGATCACGCAAGGAAACCCTAATTAACATTATAAAAAGAGGCTGTATAAAAAAAAGGTAGAAAATAATAATAATAATTACAACTGTCAGTAAATGAGATGTTAACAAACAAAAAAAAGAAAAACTAACGAATTTAATGTGGTTGGAGTCAGATAATATTAAAAAAAAATAAAAAAAAAATTGCAAAAGCAATGTGTTAGAGAAAAGAAAAAATATGTTACAACAAAGATAAAGCAGTTAATAGATACATTCGCACAATATTATGAGTTACCAGGGGGCCACAAGTGCAGAGGCAGTCATTGCCAAACAAGCGTGTCTTCGACATAGTCTTTAACCTTGTAATATGCTTTTTTGGTTAAGACACGCTTAATATGGGTTTTGAACTTTCCTTCGCTAAGTTCAGTCACCGCTTTTGGTAGCTTGTTATAAAAGCGTATGCTATTTACTAAAAATGACTTACTGGTCACTAAAAATGACTTACTGATCTGGATTAAACAAAAAATAACAAAGATATAGCCCATTAAAGTTACGTGTGACGTCACCCCGTGCGAAAAAATGTAGCACGGCGTGACGTTACACGTAACTTTAAAATGGGCTATATCTTTGTCTTTTTTGGTTTAATTTACAAATAAAAAAATACGTGTCCTTTATTTTTCAATAATCTAATAGACGGACTAATTACATTTTTTACGGCAACTAGCCTACCGTTGGTGAAACCTCTACGGTCCGAACTAAGCGTTTCTACTCGTCGTTTATACCTCGTACATCGAAGGACTGGAACAATTGGCTTGCTGCGGTCTTCTTGTCCGATTATAAAGTGAATGTCTTTACGGCTAGAGTGAATAGGCTCCTAATAAACTAGTGTCTACCATCAACGATTGCATTACTGCTTACCATCAGGTGGGATTGCAGTCAAGTACCTACTAGTTTGTATTAATTTAAAAAAGTTTCCCATTATGATCTATTCTTAGTAATAAAAAGAATGTTTTGAAATTCAACCCTTATAGGAGTGAAAACAGGCACAGAACTTTTTACTCGACCGAACCCGCCGGCAGAAAATAGTTTGTAGCGAAACAAAAGTTCAAAGCCGTAAACAAAACACGAAGTCTGTTTAAAATGTCAAAAAAAAAAAAAATATGCGGAACCCATCTCACTATGACATTACGCGGTCCTCTTCACTAACTAGGTATGTTCAGTTTGTGTGTTTTACAGCTCAGCAGCGCTATGCGTCCGACGACTGTTTTTACTGGCGCTTAACGTCGATCATTACCACCCTGTATATAGAAAAGATTGGCTGTTTGGTTTTTGGAGCAGCCTGTATATTAAGTGGTTGTTTGTTTTGGGAAATGTGCGATTCTTTCTTTTCTTTATGATTTAAACTAGTGCTTTACTACGATCCCACCAGATGGTAAGCAGTGATGCAATCGTTGATGGTGATTCGCACTAGTTTATTAAGAAATTATTCACTCTACCCTTCTTCTCGAATCGATGGTTTTATTTTGCGTCAAAGTTTTTGGGACCAGTAGGTTGCTACATTTATAGCGGCGTTAGAGGCGTTTTTTAGATCCTTCACTCTAGCCATAGAGGCACCCAAATTGGGGAAGGGAAGACCGCTGCTTTTTGTGTTGTGGTTTTTTTTTACCAGTATTTAGCAACCTATACCCCAAGCCAATTTCTAGTTAATCTGCAATAGTTAACGCTTGTAGAAAGCTTCAAATGTACGGGAATGACGTCGTCTCAACGCTCAGTCACGTGGGCAGCACAAACGAATTGGCGGCAAGATCAACTCGAAGCGTTCGGCGCAAGCGAAACGGTTGTAACTTGGCTAGGGGGCTGTACAGCTGTATCTCGTATAGCTCGAAGAATCGCAAAACTAAAGTGGTAGTGAGCAGGGCACATTGCTCGTATAACGGATGGTTGATGGGGCCGAAAGGTTCTAGAGTGGCGACCGCGCACCGGAAGATGCAACGTTGGAAGGCGCCCGACGAACTGATGAGAATCGTAGGAATGCGGTGGATGCGAGACGCACAGAATCGGTCGTTGTGGCGACGCTTGGGGGAGGGCTGTGTCCATCAGTGGACGTTTTTCGGTTGAAATGATGATGATGATAGATCCTGAAAAGTTCAAGTGCTTGTGCAGGATGAGCAGCATAGCATGTGACAAATGTCCAGTGCTGCGGCTCCACATTGGCACTGTGTTAGAGATTTATTATTTATTTATTTTTATTATTTATTATTACAGCAATTGCCATTAATACTAAAGCACGTTAATCCTTTCACTCGGTCTTCTCACAGAATCGCAAACTTTCTAATAATATCGTCATCCATTCATCAGCAAACAAATCTAATCCAGGGTTGGCCTCCACGAGCGCGTTGAGCATCGAGATGGGTCGAGGAAGCCCCATTTGGTTCTTTGAACTTAAAATTCGAACACATGCGACATCTACCATTCCACACTGAGTCCACGTGGTGAATTACGGTCCATTCTCTCTCCTAGAGAGGAGGCTTGAGTCCCAGCCGAGGGCATATTTAAAGGCTGATGTTATGCTTATATTTATAGTATTACTTTGTCTAAGCAAAACATGTTGGTTCATTATTTATTTAGTACCATTACTTCGAAACAAGCCAGCTGTTTACTTTCTCATGCAAGTCATAACTGAGGGAAACTTGTTAGGGTAACCTTTTGGGCAAACAGTCATTAGGTTGGTACTACTGTTCTTGAACTTAAAGTTTGAAGTAGTACACTTCCTAACATATTAATAGAAATAAAAACAATTTTTTTCAAGGTAGGATATCATTCAATGACTTCCTCTGCTCCAGGGCGGATGGCTAATCATTCAACTGACATCTACTGCCCTTGGGCGGAGCGGGAGATAGTGTCAGACTCTTACTGACTAAAAACTCACCTCGTTCCTTCTTGCCTTTTATACCGGAATGAGCCTCGGATCCTTTTCGGAAACATACCCTGGCCCGAGTAGGCTTCGACCCAGCTGGGCCCCTAGTCCTACAACTCCTTGAGGCGCGCGGGTGACGGCACAGTACGTGCCGTCGACGACTTGGGCTCGGTCCGGAAGGTTACCGGACGATCGGACAGCGATCTACCCATTGACCTTCGCTGACCGGAAATCGGGATCGGAATCCCAGCGGCGGCTGGGGCGTGAGTGCCATTGCCTGAAGCAGTCGGCCTCCTCTTTTGCTAGCATTACTGCTTCGCAGAAGGAGGCGACCGCCTGCCGCTCCTCCTCGAATGCCCGGCGCGAGAGATCCGCCGCCGATCGCCCCCACAAGGACACGGGAGCCCCCGTTGTCCTACTAAACGGGGCACACCTCTACCGTGTGCTCCACCTTGTCCTCCGGGCGGTCCACACAGTGGCGACACCCGGGCGTCACTTCCGTACGGTTACCTCCGGAACCCACCATGATCGGTGAGAACCTGTGTCGTACGGAAGGTGAGAACGCCGCCGCACCTTGAGGTCTTTCCAGCCACGCGTGCTTGGCACTGGGTTGCGATAGTCACTGTCGCCATTTCACCATGAGATCCCGCCGGAACTCTGTCCGTTGAAAAAGAGGGTGAAAGCTTGTATATGTGTTAATCATTTTTGAAGCAAAGTTGATCTATGTTGTTCCAAAATTTAAGACGAGCAAAGCCGCAGGCAAGAGCCAGTAGTTTAAAAACTTACCAGACATAGTCTCTTCCGATCAACGCACAGCCGAATCTACTGGTATTAGGAGCGTGAAATTTTGCACATGGTTTCCTTTTATGACGCAGGAGAGCAATAAGCCAGGATTTTTCAAAATTCTACGCCTTAGGAGGATGAAACCAGGGTCCAAATTTTGCATAAAGAACCTAACTAACTTTCACGTGGGCGAAGCCACTGGCAGAAGCTAGTTAATGAATAAACAAATAAATAAAATGGCCCATCCCCCTCCCCCCTTAAAACTTAATAATAAACAAAACATTGACACAATGAATTACTCCAGCAGTCTTCAACATCAAATCAGCTCCAGCGCCAACTTGATTATTGTGGGAGTCGATCTGCGGAGTTTGTGTGTCTACGTGACGTTGGACGACTTCGTTTAGTGAACGAGTGAGACCGCTGAGGCTTCGGAATTCGGAACAATTTGGACTTCTTTACGTCATCGGGGTCATTTGAATTGATAGAATCGCTGAATGCTTCGATCAACAAGAATGTACTATTATTCGATCCCGGCGATATGTAGTTTATCGATCTCTGACTGTTGCTGTCAGTAACTGAAGGGGCCCAGTAATGCCTAGGGCCCTACTGTTTTACTGACAGCTCTTTAATGAACGCGTGGAACCGGGCCTTATCGGACGTCGGGCTAATCGTGTCTATGGAAATTGCCCTGTTACTTTCGACGCCCAGGACGTCTCCTTTGGCGATGGCTAGGATGTGAAAATGTCTGCTCTTTCCCGGTTGCGGCCATTTCCATTGCTTGCATTACTGCTTCGCAGAAGGAGGCGACTCCTTTTTTTTAAATTCCTTCTCACTCCAGACCATATTCTAAACCAAAGCTGGCTGCGAGATATCGCCGCTGCCTATCGCTTTCACGAGGACACGGTGGTGCTCCGCCTAACCGGGGCAGGCTTCCACCGTAATCGTGGGGTATTCTGTTATTCAGTTATTATATTGTGAAAGTCAGTCGCTCTATGTAAAATAAAGCCAGAATACTTCAAATCGACTTCGTTTAGCAAAAATATTATTATTTGTCATAACAGCAATAGAAATACACCTTCTGAAATTTCAACTGTCTATCTATGTCATGTAACTATATATCATGAGATACAAACTGCTGATAGACAGTCGGACGGACGCAGGATAGACTGACAGCGGAGATTTAGTAAAGAGTTGTAGTGACATCTATGTCGACCCATATTATAGGACCTAAAATCCAAAATCTTGAGTCGTGGTATAAGAGTTCTCCGCGAGATTAGAACATATACAACAGTCCGCAATCAACTACTGGGCAGTTGCCTGGACCAAACAGAATATCCACATGGAGAGTCTTTCAACAAAACGTCGGTGGATCCACTCTTTAAAACACACCTCTAAGGAGTACAGACTTTCGATACGGAAACTTATAAAGAACGATCTTATAAACGATTAACCCAGAAACAAAAAAAAAAATATTCCCAGTCCCCACTTTCAGTGGTCGTACTATCCTGCGTAGAAGAGTTTACCAACTTTCAAAGTGGGTTCTGCTTATTGATTTAACGGATCGTAGCGCCCTAAAGAGGTTTGCTGAGGGCTTACAAGATAGATTGAAGGAAAACTTCGCCAGCTCTTCCACAACAAAAAGTTGCCAACACAATTAAATGTTTTTGGCGAGAAAAAGAGTTTCGTTGAGGTTCTGTTGGAAGGAGTTTTAATGTAAGTATTATATTAAAGATATACTAGCACTGTGTTTAGAGTCCTAAAGGTTCATTGTGGGATTAACAGCTTCGGATATCGTACACGTATCTTGTGTAAAAAACGTAGATAGTTTGTTTTTGCAATAAAAACCAACTATCCACATTTTTTACCTAAATTAAGATAAATATAGCTATCGATTTGTACCATCAAGACGAATCTGCCGGTAACACTAGTTATTAGCCATGACACTTATTTACAAAGATGACTTCCGCAAAAAGTAAATAACCAACAGAATTGTTCGAATATAATAATGTAAGGTTGAGCTGAGTGGAGCTGATGCACGCGTCATACTCGTGAAGTGGTGCCGTCAGTTGTGACTGCTCATCTCTTAGCTGCCAGTGGCTTAATTCAATTTCTATTTTTTAATTATTTTTTTTTATTTTTTTATTTTTATTACTTATCATCATTGTGCTCACATAATAGAAGCAACAAGAAGTATGTAACGAAAATTCATGTAACTCAATATGATTTAAACGAGTGTTCATGGAGTTTCTTGCACGTTCGTCTTGTTATAGATCTACGCTTTGGAATGTGCAATTTAGCTTCACTTTTCTTGGAGTGAAGTTTTTTTTTTTTTGATTTTGATAAACATAATAATACAAAAATGCAGATAGTTGGTTTTTGCAATAAGGGTACGATATATCAAAAAGGAAGTCGTTAAATACAAAATTATTGGCTTAGATTGGTTCATTCTCATATCATTTCTTAATTATTAATAGGTTTGCGTTTGACCACTATCTCACCTGATGGTAAACGATGATGTGGCCGATGACGGAGCGCGATTACCTAAAAGTAACCTATTCTCTCTTGACTTATATTATATCCCCATTTTTTTTTGTATGGTGGGAAAATCACCAGTGACAACCCCCGCTCTTGGGTGGAGCGGGAGATAATGTCTCAGACTCTTACTGACTAAAAACCCACACCGTTCCTTCAAGCCTTCTGGCTCGAGCTATCTTTCGAAACTAACCCTGGCTCCGGTAGGCTTCGACACAGCTGGGTCCCTGCTGTTGCTGACAACTCCTTGAGGCGCGCGGGAACAGTGCGCGCCGTGTACGATTTGGTCTGGGTCCGGATATCTACCGGACAGTCGGACAGCGAGCTACCCGTCCGCAAGACCGTGCCTGCGGATGTTGTAACCATCAAGAAAAGCGGGGAATTCCACTCCTAAGCATTTTTTTTTTCAATCAACGAATAGAAAAAAATATGTGTGACGGACACGGGGGCGTATTTTATCTACTCACTCTGCCATGTAAAAGAAGAGGTTTCGTTGGTTTTATGTTTTATAGAGATTTTCGAGAAACTTATAGGTAGTTGTATTTTGCCTTATAGGTCTGAGATATTTAGGTACAAACTAGTTTACGGTTATAAAATCTAGAATATGCCAGTTCCAAAGTTTCGAGCGAAATGAAAGTCGTATAACAAACTTTTAAAAAATAAGTCGTATATTTTTTCCCATTTTAAAGTTAAAAGAGTTATAAACATATATATATATATATATATATTTACATATACTAGCTTTTGCCCGCAGCTGCGCCTGCGTATATAAAATATATCCTATGTCACTCAGGAATAAAGCAGCTTTCTTTCGGTGAAAAATTTTTTGCAATCGGACCGGCACTTCCAGAGATTTCCTCCTACAAACAAAAAAACATAAAAACAAAACACAAACTTTACCTCTTTATTATGTTAGTGTATATTTAAATGAATAAAGAGATAATTAATAACAATAAAAAATAAGATATAGAAAAAGTTTTATATTGTATACCGGTAGTATGATCCCTCAAGAGCGGGGGTTGTCATTGGATGATTTATCCATCGAAAAAAAAAAAATCCTCTGGGATAATTTTCGACTTTCACGCGGGCGAAGCCATGGGCAGAAGTTAGTTAAGAACGATAAGATACGATAAACAAAACCGGTAAGTATGATATTCCAAATGTTTTTCCTTTCTGTCACTCGTAAGTCATACTATAAACAAAAAAAAAACAGGTATGATATTCCAATGTTTTTCCTTTCTGTCACTCGTAAGACGTATCAAGGAATGAATACTTCAATAGTTGTACGTTATACCCTTGTTCCATTTTGATAGGTCGGAAGGCTCATCACTTATTCATGGTGACAAATACCATGGAATGGAGAAAACATTGGTATTAATTGAATTCGCTTTTCTGGATATTTTCCCCTTTTATTTTTCAGGTTATGGTAATTTTATGTTGTTTTTTTGGGAGGTAAATGCTGGTGAGTAGCTTATTAGTCTTTGAAAGAGAGGTTTTCTGAAAAGGTAACCCGTAGCCCGTAACACAAAAGGCAACTGAAGGACACAGGTGTGGTTTTAGTCAGTAAAAGTCTATTACGTTCTCTTGCTCCACTTACAGAAGAATCGGATAATTGCCACCTTAAAAAAAATGGCTGATTTTATTGTTTTCAAAAGGGATTTTGATAATTTATTTATTTATCTAATTTTCATGCAACAAAAAGTACAAATGCGGATTTAATGCCTTAGGCATTTTCTACCAGTCAACCTTCGTCTTCTTTATATGAGCTACCTAAATCAATAAAAACAATCTGTGAATGTATTTTTTATTTTATTTTATTTAGTTATTAATGTACACTGCCATAGATATAAAATTAAAAATTAAACCTTATTCAATCATAAATATTTAAATTGACGATTCCTCGTGCTGAAAGTCTTTGAAACAAAAAAAATCGTCAAAATTGGTTATAATCGGTTTTTTTATTATTATTATGAATAGGCTCGCTTTGACCGCTATCTCACCTGATGGCCGCTACCTCACGACGATGCGGTCGACGATGGAACGCACTTACCTAGAAGAAACCTATTCACTCTTGACTTAAAGATTCCGGGGTTGTAGCCATCAGGAAAAACAGACTAAACAAACAATTCTAAACAAAATGGTCTTTGAAAAGCCTAACAATAGCCGAACGGGCCGGATTCCGCCTAATTTGGCCGGACACGCAACTAAAAAGCCTGACCGTTTCCAGCTTTACACGGACACCTCGCATCGCTAAGTGTAAGGCCAAAGGTCGAGACCGCATAATCGATAATTCGTTATAATCTTAAACATTAATCCACCTTGAGCGAAGATTTCCGGTCAGTGTACGCGCGGGCATGCGGACGACGAGCAATGGGTAGCTTGGGTAGGTTTAGCACCGGTATGAAAGGCAAGAAAGAGCGGGGTGGGTTAGTCATTAAGAGTCTGACACTATCTCCTACTCCGCCCAGAGGCGTGGGGTCATTTGGATGATTTTTACTTACCAAAAAAATACCGTGTTCGGCTTTACACGGACGCCTGGCATCGCCAAATGAAAGGGCAAACAAAGGTCGAGACCGCATAATCGATAATTCGTTATAATCTTAAGTGAAGTGATTAAACATTAAACCGCCTTGAGCGGAGCTTTCCTTAACTTTTCATGAATATCAATCATTAAAAATGTTACCCCTCTATAGGCTATGCGCAGACCCGATTAGTGTTTTTTTTTCAATATATTTACTCAAAAACCCGCTTTTAGGCACGCAATTTTCTATTTTCCGCACTGTTCGAGTGTGTGAAATCTTCAAATAACTTCTCCCGTGCTGGGTGGTGCAAGAGGAAGTAAGATGAGATGAGATGAGATAAAATGAGACAAGACGAGACAAGATGAGATTTTTTGGACCGAAGTTCCTTATCGCGCGTTGTGAAAGGGGGCTAGACGGAAAAAATTCTCACGAAAAGTTGTAACGACAATTTTTGCTAAGGTACCACCACTAAAAAGTACCCCTCAGACCAACTTAAATAACTTATAGCCACAGTGCATCTCATAAGGATTCCTCTTCGTTCCATCCGGGTTCCTTGACACCTCTAAACTTTTTTTTTTATTTCGCAAATATTGGTACATTTCATAGTGTTTTTTTTTTATGTGCCAAAATCATGTACGTGACATCTCCCGCCCTGGGCAGAGCGGGAGATAGTGTTAGAATTTTACTGACTAAAATTGACTAAAATCCACTTCTGTTTCTTCAGTTGTTCTTTTCGGTCCAGGGCCAGGGTAACTCGTACAAATAAGGCTCCTGCCCAATAGAGATTCATAACCCTTCCCATCTCCGCCGTAGTTGGTTAAAAATTTCTCTTGGAGTGTGTGCACTGTCTTTCTTTTATACCCATCTAAACTTTGACGGTTAGAAGTTAAGATACTGTGAATTTTTCTGGCGTTTTTACACTTTTAAAATTATAATTTTTCGGTGAGAAAGGAAAAGTTTTTGCTAAAGTTAAGCTTTTAAAAGATTTTCCGGAAACTTCAAATTTTGTTCAAAATATTATCAAAATATTTGTTGTAAAATAAAAAAAACAGGCTAGTTTCAAAAGTTTCCAGCGGAATTTCAAATATCAAAATCCGTTCAGGCAAATAACAAATCTTGAAAACTCAAGATATTAAAGCTCATAGTACTTAAAATCAAAATATTCGTGACCACGCAGAACACTTTTCCCGTTTTATCAAAATCTCCAATAAGTTATGTTCTAGAAAAGTAGAAACAATATTTCTGAAACTACCATCATAGCTGGTTATGGTTTGGTTATCGTTATAGTTAAATGATGCAACTCACCCTTTAATTTATTCCAAAACGTCTACAATACAAGGCATTTCTACTTAATATCTTCTAAATGGTCAAGTGCGAGACGGACTATATATAGGTATACGACATTAGTTTTAATATATGCAAAACCCGAAACACGTTTCAAGTATTTCTAAGTAAATCTATCTATCTAAAAAATTTAATAACTGTATCAAGAAAAATCACAAAGTTATGTCAGTAAACATACATAGTCACCGGGCCATCCAGGCGACTGAGGAGTTGTTTTGCAATTGCACCCAGCTGTGTGCTGGCGCCTCATACCCGGTATGACCTTGGGAGCTATTCTCTAAGAAAACAGCCTTGAGCTCAGCGCTGGTACAGCGACGAGTCCTGAGCGCAGTACATTGAATTAACAATCCAATATAAAGGCGTATTAGGTTGTTAATTCAATGTACTGCGCCCACGACTCGTCGCTGTGCCAGCGCTGAGCTAAAGGCTGTTTTCTTAAAGAATAGCACCCCTGGTCACGGGACCTGTGTTGTATTTAGTGTCAGTGGTGTCCAACTTGTAAACTTTTAAAATATTTTTAGGAAAAAATATAACAAGGTATAAAAACTATTGGAATCCATTCAGTTACTAATTCTGAACAAAATATATTCAAGTTTCACGTAACCTAAAAATTATGTTGTCTAAGTTCGAGCGGCATCGAGTCTCGATTTTCTTCTGTATCGCAAAAAGTCATTATTTTGCGATATAACGTTTTTTTTTGGCAAATTTAAGGATCCTAGATCAACGGGAAGTAGCCTATAGATTTAGATTTTCTTACGAGTGTCAAAACAGCGCCATAAATAGAGCATAAACGGACTTATCTATTAGCTTCTGCTCGAAGGGGGTAGCACTTGAGTATTTGATATTATATTTCAGCTGTAATCGCTTTTCGGGTTCCAGAGGAAATAGGGTCTTGACCGATGAACTAACGGACAACAAATTGATCCTGTATTATTATTGACTAATGTATGTAAGAACTCTAAAAAAGATTCCTGAGAATCATACCCAGCTGGCGCGCTACGTATAGATAATAACCTAAGTTTTACCAAAAAAAAATCGTCACTTTTTGTTAGTTGTCCTTAAAAACGAATTAAATTCTCATAGTAAGTCACTTCCGCATTAAGGTGATCGCGCACTTACCGGGCTGAACGAATTGAAAGAAAGTAATTTTAGAATTCTTTTCTTCTTTATATGAAATCCTATGAAACCCCACACACTTAACCACGTCGAATAGCCCAAATCTGTTAGGACTCCAGCCAAGTTACAACCGTTTCTATTCTATACTCTTGTGTCGAACGCTTCGAGTTGGCCACGCCTCCGATTCTTTTGATCTGACCACGTGGATGAGCGTTAAGATGATGTTGTAGCGGAGGCGTGGTCAACTCGAGGCGTTTGACACAAGAGAATAGGATAGAAAAGGTTGTAACTTGGCTAGCGGGGCCGAAATCCTAGACAAAGATAATATTTATTTATTTATTAGATCTTTATGGTTGCATAAAGACCTATGCGTTGCGTATGCGTGCTTTTACCTATGCGTTGGCATAGGTACAAAGGCGGACTTAATGCCTTAGGCATTCTCTACCAGTCAACCTAGGGTGGTGAAGAGAAAAACATGGCAGGTGCACAAAAAAAAAACAACAAAAAAAATGGATTATTAAGAAAAATAAGGGTGCAAATGTATATATATAACTAAAATAGACATACATATATATTTAATATAATATATACCTACATGTATATTATATGTGCGATACCTTTTTTTTATCCTTTATAAACTAGTACTTGACTGCGATCCCGCCTGATGGTAACCAGTGATGCAATCGTTGATGGTGAGGCGCACTAGTTTATTAAGAAAAGAAGACACTCAAATTATAATCAGACGGGAAGACCGCAGCAGGCAAACTGTCCAGTCCTTCGATTCGATTCGACGCGTTTGGCTCGGCTCAGTGTGCGCTCGCCTTTAAGGATAGTTCCACATACCAGATGCTACCCCATAAATAATGTAAGGCAACCTTTTAAGGGTTTGACTGTATTAAAAATTAAAACGGATACATTTACTAATCCACGAACCTACTTTAGGATTCCTCTGGGAAGCTAAATAAATTGTTTCTCTTTCCGGATGCATTAAGAATTTGTAGTAAAAGTTTGACTTAAAATTAAAACTAGAATGAGGATTTGTTTTAAAGGATTAGTTTAAACATCCAATGAAATCATTCAACGACTTCTCCCGCTCTGGGCGGAGCACAAGGGCGTGTCAGACTTTTAATGACTAAAACCACACCTGTGTCCTTCAGTTGCCCTTTGTGTTCTAGGTGCTCGGTCCGGTTAATTACCGGATGGTGGGACGGTAAGCTATCCATTGCTCAACGTCCGCAAGTCCGCGTATACTGTGACTGGTAATCGGGATCGGAATTTCGGCGGCTGAGGCGTGAGGACCTTTGTATCCTCACGAGTGCGGCCTCCTCCTTCGCTAGCTTTACTGTTTCTGAGAAGGAGGCGAAGGCTGCCTGCTGTTCGCTCTGGACCATAGCCTGAACCAGGGCCCGGCGCGATAGGTCGTTGCCGCCGATTGTCTCCACGAGGACACGGCGGTGCTCTGCCCAGGCGTGCTTTGCTCCACCGTGTCCTCCGGGCGTGGTCTTGGTACAGGCCATAGTCCGAAGCAAGGAGGGGTGGCAGGCGGTCGCTTTCTTCTGCGAAGCAGTAATGCTAGCAAAGGAGGAGGCCTCACGCGTGAGGCAACGGCCTTCGCGCCCCAGCCGCCACCAGTGTTCCGATCCTGATTTTCAGCGGACGGCGAGCAATGGGTAGCCTGTCGTCCGACCATCCGGTAACCGTCCAGACCGAGCCCAAGAGGTTGACGGCGCGTATTGTTCCACGCGCTCCTCAAGAAGTAGTCAGCAACCGTAGGACCCCAGCAGGATCGAAATCGATGCGAAAGAGATTACCGGGGCCCTGGAACAATGGCAAAGAAGGAGCAGGAGTGGGTTTTAAGTCAATAAAAGTGTGACACTATCTCTCACTCCGCCTAAGAGCGGGGGATGTCTTTCGATCTAAAAAAATACTTACAAAGCAATATTCGACTATTTTCGCTTACACCAAAAACAAAAGACGCTCGAGGCAGATTACCCCATTTATATAAAATCCCAACTACAGCCGCTCTACACCTCTATAGGACAGAGTAATCTATTGTGCGTTTCATCACGACTCTGACGCGATTCGTACTTACTCACATTGACAAATTGGGGTAATTTACCTTCTTTTCAAACTAGATACCCGAGCCTTGGAATAGGCTCGGAAAATGGAGAAATATCTTTATCTATATGTCTGTTGAAGGACTTGTATTAAAGTGTAAATAGGTCGCACTTTTAAGATAGCTCTCTAGTCATTTTTTTAGGTGGGGATGTCATCAAAAAAAGATCGCCCGGAGCATCCCTTGAGCGGGAGATAGTGTTAGACTTTTACTGACTAAAAACCCACTTCTGTTCCTTCGTTGGCTTTCGTACCAGGACCGAATCTTCCTTTCAGAAACAGGTCCTTGACCCCAGTAGACTTCGACCCTGCTGGGCCCCTACGGTTTGCTGACAACTCCTCTCGGTTTTAAGACCTGGCAACCCTACTTCCATTCAAGGGCTGAAGATGCTCATGGCTCCTTATTTACTTATTTTTCATGTTAAAGTATGAAAGACCGAATCTTAAGTTACGTTAATGCGCGTGCGGCCGTCTCCTTTGCTAACATCGTCTGATTATGATTATGGTACGTGGGCCTTAAGTCTATTCAACATCTAGGTTGTAAATTATCACTCTATTTGCTATAGGAAGTGTGCAATGTTGCATTACATCTATATTGATTCTATTATGAATTTACCAATTATGACGAATTTTCGATTTTCAATTTTCGATTGTAAAAAATAGGAGTGTAGTATAACAAAAACAAAACAACAAAAACGAATTCCTTGAGAACTATGTATGTAGGTTTACTTAAAGGATCTAGCCGCCTTATCGAATAGAAACTGTATCCAAATAGTCAGTGGCGGATTAGATATGTAGCAAGAGTAGCAAATACTACAGGCCCGCACATTCGAAGCCCGGCGCGTACGAGGATCCTACACTTGAACACAAAAAAATCTAGTCCAATTAATTATGTTTATTGAAATCTGTTCTATTGAAATTGTTAATCAAGTATAGGTAGGAAACAAAATTTTTAGGTTAATTTGTTAAAATGTAAATACAAGGCATTTTTATATTTATTTAGTGAAATCTGAATACAGCTGATTATTGCATTGAATATAATAGTCAATCTCTTACATTTCCCTCATTACTTTTCACGTATCTTTCCCAATCTTAAAACCGGGATACCTACGTCAGTGCGAAAGCCGTATCATCGAAGTTTGTTTCTTCCAAAAATTTTCAACGATATCTCTATACTGCGACGCCTTGTTAAGGCGACTTTTTGTTACTGCGATGATTCGTTACATCGAAAAACTTTATTGCGAACGATTTTAAAGCGAAAACATCATACTGCGAAGCCTTGTTCAATGGATGGCTTGTTACTACGATAATAATTCCGCATGACTCAGGTTCCGAATTAAAGTGGAAGAGACGCCCGGGTGTCGCCACTGTGCGGAACGCCCGGAGGACACGGTGGAGTACACAGTCGAGGTGTGCCCTGCTTGGGCGGAGCATCGCCGTGCCCTCGTGGGGGTGATCGGCGGCAGAGACCTTTTGCGCCGAGCCTTGGTTGAGGCCATGGTCCGGAGCGAGAAGTGGCAGGCAGACGCCGACTTCTGCGAAGCAGTAATGCTCGCAAAGGAGGAGGCCGACCGCATCAGGCAACGGCGCTCTCGCCGCCGCCGGGATTCCGATCCCGATTTCCAGCCACCGTAGGCATGGGCTTGCGGACAGTGAGCAATGGGTGGCGCTGTCCAGCCGTCCGGACCAAGCCCATGTCGTCGACGGCGCGCACTGTTCCCGCGCGCATCAACCTGAGTCATGCGGAATTATTATCGTAGTAACAAGACATCCATTGAACAAGGCTTCGCAGTATGATGTTTTCGCTTTAAAATCGTTCGCAGTAAAGTTTTTCGATGTAACGAACCATCGCAGTAACAAAAAGTCGACTTAACAAGGCGTCGCAGTATAGAGATATCGTTGAAAAGTTTTCTAAGAAACAAACTTCGATGATACGGCTTTCGCACTGACGTAGGTATCCCCTTAAAACCTATTGGGTTACTGGTGATTGTGAATAACAATCAGAATAATAGAACTAAATAGGTCTACATACTTTCACTTTGATTTTTTGTTCTCCTGGTTTAATTACATATTTGAATATTAGATGATTAATTTAAATTTGATTTGAATTTTTTATTTGATTTACTAGTATATTTTATAATGTATATTAGTATTTGAGTTGTTTTCTCGTATCAGTTTTATTTTTGACTGACAGTTCTAAATCTTTCTCCTTTCTTTCAGTCCATCCAAATGTTGTCTGTAAGATATTACCCTGTGCGATAAGGCCGCCCATTGTACAATTATTTTTAATAATATTTGTCCTGTATTTTTAGTTTATGTGGTGTACAATAAAGAATATAACAATAATAGTAATAGGGGCCCCTTGGTCAAATTTGCTACAGGCACCACACTGAATAAATCCGCCACTGCAAATAGCTACCCACCTAATACATCAGCAGAACTCTCTACTTTTCCAAATTGCTTTCCGAAGCGAATTTGTCGCGATTCATCACTGAAGCACTCCCAGTTGGGCTATAAAGGAAATTTCGACTCTGAATTAATGGATTATCCGATTTCCAATGATGCCCGTTTGTTTTCCAAACTTCGGGTCGGATACCTAGTGTCTTTAGAGTTTGGATAGCATCCAGTGATTAAGGAGTTGTGTTGTATATGTTGCCTCAAAGAGATGGCAGCAAAATTAATATGTTGGGCCTGCTGGGACCGATATTTTCCAGGGCTTTTTTTATTACTATTATTCTTGCTTTGTGGCGGATCGGAAGGGCGTGTCAGACATTTACAGATTAAAACAATACCTATATTCTTTCTTTGCTTTGTGTTCCAGGACCACGGTTTCCCTTTTAGAAGAAACGCTTAGTCCGGACCGTAGATGTAGAAGTTATTTATAGATATTCTATAAAAAGTAAATACCTAGACATATTAAACTGTTACACTATCATCCCGAATTGTGATTTTTCATTGTATTTATTTTTGTAGTTTCGTAGAAACCAAGTGCATTTTTTTCGATGGGTAGGTTTTTTTTTTCGATGGGTAAAAATCATCCAAATAACATCCCCCGCCCTTGGACGGAGCGGGAGATAGTGTCAGACTTTTATTGACTAAAAAACCCATCCCGTTTCTTCTTGCCTTTCATACCAGGGCCTAGCCTCTCTTTTTGGAAACATACCCTAGCCCCAATAGCCTTCGTTAGCCCCAGCTGGGCCCCTACGGTTGCTGACAACTCCTTGAGGTGCGCGGGAAAGTGCGCACCGTCAACAACTTGGGCTTAGTCCGGACAGTTACCGAATAGTCGGTCAGCAAGCTACCCATTGCTCGCTAAACGTAAGCCCGCGCCTACGGTGGCCGGAAATCGGGATCGGAATCCCGGCAGCGGTTGAGGCGTGAGCACCGTTGCTTAATACCGTCGGCCTCCTCCTTTGGTAGCATTACTGCTTGGCAGAAGGAGACGACCGCCTGCCACTCCTCCTCGCTCCGGACCAAGGCCCAGCGCGAGAGATCGCTGCCGCCGATCGCGCCCACAAGGACACAGCGATGCTCTGCCCAAACTGGGCACAATACCGTGTGCTCCACTGTGTCTTTCGGCTGATCCACATAGTAGCAACACCCGGGTTCGATCAATGGGTTAGTTTTTCTCGATTTTGTCCATTTTAAATATTGTCGCTAATCAATTTGCGATAATGCTAATAATTCACCTCATGAACTAGTCACAAGTTGTCAGATCTGTGACTAAATTAAACCCAAAGAAACAAATAAGCATAGCATAAGCATAATCAGCCTTTCCACTGGCGTATTACTTTGTGTAATTTATTTTCATCACCACTGCTCTCAAAACGGTGAAGGAAAACATCGTGACGAAACTGGCATATCATAGAACCGAAAATTCGAAGACATGTGACATTCACCAACACGCACTGGGTCCGCGTGTTGAATTACGGTCCATTCCCTCTCCTAGAGAGGAGGCCTGAGTCCCAGCAGTGGAAAGAAACAAATGAATAACTAATTTTAAAACGAGAAGTGGATCGATGACTTGGTGAGTGCGGCGGGAATCCGATGGTGCGACACGCATAGTACCTACCGGTCGTTGTGGCTACATATAGGGAGGGGGAGTATATGTCCAACAGTAGACATCTTTCGGCTGAAATGTTGATGATGACATGCATAATGGTCTATCATTGATTTGGTCACCCTATTACAGTTTTTTTTGTTGATAGTTTCACGTTTGACCGCTATCTCACCTAATGGAAAGCGACTATGCAGTGGACGATGGAGCGCGTTTACCTAGAAGTTTCCTATTCACTCTTGACTTAAAGATTGCCCTAAGAATCAGGAAACAGATTTAGTAGTTGTAATGTTTAAAATCTACACTAATATAATAAACAAGTATAGTTTGTTTTTAAGCTATTGCATAGCTTCTATCGCGGGCCTTGAGCGTGGAGACCGAATCCAGAAATTCCGTAACGAAAATAACCTAACACCGGGGGGTGTTAGGTTATTTTCGTCACTCATTTGTTTTTTGAGCGTGGTGACCGATAAAAAAACAAAAGAGTGAACAATCAATCAAAATTCAATTCAATGTGTGAAACTTCAATTAATATCAAAGAAAAAAAAACAAAGGAAAAAAAATACTGCATAAATAAAATAAATAAATAATTATAATTGTATAAGTTGATAAAAATGCTATGCAATAGCTTTACCGCGGCAGTCCCCGAGTGCCACACGTCTTTTTTTTTTTTGTTTGATGGAGGTAATCACTTAAATTACTGGTCCGATTGCTAAAATTTTTTCACCGACAGAGAGCTGCTTTATTACTGAGTGATATAGGCTATAATTTATGTACGCGGGCGAAACCGTAGGCAAAAGCTAGTACAATATACGACCAAAATCCCTAAAACCAATTTTATGTTAAAAGCATTTGTGTATATAGTTCCAGCCGATTGGGCATCAAAGTAATGAAGAATGTTTGTCTGAATTGATTTTGAGCGATGTGCGGTACTAAATACCTCGTTTGGAACAAACCTTTGTGCTTCATGAGCACCTGGTATATGAAGTATTTTCGCCTTTAATACGATTTGGATAACATTTGATTTCTATAGCCTAAGCCTTTAAAACACATAACATCATGCTAGTATCTTCTAAAGGGTTGACGCCACGGGCATTGGGAGTTCTAGGGCAATTCATTGCGCTTTCGGACGGCGAGCAATGCGTAGCTCGCCGTTCGGTAAGGACCTAGCCCGCTTTTTTTTATGGTGGGAAAAATCATGCATTGACATCCCCCGCCCTTGGGCGGAGCGGGAGATAGTGTCAGACTCTTACTGACTAAAAGACCCACCCCGTTCCTTCTAGCCTTCATACCGGGGCTCGAGCGCCCTTTCGCCCTGGCCCCAGTAGGCTTCGACCCGGCTGGGTCCCTGCTGTTGCTGACAACTCCTTAAAGCGCGGGAACAGTGCGCGCCGTCGACGACTTGGGCTTGGTCCGGACAGTTACCGGACGGCCGGACAGCGAGTTACCCATTGCTCACTGTCCGCAAGCCCGCGTCTACGTTGGCCGGAAATCGGGATCAGAATCCCGGCGACGGCGGCGGCGATAACGCCGTTGCCTGAGCATTACTGCTTCGCAGAAGTCGGCGACCGCCTGCCACTCCTCCTCGGTCCGGACCATGGCCTCAACCAAGGCCCGGCGCGAGAGGTCTCCGCCGAGCCCGCTTTGACGGCGCGTTGTGTTCCACGCACGCCTCAAAGAGATAAATGATATTTATTTTGCCAATAGGTTTTTTAAAAATACTTTTATGTGTAAAATTTTTCGTCAGTTTTTTTAACCGTTCGGTGTATTTTTTATGACACTTTCACAAACTAATAGATAATTAAATTACAAATTTTTTGATGTACGGTTTTTTTCACATGTTGTTTAATAAATGAAGGACATATTCTTGACATATTTATTCGAATAATCTTGATGCACGAAGAATTGCTAGAATTAAGTGGCAATAGGCAGGACACATTGCTCGCAGAACAGATGACTGTTGGGGCCGAAAAGTTCTGGAGTGGCAACCGCGTACCAGGAAACGCAACGTTGGAAGGCCTTCTACAAGGTGGACCGATGACCTGGTGAAGGTTGCGGGAATACGATGGATGCGGGGCGCAAAGAATCGTCCAATGCGGCAACATTTGGGGGAGGCCTATGTCCAACAGTGGACGTCTGTCGGCTGAAATGATGATGATGATGAATCTTGATGCAAGGGGAGTGACGCTAACTCCTCGTTTGTTTGATGTTCCTATTATACACCACTATTTTTTAATTAGTACAAATACGTAAAGGGCATAATAGAAAAGCCCTTGTTATTTTATAAGTAAAATATCAATAACTAATATTCATAAACAGCAAAGTTATTAGCGTTGTAAACCAACGTGTCCCAAAATGTCACTCAATTTATGGAAATATTGTGCAGGCTAGTGATTATTGAATGAATAAGTCACAATTATTGAGGCAAAACACTGCCCGCAGTATTTTCTATTAGCAATTGTTATGTTTGATTGATTCTATGATGAATTTACCTTTTCGTGGTCAATTTTAGGTTTTCGGTTTTTTCTACTTTTGACTACAAAATATGATCAGTGACGGGTACTGATAGAGCCCCATTTTTTTGTGTACTAATTAATTCATATTTCAGTTCGTGCACCTATTGTCTTTCTATTGTGTCTGTAATTTCCACGATTGAAAGGTTAAAAAGTAGGGGTGTATATCAATAGTTAGTAACTAGCTAATGAATATCGAATCAGTAATCAATCATAAGATTGAAGTGCTGGTATCTAAATGCAGCCTTGATTTCTTTTAGAGCCCTATAAATTACTCTAGTACGTTACATTTTGATGTTACACGTTGCAATACAATTCTAGAAGTGACACATATAAAAGTTGCATAAGTAATAGACTTGGAAATACTTGAGGGAGGGCTTTGTCCAGCATTGGGACAGTAATATAAAAAAGAGGCTAGGAAAAAAATATAAAGTGCCCTTTTACAATCTCTAGGACGTCAGTTATAATCTACGAAGTTGACTTAATTTGTACAAAATTGTCAGCTACTTTAGTTTTGTTCATTTAAAGGTAACTGGTGAGTAAGTTTTCTTTCTTGAATAGATTCTGATGTCTTGTGGTTTTTCTCTAGCTTTCGGCACATAGCAGTTCAGGTATGATCGGTTAGTAGTTCTCCTGTGTTGGTATCGTAGACCATATTCTCGCAGGTCCAATTGGACCTATTTATTACGGATCCGATTACCGAGACCCGTGATAAAAGCACCTTCAACCTCATCATTTCAGCCGAAAGACGTCCACTGTTGGACATAGGCCTCCCCAAAGTGTCGCCACAATGAGCGGTCCTGTGCGACTTGCATCCATCTGATTCCCGCAACCCTTACCAGGTCATCGGTCCACTATGTAGGAGGCCTTCCAACGCTTCGTCTTCCGGTACGTGGTCGCCCTTTCAAAACCTTTCGGCCCCAACGGCCATCTGTTCTGCGAGCAACGTGCCCTGCCCATTGCCATTTCACTTTGGCGATTCTTCGTGCTACCTTCAACCTGGATATAAAAAAAAAACCTTCTATCTTATAGCCAGTTTCTTCATCTAAAGTAACAGCCAAAGTAACGTCATAAAGTAAAAGTAACGGTCAAATTCGTTTCTTCACAATTTTAACTGTTGGTTTAACTGTTACTTTTGCCTTTAACTTTTACTAGTCATTAGGGGGCTGCTAAAGCTAAAGTCACTGTCATTTTGATAAAGTTGTAGATTATTTAGGTTTCACTAATATGTTATCACGAACTTCGTCCAGTTGGTTGAGGCCATGGTCCGGAGCGAGGAGGAGTGGCAGGCGGTCGCCGACTTCTGCGAAGCAGTAATGCTCGCAAAGGAGGAGGCCGAACGCATCAGGCAACGGCGTTATCGCCGCCGCCGTCGCGCGTCGCCGAGATTCTGATCCCGATTTCCGGCCAACGTAGACGCGGGCTTGCGGACAGTGAGCAATGGGTAGCTCGCTGTCCGGCCGTCCGGTAACTGTCCGGACCAAGCCCAAGTCGTCGACGGCGCGCACTGTTCCCGCGCGCCTCAAGGAGTTGTCAGCAACAGCAGGGACCCAGCCGGGTCGAAGCCTACTAGGGCCAGGGTTATCCGAAAGGGCGCTCGAGCCCCGGTATGAAGGCTAGAAGGAACGGGGTGGGTCTTTTAGTCAGTAAGAGTCTGACACTATCTCCCGCTCCGCCCAAGGGCGGGGGATGTCAATGCATGATTTATCCCACCATAAATAAAAACTTCGTCCAGTGAAAGTTCAAGTTCATCAGACGATGAACTTATCGTTAGTTATTTAACGCGTAGACGTAAAAAGTTTAATGCTCGCAAAGATCATTTCGTATGGGACGACGCTGATTTTCTGTTCCAATACAGAATTTCAAAGGAAACAGTTACATACTTCAGCCTGTTGTTACAAGATAAACTGACGACAACCACAGAAAAGTAAGTTTATTTTCAGTTTGTATTTAATACGACTACGTTAAATTAACTAATGTACAGTACGGCCGTTCTATCTTGGCGAGTGTGAAGTTAGGCTCTGCGACCTTTAGCGCTTGTGTACCTAAACGTATAAAAATAACGGTTAAAAAAAATGCCAATAACAGTTGTTAATAGCAATAACAACAATAGCATTTATTTTTTTAAATCATTTACTTATGTTATTATACATTTACTAAAAACATTCGTTCATTGGCGTTCGTATCCTCCTCCTTGCGTCGTATTCCTGAATGCTGAGGGTCGTGACCTCCCTGCTTCATCACGTTAGCCTTTATGATGTTCTTCCATCTGTTTCTGTCTCTGGCGGTGTGAAGGGCATTGTACATCGTAGAGTCAAGTGCGGTGCGGATCTGGTCGGACCAACGTATTGGGCTGCGCCCGCGAGGCCTTTTCCCATCCACTTTACCGGTCACAATGAGCCTTTCGAGGTTGCCACCTTCCTTTCTTGCAATGTGACCGAAGTATTGCAGAACCTTGCGAAGACACTCGGACGATAGCCGTGAGGCGATTTTAAGTTCTTGTAAAATGGATACGTTGGCATCGAGCATCCTTCTCCAGCACCACATCTCAAAGGCGTCGATGCGTTTGCGGTCTGCAGCTTTTAGCGACCAAGTCTCAGCGCCATACGAGAAGATCGAGAAGACTAGTGTCCGTACCAGTTTGGTTTTGGTCTTTACGGAGATGTTGCGATCCCTCCAGACTTTACTAAGCTGAGACATAGCGCTCTTAGCCATGCCAATTCTCCTGCGAACTTCCCTCTCGCACGACCCATCGTTTTACAATATTGGAGCCCAGGTAAATAAAGTGGCGTTCGTATAAACAGAATCAAATGACATTCGACTTTTTGACACTACTTGACAGAAGATATTGCGATGTTGTCATGCGTAAAAAAGCTCCCCACGTTTTTTTGGGGTAATTATGCCGTTTGTGTTATGGTAACTCTATTGACTTTTAGTTTAGCTGTTACTTGGATGAAGAAACTCATTTGCTATAATATCAGTAATAGTCAAGTAAAAGTTAATACTTTTACTGATAGTTTTAGTTGTTGATGAAAAAACTGGCTGTTAGTGTGTATTCTCAAAAATAGTTGTCAAAAACGTTTCAAGTCTTTGTTCATTTGGCTAATTGTCATACGATTTCTAGTGAGTAACTCGCCTTGTACCCGCGCCGCATCTAGCGATCTACATCCACGCTAGCGTCACTCACTGGATTGGTCCGCTGATGAATTAATCCGGTACAAGATGTGAGAGAGTGAATTAATGAATAGCTCACAGTGGAAACTGACGCGATAGACACGCCTCTCAAGTTTTAGTTTAGTTTCGCTTTGTGATAGACGTAGGTAGAGATAGCGTTACAGTTTTCGCTAAACTTAATCGGTTATCACGCTGCCACGCACCACGCAGCGTAGCGCTTGAAAACGCAACTACGCGCGTACTTGTGGGAGTGCAGTGCGCTGAGTGCGAGTTGTTTTTTCGTTTAGGGTTCTATCCCTTGAACCATCTGGCCGAAATTAAATGGACGCAACTCTCGCACCCGTCTAGGCGGCAGTACGCAAATCTGTCTTCGCGGCCAGCAGCGCCCGGAAAGCGCGCGGCTGGCCTTTAAATCTATTTTCTTTGCAAAATATTGATTGATTTACTTTTTTTTTGTGGTGGAATATCATTAAACCACTTTTCAATACACTACGAGAATCTGAAAAAAATGTATCCCGGCCTCTTTTAGACACACAATGTCCTGTTTTCCGCACTAGTGCAGCGAAGTGCACTAGCCCGCCCCCGCCACGCGATTGTATTTATCATATCAGGATAGACGAAAAGCCTTCACGAGTCGACGGCCAATCCCGGTTTATTTATTTCTTTGAAGTGTATTGAAAAATGTTGTTAGATGGAAGTGGAAATTTGTCACTGTAGGATTCGTCTCCATAACACCCTAAGCCTGTGGCTCGAGCGAGTTCCGCCTCGGTCGCAATGACAAATTTCTCCATATGAATCAAAATGTACTTATTATTCCCGCTCTAGGTGCAGGGAGAGGGAGCGACAGAATTTTACTGACTAAAACATAACAATTACTCAAGGAGTACTCTTTGAGGCGCACGTGGAACACTACGCTCCGTCGACGACTTACTCGGTCCGGACAGTTACCGGACGGGTGGACGGCGATTATACATTGCTTGCCGTCCGCAAGCCCGCTACGGTGGCCGGAAATTGTGTCGGTCGGAATCGGTTTGCTAGCATAACTGCTTCGCAGAAGGAGGCGACTGCCTGCCACTCCTCCTCGCTGGACCTGGACCATGGCCTGTGCTAAGGCCCGGCTAACGAGGTACGGAATTCTAAAAAAACTAACAACATTTGAAATGTTTATTAAGTTTAGAAGGTCGTATAATACTTATATGGATATTTTTTCAAAAATTTACATCGTAAAATTTGTATCGTTTTAATCCCGTGGAGGGTCGATCTTAGGTAGTTTGTACGCAACGCCGACTATTAACTACAGGTCATTGAACTCGTTCAGCTGACGTTTTCTTAAAGAAATTAATTTCGTACAAACGTTAATTAATAAGAGTTTTCAAAAAAAGGTACTTTATTTTTTAATTTTATCTTTACTAATCGATAGTGTTTCATGTACCGGATCGACCCTCCACGGGATTAAAACGATTAAAATTTAACGGTGTATAGGACACCTACTTTGGTACAGGGGTGGAGAGAAAATAAATGCAAATAATACTGGCGAAATATTGCAATATATTTTACTCGTAGTTATTAAAGAATTCTTGATAAGCATCAAGAATCCTTGACCTGACGAAAAAACCTACGCTTCGATAGTAAAATTTAAGTAGATTTTTATTCATATTTTTATCCGATAGTTATTATTCGACTACATAATTATTATTCGACTGCAAATAAGTAAGCATAAAATGTGAGAATGAACTCATTCTATTATCCTGAATTCTTACCGCGGCTAAATTGATCAGTCCACCATTATTTAAGGAATTAATAATAATGATACCGTCCTAATAAAGTGGTTATTATTATTATTAGTGTTCAGCATAGCGTCCACTTGTGGCAAATGAGTAAAATTATCTCCTTAAAATGTCAAATTTTCTCCATAAGCTTAAATTATATTTCGCGGATTTAACGCTAGCTTTCCAGATGTTGCCGAAATGTGGAACACACGTGGGAGACAACACAAACTTTATGCCTTCATTGGTAGCAAAATTAACTTTAATTAGCTTTAAGAAAATTGCCTATCTCTGGCCAAAGTCGCGAAATATCTCCGCTGACTTGCCCCCCCCTGAATATAGCACTGTCGGCCTTATAATGTACCCACTGGTGGGACTCAGGCCACCTTTCTAGGAGAGGGAATGGGCAGCAATCCACCAGTGCGGGTGGTGAATGTCACATGTCTTCGAATTTTTGGTTCTTGGACATGTCGGTTTCCTCACGATGTTTTCCTTCACCGTTTTGAGAGCAGTGCCGATGTAATAAATTACACAAAGTAATAAGCCTGGCTGAAATTGAACCATCGACCTACAACTCGTAAATCCGGGCCGTTACCACTCGGCCACCACTTCTGCCACTGCTGCCGGAATATGAACCTGCGGAATGTCACGATGAACATGACTTTATACCCTTTGGCTCCACTGAAGGCGTGAGCTTGCGGACGGCGATCAATGTGTAGCTAACCGTCCGGACCGAGCTCTAGTCGTCGACGGCGCGTGGCGTCCCACGCGTGCTTCAAGAAGATGTCTGAAAAACAGTAAGGATCGAAGCCTACTGGGGCCATGGCTTCGCTTCTGAAAGGAAAACTCGAGGTCTTAAAACGCAGGCGCATCGCCGTGCCCTCGTGGGGGTGATCGGCGGCGGAAAAAGCAACCTTTTTGACAACTTCTTGAGGCGTGCGGGAACAGTGCGCGTCGTCGACGAATTAGGCTCGGTCTTGACAGTTACCGGACGGTCGGACAGCGAGCTACCCGTTGCTCGCCGTCCGCAAGCCCACGCCTACGGTGGCTGCAAAAATAAAAAATTCGAAGACATGTAACATCCACCAATCCGTACTAGGCTCGCGTAGTTGTTTTCGGCCCAGTCTCGTAAAGAGATGAGGCCTGAGTCCCAGCAGTGGGAACATTATACGTCTAACTATGCTATGTCCAACAGTGGACATCATTTGGCTGAAATGATGTTAGCGTAAGTCTTACTACGGAACCCCATAGAATAAACCCGAGCTTTTATCCAATATGTCTTTAATAAAACTTTATTATAACCACGTATGATTCGAAAACGCGAGCGTTTTAATCTTTAAGTCAATTTGTAGTCGTAAAAACGACCTCGGGGCCATTCGGGGCAATTCGGTACATCTGTTCTCGGTTCCCGATAATTTACGAAGCCAATACTGGGAGGATGCGAGGATGATAATTATCTATGGTGTTTTAGTGTTGGAAAATGGGGTGGTTTTTAGCTTTTTTTTTTAAATTTACATAAACTAGTGCTTGACTGCGATCCCATCCAATTGTAAGTAGCGATGCAATCTTTGATGGTGAGGCGCACTAGTTTATTAAGAGCCTATTTACTCTAGCTTTGAAGACACCCAAATTATAATCGGACGGGAAGACCACAGCAGGCAAATCGTTCCAGTCCTTCGACGTACGCGGTATAAACGACGAGGCGAAACGCTTAGTCCGGACCGTAGAGGTTTCAACAACGTAAAGCTAGAACTACATTAGACCGACGCACACGTGGCCCACGCCTGATTTGTACGTAGAACGACGTCGCGTGGCGTGGGTCAAGTGTAGCTCTAACAGTCTATTTTCCATATAAAATGTATGGAGACCGACGCTCCCAGATCGGCGTGTGTAGCCCACGTGTGCGCAGTGTAGTTCTACCTTTAGGGTGAATATTCGCCGTACGTCGGGTTGTCCGATGGTAGAATTGCGATGGCGGAATCAAGTCATGCAATTCCTGCGCACACTCTCCAAAATGCATCCTCTAAAACACCGCTTTCATTGTAGGTGTGTGTAAATGTGACCGAGTTATTATGAGCAACGTCAGTTTATAATAAATCGCTTCAGATTGATAAAATATAGATTTATTGTAAGCCATTGGCTTCGCCCGCGTGAAAGTAAAAAAAAACAGTTCTAAGGGGACATACTCCCAGAAAAAATACATTTGGGCTATTTCACAACATGATCTACTCGTGTGCCAAATTTAATCCGAATCCATTCAGCCGTTCGATCGTGAAGGAATAACAAACATACACACATCAATACAAGCTTATGCATAATCAGCCTTTTTTCATGTTCCCACTGCTGGGACTCAGGCCTCCTCTCTTGGAGAGCGAATGGATTGTTATCCATGACGTGGGCCCAGTGCGGGTTGGTGAATGTCACATGTCTTCGAATTTTTGGTTCTAGGACATGCCGGTTTCCTCACGATGTTTTCTTTCACCGTTTTGAGAGCAGTGGTGATGAAATATTACACGAAGTAATGCGCCTGGCTGTGTTAGAACCCGCTACCTACAACTTGTAAATCGGGGCCATTACTATTCGGTCACCACTGCTCGACTGCTCTTAATCGGGGATGTTGCGAATATTCACATCCGCATCCGCAAATGCGGAGCTTTCGCATTGATTTAGACATCTGCATAAGGGTTATCTCGATAAGGGTAACCCTTTCACTGGGTTTCAAGTATAGAACCCATTCAATGGGTTACTATATTGAATAGGTAACCCTTTTAATGGGTTCGAGCTTAAAACCCATTCACGGGGTTACATCATGATAAAGGTAACCCTTTTAATGGGTTCGAGCTTAAAACCCATTCACGGGGTTACATCATGATAAAGGTAACCTCATAAACGGGTTACCCTTCCAAAGACTTAACTCTTAACCGGGGTTGTACGGTCCCTGCGATACAAGTTGCAAGTAATACCTATATGGAATTATTTTGACCAAATTTAGAGGGACCATGATAAAGCTGATTGTAAAATATTTAAACATCCGCATTCGCATCCGCGGATTTGAGCCTTCAAAACTCCGCATCCGCAACATCCCTGCTCTCAATGGGCGATGCCAAGCAAAAGCTAGATTTAAATACAGCTAGTCCGTTCCCACTGAACTAACATTGCTTCAGGCTGGCCGTCCATTAAAGCGAGCAAGATCTGAGAATTGTAGATTTAGAGGAACATCAATACGTACTGTCTCTGTAAATTCACGTCATTCACGCTTTACTGGGCTCGGATATTCGCTTGACAGCTTCGCATATCTACCTAGGAGTTCTTTGTTCACTCATTCTGCTGATATGGATATCACTGTAGCCTTAAAAATATATCGTAGGGAAATCTGGGTGGAGTAGTTCGAAATCAATAAATACACCTATAAATAAAATTGGAATGTCTGTTTGTAATATTGAAATAACCGCTTTTTTTGGCAGGTAGCTGATGCCACTTATTGGGTCCCATTAAACGCAAGGCGACACCGCGGCAGACCAAGGCGAAGGTGGAGAGATCAGCTTGATAAATACCGGAGGGACTGGCCCGCAATGGCCGAAGACATATGTGTGTGGAAAAGAGAGAGAGAGGCCTTCGCCCAGCAGTGGACCATAAATGGGCTAACTAACTAACTAAATTCAAAATCCTTTAGTCCACGCGAACAAAGTCGCGGGCACAGCTAGTCGTTAATATGTAAGGAGCATAGTGTTTGAGGGCTAAGGTCGGACTTTCCTTTCGTGATCACTTCAGAAATGAAGATATCCGCAGGAGAATCATGGTTACCGACACAGCTCGAAGAAAGTATGAGTATATACTCCTGAGATAAAAATGTCTTATTTTAGGACATGGCCTATCTGGGCTAAGTTTTATAGAAATCCGTTCAGCCGTTCGGGCGTGAAGAAGTCACATAAATACATAAACACAGTACTCATAAATTTTTGTCTTTATAAGTTATATTAGTTTAATTACTTAGTGTTATAGGATTGTATAAAATGTAGCGAGAACTCTTTTAAAATAATTCTTTTTCTAGCTCTCTGAACAAATAAAAACAAACAGATAATTTTATCTTGAATAAAATTTCTTGACACAATACGCGTTTCATTTTACGTTATCTGACATTTTTCTCTCACAGTTACGTCACTGCCACATATTGGCCCCAACTTGGCCCAACTTGTCACACTGAATGACCTTGTTACAACGAGATTTGACCCAAATTGGAACCAACCAAGCGACAAAGAAAATGTACTATGACTGACATTGACAGCCAATCGGTTATCGTTTTGTGTCTACTTCCCCTTTTTTTTACAAAAATATATTTACACTTTCGTCCAGCTTTATCCCCTTATATTAAGGTTTAGTTTGCTGAGTTTTGGAGACGGTTTTAATTGGGGAAAGATTGCTTTAAGGTCGTCCATCAAATAACACCCTTTTAACGTCGAGTGCACACTATAAAAATGATACATAGACGCCATGGATGAGTATAGAATGAAATGTTAAGATGAACTGTGGTTCGTCTGTTCGATCATCATTTGATGGGTAAATAAAGATGGATGGGAAAAGTCAAGGTAGCTATATATGGTTGAGAGATGATGTTGTTAGAACAAAGAAAAGGATTTTAATACGCCTACAAAAAATACAATAGCAATCAATATCATTCAAGCGTGTCGTTGCAAGGACAAAGTTGTGTGTTGTAGGAAACTTATAGTTTGTTTTCGTTCAGGAGATGGTTTTTGTTTTATTTATTTATTTTAATTAATTACAACGGTTAAACAACCAATTACAGTAAATAAACAAAGAGTAAAAGTATAAACAACACGTACATCAATTCCTCTCACAGCTTCTGACATGCCAATAAAATCATCTTCCATTCATCCGCAAACAGATCGTTTGTTGAATAAGAATCCAAGAGATCATTTAGTGCAGCCAAAGTGCGAGGTATTGGAGACTGAGCAAGGGCAACAGTGCGACACTGAGGCACAGCAAACATTCTGTGCTTATAAATCGCATACATGTTGTCAATGGATGTTACGCGATTGTGTGTAGCATAGTGTGTACTAGCGTTTAAACTTGGACCTTATTAGGGTACATGAACATACTAATTATTCTTTGTATTACATGCATTATACTGTAGGTACATCTTATTCATAATAAAATTAATTAATAAAAATAAATAATATTAAGTCATTATATTATTATTCCATCTTGATAAACTTCTAAACATAATTTAGACTGGTAACTATAAGGGCCTGTCCGCACAGCGATATTTCACCGCGCGGAAAATATTCGTTCGGATTTATTTCAGCACCGCACCGCGTCAAATCTGCAAGAAATCACAGAATTTTTTATAGCGCGTTTTTTTATCGTCTGTGCGGAAACTTCCATAAGATTCAATGTGTTACACGAAAAAAAAAAAACCGCGCGGTGAAATACCGCTGTGCGGACAGGCCCTTAGAGTGGTTTACATCAAAATGTACGTTATAGTTTCCGGCCTCAAGCGTAAAACTCTTTAAACAAAGATTAAAAAAAAACATTAACAACGACCATTGAATTTTACCATCTGCTGATATATCATTTTTTTTTTAAAGTGGGTAAATCACCTAATGTCAACTCCCGCTCTTGGGCGGAGCGGGAGATAGTGCCAGACTCTTACTGACTAAAACACTTCAATATTCTTTATTTGCCTTGCGTTCCAGGATCCCGGGTTTTTTTTTTTTAATTGATATAAACTAGTGCTTGACTGCGATCCCACCTGAAGCCCCGGTATGATGGCTTCAAGGAACGGGGTGGGTCCCCGTTCCTTCAAGCCTTCATACCGGGGCTCGAGCTATCTTTCGATAGTAACCCTGGCCCCAGTAGGCTTCGACCCAGCTGGGCTCCTGCTGTTGCTGACAACTCCTTGAGGCGCGCGGGAACATTGCGCGCCGTCGACGACTTGGGCTCGGTCCGGACAGTTACCGGACGATTGGAAAGCGAGCTACCCATAGCGCGCCGTATCTACGGTGGCCGGATATCGGGATCGGAATCCAGGCGGCGGCGCTAATATACCATCACGTACTTACTTAAACGTTAAAGTTTTGTCAAAATTATTTTAAGCAGCCCATAGAAATATACTGCAGCCCTTAATTCCTGAGTTGAAGCGGTTCTTTATATATGAAAGTCTAGTTTCCTTAATTCATTAAACCCCAAGCGAACGCCGGCGTTCGCGCACCTATTGTCTTTCAATTGTGTCTGTAATTATCACGATTGAATGGTTAATCTTTATGTGGATTATTTTACCAAAGAAATTGTTAGTGACAACTATATAACTAGCATTTGCCCACGACTAAAATATAGCCAGCTTTATTCCTATCACACAGGGATAAGCAGCTTTCTATAATATACAAACAAAAAAAAAACTTTGTCTCTTAATTATATTAGTGTAGATATTATGTATTGTAATTATTTTCATACAAAAATTTATTTATGTTGGTACATAAACTCTATACGATTAAACATAGCGCCATCTATTATCATCTTCTAAAAACCATACACCCATCAACTGTCAAAACTAAACGTCAAAGTAACTTAACCTCTCACAATGGCAGCACTTGCTTAGACATATAATCAAATTCAATACACTAAAATGAAGTTCCCTTTTACGCCGCGTATCAACGTAAACTGGCTGATGATGCTTCTCAAAGAGAATTAAAATATCCAATGCTAGGGACATCGTTAGCAGTATGAAAAGTTCTACAACTTTTGAAGGAGTACTAGGAACTTTGTTTGTACCATAATGACCGATGCTTAAAGTTATAATGACGAGCCGTAGTTAGTAACTTTGTTAAGCAAGGAGTTTTCTTGTCTTAGTTCTTGTTTTTGACGAACATTTTACTTCGATGTTCCTAGTTTAATGGTTTACGGTTATAATGGGTGTTCGTTCTTCTCTTCAACTTTTATTCATTGTTATTACAATCTTCAATCCATTTTTAGTAAGTAAGTTCCTACCTATGCTATCATAATTGAAATAGGTATCTTTCAGAAAATAAATTGATTAATAAAATACCTTTTTCCAAATAAGCATGACAATAGAATGTTAATATTCTCAGTAGGAATAGGTATCTACAAAAAAAAAATAGATCATTTGAATATTTCAATAAGTAGGATGGTTTATGTAATTGAATAAAAATAAATAATAAGGACCTACCTATTATAACAGTCACCAGTCTGAGTACCTATCGGATAAACATTGTTGAGGTAGCAACGATATAACTGTAAAAATGATAAAATTTTATCATTGAATAGCGCATGTTGTGTGATTAAAAGATAACTAATAAATAACTTTATTATGACGCGATAGCTTGTGGGTATAGAACCGTAATTTCGTCACAGATAGCAAGTCTTCGGTAGTATAGTGGTAAGTATCCCCGCCTGTCACGCGGGAGACCGGGGTTCGATTCCCCGCCGGAGAGAATCTCTTTGTATTTTTCTACAACTATTTTGATGCTTATTGTTTAGAGAATAGTAGTTAAATGGTTCTTAAAGTAATAAAAACTTTATAATAAAGTTTTTCTTTACGAAGGCCACCCTTACGTCTTAAAATCGTCAGGTATTTAATCCGAAGTGAATGAGAGGGATCTATTAGTACTTACGAATAGCACTAAGTGGGTAGGTATCCCTTTTCCACACTAAGAATTAGGATGACACAAAGAAGTTATTGTAGGGGTAGGGAATATTGTAATATTGTGGTAGGGGTATGGTATGCGCCTAGGTTGTGGGGCTCTTTAGACCTTCCGCAGTTCCAACTTATACCTGTTTTTTTTTTTTACTGTTAGTTTTTATTTTGTTTTGTGGTCCAAAAATACTACTAAAAAAAAATATACCGTGGAAGTTGACACCACGGGAGGTCCAAAGAGCCTCATGACCACTTGGATTACTACACTTGACTAAAGGTAGAACTACACTGCGCACACATGTCCTACGTAGGTATGCCGATCTGTGCTCGTCGATCTCCATACATTTTATAGGGTAACTAGACTAGTAGAGCAACATCCACGCCACGTAACGTCGTTCGACATACAAATCAGGCGTGGTTTTCCAGCAACTACGGTGGCTGGAAATCGGGGGGCGTGGGCTTGCGGACGGTGATCAATGGGTAGCTCGCCGTCCGGCCGTCCGGTAACCGTCCGGACCGATCTTTCATCCACGCTTTTTGGAGAGGTCAGCAAAACCTTAAGAGTCCAGCAGGGTAAAAGTTTAAGTGCCGTAGGTTCGCACCTGAAAGGAAAACCCAGGATCCTGGAACGTAAGGCAAAGAAAGAACATGGAAGTGTTTTAGTCAGTAAAAGTATGACACGCCCTCTCGTTCCACCCAAGAGCAAGAGAAGTAATTGGATGATTTCCTTACTAAAAAAAACTTATTTTCATCTCAAAATGGATGCTTTTATTCAGTAACAAAAAGGGGAGGTAAATTCTCCAGCAGTAAGTAACCCCGGTGTGCAGTAAGTAATCACTGGCGAAGCACCAGACAGCTCTAAATAAAGCTAGCTCGGCTACTATATCTCTATAACTCTTTTTTCCAACTCTCCTTTCGCAGGTATGCTGGTAGAAATTTCTTTAGAAATAAGCATCACCTATATTAACAATATTTTTGTGTCCGTCTTCTTTTCTTATAAACGAGTAAGTTAAGTGTGTACATGAACTGTTAAATAAAAAACACAGAACAATAATGTTTTGTGCCTCCACGCATTCTTTAGAAAAAGGTTCGGTCTTGACTGACGGACAGACGCGCAGATGGACAGACGGGTTTTTTGCCGACTTATTATTACCGATTTACGGAAGCCTAAAAACTTATTTTCATCTCAAAATAAACACTTAAATGATTTTATTCAGTAACAAAAAGGGGAGGTAAATTCTCCAGCAGTAAGTAACCCCGGTGCAGCACACTGGCGAAGCACCGGACAGCTCTAAATGTAGCTAGCTCGGCGACTATAAATCTTGCGCGCTCTGATTCTCGGCACATTGTAGTTAATACACTCTGGCTGTAGTTAGGGTACGTAGATATAGAGGGTAAAGTGGGGTTTCTATATTGGAGTTAGTTCTTTTTATTTCTGGTTTAGATGGTCGAGTATGAAGGTTCTGGAATGGCGAACACGGTCAAGGTGGACCGGTGATCTGGTGAGGATTTTTTTTTGGCGTGGAAACACCCCCGCTCTTGGGCGGAGCGGGAGATAGTGTCACATTCTTTCTGACTAAAAAACCACCCCGTTCCTTCAAACCAGGACTCAAGTTTTCGGATAACCCTGGTCCCAGTAGGCTTCGACCCGGTTGGGTCCCTGCTGTTGCTGACAACTCCTTGAGGCGCGCGGGAACAGTGCGCGCCGTCGACGACTTGGGCTCGGTCCGGATAGTTACCGGACGGTCGGACAGCGAGCTACCCATTGCCGTCCGCGAGCCCGCGCCTACGGTGGCGGGAAATCAGGATCGGAATCTCGGCGACCTAGTGAGGGTCGCAGGAATCCGATGGATGCGAGACGTATAAGACCTGTCGTTATGGTGACTCTTCATTCGGCTGAAATGATGATCATTTTTTTTTAATTTTAATTCATTGTAGTTAAGGGCCAAGCGCCCGAAAAGTGCCATAAAATAGTGATTTTCTGAGGCCCACTTCTCCGTAACGGCTAGGTCAATTGGTTTGAAAAAAATATATGTTTATTATAGATTCATGAACAATAATATCGACATTTGATTTTTTCGTGCAATTAATACTTTTGTCAAAAAAAAAAAATATTTAGCAATTTCGCAACTTTTCGCAACTTTTCCCTACTCCTTCGAAACGGCTTGGACCTTTAGAAACATTTTTACACATAAAAATTGGTGGTTAAATATTCTTCAAAGTGAACATTGCATATGTAAATCAATCAATATCTCGCAGAGAAAATGGGTTTAAAGCGCTTTCCGGGCACTGCTGGCCGCAAATAAATGCACAGATTTGCGTACTGCCGCCTAGGCGAGTGCGAGAGTTGCGTACACATAATTTCGGCCAGATGGTTCAAGGAACTATACGCCTTAATACACGGGCGTTTGTGGTTTAATGAATTTAAAGGTGCTTGTATGTTAAAGGTTTTTTTCAGGTAGGCTTCTTTTTCTTCTTTTCGAATTGATGGTAAACTACATAAACTGTTTGGGCCAGGTACGTTAACAGCAGCTTCGGTGACACTCATCATATCCTCCAAAGTGTTCGCTGGGAGATGGATAGATGTATGTGGTGAATGTCTGAGGTTTTGTGAGAGGATGGATGAAAAAAATAAGTAAACGTGGTCTGATTTGGTTTTGTGGGATATTTCATTTTATATAAGTGGTAATGTATTGTATGTTTTCTTTTTTTCTTGTTTCTGAACAACACATTAGTTTAGACTGTAATGTTGTAGTAAATTGTAAATAAATAAAGTGCAGGTGTCTGGGCACTTAAGGCATTATAACGTGTGGGTCATGTTTTGAATAGAAGCACCACATTCACATTGAGTACAATTGCCGAAACGGATTTTGAGCGCTCGGCGTCAGAGTGGGGATCGCTTTGCGCATTCTATACATTGCAGGCAACGAATCACGAGCGACGTCTAAGACATGGTGGCGCGGCGAGCCAATCGCTAACACTCTCACTTCGCACTACTTTTTTTTTTTATTTATGGTGGGAAAAATCATGCATTGACATCCCCCGCCCTTGGGCGGAGCGGGAGATAGTGTCAGACTCTTACTTACTAAAAGACCCACCCCGTTCCTTCTAGCTTTCATACCGGGGCTCGAGCGCCCTTTCGGATAACCCTGGCCCCAGTAGGCTTCGATCCGGCTGGGTCCCTGTTGTTGCTGACAACTCCTTGAGGCGCGCGGGAACAGTGCGCGCCGTCGACGACTTGGGCTTGGTCCGGACAGTTACCGGACGGCCGGACAGCGAGCTACCCATTGCTCACTGTCCGCAAGCCCGCGCCTACGGTGGCCGGAAATCGGGATCAGAATCCCGGCGGCGGCGGTGGCGGCGGTGGCGGCGGCGATAACGCCGTTGCCTGATGCGTTCGGCCTCCTCCTTTGCGAGCATTACTGCTTCGCAGAAGTCGGCGACCGCTTGCCACACACACTAAAACCACACCTTTGCCCTTCAGTTGCCCTTAGCGTTCTTGGAATAAGGGTTTCCTTTCCAGAAAATCCCCGCTGTCCTAAAGGGTATTGGCCCTGCTGGGCCTCTAAGACATCTCTTTGATGGTCTATCAATGTCTTCTAAATTATATTCAAACCCAGTTAGCAGGTAAAGCGTGATTGATTGACAAACATTTAGCAAGAATTTCACTTTCATACCCACTGTAAGTAGGACCATAATCAACTAGCTTTTGCCTGCAGCTTCGCCTGCGTGCCTACTTAAAATAGCTTTATAACTAAATACCTATTTCAAGAACAAAGCAGCTTTCTATCGGTAAAAGAATTTTAGCAATCGGACCAGTCATCTTCACCATCATCATATCAGCCGAAAGACGTCCACTGTTGGACATAGGCCTCCCCCAAGCGTCGCCACTACGACCGGTCCTATGCGCCGCGCATCCATCGGACCAGTCTGGAAGTCCAGAGAGTACCTCCTACAAACAAAAAAAAGACGTGTGGCACTCGGGGACTGCCGCCGTAAAGCTATTGCAAAACCTTTTTTTTCAACTTAAGCAATTATAATTATTTATTTATTTTGTTTATGCAGTATTTTTTTTCCTTTGTTTTTTTTTTCTTTGTTATTAATTGAAGTTACACTTTCACACATTGAATTAAATTTTGATTGATTGTTCACTCATTTGTTTTCTTATCGGTCACCACGCTCAAAAAACAAATGAGTTAGGTTATTTTCGTTACGGAATTTCTGGATTCGGTCTCCACGCTCAAGGCCCGCGATAGAAGCTATGCAATAGCTTAAAAAATAAACTTTACTTCTTTATTATATTAGTGTAGATAATGAACTACAATAAATTGTTCTCAAGAATTTTCATTAAGTTAGCAACACAACGACCTATGACCAGCTCTTGTATATTTATAAGAGTAATCAAGCTAATGGGTATCTAGGGTCGGGATGGGTAGGTAAGGGCGTCGGGTCAAAATTCCCGGGGCAATATTCTGAAGCTTTTTTTTGGCATTTTGTAGATCATATCAGGCGAGTGGTAAGGTGGTAAGCCCCGACTTACGAGTAGTAGGTAGCGGGTTCAAACCCAGCCAGGCGCATTAATTTGTGTAATTTATTTCTTCACCATTGCTCTCAAAACGGTGAAGGAAAACATCGGGAGGAAACCGGCTTGTTCTAGAACCAAAAATTCGAAGACATGTTACATTCACCAACCCGCACTGGGCCCGCGGGGTGGATTATGGCCCATTCCCTCTCATAGAGAGAGGAGGCCTGAGTCCCAGCAGTGGGAACATTATAAGGAGAAGTCCCGATTTTCAGGGGTCTGGTAAGACGTTCTCAAGGGCGCATTCAATTTGGACGTTTCATGTCGGACCGCTGCCGCACGTTTACCGTGCCGCAGCCGGTCGGTTGGTGTACGTTAGCAATCCGACAACAAGCAACAAGTGCCTAAATTGAAAACGTATCTGGCCACCGTTTAGTCAGTAAGACAGAGTTTTACTTTTAGAGTCTGACACTAAAAAAAAAACGCCAAAGGTCCAATAAATAATATTTCAAATTTCTTCGACACCTACCTTACCTATTTCCGTATCATGTACGGAAACACATGAAATAATTACCTTACTCCACAAACAACGGGAATTAATCACGAACTACATTTCATCTCTATTTGACTAACAGAAATAATAATTACTGTGGACGATCACTGAAATTAATTATTGTTTCAATACAAAATGTTATTGGATGGCCGCAGAATCTAATTAATAATGAGATTGAAGCTATTCCCAAGCGTCCTTCGAACATGGATACCTAAGTTGGAGTCTTTTCTACAAGCTAAATGGACTACCTGTTACACCGAACTGTCTCTATTCGCTGTTACAAGAAAGTTATTTGTCGTTGTGAATGTCGACATAGATAGAACAGGTGGTGTATGACATGGACTTCCTGCTGTGACAAAGGGTACTTTTAATCCAAAAGTATATTCCCTTCAGATTGTGTGTCATCTTTGCGTTTGGAACATTTACATCAGAATCATTGAAATGTTCCGAAACAGTGATATGTATCATTTGGAACACTTGGTACATCGGCTCAAAAGTGACAAAGGGAACTTTTGAAACATCGACTCACAACAAATGGAACATTTGTAACATCGGGTCAAAAGATACAAACAGAACTTTTGAAACATCGACTCACAAGATACAAATGGAACATTTGGCACATCGGCTCAAAAGATACAAACGGAACATTTGAAACATCGGCTCACAAGATACAAACAGAACATTTGAAACATCGACTCACAAGATACAAATGGAACATTTGGCACATCGGCTCAAAAGATACAAACGGAACATTTAAATATCGGCTCACAAGATACAAACAGAACATTTGAAACATCGGCTCACAAGAAACAAACGGAACATTTAGAATATCAGAACATTTAAAACATAGGCTCAAAAGATACAAACGGAACATTTGAAACATCGGCTCACAAGATACAAACAGAACATTTGAAACATCGGCTCACAAGAAACAAACAGAACATTTGAAACATCGGCTCACAAGAAACAAACGGAACATTTAAAACATAGGCTCAAAAGATACAAACGGATCATTTGAAACATCGGCTCACAAGATACAAACAGAACATTTGAAACATCGGCTCACAAGAAACAAACGGAACATTTAAACATCGGCTCACAAGATACAAACAGAATATTTGAAACATCGGCTCACAAGAAACAAACGGAACATTTAGAATATCGGAACATTTGGAACAATGACTCAAAACATACAAACATAGGCACACTGATATGAATTGTGAGGTTTTATTAAATTAAATTTAGATTTGTGAGTAATTTAAATCACATGTTTTTAGTTCAGGTCATATTCATTAAACCCCAAACGAACCCGGCGTTCGCGCATCTATTGTCTTACTATTGTGTCTCAAAATGACGGTATCTGTAAGGTTAATTATATTTACACTATTTAAGTTTTAATTTGAATTTTAAATGACTGCTGTTTACTTAAAGTAAAGAGTGTTTCAGTGTTCCAATTGTTCCACGGTACTGATGTTCCAATCTTTCGGAACACTAAAATGTTTCGGAACAGTGAGTAGGTTCAGTAAAGAGTTACAAACTCTTTTTCAGATATTTTTTCAATTTCAAACGAGCGAATTATTTTCCGTTTCACTCATATCTGTCTTCTGAAATTCAATCTTATAAAATAGCGTAGCAGGATACGTAACATTTCACTCACCACATTTTGACTGTCTGTCCACCCCGTCCTATCGCAAGTTAACTTTTCATTTACAATATTGAAGCCCAAAGAAGATGTCCGTGCTTATCTTGATGTCCCCTAAACACACAGCCAACCTATCAATGGACAAGACCCATTAGGCAGCTATCCTACTGCCACACACCCTTGTCTCTAATTTGCATGCATCAACAAAACGTAATTCTACTGATTCGTTTAACGTCCTAGTATTATGACTGCTTACAGTGTTTGGCTGATCAGACCAAACTGTAGGCTTGTCACTCATTCCTATCGTGGAATTATTGTCAATCAGGTTTCTCTTTTGAGCCCTAGTCATAACCGAGACACACGACTCGTGCATATGTTTTAAATCATTACTTGTTATGGAAATTCGAGACAATGCGTCTGCAGCCGCATTTTCTGAACCCTTAACATATTCTATCGTAAAGTCATATTCTTCTAATAATAACCTATATTTAAATAATCTACTTGACGGATCTTTCATGTTAAATAATGAGACTAAAGGTCTATAAAAATTTAAATATAAATTAGGTCGGTGAAAATTTTGAAATGTTTTCCGTACAAGCATGGGCGAAAATGTTTGACAGCCCACACTATGGCCTGCAATTCTTTGTCGATTGTCGGATAGTTTATTTCCGATTTGTTAAGTGTCCTACTGGCAAAAGATACAGGCTTGCCATCTTTGTTTGACAAAACTGCACCAATTGCGTACTTAGAAGCATGAGAAGCATCCGTCTGAAGATTAAATTAATTTTGTTCTGAAAAATCTGATGCGAGTGAATGCGTGTCTTACCGTTGCTTTTTATTTTTTTTTTCGGTAGGAAAATCATCTAATGACATCCCCCGCTCTTGGGCGGAGCGGGAGATAGCGTCAGACTTTTGCTGACTAAAAACTCACTCCTGTTCCTTCGTTGCCTTTCGAAGTAACCCTGGCCCCAGTAGTCTTCGACCCAGCTGGGTCCCTGCTGTTGCTGACAGCTCCTTGAGGCGCGCAGGAACAGTGCGATCCGTCGATGACTTGGGCTCGGTCAGGACATTTACCGGACGGTCTGACAGCGAGCTGGCCGAAATCGGGATCGGAATCCCGACGGCAGCTGGGGCGCTGCAAGAGCCGCCGTTGCCTGATGCGGTCGGCCTCCTCCTTTGCTAGTATTATTGCTTCGCAGAAGGAGGCGACCGCCTGCCACTCCTCTTCGCTTCGGACCATGGCCTGTGCCTAGGCCCGGCGTGAGAGATCGCCGCCGCCGATCGTCCTCACGAGGGCACGGCGATGCTCTGCCCAAGCGAAGGTCTTAATGTTGTTTGTAATTATTTCCGTTTGTATAGAAAACATGCACAGTCCAACACTGAAAATACATCCACGCGCGTTCATGCCGATCACGCGCCTGCAAGCGGAGAAACATGCACTCACACGCGTGGGTGCAGGGCGACACGCAAGGTATGCCACACTGAGTCTCGTACTACCGTGTTTGATCTTGTATGAAATGAGTGCCTGCGAATTTACAAAACGCACCTACACGCTTCAGTCAAAACCTGCACTAGTAACTATTCAGTAATCTGTGCCTGCACGATTATGCAGATCTGCACTCCTGCAAGTACGTGCTACGCTGCGAGGTGCGTGGCAGTGTTATGACCGCCTTAAGGCGTATTCAGATGACACGCGCCGATCACGCACAGTACCCGCGCACGCGTTGTGCCCGCCTTAAACCCGCACACGCGCTGCATCCGCCTCGCGCCCACTTATACTACTAGTGAGTGACTACTTCGTTCACTGGGCATTTAGCCATAGCGCAGGCGCATACGCGGGGAGGGTGCAGAGCGCGGGCAGGACGAGCGCAAGGGTTGCCGCGAGGCGGGCGCGGAGCGTGGGCTTGGCGTGCGCGTGTATACCTCGTTAATTGCAATTTGAGATCTATTGATAGACTATAAGACTCAAATTCTTATTTAACAAATTTCGATGCGAGTTGGACAGGGTGGCGTGCGCGTGTCGTGTGAACGCGCCCTTAGATAGCCAACCCATCAATGGACAAAATCCATTAGTCGCCATATGAGAAAAGATATGGGTATTTATTGCTCGACGGAAAAGGTATTTCGTCTCTCAAAATATTTGTGTCTTGATGTTATTCCCTTGAGGCTGAAATACTTTTGAGACGGCGGTTATTATGACGAGTGGATCCATGTATCGATGAGGCCAGAAATAGATGGATAACTATTTTTATGTTGGGATTGAAACGAATTTATTTGTGAAGTATTTCGAATTGGCGAATCCGTACAGAGATTTTCTGTAAAATCTCTGTACGGATTCGCCAATAATCGTTCTTAGTGATAAAACCACTCATGGTTACAGTTGCCATCACGGATCTTTAGCGATTGCGCATAAAACAAATATTCGGTCTCTTCAGTGGTGCAAAGTGAGACGCGGGGCCGGGGAGTGTCAGTGATTGGTCTCGCCGTGCCATCGCGTCATAGACGTCCCTCCTAATTCGTGCCCTGCGTTGCTGCATGTATATAACTACGAAGACGATTGGCTCGCCAATGTATGGAATGCGTAAAGCGATCCCCACTCTGACGCCGAGCGCTCAAGTTCCGTGATGGCAACTGGACATCGTATTCATTTTAAGATCCTGCTGTTATTTTTATGACGTTCATTTGTACAATAAAGAGTTGGTCTATCTAAATTGTGTAATTTGTGGTGTGATTCAAAATATTATTCTAGTATTTCCCGGTTACGTCCGCGCGTCCTTAAGAAAATATCTACTTTAAAAGGAAGAAAAAAATTGCTTAAGGCGGTCCACACAGTGGTGGCACCCGGCGTCACTTCCGCAACTTTTCAATACAAGAATCTACCGAACTAACCATGTCCGGTGAGGACTTGCGTCATGCGGAAGGTGAGGACGCAGTGAAGTCTTTCCAGCCACGCCTCAAAGAGATCCCCTCTTTACCTTTACTCTTTACCACTATAATTAAGGCGTGCCCAGCACTGGGTTGCGACAGAATTCAGTCTATGTGCCTTTACACATAGCATGTTACAATACGGTCTACATTTACAAACATATCCCAAGTTTATCGGATTTATCGCCAAACCCGATACAAGTCCGCAGTATAACAAGACTTGCGAATAAAACATGAGATCCTAGTACAGACCACCTGACCAGGCAATGAATAATTTTATATACATAGATGTTTATGTATGGAGTCCGTGTCCAATTTATTTTATTTATTGCACACTTCGTAGATGTGATGTGTTCCTGGTTTTATGGGAATGAAAGGCATGTGAGAAGGAAGGTTTTGATGATTGAGATAGAAGCAGGAAGATTTATTGCGTAATATTTTGGTCGTTTTTCCTGTCTGAGATATTTTTATCCTGTTTTGAGAGTATGTTTGCCATATATATCTGTAATATCTCACATGAACGCACAGACTTTGGGAAATCTATGTGACAATAAGTCATTTTTCTGATGATCGAGCCCCTGTATTAAGGCTTGAAGGAACGGGATGGCTTTTTTAGTCAGTAAGAGTCTGACACTATCTCCCGCTCCGCCCTAGAGCGGGGGTTGTCATTGGATGATTTTCCCCACCAAAAAAAGGGGGAAATCATCTAATGACCATTACTGCTTTAGGGCGGAGTCGACGGTTATGCTAGACTTACTGACTAAACCACGACTATGTTCCTTCAATTGTTTTTTGCGTTTCAGGACTACGGGTTTTAGTTTCAGATGTCAGCCCATTGACCCCAGTAGGCTTAGGCCCTGGTGATCCACTACGGTTTTGCTGACATCTCTTTGAAGAGCGCGTCGAACACTACTCGCCGTCGATGACTCAGGCTCGGTCCAGGCGGTTATCGGACGGCTGGACAACGAGTTACCTATTGCTCGTTGTCCGCAAGCCCACGTCTATGGTGGCTGGAAGTTAGGCCCCGAACCCGGTGGCGACGGCTGGGGCGTGTGGACGTCAAATGAAGGACATCATCATCATTACAGCTGAAAGACGTCCACGATTGGACATAGGTCTCCCCTAAGCGTCGCCACAAAGACCGATTCTGTGCGTCTCGCATCCACCGCAATCCCGCATGACTCTCACCAAGTCATCGGTCCACATTGTAGGAGACCATCCAACGCTGAAGGTGGGCTTTAATCAGTATAAGTCTGACACGCTCTGTCGCTCTACCGTAGAGTGGAAGAAATCAACAGATATTTTCCCACCTCAGCGAAAAAAAAGCCCGACTTCCGTGAAATAGAACAACTATTATATTATTATACAGATTTCCTAATCAAATCTATGTCCTAAACAGTAAATACCACTACCAACAGACGCCAAATACAGTGACTAAACAAACCAGATATTTGCATCGTCAAGAGTCGTAGGACAAACACGCTGCACGTAGGTAGCACGTTACAACTCGCTAGTGTGTCAACACTCCCCAGCGTGTTCGTGTGCTGGCGTAGCGATTTTGTTAACACTTGTGTGTATTTAAACACAGTTTGTATTTAAACTTTATTTTACTTTATATTTTATTATTTAAGCTAGATTTTTGCCGTAGTTTCGCTTTCGTGCCCACAGAAACAAGTTATATTTTCTGGGATAAGTGTATCCTTTATTTCATATTTTTCATAATCTGACTACCAGCGATTAGATCAAGCCAAGTATAATATTAGTTCAAATAAACTTGATTGGAGAACCAGATACATCGTCATGAGTCGTAGATAAACAAACACGCTGCACGTAGGTAGCACGTTACAACTCGCTAGTGTGTCAACACTCCCCAGCGTGTTCGTGTGCTGGCGTAGCGATATTTTGTTAATACTTGTTTGTGACTGTATTTAATTATACACTGTTAGTATTTAAACTATATATTTTTAATTTTTATTGTTTGAACTAACCTTTTGCCGTGGTTTCACTCCTGTGGTTACAAAAACTGTAAAAACTTTTTAAAACTTTTACTTGGGTAAATGTAGCTTTTTTTTTAGGATTTTCATAATCCGACTTCCAGCGATTAGTTCTAAGTTCTAACAAACAATAAGACTTTAGCTACCTCTTTATGATATTAGTTTAGATAAACCAGATTAGACAACAAGAACCGGTGAAGAGTCGTAGGTACAACAAACTTGCTACACATACTATTAGGCGAGTTGCAACGTACTATCGTTGCAACTCGCCTAATAGTATGTCAATACGCCCCAACGTGATTGTGTGTTGGCGAGACTTTATTCTGTTATCCATATGCATGGTAAAGAGAAGGTGAGTTTGTTTGACTGGTCCATTTCTAAGGAAAAAAAACACTATTATAAAAAAAGAAAAAATACAATTTAAAAAAAAAATGGCCTTTGGCATTCTGGCCAAAGAGTTTTCGAAAAAGTTTTCAAAATGTCTTTAATAACTAAAACAAAAGCGGCATGATAATGAATATAGATATTGTTTATTTTTTTTTTTGGCCATTCTGTCAATGGCCAAAGAGTTTTTGAAAAATAAAAACTATAACTTATACAACCTGAATAATATTTTCAAAATATCTATAATAACTTAAAAAAAAAACCGGCATGATAATGATTATAGATATCACTTATTTTAGATTTTAGCATCAACATAAATATTTTGTGATCGGTCGGGTTTCTGAACAAGTTATGATTATGAACGTAGCAAATCCTACTTAAGTGCCAAATTTTAGTAGATATTCAGGCTAAAGTAGAATTTGAGAATAATCAACTTCAAATGCTTAAATCAGAAATCAGAGGTCTAATACTCAAAGATTAGCTGGGAGATCACCTACATACATGAACTCTATTATAATGTATGATAATTTTGATTTGTTTTATTGTACGATAAATAATAATTAAATAAATAAGAAATATCTGATTTTTTTAGCAGTGATGTGTGATACCGATTTCCTCAATTGTGCTGGGTATCATATGTAAGAAGTGCTGAGATCGACTTAAAATACTTAAACTCATCAAAGATATAATAGGGTTCGGGGTTCGGTGATACAGGGCTAGATGATCCACCATCAAGCCAAGTTGACCTCCGAAAATCATAACTAAGATAATAGACTTCCTTCAGTATAAGAGCATAATTATATATTATTATCAAACCTATTAACCTGTCCGTTACTGAAAAGTCACTATTTTATGGCACTTTTCGGGCGCTTAGGCCTTAAATATTCATTTTATTCAGTTTTTAGTACATAATTGTTGTTATAACGGCAACAGAAATATGTACATCTTCTGCGATTTAAACTGTCTATCTAGCGGTTCATAAGATACGGCCTGGTGACAGACGGACAGACAGACGGACGGACAGCGTGCAGCAGAGTCTTAGTAATAAACCGCGTTCCAACTTTGTTGTGACGACAGATAATCGTGAAGTTATAAATACGGTGGTTTTAAATGGAGTGGTTCACATAAAGGACGACACAATTAACCGTGTGACAACTGATTTTTAAGATAGCGGGCTAGCACGACAGTAAAATGATAAAAAGTTGTCACAACTAAGCCGTAACGGTAAATCGTTATTACGACTAACTGTCGTGGCCACGACAAACAGTGTTAGGTATAATGGGAGCAGAATCCGATCTAGCTATTTAGCCTCTCCGGGCAAAGATAATTTTCGCCACCCTTTACGTATATAAAACCATATAAATCACGAGTCTTAAGTCTTAAATAATTCCACAATATTCCAGGTTGGAAGGTGGCACATCGACGGCACGCACTGTTCCCGCACGCCTCAAAGAGTTGTCAGCAACAGCAGGGACCCACCCGGTCGAAGCCTACTGGGGCCAGGGTTATCCGAAAGGGCGCTCGAGCCCCGGTATGAAGGCTAGAAGGAACGGGGTGGGTCTTTTAGTCAGTAAGAGTCTGACACTATCTCCCACTCCGCCCAAGGGCGGGGGATGTCAATGCATGATTTTTCCCACCATAAAAAAAAGGTGGCACATAAAATTCTCAACCTGCCAACTTGGGTGTGGATGGGTAATGGCTAGGTGGAAAGATATTTCTTTTTTATCTGTTATAAACTAGTACTTGACTGCGATCCCGCCTGATGGTAAGCAGTGATGCAAACGATGATGGTGAGGCGCACTAGTTTATTATGAGCCTATTCACTCTAGCCTTGAAGACACCCAAATTATAATCGGACGGGAAGACCGCAGCTGGCAGACTGTTCCAGTCCTTCGAAGTACGCGGTATAAATGACGAGGCGAAACGCTTAGTCCGGACCGTAGAGGTTTCAACAACGTAAGGGTGGATACTCGCCGTGCGTCGGTTTGTCCGATGATAGAAATGAGATGGCGGAATCAAATCATGCAATTCCTGCGCACACTCTCTAAAATGCAATCTGTAAATTTTGCCGCCTCTCATTTTTTGCCGTCTCTAATTTTGGCCCTGATTAGGAGCAGCTTGACACGACAGTCGTCCTACGATTTTATAGTTACGACATAGTGCCGTACGCTTCCGTTTTACCCTTTGGATAGGGAACCAAAAAAAACAGTGTCACCAAACAACGTTTTAATTACCCAAAAAAGAAAAACCATAGAAAAACAAAAGAGAAACGTGGAACTGCGATCTAAAACCGTCTGACCTAGATCGGGTTAGGTGGAAAGCCGTTTTATGAACCGGTCCATTCACAAAGCTGATTGCTATGTACGTTTCTATTTGAGTATCCTCGCCGTCCGAGGGCGTATCCAGTGATTGGATTACCTTTAAATCGGTGTATGTTTGTAGTGTGTCAAGATTTTTTCGTGTTGATTTCACAGTTAGGTGTTTCAATGTACGAGGTGTGATATTGAATACAAAATGTAGGGTTCATCGAATTGCCGGGAGTTTTAGGTAGTGTAATTTTTAACGACAACGCATAGTGAGTCGATATTTTACAATTTAACACTATGTAATGTAACCATATACATTATACCTATGTGTCACAAATAAATATATTTGACTTTGAGTTTGACGATATGATTTGGGTTACAAAATATTTTATTTAATTTAGGATAATATTTTATTTAGGATTTGAGGTTAGTGTAACAATAAATATTATTTGGACAATCTTGTTTTTCTACATAGCATAAGCATAATTATAATGTTCCCACTGCTGAGACTCAGGTCAGGAGATAACTCTAGGAGAAGGAATGGGCCGTAATCCACCACGCTGGCCCGATGTGGGTGAGTGAATGTCACATGTCTTCGACTTTCTGGTTCTAGGGCATGCCGGTTTCCTCACGAAGTATTCCTTCACCGTTTTGAGAGCAGTGGTGATGAAATAATTACACAAAGTGACCACGACCAACTCGTAAGTCAGGGCAGTTACCAATCAGCTGGTTGAGTTAGAACCCGTGACCTAAAACTTATAAGTCTGGGCCGTTACCAATCGGCCACCACTGCTTGCGATTCTTCTCACCAAACGGTTACATTACAATCGAAGATGATGACGTAACCCAAACTTACCTCTCACAAAAAGCACGCTGTACTAGTCTGTGCTACCGATAGGACAACCTCTGTACCACTATGTGCTCCTGGTACCACTAACCATGTAACTACGTCTCCATGCTTTAGTTTCCTTTTGCCCTTTGGCCATATAATACCGTTCTGAGAACAGTAATTGAAATAAATTACACAAAGTAATGCATCTGGTTGAGTTTCAGCCACCAATGCTCGCGATTCTTCAAAACAATTAAAAATATTACAAACTATTACAAGGTGATGACGGAACACAAACTTTTCTCTGACAAAAAGCACGCTGTACTAGTCTGTGCTACCGATAGAACAACCTCTGTACCACTATGTGCTCCTGGTACCACTAACCATGTAACTACGTCTCCCGACGATGCAAATTTCTGGTCGGTTTAATTACGCCACGGTGGGATGTAAGGTAATTATCATGTGATTTAGTAAGGTCTGCGATCTACGAGGTGGGTTGTGTTTTGGTACGGGGCACCGCAGAGAGTGGCGCCCTGGGAAGCGGGTAACGTATTGTGATAGGCGCTAACGTTATTATAGGAAGGAAGGAAAATCAAAAAGGGTTTTAAATAAAGTTTTACTTTTTAGGGTTCCGTAGCCAAATGGCAAAAAACGGAACCCTTATAGGTTCGTCATGTCTGTCTGTCTGTCTGTCTGTCTGTCTGTCTGTCTGTCCGTATGTCACAGCCACTTTTTTCCGAAACTATAAGAGCTATACTGTTGAAACTTTGTAAGTAGATGTATTCTGTGAACCGCATTAAGATTTTTACACAAAAATAGAAAAAATGCAATAAATTTTGGGGGTCCCCATACATGGAACTGAAACTCAAAAATTTTTTTTTCATCAAACCCATGCGTGTGGGGTATCTATGGATAGGTCTTCAAAAATGATACTGAGGTTTCTAATATTATTTTTTTCTAAACTGAATAGTTTGCGCGAGAGACACTTCCAAAGTGGTAAAATGTGTGTCCCCCCCCCTCTAACTTCTAAGATAAGAGAATGATAAAACTAAAAAAAATACATGATATACATTACTATAAAAACTACCAACGAAAATTGGTTTGAACGAAATCCAGTAAGTAGTTTTTTTTTAATGCGTCATAAACCGAAAAAAAATACACTATTATTAAAACATCGATCAAAGTTACAACACATAACAAGAACTTTTATATTATGTTACTTGCTGCTACGGAACCCTTCATGGGCGAGTCCGACTCGCACTTGGCCGGTTTTTTTTTTAATTCTTCAGTCAGCAAAAACAGAATAGATCACTTAGATCATTTTGTTGTCTGTCTGTCCTTCTGTCAAGAGCCATTTTGTCCGGAACGAGTGGACGCATTCATCATCGTCATTATCAACAGCCGAAAAACATCCACTGTTCACCGCGTACTGAAAGACACAGCGTCGGAAGGCTTCCTACAAGGTGGACCAATGACCTGGTGAGGGTCGAAGAAGGCCAATGGATGCGAGAGGGACAGCATCGGCCGTTGTGACGACGCTTGGAAGAGGCCTATGTCCAACAGTGGACGTCTTTCGGCTGAAATGATGATGATTATGATAACAATGAGGCTCTGAGGCTGACGTCTATCTCACCTGATGGTTGACGATGATGTAGACGGCGGTGGAACACACTTGCCTGGAAGTAATCTATTCACTCGAACCTCATTAGTAGTATCAGGCAACGGCGCCCTCGCCGCCGCCGGGATTCCAATCCCGATTTCCGGCCACCGTAGACGCGGGCTTACGGACGGCGAGCTATGGGTAGCTCGCTGTCCGAGCGTCCGGTAACTGTCCGGACCGAGCCCAAGTTGTAGATGGTGCGCAATATTCCCGCGCGCCTCAAGGAGTTGTCAGCAGGGGCCCAGATGGGTTCAGGGTTAGTTTCGAAAGATAGCTCGGGCTCCGGTATGAAGGCTTGAAGGAACGGGGTGGGTTTTTAGTCAGTAAGAGTCTGACACTATCTCCCGCTCCGCCCAAGAGCGGGGGATGTCATTAGATGATTTTCCCACCATAAAAAAAAACCTCAAACAAGGTATATATCTTTTACTCATCACAGATTCAATTTTTTCGGGTCTAGGGGGCGGCCTACGTCTAACAGTGGATGTTTTTAAGCTGGAATGGGGCATAAAATACATAAGTAAATTAAATTGTCACGTAATTAAACAAACTCAGATATTTGCATCGTGAAGCGTCGCAGCACGTTTGTGCAGTGTTTGCATTCCACCGTACTTGGTTGTATGTAAATAAATAAAGCGGATTTGTGCAATTTCTCAGCATTTGTGTTTCTATGTGAAAATGTTTGTGCAACGTAGAGCGTAAAGTAATTTGTTCATAATATAAATGTTTAGGGGTGTTTTAACCTCTCGAGCGCCAGGGAATCACTTTCGGCGGAGACCTTATATATATATGGGATAGCTTATAGAACAAAAAAGTTCAATATTGTCTAAAAAATATTTAAATTCCGCCTCGCACAACTTCGTGCAGTTTGATTTTTTACACCAATGATGCGCAGAGCGTGGATATAAATTTTAAACCCAAAGGTTGACTGGTAGAGAATGCCTTGCTGCGTTAAGTCCACATATGTACCACTACTGTACATGAAGTTTATATAAATAAATACAAATATTTCTTGCCCATCCCATTCTCGCCTTGTCTCACCGGTGTAAAACCACCTTTACACAATCATAAATATTAGTTGGATAGGATAGGTATACAAAATCAGTTCAGGGGAAGGCTTAAGGTGAGCCGGGTAAAGGCAGGTCAGGTTAAGTCCTTTGAGAATAAGGAGTCGAGAAGTCAAACTCAATTTACTGGCTGATTGAACCAATTAAGTACTTTATCTTTTTAGTAAGAGACTTTCATTAGGGCTCCTACAGTATAATAATTACTACCACTTTAATTATTTATTTATTTTTTATTCATCAGAAGCTTTTTTTTTAAGGGTTGAAATCATCCAATGACTTCTCCCGCTCTGGGTGAAGCGAGAGGGTGTGTCAGACTTTTACTGACTAAAACCACACCTCAGTCCTTCAGTGCCCTTTGCGTTCTCAAACTTAAGTGGCAGTTATAACAGATTATTGATGGGCCCGAAAAGTTCTGAACTGGCGACCACGTATCGCCACGCATCGTTGGAAGGCGCCCCACATAGTGGAGCAATGACTCGGTAAGTATCGTGGGAATCCGATGGATTTATACTTTAGGTGGGAAAATCATCTAAAGAGCAGGACAGAACGGGAGGACTAGTCAGACTTTTATTGATTAAAAAACCACTCCTGATCTTTTTTGACACGACTGGTGCAGCGTGTTGTCTGCGTAACAGACCTCGCTGACCCCGTCGAGGAGGTCGCTGATTCATCAGAAGCTAGTGCACGGTTCCAATTGGTTGTTTCTTATGGAGAAGAACTGGCAAGAAACTTCATGGTTACTCTTTAAAAAAATGATTGATTTTAGTATATGGGAGTATTCTAAAATCAATCATTTTTTTAAAGAGTGTAAAGAGTGTGTGTTTTAAAGAGTGTGAGTATTACAATGTTCAATAAAAATATCATTAACTAATGTACTTGGCCTCTGGCTGTGTTATGTTAAAGTAAATAAATAAATTATAAATGTGTGTAAGTACACAGGCCTACCCCAAAATAAAATAAAAAAAAATCTCAGCCGAAGCAATCTCTTAAGAGTGTTAGTAATTAAGTAGAATGCCTAGGTCCCTACATAGTTATGTTAAGTTCATTTTCTTAAAACGCGGCGCCTTCAGGTTAAGCCGTACGAATCGCAAAGTAAGCATCCCAGGATCCTTTCGCCTTAATAAATTGAATGAGGGTATCGTAGCCCCTACTATGTGTCTGACGATATTTTCGCCAAATAGTCAACAGTCTGAGTGAAGCGAAAGTTCATCACCATGATCATTTTCCTGCCCTAGTCCTGTGTTATTTGGCTAAGGGTAAAAACGGGGTTCTATTGCCAAGATTCCCATGTCCAACTATTTATTTATTTAAGCATTCATGTACACACTTATATAGGATGACTGGTAATTAGTGACCATTACTTATACACGTGATTGTAGTCGTACTTTTGGTTTCTTTTTTTTTTTAACTATCACACAACGCCGCCTAGTCCCAAGCTAAGCAGAGCTTGTGTTATGGGTACTAGATAACTGATAAACATACTTATACAGGGTGTAAAGGACAGCCCTCCACAAACTTTAAGGGCTTGCTCAGTAGACGAAACTGAACAACCTTCTACAAGTCATTTTCAGGAAACGAAAAAAATATCCGCCTCACCATACAAAATTAAAAACTTGATTAAACAGTTTGTATGGAGATACCGATTTTTTTTTTCGTTTCTAATCTCTTTCATATCACTTGTCACATAAACCGTCTATTTTTTCTTGAAGCGAGAGAAGTATGAGACGTTTACTGATTAAAACTCACTTGCATTCCTTCCCGCGATATCTTTTCGCATAATCCTGTAGTAACATACTGAGAGTGATACTTTGAGTGAGTTTATTTCCAACAGTGAGTTTCATTAGTAATTAATCCAAATGTTTCACATTAATTAGCTCGTGTTCTGGTTCCCCTTTTAATCTATTGACTTTTGACGTATTTTTACTATTTTGTATCTTTTTCCTCTCATTTTATGGATATAATCCTAAATGGATTGGTTTGGTGAGAGGCAAAAGTATTTGGAGTGATGAGATTTATTTATAGTATGTTTTTTAATATAATAAAGAGATAAGGTTTGTTTTTTTTTTGCTTTTTTGTTTGTAGGAGGTAATTTCTAAAAGTACTGCTTCGATTGCTAAAATTTATTTACCCATAGAAAGCTGCTTTATTCCTGAGTGACATAGGCTATTATATATAATTATTTACGCTGGTAAAGCCGCGGGAAAAGCTAGATTTTTATAAAGCCAGAGTCGAACAAAAAATACCACTAAAATGTGTCTTCATTAGATTGCATAAATTATGAACATTTTGTAACCTAAAAGACTTACTTATCGTCAAACTGTAATTATTGATCAAAATGTTTAAGAGACTATCTATAAGTCTTAATATTTTTCAGTAAGTTAATCATTTTGGTAGTTCGCGGCTAAGTAATGTCTGTGTGTGTGTGTCCTTGGCACTATCGGACGGTCGATTGCCGACCACATCGTCAAATAGTGATATAACTTAAGTACCATCTGTTTAAACATTGTGGCTATTTGTATTGATCACTAGGTTTTGCTCGCGGTTTCGCCCCCGCTCTACCCTACTCCAGCCTCTTCTACCCTAAACTACCGTACTCTATTCTACATTACCCTATTTTTTTTTTCCATATGCACTTTCTCCTCACAATAACAAAAAAAGAATTAGCGAGATCGGTTTTTCAGCTGTTCTCGACATTTGCGCTTAGCAACGCATTTATTGATTAATTTTTATATTAGGTACTCGTATAAATTGAAATACATAAACGTCGAACTTTTGAATGGGTTCTGAAAATTCAACATCACTAAGCAAGTCTTCGGTAGTATAGTGGTAAGTATCCCCGCCTGTCACGCGGGAGACCGGGGTTCGATTCCCCGCCGGAGAGAATCTTTTTGTATTTTAAAAAATTATATTTTATCGTTTAGAGTGAATATTTTGCTGTCTCTGTTCCATATTCGTTGGGGTCAATGAAACACGCTTTTATCTTCCAGTTTCCGTCCACCTTTTCTATGGGTTTTCTATAGGCTCGCGATTGGCCAGAAGCAGCGTTACAAGGCCGTTCACAAGGTGGACCGATGACCTGGTAAGGGTTGCGAGAATCAGATGGATGCGAGATGCACAGGACCGTTCGTTATGGCGACACTTGGGGGAGGCCTGTCTCCAACAGTGGACTTTTTCGGCTGAATTGATGATGATGAGGATCGCGCTTGAAGACTGTCTCACCTGATGGTAAGCGATGATGCAGTCGACGTTGAAGCACACTTGCTTGTACTCCTAGTCAAGTTGATGATCTGCAATTGTTAACGCGTTGTCCTAGAACCACAAATTCGAAGACATCCACCTACCCCCACTGAGCCCGCGTTGTGAATTATGGCCCATTCCCTTTCGTAGGGAGGAGGCCTGAGTCCCAGCAGTTGGAACATTAAAAAGGCTCGCGATGATGATGATGATGAATCGTAAACGCTAGTAGAAAACTTCAAATGTACGGGGATGACGTCATCTCAACACTCAGTCACGTGGTCAGAACAAAAGAATCGGGAGCGTGGCCAACTCGAGGCGTTCGACGCAAGAGAAACGGTTGTAACTTGGGGGCTGGAAGTAATCTATACACTCGAACCTCTATAGTATATAATCAGTTACCTAAATTAAATAAGACTTTTACCCACCGCAGATTCGAGAAATTCATCAAAATTTAATATTATTGAGAAAATTCGCATTCATCATTATTATGACTTCGGAGTAGAACCTTGGGATCCGTAATCTTACTAATTATTTTCGGAATCAAAAGCTTTCAAAGTTTCCCAATTTGAATTTCTGTTTTAGGTTAAAACGTTTTGTTAAGGCTTAGTTTGTCTTACGCGACATTTTATTTTAAATCTATTATTTTTTATCGCGACATTCCATTTTAAATTTATTCTTTTTTAAGCGACGTTCTATTTTTTTCCTCCTTGGCAACTGAGCCGGTGTCGACTGTTCTGCCAGTCACATTCTATTTTTAAATTATATTTTTTTTCGATTTTAATTCTTTCTTTTATCATTAGTGTAGGTATATACTCTAGTTTCATCATAGACTCACAGTAAGGAAAACTGGACAAATAGTGAAACAATTCAGGGAACAAGCGTTCTTGTCTATGCTATGAGCTTTTACCTTTTAGTGGAGTAGTCAGACAAGTTTTCCTATTTTTTCCATCTCAAATAGTTATTAAAACGCGACTCGCCAAACAGTTTGAAATATGATCAAACTTTAACTTTTAAAACGATCAGGCCAGTTTCTTTTTATCCGTTCACTCCAAATACGGTTCAGTTGAAAACCAGCGTCAAATAATTTATACATTATAAATTATGATTTCGCTGAACTGGACCTTTTTGGGCGCAAACGTGTGACATACAATGTTACTTTTTATTTTATTTTATTTTGTGTTTGTCTTAAGTTTTTGTTGTCGACAATGTTTTTGCACCATAATAAATACTTTTCTTTCTTTCTTTTACTTAGCCATATCATGAAGTTATCAATTTCTAAGATCTTTGCACGACATATACATATATGTCTAGTCTCGAATTAGCAGTCAAGTTTACATGCAAATATTAAGCAAATGAGTTACAAGCCAATATCATAACTAACTTGATATTAAACCCAAATTAGCGCACATATCCCATCCCATATTGGGTCGATCCAGTTTGGTTCAACAAATTATCTAGCCCGATATTGGCATAATTAACAGGGTTGGCAAGCGATTCGGAGCCCACAGGATGATGTCGTTATTGTTTGAGTGATTGGTATTTGGCCATCTGGTGTGCTGATTTTTACTCAACTGCTTTTGTTTGAGAGTAAGGTTTTGTGGCTTTGTTAAATGATCTTTATTTTGCAAGTAGGTTTTATAAAAACACTTTTACACGTCAATTTTTTTTTTCGTCTATTAATGCTAGATGAGGCAAACACCGAAACCAACTCAGGCGTCAAAGTCTCTTTTAAAGGCCATACAGCAAAACATGTAATGGTCAAATCATATGAGAACCATGCAGATTGAGCCTGAGATGGTCTTTTGAAGAAAGAACCACACAGTTCTAAGTGGACTTGTCCAGTCAGTGCAAGCGTTTGTCAGTATGTGTGTAGCTCAACTCAGGACTACTAAGGAGCTCAACGACTTGACGAACAATGCCAAAGAAAGGACATTTGGGTAGGCCACATCAAATACTCAAAACTGCCAGACATCATGTGAAAATAAAAGAAAAGGAAAGAGTAATCCACATAGTTCTCACATTCACAATAATAAAATTTACAAAAGTGTAAATATTGCAAATTGTAAAAAAAAAGTATCGTAACGGTGGATACCTGTTTGAACTAAAATCTGCATGGTTCTCCTCATATGATTTGACCATTACATGTTTGCTGTACGGACGTTAAAAGACATGTATAATAAGAGAATAGTCAGCTTGGAAACACCGGCCACAACCAGTTTAAATTGACAAAATTCGCATTACAAAATTAATCAATCATTCCTCAATGAAGAGGATATTTAGAAAGTGTTATCGGTGAATGTGTATGTTTGTGCTAGACAAAAGGAGCTACATCTGTCAACAAACTGCTTTACAGTTTGGCAGAGGTAATATTTATTGTGCTAAATATGTATTTCTGTGAATAAACTATTTTTCATTTTTTTTTTCTTTTTTCATATTCGCTCCGATTTGGAAACCTCTGAACCGATTGCAGCTGACAGCAATCCATTTTTTATTCGTTAACTCACAAGTTTGATTTTTTCATAGCTTTAAGGGACCGTAGACTTGAGTCTATGGTTTTAATTTCAATTCGATCCGTCTACGCTATTTCGAGATAAAGGGTTTTGATAGACAGACAGACAAACAGACAGACAGACAGACGGACGGACAACAAAGTGAGCCTATAAGGGTTCCGTTTTTCCTTTTACGGAACTCTAAAAAAATGATACAGTCATCTCTTTCTTAAGCCTCCCTCTCCCTCTCGATCTATCTATTCTTGTATAGTCATAACTCTTTTATTAACAAGCGTTTCATCCCTCCTCTTCAAATAACCCTTTCAACTTTTCAATAACTGGCGCCACTTCCTTTAGTATACTCATTTCTTACTTTATACATTCTTGTCACTAAAATTAATCAGAACAAAACAACTGTCATAATTTCCACTGGCAATTTGTGCAAGTTATAGGCAAATAAAAAACAGAATTGTAATAACAGTGCGAAATTCCCATTCGGTTATTTATCCGAGTTTTGTAGCATTCGATGCGCAGTATTCGTGTTGTGGTTCTTTTGCTAACTGCCGGGGATGCGTTTTGGCAATGATAACATGCCCGCAACGAGTTATGGGGTGGTCAGTTTGGAGCGTTATTTCGTATTTAAACTAAATATTGCTTTAGTAATGTGTTTTATTGAGTTGAATGTGGAATATGAGTGCACTTTATGCATTCAAGCTGTTTTTTATGAGCATTTTTCACATTGTGTGGTTTTATGTTTTCTTGCGATTAGAATTTTGTTTGTTAACGCGTATATAAGGTATATGAATTAAGAACCAAACTTAGTTTTTTCACTTAATATTTAGATTGTTCTTCTTACCACCTATTTATTTTTTTAATTAAATTGTTTATTGAAATAAGTTTGTTGCATATCAAAAAAAAAAATATTTCTGGTTTCTGAGCTATTTCCCATAATATACTGATACAATTTAGTTAATAAAAAAAAAAAAAACAGACGAAGAAATGTAAAAAACAAAATCAGAAATGTCAAAAATGACGTATTAAATGAAATCAAAATACAAAATCTAAAAAATAAAAAATCGGAATACAATTAATAAAAAATTAAAAACAGAATATAAAACTTAATTAAAATATAATTAAATAAATAACTTGCAACCGTTATTGAAGTAGTATTTTATGTAATCGCGTAAATTAAACCCCGCCTTAACAATCCATTTCGAAAACATTAACTCATATTCGGCTTAAATTTAGTTTTCGAGTTCGCTAATTCTAAAGCTTTTAATTCACCATTCTTCATTGTTGAGTTCGCTACAGTAATAATTGCTGGGTCGAGCCCTAAGGCAGATTTTTGAATGGACGCTTTTCATTGGCTTCCTAGGCGTAGCAACAAAAGGTGGGTAGTTTTTGTTTGTTGTGTTCTTAATTAGGGCTAGAATGGTGCCTATTAAATAGGTGGTTAATTAGAATCTTTGGTGATGTTGTTTTGTTTTTTTATTCCATGGAAATTCCCCCATTTTTTTTCCTTTCATAATTGGGCCATTCAAAAAAAATCGGAATGCTTTTAACCATTCAATCGTGATAATGACAGACACAATTGAAAGACAATAGGTGCGCGAACGCCGGCGTTCGCTTGGGGTTTAATGAATTAATTCATTAAATCCCAAGCGAACGCCGGCGTTCGCGCACCTATTGTCTTTCTATTGTGTCTGTAATTTCCACGATTGAAAGGTGGGCATGCCCATACTTTCTGCCATTTGTGTCGATGTGCACTATCTCCAAAGAACTTATGTTACCCAGGTACCTGCCTTGATTTCAGTCCTATGTTTCATACCATTTGAAAAGCACCTTTTCATTCTTCTATAATGGATGAGTAGTCGTCAGTATTATGACGACAACTCACACATTATCGAAGTACAAAATTTAATAATATTTCTGCCTTCAACGGACATCAAATTCTCTCTCGCTATCCATTACCACTAATCTTGCGGCGACTACTTACGTAAATATGGAATTTAGGCAATCAATTTACAAGCAACGTCTCTTTGTAACTTTTGATATCCTGGTACCCAGGGTAATTTAAGTTTTTTTTTTAGTAACTGAAAAATAACACAGTCACTTTCCGTGACTACATGAATGGGAATGGTAATTCGGGTAACAATTTAAATCTCCTTGCAAGTCGTCGCTCACAAAAAAAAAATATAATTAAATAGACCTTTCACTTCAACTTAATTTTGTACGCCATTCTTTTGGCAAAACATAGTGCACTTATTTTTCATTTTATGTACTACCTTAAACCACCTATATTTAACAAAATAAATGATTGATTGATTGATTGATTGCTTTAAATTATTTCGTAGATCATGAAATAGTGATAAACACTACTGTTCATTCCAAAATGATATCAGGTAATGCACAGTGTCACAGTGGTCTTGTGCTATCCATTACCACTAGCCATGCGGTGACCATATAAATATGGAATTTAGGCTAACATTGACAAACAAAACATCTCTTTGCAACTTCTAATTTCCTGGTACCCAGTACGATCTACTTATGTTTTTTTTTAAAGATTTTCAAAAGAACACGGCGTCCCGAAAAAGTAATTTTAGGAAATGAGCTAAGTCTTCGAACACGACGTCCGGTCCCGAAAAAGTAATTTTAGGAAATGAGCTAAGTCTTCATGTACGTCATGAAAGCCTGGTACCCACCGAGCTCTCACTGCACACAAAGAATAGAACTGGTGACCAGCATTCACAGATTTCTAATAAATCAAAATCTTTAAAGAATAAAAATATTTTTTAGATCATGAAATTGTGACCAACATTACTGCTCACCCTCAAAATGATATCAGATGAGGCGCACAGTGTCACAGTAGTCGCTCGCTATCAATTACCGCTAGTCATGCGACCACATGAATATGGAAGCGACACTCAGTGAATTCGGTCATTAGTCTGCAGTAGAAGAGAAATTCGCGATGATGAGAGTGTATTCAATACTGTTACCTAGTTCTTTTTTTATTGATTCAATAAACCCTAAGCGAACGCCGGTGTTCGCGCTGTCATTGTGTTTCATCTTCTTCTTAGTCGTACACTCTTGACAGAATGATCGAGGTCATATCTCGGTCGAGTCCCGCACCACCACCTCTCTTTTTTTTTAAATTGATATACACTAGTGCTTGACTGCGATACCACCTGATGGTAAGTAGCGATGTAATCTTTGATGGTGAGGCGCACTAGTTGATTAAGAGCCTATTCACTCTGCCTATTCTCTTTCTCGCGATATGACGCCATGCAGCTCTCTGTTTGCCGTCATTGTCTTTCTATTGAGTCTCTAATTGACGGTAGGTAAACTTCTCTTTGCACTCAAAATGGTGAAGGAAAACACCGTGAGGAAACCGACATGTCCTAGAATAAAAAAAAATCGAAGACATGTGATATTTACCAACTCGCACTGGGCCCGCGTGGTGGAATTACGGCCCATTCCCTCTCCTAGAGAGGAGGTCAGAGTCCCAGCAGTGGGTACATTAAAAAGGCTTTGTTAATATATAAACTAGTGTTTGACTGCGAACCCACCTAATGGTAAGCAATGATGCAATTGTTAATGGTGAAGTGCACTAGTTTATTAAGTGCCTATTTACTCTAGTCTTGAAGACATCTAAATTAAAATCGATCGAGAAGACGGCAGCAGGAAATTGTTTCAGTCCATCGGTCAATCTTTCCAGGAAAAGGCGATGGCGACCGATGGCGCTATATGGAGGGTTATGTATGTGTGTGTATTTCTTTGGCACGCCTTAGAGCCTACGACTTGTTGCATTTTGGCATGAGGTGTCGTTAGATTCGTCTTAGTAGTGAGAGTGACTCTGTGTAGATCAAAATTATAATAAAAAAGTATTATTCACTAAATTGTAAAAAAATAAATAAAAAAAAGCTGACATTGTCAGAAAACCTGACCGCAAAAGAGAGAAAGTTCGAAACTGACAATACCAAGACAAACGATTCTCTTTCAACTTTTCAGCCAACTGGCGCCACTTCCAAACATCGTCTCATACGCTCTTCGGTCACCTATTCTCAACATTCGGGCCAGATGCCTGACGAGCAATTACTCGGATCAGAAATAACACCCGTCAAAGGATCCTCCCTTTTCAAAGAAGGTTTCTGGGACTTTACACCCGGTTCCGTTATTCCGTATACCTTTGAACTGGTGACCTAGAATATGGAATCATGTAGAGGTATGATACCTATACACAAAACGTAAGTATCAGCGTTTTTCCTATCATTAAAATAGTCAAAGTTCCATCCATCTGTACGTAACGCGAATGCTTCTAAAGTGCTTTGCTTACCGTACGCCCCTGAGAGCAAATTTACCTTCTTTTTAAAAAAAATCCTTGCTTAATTGCTCTAAAATGACCTGTGTTTTAACGGTAAAGCTCCTAGCTATTCATTTAGCGTTTGTTTGTTTTGTAAAAATCTCGATACCGTTTTAGGGTTGCGTAGATACGTTGTAACAAGCTTTTATTGAAAATCATCATATTTTATAGCTCGGTATACCTATACAATTAATACTCGTCAAAACGAATCATACGAACCCAAACTCGATGGGGTTGTGTCGTTTAACTACAAAGTTCCTATAGCCACCGGTTCCATCATCAGATTAGCTCCTTGTCACAATAATTTTGCATTGTCATCTGATTTACACATGCATGCAAAATTTCAGCTCTATCGGTAACCGGGAAGAGGGTCAAATCTAATTTACAAGATTTGATGATAGACAAATATCGGGACAGGTGAAACTAAATAAAATCTCAACTATCTGTCAAATGTTCACGGACACGTAGCTTCATAGATGCGTATTTTTCATTGTTCTCAATATAAGAAACGGCAATGTCCTACCATCGTGTCGTTGTTACTTTCACAGAGTTTCATAATTAACACGCTTATATTAGCTTCACCTGTATGTTTGTAACCAACGCCTTTGAGCTCTATTTTGACCAACTTTAGGCGATCAGATTTTCTTCAAACTTTGCACACCCATCAAAGACTGATGACAATACAATGACCCGTTTTGTTTTTTTGTGAAAAATAAAAATATAGTTTAAACTAGTAGTTACTAGTAGTTTAGTTTTTTTAAACTATTTTTTTTTGTATACAGGCGTACACCAAGCGTACAATAGGGTAGTGTTCAGGGTCAAAATAATTACATTTTATTTAGTCCGTATTTTAGATCATAAAAAAATATTAGACACGTATTTTTTCCTTTTTCGATTAAACAAATAATAACAAAGATATAGCCCATTAAAGTTACGTGTGACGTCACCCATGCGAAAAAATGCAGCACGGCGTGACGTCACACGTAACTTTAATATACTATATCTTTGTCATTCTTGGTTTAATTTACAAATAAAAAAATATATGTACCTTATTTTTAAATAATCTAAAAGACGGACTAATTACATTTTTTATAGCCACTAGCCTATTGCCAAAACGGATCTTGAGCGCTCGGCGTCAGAGTGGGGATCGCTTTGCGCATTCCATACATTGGCGAGCCAATCCTCGTCGTTGTTAGATACATGCAGCAACGCAGGGAACGAATTAGGAGTGACGTCTGTGACCCGATAGCGCGGCGAATCAATCACTGATACTCCCCGCCCCCGCGTCTCACTTCGCACCACTAAAGATACCGAATATTTGACTTCTGCGCAACCGCTCAAAATCCGTGATGGCAATTGTAGAATGACGATTACGCGTTTATGAAACTACGTGTCCGTGGACAGCAGGTCATATAATTTCATCTTCTTTGTCAATTTCATTCGAAGACATTTTATTTGGAGACTATTGTTATTGTACCATTTTGAATGGTAGGCTATGCACTGCTAAACCAAGTTAAATAAATACTAGTAGAAATGCAGTAGTACTAAGTACTAGATGTGGTTTGAAAAAAAAATTTCTTTGTGATTTTGTGTTTATTTACTAGCTTTTGCCCGCAGCTTCGCCCACGTACCCAAAATATATCACTCAGGAATAAAGCAGCTTTCTACTGGTGAAAAAATTTTAGCAATCGGACCAGTAATTCCAGAGATTACCTCCAACAAAAAAAAAAAACTTTACTTCTTTATTACATTAGTGTAGATTTAAATTTATTTTTTTAGTGTGATGTCCATTTCTAGAGTTACAACCGTATTAATGATTATTTTTTCTTGTGATACGTTTTGGAATGCCAACACATGTTTGTAGTTAATAAAGCTTTATTTTTATTATAATCATTTAAATATTGATCGTGACTACGGAACCCTTCTTTATACGTAGTTTGTCACTTAGCCGATTATGTTTTTTCAACCTATTTTTCTACAAACATTTAAGTGCGAATCGGATTACTCTTGTAGATATAAGTATTTTATTTTACATATCCACACATTTAATTTTATATTGAAAAGTCCAAAGTTTTGGTTTTTTCATTGTTATATAAAGCTCGTTTACCTCAAAATTGCTTTTGGTTTGTTAAAATATTTAGGCGTTTTCTAAAATGTTAGGAATGATTTTTTTTATTTCAATGAATAATTTTTTTCCAGTAACTTTTTCTGGCACGTCTCTGTTGTCACCTTAGGTTTAAATAATTTTATTTATCGCAATAGAACTAGCGTGCACTGGTGATTTTCGTCACCATGAGTTTTGGTTTACTGTCACGGTCACCGAGCTTATGAACCTAACATGTGGAGAGTGCACTGAACACGTGACAATTAGGGAAAAATGACTTTTTAATTTAGATTTAAACATTATCATATTTCTTTGAGAAAAGTGGTTTCCGAGTGAAAACGGCCCCGAATTAAAGTTTTTAACTACAACCAAGCTACTTGCATCAGCTCGCAAACCGAAACAAATAGCGGTCAAGCACGAACCTATAAGCAATAAAAGAAAACATATAAGAAAATATTAAGCACTAATTAAAAAGTTTTAGACAAGAATTATTAGACTAGACAAGACTACATATCTGATGGTACCCTAATAGCACTAGTTAATGGTATTAAAAAAAGAAAAAATTCGTTAAGATCGAATAGCAAAGCATAGTCGGCCTTATAGTTAATGTTCCCACTGTTGGAACTCGGGCCTCCTCTCTAGGAGAGGGAATGGACTGTAATCCACCACGCCAGCCCACTGTAGGTTGGTGGATGTTACAATATGTCTTCGAATTTTTAGTTCTAGGACATGCCGGTTTACTTACGATGTTTTTTCGAGAGCAGCGGTGATGAAATAAATTACACAAAGTAATGCGCCTGGCTGGGTTTTACCCGCGACCACTCATTATTCAGGGCCATTAATACTCACCCACCACAGCTCTCGAAGATCGAATACTTAAACCTTAATGAGAGTACACAGAATCACTGTTAATTAGTATCAAAACTAGTCCATCTGTTGCATTTATAATTACGAACTGTTGGCTACGGACGGTGGGGCTTTTTCCACTAGAATAGTCAGCCATGCAGCCATATTCGAAGCCATTTGGTAATGTAGCCTGTTGGTAATATGTGGGTTAAGTTGAAAAGTTTCAACTGCTGTTTTGGAAGTCTGTTAGGCCTGGTCGGGTTTTGTGGACTGAAGATGATAATTTAAGAGCATAGTTTAATGGAAATACGTACAGGCTGTATATTTACATAACTATTTAAATTAAGTTTAGCACCGTCACATACATTACACACTTCTGGAATAATCTTAATATAACTATAAGACTAATGTAGATTAGTAATATTGGTGTTATAAAATACTTAAAATTATATTTAAACTTACTATTTAATAAATATACAATCAAATTAACATAAATAATACAAGTTTTACACATTGACATTAACAAACACTGCAATAGATAAAAACAAATTTAAATAACTTTAATACATTAAAATTAACATAACTTTTAAAAATTATAATTGAAATATTTTTTTTTAATTCAAAATATTGAAAACAAAATAACTTTTAAACATTAAAATTCAAATAAATGAAAAAAATAAAATAAGTTATTTTGTAATATCGCATTACCTACTTGCAATATCTCCACGCAGTGGATACTAAAGATGGGTGTGCGAATTGTTCAGGAGCCCTGAACAATTCGCGCGATTGTTTGAAAGAGTTACTGTCCCTGGAATGCAAAGGGCATGGAACACAGGTGACTTTTGTCTCAGTAAAAGTCTGATACTCTCGCTCGTTCTCGTTATTAAAAATCTTCAAACTAAGAATTTTTTTTTGTACTTGACGTTTTCCTATTCACCATATTGAATCCAAAAGCGTTCCAGATGCTATCAACGATAGGTATTTGTCACATTAGAATAATTTGTTTGAAGTGACGCCCGAGTGTCGCCACTGTATGGACCACTCGGAGGACACGGTAGAGCACACGGTAGAGGTGTACCCCGCTTGGGCAGAGCATCACCATGTCCTTTTTGAGGCGATCGGAGGCGGCGATCTCTTGCACCAGGCCTTGGTACAGACCATTGTCCAGAGCGAGGAGGAGTGGCAGACGGCCGCCTCCTTCTGCGAAGCAGGAATGCTAGCAAAGAAGGAGGCAGACCGCATGAGGTAACGGCGCTCACGCCCCAGCCGCCACTGGGATTCCGATCAGGATTTCCAGCCACCGTAGGCGCGGGCTTGCGGACGGCCAGCAATGGGTGCGACACTGTTCCCGCGCACTTTGCACAAGAAGTTGTCAGCAACCGTATGTAGGTTGTAGCAAACCTAGCAAGGTCAAAGCCTACTGGGGCCAAGGGTCTGCTTCTGAAAGGAAGGCTCGGCCTCGGTATGAATGGCAATGGAGGAACGGGGTAGGTTTTTTAGTCAGTAAAAGCCTGACACTACCTCCCGCTCCGCCCAACGGCGAGGAAAGTCATCTAGATGATTTTTACCTACTGAAAAAACAAGTGATAAGAGTTGAATATAATTATAAATTATATAAATGTACACACATACCTACTTACTGTCAATGGTCAAAATCATTACCCTCCTTTTGAGTCCTCCCCGTAGTCAGATAAAAAAAAGTTCAATTTCTAATCATTTTTTTATTTCATCGGTCTTTCAGGATCAAATTCCTTTCGCTCTTTATTGAATTCCTTCTTCCATGTTTTTTCAAACAACAGCCGATCAATTTCCTACCCTAACACTTCACTTCAAAGTTTAATTTCCATTGAACAAAGGCCAGGTTTGTTAAAATCTATCTAAAATAAGGTATTCCCTTTGATACTGTTTGCAAATTCAAATTTAATTTAATTAGTGAAATGTATATTGATCGGGTTTATTTCACAATTTGTTCGTCATTTTGTAAATAGAGTTTGGGCGACGAGTTAAATAATATATTATCTTTCCTAATAGTCAATACTGATATTTTGAGTTCAAAGGTTCAAAGGACCCCGGGGTTCCTTTCGGATGACCCATTAAGCTTCGGCGCCGCTGGGCCCTTATGGGTTCGCTGACATCTCTTACCCGCTAGCTAGGACCGCGAGGATTTTCTGGAGAGGAAACCCGTAGTCCTCACAAAGAGCAACTGAAGGAAACAAGCAAAAGCTGGCAGGCAGGCAAATGTCTGACATGTAAAAGTCTCTCTCGCTCCGCACGGAGCGGGAGAGGTCATTGGACGATTTCTCACCTTATAAAAAGTGGTACCCACCTTAAGAGCATCCTTTTCGAGGTACTTTTTCATACAACCGCTCTTACGTGATTATGATGTTATTACACATCTTTTTCTAGATATTTTGGACACTCAGCTATCTTGTGGATATTGTCTAGACTTCTATAGAAATCAAAACATGTGTAAAACTAATCTAGTAAATACCTCTTTTTTTTTTTTTTTTTTTTTCTATGGGAAAAGTCATGCATTGACATCCCCCGCCCTTGGGCGGAGCGGGAGATAGTGTCAGACTCTTACTGACTAAAAAACCCATCCCGTTCCTTCTAGCCTTCGTACCGGGGCTCGAGCGCCCTTTCGGATAACCCTGGCCCCAGTAGGCTTCGACCCGGCTGGGCCCCTGCTGTTGCTGACAACTCCTTGAGGCGCGCGGGAACAGTGCGCGCTGTCGACGACTTGGGCTTGGTCCAGACGGTTACCGGACGGCCGGACAGCGAGCTACCCATTGCTCACTGTCCGCAAGCCCGCACCTACGGTGGCTGGAAATCGGGATCGGAATCCCGGCGGCGGCGGCGAGAGCGCCGTTGTCTGATGTGGTCGGCCACCTCCTTAGCATTACTGCTTCGCAGAAGTCAGCGACCGCCTGCCACTCGACCTCGACCTCGACCAGGGCCCGGCGCGAGAGGTCTCCGCCGCCGATCACCCCCACGAGGGCACGGCGATACTCCGCCCAAGCAGGGCACACCGCGATTGTGTGCTCCACCGTGTCCTCCGGGCGTTCCGCACAGTGGCGACACCCGGGCGTCACTTCCGCTTTAATTCTGAACAGGAGCCTCCCGAACTTGCCATTTCCTAGTTAATACCTCTGAAAATTTGCTATTTTACTAGAACTTCGGCTCTTCATAATGTACTATTATATTGTAAATATATAAATAAAAGTACATCAATAGAAGACTTGCATATTTAATCGAAATTCTGAATGACGAAAATTTTTCTGAAAACCTTGTAAGGGTTTAAATGACGCGTATTTTCTGCAACACGTTTTGTGAAACATTTGAGCATTTGAGTAAATCAAGGAATTACCGAATGCCAACAGAGTTACAGGCGTCTTTTTTTTTTGCATTGCCTCTTCGTCAAACATCACGTTGGATTGCATAAGATGAAGCAATAAGCTTATAAACCATGCTCGATGTTGACAAGGCGAGTGGAAAAGGAGCCTCTTAAGCGTGGTGTAAGGCAATTATCATACTGCCACGCATCTCACTGCATGTTGCGTGTCAACGCACCTACGCGCGTACTTGCGGGAGTTCAGGTCTGCATAATCGTGCGGTTTTTTACGCACTCACGCGTGGAACTGCGTTTTGTAAATTCACACAGGCTCTGACTTATCTTCTATCTATATCTATATCTATACTTATAATAAAACTGTAGAGAGGTTAATTCTGTACATTGAATATATATTCAAAGTTAATATTAGAGGATGACTGGTGATCGATACTGATGCCAAAAATGCAATCAGTAAATTTTTTGTCTGTCTGTCTGTCTGTCTGTATGTGTACGCATGGGTCAAAAACTACTGAAGGGATTTTAACCAAAATTGGTACGATTGTGGTCCATACTCCTGGGCAGGTTATAGGCTATATAACATAACGCTAAGATACATAGGAGCTGAGAAGGGACGATAAATTTGAAGCAAGTCGGTTGAAAATGCGCTTTCGAGCTCCTTATCCTCGCATACGTTGAACATACACCAAAAGTATGTATTACAAAAATGATGGTCTGTAATAGATCTACAAAAAAGTCCTCAATAGTATATATCTATCTTTTACAAATTAGCCACAATAACGTGTTAAATCGTTAGGCATTTCTTCAATAATAAAATCGTACATATAATAAAACCGTCAAAACTGTACACTAAATATTTTTTTAAAAGAATACTTGGGACGTGATCTACAATCGATATCGAAGCCAAAAATATAGTTTTTAGAATTTTTGTCCGTTTGTCTGTATGTATGTCCGGGCTAAACTCAAAAAGTACTGCATGGATATACTTCAAATTTTGCATGAATATTACTAAGAGGTCGGGTCAACATATAGGCTACATATTATCACGCTATCACCTACGGGGGAGGAGCTGTGAATCTTTATTTTTCTCACGCATTCTGTGACAGCGTGTAATCTAACGATGCATATTTAAATAATGTTTTTGAGTAAGCCATGCTATTATCTAGCTTTACACTATAAAAACTACGCCATTTCAGTAACTTGGGCAGAGAAACATAGTTTAATGAATGTTAGTAGTATAAAGACAATTTTGAAACAGCGCCATCTATTAGATTTCATAAAAATCAAATCAAGTTATATGTTAACACTTTTTGGAAATTATTGGCGAGATTATGATCATGTTGGCGAGGTTAGTAGTTAGTTATTCTTAAAATTCATAGATGGTGATGTGATGTGCTGTGCATTTTCTTCATAAAAGTTGTATCGTATAGTTCGTTTTGACAAATTCAAGTTCCAAAAAAACCCTCAAAATCTTGAGCAGAGTTGAGGAAGACAATTTAAAAAAAAAATGCGGTGTTAACATGGTGACATTTTTCCAGCTCTGTGAAGTCGACCAGTTTGCGAGATCCCTTACGTATGACGAGGTGCCTTCATATTACACGTACGACAAGCAAAGGGGTGTATTTAACTGACGTCGACGAGGAGGTGCTGTGGAAGGTTTTTCGGGAACTTTCAAGGACACCGCATTGGATACCTACCGTGCAACCGAATAATGGCAAATGCTATTTTCTGCGGTTGTTACTTCCCACTGTTCGAGGCCCGACGTCTTTCGCCTTCCAGAGGATATTTGATGGCGTGGAGTATCCCACTTACCGCGCAGCCTGCGTAGCACGTCACCTTTTCGACGGTGACCACAATTGGGATCGGTTGGTGTTTTGTGGAGTCGCGAACCCGGTAGCTTTGTGAGAGAAGTATCGCCATCATCTGTCTGAAGATTTTCTACGAGCTTTGAGGCGTGCTACTGAAGACGAAGACGAAGTAACTGATGAACGCGTGCTGAACACCTGTCTCAGTTCACTTCAAGATGTGGTCATTTTTATCGGCGGCAAACCGCTGATCGAATATGGATTACCAGCTCCCCAATCATCACCGTATCAAGGCTGTGGAAATCCGGAGTATAACGCTGGGATAAATTACGATCCGGGCGAAATGACCACCATACGAAATGACCATGTCACTTTGTTCTCTTCAGAGCAAAAACAAATTTATGACACCATCCTTGAAAGCGTTGGGTACAACCAGGGTAACAACATGTTTTTCTTGGATGCTCCTGGTAGAACAGGAAAAACATTTGTTACTACTGACATATTACTGTCAGGAGGCAAGCCAAAATTGCTATTAATGTAGCGTCGTCGAGAATCGCTGCCATACTGCTTCCGGGTGGCAAGACAACACATGCCATGTTTAAATTTCCCATCGATTTAGAGAGCGCCGAAACGCCTGTTTGTGGTGTGTCACGTAACAGCGATAAGGGACACGTGCTCAAGGATTGCTCTTTGATCGTATGGGATGAGTGTACCATGGCCAATAGGAAGGCAGTTGAGGCCGTAGACATCCGCAGGAACGAACATTTGATGGGTGGTCACATTTCTGTTCAGTGGCGATTTCCGGCAAACATTTCCCGTGGTGACGCGGGTATCGAGGGCTGACGAGGTGAATGCTTCGTTGAAACGATCTTCGTTGTGGTCACGAGTTTGTTAGCTGCGCTTGACCATTAATATGAGAGCTCGGCTCGGCGGCAATGCACGTGCATTGCAAGAATTCTCCGATGTCCTTCTAAGTCTTGGCGAAGGCACTCTGACAGGTGGTGCTTCCAGAGTCTCTCGGTAGAGTGGTATCCAGCTTAGAAGAACTCATTTGCTGTGTGAAGGGGGACATCAGTCGTATACCGCACCAGCTTCTTGGGTGTGTGAGGGACAACGCCGACGCCCAAAAATGATCAGGCTGCAGCAAATAACGAATGCATTCTCTCGGAAATTGAGGGGAATGAAGTGGTCTACACCTCGATAAACACTTTTGTCGAGCAAGAGGACGCCACACATTATCCCGTGGAATTCTGAACTCCCTGTCAGCAAGAAGACTTCCAGCGCACACCATCAAGCTGAAGGTCGGTGTCCCGATTATACTTCTTTGGAACCTTTCTCCTCCGAAATTGTGTAACGGGACCCGCCTTAAAGTCATCTCTCTCCACAGACACACCATTGAGGCGGAAATTCTTACGGGTTGTGGCGTAAGCGAGGCAGTATTTATACCACACATTCCCTTCATACCTCACAACTTCCCGTTCCAGTCCAAGCGCGTATAGTTCCCCGTGAGTGTTTGCTTCGCGATGACCATCAATAAGTCGCAGGGGCAGACACTGAGGGCAGCGGGTGTCGATCTCAGGACGAGTTGCTTCTCACACGGGCAACTGTACGTTGCTTGCTCTCGCGTCACCAGTCCTGACTCTCTTTACATTTTGGCTCCTGGCAGCATAACTACCAACGTAGTTTATAGGGTAGTGTTGTAAGGTATGATACCTTTGTACGTATTTTTATTTTTTTGTGCCCTGGAATGTATTCCTGCATTATTTTCTCTATTTCCTTCAGTCACATCTTATGACTGAACTCAGCAGGATTCCCATATAACTCTTTTCAATTGCTTCGCTTGAAAAAAAAAAATATTTTAAAGCAATTTTAAAAGTTGTTTACTTAATACTATAGCAACACTGACATCTTAGGTATTTTTGGTACTGCAGTGCCTTCACGCAGACGACGTCGCGGGCAGCAGCTAGTTTTATATAAAATCACACACGGCACTACGAGACTCAGTGTGTCATACGTTGCGTGTCGCCCCGCACCCACGCGCGTATGTGCATGTTTCTCCGCATGTAGACGCGTGGTCTGTATGAGCGCGTGTGGCATTTTCAGTGTGTTGGACTGTGCTTGTTTTCTATACAAACGGAGATATTTGCAAGCAACGTTAACACACGCATTCACGCGCTACGCTGCGTGGTGTGTGGCAGTGTGAAAGTCGCCTAAGGCCATAACGTCTACAGATTGTATTCGTTACCAGGAAGTGACGGCACAGGAAGAAAGGGTTATTAAATGACCATTATGGTATAATGATTACCGCTACTTTTGGTATACATTTTCACGTAACGTAGGGCATGAAGTGTGAAAGTTATCATTAATATACAACGTCATTATGTAGGTACTAACGGGTAGGTTTCGTGTGGATAATCAGTATTAATAAATTTGTATTAAATATGTGAATATGCCATGAGATTCCAAACCCTCTCCTAGAGAAATAAGTAACAAATCCAAGGCAATTATTTCTTTTCTAGGTTTTCAGTAGTAGACGTATTAAGTCCCACAAAAAAAAAACACGCACAAAAAATATTCACCAATACATTCTTTACATCTGCCCCACAGAAATCTTAATAATAAGGCAATGCCTTGAAAACAAACGTGAAACGGTTGTAAACCCCTAGCCAAGTTACAACCGTTTCTCTTGAGTCGAGCGCTTCGAGTTGGCCGTGTCGCCAAATTTTTTGTTCTGACCATGTGACTGAGCGTTGAGATGAAGCTTTCTACTAGCGTTAACTATTGCAGATTAGCAACTTGGCTAGGGGTACAGTTGTATTATCATTCTATCCGTTCAATCAATTCTTACATACCTTTTTGATTATCAAAAAAAGTTGCCAAATATTCGCATGTTTCCTGTGAATTCTGCGAATATTCGCGAATGCGAATGCGAATATTCGTAACGAATCAGTACCACGTATTTTATTCTGTGTTAAATAGTGCGGTGTTGTAAAGCGTATCACTGGTATACAAACGCACGGCAGCCAGATACGTTTTCAATTTAGGAGCTTGTTTATTTATTATTATTATTTATTAAAATCTTTATTGTACACCAAACAAACAAAAATACAGGACAAACATTTAAAAGAATAAGTGCACAATGGGCGGTCTTATCGTACAGGGCGATCTCTTACAGACAACCTTTGGATGGACTGAGAGAAAGGAGAAAGAAGACTGAGAGAAAGAAGAGAAGCTTGTTGTCGGACTGCTAATGTACCTACTGCTACCGGCCGGCTGTGGCATGCGGCAGCCGATTGCAGTAGGTGTACAATTGAAAGCGCCCTTAGTCGCGGAGTTGCGAACACCAGCCCTAAATATAATACAATACATAATGTCCCCACTGCTTGGCGAAGCCACCTTTTTCACACACGCTTGTCTTCAAGTGGGTCCTTACGGTATTTGTCACCTTGCGTTTAACGGGACCCAATATGTAGCTCTTTTAGCCCACAGCTCATTTGATATTAATCCCACTTTAGAGTAGCATCTTTTCTACACTAATATTATAAAGAAAACCCTGTTGATTCTTTCGAAAAATCTAAAGACTCAACTTATAACGGTCATAAAAGAGAAAATATATTTTTCATTCATTACGCACAAAAGGATTCTCTACAAATTTTGTGTGCGAAAATTTAAATAGTTTCCCAGATAAATAACAACTAATTTGGGACAAACACAATATGAAACAACAACAATGTGAGTACAATAGGCCCGGTTAATTATTAAAACAAACTTATTAGGTAGACCTACTTGTTTTAGAAGCTTACGTAAATAACCTCAATTGAAGACACGTGTTCTGTAATTTATTCCACGGAAGACAATGTGATTTACGTAAGATTTAACGCGGTACAGATATGACGCAGAAGTTCTACATTGTTCAAGCAAGATTCATTTTTATTACATTCCATTGTGCATACAGTTAAGGAGTGAAATTCCCTGCCCGTCTCCCGTTTCCGGATAGCAACTACTTAAAATGCGAGTCTTCAGAAGTTCGATTTTTGAATCGATTCGAAATTTAAGTCTAAAGAATTGATTCCATAACGGCCAGCCTCCCTAGCCTAGTTAGAACCGTTTCTATTCTATTTTCTTGTGTCAAACGCCTCGAGTTAGCCACGCCTCCGATTCTTTTGTTCTGACGCATCTCAACGCTCAGTCACGTGGTCAGAACAAAAGAATCGAAGGCGTGGCAAACTCGAGGCGTTCGACACAAGAGAATAAAATAGAAACGGTTGTAACTTGGCTAAAGAGGGCTTGTCACAACATCGGTCTTAGGCCCTCGCCACACTTGGCGGAAATTCCGTCGCGGAAGATTAGCGACGGACCGTTAATACAAGTTGTTGCAAAACTACAACTAGCCGGCATACTGCACGGAAGATCGCTTGCTCCGCTTCTTCCGTTCGGTCGCCGATCTTCCGCAACGAAATTTCCGCCAAATGTGGCGAGGGCTTTAGCGGCGCGGCGAGGTGGGTGGCATCGGTTAGCGGTCGTGGGACGCCATGACAGGCGTCTCATGGAATGTTGGTAACATTTTCATACTTTTGATCTCACTGCTGGCCACCCCGCACGAGGCAAGGTTGTGAACGGGCTCTAATAAATCGAGTTCTAAAAATTCAGTCTATAAGAGATAGATATCAACCAAACTGATAGGGCCCAGTAGGACCGATGCCTGCTACGGATGCTAAATTAATCAAATCAGTTACCGTGGTCCTGAAACTGGACCAAAAAATAGTAATTTTAATGGAAGTGGAGAAAGTATGTCATTGCGACTACGGCGAAATTCGAGTCGCAGTTGACAGACATTAGAGCTCAGTGCTGCAGTGATAAACTTCCACGTGTATTAAACGACGTTTTTCAATACGCTTACAAAGAAATAAATAAACAGGCGTTGACACGCTACTCGCGGGGGTTGCTAAGCGCCCAGCCTGACACGATACCATCAATTGTGTTTGTGACGGGGTGAGTTCGCGCAGTTTTTCGCACTAGAGTGGAAATCTGTAAATTACGTGCTTAAGAGAGTTACGGATAAGAGAAAAAACTATTTAACAGCTTTTTTGACTTTTGAAACTACTCTTAAACTCATCCACATAATGTCTCCCGAGTATGTGTTTATGAATAATGAAATAACTCCTGTAACGCGTCGCTCTTATCCCTAATATTTCCTGTAGGAAATTGAAATACGCTAAGCTCTGCCTTTATGTTCGTAATCTTCATACTTTCAGCCTTCGGAGACCGCGCTTAGGTTTTGAAGTTCAAAATTACTTGAAGACTGAAGTTTTTTGCTAATTTCGTTGGCAGAGTATTGGCTATTAGGTTTGATTCAGTTATCACGGTGAGAACTTAAATCAATTACGGTTTACTATTGACTCTTTTTTTTTTATAGGTTCGTACTTGACGTGCGTTCAATCGTGGTTGACGATGGAACGTGCTTACCTAGAAGAAACATATTCACTCTTTACTTAAAGATTCCCGGGTTGTAGCTATCAGGAAACTCAGGCTCCGGCAAGGAATTCCACTTCTATCTTAATATCTTAACCTCAGAATGTCCAGGAAGTTTAGAAATAATAACCTGGCAACTAGATTATTAAAATATTGAGCGTTTTATTTATAGGGTATGTACCCATGATTGTATATAATAAGAAGTTCTTCATAAAGTAGTCTGTAAACATCGAAAATAAGCAACCTTTCCATTTTTCTATATTAATAGGTACCTACTTAAATGCTCCAGATAATAATAATAATAATATTCCACAACTATCACACAACGCCGTCTAATCCCAAGCTAAGCAGAGCTTGTGTTATGGGTACTAGACAACTGATAAACATACTTATATATTTCTAAATACATACATATTATAGATAAATTTATTACACCCAGAAACAGAACAAATGATTATACTCATCCCACAAACATTTGTCCTGGGTGGGAATCGAACCCACGACCTCCGGCATAGCAGTCAGGGTAACCACTAGACCAACAGGCCAGTCGATCAACATCCAGATCGAAGCGAGCACCACCCAACTCTATTACACCCAATTCTTCCACACTTCGTCAACCTGTCAGAACATCTCCCCCTGAACGCGAACTGTAGTGGTCAATACAAAAATCTCTTAACCAACTTCAGATCCGGGTTGGTCGCTGCAAAAACAATCTGGTCAAATGGATCTTCCTAAGCCTATCTCTAATACAGTGCCAGTGTGGGGCCGCTGCACAGCAAATGCGTCACCTGCTATGCTGCCTATTCGTCACTTTTCAGGACTTATACGAAGCCAATTACAGAGCTGTACAGAGGAATATTGTAGTCTAATTGAGACGTGGGTTAAGGCTCTTTTTTTCATAAGTTCGAAAACGAGACAGCGATTGTCACATCCCACTGTTTGATCACATCGTCGCTTACCATCAGGTGAAATAGGGCTCTGCCCTGGTGAGTAGTCTATAAATAAGGTCTAAAATGAATGGAAGAGAGTGAACGCTGAAAAACCCTTGGCTTAAAGAGCCCTTGCTTGTGCGAGACTCCTCAGGTGCGAGAAAGGCCGTGGGAGAGGGGCCGCTTCGCCCACACCTTTTTACGCTGCTGTGAACCGGGTACCAAATACTGGTCAGAAAAAAAATTAATTTGAGTCGATCGACACTAAAATAAAAAGAAGTTTGATTAGTCTGTCTATACTAATATTATAAGGTAAAGTTTGTTTTTTGTTTGTAGGAGGTAACCTCTGGAAGTCCTAGTCCTATTGGTAAATGTTTTTAACTGATAGAAAGCTGCTTTATTCCTGAGTATTCATTTATGTACGCGAGCGATGCCGTGGGCTAAAGCTAGTAAGTTACATATATATAAATAATAATATCCCAATACTTACTTAAGACAATATTGATTCTTCTCGTGAATGCGTATAAAGTTCACATTAATATTATAAAACGTACGAGCACTACATATCTTAATGCGTTTCCATTAAAATTACGTTTTTAAAATAAAAAGTAAAAGCTTTTGCGTGAATAATTGATTGCTTTCCATTTGCAGAGCATAAACACGCTCATTATATATTCTTTCAGTGTTTTTTTTTTAATTATTGTAATTATTTTGTAATTTTCAATGTTAATAATTCTGGGAATAAAATGGTTTGGTGAAAAAGAGTGGACTGGAGTGTTTTTCCAAGAAAAAAAATCCTGTAGCCGTCCGAGTGTCTTCGCAAGATTCTGCATTACTTCGATCATATTGCAAGGAAAGATGGTGGCAATCTCAAAACGTTCATCGTCACCGGTAACGTAGATGGGATAAGGCCTCGTGGGCGCTTTGGTCCGACCAGGGGTGCTATTCTCTAAGAAAACTGCCTTGAGCGCAGTGCTGGCCGCAGTGACGAGTCGAGAGCGCAGTACATGGGATTAACAACCCAATGATCCTTTAAATTGGATTGTTAATTCAATGTACTGCGCTCTCGTCATTCGCTATTTACACCGCCAGAGATAGAAACAGATGGAGGAATATCATACAAGTGCAAAAGTAATGAAGCAAGGGTCACGACCCTCAGCACTGAGGAATACGACGATATTAGGAATCTTGTTCTCGAATCAATGGTTTTCTCTTCCTTCAAAGTTTTTGGGTCCATTAGGTTGCCACCACCGATAATATGAAAGAGGTTAAAATGGCCTTGTGGGCGGAGCAGGCGTACTTGTTTTAATAGACAATCTAGACAACCAAGTTGTCTATGGTTTAAATCAGTTAGGCGTGGTCTACACTTGACCTTAAGGCAACTAATTTTTATTTTGTTTTTCTTTTACTAATTTTTATTTTGTAATTATTTGTGTGTCTATACGGGCAGAATAAATATGTTTTCTTTCTTTTTCTTTCTTCTACTTCAAAATATGATCATGCTCATAATTGACACAGCCAATAGCTTTGCGAGCTCGCCGTCGTATTGGTTTATTGCCTGTAGTGGAGTTAAAGAGTGGGAGATAAGCGGCGACACTCATTGTAGTACAAATCGGAAAGTATTTCCTTTCTAACCTCCTTTATCTTTTCTGTGGTTGCCACGTTTATAGTAGCGTAAGTGGCGTTTTTTAGATCCTCCAAAGTGCAAATGTAGAGACACTTTGGGCACTCTAATAAGTGAGACATCGTCCGGTCAGGAGTACCACACTAGCACTGGTTGTCGGAGGGGTCTATAATTCCCCACTTTGCGTAGTCTATCTCTCGCTTTTTAGGAGCGAGAAGTCATGACCTTAAAAATATGGTTGCTCGGTACAAAATAATATATAAGACGCAAAAAGATAACTTATTTAAAATAAAACGTAGCTCGTCATAACTTACTTCGAGCAATTTATTAAAAATTCTTTCAGTCTGAACATTTAACATTTTTTTTTTATCTGTAGACCCGTAAGTAATTACCTCATTTCAGAGCTCATAAAACACTTTAAATACTGAAAAATTCTATGTTAATGTAAGACAAGGAATTCTGAAAAAGAAAACTAAGTATTAATTATTTCTTGAGGAAACTAGAAAGACCTTTTTGTATTAACTCCCTTTGAGACGGACGGTCTGTAGAGTGATGGTATATTAACAAGATGAGAATAAAAACCGGCCAAGTGCGAGTCGGACTCGCCCATGAAGGGTTCCGTAGCAGCTAGTAACATAATATAAAAGTCCTTGTAATGTGTTGTAACTTTGATCGATGTTTTAATATTAGTGTAAAAAAAACTACTTACTAGATTTCGTTCAAACCAATTTTCGTTGGCAGTTTTTATAGTAATGTACATCATATATTTTTTTTAGTTTTATCATTCTCTTATTTTAGAAGTTAGAGGGGGGGGGGGGAGACATTTTACCACTTTGGAAGTGTCTCTCGGGCAAACTATTCAGTTTAGAAAAAAATGATATTAGAAACCTCAGTATCATTTTTGAAGACCTATCCATAGATACACGTATGAGATTGATGAAAAAAAAAATTTTGAGTTTCAGTTCTAAGTATAGGGACTCCCAAAATTTATTGCTTTTTTTCTATTTTTGTTTGAAAATCTTAATGCGGTTCACAGAATACATCTACTTACAAAGTTTCAACAGTATAGCTCTTATAGTTTCGGAAAAAAGTGGCTGTATGTCACAGCCACTGACTGTGTGTCTGGACGGACAGACAGACGAATCTATAAGGGTTCCGTTTTTTGCCATTTGGCTACGGAACCCTAAAAAGCGACGTTAAATTATACAAGATAATCTGTACATTCTGAAATATAATTTGCGCTAGAACGTTTGAAAGAATTCATTATTATCATCATCATCATCAGCCTTTTTATTGTTCCTACTGTTGGGACTCTGGCCTCCTCTTTAGGAGAGGGAATAAGCCATAATCCACCACGCGGGCCCAGTGCGGTTTGGTGTGTCACATGTCTTCGAATTTTTGGTTCCAGGAGTTTCTTCACGATGTTTTTCTTCACTGTTTTGAGAGCAGTGGTGATGAAATGAATTACACAAAGTAATACGCGTGGCTGGGTTCGAACCCGTGACCTACAACTCGTAAGAAAGAGTTACTGTCCCCGCACACGAGCTTCAAAAAAACGCTGCTTCAAGCTTCATTTTGAGGCGGCCTTTTTTCTGGCTCTTGTGCGACGGTGCCGCCACAAAAAAATACTTGAAGCGGCTTCAAGCTTCACCGGGCACAAGAGGTGTCGGGCGCTTCAGCTGTTTTTTGTGGCCGCTTCTAGTTATTTTTTTGTGGCGGCGTGTTTTTGAGGCCCGTGTGTGTGACAGTTACCGAACGCAAAATAGCAAATTAAAGAACATTTTCGTCAGTAAAAATCTTACATGCTGGAGCAAGAGACGCTCCACTCTAGAGCGGACGAAGTCATTAAAATTTGAAGATTTCCTCCGAAGATTCTATCCAAAGATTAGGAACGAGCTCAGCTGGACGCACAGACAACTCAGGATAGACTACTCTGGCACCTAATAACAAGGAGAGCCGACCCCGAATGAAGAAATAAGGCAAGGAAAAAGAAGAAGAAGAAGAGATTTCCCTCACCTTAAAAGAAAAAGTTATTAAGTAAGCACATTTTTTTTAGTAGTATTTTGTATTAAAAAACAAATAATACTAAGAAGAAGTGTTTTACTGAAAACAGCATCAACAAGTTTTTAATGAAACTTATTTTTTCATAGCAAGCGCAGTAAACCATATACAGGTTTACTGCGCTTTAAAAGCTTTAATACTCGTCAAGACGAATCATACGAGCCCAAACTCGATGGATTTGTGTCGTTTAACTACCGAATTCCTATGGCCCCCGATTCCATCAGCAGATCAGTTTTATGTCATACCTAATAATTTTGCATTGTCATCTGATTTACACATGCATGCAAAATTTCAGCTCAATCTGTAACGGTTAAGTGGGTCAAATTTAATTTGCAAGATTTGATTATTGAGAAATATCGGGACAGGTGAATCTAAAAAAAAAACTTGTAAAATTGGTTAATAAATGAAGCCAATATCAGCTATCTAAATATTGGTAAAAATGGATAAAACAAATTCGGGTGCAAAAATCAAAACCTTACATATTTGACATCCACGTGTAACTTTATTTGGCATATCATTCCATCGCTAAATTCGTTTCGTGCGACAAAAAGGATGATCTTTACTAGTAATGTTCCGGATCGTCAAAAATGTATATCCGCGGACATGGATCCGGATACAGATATTTAGTGTCAAGATCCGCGGATACGGATACGGATCTTAATTTTCTTAGTCAATCGTTGTCGGCGCGTGACCTTGAAAGGATAGTTGATTTTTAAAAACAAAAGAGGTTGTTTATTTTTCATTTACTTATATTTATAAAAGTAATGTCATGTCATAAGTTCATAACTTTCTATGTGTAATAGTGATCTCCTCAGATTAAATTGATTAAAGTATCTTTGGGTTATATACTATTGGTATGAAAACTTACTAGAATATAATATATGTTTGCAATTAAAGGTGCCAAATATTTGATTTTAATAAATAAAAAATACTCTGAAGGGATTATTTTTGAATTATACTACTTAATCACATAATTTAAGTTATTATGCAGCAATTTATCTTGTCAATTGAATATAAAAGATCCGCGAGTAAAGTGACGGATACGAATACGGACACGGATCTTATTTCTCCCACGGATATCCGCAGATACGGATCTCCGGAACACCACTAAATCTTTACCAATGAGCCAAAAATATTTTTCCCGTACAACATCTCTTCATACTTTCTTATATCAAAGCTATATTGATGTTTCAACCCCACTTTATCGTCGACAAAATAATTACTTCCTATAATTCGAATCTAAAATCACTGAACCACGTCTCTTGTAAGAGGATTCCTTATAAACCGATATGAAAGGAGTCTCTTCTTACTATTGATACGGTGTGGGCGCATCTACACAGGCAAAGCTTCATGAAAATCTAATCGTTGTGTGATCACGGCTTTGGTATGGTGGGTGCGAATAGGGATGGTACGGAGATGAAAATAGACTAATGTTTGCGAAAAATTGCATGGTTGAAATATCTGACAATATTGAAGAATCGTCAAACTTAAGTGGCAGTGTGGGCAGGGCACATTGCTTCCAAAACCAATGTTTGATGGAAACGAAAGGTTCGGAGTGACAACCACGTACCTCTCATAAGGTGGACCGATGTCCTGGTCAGGGTCGCAGGAATCTGATGGGTGCGAGACGTACAGAATCGGTCATTATGCCGACACTTGAGACAGGCTTATGTCCAACAGTGGACATTGATGATGCAATGTCTGACAATATAGTCCGATCAATTTAGACATCCGAGGTTATACTGATTTGCACTTAGCTGAAAATTGGTAGGATAGTTCAAAACACTGTCATAAATGAATGCTAAAAGGAAAAAAAATTCGATCTCAAAAACGAATTTTTCGTGATTTTCAGCAAAACGATCATAAAATTAACTGAGACAAAATTTTAGATCAGACAATATGTACAAAATTGTCGACCGGCTAGATCTTACAATTAATCTCTTCATGATTTGGCCAACTCAAACTGGGCAGATCGTTTAAAAGTTAACATCTGACATCTCGTTCATCATTCATCTGTCAAGTCTCGTTTGCCATATCATTGATGTAGGATTTCTATGATAATAAAAGTTCTAAAAAAAATTAAAAGCCAAACAAGGATTGAAATATCATCAAAATTACACTTTTAAAACGATCTGGCCAGTTTTACTTGGCTTTTACTTCATAAAGTGCTCATTTTCCACGATCTGGCCACAACATAGGTATAGGTACGTAACAGTATAGTGCGTTTCACTTAATAGTTCCCTTCGTCGTAATGTTCGCTCCCGCGTCTATCTACGGCAAAAAGAAAAGTAAAATGAAAAGAGTTGCCTACCCGAGTAAAATTTTTGCACGAAATGCGAAACGAAATCGATTTTAACAGTAGTCGCAACACTTTGAGAAGGAGAATTATGAGGAAAATTAAAAGGCAATTGTTAGATGTATTGAAATATCAGTTTCTTCTTCTTCCTGCCCTTATCCCATATTACTTTTGGTGTCGGCGCAACACGTTTTCTTCTTCCATTCTGTCCTGTCACCCGTCAAACTATCACTAACTCCCTTTTCTTTCATATCAATGAAATATCAGTTAATCTCCCTAAAATTAAGTAATTTCATTGCTAAAAATATAGCAACACTGTTTTCCCGTATTTCCAACGTTACGGCGAATGGAATTCTTAAGTGAAACGCAATTATAGAAGACCTTTCGGCTAAGTCGCGTCAACTAGTGGTGTGAATTTACCTGAAAACCCTCATTCTATAATGCCATCCCTAATAAAGAACCAACCGTCATACCCACAATACGGTCAGAGAATAAATATGCGATCAATATCAGTGTATATGTCCAACCATAGTTCATATGCCTGATATATACGCAATGGACAGTACGTGAGCTCATATTCATAGTTCACGTGCAAATAGTTGTTTGGTAGGTACTAATTATGCTGTAGGGTTGGCAGGCTTGAGTTTAGATCTGGGGTCTTGCCGTAACGTGATAAAATGTCAGTCGTGGAGGCGAGAAAGGGGGGTAGAGCTATATATCCTATATAGAAAACACCGGCCTCATCTAGTTTAAACTGACTGAAAACCAAAATTGACGTGTAAAAGCGTTTTTTTTTTAATTTTATTTGCAAAATAAAGATCATTTATCATTTATATGTGTGCAAATACGAATCCTCAAGTTCTTCGGGCATGTCTTATTGATTAAGGCCCATCTATGTTCTTTCATTTACCTTTTGTATTCTAAGACCACGGTAAACTCTTTCAAATATTTCCGCAGCCATTAGCTCGACTCAGACTTGGTACTTACCAGATGGCTGAAAGGCGAGCTACCCATTACTTGTCGTCCGCAGGTACATGCCGTCTGTGGCCAGGAAACGTCTAGCAAATGCAGCATAGATACAGAAGTAATTCCTAGTGTGGGACCATGAAACATAAAAATACGACGGATGAAGGCCTTTCAAAAAAAAAAAACTCTTTTACAAATTCTGATTACCTGTTAACAACTCCAAAACCTTTTAAACCAATCGAACTTCCAATAACCCAAATTTTTACCTTCACGAAAAATTCAATAAAGTTTCCTAACCCTCCCTCGGCAACCCTGTATCACTTCGCAATATTCACTGACATGCATTATTCAGTTTCATTACTCCTAGCTACTACGGACAATAAATCGAAGGATAGCATTTATTCATTGGACAGGTTTTTTTTTTCATTTTCATACGCTTTTTGGGAAGAGGATTCAGTGTATAGATGACGTGTTTATGTTTTTGCGTTCGGGTTGAGATTTTCTTTATGAAGTGATTGGTCTGTTTAGGGTTGATACTGATTTGTTCTAAGATTATTTAGGTTGCAGAAATTTTAGAAGTCCTGTGACTCTCTATTTAGGAATCCAATGTTTTGTTTATTTATTATTGACTAGCTTTTTCCCGCGGCTTCACCTACGTACATAAAATATAGCCTGTCTCTCTGGAATAAAGCAGCTTTTTATCGGTGAAAAAATTTTATTAACTGACCAGTACTTTTAGAGTTCAACGAACAAAAAGACATCTAAACAAAAAAAAAACTACTTTACCTCTTTATAATATTAGTGTAGATGTAGGTAGGATCGCGTTAGACCACTATCTCACGTGGTGGTAAGCGATAATATGGCAGACGATGGAGCACGCTTGCCTAGAAGTAAACGATTCACTCTTAACTTAAAGAACCCTAGGTTGTAGCTATTAGGAAACACAGACTACAGGAGGGAATTCAACTCCTTATCTGACCGCTTAATGAATGTGTTCCCAAAACGCTTTGCAAATATGGGTGGGATTTAGGAATGTCCTAGAACCAAAAATTCGATTTAACATCTACCAACCCGCACTAGGCCCGTGAAATTATGGCCCATTCCCTCTGCTAAAGAGGAGGCCTGAATCCCAAAAATGGGAATATTCTAAGGCTGATATGCTTATACAGAAAACTCCCTTAGTAGAGAGTTGTTTACATATTGGAATAAGAAAAAAAAAAACTGCCAGGTAAAGGATTGGCTGTGATTATGCGTTTTTGTGCCACTTAAATATCGATAAGTACCGACTATTTAAAAGTCTAAAGGAAAGTAATGTCTCAAGACAAAATATAAGCACTAATACGTATTGTAAAAGAAGAATATAAAAGTCGGTCGAGACACTTATCTACGCACAACATAAAAAAATCAATAAAAAGAAAACTGTTGTTACTAAAGTCACTACATTTCGCATCTCCTAATACCTATTTTCCAGATATTATCGTTAAATCTCATAGATTCCATACAAACCACCGCTAATTACGACTGTTGACTCCGATTCCCAGAAAAACAAGAAAGATACCATTCCTTACCAGTTAACAGCATCAAGAAAAACAAAAAAAAAAGGAAAACAGAACGACGAAAAACAAAAGACAATCTTATAAGAATTTTCTTAATCGTTGACGTCTCCTGATTACCATTTAATCACGAAAACGATATATGAAGGGGCCGAACTAAACGAAATTGCTCACTAATTGATTCCGTAGCTCAATAAAAACTAAACGCACGAAGAAATACTCTGAAACCCTTAATGTTGGGAAAGGAAGGCCGATTTGTTTCACCATTCAATGGAAAGAACCTGTGAGGAGCTATTAAGTTAATCCGCTTAGACTTTGTACCACGAAACCTCTGTATAGAAAACCCTCAAACATCGCCCATCATCCATTGCTAGCTTACTAACATTTTGCTCCAGCAAACTACGAACAAAACAAGCAATGGATTGGTAGTTAAGAATTTTGATCGACTGTTTACAGGTAATTAAAAATCGTTCAGAGTATCATAGTGAGTGGTCACGAGGCGACGGCACGCACTGTAATCAGTGCTCAGTCATTTCATTGCCAGATAAAGAGCTACTTTTCTTCGGATAAATTAATATTATTCGAGATTGGAAGAGGTCGACGAGATAACGGGAGTCTAACAACTAAGAGGTTTTATTAGATTGCTCTTTGGCTATGGAATTATTTATACTTATTCGGAGTATTAGTTTCAGTTAGTGTTGCAACGGAACTTCTGAATCCGCAATTTTTTTTTTTTATAATTGATAGGCTCGCGTTTGATCGCAATCTCACTTGATGGTAAGCGATGATGTGGCCGACGATAGAGCACGCTTGCCTAAAAGCAATCTATTCACTCTTGACTTAAAGACCCCTAGGTTATAGCTATCAGGAAACACAGACTCCGGCAGGGAATTCCATTCCTTAGCTGTACGCATAATGAATGTACTCCCAAAATGCTTTGTACGTATAGATGGGATGTCCACCATGTACCGGTGGCGCAACGCCGTACGTCTTGTGGTCCGATAATGGAACATCACTTGTTAATGGAATGTTCAGTATGAGGCTGATAGGAGTAAGTTGTCCAGGGTTTTGAAGTTGAACGAGAACAATATAGGTACATGTCACCAAATATTAAGTAAGGGTCAATTTATACTTATAGCGCAGAGTCGAAGCGCTTCGAAGCGTCAAATTCTTTATAACTAAAGCAAAGCTGCTGGTGAAGGTTGCGGGAATCCGATGGATGCAGGACGCACAAGATCGTGCATTGTGGAGACGCTAAGGGGAGGCCTGTGTCCAACAGGGGCCGTCTGTCGGCTGAGATGATGATTTTCTTTAAGTCAAGAGTTGCTTCTGTCTAGATTGCTTCTAGGCAAGCGTGCTCCATCGTCGGCCACATCACCGCTTACCATCAGGTGAGATTGTGGTCAAACGCGAGCCTATCCATTATATATATAAAAAAAATGTATAACTTCTAAACCTCCACACACCATTTGTGACGTTAATGAAGTAAAATTAATATTTATTTTTCTCCGCCTCCGTTAAGGTGAGTTCCAGCCCATCACTAGAGTCATTAAGGTTACTTGCCTTGACCTTTGTATTGCTTATTATGTTGTAAGTGTTATCATCCCTATTTGGAGTAGGCTTTACTTGGCTCTTGTGATATAGTTATATCTATCAACTAGTTGTTCCCACGGCTTTGCTCAGTTGAACTTTATATTGTGGGAACACGTGTGAGGTTAGCAAATGGAGTATGGCAATTGAGTGGCAATAACTAGAAGAATGGCAAGACGAACAGGGCACATTGCTTGCAGAACAGATGACCGATGGGGCCAAAAGGTTCTGGAGTGGCGACCTCGCGTACCAGAAGTTTCAGCGTTGGAAGGCCTTCTACAAGGTGGATTGATGATCTGATAAAAGTTGGGGGAATCCGATGGATGCAAGAGCAGTGATGGCCGACTGGTAACGGCCCCGACTTACGAGTTGTAGGTCGCGGGATCGAACCCAGACAGGCGCATTACTTTGTGTAATTTATTTCATCACGCTCTCAAAACGGTGAAGAAAAACATCGTGAGGAAACCGGCACGTCCTAGAACCAAAAATTCGAAGTTATGTGACATTCACCAACACGCACTGGGCCCGCGTGGTGGATTACGGCCCATTCCCTCTCTTAGAGAGGAGGCCTGAGTCCCAGCAGTGGGAACATTAAAAAGCCGGTGATGATGATGATGATGGATGCGAGACGTACAGGATTGTTCGTTGTGGCGACACTTGGGGAGGCCTATGTCCAACCGTGGACGTCTATCAGCTGAAATGATGATGATGATGAAGAACTACAAGAAAAAAGAAGCCAGCACGCTTAGCCAATTTGTTATTCTGCAATCGTTAACGCTATCGAAAACTGACGAAACGTATGGGAATGACGTCATCTCAACGTAAAGTCGCGTGGTCAGAACAAACGAATAGACAATTCGTAGCCAAGTTCACATCGTTCAAAATCGTTTCTACAATGTTTAACGCTACATCCTTTGTTAAACAAACGCTACATTGTAGAACGAGCGGCCGACTCAGGCGGGTCAACATGGGTACCAACTTATCGTTTTCTACAATTGCTGTAACCGAGGCGTTACCGATTAGAGAAAGGAATTCGACACAAAATGTTTGTAACTTGGCTAGGGGGGCTGTGTTCAGTAAAGGCTACAATCAGGTGGTTCACATCAGGGATAGCAGTCAAACACTAGTCTATATCAGATAAAAAAGAAAAAAAAAAGTGGTGATAATAAACTTCCTTATTGCGTCGTATTCCTCAATGCTGAAGATCGTGACCCTGCTTCATCACTTTCTCTTGAATGATATTCCTTTCCATCTGTTTCTGTTTCTGGCGTTGTGAAAGGCACTGTATACCGTAGATTCAAGGACTGAGTAGAACTGTCCCTCTACCATGAGTTTAAAGCAAGAGTATTTGTCGATACTCGATACCGACTACGTAAATATTTTGTATGGCTTGGTTCCGTAACTAACCGCTAGAGGCGCTGTAAAATTTGCCATACAAAATATTTAAGTATTCGGTATCAAGTATCGACAAATACTATTTATTGCTTTAAACTCATGGTAGAGGTACTGGTCGGACTAATGTATTGGGCTGTGCCAACGAGGCCTTTTTCCATCTTTTTACCGGTCACAATAAGCCTTTCGAAGTTATAACTTTCTTTTTAGGTGGGAAAATTCTCCCCCGCTCTTGGACGGAGCGGAGAGACTAAAAACCCACTCTTGTTCCTTTGTTGCCTTTCGTACCGGGGCCGAATCTTCCTTTCAGAAACAGATCCTTGGCCCCAGTAGGCTTCAATCCTGCTGGGCCCCTACGGTTTGCTTTTTCAGCCGAAAGACGTCTACTGTTGAACATAGGCTTTAGAAATTCTTTATAGGCCACAAAATACTCCTAAAACAAAGAGAAATCAATAGCAATTGGCTAGAAAATAACCTGACAAAGGCTGTACAATGATTTATGAGGGGTTTCAACAAAGCAATGGTTACTCGGTTACTCGTTGAAACTTGGAGATTGGAAAACTTTAGATATTTTCGGTGAGACGGCGTCAATTCTGACGAAGTATTGAAGATGAATGGGATGGATTTGGTTTTTTGTCGGTAAGGTAAATTTGTACTTTTCTATATCAATAACATTTTTTGACTATGTGTATTCAATTCATACTCATAATCATCATTCCAGCCAAAAGACGTCCACTGTTTGATATATACCTCCCTCAAATGTCGCCATACGGACCAACCCTGTGCATCTCGCATCCATCAGATTCCTGCGACCCTGATCAGCTCTTCCCACAAGGTGGACCGATGACCTGGTCAGGGCAGCAGGAATTCGATTTTTTGACTCTTTGTATTCAATTCATCATTATGATTCCAACCAAAAGATTTCCACTGTTTGATATACTGCGTCTTTCGGTACGCGATCGTCACTGCTAAACCTTTCGGTACCATCGACCATGTGGTTTGCGAGCAATGTACAATTGCCATCATGGACCTTGAACGCTCGGCATCAGAGTGGGGATCGCATTGCGCATTCCATACATTGACGAGCCAATCGTCTTCGTTGTTAGATACATGCAGCAACGCAGTGAATGAATGGAGTGACGTTTATGACGCGATGTCGCGATCAGCCAATCACTGACACTCACCGCCCCCGCGTCGCACTTCGCACCGCTAAAGAGACAAAATATTTGACTTCTGCGCAAGTATTTAAGATCCGTGATGGCAACTGTACCCTGTTTCGAGGTCAAGAATCACTGAAATACTCATAATTGCCTCTTGAATTGTTTTTTTTTTGAAAATCAAAATGACTCCTTGCATATTTTTGTTAAGAAAACGCTTTTAAGTAACAACAAAAATCATCCAATTACAACCCCCGCTCTTGGGCGGAGCGGCAAATAGTGAGTTTTTTTTTTGCTGATTTTTAAAATTACACTTAGCAATTTTTTATTAAGAAAACGATTCTATGTAACAACTAGCTTTAACCCGCAGTTTCGCCTGCGTACATAAAATATAGCCTATGCCACTCAGGAATAAAGCAGCTTTCTATCGGTGAAAAAATTTTAGCAATCGGTCCAGTACTTCCAGAGGTTACCCCCTACATACAAACATTACCTCTTTATTATATTAATATAGACAAGAAGCTAGTTAATCAATACAATTCCTTTGAGGCACCAATACCATCAAAACTCTCCATTTCCCGACACATACACTATTTTCCTTCCCCTTCAAAACCCAAGCGAAGTTCCAGCAATACAAACACAGCCACCGCGAGAGCTATATCAACAGAATCCGACGAATAAGAGCTCTCCAATATAGCTTGGTTTTAAAAATTTAATGTGATTAAAGGTAAACTTGCAGCAATGTGCGAAGGAGGGGAATATTTGAGGGGGGAAATAAAAAGGTTAGATTTACGCGGGTTCGGGAGGTGGTAGGTAGAAAGTGGGTATTGAGTATGCAAAAATCAATTTCCTTTCATAAAGACGTTTTAGTATTACGATTTATGAAGCCTTGGTCTCCAGATTGGTTATATCCGACGTCATAATTTTTCTGTCCTTGTGCCATTTTGGACGGTGCAATACGTGTTTTCTTCTATTCTGTTCTGTTAACCGGTACACTTATTTTTGTAACTGTTAATCCTGTGTTTTTTACGAAGTGTACAATAAAATAAAAAAAAAGCCCAAACTCGACGGGGGTTGCGTCGTTTACCTATCGAGTTCCTACGGCCACCTCCAGGTTCTATCATCAGATCAGGTCCACGAAATAATAATTTTATATTGTCATCTGATTTACAGATGCATGGAAAGTTTCAACTCAATCGGTATCCCGGAAGTGGATAAAAAATTTGCAAAATTTGATTACAGACGCAATTATTACAAACATCGAGACAGGTGAAACTAAATAAAAGCTAAAAGTAAACATATATATTATGTTACATGTATGTATGTTATATGTATATATCTGTGTATCTATTATTATATATTTGTGTAACTCTAGTTTGTTACACCAACGACAGCCCCATTTCTTGTCCAGGCAATTACTGTCCATTCCAGGTTGCCTAGAAGAGATCGCGGAACGCGATAAGGCCGCCCCTTGTAAGTATGTTTTTTTAGTTTCCTTTTTGAATGTGTAATTATGTACAGTAAAGTGTATAATAAATAAATAATAATAAAAGCTTGTAAAAAAAGTTAAATTAATTTCTCTACAAGATGTATTGATTATATAATTATACCGACGATAGTTTCCTAATCCCACAAGGAATACTAACCTTGATGTAGTAGAACGTTAAAATTGAAAACTTACGTCCTGCGTCTAAAGGGATTTCTACTGTAAACATAAATTCTCACACACCTTAATTTATTTATTTACTAACTTCCAAGGGTACAGCCACAACTCAGGCAGAATATTACAAAAGGTCGACTCCATACAACGAGTGAAAAGGCACGCACACATTAGAGCCTATTTGATTGAAGACACCTAAATTAATCGATTGGGAAGACCGCAGCAAGTAAATTGTTCCAGTTATAAAGTCAGGTATAAATGACGAGCCGAAATGCTTAGTCCGGACCCAAGAGGTGTTAACAACGAAAGGATGAACAATTGCCATATGTCAGGTTGGCTGATGGTAGAAAGGTGGAAGGGTTGACGGTGGAATCAAATTATGTAATTCCAGCGTGTGTTCTCCAAAATGTATCCTGTAATTTACTTGGGATTGCCGTACGCACGCGTCTAGATGTGTGCGTGAGCCAGTTTTTGTAAATTATATCGAGCTGACCTTCTGTTGTATTCTGTGTTGATATACCTACTCTTGGATCCGAATAAAGTTTTTGGTGTAAAAAACAGGTGTTTGTTTTTGAACTGCTGTTTAGTAATAATTCATTTCGGATGTCTGAATTGCGTGTGAATTGCCAAAATTGGTGACGTAAATAACTGCTTTCTATTGGGTGTTCCATAAATCTTATATCTACAGATGTTTACTGAAGAAACGTTGAAAATACTGACTTAGGGTTGGGTCGCCAAGGCATGATTGAATTATTTATCGAGCGGTTCCAGCATGCGGGAGTTCATCTACCTAGGGTTTTACGAATTTTGTTAGAGATACTCGAAGAACATACTTATAGGACGAGGTTACGAAGGAATTTACTGACATATCAACCCTGGATTAGATTTGTTTGCTGATGAATGGAAGACGATATTATTAGAAAGTTTGCGATTCTGTGAGAAGACAGAGTGAAAGGATTAACGTGCTTGTATTAATGGCAATTGCTGTACTAAATAATAATAATAAATAAATAAATAAAAATCAACGCACAGCCTAAACTACTGAGACTGAAACCATACAATTTTGCTGAAAGATTCCTTTTATGACGTACGCTAGTACAGAGGAGAATTTTTTTGAAAATTCAAATCCAAAAACCCAAAATCCAAATTCAATATAGGAGATGAAAAGGGATATTATATATAAATGCAATTTAATTCCGTGTATCATTACAGGTACTTGATAGTTAACACAAGTAGTATAAGTTAGAAGTAAAAAATAAAGTTTGTAACTGTATGTTTTCAGGATTACCCGTAACAGAACAATTGACGGTTTTAAAGATTGTATGAAAGAAAATAAAGACTGTCAAGGTTTTTCTGACTACTCTCAAAATACGGTTTGAGAGGTTTTAAAAGTTTTTATGTAAACCTGCTTACGAATGAAGTCGTTGGTAAACTTCTAGTCAAACATAAAACTGACGATATTTACAGGAATTATAAGTGCATAGTTATATCGATGGTCACAAAGTAAGTAAGGGATAGACTACCTCCTGATGTCATGCTTATTAAATTAATATCTGACCTAATAAACGTTGAGGACACGCTGGAGCTTATGCAAGAGTTTATGAGAAGCCTATTCACGCCTTGAAGGCACGCAAATTGTAATCGGACGAGAAGACCGCAGCAGGCAAATTGTTCCAGTCTTTCTATTTTAAATCGCGGTCATTTCTGCCTGATTACTTAACCCTTTGAAGTTTTTGTTTCGAGAGCAGGCAGAAATGAACTTGGCGGAGGAGAGGCGGAAGTGTCTTTGATAGTACACGATACAAATGACGAAGTGAAGCGTTTAGTCTGGACTGTAGAGGTTTTAATAACGCCGTACATCGGGTGGTTCGGTTTTAGAAAAGTGATGGTGGAATCAAGTCATACAATTCTTGCACACACTCTCAATACTCTACCTTCCCTGCATGAGAAGAAAGTCCTACCATGCAATTAGAGAGTAAAAAGCTGGTATTATTATCCTATGATTCATTTCAATAAACAATGATTCGATTTTAAGCTCTATTTAACACAGCGAGCTGCGGTTTGATGGTTATACCGAATGTATTCAAATCAATTAATTTGTGCTGATCTACTTCATATGAGATGTGTTGGAAATTGATGAGTGCTCGTCATGCCAGTGGAAATATGTGTGTATTAGGAATTAGGACGAACCTAAAATAGAACTAGAAACTGAATTCTAGTGTTAGTCAATTTTCAACGCCTAATCGCTAGCTGATAGACAAACAATGATACGATGAGATCCATAACGGGCATAATAGAAATGGGTAAAAAGGCTGTTAGGCTCAAATGGAATTGGGCGGGTCACGTCAGCATAGAAACAGCTGGGCAAGCGTCGACAGGCAGTGGTTTCCTGCAGAAGAAAAGCACCGTTGATTACGGCCTAAAACGTGGCGCGATGATCTGGACGCATACTGCGAGGACTACCTTAAGACGGCGCGGGAGAAGAGAGTGTGCAAAGACTTGTGGGGGGGGGAGGGCTTTAGCCCAACAGTGAGACAGTAAGGGCTGGATATAAAAAATCTGCTAACTGGAAAAATAAAGTGCAAAATTATATGGAAGATTACAAAACTAAGTGTAGTCCTGCAAATGTATGTAAAGGCCCTGCAAGGCCGAAGCCTGCTAAGACTGTGAGAATCTTTCTGAATAGGAAACCTGTGGTCTTAGAACGGAAAGGGCAACTGTAAGACGCATATGTGGTTTTAGTCAGTAAAAATCTGACACGACCTCTCACTCTAGCCGAGCGGGAGTCATTGAATGATTTACGGCTTTCAAAAAATTGCGTTTACTCTTTAAAATCGTGATGGGCTGGTCATGTAGTACATTACAGAGATAAATATGGACAGCAGAAGTAACGTGTTGGGAAGGGCTTAGCGAAAACGGTTTTTTTTATGACAACCCCTGCTCTTGGGCGGAGAGGGAGATAATGTCAGACTCTTACTGACTAAAAACCCACCCAGTTCCTTCAAGCCTTCATACCGGGGATCGAACTGTCTTTCGAAACTAACGCTGGCCCCGGTAGGCTTCGACCCAGTTGGGCCCCTGCTGTTGCTGACAATTCCTACTGGTGTGCGGGAACAATGCGGGCCGTCGGCGTCTTGGTCTCGGTACGGACAGTTACCGGACGGCCGGACAGCGAGCTACCCATTGCTCACTGTCCGCGCCTACGGTGGCCGGAAATCCAGTTTTGTGGTTGTGGTCGGTGGCTCCTGTGCAGCGACCCTCGGTAAGCTAAAGAAAATTGGAGGCGGTTTTCAAATAAGGGTTTCAAACCTATCTAAAAAACGTGGATGAAGCAAAATAATGGTTCTAAGATTCGATTAATATGCTCATAATAAACTAGTGCCATTCACCATTAACGATTGTATCACTGCTTACCATGAGGTAGAATCGCAGTCAAGGACTAGTTTATAATATACACCAAATAAAACACTAAAAAAGATACTTTAAACATTTATTTCACAATTCAATGACTAGAAACAACATAAGACCCTAACTTACATTCACATTAACTGTTGGTAAAAGGTACGAACTACGAATAGTTCATCAATCCGTATTTCGAAGATTCCTACAAATCCTATTAAAATTAATTTGGCATTTACGAACTACTGGTGGCGATTTGCTTCAGTAAATTACGTATATTGATTTATAATGATACAATAATTGTTATACTTATTTATTTATTTTTCCTTTATTTGTTTTATAATTATATTTTTTTACTTAATAAAATAGAATTCAATTCAATAAACTTTATTTTACCAAAAAAAAAGTAACACAACTTATACATAAACTTAAAGTTATAGGTACAATGGCAGTCTGACCAAAAATATTTAACGAAATGTAATTACAGTAAAACTAAAAATTAATATTAAAAACCTTACAATAATTTCAAAACTAACAAAAAATTATATTCCAGTTAGTAACAAAAACAAACTGGAATACGGTGACAAGAATATGGCGACAAAAAACTCCTCCGCATCGCTGTCAACTGGTAATGTGTCCAAAAAATTGGCGGCATTGCGTTTTGTAGCAATACCACCAATGTTACTTATGGTAGTTGATTACTTATAGTTTACATCTTTCTGTGGATTGATGGTCTAAATAATGTTTTTTTATTATTATTATTATTATTGATGGGCTCGCGTTTGACCATTATCTAATGGAAAGCGGTGATATGGTCGACTATGGGCTACGCTTGCTTAAAAGTAACCTATTCCTATGATAGTAGGTTGATTTTTAAAAACCGAGAGAATGTCTCATCCGTATTTTTTTTTACAATTTGAAATTTTTATTTGCGTATTAATTTTCCCCGATAACTAAAGCTGGGCGCAAAGGTAGACACTTTTGTGTCTTCTGTCAGATACAAGCTACCGATGAATATTTGATTTTTATAGAACCAATATGAAATCATCACAGTTTCAAAGAATCACCCAATAGGTTGGTAGGTAGTAACAGGCCTTCGTTACTACCTATTGTAGATATCAGGAAAAAAAGACTTCTGTAGAAAATTCCACTAGATGGTAAGCGATGATGCAGTTGACGATGTTTTACGTTTGCCTAAAAGTAACCTTTAATATTTGAAGAAGTAATTTATTATTGAAAACATTCGTTTCTTACAAATATGTTACAAATGTATGTCATTTCATTTCGATCACCAAACTATTCATAAATACATTAATTACCAATATCGATGTTATTTGTTTCACAATCATTAAATAATTCAGCTCAATTATAATTTGTATAATAAAATAAACAATTCCATATAATTTTGACGTTTACATTTAATTATTTGCGTAAACAGAATTCAATTCGATTAAAAACGTTATTTACCGAAGCACATCGCCATATTTATAATTAGTGTTGACACAAACATTTAAAACTTATTTTTACTTTTAAAACATCAGTCTTTTAATAAAGATACTTCGAGACGAATATTTTTGTTATTATTTCTTATGACTATGTATTTTTTTAATATACCTACTTATAAACTGTTGAATGAAATATAGGCAGTGGAGAAGCTGCAGACAGTTTTTGTAAAATCAGCGTTTAAAAAATGTTAAGCTACAGAATACATTGCTTTAGGGCTCCCGTATAAAAGTGCGGTGCGTTTTAGATACGATGTCGTATCGCAGAAACCAGCGATGCTAATTCCTACGATACGATTTCGTACGGCAAAAGATCGGTTCAGGTAACCTCATAATGTGCGAATCAATTCGCAAGTTATTTCGATGCGTCGTTCAAGTTTTTGGATTTTTTAGATGCGAAGTCTCAACGCAGTTTTGTTTTTGAGCCCCTTACACTTTTTTTTTATTAATTTGTAGTACTGTATCTTGATCAATTTATGACAAAATATCTTAGTAATAGAGGTATTCACAAAAGCATTTAGGATAGAACTTATTTGACACGAAAACGCAAAATCAATTATTGTGTGGATTAGACCTAGCGACATCTCTTTTTATAATTTATTCTATAGCTTCCGCTTAAAATGCGAGAGATGGCGCCTTGGTATAAGGTGCGAGGTTCCATACTTGGCATGCATTAAACGGTTTTAAAGATGATCACTAGTTAATATTATATCGATACCTCCTACGCATAAAGTAAAAAAAAATGTTTTTATTTCTTAATAAATCCAGCGTCTGCTTATACTGTGATATTAAACTGATTCACAAATTACATAAATCATTGACAATAGGGTAGTTTCCAGGGTCAAAATAATTACATTTTATTTTGTCCGTATTTTAGATTATGAAAAAATATTGGACACGTAGGTATTTTTTCTTTTTTTCGATTAAATAAAAAATAACATAGATATAGCCAATTAAAGTTACTTGTGACGTCACCCCATGCGCAAAAATGCAGCACGGCGTGAAGTTACAGGTAACTTTAATGGGTTTTTGTCATTTTGGTTTAATTTAGATAAAAAAAAACGTGTCCCTTATTTTTGTATTATCTAAAAGACGGACTAATTACATTTTTTACGGCAACTAGCCTATTACAAAAATGAAATTTCTTGAAAAGACGCACTTTTAGCTTTAAGACCATATTATGCATAGAAGGTATAGATAATGTTTGCAACAAAAATTGATCAATACTTTTTTCGATATTATTTCGATTTAAATTGTTTTAAGACGATACAGTTTAGTGCTTTCCAGCTATTTTTTCATTCTTGAATATTTTGATCAGTTAAGAATTATGAAAAGACATTAGCTGCTGACCGTACTTGTTAAAGATTACCTATAATCAATTACAATCAGTAAGATATATGAACTCGGGAATAAGTTAGCACATACGCCAAAAAAAGCGGTTACACCACTTTGTTCTTTTTTCAAAAATTTTCTTTAGTTATTACTGTTTTTTTTACTCGTATACGAGGTACAATACTTTGGCACAAATTCATGATATATACTGTAAACAATTGTTTTAACCAAACGACTATCAGTTATGGGACTTTGTCACATGAAAATCGTAAATTGTTATTTTAAGCTATATTTCTGTCGTATTACAATATGACAAGGTTCTCAATGTGCTTCAGATTTTTATAAGGCGATTGTACTATGTGACAAAAATATTGCAACTGTTTAAAGATTTGCGACCGACTCAAGAAGTTACCAGAGAAAACATTAATAGTTTTTTCAAACATCTTTTTCAACATGGCTCAGAAATCGACATGAGATAACATTCTTTTTTTCACACTTAGTAGAGTTCAAAATTGAATAACATTTATATTATCCCAGGATCGTAACTGTTTTGATCATCTTAAATTCTAGGTTGATATTGTCTTCAAGACCTTTTGGCATTAAACACTCAGAAGATTTGCCTAAATTTTTTCGTCAATTTACAAAGAAACTGATCAATGATAGATATTACTAATTATTTTTACATTTTCTCATAACTTCATGGATACAATTTGATATGCTTAAATTAAAAATTATAATTTCCTAAATGTTGTTTTGATATTTATTTAATTGTATATTTTTATTTTTTGTTGTTATCTATGATGTGGAGTCCGACAGTGTCCTGAAACAAATAAACAGATTTTAAAATATATTTAAAACTTTTTAGTAAATGATTGGCACCGTATAATTTCTAGAAGGTGCAGATGGTTGCGGAGAATGGGCAGCAGAGCAGACACTACAGACAGCTAAATACTGGTCACAATAATCTATATAAGTTTATTGACACAAAAATTGGCAAATTATTTTGGAACCCATACAAGGAACAAACATAAAGATCCTGTTTCATGCTCACGGCTAAGCTACGAAAGTATCCTTAACTTTGCTTCGATTGAAAATAAAACGTCTTTGCATTTATTTATTTCCCATTTCAAAAAAAATATGATGATTGTGTCAAAATAACAACAACTTGATCTACATTAAACCTTCATTTCCTCCATACTCCATGTCCTGCTGCTGTTTATGAATATTATTTATTGAGACTCTTAAACTTACTTAAATAATTACAAAACCTTTTCTAATAAGCGCAGCCCTTTAAGTATTTGTACTAATTAAAAATTTGTGATGTATTTCTAAAACTAATGAGTCCCATTGTTATATAATAAAGAGCTCTATTATTATTATATTCAAAAGAGCCTATTCAGTAACATCACAAACTAAATAGACCGAGACAAAACGAACGTGGCAATAACAGACTGCCGAAATAGTAATTTAATTTGTGCCTATTTTAGAACCTGTTAGTTCCATTCAACTAATTACAGTTAGAACCGTCTCTAATTAGCTGTAAAATGATTTGTTGGGCTGTTTGGCAGGTTGTACATCAGAATATAGACAATTACAGAAGGTTGGCTCATCATTCATTCCAGCACATGCTGTATCCCTAGCCAAGTAGCTAATCTGCAATAGTTTACGTTAGTAGAAAGCTTTAAATGTACGGGAATGACGTCATCTCACGTGGTCAGAACAAAAGAATTGGGTGCGTGGCCAACTGGAAGCGTTCGCCGCAAGCGAAATGTTTGTAACTTGGCTAGGGGGGCTGAGGTGGTCACCCTTTCGGTGCGGGCATGCTCGGCGCACTGTGTACTTTTGTTATTTTTTTTAAAAGGTTTTATAATGTTTCACCTGTCCCGATGTTTGCCATTATGTCTGTAATCAAATCTTGCAAATTGAAGATCCACTTCCCGGCTACTGATTGAGCTGAAATTTTGCATGCATGTGTAAATCAGATGACAATGTAATATTATTATGAGATGAAGTTAATCCGACGATGGAACTGGAAGGTGGCTAAAGGCGCGTCAGACTCTTACTGAATAAAAAACCCACCCCGTTCCTTCGTTGCCTTTCAGCTTTTCCGGGGCCAAGCTTCCCTTTCGGACCTAAACCCTTCGGAACGACCTAGTAGGTTCGACCCTAATGGGCCCCTACGGTTGCTAAAATCTCCTAGAGGCGCGTGGGAACAGTATGCGCCGTCGACGACTTGGGCTCGATCTGGGCGGTTCCGGACGGTCGGACGGCGAGTTACCAATTGCTTGCCGTCCGCAAGACAAATCGGGTTCGGAATTCCGGCGGCGGCTGGGGCGTGAGCGCCGTTGCCTGATGCGGTCGGCCTCCTCTTTTGCTAGCATTACTGCTTTGCAGAAGGAGGCGATCGCCTACCAGTCCTCTTCGCTCCGAACCATGGCCTGGCGCGAGAGATCGCCGCCACAGATCGCTCCTACAAGGACACGGCGATGCTCTGCCGAAGTGGGGCACACCTCAACTGTGTGCTCCATCGTGTCCTCCGGTCGGTCCCCACAGTAGAGACGCCTTGACGTCACCTCCGCATGAACCCGGTGCAGGTACCTCCCGAACTTACCATGTCCGGTGAGAACCCGCGACATGCGGAAAGTGAGGACGGCGTGAGGTCTTTCCAGCCACATGTGTTAGATGTCTTGACTTCTGAATATATATACGTAACGACTTTCAAATTTCTACCAATGACAAACAGCTTAAGGTGCTCTCTGAAGCATGAAGAAGTGTCGGTTTATTAACATTATATTAAGACCCGTCGACAGTCTACCCTGGCAGATGAATATTTAAAGGTCAAAGCCAAGGTTAAGCAATCTTAACCTTGAAGGTTAACGCGTGAGGCTGATATTATTTTAGCCACGGACTCCTCGTGCGTATATTTTTGCTCCTTGTATAGATCTAAACTTGAGTTATATACGAGTAGGTATAAAGAGCGAACGAAAACGTAGACCCGCTATTTTGCACACCGAACGCACGCGTCTGGCGGATTTCTTGGAAAGAGTTACTGCGATCATGGAAAATAATAATAATATAATATTCCACAACTATCACACAACGCCGTCTAGTCCCAAGCTAAGCAGAGCTTGTGTTATGGGTACTAGACAACTGATAGACATACTTATATATTTCTAAATACATACATATTATAGATAAATTACACACAGACACAGAACAAATGATTGTGCTCATCACATAAACATTTGTCCTGGGTGGGAATCGAACCCACGACCTCCGGCATAGCAGTCAGGGTCACTAACCACTAGACCAACAGGCCAGTCACAAATAAACAGTAACTGAAGGAAGACGAGTGTGTTTTAGTCACTAGTAATCTGAATACTATTTCTGCCTCCGCTCAGAAAGAAAGAAGTTATTACGATCTATCCTGAAGTTGTCTGGTAGATTTCGCTGTCAGCGATAAGACCGCCATTGTACCATAGATTTAAGTTTATCTTGTGTTACTTTTTGGTATATAATAAAATTTATACTATGCTGTTAAGAGTTTAAAATATCCAATTAAAATAACGCGTGCGTTTTTATGTGCCTGCTCCTATCTCGCACGTTGTATAGAGTGAGTTTTCTGAGCGTATTTCTACTATGTCAACTAATATGTTAGTTTCATAGTTTGACAGTTATGATGGGAATATTATGGGTAATTATGAAGTGTTCATGTTTAATTACGGTTCTGTCTGCTATTAGTACCCTTCAAGATGTCAATGTTGTATAAAATTATCAAAAGATGTCTTTTTGGTGGGTAAGAATCATCCTTTCAGAAGCAGACCCTTGATCCCAGTAGGCTTCGACCCTGCTGGGCCGGTTACTGACAACTCCTCGAGGCGCGCGGGAATAATACGCGCCGCTGACGACTTGGGCTCGACCCGGACGGTTACCGGACTGTCGGACAGCGAGCTAGCCATTGCTCGCCGTCTACAACCCCGCACCTACGGTGGCTGGAAATTGGGATCGGAATCCTGGCGGCGGCAGAGACGTGAGCGCCGTTGCCTCATGCAGTCGGCCTCCTCGTTTGCTAGCATTACCGCTTCGCATATGGAGGCGACCGCCTGCCCCTCCGCCTCGCTCCGGACCATGGCCTATAGCAAGGCCTGGTGGACACGGACACGGTGATGCTCGATCAAAAGATGTTCATGTTTTGTATTTCATCATTTTACGATTATAAGAACGAAAACCTTTACAAATTATTAAAAATACAGATTACATTCTCTGTAGTTTTGTACCTCTCATCTTTCTTAAATTGTATTTTTTTTTTTGTTATTTAAGCAAGGCTTTGTAAATGTTTTAACGAAATAATTAATCAAACAAAAGAAACTAGAAAAAAATTAACAAACCATCAGAGCAAAAATAATGTGAACTGTTTGTCTTTGTTAAATAAAAAAAAATATATCAAAATTTTCTAACTAAATAAAATAGAACAATTTGGTTGAAACAGTACCAAAACGTTTAGTAGTTACTAAAAATGTTAATCAGAATACAAATTACGAATTAAAACAATGAAAATCTAGCTTAAAATTGTGAACTAACAGATTTCTATGATGATATGATGATGATGATGATGAAAGAATAGGAGTTCTCGAAGCAGGAAGATGATGATGATGATGATGATGATGAAAGAATAGGAGTTCTCGAAGCAGGAAGATGATGATGATAATGATGATGAAAGAATAGGAGTTCTCGAAGCAGGAAGATGATGATGATGATGATGATGAAAGAATAGGAGTTCTCGAAGCAGGAAGATGATGATGATGATGATGATGGTGAAAGAATAGGAGTTCTCGAAGCAGGAAGATGATGATGATGATGATGATGATGAAAGAATAGGAGTTCTCGAAGCAGGAAGATGATGATGATGATGATGATGAAAGAATAGGAGTTCTCGAAGCAGGAAGATGATGATGATGATGATGAAAGAATAGGAGTTCTCGAAGCAGGAAGATGATGATGATGATGAAAGAATAGGAGTTCTCGAAGCAGGAAGATGATGATGATGATGATGATGAAAGAATAGGAGTTCTCGAAGCAGGAAGATGATGATGATGATGAAAGAATAGGAGTTCTCGAAGCAGGAAGATGATGATGATGATGATGAAAGAATAGGAGTTTTCGAAACAGGAAGATGATGATGATGAAAGAATAGGAGTTCTCGAAGCAGGAAGATGATGATGATGATGATGATGAAAGAATAGGAGTTCTCGAAGCAGGAAGATGATGATGGTGATGATGAAAGAATAGGAGTTTTCGAAACAGGAAGATGATGATGATGATGATGATGAAAGAATAGGAGTTCTCGAAGCAGGAAGATGATGATGATGATGATGATGAAAGAATAGGAGTTCTCGAAGCAGGAAGATGATGATGGTGTAAAAGTTTGTCATAGAAAATAGCTAAAGCCGCGTACATACATCGCAAGGTGTGCGACGCAAATGGTTCGTCTCGCATGCCTTGGGCTGTGTGGACGTGTGTACTCACAGAGAGCATTCGCGTCATATGATCGTTGCGAACGCCGTCTCAGTACGAGCCGTGCGCTCCGTGTGGACGGACAGGTGTTGTTTGCGTTTTCTACTGACGAACACCGTGTATGGTGGTTTGCGTGCTCAGCTTGAGCATGTGTCGTTCGGGACGCACGCATAAATCTACCGTCGTAAGCCTCAAGTTGAGGCATGCGGGACGAACCATTCGCGACGCACGCCTCGCAATGTCTGTACGTGGCTTTAAGCCTATAGAAGCGATGTGTACAGGAATCTACACACACATCCAAAACTAACTCGCCTTCATTGTAAAATAGATTGAATTATCGTAATACTTACGTCTTGGCACCGCAGTGACTGTGGCTTTAGATGTGCTGTCACTGTCATCAGACTCCGAACGAGTCTGGAAGCTTGTTTCTGTGGACAAAAGAACATAGATTAATATTTTCATCAAAATAATTACAGCTGAAAGACGAAACAATAGATTGTTGGATATGGGCCTCTCCTAAGCGTCGCCATAACGATCGGTCCTATCTGTCTTATATTCATCAGATTCTCAAAATTTTCACCTGGTCGTCGGTCCATCTTGTGGGAGGCTTTCCAACGTTGTCGTCACTCCAGAACCTTACGGTCTTTCGGCCTGCCTACTACGATTTAAGTTTGACGATTCTTCTGGCGATGTCTGTCTGCAACTTTGGTTCTTCTGCGGATTTCTTCATGTTTGATTTAATTACGCAAGGAAACTCTGAGCATCCCTTTGCCTTAACTCTCTGCCTTTGCCTTAACTCTTTGCCTTTGGTTGACTATAAGGCTTCGGATGAGGCCCACTGTGAGCATTTCAGAGCCTAGTCTTCGCTATCCATGACGTCGTGATAGTTTGATTCCACTTTGGTTTTGCCTAGCCTTGACCCCACTCTGCTGGGGTATCTAAGTCCAAGTTAATCAATCAATTTTGCTAAAATTTCACTGAAGCGCACGTGGAATACGACGCGTCGTCGACCTGGGCTTGGCTTTTTTCCGACGGTGAGTTACTATATATCACAGCCTGCCAGAAAGCGCTCTGCTACTCTCGGGGTGAAAGACATCACCTGTAGGGGCTTTTCGAATTGTCTAAACTGTATGTACAGTCAGTAAATTACAAGATAAAACAATAAAATTCCTGTCCAGTTCCGTTCGTCATCCTCATTACTTCAGCCGGAAGACGTCAACCGTTGGATGTGGGCCTCCACCATAACCCATAGTCCTCGGACATGTTCTGTGCGTTTCACACCCATCGAATTCCCACGACCAGGTCTTTGCATACGGAAACCTAAACTAAAACTGTGATTTAGTTGTATAACAGCATTATAACTAGCAAATTCAAGAATTTGTCTACCATCTGGACAGTGCCTACCTAAAACTGGAGTAAGAGGTCTTAAAAATTCAAATTCTCAATTCCGCCATCACTATAAACTTAAATAAAAGATAAGGGTAATACAATAAGTATCCGTTTTAGTGTCCCTAAAGTCGTTTGCTCGTCCAATAAGAGAGAAGTTTAAACAATCTTACTACGAGATAAAGGCGACGTTTTGTTACATTTACAACCTCGTGACAGATCTATTAAATGGAAGCTGCGACGGTAATTGTTGTGCTGGACACTGACGGTGGTAACGGCAATATGAGGAAATGGGGGAGGATAATAGGAATGCGGTTGTAATGCTTGAAAACAGTGTTTGTATATTATACAACGTGTAACATTCATCATCATTATCATCATCAGCCTCAGGACTCAGGCCTCCTCTCTAGGAGAGGGAATGGTCTTTTTTTTATGATGGGAAAAATCATGCATTGACATCCTCCGCCCTTGGGCGGAGCGGGAGATAGTGTCGGACTCTTACTGACTAAAAGACCCACCCCGTTCCTTCTAGCCTTCACACCGGGGCTCGAGCGCCCTTTCGGATAACCCTGGCCCCAGTAGGCTTCGACCCGGCTGGGTCCCTGCTGTTGCTGACAACTCCTTGAGGCGCGCGGGAACAGTGCACGCCGTCGACGACTTGGGCTTGGTCCGGACAGTTACCGAACGGCCGGCCCGCGTCTACGTTGGCCGGAAATCGGGATCAGAATCCCGGCGACGGCGGCGGCGATAACGCCGTTGCCTGATGCGTTCGGCCTCCTCCTTTGCGAGCATTACTGCTTCGCAAAAGTCGGCGAGCGCCTGCCACTCCTCCTCGCTCCGGACCATGGCCTCAACCAAGGCCCGGCGCGAGAGGTCTCCGCCGTAACCCACCACGTGGGCCCAGTGCGGGTTGGTGAATTTTTGGTTCTAGGACATGCCGGTTTCCTCACGCTGTTTTCCTTCACCGTTTTGAGAGCAGTGGTGATGAAATAAATTACACAAAGTAATGCGCCTGGCTAGGTTCGAACCCGTGACCTACAACTCGTAAGTGGCGGCCATTACCATTTGGCCACCACTGCTCTAGTAGTGAAACATATGTGGGCTTAATGTGCAAGGCATTTTCTACCACTTAACCAGCCAACCATCAGCTTAAAAAGTAATGCGTAGCTAGGAATCTTTAAATTATTTGCTGCATTCTTGTCTGTGCTATTATAATATTATAAAGGTGATTGTATTATCTATGGCCCACTTCCAATAAACCTAGAAGACGAACCATACCATTTTTAGGGTCACGTAACTCAACTGTTTTACTTTCTATGTTTCACTGCAATAAAGATGCTGCCCACGTAAGTTGTTGTAACCCCACAGCTGCAATTTTACTGGACAGCATTTCAAAGATATTTTTTGCGATACTAACCACGTTTTTCAATGAATCTTTATGAACAGTATGCAAGTATAGTCTCTATAATGCTAAGCCTTCCTGGCCTTTCTTAATTTAAGTAATACATTACATATAATTAGACACTTTTGAGTGAAAAACACAAATTCTTAAGTTGAAATAAATAAATACATCTCTGCTTTTACTTCGTTTCATTACTATTGTCTATCTTATTTATTTCCACCCGAAATGTTGAAACTAAACGGAAGTGGAGAATCATCAATTTTATTAAATTAGATCGAGATTAATGGTCAAGGAAACGATGCTCCGGGGCTGCGAAGTTGGCGATAAGGACTTAGTGAGTTTATGGACAGGATGACTTTCAACAAAAATGGCTGGAGCATTTTATGGAGACTCTAGGGTGTCGTAAATAAATGGATCTTTTGGAGTCGGTTTTAAAAGGCAGAAGCGGTATTTTCTTTGGTTATCAACACTAATATTATAAAGAGGGAAAATTGGTATTTTTGTGTGTATGTTTGTAATGAGTAAACTCAAAAATTACTGTGCCGATTTCAAAAATTCTTTCACTATTGGAAAGCTACATTTTCTGAGTAACATAGGCTGCATTTATTGCCCATGCAAAGCCGGGCTGGGCCGATAGTATATAATATATAGGTACTAGCTGTTCGTAAAACACAACAGTAAAAAATAATTCTGTCCTTGCAGTCATACAGAAAATGGATTGGAAATCAATTTATTTTTCTATCACAAAACCATTATAAGTCAATGCGCCAATTAAGTACCATGTGAAGAATGAAGTTGAACGACGAAGAAGAATTTAGTTTATGTAGGTTGACAATTTATATGACGGCAAAACAAAGATATAGGGGAGGTCAGCTCAAAGCGGCCACCTTAACTTTGAGTTCAAAAAAGTCTTAATAAATATTATATTTTCTACGAAAATAATGTACTACTAGGTAGAGAATTTATTAAATTTCTGTTTTGTGTAATTAAAATGTGCCTAAACCTTAAAATGACTATAAGATTTACGAAAACTTGTCAAAAAACCGCTTTGCCCGAGGGCCCTCCTAAAGCGGCCATAGGGGTAAGGGCAACGCGGCCAGCGCAAACGTTCCCATGAAATGCATAATTTCCAGTGACATAAACATCACATTTGATGAAATAAAAGTGCTAAAAATGTAGTATAAATATATTTATAAAAAACAAAACAATTGGTTTGAACTAGGTGTCAATTTTTTAAATTCTTTGATAGCTCGTGCCATAGTGACCTCGTCGGGCGGGCGGGATGTTTACTATGCGCCAGAGAGGCAACATTGTTCTGCCATTACACATAACCGAAATACGAAGCGTGGCCGCTTTGCCTTCTATGGCCGCTTTGAGCTGACCTCCCCTACGATTTTAAAACGATTCGTTTTTCAAAGTAATATAAATTATGTAATCATCACCAAATCTTTGAGAAACAGAGTTAATTCTACAGTTTTTGAATTGAGAATACAATATTAACAATTGAAGAAATAATTGATTGCATTTTGTCCCCTTTTCTTTTCAGTTAATTTTAACGTATGTATGTCTGGCAATTTGAGTATTTAGCGGCCTACCCAAATGTTCTTTCCTTGGTATTGTTTGTCAAGTCGTTGAGTTCATTGGCGGTCTTGAGTTGAAAACTGACAAATGCTTGCACTGACTGGACATGTCTACTTAAATCTGTATGGTTCTTTCTTCAAAATACCAGCTCAGATAAATCTGCATAGTTTTCATGTGATTTGACAATTACATATTTACTGTATAGACTTTAAAATACTATGAGATGAGACTATGATCCCTGAGTTTGTTTCAGTGTTTTTTATCTGGGCAGTCAGCTAGGAAACACTGGCCTCATTTGGTTTAAACTGACGAAAAAAAAAATTGACGGGTAAAAATGTTTTTTAAACGTATTTGCAAAATAAATATAATTTATAATTGACATTTTGACAAGTTTCCATTTATGTTTGGGAAAATCTTAACTATATGTTAGTCAGTTTTTTCGATTGTAAATTAGTATTTGTTACTAAAAGGCTATTTGGTTCGAAATAAAGTCAAAATATGTTATAGCGACATCGAAAGGACTACTCATATTTGGCCGTAAAAGCCGATAGTTGTAACAACCGGGGATATTTTCGAGGTATAATACAAATCGCCCGGAGGACACGGTGGAGCACACAATCGTGGTGTGCCCTGCTTGGGCCGGCGGCGGAGACCTCTCGCGCCGGGCCTTGGGCTAGGCTATTGTCCGGAGCGAGAAGGAGTGGCAGGCGGTCGCCGACTTCTGCGAAGCAGTAATGTTCGCGAAGGAGGCCGACCACATCAGGCAACGGCGCTCTCGCCACCGCCGGTATTCCGATCCCGATTTCCAGCCACCGTAGGCGCGGGCTTGCGGACAGTGAGCAATGGGTAGCTCGCTGTCTGGACCAAGCCCAAGTCGTCGACGGCGCGCGCTGTTCTCGCGCGCCTCAAGGAGTTGTCAGCAACAGCAGGGGCCCAGCCGGGTCGAAGCCTACTGGGGCCAGGGTTATCCGAAAGGGCGCTCGAGCCCCGGTATGGAGGCTAGAAGGAATGGGGTGGGTCTTTTAGTCAGCAAGAGCCTGACACTATCTCCCGCTCCGCCCGAGAGCGGGGGATGTCAATGCATGATTTTTTCTCACCATAAAAAAGGCCAATCAGAACAATAATAATAGAACAATTAAACGACATAGGTGTCAGCTGATTTTATGGCCGCACAAAGCACAGACAGGAAGAGTAATACATAAACTAATTAAATTAAGAAATAAATGTTTTCGTCGACTCCCTAATAAAATTGTTTACGAACAAACAAAGGAAAGAATGTGAGTAAAACAAAGTAATAAATGAGCGTTTACATTGTGTTTTTTCATTTTTGATGTAGGCAACATTCATTTGGCAATGCTAGCTTCTGCCTGCGATTTTGTCTGTGACGTCATCAAGTCTGGCAATCCAAGGTTTCAGTTTATGGAAGACTAGTTTCTGGATTTTGGTTTCTGAAGATATCCACAGGAGATCCAAGAAAATATTGCTAAAATGCAGTGGCAGTGGATAGGGCATATAGTTTGCAGAACGGATCGTCAATGGGGACGAAAGGTTCCGAAGACGCAGTGTTGGAAGGACTCCCACAAGGTGGACCGATGACCTGGTGAGGGTCTTGGGATTTGATGGATGCGAGACGCACAGGACCGGTCATTATGGCGACACTTCAGGGAGGCTTATGTGAAACTGTGGACGTCTTTAAGCTGAAATGATAATGATGATGAGTTTCTGGCAGCGGCTTCAAACGTGTGAAATTTGGAAAGATATCGAGGAAAGATAGAAGTTCAAAATTCTATCGTCGCAATGGTAGGCGATCATCTCCTTCAGCGAAGCAGCCCCCCTAGCCAAGTTACAGCCAGTTTGTGTCGAATTCCATTCTCTAATCGGTAACGCCTCGGTGACAGCAATTGTAGAAAACGATAAATTGGTAGCCATGTTGACGCGCCTGAATCGGCCGCTCGTTCTACAATGTAGCATTTGTATAACAAAGGATGTAGCGTTAAACATTGTAGAAACGATTTTGAACGATGTCAACTTGGCTACGAATTGTCTATTCGTTGGTTCTGATCACGCGACTTTACGTTGAGATGACGTCATTCCCATACGTTTCGTCACTTTTCGATAGCGTTAACGATTGCAGAATAACAACTTGGCTAAGAGTGCAGTAATACGAGTGAAAGAGGTAACTCAAATCGTGAGGGGAAGGACAGCCTCATGTTCCAGCCACCGGTGACGCTCAGGACGACTTACAGTCATCGTAGGCGCGGGCTTGCGAACGACGAGCAATAAGTAACTAGCCGTTTAGTAAGAGGATCCAATCCGTTACTTTAATTGGTTTCCATTTTACAGCAAACCAATTAAATTAATGGATTTGTTGAATGTGTTGCGTTACTCATTGGAATTTCGATATCCCTAGGATTTTGTTCATCAAAATACGAAATTAATAAATTTTTTAGATAGGCACCATTAACAAAGAAGATTTATTTACCATGGAAAAGACCATCAAAAATCATTTTAAATTTCATTATCATGTGACAATGATGCAATAGTTAATTTTGTTATACAAGAAAGCAAGTTGGTTTTTGACCGCGTGCTCGATTGTGATGACCGATTAAGCGAAGTATTAAAAAAATTGAATCCTGAGCCTATCTATGTAAATCACCTCGTGCTTTTTTGATTATCGCTAATAGATAATCAAAAGAGCACGAGGTGAAAAATCTTTGTACTCGAGTGCAACACGTAACTTTTCATCCCACCTCCGCGAAGAAATGACTATGCAAAAAAAAGTACACGGAGGTTTCGAGTATGAGTTTAAAAAAAAAAAAGTCTTATGATTTGGCTTGAACTTACAAACGGTGTTCTAAATTCAATTTCCTTTATCCTCTAGCGGATAAAAACGGCTTTTACACTCAGGTATCGAAGAGCAAGATGAAAATAATATTTATAGTATCTGAGTCAATAATTACTGTCCCCGCACACGGGCCACAAAAAAAAACGCCGCTTAGGAGTACTTTTTTTTGTGGCTTGTATGCGGCGGTGCCGCCACAAAAAAACGCTTGAAGCGGCATCAAGCTTCTCCAAACACAAGGTGTCGTCGCGTGCTTCAGTTGTTTTTTGCGGCCGCTTCTAGCGTTTTTGAGGCCCGTATGCGGGGGCGCTTAAAGCTTTTCATCACAATCATGTCCAAATCGAATAGCAATAAACATGAGGGAGAAACGTAGCACTACCTACGCCGTAGCACAGCCTACGCCGTAGCACAGCCTACGCGCGCTGTAGTCAGTGAGTTTCCTAAATTGCAAGACGTGATGTCCAATTTAGACAGTCTCAAAATAGCTCCGTCCCATTGTTGTTGGGATTTTTAATACTTTTAGAAAATAAGACTGTTTTGCTCTCTGATGTGTGAAAACAATTTTGTTCGCTGAGCAAAAATCTTTACTAAATTGTCTAAGTCTAAGTACGTTTTCTTTATACCATTTATAATTTGACTTCTACAATCTATAAAACTGCTTTTTTATGAAACAGCTCACTGTAAGTAGTTATAACTTCATATTAACTTGGGAATGTACTTATGAACCGAATAAGAAATTAAAACCTATAGGGTAGTTTCTATAGATCTAGATTCCTGAAAAGTCATCAACCAAGGTTTCATAGCACAATTGTAGGAAAAATTCTGAAAACTGTATGTACAACTTCCCTTAAAGTACGAGGAGCCTGCTAGGCTGTTATGATGCAAATCAAACGCCAAGCTCAGAACGAGTTATTTTATTTACAATATACACGCAAGGTCATGAAACCGCGGAAAATCTTAACACCGCCATTCAGCAAACGGTACAACACCATCTATCGAGTCGATGTGAACTAAATAAAAACAAAAATAAAAGTCAGTTCGACTTTTGAATCTTAACATTCCGCCCACCATGGACAGAGTGTCCATAAAACACATTATACAGACAAATTAATTGATCCGCCCACCAAGACAACAATACAGCTACTACCAAAAAAAAACAATAAAAATATAAAAACTTAAATCAACACTTCACTTCACTTGTGTGTGGCAGGTAGCCTTTAAATACAAAAACAAATTCAAAAACTTAAGTCTAGATGGTAACAGGTAAAATAATGAGCTTGGACACTGGTCTCTTTATGATAGAATCCTTACATTTTAAGGAAACAACGCGCGTAAGATTGTCCTCACCAATATGTTTGTTAGTTATAATGCCATATAACCATCTTGCTGGTGGCAGATCATCCTCTTTAATCAACACAATATCTCCTACTTTAGGTTCCGGAGTTATGTGTGACCATTTATAACGGTGCTGTAATTGTGTAAGGTATTCATGCGACCATCGATTCCAAAAGTCTTGCACAAGCCGTTGAGTAAAATGCCATCTTTTGAGAGTACTCATGTTGATATTTTTATAATTAGCATCCGGTACCAGAATTAAAGGCTCACCCACAAGAAAATGTCCCGGGGTGAGTGGGTATGGATCTTCTGGATTGGAACTAACTTGTGTTATCGGCCGTGAATTAAGACATGCCTCTATTTGGCACAAAAGTGTCGTCATCTCCTCGAAAGTGAGTGTACTGTTGCCGATTACACGTTTTAGGTGATGTTTTGTGGACTTCACTCCAGCTTCCCATAGTCCACCAAAGTTTGGAGAATGGGGAGGAATGAAGTGCCAGTTGGTGCCGTTTGTTGCAAGCCAGTCAGCTATGTCACTTGCCGCTTCTGAACCTTCTTGTGGTAACACATTTTTAAGCTCTCTATTTGCTCCAACAAAGTTAGTGCCATTATCACTCCACAAATCTGCACAATGCCCCCTACGAGCAACAAAACGCTTAAATGCAGCAAGAAATGCATCTGAGGTGAGATCACTCACCACCTCGAGATGAATTGCACGAGTGGCCATACAGATGAATAAACAAATGTAACCCTTAGTGGAGCGATAACCACGTCCCTTTGTGGTTCTGACGGCGATAGGTCCGGCGTAATCAACACCACTTTGATAAAAAGGCCGGCAAGCAGTGACACGGGATGATGGTAATTGGCCCATCAATTGTTGGTTTGTTTGAGCCGCATAACGAACGCAAACAACACAGTTACGAACATGCTGCCTTACGAGACTCTTTGCATTCATAATCCAATACCGAGTTCTTATGTAAGTCAGCATTAACTGAGGGCCCCCATGAATAGTACGTTCATGGGCATCTGCAACAATCAATTTTGCTAGATGTGAATTATAAGGTATCAAAATAGGATGCTTCATTCCTTCTACAACGTTGGCTTGCTGTAATCGACCACCAACTCTAAGGATGTCCTCGCTATCAAGAAATGGATTAAGTGAGATAAGTTTACTGCTTTTATTTACTTTACCTAATCCGTGTAAACTCTCTATTTCCTTTAGGAATCCTTCCTTTTGACATAACCGGATACAGGTAAGTAATGACTCATTCAATTCCTTAGATGTTAGCCAACGTGTAGTAGTGGAGCTAGTGTCAGATTTATTTGTTTTTATAAACCTTCTACAAAATGAAATCACCCTAACTAATCTACTCAAACTTGAAAACCTTGAAATAATATCAATGCCTTCAGTTGATGTGTGACATAAGACCTTATTTTTTCTTTCTTCTAATTCAGTTTGCTTAAACTTTCCCTTACTATAGTGGACTGTACTTTCTTGTAGCCATATAGGGCCATTTTTCCAAATTTGGATTTTAGACATGTCCCTTGGATTTATGCCCCGTGATACGCAATCTGCTGGATTCTCATCGGACTTGACATGCGCCCACTGACTATTGTCCATTATAGTCAATATTTCAGAGACCCTGTTGGCCACAAAAGTCTTCCACTTGCTTGGATGACCACTTAGCCAAGCAAGAACTACACTGGAGTCAGTCCAGGCGTGCATGTTTTCCTTTGAGATACCCAACACTTCCGAGACTTCTTGGAGCAATTTAGCCAATAAAACAGCTCCACAGAGTTCCAAACGAGGTATTGATACCTGTTTTACAGGGGCAATCCTTGATTTGGAAGCTACCAAATTCACATGAACTTTACCGTTACAATCTACTGATCTAACGTAGACTACGGCTGCATATGCTGCATTAGACGCATCAGAAAACCCTTGTAGTTCCATGTGAATATTGTCTCTGCTTGTCCCCACCCATCTTGGAAGTTGAAAACTAGTGAGATGAACGAGATCCTCACGATATAAGAGCCAATCTTTGAGAATGTCAGATGGTATTTCGTCGTCCCACCCTATACCAGCAAGCCATATTCTCTGTATGAAAACCTTGGCTGTTGTTATGACAGGCGCAATCCATCCTAGTGGATCAAATAGCCTTGCGATATCTGATATCACCTTACGTTTAGTTACAGGTGTTTCAAGCGACGGAAGTTGGACAGTATACTGAAATTCATCGTTAGATCTGTTCCAGGATAATCCTAAAATTTTCACAACGGAGTCTAACTTTATTTCTAGGTTTTCCTTCCTATCCTTACTGTCTTTATCAATTTTTTGTAATAAACTACTGTTATTGCAAGACCACTTCTGAAGCTCAAACCCCCCGCGGCTAAGAAGGTTATTCATTTGATGAAATATTTGTATACCTTCTTCAACGCTTTCGCAGCCTGTCATAAGATCGTCGACGTAGAACTCTCTTAAAACCCTATCTGCTGCTAAAGGGTATTTATCACCTTCATCATGTGCAAGCTGTTGCAAAGCTCGTACAGCTAAGTAAGGTGCTGAAGATGTGCCAAATGTTACACGTAATAACCTTAGATGTTGAAGTTTTGAAGTTATGTCTTTACGCCAAAAAAGGCGTTGATAATCAACATCTTTTTCAGATACCTTTACTTGTCTGTACATTTTTACTATGTCTGCAACAAGACATATTGGATAACAACGCCAACTCATGACGATGTGCCTCAGTTCAGGTTGTAGCCTTGGACCAATCATCATGTCTCTATTTAATGATGAGCCATTATTTAGAATACATGATGCGTCAAATACGACCCTCACCTTTGTTGTAGTTCTATCGTTTTTAATGACTGCGTGGTGTGGCAGATAGACAGCACTAGGATTACCTTTCTGTAATTCTGGAATTACCTCCATGTGACCCAAAGTTAAATATTCTTCGATTATATCAGAATATTTAGTCTGATATTCAAGATTCTTAAGCATCCGTTTCTCGAGTAAGTAAAACCGTTTTCGAGCAATTTCGAAAGAGTTGCCATACTTACACTCCGGATCATTTGACCTGAAAGGTAATCTCACTACATAGCGACCTGATGAGTCTCTTGTAACCGTTTCTGTAAAGAAGTCTTCACAGGCTTGCTCTTCCTCTGATAAAAGCCTTTTTTCGGAAGAAGATTCCTCTAACTCCCAAAACTTCTTTAACAATTCATCTGTCACTATCGCAGTGTGCATGTTCACGATTTTATTACGTGGAGAACCCTGGTTACTATGTGAGTTTATACAACCAGACAGGATCCATCCGAGTTTGGTATTCTGAGCCATGGGAAACCCAGGTACACCCTTGATAACACCATCTATTAAGATCTGGCAATATACTTCTGCTCCAAGCAAAATATCAATTTTGTTTGGATTATTAAATGAAGGATCAGCAAATTTCAGATCCGACATTTGAGGTGACAACGCTGTCAAAACAATCTTCCTTTCAGGAAGAAGGGATGTTATGTTCTTTAGAACATGAGCCTTAACAACAACTATAAAGTTGGGATCATGACATGACTGAAGCCTTATGGTTACGAAACATTTAGAGTGCAATGTTGTACTCTGGTCACTGCCAAGTCCTGAAATAAAGCACTTGTTTGTGATCTTCTTCAAACCAAGCATTTGTACCGAGGACTCGGTAATAAACGATGCTTGAGATCCTTGGTCTAAGAGAGATCTTAAAACGAAAGTACCTGTTCTCGCTTCTACCCTTACTAACGCAGTGGGCAATAGCACTTGGCTGTTCACGTTGGAGAAACAAGATACTACGTTATTTGGTGCCTCGCTCTGTGAAGTTGATGGTACAGATTGATCCGTACCATCATCCTCTTGATCACGTGTGACGTGAATTTCTTTAGGGACTGATTTCGGATGAAGAAGAGAGTGGTGTCTCTTTCTACAAATACGACAATTGGTTGAAAGACGACATGAAAATACCGAATGATTTGAACCGAGACAGTTAAAGCACAACTTATTGGTTTGGACAAACTCACGACGTGCTACAACGTTTTCCTTAGAAAACTTCTTGCAATTTATGAGTTTATGCCTTTCAGCACAAAACTCACACGTTACATTTGATGTGAGATGCATAACCTTAGTCGTGCGAGTACTATTGTTTGACTTGTAATTAACTTTACTATCTAAAAATTCAAGAGACCTGAATCGCTGCTCTAGGAATTCCTGCAAATCGCGAATTTTAGGTAATTCGTCATTGAATTTACAGATTTGAACTTCCCACAATTTCCTAGAATCAGTATCAAGTTTTAAACTAACAATATAAATTACAATTATATCCCAGGAAGAAATGTCAATATTTAAATTTTTAAGGGCGTTTAAACATTCATTTGTTGTATCAAGTAATTCTTTAATGGCACTGGATGATTCAGAAGTTATGTTCTTTTGATTCATGAAACGTTTTAAAATACAAATAGCAAGGTGTAATTTATTATTATAGCGATATTCCAATTGATCCCAACAGACTTTGTAATTATTGGCCGTGATAGGAATATGGCGTAAAAGTTGTTCGGCCTCACCAGTTAAATAGCCCTTGAGATAGTGTAGTCGTTGAACATCGTCCAATGCTTTGTTGCTATGTATTAATGAAATGAATAAATCGCGAAAACTTGTCCATTCGGTGTATTTACCGCTAAAACTAGGAATAGAAATTTTGGGTAACCTAACACTAAAGGATTGACCGACGTTTGACTCGACTTTAGAACTAGACAATGCAACAGTACTAGAATCTAACTTAAACTTAAGCAAGAAATCCTTTAACTCTGTTTTATAGTCCGTGTATAGTTCTTCAGTTACGCCGTAAGCATCTGCTGTGCAATAGCTCGATTTAGCCAATTCCTTTGGATTAAATTCCGAAACGATGACTTTATGTGTATCGCGATATGAAGTCCAATAATTTTCTAATGTTTCAAGCCGAGTTTCCAAATAAGATTGTGTTAGTCTTTCCTTAGGAGATTTTTTAAAATTAACTCTGGCTTTTTGCATCTTAGTTTTGGTATCTTCTTGAATTGCAAAATACGTTTCCATTTTTACAAGCTTCTTAAATGAATGTTGTTTAATTTATCTCAATTAGTTTTCAATTAACTTGAATGCCCGATCTCAAAAAAATTACAAGTCCATGAATATTTTCATGAAAATTTTCTAAGTGTTTGGCACTTCTGTAGGAAAACCGGCGTGGATTCCCCGTCTGTTGACTTTTTCCGAAACTATTCTAAGTCCAAACAACTTCTACAATTTTCTAAGTCTTTTTCTTCTTGTATTGAAGGTTCTAATTTGCTTGAATATTTTCTAAGTCAATATTGCAAAGAGTACTCACAGTTTTGCACTTTATACTTCACTGAAATAAGGTCCAAAATTCAGCTCCGTCTGATACCTTTTCCTGTATCGGTATGTCGCTGCGTGGCTCAACTTCAATCAACCGATTTATCGTCCGACTCGTAAGGACCATGTACAACTTCCCTTAAAGTACGAGGAGCCTGCTAGGCTGTTATGATGCAAATCAAACGCCAAGCTCAGAACGAGTTATTTTATTTACAATATACACGCAAGGTCATGAAACCGCGGAAAATCTTAACACCGCCATTCAGCAAACGGTACAACACCATCTATCGAGTCGATGTGAACTAAATAAAAACAAAAATAAAAGTCAGTTCGACTTTTGAATCTTAACACTGTAAAAGTTATGAAAAAAAAAACTTTTTTTTGATATTCGGAAAACTCTTCCAGGCTTGATTTGCGAATTGATTTATTAGCATTTTACACTAGCTTCTAACGTTTTATAAGTGCCTATTATAGGCCTATGTGAAATAAAAAATATCTTCCACCTTACTCCGCCAATCCACTCATTAACTTTTGTATTACTTCGTCAATCGATATTTAAAATGATTCTTAAAAACTAAAACCAAGTAAAACCCGAAATAATTAAATTACAAACTTAATTTGACAACTTGTCAGTAAAATAAACTTCATTTTGGCCTGCACTTGAAAACTCGAAGAGGTCTTAATTCTTCGCACCGCAGAACAAAGGAATGAGAAAGAATACACTTGACAAAACTTAGATTAATAATCTCAGAAAGTAATCTAACTTTGCCCGCAGTGTAATTAAAAAAACATTTATTAAAGTTGAACAATGAAAATTGATTAGCATGAACGTCAAAAATTGTCTTCACCGAAAATGTTTAGCGAATTTTTCTTAGGTTAGTTATAGGGAGCAAAGACATAATTTTAGTTTTGTTGGGAATGGTGAGAGGAAGTTTTTTAATGTTGAGGTGAAAGGAAAATGGCGTTGACTGTTTCGAGAAAAGGATTTTACAGCCGTGCCATGTTTTTGCTCGCCTTGGTGGGGGCACTGCCCCCTAATTTGCATTAGAACCAACGCCATAATCATGGTGGGCACGCCATAAAAATGGAAGGCAGTAAATCTTCTTTTTACGGAGTAGCTGGAAAGGCTTTACGGTCCTCTCACCTTCCACGTGACGTAGGAAGAAAATCTACTCTATGGTAAAAAAATATAAAGGTAGTTTGTTTTTTTTTGTTAGTAGGAGGTAATCTCTGGAAGTACTGGTCCGATTGCTAAAATTTTTTCATAGATAGAAAGCTGCTTTATTCTTAAGTGACATAGGCTATAATTCATGTACGCAAGCGAAGTTGCGGGTAAAAGCTAGTTATAAAAATAAAGTACTAAATCAGTTTACTTGGTACAACGTCTCATACAAATACATAAAAAGTAAAAAAAAAAATAGAAAATTATACCAACGAATAATAATCTTGAAATAAAAAGTATCCTTAGTGTTATTCCAGGATATGGTCTACCCGTGTGCCAAATTTCATCCAAATTCGTTCAGCTATTAGGGCATGAAAAATGAAAATTTATACACACACACACTCACTACAATCGCCTTTATAATATTTAGTATTTAGACTTGTTGGCAAGACTTATACGACTTATTAATAAGCATAATCAGCCTTTTAATGTTCCCACTGCTGGGACTCAGACCTCCTCTTTAAGAAAGTGAATGGGCCGTAATCTACCACACGGGCCCAGTGCGGGTAGGTATGACCTATAATTTTTGTAATTTAAAATCATTGAAATACAGATACAAAAAGATACGAATGGAAACAGTCAAAAACATAATTTCAAATTCAAGAAAATGATAATTATAATAACATCAGCCTATTTCAAAACATTTAACCTGTCAAAGCAGGATAATCCTAAAAATCAACTTGAACGGCCTCGGGAATAACTAAATAATAATTTAGCGGAGCTTCGAAGGGAATTCAATTAATGATAACAGCGTCTAGAATTTGAATAGCGTTCATTTGAGATGTCAGAGTGAAATATACGAGGAGGGACTGTCTCATAACTCAAACGAAACGTGATAACTGGAAGCGGTTGTAGATATCTCCAGGATGTGTCTTTGGAACTTATGAATCAATATTAACTTCTTCATATACTAGCGTTTTTAGGGTTCAGGTTAATAACTTATAATATGAACTAGCTTCGCTTGCATCCATAAAATATAGCATATATGTCACTTAGGAATAAAGCAGCTTTCTATCGGTGAAAAAAAATTAGCAATCGGACCAGTACTTTCAGAGACTACCTCCTACAAACATAAAAAAAAAACATAAAATTAAGATCAAGTCTTAATTTAGGGATTACTTATTTAGAAAGCCTGCGTCTTTTTATAATATTTCTGGTTGAACGTAAATTGAGCACACGGTACTATATTTTTGTAAGGAACCAATTAGGTGGCATCAATTCATTGCTTTTTAGGGTTCCATACTTCAAAAGGAAAAAAAAGGAATCCTTATAAGATTACTCTGTTGTTCGTCTGTGTGTCTGTTAAGATCCTTTATCTCGGGAACACTTTAACACCATATACTCAAGTCTACGGTTTCCTGAAGTTTTGAAAAAATATAACTTCTGGTTTATCACCAAAACGTATATTTCGTTTCTTTGAGAGGGTCTCAAGGAATCAAAATTCATAGGGTACTTTTTGTTGACCTAGAATCCTGAAATTTGGTTTGCAGCAAGGTCTCATACGTAGAGCTGTTGGAGAAATGCTACGAAAGCTCAATCAACCTCCAGATCAAGCGTTGTAAGTACAGATGAATTGGTCACACGCTTAGGAGGGATTCCGATCACATACCTAAACAGGCGTTGGACTGGAATCCACAAGGGAAAAGAAAGCGTGGTTGGCAAACCTGGCGACGTACCGTGTTGGCTGAAGCGACGGCCATCGGATTGACATGGAGCGAGGTGAAGCGTAAAGCTCAAGACAGATCGCGATGGGTGACTACTGTCGACGCTGTCTGCCCCAGCTAGCGGACATAGGATCTTAAGTCAAAAGTAAATCAAGGTCTCATTGCACAAGTATTGGAAAAAATCTGAAAACTGTTTTTTTTTTTTAAGTCTACTAATTTTAATGACCTGGTGAAGGTTGCGGGAAACCGATGGATGCGAGACGCACAGGATCGTGTATTGTGGCGACGCTTTGGGGAGGCCTATGTCTAATAGTGGACGTCTGTTGGCTGAGATGATGATGATGATGACTAATTTTAATTGCCTTTGTTGTATTTTTATTCATCTGTGTCAAAAAGAGGGTTATATTTTCGTTGACCTAGAATCCTGAAATATGGTTTGCAGCAAGGTCTTATGCGTAGAGCTGTTAGAGAAATGAAAAAACCTATATGTCAAAAGACCCTAGAGTCCTGGACCAACTAGGAGAGGTACGAAAGGCAAAGCCAACTCGCAGAGGTCCCTTAAATGCTTTTCATGGAACTTGGTACCAACCAACGATCAGCCCAGGATGCGCTATGGAAACGCACCCAAGGACGACCCCTGGTTGGTGGGAAACTATTGCGATATCTTTCGTGACTTATAGACAAAGCATAGAAAGCAACAGCAAGCGAATATGAAAACAAACAATTCGGAATAATATTAAAAAATGCTCATTGCAAAGTGTAGATTTCCATTAAGATAACTGGAAAGAAATTCAATGGTTACTTTCTATCGGTGTTATCAATATTTATTTATATAACTTTATATTCGGGACGAAAAAGATAACAATTTTTTGTAAAAGGTTCTCTGGCTGTTTGATTGAGGAAAATTGTTTTCTGTCTTATCTTGTGTATTTAGTCTAACTACGATGATTTTAATAGTAAATACATAATCTATACTTAATAACTATATAGCTGAAGACTTTGTTTGAACTTGCTAAATTACTGGTTGAAATTGAAAAATTATTTTAATGATGGATAGCTCATTAATTGAGAAAGCTTATAGGCTTATATTATTATACCTAATCAATTGGCGTAGAGAATTAACCAACGAAATGAAGAAAAACCACGAGTGCATAAATAATAGCATGATCAGTAGGTAAGATAGTCAAACGCTAGCCTATCCATAATAAAAAAAAAACAACCGTATAATGTTTTCACTGCTGGAACTTAGGCTTTCTTTCTAGGAGAGGAAATAGGATGAAATCTATCATGCCAGCTCAGTGCGGGTTGGTAGATGTGCACATGTCATCAAATTTTTGGTTCTAGGATATGACGGGTCACTTACGATGGTTTCCTTCACCGTTTTACGTTTAAGTGCATGCCTAGGTTTAAACTCACGACTCGTGTCTCGTGTCAGGTCGCTGCTCCTACTGAAATCTTGGGAGACTACTCGCAATTTTATAATAAGTATTAAGGCATGGCTCATTCATTTGCTTTACTTTCTCAAGTTTGGGTAAACCTTAACTTACACCAGTTGCGGTCAAACATCATAATTTTACATAAAACGTCCGCCATCAGACCTCAATAACTCAATAACTAGCCAAAATTTATATCTCAACGATCGCCTAGTTTTCAAACTTTGGACAAAGTGTGATTTACTCAATGGTCACCGAACCTCAAACTTATGAGTACTTCCTTACTTTATGCCAGTCGCAATACTGACCACGATTAAGGCATGGTGCAAACGTGGACACTTTTGTGTCTTGTGTCAGATACAAGCTACCGATGAGTATTTGATTTGTATAGAACCAGGGCCTCAAGTCTGCTATTACAATAGTGTCAGAATAGTCTATCATTGATATCATAATTGTTGATTTTGACAAGTTTGGTAATCTACTAATATAATAGCGTTATTATGACTTTCCAATGGTCAACCACAGACACTCCATTGAAAGAAGTGACATAGAATGGTAATCTCGTACATATTGACAAATGAATATTTGACCTTTGCGGTAATCTGCTAAAACTTTGACAGTTTATTTGATCAGTGTTTTACCATTAGAACGTTATTGTGCAGTTATTGGTTTTAATATGCTCGAAATTATCATTCTACCACAATTCTATTACAAGACCAGTGACCGATCAATGATCGATCATTATGAATTAGCAGATTACAAGCTTTTAGCAAAATGACAATGGTGTCGTGTTGGAATGATGAATTTATAAAAATAGCAGACTTGGGGCCCAGTATGAAATCATCCACTCCTTGCGCTTACCTAAAATTATTTTTTATCCAATTGCTTCCACTTAACACATACTCATGATGATCAAAAAGCCTTCGGTACCTACAGTAACTGGAACAAAAAATGTCTTCGTTTTCGTAGCGCCTAATTCTACATTTTACTCTTAACTGCATTTGGCTATTGTCTTAATTTTTCAAGCTTTGGTTTAACTTCCATTGTTTGTATATTTGTTCATGTCAAATATTGCTAATGGATTTGAGATTGAGCTGAAATTTTTCAAACATGTTTTTTTTATGGTGGGAAAATCATCAATGACAACCCCCGCTCTTGGGCGGAGCAGGATTAGACTTGTACTGACTAAAAACCCACCCAGTTCCTTCAAGCCTTTATACCGGGGCTCGAGCTGCCCACCGGGGCAGCTCGAGCCCCGGTATGAAGCCTACTGAGGCTTCGACCCAGCTTGGTTGCTACTGTTGCTGACAACTCCATGAGGCGCGCGGGAACAGTGCGCGCCGTCAACGACTTGGGCTCGGTCCGAACAGTTACCGGACGGTCGGAAAGCGAGCTACCCATTCTCAGTGTCCGCAAGCCCGCGCCTACGGTTTTCAGACCGGTTTAGTTTCGACAACATTGTGTGCTGAGCGGAGCTGCGTAAACATAGACACTTTTCGTTATCAACACGGCACACTATCACAGGAAACTATAGTGCTGTGTCTGATAGCGGCATTCGAACACAGTCACCGGCTGCTACTCTTGGTCACTGGTAACCTTAATTGCTATGTCCAGTGGCAGTGATCGGACACAATCATTTACAACGTAATTCTAAATTCAATACGTCGGACTTCTGAAGATGGTAGTCTTGTTATGTTTTATACACCCCTATGATATGGGTATCAATTAAAAAGGTTTGTTGAGGTAAAAATGGGGCACATTTTTTTTTAAATTGCTATACACTAGTCCTTGACTGTGGTCAGATCAGGTGGGATACCTGATGGTAAGCAATGACGCAATCTCTGATGGTGAGGCGCATTAGTTTATTAAGAGCCTATTCACTCTAGCCTTGAAGACACCCAAATTATAATCGGACGGAAAGACCGCAGCAGGCAAATTATTCCAGTCTTTCGACGTACGCGGTATAAATGACGAGGCTTAGTACGGACCGTACCATTTTTAACATTATCTTGTTTTAACTGACTTCAAAAAAAGAGGAAGTTATTTATATTGACAAGTAAAAAAATCATTTGTAACAGATAAAGGGACCGCCGCAGGTGACGCTCTGGGCACTGCCTGGTATGGGAAGCCGCAGGGCGATTCTCGGCTTCCGTAAGCGCGGGCTATCCGATAAGAACGAAGTCCCGGATCGACGGAGCGTTATGTTACCGTTGGCATACCTCAAAGATTTCAGCATGAGTGACAAGGCTAGTGAGTGTCAAAGGAGGACGCCGAACGCATCAGGCAACGGCGTTATCGCCGCCGCCGCCGGCGCCGGGATATTGATCCCGATTTCCGGCCACCGTAGGCGCGGGCTTGCGGAGAGTGAGCAATAGGTAGCTCGCTATCCGGCCGTCCGGTAACTGTCCGGACCAAGCCCAAGTCGTCGACGGCGCGCACTGTTCCCGCGCGCCTCAAGGAGTTGTCAGCAACAGCAGGGTTATACGAAAGGGCGCACGAGCCCCGGTATGAAGGCTTGAAGGAACGGGATGGGTTTTTTAGTCAGTAAGAGTCTGACACTATCTCCCGCTCCGCCCAAGAGCGGGGGTTGTCATAGGATGATTTTTCCCATCGGACAAAAAAAGGCTAGTGAGTGTTAATGCCTGTTAGGGCTGTTTCAAAATAGTCACCAGTTCTGGAATGCAAAAGGGCAACTTCACGGTTGATTTTAGTAAGTAAAAATCTAACCCCCTCTTTTATTCTATCTAGAACGGGAAAGTTGTTTGACGATTTTCCACTTAGAAAAAATGTAAAATACTAAAAACGTTGCAGGATTGTATTACTAACATCATAAACAACCACTTTTGTTCTATGACATTTTACAAAACGTAACACATTTACTAAAAACAAACCATCAAAATTTCGTTGTTCTATCTAACACATTTCAGCTCTATATTTTGCTGTACCCATCTACGCCTCCCGCGCACGAACCCTGCTCCCCTCTGCTATTGTACTATCATTTGCTTCGAATAGTCTTCGTAACATTTAGAATGTTCAATTTAAATATTATGTTTATTTTTGTATGAAAATGAATTGATGCATTTTTAAAAGTCATGGAACAAAAGTTGTTGTTTCTGATGTTCTTAACTAGTCCAGAGGTTGCCGGTGTTTAACAAATAACCCTGTATATATATATATAAAAAAAAAAACTAATAAACACTAACTAATGAAATAAAAAATGCCTGTATATAAAACCTTTATAGACTTACATATGAAAATCGTGCAATTGGTAATGTAATTGTTTATTATTCATGAGAATTTTTCCCTACCTATGTTAAATATAAGTCCGAGTCCGAGTGTCTTCGCAAGATTCTGCAATACTTCGGTCACATTGCAAGGAAAGACGGTGGCAACCTCGAAAGGCTAATTGTGACCGGTAAAGTGGACGGGAAAAGGCCTCGCGGGCGCAGCCTAGTACGTTAGTCCCACCAGATCCGCACCGCCCTTGACTCCACGATGTACAATGCCCTTCACACCGCCAGAGACAGGAACAGATGGAGGAATATCATAAGAGACAGAGTGATGAAACAGGGGGGTCACGACCCTCAGCATTGAGGAATACGACGCAAGGGGGGGGGGATGTTAAATATATATATTATTTGTCTGTAAGCTTCCATAAATAAATAATTATTCCAATAATATCAGTAAATTCCTATCCTCATTTTTCAAGTCGGTTACTGAATCGGTACCATCGTGCATTCAGCATAAAAACATACAGTCAAAAACACATAACTCCCTTTCTATTGCAGTCAGGTAATAAAGGCTCATCCAGAAAATAAATTAGATTACCTCTATGACAATGTACCAAGCGATTTCAAAGTACGTAACAATTTAATGTCAAATTGCCTTATACCAAATGAATATTGAATAGAACGTACAAAACAGATTTATGTTGTCTGTCCAATTCGTATTGTTTGTGTTTAATTAAAGGCGGAGAAGCTTGTGGCATTGTAATTACAGTTGTACGGGTCGATTTTCAAGGTTAAGCAACGTCTGCTGAGGTCAGTCTGTGGATGGGTAACCGAGCATTGTATAATGTACATTATTTTTAGTATATGCGAGACCTGAATATCGTTTGTTCAGTAACTGAATCTATTTTAATAATTTTTACACCATGTTATATTTTTATCAAAAATATTTAAAAAAGGACCACCGACGCTAAGTATGAAACAGGTCATAGCGGGCATTAGGTGCCAGAGTACAGCTGGGTGCGGAACCAAAACAACCCTTCAGTCGCCGGGTGGCCCGGTGTCCAGTAAGCTTCGACTCAGCTGGGCCCCTGCCGTGGCTGACAACTCTGAGGCGCGCGGACACAGTGCGCGCCGTCTACGACTTGGCCTCGGTTCTGGCAGTTACCGGACGATCGGACAGCGAGCTATGTATAGATAGATGTTCAATTTCAAGTCTTCAAAAGTTAAGAACTATGGAATGAATCGTAAGTACTTTTTTTTAAGGTGGGAAATCAAAACCACACCAACATAGGTGTTGTTCTTGTTCTTCACTTTCTCCTTCTTTGTTCTTTACTTTCAAGGTACACGGATTTCCGTATCAGAAGACGACACATAGCCCTACTAGGCTTCGGTTTCGGGATAACTTCTTTCTGTGTCCATGCCGTGAGGTTGTGTAACTCACTTCCGCCTAGCATTCGAGATTTAAAATCGATCTCACTTTTTAAAAATCGATTAAAAAAGCACTATCTTTCCTCTCAATTGTGATATTTATTTATATATTGTATGTATTATGTATGGTATATATTTATAGCTGTAGGTATATATTATTTTTAGGTAGATATAATTATATATGACTTTGGATTAAGACTTCACACATTCTTCTTTTGCTTCCTACACACTATGGTCTACATTTCTTTTTGATTTCTCCTTTCGCAAGTCTGCTGGAAGAAATTTCTTTGGAAATAAGCAGTACCTTTGTACTAACGTCTCTTATGTATAAATAACTTTTTTTCGGGCTCGGTTCGGACGGTTATCGAACGGCTGGACGGCGAGCTATCCATTGCTCGTCCTCCAAACATGTCTACAGTGATTTCAACACCATTGCTCTTCAAACTTCTCAAGTCTTACAACCAAATATTCGAGGACATTTGTAAAATCTATGAGTTCTCACTTTGTGGGGGAACATGGCCCATACCCTCTCATAGAGACCTAATACTCGTATTATAAGGTTGATTTTTATTCTACTCGTATAATATTATTATGCTAAAATATTTATATAATTATGTATGACTTTTCAGAGCTTTGAACCACGTTCAAAATTACTTAGAATTTAAGTTATTTCCTCCAAAACGTCGATTTTAATTTGTCTACGGATATTGAATAGTTGATGAAAGGTAAATATTTCTGTCTAATCTTTGAGAATTCTTGGAATCAAACAGCCGTTTTCTTTAGTTTCTTGTTATTTTGAGCAAGGATGAAAGTAAAAAGATCTAAATTATTAATCCTGTTTAACCTACTTTAGCCAGGCATTAAACGGTTACAATTTGTAACAAATTCTGAGTGCCTTAAAGCGTGTCTTACTAATATTTCATGCGTGGAGGACTGGATCTTTAACTTTCTGTTTATCAATCTTCAATAACTGAATAAATTTGAATGACAGAAATACGACATTAATATTTGTCACAGTAGTTAGTTGAAAATTTTAAGTGAGTAAGTCTCAATATGTCTTGCGCATGTACTGGATAATTCTGTTCTCTTGAATGAGCTAAATCAAGCTAAATGATGCTAGGACATGAGTCGTGTTCGTGTCATGTCGTGTACTAATGTGTTCGTGATATGTCGTGTACCAACAGCTGGTACTGGCCATTTCTCAACTTATTATTATTATAAGCCTTTTGTGTCCCAATGCAGGGCAAAGTTCCCCCTTCTGTTCTTTCTCTCTTTTCTGTCCAATCCTTAAGGTAGGAGGCCAAATTATCACGCCACCCTTCTAAGCCTACCGCGGTCAAAGGTCAAGTCTGCTTTTTATTATTTTTATTATTTTGTTTGTAGGAGTTAATGCCTGGAAGTGCTGGTCCGATTGCTAAAATTTGTTCACCTATAGAAGACTTCTCTATTCCTGAGTGGCATAGGCTATATTTTATGTGCGCGGGCGAAGCTGCGGGCAAGAGCTACTATTTTAATAAATTGTTTTCTTTTAATTTGGATGCTTTTAATGTGCATGTTCGTCTACATCATTTTCAATATTAAGTTTAATTACACCATTAACGTTTAACCACAATTTAGAAATTATTTATTGATTTAAAAGAGTGTCCGTACAGATCTACAACTTGGATCGTGTTTCATTGCTCTTTGACTAACCAGCTTTTACTATTCAAAGGTGCCTGAAAAATGTTTGATTTGAAACAGTTTTGAGATTATTTTTTTTGTTTGGAAATCACCCAGTGACTTTTCCCGCTCTAGGGTGGACTGGGATAGCGTGTCAGGTTGTCGCTTTTACTGGCTAAAACTCACACTTATGTTCTTTCTTTGCCTTGCGTTCTAAGACCCCGGTGTTCCCTTTTCGTCAACTCAAGGCCCCTGTAGGCTTTGGCCTTGCTGGGCCCCTACGGTTTTGCTGACATCTCTTAACGGGGCGTATGCACACTACGCGCCGTCAATGTCTCGGGTCCGGTCCGGACGATAACCGAGCTATATTACTGTCCGCAAACCTACGCCTGCGGTGAAATTTGCAAGTGAGTCTGAGTTTGAAAATTTGCCATTCCGTGGAATTTCGACTTAATCACGGTCAAAGTCGCGAACAAAAGCTATTAAGTACGTAATAACATGTGTAGTTTCACTAACAACAGCCAAACAAAACATTGATAACACAATTACTGTTCTCTGAAATACAAAGCTCGCACTCAATACATTCAAACAACACTAATTATAATTATTATCAGGCCCAGTAACCAATTCACAAATGTTCAAAGCGTTCGCTTCGAAATCCAATTTCCTGCATTATTTGCGAAATTCGTTATCAAATTCCATTTTATCTCGCTTGTATATTTTGTAAACATAGGCCTCGATAGTAACACAGTTAACATGATGGACGGAATCATAGTATTTGAAAAGCCTAATTATGCACATATATGAATTAGTAATGAGTGAATAGTACGCGTTTGTATTTTGGATTTAGTAGAGCGTTAATAATCTATTTGAAAGCTATTATTGTTTTTTTAGTGAGAAAAATACTGGACTAACTACTAATCTCAACTCAGGTCCCCAAGATACAGGTCCTACCTAGTTTGGGGACTATCGTCCAAATATAATGTCTAAATCCATTCAAAGTCACTCCAGTCCAGAAAAGGTCACCGAAACACGCCTAAGATGGTACGGCAGCGTCATGCGAAGAGACAGCGAGCATGTGGTCTAGAAGGTAATGGCAATCCCAGAAGGCAAGAAAGGGAGAGGACGGCCGCCCTTGGCCTAGTGGACTAGTATGGCCAATCTAGTTAGGAAGTCCCAACTGCCTGACCCGACAACTCAGGACAGATTGTCCTGGCGCAGAAGGACAAGGAGAGTCGACCCCAACTAACGTGGGAAGAGGCAAAGAAGAAAAAGAAGAACAATAAAAATATTCGTCTTCTTTACTCTTCGCACTTGTGGCACCCTCAGTGTTGAAGGTGTTCATAGGTGGCGGTGACCACTTACCATCAAGTGATCACCGCCACCAGACCAATGAATCTATTTATTTACCATTCTACGGCATAAAAAACAACTACTGTTGTAACTTTGAATGAAATCTTCACCGGTCCGAAAATTGGTCCTTGGGGGACACCGTGTCTTATTGTTCTAGAAAGCTCTAATGCAATGTCTTAGGAGGGTAAAATGTTAGTACAAGCTTATTTTAATTTACTTACCAGTATCAAACCTCGGTCTACTGGGCAGTCTGCTTGGTAGGTCCTGGTTCTCCACGTGATCAAATGTTCTGAAGCCCAAAGCGAATTCCGCGTAAGGACTTATCTCGAACATTTCTGTTGAATAAACAAAAATATCAAGTACTTCGTAGAATCAGTTGTTTTGACAGTTTCAAGACTGTTACATCCAAAAAAAAAATAGGAAATATATTCACATTTGGCATTCTGAGTATGGTCCAATTCCTGGTGAATGTCCAGTTCTAATTTATGAGTGAATGACTTTATAGTTTGCATTTTTTATGTGCCAGCAATTAAAAATGTGATTTTATATGCAATCAAAGAGTTGAAATCTTTACCAAGTAGCTTAAAATTCAATAAAACTTTTGTATCTCCTATTTACATGTATTCCATCTGTCTCTGTCATTTCAAAATATTTGCAGAAATATACCAACAAATATAAAATGGTAAAGGCACACAAAACGTACAGAGGCTGATTTAATGCTTTGGACAAATTAAGGTAGGTGTATTTGAGCACTTTATTTTAAAACACATTTTAATACAATTGTATAACATTATATACTCAAATAAATAAATACAATTTAAGAACATACTTTAACATTTGATACAAGCAGATACGGAAAAGTATATTAGTGTTGTGATACTGCAGAGAGAACAAAAAATCATACCATTCTTACTAGCCTTCCTATTATGTACAGGCGAAGTATATATCCTTGGTGCATGCGCATACCGCTCCTTATGTTCTGACTGCGAAGCGACGCTTTCATTACGAGATTTAACTTCATCAGCGATGGAGTGACGGTACTGGGATGTATAGTTCTGTCTGTTTGGAAAGTAAACATTGATTAATATTCATAACTGTTCGCATAGATTTAGAAGTTATATATTTGACCTTGTTAGAAATTTGGAGCGAAGTTTAACGTTCGTGTAAATCCACTTTATTTTGGTAAGCTTCAACATAATATATTTTTTAAAAACATTGGAGGGTTTATAGTTGATAGTTAAAGTAGCGTGCCCAGCAAAAGTGACATTATGTCAATAATGGAAATTCTAAAGTGGTATATATATTGACATATTTTGCTATCAAAATACTATGCGGTCAATCTCAATCTTGGACAAGACAAAAGACATTTTAGCAACCGTTTCATTGAAAATCCTAAATGTTTTTACAATATCATGGCGTTAATGTATCGTGAACTAGCTTTTGCCAACGGTTTTGCCCGCATGAATGTAGAAAATTATCCCAAATGATTTTTTATTAAATGTACGACATGCTCTACCTGAGTGCCATAAAAGCATAAGCCATATGTGACTGGCCTGTTGGTCTAGTGGTTAGTGACCCTGACTGCTATGTCGGAGGTCGTGGGTTCGATTCCCACCCAGGACAAATGTTTGTGTGATGAGCGTGATCTTTTGTTCTGTGTCTGGGTGTAATTAATTTATAATATGTATATATTTGGAATTATATAAGTATGTTTATCAGTTGTCTAGTACTCATAACACAGGCGTTGTGTGATAGTTGTGGAATATTATTATGTTTGCATAAGTGCAAATATGGTATAAGTGGTAATTTGTTTGAGCATGAAGGAGTAGTAAACATACAAGCTTTCACCATTATAATATTAGGGTAGTTTTGACGATAAGTTAAAATATTACACGAGATTTATCGTGATAAATAGGCAAAAAACCAGTCAAGTGTGAGTCGTACTCGCGCACGAAGGGTCTTGTACCGGCCGTAGCAAAAACCGCCAAAAAAATCATGTTTGTTGTATAGAAGCTTCACTAAAATTTTTTTTTTTGTTTTTAGTATTTGTGGTTAAAGCGACAACAGAAATACATAATCTGTGAAAAGAACAACGCCGCGGAATTTTTTGATGAATTTATTAAGTGTCTATATTATCTCACCACGATATATACCGGCAAAATAATTTACTAAATTTTATCTCGTTAAGCTTCATTTATTCTTTGTATTTCAAATCTTTTCAGCTTATTTAACAGTAAATAACAATACTGGTCCATTAGACAGGTTACTGTTTAATTATGATCATATCATTAAGTAATTCATTTTATATTTTCAGTAAACAATGAGTAATTATGCCCGCTCATATAATAGACACATAATTAATAACGGTTCGTCAGTACTTTGCTCGTGTAGTCACGAATTGTACTGTTTGTTGATAATTATGTAGGAAATTAAATATAACTGAAGTATCTGTTAGTAATATAAAAAAAAAATCTGAAATGATTTTAACTTTCACAGATACATAGCTGACCTTTTTTATATTTGGGATATTATTATTCAATGCCTTCTCTCGCTCTTGGGCGGAGCAGGAGTGTATGTCAAACTTTTATTGACTACTACGCCTATGTTCCTTCTTTGCATTGAGTTCCAGGACCTCGGGGTTCTCTTTTGACGTTATAAGGATGACGGGGCTTTGTTATTTTTGTTTTAGTTAATCAAGTATCGCAAAATACTTATAAATTTTGCATAGAGTTAAACTGTTTTTAGGTGCAAAATCATCGAATGACATCTCGCGTGTGAGACTTTTACTAACACTCCACCTATGTCTTACAGTTACAATTACCGGCACGGATCTTGAGCGCTGGCTTCAAGTTTTGCAGAAGTCAAATATTCGGTCTCTTTAGTGGTGCGAAGCTCACTTCGCACACCCCCCCCAACTCCCCGCTCCCCGCCCCCGCGTCTCAACGCGGGGGCGGGGAGTGTCAGTGATTAGCTCGCCGCGCCGTCGTGACATAGACGTCACTCGTGAATTGTTCCCGGTTTTTCTGCATGTATCTAACAACGACGATGATTAGCTCGCCAATGTATGGAATGCGCAAAGCGATCCCCATCTGACGCCGAGCGCTCAAGATCGGTGCCGGTAATTGTACTCTTTGCACTGTTTATTTTTCAAAAGTTACCGTTGCTTTTAGCAGGTGGTCCTGGTGAGTCCCTAAACTATTTTACCGATATTTTAGAGGCGTGCGTGGAACACTACTCGCCGTCTGCGACTTGGTCTTGGTCCTTAACAGACGGCTGGACGGACAGCAAGCTACCCATTGCTCCTTGTCCGCGAGCCCGCGACATGGCTAAGCCTTAGGATATATGATATTTTTACATCACACTACTATTATATACGCAAATGTTTGTGTACCTGTGTGTATGTTTGTTTGTAATTCATTTACAATCTAACATTTAAACGAATTTGGATAAAAATATTTAACATTTTCCCGGGTACCATAATAATAAGATAAGTATTTTTTCTGCAACAACCAACATTCACGCGGACAAAGCCTCTGGCAGAAGCTAGTATTTTGATTCTTGAAGTAATAGTAGCCTACAAAGGTATATAATACAGGACCACAAAATCTATACCTACATCTATACATATAAATAAAATTGGAGTGTCTGTTTGTAATATTGAAATAACTGCTTTTTACTACATGCATATGAATATAAATATACGGTAAATACACTAAAGTAACATTTTTTACAACTTTTGTCTATCTGTCTGTTTGTCCGGGCTAATCTCTGAAATGGCTGGACCGATTTTGAAGGGACCATTTTTGGCAAGTAGCTGATGTAATAAGGAGTAACATAGGCTACTTTTATTTTAGAAAAAATAATTTCAAAATCCTGTAAACCACGCGAACGAAGTCGCGGGCACAGCTAGTTATAAATAAAAACAAAATGGTTTTTTACAAAAGTAGGTATGTGTTACTATAACAATCACAGAAAATATGAAAGAGGTTAGAAAGGAAATACTTTCCGATTTGTACTACTACGAGTGTCGCCGCTTTTCTCACACCCTTTAACTCCACTACAGGCAATAAACCAATACGAACGCGCATTACGCAACAACAGAAAACGCACACTTAGATCGCAAGTTTGCTATTGGTAGTTGAACTATGAGCATAGCCCTACTTTGTGGCACACCTGCCCCGCCCACATGGCCATTCTAACCTCTTTCATCTGTTCTATGATTTTTTTTATGATGGGAAAAAATCATCCAATGACAACCCCCGCTCTTGGGTGGAGCGGGAGAGAGTGTCAGACTCTTACTGACTAAAAGACCCACCCCGTTCCTTCTAGCCATCTTTCGAACTATCTTTCGAAATTAACCCTGGCCCCAGTCGGCTTCGGCCCAACTGGGCCCCTGCTGTTGCTGACAACTCCTTGAGGCGCGCGGGAACAGTGCGCGCCGTCGACGATTCGGGCTAGGTCCGGACAGTTACCGGACGGCCAGACAGCGAGCTACCCATTGCTCACTGTATGCAAGCCCATCTGTTCGATGATAACAATAAACATGTATTCAGAACTTACCTATGTCTTCTAAATAATATACAGAAGAAAGCCATAAGACAGATGACTAAGAGTATAGAGCTGCAGATGATGACCAGCATATTCAGGTCGAATAGTTCTGATGGGGGACCAATTTCCTCTGTAACAAAAAACTCATATTAACACGTTTTATTCCCATAATATAATTATTAACAATTCTGGACCATTAATGAGGCTATCAGGCATAAAATAAATCTTATCATCATCACTGTTTTAGCAGGAGGACGTCCAATAGATATAGACCTCCCCCAAGTATCGCCATAAGGACTGGTCCTGTGCGTCTTTTTTTTCAGTGGGGAAATCATCCAATGACAACCCCCGCTCTTGGGCGGAGTGGGAGATAGTGTCAGACTCTTACTGACTAAAAAACCCACCCCGTTCCTTCAAGCCTTCATACCGGGGCTCGAGCTCCCTTTCGGATAACCCTGGCCCCAGAAGGCTTCGACCCGGCTGGGCTCCTGTGGTCCACTGGTCACTACATCGCCTGATGGTAACGATGAAGGAACACGTCCATCATTGCTTACGTTTTAGGGTTTCTCTATCGAAAACCATCCCCGGGCCCTTGTAGGCTTTGATCCTGCTGGGCCCCTACGGTTTTGCTGACATCTCTTTGAGGCGCTCGTGGAACACTACGCACCGTCGAAGACTGGCTCGACCCGGACGATTACCGGACGGTCAGACGGCAAGCTACCCATTACTTGTCCACAAGTCCATATCACTTAACATCAGCAGGCTTAGCCAAGTTACGATTGAATCTTTTTCTACAGTCGGTAACGCCTCCGATTTCTTTTTTTCTGACCACGTGACTTAACGTTGAGATGAAGTTTTCTACTAGCGTTAACGATTGTAATTAATCAACTTGGTTAAGCCCTCTGGCGAGAAAGTGATCAAAGCGAGTTTATGAAAGAAAACAAATTGACGGAATATATGGAACCAGTTTTATTTTCAAATTGTGTTAACGAGATTTCGATTCCGTTTTTCCTGATAAAGCAATCATACTTTCAACAGAACTAAAATGAAAAAATCGAGTCTATTCAAGAGATTTTTCTACGAATTTGAGCTTTGGCGTACAAAACATGTCTGTTTCCTGGTAGCTTCAATACGAATATAATCCTTTAACAGTTGAACAATGAAACAGGGAAACTTGAACATTGTGTAACAATATATGGGAGCCATCAATCCGACCCATACTCATACCACGATAATATCTCTCCGAGATTGTTAGCGTATATCATTGTCGTTTAGATATTTAATATAGGAATATTGTTAGTGTATATTGTTGAGTTCTGATATATCTGTAAATTTAAGCTCGAGTATGCTTCAAGGTTCTTGAGTTACAAGTGTATGGATTCTGACAATATAACGTGCTTTATGAAAATTTCATGAGAACGTAGTTAGATAGCTATAAAGGGATGTGTTTTGCAAAAGAGCATCTGCTACTCCATACAAACCTGATTAGTTATTTAGCTGAATAGTTAATAATATTAATATAATTCACACTGTGCCGTCTAGCCCCAAATTAAGCAAAGCTTTTTTTTGTGGTGGGAAAAAATCATCCAATGACAACCCCCGCTCTTGGGCGGAGCGGGGGATAGTGTCAGACTCTTACTGACTAAAACACCCACCCCGTTCCTTCTAGCCTTCCTACCGGCGCTCGAGCTCCCTTTCGGATAACCCTGGCCCCAGTAGGCTTCGACCCGGCTGGGTCCCTGCTGTTGCTGAAAACTCCTTGAGGCGCGCGGGAACAGTGCGCGCCATCGACGACTTGAGCTTGGTCCGGACAGTTACCGGACGACCAGACAGCAAGCTGCCCATAGCTCACTGTCCGCAAGCCCGCGCCTACGGTGGCCGGAAGTCGGGATCAGAAGCCCGGCGGCGGCGGCGAGGACGCCGTTGCCTGACGCGTTCGGCGTCCTCCTTTGCGAGCATTACTGCTTCGTAGAAGTCGGCGACCGCCTGCCACTCCTCCTCGCTCCGAAATTAAGCAAAGCTTGGGCAGTGAGTAATAGATAATTGAATGGTCGTGGCTGCGATTCCGACCCAGGACAAATGTTTGTGTGATGAGAACGATCATTTGTTCTGTGTTAGGGTAAAATATATCTATAATATGCATGTATTTAGAAATTCACTTGTATAGTACAGCTCATAAAACAAGTTCTGCTTAGTTTGGAACTAGAAGACGTGTAAAAGTTGTAGAATATTATATTATTTTTGCGCCTCTCCATGACCTACGTCCTGTGTTTGGGTACTGTTGGCATACCCTTAGTTACGGCACTAGCAACAGCTATCCAAATGCAATCAACATGACTAAAATAAAAGCCGAAATATTAAGAATAGACAACACAGAGCGACTACCGTTCAACTTCCTTAAATAACAAAGCCGTTGGAAACCACAACAAAATTTCATCAAAGCCATTACATAAAAACACAATGATGTCCTATAAAATGATCTTAAAATATACTCGAATAAGAATTGACGTAACGAGTCTGAAACAGAGCGACCATAATCGGCTTTACGACAAAATTTTGATGAAATAATTTATGTTTGACTCTTCAAAACATTCTTGGGAGTTCGTGAACTGGATAGATTGACTATCGTTGTAAGTTTGGTTACAGTGGGATCGATTAGTGGTCTAAAACTTCGTGTTATTTGGGTGCAGTATTAAGTACCAGATCTAGAGATAAAAATAAGTAACTAGGGAACAAAGTCCATGTTCATTCGCGACCTTAACTCAGAGTTGAGTTTTTTTTCAGCAAATCATTGAGTGATAGAGACATTTATACGCCTTGCTGATACTTTACTTGATCCAATGGCTTTTTTTTTCGCGGTGGAAAAATCATCTAATGATATCCCCTGCTCTTAGGCGGAGCGGGAGATAGTGTCAGACTTTTACTGACTAAAACCCACTCCTGTTCATTCTTGCCTTTCATGCCGGGACCGAGCTTCCCTTTCGGATAACCCTGGCCCCAGTAGGCTTCCTGCTGCTGCTGACAATTCCTTGAGGTGCGCGGGAACAGTGCGCGCCGTCGACGACTTGGGCTCGGTCCGGACAGTATCGGACGGTCGGACAGCGAGCTACCCATTGCTCGCCGTCCGCAAGCCTGCGCCTACGTTGGCCGGAAATCGGAATCGGAATCTCGGCGGCGGCTGGGGCGCTGTGAGCGCCACCATTGTCTGATGCGGTCGGCCTCCTCCTTTGCTAGCATTACTACTTCGCAGAAAGAGGCGACCACTCCTCTTCGCTCCAGACCATGGCATGTAATAAGGCCCGGTGCTAGAGATCGCCGCCGCCAATCGCCCTCACGAGGGCACGGCGATGCTCTTCTTTAGCGGGGCACACTACTGTGTGCTTCACCGTGTCAAGCACAACCATTGGTGACCTTTACCATGGAAAGAGAATAAGCATTGCCATGCGTAATGCTACCAGTCTTCATCATGGTCTATGCACAATGGTTCGATAAGGTCTAAGTGCGGAAACCAGACCACAAAGATAAGAAGGTAAAGCCACCAGCCTTTTCGGTACATTACTAGTCGCCAGTGATGCGGATGAGTTTATCAATGGCATAATTTTTAAAGGCATTTATGTCTTAAAGCCCGACCAGAATCAGGTTTACGACCAAATTTTGATGAAATAATTTATGTTTGAGTCGTCAAAATATTCTTAGAAGATCGTGAATTGGATAGCTTGACTATTGTATAGGTTTGGTTATAGTGGAGTCGATTAGTGGCCAAGACTTCGTGTTATTTTGAAAGCAGTATCTTGTATTGCTACAAGTACCACATTTAGATATAAAGGTAATTTTTGACTTTGTCTTTATAATAATGAAGATGAAGAAGTAAAGTGACAGCTGTATCAAAAAGTGACGTATAGACTCCTTGTTGATACTTTGCTTTACTCAAGGACTGTCTATTACCTTGGAGAAAGGACAATATTTTTTTTTGTGTGGGAAATCATCCAATGACTTCACCCGTTCTTTGGTGGAGCGGGTGGGCGGGCGTGTCAGACTTTTACTAAATAAAACACTCCTATGTTCTTTCCTTTGTCCCCGGGCCCCGGGAACTTCACTTCAACCCATGGAAGACGGAATGGAAGAAATAAAAACCCGTTAGAATTGAAGAAAAAAACATGTTGTAAAAAAAAACTTTGTAAACTTCAAGCAAGCTTTGGTAGGCAATCAATGCCTACCAATATAATACAACTCTTCATTAATGTTGATTAATTTATTCGCCTAGTTTAGGCGAACTATTTCATAGAGTTGATATTAATAAAGCTTCAAATCCAGTCAAGATCTTTGATGAGAAATCTACTAATTAATATTATTTATAGTTGATTCGTGGGGAAGACGCAGCTTTGAAAGGTCTCCCACAAAGTAGACCGATGACCTCGCGAAATATCGCGGGAATCCGATGGATATAAGACGCACTGGACCGATCGTCAAAGCAACACTTGGGAGAGGCCTATGTCTAACAGTGGACATCTTACAGCTAAAATGATGTTAGTTAATTCAAACAATACAAGTCCAATTTTATTAATTAACATACGGAATAAAAAAAATACCGTCTTTATACTGGCAGCAGTACACGATTTTCAGAATAATTGATCATTATAATTGAATAATTTGAACGACATGATTTTTGAATAAATAAATGTAGATTGTATATAATTTAAATAAAATTAGAATAGCAAATTAACGTGGAACAGTAAAAACTCTCGCATACTGTCTCTCACAGAACACCAGAAATATTTATTCTGAATATTATCACGTACATAGACGTGAAATTAAAAAATCTTACCTAGAAGTAGTCAGGTTCTACTTTTGTCCGTGGGGTTTAAAGTAAGGATGACCACAAAATCGAGCCTACTTCTAACCTAACTTGTCCGTGTAATTTTAAGGCACCCCGTCTTAAAAATTACGTCAATTCCTTCCTGGTCTCGTCTTTTACACACATTGAGTAATAGAACATTTTATTTCATTTACCCATAATTTTTTAAGTACGCATTCATGATTGATGAGTTACTCCAATAACTCTTGGTTAGGGGCGCATAAAAAAAAGGTTTTATCTGCGTAGTTAAAAAAGTGTCTCATTTTGTTTGTAATTTCACTACCCTTCAAACAAAAAACAGGCGGATAAACTTTTTGACAAAGAGCACATACATACATATATAACCTCAGGGCAAAACGGGTTAGTAGAACGATTCGAAAAACTCGTCAGTTAATGAACCCTATGTCAGAAGGGCAATACTGCTGTAAACTTAGTACAGATCTAGATTCAGTGTAAAAAAAGCGTCAACCTATAAATAACCCACTATTGTGCTACAGGCATCCTCTCAGGCAGGAGGAAATGAGTCGAAACCCACTATGCGGCTTTAAATCTTTCATCATTATCATCAGCCTTTTGAATGTCCCCACTGCTGGGACTCCTTCCAAGCCTTCCTCTCTAGGAGGGGGAATGACAACCCCCGAGATAAGAGAAATAAATCTTCATAATGAAGAAAATATAAATGTGTGGAGACCTTGCACATTAAATCGAGATTCTAAATGACTAATTTTTTTTTTTTATATGTTATAAACTAGTACTTGACTGCGATCCCGCCTGATGGTAAGCAGTGATGCAATCGTTGATTGAGAGGCGCACTAGTTTATTATGAGCCTAATAACTCTACCCTTGAAGAAACCCAAATTATTGAAATTTTAATCAACTGACCATATTAATTTAATTTATTGTTTTGATCATTTTAATATTTAACTGACATTGTAATTGTAATTTATGACATTTTGATCTAGTGTGTAATTGAATTTAATACTCGTGTAAATTTGAACTAACATAGAATTAAGTGCTACTAACATACAATGTGGACCAAAAGTTGTCTTTTAAATAAATTATTATTATTATTATAATCGGACGGGAAGACCGCAGCAGGCAAATGTACGTGGTATAAATGACGAGGCGAAACGCTTAGTCTGGATTGTTGATTTGTCAACAACGGAAGGGTGGATACTCGCCGTACGTCGATTTATCCAATGGTAGAAATGAGATGGCGGAATCAAGTCATGCAATTCCTGCGCACACTCTCCAAAATGCAACCTGTAAAACACCGAAAGGCTGACTACCCTTTAATTCATTGTTCATTGTATTGTATTGTACCCTATGCCTGTGCTCAAGGCTTTGAAGATTGGACTTTTCCAAAAACTTAAAGTTTTTAAAACACGCATAACCTGGAATTAGTCTTTTTGAAATCTCCGAGAAACGATTGAAGTAACCGAGTGCCAACCGTTCGTAGCGTTCAGTTCAGGTGCTATCTCTTTTATTTCGCGTTATTTCTTCGATGAAACTACAAGCTATCAAACCATACTCACATTGATGGTAGACTGATATTTCCAGCCACCGTAGGCGCGGGCTGCAGACAGTGAGCAATGGGTAGCTCGTTGTTCGACCGTCTGGTAACTGTCCGGACCAAGCTCAAGTCGTCGACGGCGCGCACTATTCCAGTGCGCCTCAAGGAGTTATCAGCAACAGCAGGGGCCCAGCCGGGTCGAAGCCTACTGGGGCCAGGGTTAACCGAAAGGGAACTCCAGCCCCGGTATGAAGACTTGAAGGAACGGGGTGGGTATTTTAGTCAGTAAGAGTCTGACATTATCTCCCGCTCCTAGTAAAAGTCTGACTCTTATTTTTTATTTTCCCACTCAAAAAAGAAGCATGATACGATTTGCTTTTATTTTTACCTTAGTCCAACATCAAAGGGAAACATTCTACGACATTCCGAGAACCCAACGATATTGAGATTTTATAAGTGACATTTGTCATTCAATATTGGATCTGAGTAGGAACATTTTTATCCCGTAAAATAAAAATTGGCTATGTCTCAGAGTGTTATATTTATTTGTGATCTTGTTGCTATAGGTTTCTATATACAGAGGCTAAAAAAAGGAGTATTGATTGTGTGAAGAGTGGCATCAAAAAAAAATGTATCACAAAATCAAAGACTACGTTGAAGACACGTTTGTTTAGAACCATGTAATTTAGTGCCGACGACCTATTTCAAAATGTTTATTGGATACATATTTAAATGCAATAGAATTTCAGGTTTACTGCCTAATTAAGCTGGATCAATCGGTTCCGGTGCAAAGAAACATCGGAGACGTGATGTTTAAACCTGGACATTGTCCAGGTTTTGTGTTTAAAGTAAACCAGTTTCTTCACCCGCGTAGAAGATGCAAATAATCCCACAGAACCAACTCCTAAATTAAAAAACTGGGCAAGTGCGAGTCGGACGCACGCACTGAGGGTTCCGTGCAAACTACAATTCCCGAATGGAAACTCGAAGAAAATAAAATAAAATAAAATGAAATGAAACAAAATGAAACGAGTAGGTCTAAGTAGTCTAGTCTAAGTAGGTTTCAGAAAGTCACTGTGTTATAGCACTGCTAGGGCCTAAACTCGATTACATGATAGGACCCATTCTACAACTTGTTCAAACTGTCATCAGTTGTGGGACAGGTTGGGGGTCATTATACACGAGTAGTCATGTACAATGACCCCCTGGCTCGTCATTATCCGCCCCCGCTTATGACGAAGCCATCAGCCTTCCCTTCTCTTCAATGAAAATTTCATCTTAGGCCTGTCACGGCAGATAACGTAACTTTCTGAACTGAAAATCGAAGTTTTGATCAAACTTGTGTCATTTGTAAACAATTATGTTCTTGACAAACTATTAAGGCTCTTGTACACGGCGCGGCGTCGACGGCTCGCTTCAAAACTTAGAATAATAATACAAGTTTAATGTTTAAGTTTGTTTATGTTGAAGATGCCTTAGAAATGTTTTTGATGTTTATGTTTTGAAATAAGTTTTTATCAACATCATAATATATAAAGTCGTGTACATAACATATGTTCGGTGTTTTCAACGAAAATCTTATTCAGAAATTTTAGCATACATGCTATCCTCCATGAAAGAGCTATTGAAGGGTGAATTGCCCATGGCACTAAAGCAAAAACTCATGGACATGTGTATTCTCCCCGTCCTAACCTATGGTGCACAAACTTGGTCTTTGACTAACATCCAGAAGTCCAAACTTAAGGTTTGTCAACGAACAATGGAGCGCAGTATACTAGGTGTTAAATTAACGGATCGAGTTCGAAACACTATACTGCGCTCCAAAACCAAAATAGTGGATGTGGCTCAAACGGCTGCCAAACTGAAGTGGGACTGGGCAGGACACGTCTGCCGCATGCCCGACAAACTGTGGGCCAAAGTAGCACTAAGTTGGTGCCCTGAAACAGCGCGTCGGGGTCGCGGTAGACCACGAAGGAGATGGCGCGACGAACTTGATAGATTCCACCAGAACTGGCAAGAAGAAGCCCGGGCGCGCGAAAAATGGAAGGAGTGGAGGGAGGCCTTTGCCCAGGAATGGGAGAGAACATGCTAACAAAAAAAAATGCTATCCTAATTAAATTAAAAGGTTCAACATATACAGTGCACTTTCGTCTACCGCGATAGCTAGGTGTACGAGTCCATAACATTTAAACATTTCATTGAAATTTTTAGCTCAGTTTAACATTAATAACACTTTAAGTGAGAAGGCATAAACAGTGATTAACGTAAACATTTCTTTCTCCTTATAAACACTAAACACCTCGCTACGTTCCCTGACATAGTTTTTCGTCCTTCGTGCCGAATCGCATCACGCGTCACGTAATATCAGTATTTCGGGATTCTGGTGTGCGCGGTATGAACTATTGTATTATCTCTGGACGTTATATGCTAGACCCACTTTTTAAGGGGATAAAAGAGTCAACAAACGACTCACCGCAGCCCTTCCACGCAAAGGGCAACTGAGGAATACACGTGGGTAGGGTGGGTGGGTGTCTCCGCCCAGAGCAAAAAAGTTGAATTAGCTAAATTCCGTGTAGTATTATTCGAATTAGTATATACTGTAAGATATCTTCCAACTAAATGGATGCTTTATCATTTGCTTAACCATCTTCTTATTTTTTATTTATATCGTGATATTAGTTTCTAGTCAGATAGAGGCTTTCACAACCTAGTTAGGTATCTGTCAGATGATACGACATGGGCTTGCGGACAGTGAGCAATGGGTAGCTCACTATCCTGCCGTCCGGTAACTGTCCGGACCAAGCCCAAGTCGTCGACGGCGCGCACTGTTCCCGCGCGCCTCAAGGAGTTGTCAGCACCAGCCGGGTCGATCCTACTGGGGCCAGGGTTATCCGAAAGGGCGCTCGAGCCCCGGTATGAAGGCTAGAAGGAACGGGGTGGGTCTTTTAGTCAGTAACAGTCAGACACTATTTCCCGCACCGCACAAAAGCGGGGGATGTCAATGCATGATTTTTTCCCACCATAAAAAAAGATGATTCCACATTACTTGGTAAGACTTATTGTAAGTTTACTGGCTTTTGGCTACCAGTGACGACTCAAAGATCTGAATCATGATTATCATCATCATTTCAGCCGATAGACGTCCACTGTTGGACATAGGCCTCCCCAAGTGTTGCCACAATGAACGGTTATGCGTCTCGCATCAATCATATTCCACCAGGTCATCGTTCCACCTTGTAGGAGGCCTTCTAAAGCTGTGTCTTCAAGACAAAAAGATGTTAATGTTTCTTTCATTCTTCTGTGAAAACGCTATTTTTTTACGGGGTAGGAAATTATCAAATAACTTCTCTCGATCTGATTGCAGCAAAAGAACGTGTCAGATTTTCTCTGCCTACCTTCCGTATTTCTTCAGTTTCTCTTTCCGTTCCGAGGCCACGATGACAGATCCGGACCAAGCCCAAGTCGACGACGGCGCGCTCTGTTCCCGCGCGCCTCAAGAAGTTTTAGGCAACAGTAGGGGCCCAGCCGGGTCGAAGCCTACTGGGGCCAGGGTTATCCGAAAGAACGCTCGAGCCCTGGTATGAACGCTTGAAGGAACGGGATGGGTTTTTAGTCAGTAAGAGTCTGACACTATCTCCCGCTCCGCCCAAGAGCGGGGGTTGTCATTCGATGATTTTTCCCACCGAAAAAAGGCCATGATGACAGTTTTGAACAATCACGCAACTGTGAACTAGCCCTAAGATCGGTTTGTTGTTGTATAAGCGAGGTGATCGATCATGGCTTTCAAACTATTTACATTAAGGCAATAAGTGAGATGGTTCGTTAGCTGACCACGTTTCTGAGGAGCCAAGTTTCTAGATGATTTATTTATGCGATGGTACTATGTTAATTATGTTTTTGTAACACAGTAGAGTAAAGCAGCAAAGCAACTTCCCTCTCCTAGAGAGAAAGGCTGAGTCCCAGCAGTGGGAACATTAAAAAGGCTGATGATGATGATGAGAGCAAAGCAAATGGATATACCAAAAATATCAACCAGGTGTTCTTAGATATTACATGTTTTTTTAGAGTTTCGTATCTCAAAAAGAAAAGACCGGGCAAGTGGGAATTGGACTCATCATCGTGTAAATTAATACGAGTTTTGAAAAAGAGGTACTTTATTTTTTAATTTTATCTTTAGAAATCGATAGTGTTTCATGTACCGGATCGACCCTCCACGGGATTATAACGATTAAAATTTAACGTTGTATATGGTGTGTAGCTCCATCACGCCTCTCTCTCACTCGTACGCCTGATATTTAAACACGTCGTGGCCTTAATAGATTCTACTAAAAGAATAATGATTGTATTAATACTGAGTACAATAACGACGTGGGGTACCATTTATCTTAATTCATACTATAAAAACAACCCAGAACTTGCCTCTGCACTACTAGTCAATATTATAGCTACACAGAGTATCCAGAAAATTAATATTAATGGAGTTCTAGTCACTTAGAACGTAGTCTAAGTTTTTGTGGCATAATGTGTCGAGCTAGAGAACTTGGTCGTACTAGGTCGCAGGTGGAAGTTCACCCTGCTTATTTAGGACGCAAAGTTGGGGTAGAGCTTTCGCTTTGGTTTATTTGCGAAAGGAATTTTGGAGACTATATTTGGAATTTATTGGTCTGGTAGCTTTTCTATGTAAATTTCGCCTCGTCGTTTATACCGCGTAAATCGAAGGACTGGAACAATTTGCCTGCTGCGGTCTTCCCGTCCGATTGGAATTTGGGTGTCTTCAAGGCAACTAATTAATAAACTAGTGCGCCTCACCGTCAACGGTTGCGGCACTACTTACCATCAGGTGGGATCGCAGTCAAGCACTAGCTTATACCAGCGCCAGGCTTCACCCGCGTGGTATTAGGTACTTAAGAAATCGGGATAAAAGGAAGCCTATGTTCTTTTCCATTTTAAAGACATGCCAAATTTCATCCAAATCCGTTCAGCCGTTTTTGCGTGTTAAGTAACAAACATCCACACTTTCTCATCATAATATTAGTTAGGATTGGCTGTTATCTGTGACTTTGTCCGTGATCAACTCTTATGAGTGCACAAGCGTTTTGCCAGCGATATCGTTCGCGAAAATCTTTTTATAAACTTTAACACCCTTTTTATCCTATTTAGAAGGTAGTTTTGAAAAACTAATAATGTCAGTTTTTTTTTATTCATTTTGATTAGAATTTGTACCGAAAATGGCTCATTCAAGTAAGATTTTTTTGCGCTACAATAAATAATGAACCAAAAAAATAAAAAACAAATTAAACAGTGATTGAATTACAATGAACACATTTTTTTTTACCGCAACATAATAGACAACATTTTGTCAAGTAATTGAACCAAACAGAAGCAGTAGGTTCTATATTTAATAGTTGGACCCATAGTGAATGTGGTTCGTATTCATAAAACGACTCAAATGATTATTGAAAAAGGCTTACTAAAAGGTATACTCGTAAAGTATCATTTATTGGTAATAAGTTAATTGCATAAGAAGGGTTAATTACTACATCGCATTGAATGCGTATGTATGTGAAATATATGTTTTTATAAATAAATTTAAAAAAAATTGCTTACTGATAAAACATTGCCTTGACGATAAAAGTGATTTCCTAAATGAGATCAAAGGCTAAAGTAGGCGCCAGATAACCATGGAATAACGGTCATTGACCCATTTACATTTGTTGACATTCTTAAATTACAAAAACGGAAATAAATACATAAAGCTGTCTTAAATCGACATGTATAGTTATCCTTTACATGATCTAGTAGTAGCGAAAAGCAATTCATTGTTTATTTTTCAGATACCTACGCAGACATATTAGGAAAAGGTCAATGTACTTTATTCAATGGTTATCTCACGTCTTCTATACTTACCAAAATATGAACACAATAGACTTACCTCCATCCAAAGTCTTGGTAGCATAAGTATAAACTGTAGACGCGGTACCAGCATCGTTTATCGCAGTCACTCTCAACTGATACCAATTGGCGGGAGCGAGAGATCCGACTGCGTATGACGTAGGAATGGAGCGGAGTGGTGGGGCTTGGAAGTGACCTTCTATGTAGCTCCAGCCGAGGTTTAGGTCCATGGGCTAGGGGAGAAAAAAAATGGTTATAATAAGTTTTTAGTGTTCACGTTGGGGTCACCAGTTTGGAGGTATGTATGTGGAACAATGTGTAAAGTCCCGTAAACCTCTTTTGAGAAGGGAGGACTTTCTAACCAGACGGGTGGTATGTCTGATGAGCAACTACCCGATAGTTGATTTCGGGCTGATCTATAAAAGGTGTAAGGGACAGCCATACAAATTGTCCAAACAAGTTTATCATTTTGTGTGGTGAGGCTGATTTTTTTTTCGTTTACTGAAAAAAAAATTTGTGGAAGGTTGTTCAGTTTCGTCTACTGAGCAAGCCCTTAAAGTTTGTGGAGGGCTGTCCCTTACACCTTGTATGTTCTAATCGTGCGGAGAACATTAATTGCGCGATGCCGGATTAGTTCATATGTGGTGTTATAGATGTCGCTACAAACCAACTTTTACACATAAATTTCTTTTTCATCAGTTTAAATCAGATGAGACCGGTGTTTCCTAGCTGACTACCCTGAGAAGAAACACCGAAACAATCTCAGGGATCTAAGTCTCTTTCAAAGTCCATACTCAGTAGTCCTGAATTGAGCTACACGAATGCTTGCACTGACTGGACAGGTCTACTCAGAACTATGTAGTTCTTTCTTCGAAAGACCATCTCAGACACCAATCTGCATGGTTCCCATATGATTTGACCATTACATATTTACTGTATGGACTTTAAAAGTGACTGACCCCTTTTTTTCCGATAGGAAAAATCATCCTATGACAACCCCCGCTCTTGGGCGGAGCGGGAGATAGTGTCAGACTCTTACTGACTAAAAAACCCATCCCGTTCCTTCAAGCCTTCATACCGGGGCTCGAGCGCCCTTTCGAATAACCCTGGCCCCAGTAGGCTTCGACCCAGCTGGGCACCTGCTGTTGCTGACAACTCCTTGAGGCGCGCGGGAACAGTGCGCGCCGTCGACGACTTGGGCTTGGTCCGGACAGTTACTGGATGGCCGGACAGTTACCGGACGGCCGGACAGCGAGCTACCCATTGCTCACTGTCCGCAAGCCCGTGCCTACGGTGGCCGGAAATAGGGATCAATATCCCGGCGCCGCCGGCGGCGGCGGCGATAACGCCATTGCCCGATGCGTTCGGCCTCCTCCTTTGCGAGGAGATTGACCCCTGAGTTTGTTTCGATGTTTCTTCCCAGAGTAGTCAGCTACCACCGTAGGCGCGGGTTTGCGGACAGTGAGCAATGGGTAGCTCGCTGTCCGACCATCCGGTAACTGTCCGGACCAAGCTCAAGTCGTCGACGGGGCGCACTGTTCCCGCGCGCCTCAAGGAGTTGTCAGCAACAGCAGGGACCCAGCCGGGTCGAAGCCTACTGGGGCCAGGGTTATCCGAAAGGGAACTCGAGCCCTGGTATGAAGGCTTGACGGAACGGGGTGAGTTTTTTAGTCAGTATGAGTTGTCATTGGATTATTTTATCCACCAAAAAAAAGGGTAGTCGGCCAAGAAACATCGCATTAACAAAATTCAAAATGTTTGTGAGTTTCTTTGTGAAAACACACACAAGAAGAGATAAGATAAGAGATACAAGTGTAATTCCTAGTGTCGGGTAAAGTTCATAAATAAATAATATTATCTAAAAAACTCGTGGCTCTAAATTCCAATGGCGTGTAAGTCATATTATTTTTTATAAATATAAAATCATAATATCTCTATCGATTGTACATATCTGCTGGCTAAAGGTCTCTTAACGCACCTTAAAAGGAACAAAATTCAAAACTCACATTTCATATAAGCACCAGTTTTCAAATAACAATTTTCTACTGTGTCGAAAACTTTTGCTGTGACTTTAAAACTTGGCGAAACGAGGGAAGCTTAAGAGGCTGCTTTCCCACACGCCTATCGTAAACATCGAGCATGGTTTAAAAGCTTGTTACGTCATCTAACGCAATCCAACGTGATGTTTGACAAAAAGGCAATGCGAAAAAAGAGTGATAATACCTGAAAACTTTGTTGGCATTCAGTAATTCCGTGATTTACTCGAATATTCTACAAAACTTGTTCCAGGAAATACGTGTTTTTTTAAACACTTAAAAGTTTTTTGAAAAACATTGTCATTATTTAGAATCTTGATAAAATTTGCTAGGCTTGTATAGTTGAACTTTTTTGCCTTTTAAAATTTTCGAGTAAATTATGAAGTGTCATAGTTCATACAAAATAACAGATTTCCAGAGGTCATAACTGGATTAGTTTTATACAAATTTATAAATTGATTTGCCTAGATAATATCCAAGCAATATTTCTATAGGACCAACTTGGGAATACAATCTTTAAATAAAAAATTAAAATCACGCCCCAATTGACCGAGAAATCGATGAACATACAATAAAAATACACACAGCCAAACGTAAGACCTCCTTCTTTTTGAACTCGGTGAAAAAGTATGATGACTTACCGCTTTATTCTCAGCACGTTGCCAAAGGCTGGACCCTAGGAGTCTGTAGTCCACCTCCCACCTGGTGACGTCACAGCCGCTATCATCCCATCCGCTAAGTTGGATGTAGATGTGGGTGGCGTTGCTCCAGAGCCAGTCTGTTGATGGTGGTGATACTGGAGCTGTGTGAAGAGAAAATTTAAAAATAAAGTAGCAACTTTAAGGAAGAGAAATGTTTGAGAAATTCTGGTTGGTATTTAACTTTATATAAATTACTCTCTCAGAGATCGGCGGAGACCTCTCGCGCCGGGCCTTAGTCAAGGCCATGATCCGGAGCGAGGAGGAGTGGCAGGCGGTCGCCAACTTCTGCAAAGCAGTAATGCTCGCTAAGGAGGAGGCTGACCGCATCAGGCAACGGCGCTCTCACCGCTGCCGGGATTTCGATCCCGATTTCCAGCCACCGTAGGCGCGCCGCCGGGATTTCGATCCCGATTTCCAGCCACCGTAGGCGCGGGCTTGTGGACAGTGAGCAATGGGTAGCTCGCTGTCCGGCCGTCCGATAACTGTCCGGACCAAGTCCAGGTCGTCGACGGCGCGCGCTGTTCCCGTGCGTCTCAAGGAGTTGTCAGCAACACAGCAGGGGCCCAGCCGGGTCGAAGCCGACTGGGGCAAGGGTTATCCGAAAGGGCGCTCGAGCCCCGGCCGGTAAGAAGGCTTGAAGGAACGGGATGGGTTTTTTATGTCAGTAAGAGTCTGACACTATCTCCCGCTCCGCCCATGAGCGGGGGTTGTCATAAGATGATTCTTCCCATCGAAAAAAATAAAAAAACTCTCTCAGAGATATCTTTCCATAAACAAAAAAAAAAACAAAGTTTACGTTTTTATAATATTAGAAGTATCCTGATGATAAAACTTAAGTTTAATAAAGATCAGAAGCAGTAGCATTTCCAAAAGTAAAATTTCTAAGTCAATGAATCTCATTACCATCCAGAAATAAATATCCTTGTATATACAAAAGTGAATCTCGTATCAACATTACAGTTGATGAAGGACCGTATAAGCATAGTGACGGATCCGTCCTAATTTCCCTAGCCAGTCGATTAGCACGTACGGATTATTATTCAGCCGAAGATCCTGTCAATACAGATTCTACTAGTAGTGCAAAAATAAGATATGTCTGTCTGTTTGGACGTTCATATGTTTTATCATCACCAGCATTATCATTTCCGTCATTAATCAGTCACGGACTAACTTTTCTTCTATCATTCCATGCTGTATGCTTTTGTCCTTCTCTTTTCTAGATATATATATACACACTAATGGTGGAAACTAACAATCTATACTTTATTTAATATTTATATATATTATATATATAATATTATAAAGCTGAAGAGTTTGTTTGTTTGTTTGTTTGAACGCGCTAATCTCTGGCACTTCTGGTCCGATTTGAATGATTCTTTCAGTGTTGGGTAGTCCATTTATCGAGGAAGGCTATAGGCTATGTTTAATTTTTTTTCAAAATTAGGGGTCCGTAATAAAATTGCTATTTTGTAACACTAAGTTTAAAATCGAAAACCTATTTTTGCGTGCGCTGCAAAAACTATCGACAATAGAACAAAATGATGTACTACGGGTTTGTAGATCCCATTAAGACCTACAAAAAAGTCCGCGAGGACATATATCTAGCTATCATGGTTTAATCACAATAACCGATTTTGTGTTCAAAATAATTATTAAATCGTCTGAAGAAAAAAAAACTGCGTTAAATATGTATCGTAATATTAATCTTTATCGAAATTAAGCATTATGTTATCAAGAGTATTTATGTAGAAGTAAAATACATTTTGTTTCATCTCAATCGGATATTTCGTTTAAAAGTTATCACGTGTGTAAGATGTTAAGAGTTGGTACCTATTAATGAGTTATGGGCCATAGAGTTTTTTATCAACATAAAATCCTGTAATAATCTTTTTCGAAATATATTTGTTGATGATTGTAAGTATAAGATCTTTGAAGAGTATAATAAATACTAACTGAAAACTGTAAAATAGGCAATATTTTATCTCGGTATTTCCACGGAAACGAGAAAAACGCGGGTGAAACCGCGGGGCACAGCTAGTGATTACATAAACTCAAAGAAAAATTTAGGTACCTATAGACTTAGCTTAAAAAACTACAAACTTACCTCCACCCAACGTAGTAACATCAATATGAGCTGGAGCCGAAGTCCCGACACTGTCAGTGGCGGTGACTCTAACTGAGTACTTGGTCCCACACTTCAAACCAGCTAGCGTGTGCGTCTGTACTCCTGGCAGACGGTTCTCTCTTGTGACTGGCCATGCTTCTTGCCAGAGGCCGTCGTTTTCTCGCCAAGTTAGGTTGTAACCTGTATGAGAGATGGCTTTTGTTATAGGTGTCTTTATATTTTGATAAATTGAGCGAGGATAATAGAATAGAATAGAATAGACTTTATTGTACACCAAAAAGTAATGGATAATGTTAACGGTAAGTGCTAATTGTTATCCACATCCATTTTCTAACTGGCCTGCTGGTTTAGTGGTTCATTAACCATTAGACCAACAGGCCAGTCATAATATGAATGAACTTGCGACCTCCGGCATAGTAGTCAGGGGCCACTGACCTGACTGCTGTGCCGGAGGTCGCAGGTTCGATTCCTACCCAGCCCCCCTAGCCAAGTTACAACAAGTTTGTGTCGAATTCCGTTCTCTAATCGGTAACGCCTCGGTGACAGCAATTGTAGAAAACGGTAAGTTGGTAACCATGTTGACGCGCCTGAGTCGGCCGCTCGTTCTACAATGTAGCGTTTGTATAACAAAGGATGTAGCGTTAAACATTGTAGAAACGATTTTAAACGATGTGAACTTGGCTACAAATTGGCTATTCGTTTGTTCTGACCACGCGACTTTACGTTGAGTTGACGTCATTCCCATACGTTTCGTCGCTTTTCGATAGCGTTAACGATTGCAGAATAACAACTTGGCTAAGCGTGCAGGTCAAATGTTTGTGAGTTGAGCACGATCATTTGTATTGTGTCAAGAGCGTGAAATGTTACATTGTGTAGGTACACTTGTGCACTATAGGCTAGTGGCCGTAAAAAATGTAATTAGTCCGTCTTTTAGATTATTCAAAAATAAGGGACACGTATTTTTTTATTCGTAAATTAAACCAAAAATGACAAAGATGCGAAAAAATTCAGCACGACGTCACACGTAACTATAATAGGCTATATCTTTGTTATTTTTTGTTTAATCGAAAAAAGATAAAATACGTGCCCATTATTTTTTATAATCTAAAATACGGACTAAATAAAATGTAATTATTTTGACCCTGGACACTACCCTATCATATGTCCTGCATACTTGGCTAGTCTGTTTGATATTGGCTTCTGTGATCAAAATTAAGTTGTGAGAATTATTAAAAAAAACAAATACTTACTAATACCAAATCCCATAGAATCGTTTCCATAAGACCTTATCTCATCCCACTCCACGACAATGTAGTCTTTATAAGGCGTAGCTCTCAACGTTGGTGGATCTGGTAACGGTAGAACCTTGACAGTGTACACCACTGAGTCAGAACCGTACAGGTTCTTGGCTAGGCAAGTGTAGTTACCGCTTAGTGATTGATCTATACCTGAAAGAAAATAAAAAATGTTAATACAAACTAGTACTGTTTCTTTAGAGTTCCATACCCAAATGGTAAAACGGAACGCTATTACTAAGACTTCGCTGTCTGTTTTTCTATCACCAGGCTGTATCTCATGAACCGTGATAGTTAAACAGCTGAAATGATTTGTTTATTTATTTATTCACAAAATCCACAGCTCTTTTACAAATTTTACTTAACCTTTTGAATGTCTTAAGTTACACAGTTCGACATAAGCAATTGTTTTTCTATTGTGTCTCTAATTACGGCATTCAAAGAGTTAAAGATAAACTAATGTTACAGGCAATTAGGAATTTATAATTTACTATCCAAACATGTATGCCTCAGAAACAAACAGAATAAAACGCTAGTACTATCCAAGCGTAGTAGCAGTGTGTGCCGCTATAACAGCGAATACTAAAAAAAAACAGTACCCCTAGCCATGTTGCAAATCTGCAATCGTTAACGCTTGTAGTAAGCTTCAAATGTACGGGTACGACGTCATTTCAACGCTCAGTCACGTGGTCAGAACAAAAGATTCGGCGACGCGGCCAACTCGAAGCGTTCGACGCAAGCGAAACGGTTGTAACTTGGCTAGGGGGGCAGAATAGAATAAATATTTAAGGGGGCTCCCAAACAAAAACCGTGAATTTCTAGCCCTTTTTTGCTGACAGAACGAAAATCATGTGCGTGTCCGTCTCGCACTTGGCCTTTTTTTATCTATTTATCACGATAAATCTGTAGTAAAATAACAACTAACTAAAATCCTGTGTTAAAAAGCAAATAAATTAATATCTAATTACATATAATTATATCAAGTTGTAAGTACTTTTATAATTCGCTTGAGAATCCATTAGTAGTCCTCGAAATTATACTCAATTAAAATAATTATATGTAACATGAAATGGAGTAAAATTAGAGACCGATTTTCTATTTAGACTTTCAGAGAGTTTATTCATTCGTTTTCTGAAGTCTAGCGTGAAAAGGGACGTCTAGACACTTTATGTTAATAATAAATTCTTTATTTCGAGTAAAAATGAGATTCATTTAGTGTTACAACTATGTTAGTGACACAATAATATTAACACAGAATAAAATAATCAATGCTTGAGTACTAGAAATGAGATACTGGAGCAACGATTCACTATATCAATCTATTTATTTATTTATTTATTTATCTTCCTTACAACTATCATCATCATCATCATCATCATATCAGCCGAAAGACGTCCACTGTTGGACATAGGCCTCCCCCAAGCGTCGCCACAACGACCGGTTTTTTACAACTATCATTACAGGTAAATACCTAATGCGATAGTGCGGTCTTAAAATTACTTAATATAATATAAAAAACTTAAAATCAAAACACTTAAAATATACAAATATATACGTATAGCCTACTCTAATCAACCCTATAACATAAAATAAACAATAGCATTTTTGTGAATTCACTTGAGCTACATGTAAATATATCAATATTTACGTGAAGCTGGTTAATAATTCCAATTGCACGGGTCAATCATGCCCAGGATGCCGCTGGGACTGGCTCGCATTTATGTGCTTCGCTACTGCGCAGGGGATGCACATCTTTTTAACCGACTTCGAAGAGGAGAAGGTTCTATGTTCGACTGGTTGTATGTTTTTTTTAATAGCGAGTTTAGGAAAGCAAACCAAAATGTTGATCCTTCGTAAACACAAAATTTCCATAATTTGGATTTCGAATAGAATAAACTCTATTGCACATCAAAATAGTAATAGTATTTAGCTAAATGTTCAGCGTTTTTCAACCTTTTTGACGTTATTTTTGAGGTGGGAAATCATCGACTGACATCTCTTGCTTTAGTGTAGAACGAGAGAATGTATCGATTTTTCTTGGGCTAAAACCGAAAAGTGCTTTTTCTATTGCCCTTAACAGTATAGGACCACGGTAAAGCAAAATTAATATTTTCTAAAGCCATTTCTGGATGAAAATCAATTTTTTTCTTTCGCTTTCGCTTTCGTGAAAATAAGGGACCTGGGTCAATTTTCACGAAAACTTAGGAAAAAGTTTCTTCTCCTCGGTTTTCGCGAGAATTAGGGCCCTGGGTAAGTGGCCCTAATTTTCACGAAAACCAATGAAAAAGTTTCGCCACCAAAATTGAAAAAAATTTCAAATGTGTGTATTCACTTTTCTGATTCTTATTCTTAAAAAAGAAGTCCAGAAGAATAATTATGTTTATACACTTATGAATTCTTTAAAATCCTACTACCTACTAAGCCGCAAAAAACACAATGTTTCAGAAAAAAAACTTAAAACCTGTCTGCATCTACGTTACTTTTTAGTTGGAAAGTTTGAAATATTAAACCATTCTCGGATCATATTTTAACTCTTGTGGACCACTAGTGGTCCGCCGGCCACAGATTGGGAACCACTGATTTAAGTAAACAGTTAGTCGCCCGTTAAGGTACCTCTTCAGTCACAAGACAATCTAGTTTAAGAGTCAGTGTGTAATAAGTTGTGCTATCTTTTTGGTATAAATAAAAGTATTAAATTCAACTAGCTTCTGCCTGCAGCTTCCCTCGCTTGAAAGTAGAATCCTAATTCCTTGATCACACGTACCGAGTAAAAGGGCGAGACAGTAAAATGTTGCTCAGCCGAGACAGTGATGTAAGCGAGCTGTAGAGATAAATGGTAAGCCGAACACTCGGCGCTGTGTTTACACGTACCGAGTACTCGGCCGAGAGTACTGTCTCGCTAGTTTACTCGGTACGTGTGATCAAGACATAAGGGAATATAATTTTGGGAAAATAAGTATCTTATGACTTATTTACAGGACATGGTCTACTAGTGTACCACATCTTTGAGTATGAAAGAGTAACAAATATACACACAATTATATATTATTATAGTCTGCCTAAAAAGTCAAACAACTTGGGTAATTATTAGGGTAAAATGGAATCTGATGTAGTCAACACTGGTTGAATAATCAAGGTTGATTAAGAGATCTTGATCTTTGTTTACTAATACCTTATAAAAAAGTATCGAATATGAGTATTTTTTAAATGATTTAATATTATTAGGGGACTTTTTAACAATAAAAAGAAAATGATTTTCGTTTAGAATGTACATACCTATTTCAGTCTCTTTAATGATATTTGTATTACAAAAATAAAATATATTTGCAAAGATATAATAGTGATGGTGAGGTGAGCAAGTGTAAAGTATAAAATAAATCTAGAAACGTAAGAGAAATCTGATTCTAAATTCTATTTCGCTTATTGATTGACATCATCATTAGCCATATAACGATCAAGATCTTTTGTAAAATTATCACCCATCATCTCAAGAAACAAGTGAATGACAACAGAAATTCGTGTTGCTAACAACAGATTTTTTATTTCATTTAAAATTCCTAAGTCGTTTGATTTTTAGACAGACTACCTATACAACATTATTTTTAGTTGGTGTATACCATATTAAAAAAAAACTGAGCAAGTTTGAGTCGGACTCGCGTTTTGAGGTTTCCGTGCAAACTACAATTCCCAATTGGAGTTTCGAAGATTTTTCCGAATTGCAATTTTTTTTTGTGACGTATTTATCAACAAATTTACTGTTTTCAGATTTTTTTCTATACCTGTGCTATAAGACCTTCCTTGTGCCAAATTTCCGGACTCTGAGTCAACGGGAAGTCCTACCCTATGAATTTCGATCTTTGAGAGTATCAAAATATACGTTTTTTTTTGCGACATAAACGGCCGTATCTTTTTTATTTGTTAACTTAGAAGACCTGAGTATATGGTTTTAATTTCAACTCGATACACGTTCTCGAGATACAGGTTCTTGACAGACAGACAGACAGATCAAAGTGATTCTATAAGGGTTCCGCTTTTTTCTTTTGAGGTACGGAACCCTAAACACACTATTCATTCAAAAAAATTTTGGTTAAGTATTAAAAACTAAAATACTTACTCTTAATCAGTAAACTATCGTCCCGATTCCTCGTAAACCTCGGGTGATGAGTGATGATATTCTGGTTATGGTACCACACAGTCCTCGGTGGTGGGGATCCAACGCTCCTACATTCTAGCAGCAGAGAATTTCTAACAGCCACTGTTATTTCCCCTCCAAGAGATGCAACTCCAGCCACGACTGTATAGAAAAGTTTTAATGTTAGAATAAGTTAGAGTAAAGTTTTGTGGCTAAGAGAGGAAGTAAAATAGTTGAATGATATTAGTTTTCTTTCACAATAGTCGTGGGTAACTTTTTGTACGTTAGATTGAAGTTTCTTTGGTGAAGTGAAATATGGGTTACATTTTGATGCAAGTGACCAAAAATTTGTCATTGCAGCCGTAAGATTGCTCATGGCGGTAAGTCCCCTCTTTGAGGCGTGGCTGGAAAGGCCTCACGGCGTCCTTACCTTCCGCATGACGCAGGTCCTCACCGGACATGGTTCGTTCGGGAGTTTCCTACACCGGATTCATGCGGAAGTGACGCCCGGGTGTCGCCACTGTGCGGAACGCCCGGAGGACACGGTGGAGCACACAGTCGAGGTGTGCCCTGCTTGGGCGGAGCATCGCCGTGCCCTCGTGGGGGCGATCGGCGGCGGAGACCTCTCGCGCCGGGCCTTGGTTGAGGCCATGGTCCGGAGCGAGGAGGAGTGGCAGGCGGTCGCCGACTTCTGCGAAGCAGTAATGCTTGCAAAGGAGGAGGCCGAACGCATCAGGCAACGGCGTTATCGCCGCCGCCGTCACCGGGATTCTGATCCCGATTTCCGGCCAACGTAGACGCGGGCTTGCGGACAGTGAGCAATGGGTAGCTCGCTGTCCGGCCGTCAGGTAACTGTCCGGACCAAGCCCAAGTCGTCGACGGCGCGCACTGTTCCCGCGCGCCTCAAGGAGTTGTCAGCAACAGCAGGGACCCAGCCGGGTCGAAGCCTACTGGGGCCAGGGTTATCCGAAAGGGCGCTCGAGCCCCGGTATGAAGGCTAGAAGGAACGGGGTGGGTCTTTTAGTCAGTAAGAGTCTGACACTATCTCCCGCTCCGCCCAAGGGCGGGGGATGTCAATGCATGATTTTTCCCACCATAAAAAAAAAGCCGTAAGATTGCAATGTCAAATGACCACGTGTATCAAACGACGTTTTTGATCACTATTGAATAATATTTCTTAAATATCCCTTTGAATTCTTTTTTTTTATAAGAAATGGCTCGTTGATTTATTTTTGTGTAATCCGTGCTGAATTGGGCTAATCGATGAAAAATTTATTACAACCTCAGACAGGTCTTGACATTAGAGTATAATGAGTACTGTTGTGATAGGTGTCTTTCTTCCTTATATTTTTTATGTCTATTGTTGAAAGGTTTACGTTGATGGTATAAATCCAAAGTATACAATTGAATATTTTTATGTATTTTATAATTTACGTATTTTTATTATTTATGGACTCGCGTTTGACTATTATCATCTGATGGTAAGCGATGACGTGAACGTGATTGATCATATTTATTTCTAGATACGAGTATATATACATATATAACTTTTTTTATTGATTTAAATTTAGTGCTTGACTGCGATTCCACCTGATGGAAAGCAGTGAAGCAATCTTTGACAGTGAACTTATTCACTATTATCTTAAAGACTCCTTAATTTTCAATATCAGGTAACACAAGCTGGAACAGGGAATTCCACTCCTTACCTCTGCGCACAATGCATGTGTTCCCAAAATTTTGTTACATTATATTTATTTTTATTTTTCATATAAATATCGGCGTCAAAATCACAGAGCATCTAAACAGACACTCAAAATGCCACAGATAAAATAACTGTTTATATGCTCTGTGCAGGTTACAAGGGCAATAGTGTTATGCCCGTTACACACATGGCCTGATAGGGATACTGGCTGTTATATATATTTTTTTAATATTGCGTTGTTTTGTGCGTGTATTTAGGCGGAATAAACTTGTTTTCTTTCTTTCTTCTTTCTATATAAAACCACATACACATATATTTGGTCAAAAAGGCTTTAAAAATGGAAGTCCCAGAAATATTAAAAACAGATGTAGCATAACCGCAAACCAAAGGTCCGAAGCAGGAATGTCGCTTTATATCTTTGTTAAAATGTAGCCCCAAAGGACCGTATTTATCTTGTGTACGTTAACAAACATGAAGCCGGAAGGGACCTCGTGAAACTACTCGTAGACAGACAAATATTTATCGAACGGATCCTAAGATAAACAGTTTTGTCCTTCGCAACATTTATACTTGGCTATAAATATACAAACTATACAACGGTCGTGTATCAAAATACCACAATTATGTTATAACATGATCAACAGAAATAATATGTAACCAAGCATTATATGTAACACATAATATGATTTAAAAGAGTGTCCATGGAGTTTCTTGCACGTTCTTCTCCATAGAGACCAACTCTTTGGAACGTGCAATTTAGCTTCACTTTTCTTGGACTGACCGACATTTGACTATTCAAAAGTGCCTGTAAATGGTCTATTTGAAATAAATGCTTTGATTTGATTTGAGTAAATTTTTATACAAGTGGGCAAAGTTTGTCATTGCAACCGAGGTGAAATTCATCCGAGCCGTATATGTGAGGGTGTTATGGAACCGAGTGCTGCAGTGATAAATCTCCACGTGTATCAAACGACGTTTTTCAATGCACTTACGAAGAAATACTAATTTTCTCTAAAAATTACGACGCATTTTTGATGATTTTGTAGTGAAGAAAATTTTTCAAAGTTGCCATACATTTTAGTTTTGATTTAGTTGGCAGCAAGTTATCGCTTGTAGTTTTTAACTTAATCACAATATCTGACGGCGCCGGCACCATTTAAAGAATTCTCTTCAAATCTTAAGTTCAATTTTTTTTTTCACAAAATATAAAACCAAAAATAATATATAATAGACTTTTTCCCGCGCTTTATCTTTGCAGGTTGAAGAAGAAGCAAAGGTATCAAACCGTATACACCTAACCATATCCTATTTAGTATTATAAATAGAAATACAAATATTTTTGAATTTAGAACACAGATAATTTTAATTTGTTGATAATAACAAATGACTGTGTAAATAATCTTATTTATTCATGATATTCTATTCATAAAATACAATTTTAATTTTCATTAAATATTAAAAACCATAAAAGTATCCACCTCTTTGCTTTAAAAAAAATAATAATCACGGTTGACCGTGAGGAAATAGGAATGAAAAAAAGCCCTTGTTATGATAATTAAAAAAAACACGAGAGTGATAAACATGGCATGTCGAACCTATTCGTAGTGCGATAAGAGCCTGTTTTCGAGTAAGTGTATTGAAAAGATATTATTCTTTTTGCACAAGAAATAACTGAAAACCTCTTAAAAACAATGTATTCATTATTTATCATCATCATTTTCATTCGAAAACGTCCACTGTTGGATATAGACCTAAACCCAAATGTCACCACAACGAACGTCCCTATTCATCTCGCATCTATCGGATTAGTCAGGTCATTAGTCCACTTCGTGGAAGGCCTTCCAATGCCTGGTCTTCTCTGGTTAATCGTCGAACTCAACTTGACTATTTTCGCGCCCAACATACCAATGAACTTACGTCTTGAGACACTGACCACAGTGTCTCAAGACGAAAGTCCGGTGCGTATTTCCAGTGACGACGCTCACAATGGACTTCACCAGAAGGCTTAAAGTCACCCAAAGAGCAAAGGAAAGGGGCTATGCTCGGACTTTCCTTGCGTGTTTGCAACAGAAATGGCGATACCCGCAGTTGAATCAAGGTTATCTTTATAACCCAAAGAACCGCCAAGCTTAAGTGGCAGTGGACAGGGCACATGCTCGCAGAACAGATGGTCGATGGGGACGAAAACTTCTGGAATGGCGATTGCTTACCGAAAGTGGCAGCGTTAGAAGGCCTACTACAGTCAAGGTGGACCAATGACCTCGTGAGAGTTGCGGGAATCCTTTGGCTTTGAGGACACAGGAGCTGTAATGTGAGGCTTATGTCCAACTGTGGACATCTTTCGGCTGAAAAGATGATGATGATGATGATAATTTATATTAGGACATACCTCTTTGCGAAGGAGTATTTGTAACCCTTCTACTCTCAGGTCCTTCACCGACAGCTGTGCTGGACGTCACCCAAACATCATATTGTCTTCCTTCAATCAATCCCTTTAGTTCTAACGTTTGGCACTTTTCGTATGCCTCCGATGTGCTTTGGACGTCCACTCTTATTGCTTGGGGCCCGTCGTTGCTGATGGAAAAGTTCTAAGATTCATTTTGGTTCATAGAAAACCGTTTTTGAGAATCGTTTGTCTTGGTATGATCATGTAAAGGGAAGGGATGAAACGCATGTTATTAAAAGAGTTATGAGTATACATGTGGATGGATGGAGAAGGAGAGGGAGGCAAAAAGATGGATGGATTGTATGAAGAGTGAGGTGAAAGAAAAGGGAGTTAGTGATAGCATGATGGGTGACAGGACAGAATGAAAGAAAACGTGTTGCGCCGACCCCACGTATCATGGGACAAAGGCAGGAAGACATCTTCGAAAAAGACTTTATATAGATTTTAGCCACTATAAAGATAAAAGCGACGGATCTGGTCAGGTCATGTTTTTCACTAGGTGGCGTTGCAATCAAAATTTTTAGTTTAATTTGTTTTTAGTGTATGACAGCATTATTAAGTCAAGGAAAGGCATTTGCTTTAATCGGACATTCTACTTCATTTAAATTAGTCAAATTGTTGCCTTGAAATCCAAGGAATTAGACTGATATCAAACAAAGAACGATGCCAGGATTTTTATGAAATCTAGTCTCATCTTTCAATAGATATATCGTTGGATAAGCTGAATAAAAGTTTACTATAGGTTAAATTTTTATGTTCAGTATATTTTTTATTTACCATCATCAGTGCGTCACTGCGGGGTGCCAGCTAAAAATCAGCGCTGGGTGTTTGACGCCTAGCAATTGCTGAGTTGGTGACCCTTTTGCTTCGGTCATATTCGACGCAACTGTATTGTATTTCTGTACTCTTTATTATTATTATTTTAGGTATATTGTATATTGTGTTGCTGCGCCGAAAAAATGATATTCTAACTAAGTTCCAAATCTTAGTCCCTTCAAATTTATTATTTATTCGAACTTATCCAACGATGTAAAACACAGAAGCTCATTCGTTCTTGGAAGGATTTGCATCTTCCTTTTGCTTAAAATAATCCTGTATTTTAAGCAAAAGGAGGATGCAAATCCTTCCAAGCCAAATCGAATATGTATTTTAAAACATACATACCTAGCCGTAAGCTTACAATAAACAGTATAATGTAGCAGCCTTCCATTAGGCTGTCGCGGTCTTTTCCAGCTGACGAGGAGAGTGGTTGACGATTGAGACAACAGCTTTATTTCAGCTGGGGCTTCAGGCACTGAAAACAAAAGAAGTCTGAGATTTTGTTTTTTTGCTGCATGCACCTTGATAGCTTTTTTTTTTTTTTTCGATGGGAAAATCATCTTACGACAACCCCCGCTCTTGGGCGGAGTGGGAGATAGTGTCAGACTCTTACTGACTAAAAAACCCATCCCGTTCCTTCAAGCCTTCATACCGGGGCTCGAGCGCCCTTTTGGATAACCCTGGCCCCAGTAGGCTTCGACCCGGCTGGGGCACCTTGATAGCTGGGCATGAGTTTACTCGCAGTCGGTTTCATTCATGACGGAAAGAGGTAAAGAGTTGATTTTGATTATAAACACGAGAAATTTTTGGGACGGCGCACGAGAAAAATGTCTGGATAGACTTGGAGAAAACCTTTGCTCAGCAGTGGGACAGTAATAGCTAGAAAGCGTTTCGAACTTATAGTATAATAGCATAATCAGCCTTTTAATGTTTCCACTACTGGGACTCAGGCCTCCTCTCTAGGAGAGGGAATGGGCCGTAATCCACCACACGGGCCCACTTGCGGGTTGGTGAATGTAACATATCTTCGAATTTTTGGTTCTAGGACATACCGGTTTCCTCACGATGTTTACCTTCTCCATTTTGTGGTTTCGACCTTAATCGGCTCAAAACTGTAATTACCAATAAGGTAACAGTATTTGCGCCGAGTGGGGGTCTCAGCTGCCAGTGACAGCGCCGACACAGCCCTCTTAGAACTTGCTTAGAACATGGGATAGCGCAAGGGTGATGATATAGGTTGCGATAGATTTGCTTTTTCAAAATAATAATTTGGTTTTCTTTATGTTTTAAACCAATTTTATTCTAGTTTTGAAGCTATCTAGTAGATACTGACGCTTTCGACTTTGTAAAGCAGTCCAAAATATTAACGTTGACAAAAGTTAATCTATTGAACGCCCAGAGAGGCAATATCTTTTACAATTTAACGCAAAAAAAAACGACTATCAAACCGAGCGATTTCTATGAATTGGCTTCTAAAATATTGATGACACAATTTTTTTTAATATTCTAGTATTTGCCCGCGGCTTCACCCGTGTACATAAAAATGTCTATGTCACTCAGTGGTAAACCAGCTTTCTATTGGTGAATTTTTTTTTGCAATCGGACCAATACTTCAAGAGATTACAAAAAAAAAAAACTGCTACTACCGTAAATAAAAAAACTAAGACTTTACGTTCAAATTCAAACACATTCTTTATTTAAGAACAATCAACGTAAAAAAAAAACCGTATAATTCATTAAAAGTGTAAAAAAAAATCTCTACATAATCTCTACATAGAGTCACCAAAACTCACCATCTTGCATCGTAGAGCAAACAATAGGGAATGAGAACGGCCCTAATCCATAGTTAGAGAAGCCAGCCACTTTGACGGTATAGTTAGTGAATTTGTAGAGCCCCTGCAGCCGAAGTTCCGTCACTAGCGACGTAGAGTTCAGCCATTGTCGACCTGTTGGACAGATTTGCATAATGATAGAGACAGTGATTGCTTTGTGTAGAGTTTGGTAGAGAACCTGTTTTTGTTTGGAGTCAACGGGCTGGAATGTAATATGGTGAGCTCTATATTTTGTGGGGACGGTTTTAACAGTAGTGTAGAGTCTCGGAATTCGAAGTGTGTGTCCTTTTTAGTGTCAATGTTAGTGATACTTTTTGCAGTCAGAAGCTAAGGTTATGGTTTATGGCGTATATTTTAACATTTGCAAGGAAGTCGAAATTTACAGGGCTTAAACTGTTGACCTAGAAGTGCCTAAAATGTGCCTAGAATGCTGAAATTTGCCAAAAAGTAAAGTGTCATAACACCAGAAAAAAGTTTCAAACCTGTAAAGTAGTTTCGTCACAAAATAATTTCTTTTTGCAGTTCGGAAAAAAACGGAACCATTTAGATAGGTAACATTGTATGGAACCCTTGGTGCGCTAGACTGACTCGCACTTGACCAGTTCTGTATTTTATTTATGCAATCATGTAACCTTTTAAAAATATAATGATGCTATTGTTGTGTTAATTGTTGTTGTTAAAAGTTAGTACTTATACTTTATTGTACACACAATTTTAATGGACAATAAAAAGATAGTTGATCATAAGCGAGCTTAACCCATAATTGAGTTTAGTTAAGTTGTTGTTATTGTAAGTGTGATTTTTGTTGCTAATTGTTGTTGATGTAATTAGTTGTTGTTGTTGTTATCGTTAAATTGTTGTTGTTAATTTTCAATCGAACATAATTAAGAAAATAAATCATATTGTCAACCCAATGTGATTCTTACCCTGAGCAGCATAAAGTACAGTATATCCAATCAGCGCCCCAGCCTGTTTGTGTGGTGGTATCGGTTGCCAACTGACACGGAGTGCTGTGGACGTCACTCCACCACATTCCACTGACGATGGACCTTCTTCAGGAGCTGGGATCAAGAAAAACAATTATTTTTTAATAACTAAAGTAGTTTTTGGAATAATAGAACAAGCGAATGGGAAAGGCGTTGAGATATTATATTGAGGCCAATTCTAACAGAATAAATTTTTGTGCTGAATATGCATAAATATAACCAGTTTTATAATGCTTCCACACCTGGAAATCAAGCCTCCTCTTTAGGAGAGGGAATTGTCGGTTTTTAACAAAATAACATTCAGACAAGCGATTTAATAGTTAGATGACAAAAGACTTATACAGAAGAATTATATATATAAAGATATTCACGAAAATGAAAACGGTGATACATGAATGTTAAAGCCGCTGCTAGAAAGTCTAATTAAACTATAAACCGCCTACGTCGGATATATCGGACAACATTCTCGCATTTATTTCGCCAAGATCACACATCCACGACCAAATACTCCATCTCGTCAGCTTTTCTGTCACCTATGGGGATTGAACAGCTAAGCAAGATGGAGTAACCAGTCACAAACACGCATTCCCTCACAGGAACCACCCAACAATTTTTTTTAAAGATAACCTTTGGATGGATTTGATAGAGACGGAGAAAAAGATAAGCAAGTAGTTCGTGGTGTTATTAGCATTTAGACAATACAAATACAAATCAAATCTAATTAAGAAACTTGGATCAAAAACAAACCTCAATTTATCAAACCAACCGTATAAAATACGATAGTTAATGATAACACAAATCGCTAGCAAAACAAACCAGAACACAGAACAGCCATTTTGTTTTCCAACTCATACATAAATGTAACAGTCTTAAGTTACCAGTTAAACGAAACATTGCAATGATAATTAAAGAAAACTTTCTGTATACGCCAGGAGTTTCAAGTCAAGTATTCAGTAAAATTGTAGCAATTGAACCAAATGTATGAGAACTGTTAACGAAGCTTTGTCTATTAAAAACAGTAGCGCTTGCTGGATTGTTGCCTTAGATATTATGCTGGAATTTATTCGCTTGTGGAGATTCTGGGCTTTCGTTATTGTACACTGGCTTTTGCCCATGTCTTCGTTTGCATACCTAAAATATAGCCTATGTTACTCAGGAATAAACCAGCTTTCAATCAATGAAAAAATTTTCTCAATCGGACTAATACTTTCAGAGATAACCTCCTACAAACAAAAAAAAACAAATTTACCTTTTTATTATATTAGTGTAAATGTAGATTTAAAGAACTGTGAAGATGGTCATATTGACGCATAACGTAGTTAATTTTGACGTTTTTAGTATTATTAGACTCGCACTTGACCATAATTTGATGGGAAGCGATGTTTTTGGCAGTGGTATATAAAAAAGCTTAATTACTCTTGACTTAAAGACCCTTAGGATGTAGCTATCAAGTAATGAAGACTCCGGCAGAGAGTTCTAATTCTTAACTATACGTTATTATAACCATGTAAATAAATGTGAAAAATGGTAGAAAAACTGCTTTCATATCGTTTAAATAGATTTTTTAAAGGGTTTACATGACTGATGATAAATAACCGCTACTAATTAATTTTTTTTTCTATTTATAAGTCAATCAAAATCAGTCTAAATACGAGTATCCGCCCAAATGTTGTTGAAACTTCTACGGTCCGGATTAAGTATTGCCTCTTCGTTTGTACCCCGTTCATCGAAGGACTGGAACAATTTGCTTGCTGCGGTCTTTCGGTCCGATTATAATTTAGGTGTCTTCAAGGCTAGCTCTTATCAAATTAGTGCTCTGCCTGGCCTCACCATCAACGATTCCTTCACTGATTACCATCAAGTGGGATTGCAATCAAACTCTAGTCTACGTCAATTAAAAAAACCTAAGTCTAATAAAGTTTAATATATATTCAAAGCATATTACACACCTAATTTAATGATCTACGTTAAGTTTCAAAATTACGTCGTTACTAAGAACTTATTCACAGGTAGAATATATTACAAACTTCATCCTTTTCAAACACGTAGACAGTTTTCATGATCCCGTCTAATTCTGTGTAATTTACTTACCAACGATATAACAGACCCGAAACTTCATCGTACTTCGTATCGATATCAAGAATAAACATCTAAAATTAAGTCAAAATTGGCTGACATTTTACAGCAAAAGTTTCACACAAAGATCTGAAAATATATAAAAGAGGCGTAGACTGAAACAGTTTGGAACTTTTCCCCTTAAACAAAGTAGGTCTGGAAAACGAGCGAAGGAAAACCTTCAAGTTTTACTGAAAGAAGTTTTCTGTCAAGCACTATGGGTCGACATTAATATGAGCTGCTTATTTTGTTTTAGGAATAAGATCTTGAGAACAAACTTTGGATGTGTTGGCAAAACTCAAAACTATATAAAGTTATTATGATTGTGTGATATGAAAACGTGGGTACTAACGATGTTCGGCTAAATTTTTAACGACTAATACTTGTTATATTTTAGGAAAATTTTTGAATTATACGAAGGTTCTGATAATAAGTGGAATTCCCTGCCCAAAGTCTACATTTTCTGATAGCTACAGCCTTAAGAGATGTGTGAATAGGTTACTTCTAAGCAAGCGCGCCTCGTCGTCAACTACATCATCACTTTCCATCAGGTGAGATAGTGGTCGAACAAGAGCGTATCAACAAAAAAAAAAACATAATAAGAAAATAATATAAAATATTTTAAGTAAACACGAAGTCGATGATAATAAAATTATGCAAATGGTATAGCAAAAAATTATTGAGGTTACTGATACTAGAAGTATAGAGAGGAAACATGGAAACATATTGGGTCAATTCCAAACTTTATCTAAGAGCAGAAAGATGATGTTGATACAACAGACTCAATTTGAAATACAACCAATAGAGAACACTAATTGCGAAGTACAAAGTAAGTAATAGCTTAGTTCTGAATATAAAATCTTGTAAAAGAAAATAAATACAAAAATCATTTAAAGACTCATTGGTAAAGAAAATTTATCAATATATTAAGCTGTCTGTACATTACGGATTGCAAAAAAATATGCAAGTTTAAATGATACAATTACATTTTGACTTTACAATCATGTAGACAAAAGAAAAGAAGCTGAACAATAAACCATGTCTCCAAAACGTCTTAAAACAAAAGCATAAAAGGTAAGGGAGTAATTATAACAACAACATAAAGGTTACTACAATGTTAACGAAGACGATAAAGCTTTACGAGGCAAAGTTTGTTCTGCCAAACTTCAGGCAATTTGCATAGTTGATGTTAGATAAAATTCTTGCGTAACTCGCAATGAACGGTGTGATAATGGTCCTGAAGATGGTAGTTTATCTGATGTGGACTAATTTGGGGATTTAAGATTCTAAATTGAAGAAGAGAATTTGAATTCTGTTGAAAAAGTTTTTTAAATTGAGTATGAAGAAAATGAGGTTGAAAATATTGAAATGGTTTGAGAAAAGATGAGGAAGAAGAAAATTTAAGAAATTACAAAATTTAATATTTAAGCAGGACAAACATCTTATAATTGAAGTTGATGGATGAAATAGAAAACAATTTAATTTTTGTAGCAATAATTTAAAAGGAAATGCATGTAAAATAAACAAGCTCAAAGTGGTCGAGCTAAAAATAAAAATGATTCCATCTAAATTAAAACAATGGGAAACCGACCGGAAGGGACTGATGGCTAATGAAGACTAATTGATCAGATATAAGATGTAACACAAACCAAATCAGATAGATAGTCTCCGAAGTTTCACCGAGTATTTCTAATAAAGTAGATGTGATACGAGTAGATAGGGAGCTTGATAGTTAAACAGATTGTTAATGCTTTTGTGTTCTTTGTGAGTATTCTTATAGCTCAAACCAGGATTAATAAGGAGATTTTTGAGCTCCTCGACTCGGCAAACAATACCAAAGAAAGGACATTTGCATGGATCCTACATTAACATTATATTATGTCATAATCGCACATATTTCTGCTTAAGCGGTGTCTTACATTATAGAATCTGTGCACGTCATAATTTCACATATAGCGACTTTAACAGTTTCTAATAATAATTATTATTATTCATTTAAATCAGATTGTTACATCCATATTATGTTAGTAGCACTTAAAAATTATATTAGTAACATTGCTCATAAAAATAAAATAGAATAAAAAATAAAATAAATAAAATGAAGAATGATGAATGTAGTGAACTTATACTATTTATTACTAAAATATTATACTTGCGATAGTTACATCAATAACTGATAGACATACTCACCTTTTAGTTTAATACTGTTACTTTAACTTATATAGGCTGACTGGTAATTAGTGACCGATAATTACACACGTGATTGTACTTATGATTACAGACAACTTTGCCAAAGAAACTTTTTTTAACAGACTTCTAAAAAAGGAAAAGGTTCTTTTTTTTTTTTTTTTTTCGATGGGAAAAATCATCTTATGACAACCCCCGCTCTTGGGCGGAGCGGGAGATAGTGTCAGACTCTTACTGACTAAAAAACCCATCCCGTTCCTTCAAGCCTTCATACCGGGGCTCGAGCGCCCTTTCGGATAACCCTGGCCCCAGTAGGCTTCGACCCGGCTGGGTCCCTGCTGTTGCTGACAACTCCTTGAGGCGCGCGGGAACAGCGCGCGCCGTCGACGACTTGGGCTTGGTCCGGACAGTTACCGGACGGCCGGACAGCGAAAGGAAAAGGTTCTCAATTCAGATGTTTGTATTTATTTTTAACGTAGGTTCGCGCATAACTTCGTCGCTTGCCAACCGATTTGGAAAATTATTTTTTGTTGGAAAGGGTATAACTTCCCCAAATAGTTCCATAGTCACCAAGTTGGGATCTGATGATGGAATCTTGGCAAAATCGATGGAACTCCTCAAATATTATAGGCAACTATATAGTCATTTTAATATTTTCACCAAGGACTTAAGAATTTACAGTCAAAAAGTGACATTTGATGAGGTGGAACTGGAGAAAAAGACCAGAAATGGCCAACGGAACTTCATACTCAAAAAGATATCACAATGAACATAGTTATGCGACTGTGAAAATACAAATAAATGAATAGTTCTGAATGGTTATGTTGAAAATGGTATCGTCGAAGTGACATGATGATGGTGATGGAGCCGGAAGATAGGCACCAGAACTCCGTAACTAATCAATGTATTCTAGCCGTGTTTGGGCTTATTAGAATTGTCATGAGATGCACTTTGGCTATAAGATACTATCAAACTGATCTGATGATGATAATGATGGAGCTAGAAGATAGGCACAGGAACTCCGTAATTATTCAATGTGTCCTGTATACATTTCCAATAAGCCCAAACGCGGGTGCTTATTAGAAATGTCATGAGATGCACTTTGGCTATAAGGTACTATCGAACTGATCTGATGATGAAGCCGGAAGGTGGAAGGTAGACACGGGAACTTCATAATAAAATGATGTATTCTATCAGGGTTTGAGTTACTTGGAATTGTCATGAAAAAAAGGTACTCTGGCTGTTAGTGTATTTCAACAAAAAGTGTGAAATAAAAAACATAATTAACTAAAAAACACTAAAACGATCAAAATAATTTAAATTTCGGAAGCGGGTGTTAAATAAGGAACAAACATTAACGAAAAACCCGTCTTCCAAAATTAAAATTATTTTGATTGTTTGTGTTTTTTTAGTGAAGTCGGTTATTTTTTTTTCTATAAAAAGTTTTTTTATTGTGACAAAATTAAAGGGCATAAAAAAAGTTTCGTTGGGTTAGTTGTTTGTAATCATGAGTACAGTAACTTGTTTATGTATCGGTCACTAATTACCAGTCACCCTATAAAAGGTGTAAGGGACAGCCCTCCACAAACTTTAAGGGCTTGCTCAGTAGACGAAACTGAACAACCTCCCACAAATTTTTTTTTCAGGAAACGAAAATAAAATCAGCCTCACCATACAAAATGATAAACTTGATTGGACAATTTGTATGGCGAGGCCGATTTTCTTTTTCGTTTTCTGAAAAAAAAAAAAAATTATGGAAGGTGGTTCAGTTTCGTCTACTGAGCAAGCCCTTAAAGTTTGTGGAGGGTTGTCCCTTAAACCTTGTATACAACATTATTTTTAGTACATGCGAAACCTGTACATGGTTTGTTCAGAATCCGTTACTGAATTGATTCCAATAATTTTTATACGATTTTTTCCCAAAAATATTTTAAAAAGTTTGAAAAGCCGCATGGAGACCATATTAATATATTTCTACAGACAGTCCGGTAACATAACAAGCTTTGTAATTTTTCATGATACGGTTTTGAAATTTTTTATAAAGATTTTTTTTAGACACAGGTTTTTCATGTTCCACGATACTAAAACTAAGTTTGTATAATTAACTAGTATTAGTCTTAGTAATAAACTTCACGACAAAACAAGTGTACGTTATCCACTACTATCCCGTTCACACATTATATTTTCTACTTACTTTTCTACTACTTTATTTTTTACTATTTTATACGTTAACTTTCTCACCAAGTACATCATTCTATCTTTATTTTTGTACCATCACCAATAAACCATTTGGGTGGATCATCAATTTCACTTACCCCCTTCTCTCGTGTCTTGAAAGAGCGGAACTGAGAAAGGTCCCGACCCAGCGCTGTTGAATGCGGCTACTGATACTGCATACCTGATGAAATACAAAAAGGTTGAGAATAAAGAAATCATTCTTATTACAACATACTAGCTTTATCCTGCGATTTCATCCGCGTATATAAAATTTAATAATATGAATAATAATCTTTATTACGAGAGAGAGTAACAATGACTCAATTAGCGTCAGTAATAAACCAACTTACAACTGAAAGAAAAGAAAGAAAGAAAAGTATTTATTTTGGCGCGCAAAACAAACAAAAAAATTTAACATTGTATGTCTCACGTTTGCGCCAAATTGGTTAACTATGTTAGTAACACAAATACAACCACAAATGACATTAACACATAATAAAACAATCATTTCTTTAGCATTCCAACTGAGATACTGGAGCAACGATTCACTGTAAGGCTGCACTCAGAAATAAAATAATTTCTATCAGTGAAAAAAAATTAGCAATCGTACCATTACTTTCAGAGATTACCTCCTACAAACAAAAAAAAAACTAACTTTACCTCTAACATATTAGTATATAAGAGTAGATCGCACAATAGTTTACCTCACTCCCTTGAGTAGTCCGGAAACAACAGTCTCTTGCTTAGCATACAGCGATGCAGTTTTAATTGTCTTATCACTAATTTCTTCAGTTTCTAAAAAAAAAATGTCTCAATTAATTCATTAAACCCCAAGCGAACACCGGCGTTAGCGCACCTATTGTCTTTCTATTGTGTCTGTAATTTCCACGATTGAAAGGTTAATTGAATAACTACTGATAAAAAACGATATATATATTTAAAACCATCTCAACAGAAGTGGAAACTGTATCACATTGAGTTCAATAATACAAAATCATAATCGTTCGGGTATTTTAAGTTGGGAAATCATCTTGTGTTGCATGAAGTTTTAATAAATAAATAAATGACTTGTCCCGCTCTAGGACAGAGCGGGAGGGCGTATAAGACTTTAACTGACTAAAAACACATCCATTCTACTTCTTTTGAAGAAAGGAAGTTTGTTCCCTAACGCATGCAGCCGCTTCTAAGCTAATCTTACTACTTCGCAAAAGCCCCTTCGCCCCAGTTTTTAGTTAGATTTAGGTTTTTTATTAACCTTATTTTGGTTTTAGTGTAATTGTAGTTAATAGCTGGTCTGTAAAAGTTCTAGAAGCACATTTCAACATACCTTTGATTCCCGTCAACTGAGGAACTGCTTTCAATCGATATCCTATTATGAGTCCGTTGTGTGTATCTGCAGGTGGAGGTAGCCATCTCACTCGGAGCTCTCCTGGTGATTCTGTTTGTTCTAGTTGTACTCCAAGAGGTGGTGATGATGGAGCTGGTGATAAAATATCAATCTGAGTAAGAAGAAGCGCCATTACATGGGCTCAATTGGCGAAGGTTATGTTACTATACAAGGTGCCAGATAAACGTGGACTATAGTTCATTGACCTTTCCAAATACATCTGCGTAGAAATCTGAAAAACAAACCACTTTTTTTCATTACTAGAAAATGTAAAGGACCACGACAGGTATAGGATGTTTTTAATATCGTGTGGATTCCATCACGCATGCGGGATTGTTCCGCATGTAGAAAGTTTCAAAATGCATAAAAACGCGTCCCGCATTCACACATTACAATAAATACTTGTATGAAATGGACATTGCGGGGGTTATGCGTGCGGGGCAATCTCGCATGCGTGATTAAAACCGCACGATATTAAAAACACCCTTATGTCTCCGTTTTCGAAATTAAGAATGTCAACAAATGTACTGACAAATGAATTAAGAATATCAATAAATGACCGTCATTCCACATTTATCTGGCGCCTACCTTGGACTGGTAGATTGATGATCGGAAAATAAATTTTCCAGAAAATAAGAATGTTGGAGGAAAATGTCGAGGAAAACGTGCCAAATTTTATGCAAATCCGTTAAGCTGTTATACCATAAAGAAGTAGTATCACCAAGATTCGCTTCTCCAGGGTTATTTGTCAAACACAGGCCTATGTTACTAACATCGTAAACAAGAACTTTTGTTCGATGTCTTTTAAAAATTTATCATATTTTAGTACATCAGATTTTCATACAAAAATAAAAATATTTAAATTGAACGTTCTAAATATTCCGAAGTCTATGCGAAGCAAGCGATAGTACAATAGCGGAAGGGAGCGGGGGTTAGGCGGCGGCGGTTTGAAGCGCTTACGTCGCGTCGTACAGACGCAGATAGCTATAGTAAAATACAGAACTGAAATGTGTTAGATAGGACAACGAAATCTTGAAAATTTGTTTTTGGTAAGTGAATTATGTTTTGTAAAAAGTCGTAGAACAAAAGTTGTTGTTTATGATGTTAGTAATACCGTCAAGCAAGGTTTTTAGTGTTTTACAAATAACCCTGTATAATAGTTTGTTTTTACCTTCCTCAGTAGTAGAAAATCTGACAGGAGTGGAAAAGTGACTGAGATCCGCCTGGTTTCCACCGGCTACTCTAGCTGTGTAACTGGTGGCTGGTAAAAGATCTTCTACTTCAATGCTGTGCCGTAGTTCTTCTAATCTATGTAAATAGAAAAATAAGACTCTGATTCTTCAAACTTCAAATGAAGAGAAAGAGGGAGGCCAAAGTAAACATGGGTGGATTGTGTGAAGTGTGAAAGAGAAGAGTGATGGCATGCAGTCTATACAGTTAGTTCATGAGAGGGAGATTAGGTCTTAGAAAAGATGGATAGATTCTGTGAGGAGTGATATGAAAGAAAAGCGAGTTATTGAGAGCATGACGGGTGACAGGACAGAATAAAAATATTTGTTACATACATAAACAGATGACATATGACTTTGAAACGTAGTCGAGTGGGCCTAATCAGAAGGCGTAAATCCTAGTGTTGAGGATCACCCGATAATGAAAAAGGTTATGTTTAGGATTTTCATGCTTGATCGTATCAGCATTGGAAGGCCTCTCATAAAGTAGACAGATAACCTGATGAGGATTGCAAGAATCTGATGGATGCAAGACGCGTCGGATGTGGGAGGCATATGTCCAACAGTGGACGTCTTTTGGTTTGAATTGATGATGATGATGATGAAAAAGAATTAATTTCAATACCATATTATTTTTCTATATGCATACCTGGTAATATTAATAACTCTAGCATTACTCCAGGACAGCCTCTGACTGCTGCTTATCTGAAGACTGTAGAATTGTGCCAGGGACCTGGTCATATCTCTCCAGGATAACTTCACTGATCTGCTTTTTATTGAGTCCACTGATAGATCTGACGGAGGCGCTGGGGGTTCTGGAAGAGGAATTAGAGTTATTATTGAGCCTACTCTAGAAACCCTAGTGTTGATGACGGAAAACAGCTCGTAAAAGAACGCGTGTAAGTATTGGTGCAACTTTTTTTTTGGACAAGTCGTTTTCTTTGGATCTGAATTTTTACTGCTGAATGAATATGCTAATATAATAAATTTACAAGGCTATTGAGTTGAAATCAACTCTATTAATATTATTACTTGAAATTTTTGTTGTTACAATCGATGTAGGTTCTTAATTTACTACCCCAAAAATATTTTCAAGTCATTCTTGTATATACGCAATCTTCATATATTTCATGTACATCATCTTTTTGACCTCGTCCCGTGTTACTTGGAGTCAATACAACACGTTTTTTCTTCCATTCTATCTAGTCAACGGTCACGCTATCATTGCTTCCTTTTCATATCACTTCTCAAACATCCATTCACCTTTTCTTTGGACTCATTTGGTCATTTTCCCTGTCAATCCATCCACATCCACTTCTACATTCATACAGAACGGGACTACTAATTTCATTGTAATAGTTTCATATTCTGTTAAAAAGGCTGTATAGTTACGATAACATACAAAAAATAAAGTGGACGAGTGTCTTATAATGCCAATATTTTCTGTCCACTATTTAGCTTTATCTATTAATTTAAATCAGAAACAGACTTACATAAAAACGCACAGTTTAAACTACTGGTACTAGGAGCTTAAAATTTTGCAGTTTCCTTTTATGAAGTACGTGAGCACTAAGAGAGGATTATCCGAAATTCACTCCCCTCTTCTTCTTCCTGCCCTTATCCCATCTTACTTGGGGTCGGCGCAACATGTTGTTTTCTTCCATTCTGTCCTGTCACCCGTCCATCTATCGCTAACTCCCTTTTCTTTACGCAATCCATCCATCTTTTCTTCGACCTTCCTCTCCCTCTCCATCCACCTATATGTATACTCAGAACTCTTCACATGACCATACCAAGACAACCGATTACCTTTTAACTTTTCAGTCACTGGCGCCACTTTCAAACTTCCTCTTATATACTCATTTCTCACTTAATCCACTCTTGTCACTCCACACATCCATCTCAACATTCTCATCTCCGCTACATGCAATCTTTTTTCATCCTTCTTTTTCACAGCCCAACATTCTGATCCATACAGTATGACAGGTCTTTCAGAACTTAGGGGGCAAATTCACTCCCCTAAAAGGATAAAATGAAGGTTTAAATTTTGTTTGGAGAAACCTACCATTACAAAATTACTACGAGGGTGAAGCTGCGAGCTGAGGCTAGTTATTAAATAAAAGTACTAGCTCATAATTTTTTCTCTGATTTAAACATAGTACGTATGGCATTGGGAGCCGTTAATTGCGGTCCCGGACGTTAATTGGATTTGGGCGAAGCCGGTACCATGGCAGAGTTTATCGGTTTCTAGTGATTAATTGATTGTTACATTTGCACGAATATTCTGAAACGCCATATTGTGTGTGAATTTCAAAAAGTGCTTTTTTAGATTATGATCTTTCTTGCTATCATTTAATCTCCGTTGAAATAGAAGGAAACTCTCACCAGACGCCATATAGAGAGGAGGCCTGTGTTTCAGTGATGAGAAAGTCATTGGTTCTCAAACTGTGGGCTGTAGAGAACTGGTGTTCAGCAAAAACAAAAGAAAACTGTGCTAAAAGGTTTTAAATTTGAAACTTTTAGCTCAAAAATGTTGCATTGATGGAAATTAATTTAAAATTTCTCTAAGAAAACACAATGTTTCTGATATTGTGTTTTCTATGACAATGAACTCAAAGAATAGATTCTAAAGATTAATTAACAAGTTTTGAATTTACGATATAAGCTTATTGTTAGGATAACTAATTCTGCAGAATTTCTAGACCTCAATAACAAAAATAAATCAAAGTGGTCCCAAGTCAAATAAAGGATGGGAACCACTGATATAGGCTGATAATTGTAAGGAAAATGATTAATGGTGTTAATTTTACAAATTGGTACAATTGTTGGTTGGTGGTTCAAAAATTTTTATTACCAATACCAATGTATTGGTAAATTTGATCATGTTGGCGAGGTTAGTAGTTAGTTATTCTTAAAATTCATAGATGGTAATGTGCATTTTCTTCATTATTATAGTTCGTTTTGACAAATTCAAGTTCCAACAAAACCCTCAAAATCTTGAGCAGAATTGAGGAAGACAATTTAAAAAAAATGCGGTGTTAGGTATTACATGGTGGCATTTCTCAGACTCTGTGAAGTCGACCAGTTTGCGAAATCCCTTACGTATGACGAGGTGCCTTCATATTACACGTACGACAAGCAAAGGGGTGTATTCAACCGACATCGACGAGGAGGTGCTGTGGAAGGCTTTCCGGGAATTTTCAAGGACACCGCATTGGGTAGGGTTTATACCGTACACTCGAATAGTGGCGAATGCTATCTCCTGCGGTTGTTACATCACACTGTCCCAGGCTCAACGTCTTTCGCTTTTCTGAGGACATTTGATGGCGTGGAGTATCCCACTTACCGCGCAGCCTTTTGCCTAATTGGGATGACACCCTCGTGGAGGCAAGCGTCAGTGACAGTCCCAGCCACATGCGTCATCTACTTGCCGTCATCTTTGTGTTTTGTGGAGTCACGAACCCGGTAGCTTTGTGAGAGAAGTAACGCCATCTTCTGTCTGAAGATTTTCTACGAGCTTTGAGGCGTGCTACTAGAGACGAAGTAACTGATGAACGCGTGCTGAACACCTGTCTCAGTTCACTTCAAGATGTGGTCATTACTATCGGCGGCAATCCACTGATCGAATATAGGTTACGAGCTCTCCAATCATCACCACATCAAGACCGTGGAAATCGGGAGTATAACGCTGAAACAAATTACGATCCGGGCGAAATAACCACCATACGAAATTACCATGTCGCTTTGTTCTCTTGAGAGCAAAAACAATTTATGACACCGTCCTTGAAAGCGTTGGGCAAAACCAGGGTAAAATGTTTTTCTTGGATGCTCCTGGTGGAACAGGAAAAACATTTGCAATTTAGCTTCACTTTTCTTGGACTGACCGACATTTGACTATTCAAAAGTGTCTGTAACTGGTCTATTTGAAATAAACGTTTCTAATTTCTGATTACCACTGGCATACTTGCAGAGGTCAGGCGCCAAGGCAAAATTGCTATTGCGGTAGCGTCGTCAGGAATCGCTGCCACACTACTTCCGGAAGGCAAGACAGCACATGTCATGTTAAAAATTGCCATCGATTTAGAGAGCGCTGCCTGTTTGTGGTGTGTCACGTAACAGCGATAAGGGACACGTGCTCAAGGACTGCTCTCTGATGATGAGTGTACGATGGCCAATAGGAAGGCAATTGAGGTCGTGGTCAGAACCCTGCAGGACATCCGTAGGAACTAACATTTGATGGATGGTGTCACAGTTCAGTTCAGTGGCGATTTCCGGCAAACACTTCCCGAGGTGACGCGGGGATCGAGGGCTGACGAGATGAATGCTTCGTCGAAACAATCTTCGTTGTGGTCACGAGTTCGTACACTGCGCTTGACTATTAATATGAGAGCTCGGCTCGGCGGCAATGCACGTGCTCAAGAATTCTCCGATGTCCTTCTAAGTCTTGACGAAGGCACTCTACCAGAAGAGAGAGGTGGACAGGTGGTACTTCCAGAGTCTCTCGGTAGAGTGGTATCCAGCTTAGAAAAACTCATTCACTGTGTGTACGGGGACATCAGTCGTATACCGCACCAACAGAATTCTTGGGTGTGTGAGTGGGCCATTTTGACGCCCAAAAATGATCAGGCTGCAGCAATTAACGAATGCATTCTCTCGGAAATTGAGAATAATGAAGTGGTCTACACCTCGATAAACACTGTTATCGAGCAAGATGATGCCACACGTTATTCCGTGGAATTTCTGAACTCCCTCTCAGCAAGAGGACTTCCGGCGCATACCATCAAGCTGAAGGTCGGTGTCCCGATTATGCTTCGAAGTTGTGACGGGACCCGCCTCAAAGTCATCTCGCTCCACACAGACACACCATTGAGGCGGAAATTCTTACGGGTTGTGGCGTCAGCGAGGCAGTATTTATACCACGCATTCCCCTCATACCCCATAACTTCCCGTTCCAGTTCAAGTGAGTACAGATCCCCGTGTGTGTTTGCTTCGCGATGACCATCAATAAGTCGCAGGGGCAGACACTGTGGGCAGCGGGTGTCAACCTCAGGACGAGTTGCTTCTCACACGGGCAACTGTACGTCACTTGCTCCCGCGCCACCAGTCCTGACTCTCTTTACATTTTGGCTTCTGGCAGTATCCGTACCCACGTAGTTTATAGGGAAGTCTTGTAAGGTATGATACCTTTATACGTATTTTTACTCTTTTGTGTCCTGGAATGTATTCCTGCATTATTTCCTCTATTTCCTTCAGTCACATCTTATGACTGAACTCAGCAGGATTCCCATATAACTCTCTTCACTAGCTTCGTTTGCGAAAAAAACTTATATTATAATGCTATTTTAAAAGTTGTTTATTTATAATGCTATAGCGACACTGGCACCTTAGGTATTTTTAGTGCTACAGAGGCTTCACGCAGACGACGTCGCGGGCAGCAGCTAGTTTATAAATACACTTCTCTCTTAATGTGTTTTGTATGGAGGAGGTTTGTCTTCTAAGTCAGGCCTTTCATTCAGCCGTCTAATGAGAGGCTTTGTATTTTCATTAGTCGCTACTAACAGATCTGATCCTATCACGGCTTAGCTTAGCTTATTATGCTTGCTTTACGGCGTTGCTTTGTGCCAATCGTTGGGTTATAACCTTTTAACCTAATTTTTGCAGCAATTTGCTCTTGAGTTTACGGTATGCTTTGCGTTGGAAGAATTTCTCTTTTGATTTATGTTGAATTATTTGATTTCTACGTTGGATTCAGCATATATACGATCTATGGCTCCAGTCTCACATTTGTCACAATATCTAAAATCTTATAGCAAACATTTTTTTTTAATGCAGAACGCGAAGTTACGTTTAAAACATACATTCATCAGCTTTATTTTATCATATTCTTTACAATTCTTCTGTTTAATTTTGTGATTGCTTCTGTTGTGTTATATTTATGTAGAATGTTAACTATTTCCTATTTCTATAGTGGTCACACACAAAAAAAAAAAAACATACAATATTACTCACCTAGTATAGTGAGATGCACACTAAACACGTCAGCTCCAAAAGGATTACCGGCTCTGCACTGATAGAGTGCTCCGTCACTTGTTTCAGTCTGTAACAGTTCCAGTATGCTTGTCATGCCGTCCTCTGATTTGGCTTCTGATATTTTTACTCTGTAAAAGAAAGTGTAATTAATTTGGTATTCAGAAATCTTTCTGATTTCTTTCATATAGACCAAATACAAGCACTTTTGAATTGCCAAAATGTCGGTCAGTCAAACAAGTGAAGCTAAATTGCACGTTCCAAAGCGTAGATCTCTGTGGAGATGAACGTGCAAGAAACTCCATGGACACATGGTAACATTTTGATATAACGTTAGTAATCAATGTTGAGCTGTGAAAAGATAGATGACATAAGATTGCAAGTAACGGAGGTGATAATTTTGAGATGGATGTGTGGTGTGACGAGAATGAATAAAATGAGATTAGAAGAAGTTTTAAAGGGGCGCCAGTGACTGAAAAGTTGAAAGGAAATCGTTTTTCTTGGTATGGTCATGAGAAAAAGAGGCATAAAACGCATGTTACTAAAAGAGTTATGACTATACATAAGGATGGACGGCGAGGGAGAGATGGGCAAAAGGAAACATGGATTTTGTGTAAGACGATATTACTCAAAGTGTAGCGCCCCGGCCCCAAATAATACGAGACAAGGGCAGAAAGATGTTGTTGAATTTATAGAATATTTGTGTATAATAACTTTTTAGTATTTGAATTCCATAACCTAATCTTATTCTATTAGTCTGTTATTTCCCACTTCTAGGCAAAGGCCTCCCACATTTTTTTTTATGGTGGGAATAAATCATGAATTGACAACCCCTGCTCGTGGGCGGAGCGGGAGATAGTGTCAGACTCTTACTGACTAAAAGACCCACCCCGTTCCTTCTAGCCTTCATACCGGGGCTCCAGCGCCCTTTCGGATAACTTCGACCCGGCTGGGTCCCTGCTGTTGTTGACAGCTCCTTGAGGCGCGCGGGAACAGTGCGCGCCGTCGACGACTTGGGATTGGTCCGGACAGTTACCCAGTTATCGGACGGCCGGACAGCGAAAAGGCCTCCCACATGCTACTAGCGGCTACACTACTATTCAATTCGTTTTCTTTTACGCCGTTTGTCACACAATACTCGTCTATCCACCTTTCCTTTGACGTCACTGAGCCTCTCTATCCATAATAGTATTATAACGACATTTAAATGAAGATTTATAGTAAGGGAGGGACGGATGCTAAATTTGCAGTTACTAAAGCGCCATAGCGACCTATTGCATTGTTAAGATTATGTTATAAAACGAAAAAAAGTGTATGACAAGTTTCCATGGAAGAGCATGTAAGAATTTTCAAAAATGTAAAAATAAATCGTAACCATGAATTAATCGGGCGCGATTGGCTTTTTTTTTTGCAAAAAATATCAACAGAAACTTTACAATCTAACTTTATAAGTCGCCCATTTGTTTATGGCTCTAATTGTCAGATTATTGAAACATAGACTATTGCAAGTTCTTAAGTTACATACCTTGTCTTAATCTGACGCGCTCAAGTTTTTCCGAGGATCAATTTTTTTTTTACTAATCTGACGGGATGCTCTCAACGAAACCCACTATTTTAAGGGTCTATATGTGGTAGGGGTACATTACAAGGTGCAAGGGTTCTCCCTATATGATTTTCTGACGCACTCGAGTATCCCACAAAAACCCCCATCTCGCAGCCCCTACTATTAGTACATAAGTAGGCATTGGTAAAAGGGTCGTTTCCAGTGGCGTAACTATAGGGTGGTAATGCCACGGGCCCCTGGCCTGGTGGGGCCCTCGATCTGACGGATCGCGATTTTAAAAGAATTGACCTAATATTTTAACAAAAATAAGTAAAATTATGATAGTAGTTACTTAAAGTCTAAATAAATTATAATAATTTCAAATAATATAAAGTTTCAATGGTATTTTGCCAGCTTGGTAAATTATAGTTACGCTACCGGGAAGCAACGTTAAGAGACAAAATAGAAAAATCTTCGTGTACCTATTAGAGAACTTTAATAAATAATAAAGAATAATTTCACTACTCCAGTGATTTATACAAAATAAATTACAACGTGATAATTTTTTGGGGCCCTATCGAATTATTTAGCCACGGGCCTCACATGGTATAGTTACGCCACTGGTCGTTTCAGTTGGTCGTCTCCTTTGAATATCCTAACATTTTGATGAGGGATAACTAAATACCATTATCATGGTAACATACAACATTAAATACCAAATCAATTTTCTATCTCTACATTATATATAGGGTTATTTGTATAACACTGGCAACATCTCAGGTCTATGTTACTAACATCATAAACAACAACTTTTGTTCTATGACTTTTAAAAATTTATCATATTTTAGTTTATCAGATTTTCATACAAAATTAAAAATATTTAAATTAAACGTTCTAAATATTTCGAAGTCTATGCGAAGCAAGCGATAGTACAGTAGCAGAGGGAAGCGGGGATCGGGCTGCATGGGTGCTTGATGCGCTTGCGTTGCGTCATACAGATGTAGATAGGTATAGCAAAATACAGAGTTGAAATGTGTTCGATAGAACAACGAAATCTTGAAGGATTGGTTTTGGTATGTATTTTTTTTTCATCTGGTTTTCATACAAAAATAAAAATATTTAAATTAAACGTTCTAAATATTGCGAAGTCTATGCGAAGCAAGCGATAAAACAATAGCGGAGGGGAGCGTGTAAGGTGCTTAATGTGCTTGCGTCCCGTCATACAAACGTAGCTAAATACAAAGTTAAAATGTGTTAGACAAAACAACGAAATCTTCAAGGTTTGTTTTTATTAAATGAATTATGTTTTGTAAAAAGTCATAGAACAAAAGTTGTTGTTTATGATGTTAGTAATACAGTCCTACAAGGTTATTAGTGTTTTAGAAATAACACTGCATTTATTATTTAGTAGTTTATTCCAGCTGGCTATCTCGCGTGAAAATAGGTTCCTCCATACAAGTTTGGAACCCCGTTTCATCCGCTTCATCATCATAAGCCTTTTTAATGTTCCCACTGCTGGAACTCAAGCTTCCTCTCAAGGAGAGGGCATGGGCCGTAATCCTCCACGCGAGCCCAGTGCGAGTTGGTGAAAGTCACATGTCTTCGAATTTTTAGTTTTAGGACATGCCGGTTTACTCACAATTTTTTCCTTCACCGTTTTGAGAGCAGTGGTGATGAAATAAATTACACAAAGTAATGCGCCTGGCTGGGTTCGAACCCGCGACCTTCAACATCTTTATCCACTTTGGGGGTAAATTTTGAATAAATCTCTCTAGTATTATCTTAATATTAATAATTATCAATACTAAATAATTATGGAAATACTTTTTCAAGAATTGAATTCATTTACAGAACACTAGGAAATATAAAATAACTAACCTTGTGTTTATAAAGAGTGCTAATATCTTGAAAACTAAGTTTAATTGCTTCAGACAAAGTTGACCTGGATAGGCCGGATGAACAACAAAGTAAACAGTGTCAATGACAAGTGCTAATTAACTCCTTTCTGTTTTATTTACCTTGAAATAATATTGTGCTATTTGCTATTTATAATGAACTGCCTTCTAGCCAAGTTATAACCGTTTCGCTTGCGTCTAACGCCTCGAATTAGCTACGCCCCGATTTTTTTTTTTGTTCTAAACATGTGACTGAGCTTTGAGATGACGTCATTCACGTATATTTGAAGTTTTCTACTAGCGTTAATGATGGCAGATTATCAACTTGGCTAGAAGTGCTGGTTGGTTTTGGTTTCTATAGGTACATATTCTTCTATGTATATTATATTATTTGTTTTTACAAGAAAAATTAAAATAAGTTTTTTTTTTGATGATTTACGTAAGCAGTGCAATTTTCCGGGTCAATGACCCCTGGCGCTCGAGGGAATAATTTAGGAGAAGGAGACTTGTAGCGCTGACATGGGAAAGGGGGTCTGCCTTCCCAGGAGAATAATGAGAATGGCAGTAGAAATAATACAACCAGTTATATGTTATTGACTAAAATAAAACATTCTTACCTCTGTGTCAAAGGATTGATCGGTTTCCCATTCCTCGTCCACATAATTCTGATAGGATCGTCTCCTTTAGCTTGACATTCAATCGTCACATGCTGACCAAGTTTAGCCGTCATATTTCTTGAGAGGATGTCAAAAGTCACCGGTTCTGAAATGAAACTAATACTAAGTAAATTAAGTTTAGGAAGAAACTTTAGAGAATTTTCTTCAAAGTTTTGAGCAACATAGTGAAACTTTAATGAATCGAGGATATAAAAGTTGGTAAACTGATACTAGTATTTTTGCGGACGCCGAGCCCACCTATCTGGATAAGAAGGGTAGCTTGAGTCCAAGCTCGGTCATCCATGGCCACGTTTAAAATTGATGTAAAAGTGTAATTTTTTCCAAAAGATGGGCGTGTTTCCATAAATGAGAAGCGCGAAGGAATCATGTTAATTAAGGGCCGAAACAGCAGAAACGAAATAAGGTGATGCTGGATGCATGTCAATTTGGAGTCATCTTTCCGAAATATCATTAGATAAAGTTTTGAATAAGTTTAAAAATAAGTTCTGAACAAAGAAGACGGAATTCGAGAAGTGTAAATATAATAATTCAGTTCAGGATGTCGGTTAGAATTTATTATTTTTATCATTTTTATCTACCATATTATTGACTTTTTATTTTATTTCATTTGTAAATCCGTTTTTTTTTTGTTTTTCTCTATGTTTTAACTTTGTTCCCAAATAAGTGTAATTCTACCTACTTTCATGTATGACATTGCCCTGCCCAGCTGTGCCCAACAGGGTCACTGTGCACTTAGATAACTATTTTGATATCTTATGTAACACATGTGATATAGCAATAAAGAATTGAATAGAAACCAAAACATTGGCTGAACCACTTTTACTAAAGTTTGAGCGACTTTTAAATTTCGCAAAAAAAAGATAAGAACACAAAAATAAAATAAAAATGTTAGCATAAGTTAGCACAATCAGCCTTTTATTGTTCTCACAGCTGAGACTCCTCTCTAGAAGAAGGAATGGGCCGTAGTCCACCACGCGTGCCCAGTGCGGGTTGGCGAGTGTCCCATGTCTTCGTATTTTTGGTTCTAGAACATGCCGGTTACCTCACCGTTTTGAGAGCAGTGGTGATGAAATAAATTACACATAGTAATCCACCTGACTTTGTTTGAACCCGCGACCTACAACTCGTAAGTCAGGGTCGTTGTCGTTACCACTCGGCCACCACTGCTCACAAGCCAACCACCAACATATAAACCAAAGCAATGCCCTCCAAACTTCTACTAAAGTTTGAGCGATTCTTAAATTCCGCAATAAAGATAAGAAAACAAAAAATGAAATAACAATATCAGATCATAAAAAAATTTCAACAATTCCCGTTTCCTCCATAAAACAAAAGTGTTTACATTTGCATGTTTACAAAGTATATTTGTCTTAAGTTGTTAGAGAAGAGCTTAGCAACATTCCCTAACAAGTAATAAGGGAAGGGAAGAAAAACAAACTTGGGAAAGAACACCGTTTGCAAGTTGTTAGAATTAATTAAGTCCTGAGGTTGATTCGGATGACGTAAGCAATGAATTTAAATCAGAACTTTCTCTTTTGAATAAACAATTCTGTTTGGAATATGTACAGGTATATATTTTGGGAGCTCTGTTTGGGTTAGAAGATGAGGCGAAAGAGATTTAACGTTCTTGCATTACTGCTTCGCAGAAGTCGGCGACCGCCTGCCACTCCTCCTCGCTCCGGACCATGGCCTCCACCAAGGCCCGGCGCGAGAGGTCTCCGCCGCCGATCACCCCCACGAGGGCACGGCGATGCTCCGCTCAAGCAGGACACACCGCGATTGTGTGCTCCACCGTGTCCTCCGGGCGATCCGCACAGTGAGACACCCGGGCGTCACTTCCGCTTTGATTCGAAACAGGAACCTCCCGAACTTGTAATTTCCGGTGAGGACCTGTGTCATGCGGAAGGTAAGGACGCCGTGAGGTCTTTCCAGCCACGCCTCAAAGAGGGGACTTATCGCCATAATTGTGGCGTGCCCATGACGGGGTTGCGATAGTCGCTGACGCCATTTCACCACGAGATCCCGCCGGAGCTCTGTCCGCCATGTGACCTATCGCGGCAGAGGACTTTCACCCCGGCGTAGATTGAACATTCTCATGTTTAGGTTGAAATTCAGATTGACAGACCTTCAGTACTAATAGGTATAGACTTTGCACTCTGTAGCAGTACCTCGGAAATTACAATGCGTTCCAAATGAGAATAGGATCGCCCGCCATGTTGTGACGTCACGATTTACTGTGAAATCGTGAAAAGAAATTTTTAAACATTAATTAATTTGAATTTTAACATTTAAATGAAGGGTGATCTGCCGATCTCCCTGAAGCGCAAGCTCATCGACATGTGTATCCTGCCCATCCTAACCTACGGTGCTCAGACCTGGTCTCTCACCGAACTACAAAAGTTTCGCCTTGGGGTTTGCCAGAGAGCTATGGAGCGCAGCATTTTGGGCGTAAAAAGAGCAGACCGAATACGAAACGAAACGTTGCGCTCCATAACAGGTATCATAGACGTGGGCAAAAAGGCTGCCAGGCTCAAATGGGAATGGGCGGGTCATGTCAGCCGCATGCATAGGGACCGCTGGGCGAGCGTCGCCACACAGTGGGTCCCTACTGAAGTAGAGCGCCGTCGAGGTCGGTCTAGAAAGAGGTGGCGGGATGATCTGGACGCGTACCGCAAGGACTGGTTTGAGACGGCGCAGGAGAAGAAAGTTTGGAAAGACTTGGGGGAGGCCTTTGCCCAGCAGTGGGACAGCAACGGCTAGAAAAAAAAAAAAAATAATAATAATAATTAACGAATTTAAAAATAAAATTATTTATGAATTTTGAACAAAAAAGTTTAATCAAAATCCAGTTCTTCACTTTTACTCATCTCTGCGTTCTTCAATTTTGCTAAAATTTCTTCGATTTGACAGTACGACGAGACGTCAAAACATAGGAATCGATCCTATTCTCATTTGGAACGCGTAGTACGTAGATACAGCAGTTAGTCCAGCACTTGCGCTCCTAGCCAAGTTACAACCGTTTCATTTTGATTCTCTTGTGTCGAACGCCTCGAGCTGGCCACGCCTCCAATTCCTTTATTGTGACCGCGTGACTGACAGGTTAAGATGATAAGTCGCCCCGCCTAGCGGGTCTCCCATCCGCCCAAAATAGATAGAATAGGAACCCCACTTCCTGTTCCTCAGACATTTTAGTGGTATATTGTATATTTAGAATTATTTTTAATAATGTGTAGTTGTACCTTTATTGTTTTTGCGAATAATAATTAAACCACGTCAAACGCCAGTTGGATTTGCTTAACGAGGGTTCCATACAAACTTACCTATGCAAATAGTTTCATTCACGAAACGAATCTTGTAGATTTTTTCGAATCGCAAAAAAAAGTTTCTTTTTTAGTTTCGTATTCAGACAGACTTTTCCGTATATTTGGAAGTACCCCATAGATTTTGATTTCCTTGCGAGTGTCAAAATAGGTGCCTTAACGGAGCATAAACGGCCTTACCTTAAATTTGCATTGATTTAGAAGTTAAATTTTTTCACTATTAGCAAACTTGTGTATTTGACAATAATTTCAGCTTTAAATCTCTATGTATAACCTAAGAAAAATGGTCTTGACAAATAGACGGACAGACAACAAAGTGATTTGTTTACTTAATCTTCATGCAACTAACACACAAAGGTGGATTTAACATCTGAAGAATTTACTTCCAGTTAACCTAGGCTGGTGGAGAGTCAAGCTAGTGAATAAAAAAAGTCAAAACTCATCATACTATTAAAAAAATAAAGTGTCACTTTTACCCTATTATAAGGATTTCGTTTTTGCCAACTTAGGTACGAACACTAAAAACGATCAATAGATCTAAAATACGTTACGTTTTATTTACAATCTTACGCAATTTTGTTCAGAACAACAGTCTTGAAATTCAAGGAACCAATCAAACATTAAACTTAGCAATAGCGAAAAACAGACCCTTTTCATTGGTATCGCTCGAAGATCTTTACTCACTGAATAAACATCACTATATTTAAAACTCGACGGGCCTGTTGGCCTAGTGGTTAGTGAACCTGACTGCTATGCCAGAGGTCGTAGGTTCGATTCCCACCCAGGACAAATGTTTGTGTGATGAGCATGATCATTTGTTCTGTGTCTGCGTGTAATTTATCTATAATAAGTATGTATTTAGAAATATATAAGTATGTTTATGAGTTGTCTAATACCCATAACACAAGCTCTGCTTAGCTTGGGGCTAGACGGCATTGTGTGATAGTTGTGGAATATTATTATTATTATAACTAGCTTTGCTCTAAGATTAGTGATAGACTTGAGATATTCTATTACTGACTCTTACCATTAGATTAAGAACGGATAGAAAGTGCAGAGCGGAACTAGTGTTCCAAAGACTTAATATTGTTAGTTTGTCAAATGTTACGTAACTTTGCAAATTCTGATCCAATAATGAATTTGAGGTAATTCACAAAAGTTTCTCCATATGTTTGGTGAAAGGTACTAGAGTGTCGAAGGTAACCTAGGTCATTTTTACTTAGTCCATAAAGGCATTACAGATCAAGAAGTAGAACTACGCTACCGTATATACCGTTTGTGTTATTTATGTCAAAACATTTGGATTGTAAAGCCTTTCCTTCGTCTATGTTGAATTACGAGTATGCAAGGTGTATGGGATAGCCCTCCACAAACTTTAAGGGCTTGCTCAGTAGACGATACTGAACAACACGCCACAAAAATTTTTTCAGGAAACGAAAAAAAAAAATCCGCCTCACCATTCAAAATTATAAACTTGATTGGACAGTTCGTATGGAGAGGCCGAATTTTTGTTTCGTTTCCTGAAAAAAATTTTTGTGGAATGTTGTTCAGTATCATCTACAGAGCAAGCCCTTAAAGTTTGTGGAGGGCTATCCCATACACCTTGTATAATTATGGTAAAGGTAAAACACACAAAGTTATTTTATTTGTTTCGTTAAGCAAGGTGACTAATCTCAAGATTGGCCACCGTGATCGATTCGTGAATGATTTTAATGATCAAAGATTAATCAAGTACGCAGGAGATATTATAATGCATGAGTGTGGGCGCAAACACAGATGTACTCTTTGTTCTTTTACTCAATTAGTCTGATAGTACGGCAATCTAACACGACTGGACGGAGATCTGTAGCCCGATTCACGTAATGAAAACCGTAACGATATCGTAGCGGTTTAGTCGTTTAGACCATTTCCGTATTCACATCCATCAATCGAGTTTGAACGACAATGATTTTAAAGTCGTTTGAAGTTCTTCGATTTAAAAAAAAATCTGTATTACATTATCCTGGTAGAATACTTATTAATGTAACTGGAAGTAAGTCGATAGATCGTGAATACCGCTTTTGGATAGGTCTTCGATCGAACGACTATAAAACTTCAACGATATTTGGATTGTTTGTTATTAAGTGAATCAGACTACAGGTCCAGAACCAACGGTTTTACGTGCTTTTTAAGATATGGGAGTATCACATCACCAACTTTCTACACTGCATTTTTTTTTCCCGGCAAACCGGGAATTGCACCCAAAACCATATTCACTAGGATCTCACGCTCATCAGTTGTGTTTTCGATCATAAAACCAACAGAACCATTAAGATGAAGACAAATCAAATTCGTTTAACCCCAAGTGAACGCCGGCGTTTGTGCATCCATTGTCTTACTATTGGGTCTCAAATTGACGATACCTATCTGAAAGGTTAAAACTACGAATAAAAAAGCAAAAGTTCTCACGAAAACCTTACACTTACTATTAACGGAGATCCACACAGTCTTGCTGAGTGCTTCACCGACTCCATTCTCCACATGACAGGTGTACAGTCCAGCATCCGATAGCGCCACTGAGTCGAATATAAGGGAGCCATTGGACAGGCTCAGGACGCCTCCACCAGCCACTTCGAGAACCGGTCGCCATGTTTCTGATACGACTACAACAATGGTAAAAAGGCATATGAATATAGGGTATTAGGGTTTAAAGCACATGTCAGCGTAGGTACGGGCTTGTGGACGGTGAGCATTGGGTAGATCACCGTCCGATAATTGTGCAGCATTGTGCCAAATTAATTCATTTTCTTTCTTTCTGTCTTTCTTTTTTTCTTTCTTTTCCGTTCTTTCTTTCTTTTTCTTTCATTAAACCTTTCTGTCTTTCTTTCTGTTCTTCTTTTTCTTTCACATCAAGATCATAATGGACTCTATCGAAAGTAAGTAACTTGATTGTATCGAAAGTAAGAAACTCGATAGAATTCATTATGAAAGCGCTTAGTTGTTTTATTTCAGTTTCATGCTGACACTAGCTTCAACCAGCGGCTTCGCTGACATTTGTTGGATATGTTACCAGTGGAACACAATACCGGGATAAGAAGTATACTATGTACCAAATTTCATCTAAATCTATCCAGCCATTTTGAGCTGGAAGGAGTAACAATCATACACACACGCATGTGTTAGAAATGAACTGTAGAAAATCTATATATATTGATATATATATATATATATACAACCACCCATATTTCATAATAAAAAAATGTCAAGATGGATAACGGTTATTTACTGTGTGTCAAAGTTCCTATGACTGGTGTGTAAGGAAAGGGTTTTATGAAGAAAAGCACAAAAAGACAAGACTAAGTATTTATTTCTAATGGGCTTGTCAATTATTCGAATAAACTACTGGCTCGTTCGGAAACTAGGTCTTCGAGGTGAAGAACGGCCAAGAAACACCTCGGAAGCATTTTATCATCACAATAACATAATTAGAAACATAAGTCACGGCATAACAAATACACAGAATCAAAACAACATTAGCAATAATATTAAGCTACTATATTAAATAACTTACGTGAACTTAGGCTTGCTGAACAGCAAGTAAGAGAACTTTAATAGAAACCAATCTTATTTATAGGAAAGTCCTGACGTTCAAGTGTCAAACCTGTGGGTTGACACTTAAACATCAAATATCCTTCCACCTTCTACAAATCTCAGGTTGTCGCACAACAAACAAATTCTTACATTTTAGTAGACTAAGTCTTAGATATTTTACAACCATAATAATATCGCAACAACAATTAATTTAATAAAATAATAATTATACTTATCTTTTAATTCACAATTTCCACACTTATACACAAACTTTGTAACTTATTTTTGTAGAGAGAGCTCCGCACCGTCCGACGTCTGAACCGAGAATTACTCAGGACGGCCGGCGTAGCGGCTTTTATAGGCGTTAACAAACAAGCTGCTCGAACGTTGGTTTTTAGTTTGAATTTAAACGTTATCTTTCAAATATCTATTACAATAATTATTTAACACATTATTACTATTATATATTTTATATATCTATATCTATGCCTATGCATAAACTATCACGGCCATACTGACAGTACTTCGTCCTCGAAGTATTACAATGTTATTTATAACATACAAGTAGGTACATTCGACCCATTAATCAACATATACATAACACAAAAACGAAAAGAAAGTATTTAAAACACTTATGACCTCTTTTTTTTTAAATTCATATTTCATAAATTTCAAGTCAACCAATTGTATGGACACGATGGTCCTCAGAGTATTCTTTTGCCAACTACATAGACATGTCGATCACATCCACCCGCTGCTCGTGGGATAATCGACACCAAATAGAAGGCCGACCAGCGGTTATTGAGTAATTTGCCAACTACATAGTCATGTCAATCACATTCACCCGCTGCCTGTGAGATAACTGACACCAAATAGAAGGCCGACCAGCGGTACTCGTGAGTAATTTGCCAACTACATAGTCATGTCAATCACATTCACCCGCTGCCTGTGAGATAATTGACACCAAATAGAAGGCCGACCAGCGGTACTCATTTATTTTTAACTCATTCACAATATGACATTGGTTCTAAGTCAAAGTCAAGTCAAAGTCAAAGTCAAAGTCAAAGTCAAAGTCAAAGTCAAAGTCAAAGTCAAAGTCAAAGTCAAAGTCAAAGTCAAGTCAAAGTCTCAAAGTCAAAGTCTCAAAGTCAAAGTCTCAAAGTCAAAGTCTCAAAGTCAAAGTCTCAAAGTCAAAGTCTCAAAGTCAAAGTCTCAAAGTCAAAGTCTCAAAGTCAAAGTCAAAGTCTCAAAGTCAAAGTTTCAAAGTTTTTTATTTCACATAGGCCTATATGGGCACTTATAAAACTTCAGAAGCTAGTGCACGACTAACATTGACAGTTTCTTATTTTATTTTTGTATTATGTACATGTTCTCAATAATATTTTATATTAGCAACTTATGTTTTTATAAAAGCCTTAATTTAAACCAAAACATTGTACAGTTGATAAATAATTTCCAATACAAATCAATAAGATTGAACTTTGAATTGGCCTTAAAATATGGCAATGACAAGGTAGAAGTAGTTTCACATTTAAGGCTACACACTCCAATCACAAATTAGTACATATTTAATTACAATATTTTGTCATTAATTTGTGACCTAAATATTTGCAGATAACCGACACAGCTTACACAAAGCATTCCAGACAATACCCACTCGAGCCAAATACCTAGTCACGCTAACCACATTCACCTGCTGCTGGTGAGACATTAGCGCCAAATAGAAGGCCTAGCAGCTAATTATCAGCTAACCTAACCTTAACCTAACCTAACCTGCCCTAACCTAACCTGACCTAACCTAACCTAACCTGACCTAACCTAACCAAATTCACCAGCTGCTGGTGAGACACATTAGCGCCAAATAGAAGGCCTAGCAGCTAATAAGCAATAACTAAATCATTGCATCAGCTATGTTGATTCTATACACCTAGTTACGGCAAGATTAGATTAATCAACACTAAATTACAAAGCATAATTTTGAATTGTATTTTTCTATTTTACTTTATTAGAACAGAATGATCGTTTTAGTCGGCATTATTGACTTTTAAAAATAACCCGGAAATAAATAATTCAATGCTATTCCCAGTTGATTCAACACACTAACCCGTCCTAGCAACATAATCAAAAATACATCGCTCGGTCAACCTGACAATATTATATTATTGGAGAAATGCTATTATACCATTGACGAATTTCTTAGTGATAAATTGTAAACTATTTGACATTGTATTATCATTTTTAATGTAGTAAGTTATTTGACCTTCATATTTATTTAATTTTTACATTACATTATTATCCCAATTTCTATTCACTGGCTTATATTATCTTTTTTTTGTTATAATCCTTAATTTTAATTTAATATGTTGATTATTCATATTTTTTGAGGAACTAATTTATTTATTATTAAGATCTCATGTAAAAATGTACCAAAAATCACACCAATAAATGCATTTTGAATTTTTGAATATTATTGCAAATTGCTCTTAACGTTGAATTTTTGTTGACATCAGTTATTTACTTCAGATCACAACATGGGCACTTTCAAAGCTAAATTACAAACGCAATTACTAGAAACTTGACATTTCACTTGCCGTTTGTGATATCTAAATTCAAATCAGGGCAATGATTGACCGACAGTGATAAATATTGTTTGACAGGCGTCGGTAACAATCACTGCTTTTGACTAAAACTGAGGGTATAGATATAACTTATTCTTCAGACTTTTATTAGTTACTATTGTGTTCTATTAAAGTTAATTTATTAATACAATTTGTGAACACCAAAATCTAATTTAACTATTTTCTGGAAATCAAAATTCATGATGAAACAGTTTTTCACTTTGGTTCAAATTAACTTTTATTTTTAGCAATTGTTTTTTTTTTGTAATTAATGTATTCAGACATATCAAAATCCACGATAACGAAACTTTGAAATAGATTGTTTACTTTATTGATCCACATCCACTTTTAATTACATTTAAAACGAGTAACTTTGAACTACCAGCACACTAATTTTATTCCCTCTAAGTATAATTTTATCAAACAAGACACCCAAAGAAACCATAGCCCAAAGACTAGCTTCTGAACGTGAGAATATTACAAAAAAAAAACCAACCGATTCGGCAAACATTGTTTTGAAGTATAAATATTTGAATTATTATTATGGTAGTTCAATAAAAATATATAACAAAATACCGAATGACATCAAAACCGGTTAAAAAAAAACTACTAGTCGAGAAATGTTACTATTCAGTGAAAGAATTCTTTGATGACGACTTCAAAAATTAATAACACCAATAATGACTTTTAAACATTTGACATCTTTTTCATATTTGGTTTATAATTTGGTAAATGTATGTTTTTGTGAACCTTATCGATATTGACAATGAATTTATTTTGTCATTGTTACGGTTTTATTCTATCTTTTATTTTTTGACATTAACTTATTCTGGTATTTGTAATACTCTTATTTAATTAATTTATATTGACATCTGTAATAAAACTTTTAACATTTGTAATTAATTATTTTGGTATTTTTTAGTCAATTGATTTTTGACATTTATAGTTTAATTATTTTGACAATTGTAATGAATTTATTTTGACATTTATTGTGAATTTATTTCGACATTTATATTGAATTTATTTCGACATTTACAATGAACACGGCTCTGACAATTGAAAGAATGTATTTTGACATTCAATGAACTTATGACACTCATTAATTTTATCCTCTTTTTTAGTGACATTTGCACTTCATTTAATTTGAGTTGTATATCCGATTTTTTTTTTTATTTTTTATTTATAATTCCTTGAAATTGTTCTATATGAAATGGCTGTGCCCGACAGGGTCCATGTGCACTTATTTAACTACTTTATAAGATCTTTGTGTTTTAGCAATAAAGATTGAATTGAATTGAAAATATAAATATGATTTCCTACCTAACCAACTACTCTACGCTGCCTAACTAACAACTATCCTAAGCTACCTAAATAATAACTACCCTACGCAACCTAAATAACTACCCTACTGTTGAGCAAATATAAATTCATAAGATAGATTGGCCTTTGTAAACACCTTTGTGGAAGAGTGTCTTCGTAAACCTGTTCTTACGTTTCGTTTTCGAACACTAGTGGCGCTGTTGTTTTTCCGTCACCGTCATGTCATGAAAATATTTTTTTCTTTGTGAATAAGAATAAAATTTCGTTTATAGAAATCTATTCGACTTTATTGAAATATTACCTAAACCCAATAACGTACGTAGCGTAGGGCTACCTGACTAAACTATTGACGGTATTACGTTAATAAACTTGCAAAAATATGGGTACCAACTATTTCCATTTTATGTCAAGTACACTTTACGTAAAAACACACGCTGGTGATCAAAATAATTATGAACATTTTATACCGAATAAAAATCTAACGATCTTATCTCGTGGCTTTATAGGAACAATGCTAAATGCCCATTACCTACAGTGAGACATCTTTAGCAAAGTGTTTAGTTCTGTTTCAAATAGCCATCTTAGATGCAACCAATATCGACGTAGTCCGTAGACTACCCCCATTTTTATATTAATATGCATAATCTTTTTGTACAACTTTATACTTATGACTACAAAATTATGTAGCCTTTTATGCCACTGGTAAAAGAATCGGGATTTTTCTTAATGCTTTGTATTGGAACCAATTTTACGTTTATCTATAACGACTCTTTACGACATGTAAGATACTCAACATTCACAGATATTTACATTTATCCGAAGGATATCTTTGAAAACAAAATAAAGCAATGCTAACAAATGTCTTACAGACTTTAGCAACTGAAAGTACTTGCTATATTTTACCAATGCAGATGCAGTAGCTTGATTGAAGATCCACGGCTCATTTGCAGCTCCGTTTTCCGGGACGGCATGGTGACATCGTGGCGTCATCTTCTTGATGGTAGTAGACTCGACGGTTACAGTTCATGAAAATAACAAGACAAAAGGCATTAGAAATCAGTTGTGTAAGCCAGAGACCTATCCCACTTCTGATGTTAGAAATGAACTGTAGAAAATCTATATATATTGATATATATATATATATATACAACCACCCATATTTCATAATAAAAAAATGTCAAGATGGATAACGGTTATTTACTGTGTGTCAAAGTTCCTATGACTGGTGTGTAAGGAAAGGGTTTTATGAAGAAAAGCACAAAAAGACAAGACTAAGTATTTATTTCTAATGGGCTTGTCAATTATTCGAATAAACTACTGGCTCGTTCGGAAACTAGGTCTTCGAGGTGAAGAACGGCCAAGAAACACCTCGGAAGCATTTTATCATCACAATAACATAATTAGAAACATAAGTCACGGCATAACAAATACACAGAATCAAAACAACATTAGCAATAATATTAAGCTACTATATTAAATAACTTACGTGAACTTAGGCTTGCTGAACAGCAAGTAAGAGAACTTTAATAGAAACCAATCTTATTTATAGGAAAGTCCTGACGTTCAAGTGTCAAACCTGTGGGTTGACACTTAAACATCAAATATCCTTCCACCTTCTACAAATCTCAGGTTGTCGCACAACAAACAAATTCTTACATTTTAGTAGACTAAGTCTTAGATATTTTACAACCATAATAATATCGCAACAACAATTAATTTAATAAAATAATAATTATACTTATCTTTTAATTCACAATTTCCACACTTATACACAAACTTTGTAACTTATTTTTGTAGAGAGAGCTCCGCACCGTCCGACGTCTGAACCGAGAATTACTCAGGACGGCCGGCGTAGCGGCTTTTATAGGCGTTAACAAACAAGCTGCTCGAACGTTGGTTTTTAGTTTGAATTTAAACGTTATCTTTCAAATATCTATTACAATAATTATTTAACACATTATTACTATTATATATTTTATATATCTATATCTATGCCTATGCATAAACTATCACATGCAAATTTCTACTGTGTTATTTTAATATTAAAAGAAACCCCTAAGTTTCATCCAGCCAACCAATAGGCTTTAGTTTTAAACCCATATAGTGCAAGCGGCTTAAAACAAAATAAAAATACTCTTAAAAGCTTTTCTAAAACAGATTATGACTAGAAAAAGTATAAAGGAAAATACTAAAAGCATTGTACTGACAAACACTCTCCGCAAAAGAGAGCATCGCGCAAGAAATTCACAGATTTTTGGCAAAGTTTCAAGATTCTGTTTGAGATTTCACTTAGTTTTTTGTACTAGAATACGACAGTGAGGTTTTAGTGTTTTACTACGCTTGCACGTCACTGTTTGTTAGTGAGACGATAGAAATCACTAGTGCGTGTATTTAAGACCAATGGACATATATTTGATGAGCTTGGTCATAGTATATTTTAATCATATCACTAATAGTATAAAACAAAGTTGCTTACCGCTGTCTGTCTATCCCTATGTAAGCGTAGATCTTTAAAACTACGCAATGGATTTTATGAAGTTTTTTAAATAAATAGAGTAATTCAAGAGAAAAGATTTTATGTATAAAATTTGTATAATATAATAGACAAACACAGATAATTTTAGAGGTTTATAATGTGATGTCGTAAGTAAACACATTTTTTTAAATGCTTACAATGCAAACCCTGGCAAAACCCTACGATATAGGTCAAAATAATGTACTACAGTATCTTACAACTTAAAAAGGTCTACAAAAAGTCTGCAATGGTATATTTCTATCTCTTAGGGATAACCCACAATAACCATTTTTTATCCTTTACTTTTTACGACAAATAATGGCTCATTTATGAAGCAATTTTGAGCAATACAGCATTAATCCGTATTCAATTAAGTACCTTAAATATATTATGCATTTTATATAAATTAATATTGCTCTGAATAGCATGTAATTTAAATGAATATTTTCGAAGATATTACAGATTTAAAATGCAGGGACGAAGCCATTGCGGTGATATCAGCATTACACCCATGCAAAGCTTTGGCGGGTTAGTTATTGTTATAAAAACGATATTTTGTATATACGTGTGTGTCTTTCTTACTCCTTCACGCTCACGCCTCACTTTACACACATTTTTTATAAAATCATCAGTACTGTTTAATACTTTGAATAATTACCAGTGTTTAAATAAAACTATTAGGATACTTACTGTCTTTTTTTAGCCAGTGTGTCTGCGGTTGCGGGTAGCCGTTAGCACTGCACGATATGTGACCTCCTCTTCCAAGGAGGAGGGATGAGTTTTGAGGTTCTTCGTTCCATTTCGGGGCAACTGTATCAAAAAAATTATAATTTTATTACATTTCTTGTTCCACTGTAGATTTCATCGACTAATATCTATCAACACCTTGTCTTTGACGCGAACCCGCTCCGACTCCCTATAAAAATGTCCGTTTGTGGTAGGACCGCTGCGGTTCCCTGAGTCTTACGTCATTATGTCAAGAGAAAGAGAGAGAGAAAGTCCTCCCACAGACTACGAACAGAGCGTACGGTTCCCAAGTAATTTATCAAGTAAGATAAATTTCATGAAGAGAAAAACCATAAAATATAATTAATTTAAACGTTCTTAGGTCAAGATTCTTTTTTTTCAGAAACGAAATTAAGATAAGAAAAACCAACTAAACAATAAAGAAAAAATCGTCAGAAAACTGGCATGTCCTTGACACAAAAATTCGAAGAAATGTGTCATTCGTCAATACGCACTGCCACATCACCCAATCCCTCTCCTAGAGAGGAAGCCTGAGTCCTAGCAGTGGGAACATTAAAAAGCTGATTATGCCTTATGCTTAACAAACAAAAAAGAGGTCAAGTCTACAGTATATCGTTTACATTGTGGTGTCTAAAAAGGTCACATATAGTCTGTCTAAAAAGTCAAACGACTTGAGAATTTTGTATAATACTAGCTGACCCGGCAAACTTCGTACCGCCTAATAGTTACCTTTTATCTAAGCTGTCAACTCTACCTACTCTACCCTACTCTACCCTACTCTACCCTACTCTACCCTACTCTACCCTACTCTACCCTACTCTACCCTACTCTACCCTACTCTACCCTACTCTACCCTACTCTACCCTACTCTACCCTACTCTACCCTACTCTACCCTACTCTACCCTACTCTACCCTACTCTACCCTACTCTACCCTACTCTACCCTACTCTACCCTACTCTACCCTACTCTACCCTACTCTACCCTACTCTACCCTACCCTACTCTACCATACCCTAATATATCCTACCCTACTCTACCCTACCCTACTCTACCCTACCAAATTGTGAATCTAAACCATTCCCAGATCCCCTTGAACACAGAAAAAATTTCATCAAAATCGGTCCAGTCGTTTGAGAGAAGTACAGTGACATACACACTCACAGAAGAATTATATATATAAAGATTTAATCTTTAAAAAAATACATACATTCGATACTTTTTAAAGGTTCTTCTATTAGTGAACAATGATCAAGATCTCTTAATCAACATTGATTATTGAACCAGCGTTGACTACATCAGACTTCATTTTACGCTAATAATTACCCAAGTCGTTCGACTTTTTAGACAGATTCTACTCATTAATTTGCAAACTGGCAAGGTAATGATAACTTTTAAGGTTTAGATTAAAAAAGTTTAGGGATTCATATTCGAAACACGTTCGTTCGTTTGATTAGAGATGTCACATAAGTCTAGTAGTAGTTTTTAGAAAGTTTAAAGTGCTTCATAAAATATAACATGATGTTGGTTTTATTCAGAGTATACTGTCCGAACCTCTCTCTAGCGCAGCTATCTCTGTTAATAAATTAGTGAGTAAGGTTTTAGAGCTGTAGGAATAGTTGATAAGGTTCAAGGTAGCTTTACTTGCATTAGGTTACGATGGGGCTGACATGGTCTTACTGTGACCAAAAGTCCCTAAATTTATAAAAAAGTAGCTTTTGCAGGCGCGGCTTTGCTTCCGCTCTTCCCTACTCCACCCTACTCTACCTTACTTCACCCTACTCTACCCTACTCTACCCTACTCTACCCTACTCTACCCTACTCTACCCTACCCTACCCTACCCTACTCTACCCTACACTACCCTACTCTACCCTACTCTACCCTACTCAACCCTACTAGAGTAGGGTAGAGTAGTGTAAAGTAGGGTTGGTAGGGTAGACCCAACTTTACCCTACAGTAGGGTAAAGTAGAATAGAGTAACTACCCTACCCTACCCTACTCTATCCTACTCTACCCTACTCTACCCTACTCTACCCTACTCTACCCTACTCTATCCTACTCTACACTACTCTACCCTATACTACACTACCCTACTCTACTCTACCCTACACTACCCTAATTTTCATTTTTTTTTTCTATAAAATCCTTCTTCTTACAATAACGAACATAACAAAAAAATAATTAGCGAAATCGGTCCAGCCGTACAAGCGTGATGGCGTGACCAAGGGAAATAGGGATTCATTTAGATTACAAAAAAAAAAAAAAAAAAATAACATAAGTAAAACCTAACACGAAACCATTCATTTGCGTCTCCATATACTACAATATCATGTAATTTCAGTTATTAAGAGACTGACAGTCTCCTGGGGTTGCTCTGAAGCAGAAAACCCTAATAACGATTTCGTAAATTGAAGCATTGATTCAATTACGTAAATTATTTCGTGGAAAGATAGCTTCATCATCGATAAGTACCGTAAACGAGCTTTATGGATATATTTTCGGGTGAAGTTCGGAAGCAGTTTTAATTATTTGTGAATATTATAATGATAGCGAAACTTGAAAGGCAAAATGAGTTTTATAACTGGAATGTGCATGTAATGCACTTGAGATAAAAAAACCAAACCAATTATATATAAATATATCAACGCTGAAAAGGCAAAATGATCTAAGTAACATTGAGTAAACTTTACAAAAGAGTGATTTAAAGTTTTTTTTTAATCGTTAAGAATGACGAAATAGTCAGATTTAGATATTATCAACATCATCGTAATAGTATCTAAATCAGACTATTTTTTAGCAAACAATTTTTACCAAAAAATTTAACTTTAAATCATTCTTCTGTAAATCTTACTCAATGTCGCTTAGATCATTTTGCCTTTCCAGCGTCGTTATATTTATATTATTTTATGTTTTTTTTTTTATCTCAAGTGCATTATACATATGTAAATTCCAATTGTAAAACTGGAATGTTGAATCGTTGAAACAGAGGAAATCATGATGAAATACATTAAGAATTTTATTGCAGTATTGACTATCTCAGCGGAGCATCTCGAGAAGGCTGACTCGATACATTTGCTGCCAATGGCAGCAAAAAAATTAAAATATTGTACAACAGCAATCTAATGGAAAACAAAGTGACTGTATTTCGTATTAAAAACAAAATACTTTTGAAACTTGAGAATGGGTTAAGGCTAGGTTCTACTCATTTTGAACTTCATAAATCTCTGGAAAATATCTTCAAATATATAAGAAAACACCATGAAGAATTATTATACTATTTATTAATTTTATATAACCGGGTAAAAATCAAAAAATGACAAAAAATTAGTTAGCTCGATAAAAAAATTGCGTTACTGACCCTAACTTACGATTTGAAACGTGAATGTCTACGAGATTGATACGCAAATATTTAAGGTTTTTTAAAAATAATAATTCGAAGACATGTATGACATCCACCAACCTGCACTGGGCCTGCGTGGTGGATTCCAGCCCATTCCCTCTCCTAGAGAGGAGGCCTGAGTCCCAGCAGTGGGAACATTAAAAAAGCTGATGATGATGATGATGAAAAAATAATAAGATTTGTTTTTCGAATCTTGAATATATTGTGTATTTTTTTGCATAAAAATAAAATCGCTGTTACGGGGCCGCGAAATCGACCCGGGTGGAGTTCATACAAAATACTTAGTGACTACAACCGGCTCTTAATTGTACGCGCTCAAAGCCAAGAAATTAAAAAAAAAACTTTTACTATTTAGGTATCTACCGAAAGAAAATCACGATTTTTGTGAAAAAGGCACGCGTTGGCGCAGAAAAATATTTTATTAATTTCGTACACCAAAGCCGACTTATACAATTTTTGCCAATGTTTTCTATTTTTATTTATTTAGCCTGTTTGTTAAATATTTGCAATTTAAATATAGATAGGTTTTAAGAACATAAAATCATGTCTTAGCTTAGGTAATTGTCCTTTAAATAGTAAGCTTGTTTTTTGGTGTAAGGAGCAAGATACTTGCTTTAGAGAACTTTCCACAGGAATGACAAAATACTATAGCAGCAAATATTGTTTAGACTACTGGTTCCCGTGAGAACACAGAATTCTTTCTGTAAGAGGGACTGGAACACACGGGTCCAGTACTTTGATGGGTTGGTGGATGTCAAATGTTTTATATTTTTTGGTTATAAGGGCTCAAACACATAAACATGTAACGTCAACGTTGTCGTAACGTCAATATTTACGTTACAACAACGCAACGTGCCACTTTACGGAAAGATCCAGTATTTTCTTTGTATCTACTTCTTCTTTATCCCTCTTCCTAATACTAGCAGGAGGAGAACACGTCTAGTGTGGTCCATTTTTCGATTAACTGCGGCAATTCTAGAAATGCCACCATTAATACGACGTCTTTCAACGTGGCACGTTGCGTTCTCGTGACGTGATTATTTACATTGCTCGTTGCCGTGTCGTGGCACGTCGCGTCGTAGTAACGTGTTTATGTGTTTGAGTTCTAAGATATGTCGGTTCTGTTACGAGGATTTCTTTCATCGTTTTGAGAGTTTTCATCTGGGTGTGAAAATTAATTTACCTAAAAATAAAATACAAAATTTCTATTCAGAAAATTGTCTCTCATTTTCGTGTGAAATATTATAAGGAAGACTACAAAATATTAATAAAGGCAACATACACTTTACTGCGAAAACCATTAAGTCAGACGGAAGCTGTATAAAATCACCAAATAAAAACATAATGTAACAGGTTTATTATTAAAACACCTAGCGAACGTTTTAATTAGTCGCAAGCGAATAATGAAACTCAATATCGTGGGGCACATAAATAAATAGGTGCAGAAGGACAGCTCTATACAGTAAACGAAAACGCACACACACACGCTCCAGGTAAAACGAAGGCGAGCGCACTTGCGACCGGCATTTGTTTGAGATTGCCGCGCCACACATAGGGCCCGTCCCCATCACCACGGCGCGGCGCCACCACCGTACGACGGCACGGCGCCATCAGCGTGCAATGGCATGGCGCCACCGCGCCTTGCCTTTGCACGTTGGGCGGTTGATTGGGAATGAGACGGCACGACCCTGGTGCACGGTAGCGGCGCCGCGCCTGGTAATGAGGACAAGCCCAGGCTCCTCTTCATCACCACGGCGCGGCGCTGCCACCGTAATACGGCACAGCGCCGTCACCATGCGGCGGTGACGTCACGGTATCGATACAGACTTCTTTGTTTCGTCAGTGGCACGTCCAGTCATTCTAAAATATTAAAAAAAAATCTCATTCCCAACTAATCGCCCACCATGCAAAGGCACAGCGCCATGCCGTTGCACGGTGACGGTGCTGTGTCGTTGTACGGTGGCGGCGCCGCACCGTGGTAATAAGGGCGGGCTATAATCCAACGACTTCTGTAACTCTAGGGCGGAGTGAGAGGGCATGTCAGACTTGTAATGACTAAAACCACCCCCGTGTCTTTCAGTTGCCTTTTAAATTCTGGAACCACGGTTTCTCTTTGAAATATTCTCCGTGGCCTTAACTGGTGTCGACCCGGCTGGGCCCTATGGCGTGTGTGGTACACTACGTGCCGTCGGACCTTATCAGATGGCCTGGAAGTTACCTTTTGCACGCCTAACTAAAGAAGATATCAGCTAACCCTTAAGGGCCCAGCAGGGTCTAAGCCCACTGGGGCTAAGGATCTGCTTCTGAAAGGAAGACTCGGCCCTAGTATGAAAGGCAACGAAGGAAGAAGAGTGGGATGTCTGTTCTCTCAACTCTGCAGCATAATGCGGTTGACACACTGCCACGCATCCCGCAGCGTAGTGCGTAAATGCGTGTTCTAACGTTGCTTGTACGTATCTCAGTTTGTATAAAAAACACGCACAATCCAACACATTGAAAATGCATCCACGCGCGTTCATTCAGATTATGCGGAGAAACATGCACTCACGCGCGTGGGCGTGGGGTGACACGCAAGGTATTGCACACTGAATCTCGTAGTACCGTGCGTGATTTTGTATGAAATGAGTGCGTGCCTGCGTGAATTTACAAGACGCACCTACGCGCGTGACGCGCACCTACGCGTTTTCACGCGCTACGCTGCGTGGTGCGTGGCAGTGTGACAACCGCCTTACTGCTTCGGCCTACGGGGTCAACATATGGGTGTGCTTGTTACCGCTCATTCTATGTTGCCAGCCTTCTGTACTGTCTATTTTGTTGTCGTAGAGTGAATGAAGCGAAATTTTATTTCGAGACTTTCCGCTGTAGTTCGTTATTTTTTTTTTTTGTTTTTATTCGTGGTAGTTTTTCATTTATTTTTATTTACTCTGTTTGATTTTCTGTAGTTTTTTTTTTGTTCTAGTTATTTACTTTGATGAAAAAGCTTTTGTTATAATGTATTTCATATTAAGTTGAGCAGAAGTTCGAAACATTGAACATCCAATTGGTGAGTACAAAAATGTAGCTTAATTAAATATTCTTCCGTTATTTAAAACGCAGAAGAATAAATATTAAAGAAGGCAAGTACTTTTGAAAACCGACTACAGTGAATAGGCTCTTAATAAAGTAGTGCGCCTCGCCATGAAAAATTGCATTACTGCTTACCATCAGGTAGGATCGCAGTTAAATACTAGTTTATATCAGATAAAGAAAAAAGACCAGGTCCCCAAGTCTGCTATTACAATAGTGTCAGAATGGTCTATCATTGATTTCATAATTGTTGATTTTGAGTAAGTTTGGGAATCTACTGATGACTTTCCAATGATCAACCACTGACACTCCATTGAAAGAAGTGGGATAGAATGGTAATCTCGTACATATGTATTTACAAATGAATATCGTACGTATGCGGTAATCTGCAAAAAATTTGACAGTTCCTTTGATCAGTGATCTATCAATAGAACGTCATTGTGCCTCAAGTTGAGGCATGCGTGACGAACCATTCGCGACGCACGCCTGGCGATGTCTGTACGCTGCTTTAGACAAACTTAGAAAAATACATTTGAAGTCATTGAAACGCAGAGTTAAAAATGAAATCAATATTCTCAATGATATTGATTTAATGTTAAAATAGAAAGATAAAATCATTCAATATTAAAAGTCCCTGAAAAACCATCTTGACTTTCAATCAGATATCAACGGTAGAAAATAATTAATGCGTCATTTCCAATAAAGAAGGAAAGATATAAAAGAACAGATAACAAAAATTACAATTCACCTTTGATCAGACATTTGATTTTAATATTAAATATTTATGATAAAACTCATTTTACTGAGTGTTCTGGTATAAATAACTCTGAAATATGGAAGAATATTTTGTATCAAGTCAAAACTTTTTGCATATTTTAAGTAATGTAATGTGAAAATCATGTTTCTAATCCAAGAGACGTTTTGACACTTTAGTATTAAAATTAATGAGCAAAATGCAAATTTATCTCAAAGTTAAATAATAGTATTATTCAGCATTTAAATTAGTTTTTAGGGGTAATTGGAACATTAATTAGAGATTTTTTGTCTGTCTGTCACAAAAGTCTTTCTTAAGTTCTTTGATATGCAGAATTATTAAAAAGTAATGGCAGACTCACGAACATAATTTTGCTGGCATATTTTTTTAATATCCAGTGATGAAAAATATACATAGTAAACAGGTTAAATTTCTAAACAATTTTATCTTTTTTTTAGTCTGTTAAGGGGACTTTATTTATTTTAGTTATTTACAACATAAAGCAACAAAATATATACATAATAAACTTGAATATAAAAAAATATATTTATGCTTAACCTAACTATATATCACACACACTAAAGGCTCTCCTCACTCACTCCTATTTTGTCTTAGATATTATTATGAATATAATCTTCATACTAAAAATATTCCAGTTTACATATTATCTATACTAATATTGTAAAGAAGTAAAATTTGTAAATTTGTATGTAGCGGGTAATCTCTGGAACTAATGATCCAATTATAAAAATTTTTTCACTGGTAGATAGCTACATTATTCCTAAGTGCATATATTATGTACGCGGGCGAGGCCGCTAGCAAAAGCTAGTATTTCAATAATTTGATAAAACTTAGTAAATTATTTCGCCGGTATATGTTATGGTGACATATGTAGACATTTGGTGGAGAGGGCGTATCAGACATTTACTGGCTAAAACCCATCTGTATTCCTTCAGTTGCCCATTGTATTCCAGGGCCATGGAATTCTTTCAAACATTCCTGGTACTCTTTTTGGACCCTAAGGTAAACTGGTAAAAGATGCCTAAGGTATCAAGTTCACTTCTGTACCGTATTTTTACTAGAACTTTGGTAAAAATGCAGAGTGTTAAAATCTAACAAATGAGGATGCCGGATTTTGTAAGGGCACAGTTTCCACCCTCCAACAGGCTTGAAACAATTTTACGCAATGCCCTTTTACAAAAGTTTGATTATAACAAAAGAAAAATATTCAGATAAAACGAATACATGGTCATGTCTAGAATATGTTCGTAAAAGACCTTATAGGTAATATTACAAACAAAAACCTATAACCAAAACATATCTCAAATTATATCCAACATTAGACCATAACAGCCGGCGCAGAACACTACAAATGATATGAAAATGGTTTTCCAAGAAAATAATAATGCTGGACAGACCTTTCTACTACAGAACATTGTAAATACGATCTTAAGCATTAAAACATAAGTCATGTTTTTCATTGGTAGTTGGAACAGTGTCAGCCATTCGATACAAATGAGTTTAGTCTTTCACTATAGCACGGGAAAGCTCAGAATGTTTACTTCGCACAGAACACAGACGTGTAGCTACGTGTGCTGATGTCAAAGAAATATCAGTCGTAAGTGTCACCGCACATAGGCCACATGCCACAGCCACAAACCCCGCCACAAGAAGCTAGAAGCGGCCGTACTTGTTTTAACCCATGCACGCCGTATGGTATGGCATAAACGGTGAAGGAAAACATCGTGAGGAAATCGGCATGTCCTAGAACCAAAAATTCGAAGACAGCGGGTTGATGATTGTCACATGACATTTACCAATCCGCACTGGGCCCACGTGGTGGATTACGAAACATTCCCTCTTCTAGAGAGGAGGTCTGAGTCCCAGCAGTGGGAACATTAAAAAGGCTGATGATGATGACGCAGTGTCATAATGGACTCTGACGAAGAAGGTTTCATTGCGCGAATGGCAAGCGGCAGCGTTTTGTTTTGGCGTTTGGTGGACGGTTTGGGCCATAAAAAACGAGCAGCGGCGATTTGTAGCCTATGACGGCCACTGGTGTCAACCGTGTGCGGCAAATCCACATAAAATGTATGAAACCTATAGGAAATATGCCAGTGGCGGTGTTTCGTGGTTGTGGCTGGCGGCCCTTGAGTGACGACTCTGGGTGAAGCATGTCTATATGTGCGTGCATTTTCGCTCACTGTATAAACCCGTTCTTCTGTAAAGTTACTATCTTGTGACTTTACCTTTTATGTAGAGGTTCACGGTTCGATTCACTTTCGCGACGTGGTTTGCTGCCACGCAAGTGTAGGTACCGCAGTGATCCAAAGACACATTCTTTATAATCAGCACGCTGAATACTTCTAAACTCCTCTCGACGATCTGAAAATTGATGAGAATTTGAGAAAGGTAAATTGAGATTTCAGATTGTTAGCGATGGAAAATATTTGGGACCCTTATTATAATTAAATTGTAACAAACATTCCAAGGATTCGAGTTAAATTTTAGAGACAAAAATATCTTTATTAAGAAAAATTAGGGTAACAGAAATTCTTGTGAAATTAATATAACCCGTGTAGCAGTCTGAGAGGGTAATTGCCAGAGGCCTTGTTCTTATGGGGGGCACGCATAACAACCTTAAAATACAGTTAATTATTTCACAATATTTTTAGATCATATATAATAAGTTTCACATACAAAAAATTTGATAATGTGCACAAGATCGATTTCCAGCACTTCCTATTATTTCAGTGAAAAATGATAAAGCTCATTTTCACGAGAATAGTTGGCATTACACATTGTCTTGATTTAAAATGATTCCTGCTTGACTAAAGTTGTTTACTACTGTTTCTCTATAAGTAGCCAATAGAAAATACAGTAAAACTGATAAAGAGCGTGGGCGTAGGTCAACATTCGCATCCCGTCATCCGATCCTTTTATATTTATAGCTTTTTCATTCCTCGTCTATTATTAGAAACACATTTTAAAATACGACTTTCTATTCTAAATACATAAAAAGACTAAAGCTATGCAACGGACAGTCGACAAACGGCTGTCTATTCATTCCTAATATTATAATCATCTGTATATCCATTTCTATTGTTGACTATATCATCACCAAGATATTACAAGATATTACCCACATAATGATATTATTATTCTTATTATCAACAACATCATCTTCATTGTAAAATTCTACTTTATTCCCAAAACAAAACATTACACGAACAATAAATCTTACCTTCAAATGCGTCGGAATTTTCTTCCCATCCTTCAACCACGAGTAATAAACTGGAGAGTCCCCGCTCTTAAGATTACAATGTATTTGAACAATCTGTCCTTCCTGTAAATCCGTCGGTAGCAATATCTCTTCCAACTGCGGTGCCTCCACCACATGTAACTCGAATGATCTTTTAGCCATTTCACCTGATGGACTTCGGACTATGCAAGAATATGAAGCTCCATTATCAGTTTTGGAAACTTTTGGAATATTCAGTGTTCCATCGTTTACGACTATCGGTGTATCTCTCTTTTCTCTTAACTTCGGTTTTCGTCCAAATATTTCTGTATTAGCCGTTTTGTTATCTGATCTTTTATACCGATTATTCTGTACTGCTATATCTGCGTTTATTTCCTTGCCTTTGTATTCCCATGTTATTTCCCTGCAAATGTAAGTATTAGAAGTATCTGTGTTTCTGTTTGCTTTAGTAAAGATTAAAATATTTGATAAAATAACAGCGTTCTTAGTTAAAGGAGTTGCTGTGTAGTTCAGAGAAGAAAACATTAAAGATAAGGACTTCACAACTTGGGAAAACAGAACTCGTTTCATTTCATGTTTTGTTTGAATTGAATGTTAAAAGAAAACTGTTCTTGGTAGTAGTACTTAGTAAATTATTCGAAAAAGTAATCAACAGACGAAATAAGCATGCTTCATGTAAAAGACTAAATAAAAAAGCATTGCTACAAATCATTGCTTCCAAAAACTCTATCTCAGTAGAATTTGATAAACAGCCACATATATTCAGATTACTAAAACCGCACAACTACACAACAAAGTTAGCAAAAACCGATTCAGCTCCAAACTTTTCCACTTTTTCCCAATTAACGTTAGAGCGATACTTTAGCAAAAAAACAAAGAAATCATATTGGAAAAATTTTTCAACAAAAATTGTACACGTTCGTTCTTTATTTGCCATAAAAATATTTGATGGAGTTCTCGGGAAGAGATCATAAAAATGACATCAAAGCTAAGAGTCTTCTCCGTAAATGTACTGAATATTATTGTTTATAAATAATGTTTTGAGGTAGAAATGAAACAAATGAAAAAAGACAAAAGAACAACGGACGCCATAAAAGAAATTGATGCTTATTGGAAAGTTAAATTGAATGGCGTTGAAGGATTTCAGTCAATTGATTTTAATTGTGATAATAATAAGAATGGAAATGAAAAATAGTTTTTGTTTAAAGAAATTAATGGAACAAAATCTATTTACTTAAAAACCAAGACAAAAGAAAATTACGATACACCTAATTAACTTAAAAACTAATTTCTTTTCTATTAATATATAATGACTTCAAAAAGCGCTTAGAAGCTTAATGGCTTCTTTTTTTAAAGGTAATCTTGTACATTAAATTTTGAATAATGTAGTGGGTTCCAATTTATAAACGTTAATTTGTACCGTTTTTTAGTGTATTTATGTATATTGTAGCTGTTTATTGTCCCATAAATTAATGAAATAAATACCTATCCATCATATCAACAAATTAAACCAAATAACAACAGCATTTAAAATTTATTCGGCAACGGAATCCAGACCAAAAGATTTTGTGATTTTTTTTTTTTTGGAATGCTGTGTTTCGCGAGATAATGGATTTTCAAATTTAGAACTATGAGCAAAGGAAAAAGTATAGTGAAATGAAGCACAGAGTTACATTTGAAACTATTCGCCAGCCCGAAACGAATAAAACTGTGATATTAATTTTAGACGAAGTACCTACCGTTGTACTATGTAATATTACGAATATTACACGCTAGGTACAACCAAATCGATTCACTCTAGCTCAAAATAATGCTTTGGTAGAAATAGTTGGCGATTATGAAGGAAAAAGAACGCCTTAATTAGTTTAATTTATATAATTATTTAAACTGTTCACCGTATTGGAAAATACAGGAGATTACTTGCAACACAACAACAAAAAAAAAATAACAAAATAAAATACACAAGTAAATAATTAATAGATAAGAAAAATAAAGTTGAAAATAAAATCAGAAATCAGAAACGTTTATTTCAAATAGACCAGTTACAGGCACTTTTGAATTGTCCAAATTTCAGTCAGTCAAACAAGTGAAGCTAAATTGTAAATTGTAAAAGTAAATACATTATTAAAATATAAGTTAAAAAATAAAACAATTAAGTTTTTCGTATGGATGTTCATCTTGTTTTCGCAAACAGCCAATAATATGTAACCGGCTAGGAGTTTCAATTTAAATTATAAATGACATCCAAGTGTTGTGTTGTGAGAGTTGAGGAAGAGTACTCTAATGTGATACAGTGTATATTAAGTACGGAGGAAAGTGTGAATCTGGGTCAGATGACCAAACACCTTTGTCCATGTAGTGTCATCATTCATCATCATCATTTTAGCCGAAAGACGTCCACTGTTGGACATAGGTCTCCCCCAAGTGTCGCCACAATGAACGGTCCTGTGCGTCTCAAATGTAGTATGTAGTAACAATATTACTATTATTATTATTATTTTATTGTACACCTTAACTTACTAAAGAATAATAATTAACAAAAATACGTGTACAATAGGCGGTCTTATTGCACAGTGCAATTTCTACCAGACAACCTTTGGATGGCCTGAAACGAAAGGAACAAGATTTCGGGCTAAAAGTGTACAACAAGTTATAGAAACAATGTAAAAATAAATAACAAATAAAAATATAATACATAAATAAAAAACCAATTAATAAACTAATAAATATAAAATATACTTACAATTATTACTATGTACCTAAGTTAGGTCATTTTATTAATTTGTTTTAATTAATAATAAATAATAACAATAATAACACTTAAAATGATGTATAAATCTTACCTCACTGGATACCCATAGTACGGGCATTTTAATGTCACACTTTGTCCGCTCTGGACTTTGAAAGGCGGCAACGTCCGGATATACGGCGGCCCTAGAACAAAACATTTTGCTTCAGCCATTTCGTATGCGAGGATAAAATTGGTTTTGAAGTTTGTCATGCATTGGGAGGGAACGGTATTGAATTTATGGTTTACCTTAGAAGATATGGCACTTTACTTATGGACCTTATTTTTATTGGACTTTTTAAAGTGGTGGATGTAGTTATGAATATAGTTAAATTGTGGCGCCGGGCCTTGGTACAGGCCATGGTCGGAGCGAGGAAGAGTGGCAGGCGACTGCCTCCTTCTGCAAAGCAGTAATGCTAGCAAAGGAGGAGGCCGACCGCATTAGGCAACTAGGGATTCCGATCTCGATTTCTGGTCACTGTAGGCGCGGGCTTGCGGACAGCGAGCAATGGGTAGCTCGCAGTTCGACCGTCCGGTAACTATCCGGACTAAGTCCAAGTCGTCGACGGCGCGCACTGTTCCCGCGCGCCTGAGGGGGTTGCCAGCAACGTAGGGGCCCAGCTGGATCGAACTACTGGGGCCAGGGTTAGTTTCAAAAGATAGCTCAACCCCGGTATGAAAAGCAACGAAAGAACGGGGTGGGTTTTTTAGTCAGTAAGAGTTTGACAGGATCTCCCGCTCAAAACAAAAAAGTGCGTGTCAGACTTAAACTGTCGCTGCACACTGGCTTAAAAAAAAACGCCGCTTTAAGCTTCATTTTGAGGCGACCTTTTTTTGTGGCTCGTATGGGCGGTGCCGCCGCAAAAAAAACGCTTGAAGCGGCTTCAAGCTTCCCCGGACACAAGAGCTGTCACGCGCTTCAGCTGTTTTTTGTGGCTGCTTCTAGCTTTTTTTTGAGACCGCTCCTAGCGTTTTTTTGAGGCCCTTGTACGGGGACAGTTACTGACTAAAATCCACCGGTGTTCTTCAGTTGCACTTCGCGTTCTACGGTCACGATTACTCATTTAAACGTTCCTGTTACCCTAGATAAGAATTTATAGTAATATAAACTTTTCAATATACAATCTTTAGAATAATATTTCGGCTTTCATTTATAATGGGGAAAAGTAAGTACTAATTCCACTATGGCGAAGCCGCTATCAGATACTAACAAAGTATATAATTTTTTTTAAGCTGATAATTCCCATCCGAAGACGCATTAACTTGGAGTAAATATTTAAGATACAAATAACTTTAATGCACAGATCTACCATTAACGTTAAAATACCGTAAGACAAGACCATTTTCCATTGAGTTGATGCAAGCATCTTCCAGCCCATTTATTTTCAGAACCATTTCTTTTAACACGAAGACTTTTAAACAGTACGTAAATGGAACGACCATCTTTTATAGGTATATGCAGCATAACATTAAAATATTCCAATTGGATATAAAACATTATGGCTCCTGACGAAAATGCTTGAAGTCTAGTGCACTTTAAAACTTAAATAAACTTATAACGGGAACCAAGAGTTTACAGTCTTAAACTTTATTAAAAAAGTTTTTTGAAAAGTAGTTTTTTGTTTTAGTAAATAATAGTATTATAAATGGCCAGTGATGGCCGAGTGGTAATGGCTGACTTACGAGTTGTAGGTCGCGGGTTCGAACCCAGCTTGGCGCATTACTTTGTGTAATTTATTTTATCACCACTGCTCTCAAAACGGTGAAGGAAAACATCGTGAGGAAACCGGCATGTCCTAGAGCCAAAAATTTGAAGACATGTGACATTCACCAACCCGCACTGGGCCCACGTGGTGGATTACGGCCCATTCCCTCTCCTAGAGAAGGGGCCTGAGTCCCAGCAGTGGGAACATTAAAAAGGCTGATGATGATGAAATGGCCAAACTTAAGTGGTTGTATACGTTGTGGCCCGCCACGCAAAGAATTTAAATTGAAAAAAAAAAATTAACAAGTTTTGTCATGAAAGCACTAAGAAGTAGCAATAGGCATGACACATTGCTCTCAGAACAGATGGTCGATGGGGCCCAAAGGTTTTGCAGTGGCGATCGCATACTGGAAGACACAATATCTGTCTGATGTGTGTGTGACTGGCCTGTTGGTGTAATGGTTAGTGACTCTGACTGCAACGTCGGAGGTCGTGGGTTCGATTCTCACCCAGGACAAATGATAATGTGATGAGCATGTTCATTTGTTCTGTGTCTGGGTGGATTTGTCTATAAATGTGTATTTGTGTATTTAGAAATATATATAAGTATGTTTATCAGTTGTCTAGTACTCATAAGACAAGCTCTGCTTAACTTGAGACTGGAGGAGTTGTGTGATAGTTATGGTATGTTTGAGTCTCCCATAAGGTAAACCGAAGAGTTGGTGAGAGTCTCGGGAGTCTGATGGATACGAGATAGACACTTTCTCTTTGTTTGTATGTAATCCAATGAGTGCTATCAATGCTGTAGTGAACGTAGCCACATAATGGGTCCAAAAAAAAAAAAGATTTATTCCGTTTTAATACCACTCATCTAATACCACTGGTATTTGTTTGAACCCGTGTTAATTGTCTGTTCCGAATGGATACGATTGCTCCCACTAATACTAAAAGAAATTAAAGGATCTAAAGTATAGTCAGCCAAAATTCTTTGTAGGTATAGAATCTTTATTTGAAATAAAATAAAAAAAAAAACGTATTTATTAAACAAATGTCTAGTTTAATAATAAATGCACAGATAACCTGCTTTAAATAATAAAAAAAACACCATTTTTTATGCAAGTCAAGGTTTCTGTTGTCCAAGATTTTGAGGGTTGATAGCTTCCTCAGACATATCTAAAAAAAAGTGATTAGTTAGTGAAAGTTTTTGTATATTACGATCGTATAAAAATATTAAGAAATATTTTTTTTATTAGGTTTGACTTTAGTTGACTGTACCAAATTCAAGTCTGTGTGAGAGATCTCCGTTCAGAATAAGTAATAAAATTGCGTCTAAACAAATACCAGTGATATTAGATGAGTGGTATTAAAACGGAACAATAAAAAAAAATAAGAAGCTTACCATTTACTTGGAAAGAAGAAAGGGAAAATTTGTATGTCTGAATGAGTGCAAGTTAATACCTACCATACATATAGGTGCAGTCTATTTCTGTACTCATATGTGTGGCACAAAAATATACTGCAGGATAGCGTAAGATTGATTGCGGATTCGCGCAAGTGTCTTGCGGAAATTACTCTCGTGCAAATGTCTTTTGCGATTTGGTTACTAAATAAAAGATATAATATTGACTGGCAAGTATACTTTTATGTTATAGATTCAATTTGTTCGTTTTTCAAAATTAGATTTAAAAAAATCGCATATAAAACAAGCTTATCCCTTTTCAAGAAAAATACCTAGTGTTGGCTATAGCCAATCTTAATCCAGAGCCGCTTGCATGCTAGGATTTAGACCAAAGAAGCCAGAACTTGTGACGTTCTTGCAATAGACGAAAAAAGGGTGAGGTGAAGGGATGAGTGATGGGATAGGTGAAGGGCGAACATCAAATAACGCCCCCTTTCTAGGTCGAGTAAAAGGAAGGGTCAGTCTTTTACTGATTAAAACCCACTTGTGTTTCATTGGTTGCCCTTTACGTTCTAAGGCCGTGATAACTCTATCGAACAAACCCACAGTCCTAGCAGGCATGCTTGGGCAGAGTACTGTCACGCCCTCTCGTAGGGAATCGGCGGCAGGAATCTCCTGCATGTAACCCTGGTTCAGGCCTTGGTTTGGAGCGAGGGGGTATAGAACGCTGCATGTACTACGACACCCTGTCTACCAGTCACGGCAGGCGCGGGCTTGCGGACAACAAGCAATGGGTGGCTCGCCGTCCGGCCATCCGGTCACCGTCTGGGTCAAGCCCGAGTTGTCAACGGCATGTAGTGATCCATAAACGTCTCAAAGAGATGTCAGACAAATTAAACAAGTCCAGTATGGTCGATGCCTTAAGGAGCCGGCGACGGATGAATTTCCATACAAACGTAATACCACGCTCATTTGCAGTTGGAGCATATTTCCAACATATTATGATGATATTCGGTTATAGACAATATTTATAATAATAATAATAATAATCTTTATTCATATATAAAACAGATTGCAGGAACCTAGATAAATATTGTCTATAACCGAACATCATCATAATACGTTAGAAATATGCTCCAACTGCAGATGAGCGTGGTATTACGTTTGTATGAAAATTTATCCGTCGCGAGCCCCTTAAGGTTAGCGAGAAGATTTGAAAGAATACTCCTATTACTGTTAGGAGTACAATACATAAAAGAGGAAAAAAGGGTAGGTTTTAGTCAATAGAAGTCTGACACGCCCTCTTGTTTCAACGGTAAACTCTTGCGGTAGAAGTTGAACCTCAAAAGTAACTCTTTCTAAGGGCTGCGGTAACTCTTTCAAGTAATCTAACAACCCCAGCAAGTTAGTTAGCCAGTTAACTTTTATGAGTAAGGTCTATGTTATATGGGACGAGCACATTGCAGTCAGGGTTCATGTCCAATAGATTATTGAGAACAAAGTAAGTGCGAGGGACAGGAGACTGGGCTCGTGCAACAGTGTGACTCACAGGGACAGCGAACGAGCCACACCTCCTTCTCTGTCCTTTGAGTATTTAGAGACATATCTCTTAATGCTGATGTTTTACTGAGGTATAACGTTTAGACAGCTGTTGATGAAACTCTGGAGCATCAGGTTTTCCACTTAGGTGATGAACAATGTCGTACGATCCTGTTTTTAAAAATTACGCTGTTCTACTAACCACCTAAACCACATTATCGATAAATTCAAAATCAAAATGGAAGGATTTAATGAGACAGTGCAGCTAAAATTTTCGTCTCACTAAATACGAATCTCTCCAATTGAATTTCTGCTTAATTTTGCGTTAGTCGTGCGCTATTTGGGACAGATTTAGTCCAATTAGCTTGGGATCGTTAGCCTGCTAGCATCATTTAGTTATATCACTCTCTAGTACTAAAATAATCAGCTTGCCTTTTAGGTAAAGTAACTTTTTTAATGAATTTTAAGTTTCAAAGGCTGAGGAGAAATCCGACAACAATTTTTTGCTCGTCGTTTGGCTTGAAATTTTAATATAAAAGCTCGTCTTGCAACATGATTATCACAAATTTTCTGATTATCTAACACTGTTATTTTTTTTTTAACCATTCAATCGTGATAATTACAGACACAATTGAAAGACAATAGGTGCGCGAACGCCGGCGTTCGCTTGGGGTTTAATGAATTAAGCAAGGAATAAACTCTTCTAAAGTTATCAAGCACAGGACAAAGACATGGCAAGACGAGCTGTACCCCTAGCCAAGTTTCTAATCTGCAACAGTTAACGCTTGTAGAAAGCTTCAAATGTAAGAGAATGACGTCGTCTCAACGCTCAGTTACGTGGTCAAAACAAAAGAATTGGAGGCAAAATAAACTCGAAGCGTTCGGCGCAAGCGAAATAGGTTGTAACTTGGCTAGGGGGGCTGAATAGACTCCTAATAGATTTAGAGTAGACACTTACTCCCTTTACTTACGTTTACGTGAGTAAGGCAAGGTGCCTTACTAAAGCTTTTTGCACACAATACTCTACAAAGGCGGACTTAATGCCATAAACAATATCTACCAGTCGACCTTAGGGTGGTGCAGAAATATAACAATAGTTCTTCTATGGACCTAGTCCAGACCTTCAAGGTTTTTTTCCGTTCAGCATTACGACATGCTTGTTGCTAAAAAAGTTATAAGTTTACATATGGAAGAGGGAGGCCAAAGAAAAGATGGATGGATTGTGTGAGAAGCGATTTTAAAAAAAAGGGAGTTAGTGATAGTGTGACGAGTGACAGGACTGAATGGAAGAAAAAAACGTGTTGCGCCGACCCCAAATAAAACAGGACTAGGGCAGGAAGATGATGTTGATGATTACGACATACTTGGAAAGAGACTACTTGCCCCGAAAGAGAATATCTCTAATATTCTTACATATTCTACATTCTCCCCACCTATATATATGTTAATTATATCCCGTAACTAATTAAAAACAAATTGGCACCTTTCTCTATTAAAATGCTTATTTAGTTTTATCTTCCATTCTGTATGGTCAACCCTCCCGCTATCATTAACTCCTTTTTTTTAATTGATACAGACAAGTGCTTAATTGATGCAATTGTTGATGGTGAATACACAAATTAATTAAGAGCCTATCCTTTCATATCAGTTCTTAAATAATTCATGCATCATTTTGTTAATATTTCTTATCAAAATGCAATGAACAAGCTAAGGGATCAATGCCCGTACGTTCCCGTATTGATCACTCAGCACATTTGGGTCGTTTGCAAAAATAGACGAATGAATTCTGAACTGGTACAGTTGAAACTTCCAAGTAGGAAGCGAGCGCCTGCCTTTCCTCTTTGTTCCGGACTGTGGCCTGTTCTAGGATCTGTCGCGAGCGGTCACTGCCGCCGATTTTTTTATTTTGAGGTGGGAAATCATCCATTAACTTGTCCTTATAGGCATCGGCCCTCTGAGCGTGTTATACCTACGTAGGTATGACACGCTCAGAGGGCCAATGCCTAGTACCTACACCGACTACTCAGATTTCTGAGTAGTCGGCGTTGCGTACCTACTAACTACCTACAGGTCATTGGACTCGCTCAGCTGACGTTTCCTTAAAGAAATTAATTTCGTACATGCGTAAATTAATACGATTTTTTTTAAAAAAGGTACTTCAGTTTTAATTTTATTTTTACAAATCGATAGTGTTTCATGTACCGGATCGACCCTCCACGGGATTAAAACGATCAAAATTTAGCGGCGTATAATTAATTAGTAGATGTTATTAGTGCACAACTATACAGTTTAACAGGTTTATTATGTGTAAAATGCACGTACTACGTAAAATGTACAAAATCGATTTAGATAACTTTTACACAATTAAAATTGAGTCTAATTTGATCTATTACTTAGGCTTTGTTTCAACGCAATCAATTGACCATATCGAAAGATATACTAGTACTACATTAATTAACTTAGGCAGTACGAGTTCACTGGATCAGCTAGCAATAAATTGTAAGATAGTTTTAATTTATTAGTATACTAGCTGCTACCAACGTTGGTAGCAGCTAGTATAGATGGATGATATTTCCCACCATAAAAAAAAACTAGTATATGCTTTGACCATCTGAAAGTTGAAAATTGTCTCAAAGAAACAATGGTCCCGGGATAAAAAGTACCTATCTTATGTGCTAACAAGTTAATAGCAATATAAACTAGTGCTTAAATTAATTAGTGCAGAAATGAAGATATCTGGAGGAGAACAAATGTTACCGACATAGCTCAAAGAATTACCAAACTTAAGTGGCAATAGGCAGGGCACATTGAACGCAAAACAGATGTCCGAAAGGGACGAAAGGTTCTGGAGCGGCAACCACGTACCGGTCGTTGTGGTGACGCTTGGGGGAGGCCTATGTCCAACAGTCGACGTCTTTCGGCTGATATGATGATGATGATAATGATGATAAACTAGTGCTTGATTGCGATCCCACCTGATGGTAAGTAGTGATGCAATCTATGATGGTGAGACGCACTAAGGTAGGCGCCAGATAACCGTGGAATAACGGTCATTAACCTTCTTACATTTGTTGACAATCTTAATTTCAAAAACGGAAATAAAGACATAAAGTTTTCATGATTCGATCTATCGTGATCGTTTATATAAACTTGTAATGAAAAGCAGTTTATTTTTTTGTTTTAGGTATATGCAGAGATATTACGAAAAGGTCAATGTACTTTTTTCCACGCTTAACTGGCTCCTGCTATAGTTTATTAAGAGCCCATTTACTCTAACATTGAAGAAATCCAAATTGCAATCGGGCGGATGTTTTTTTTTTTTGTTTTCAGGTTATCTGAAGAGTAGAGTGTACTACAGTAATTCATTAACCATATCCGAATTGAAGGAAAATAAGCTTATATTATTATTACGGCGCGCACTGTTCCCGCGCGCCTCAAGGATTTGTCAGCAACAGCAGGGACCCAGCCGGGTCGAAGCCTACTGGAGCCAGGGTTATACGAAAGGGCGCTTGAGCCCCGGTATGAAGGCTAGAAAGAACGGGGTGGGTCTTTTAGTCAGTAAGAGTCTGACACTATCTCCCGCTCCGCCCAAGAGCGGGGGATGTCATTGGATGATTTTTTCCCACCATAAAAAAAAGCTTATATTATTAATAACATTCCTACTCAACTTCTGAGGCGCGTTTTCATAATTGTTAGAGATCGCTTTGAGGAGTGCCAGAGCCGCGAAGGACGATATTTGAATAATCTTATTATCAAGAAGTAATTTTCCCATGTCTTACGTTTCTGATTTTGTAATTTAAGGGCCAAGCGCACGAAAAGTGTCATAAAACAGTGATTTTCTGAGGCCTACTCCTCCGTAACGGCTAGGTCAATTGGTTTGAAAAAAATATCCGTTTATTATAGATTCCTTGCCGGAGTCTGTGTTTCCTGATAGCTACAACCCGGGAATCTTTAAGTCGAGAGTGAATAGGTTTCTTTTAGGTAAGCGCGTTCCATCGTCGACCGCATCGTCGCTTTCCATCAGGTGAGATAACGGTCCAGTGCGAACCTATCAACAATAAAAAAAAAAAAAAAACTCCTTCGAAACGGCTTGGACCTTTAGAAACATTTTTACACATAAAAATTGGTGGTTAAATATTCTTCAAAGTGAACATTGCAAATGTAACACAATCAATATCTCGCAGAAAAAATGCTGGCCGCAAATAAATGCACAGATTTGCGTACTGCCGCCTAGGCGAGTGCGAAAGTTGCGTTCACATAATTTCGGTCAGATGGTTCAAGGGACTATACGCCTTAACGCGTATTTATGTTAATTTTGTAAATCTGACATATCAACGCGCAGCCAAAACTACTGAGACTAAGAACATGAAATATTGTACAAGCGAACAAGGAGTTTTTGAAAATTTATTTTATAAGGGGTTGAAAAGGGGGAAATTGGTTTCTATGCAAAATTTACTGCTTTGGACCTTGTGCACTTGAATTTTAACATAAATAAAAAAAATATTATTCGTTTTTCAAACTTAACGATCTTACTGTCCCCGCACACGGGCCACAAAAAAACGCCGCTACAAGCTTCTTTTTGAGGCGGCCTTTTTAGTGGCTCGTGTGCCGCGGTGCCACCACAAAAAAAGCTTCTCCGGACACAAGGTCGCTCGCTTCAGCTGTTTTTTGCGGCCGCTTTTAGCTTTTATTTGTGGCCGCTTCTAGCGTTTTTTTGAAGCCCGTGTGTGGACGTTTGCGAGCGTGTGTGAACGTGTGGGGACGCTAAGGTGTATCAAAGTTTGTATGGGAGAAAATCCTCCCGTAATCTTGGCACAAATTCTAATCAACATCAATAATAAAGACTGTCATTATTCGCCTCAAATACAGGTTAAAAGTTTTATAAAAACATTCATAAGTTAATAATCTTAATTCGTTCATTTTAATAAACTTAAGCGCCTCACCATCAACGATTGCATCACTACTTACCATCAGTTGGGATCGTAGTCAAGCACTTGTTTAAATCAATAAAAAAAAAAACTCGCGACGAAGTCGTTAGCAAAGTGCTACTTCTTCGATTATATTGTATAGTAGGCACAACGGATCTTGAGCGGTTGCGCAGAAGTCAAATATTCGGTCTCTTTAGTGGTGTGAAGTAAGACGCGGGGGCGCGGAGAGTCAGTGATTGGCTCGCCGCGCCATCGCGTCATAGACGTCACTGGACACTCACACTCCTGGAATATTCCCGGGTATAAAGTGTGGGCAGCGTCGCGACTCTGTGTGCGGTGACCCTTAAGAACAATATCCTCCACAATACACAAACTTTATGGAGAAGATAAACTTCTGAACTACCCTTATCTCTTTGTTATTCTGTTTTTATTTTAATAGAGTTTTAGCTTCAAGTTTCATCATAAAAGTTGTTGGTACGGTTATATACCTTGCAGTAAAGGGCGCTGTTTTTTTATGCTGACGTTCTTTTGTACGATCTTAACCTTTCGAATGTCTTAAGTTACACAGTCCGACATAAGGTAATTGTCTTTCTATTGTGTCTCTAATTACGACATTCAAAGAGGAAAGGTTATTTCCTATTAGAAAGGTTATTTTGACAGGCCTGTTGATCTAGTGGTTAGTGACCCTGACTGCTATGCCGGAGGTCGTGGGTTTGATTCCCACCCAGGACAAATGTTTGTGTGATGAGCGGGATCATTTGTTCTGTGTCTGGGTGTAATTAATCTATAATATGTATGTATTTAGAAATATATAAGTATGTTTATCAGTTGTCTAGTACCCATAACACAAGCTCTACTTAGTTTGGGACTAGACGGCGCTGTGTGATAGTTGTGGAATATTATAATATTAGGCTTTTAAATTCTTGCAATAGATTTTTGAGCCTGACAAGCCTCTGGTCACGTAAAAAATGTTTTCTCATGTTAAGGGACAAGCGCCCGAAAAGTGCCATAAAACAGTGAATTTCTGAGGCCTACTCCTCCGTAACGGCTAGGTCAATTGGTTTGAAAAAAAAATATTTTTATTATAGATTCATGAACAATAATAATCAAAATTTGATTTTTTCGTGCAATCAATACTTTTGTCAAAAAAAATAATTTAGCAATTTCGCAACTTTTCGCAACTTTTCCCTACTCCTTCGAAACGGCTTGGACCTTTAGAAACATTTTTACACATAAAAATTGGTGGTTAAATATTCTTCAAAGTGAACATTGCATATGTTGCAGCACACAAAGACAGAATAGTGCGAAGTGAAGTTTTACTAACGTAGTTTTAAATCTTGTTTACTAAGAAAATGATTTATAATAAGTTATTATGTATGTTAGTCTTTATGGTATTTATGATATGGGTACATGTGGCCTGAAATAAATTGATTATTATTATTATTATATGTAAATCAATCAATATCTCGCAGAGAAAATGGATGTAAAGCGCTTTCCGGGCGCTGCTGTACTAGTAGCTGTAGTACTAGACAGTTGATAAACATACTTCTATATTTCTAAATACATACATGTCATAGATAAATTACACCCAGACACAGAACAAATGATCGTGCTCATCACATAAACATTTGTCCTGGGCGGGAATCGAACCCACGACAGAACCTCAGCAGTCAGAGCCACTAATCACTAGACCAAAGGCCAGTCAAATGTTCAACCGCTGCGCCAACCATAAATTACGGTGCGGCGTTCGCTTTTTATGGATGTTCTAGTAATCATTCCATCTTGAATACCTACTTGTTAACATGCAAGATTAGGCTAGTGGTCGTAAAAAATGTAATTAGTCCGTCTTTTAGATTTTTAAAAAATAAGGGATACGTATTTTTTATTTGTATTTCGCACGGGGTGACGTCACACGTAATTTTAATGGGCTATATCTTTGTTATTTTTTGTTTAATCGAAAAAATAAAAAATACGTGTCCATGATTTTTTTATAATGTAAAATACGGACTAAATAAAATGTTATTATTTTGACCCTGGAAACTACCCTTTTATAAAGCACTAGCACAAAAATACATAACGTAAGTAAGTATTCCATTTTAAAAACGAATGAGCTGTTCCACAACTAACATCTGTTATTTTACTTACCCAGTTGCATCAAAGTATTCAGAGCCTAACTAACTTTGGTACCGAAACTACACTCCATCATATCAACGTGTTACGCTCATTTTACTGAATGTTCGTACCACATAAGAGATATAAGGACAGAAGTCAGTCTACATACAAATCGCTTACGGACACGAATCTCGGACCAGTTGGGACCAGTTCGAGCGTGAATGCCATAAGATGGAGACGTGCGATTGTGCAAAAAAAAGCAAAATAAAACAGGTATAGTCTGTCTAATAAGTTAAACAACTTGGGTAATTATTAGGATTTAATGAAATCTGATGTAGTCAACACGAGTTCAATAATCAAGGCTGATTAAGAGATTGAGATCATTGTTTACTAACAGAAGAACCTATAAGAAGTACCGAATATTAGTATTTTTTAATGATTACTTAGCATACAAAATTATAAAGTCGGTTGACTTAGACAGACTATATTATAACTGCTCAGTGGACGGTTCTTTAATGTATTTTTTAAACAACCAGAGGTTTCAGAGGTAAATACGTATTTGCTTGTATTTTGATGGTTCGTTTTAACGTAACACAAAAAATATAATCAATTTCAATTAAAAAAAAAACACTGAAAAGTACAAAATAACTTTAATTTCGGAAGTAGGTGTTTCTAAAAGTTTTGTAGTTTGTAAGCAACGCCGACTATTAACTACAGATCATTGAACTCGCTCAGCTGACATTTTCTTAAAGAAATTAATTTTGTACATGCGTAAATCAATACAAGTTTTGAAAAAAAGGTAGGTACTTTATTTTGAATTTTATCTTTACAAATCGATTGTGTTTCATGTACCGGATCGACCCTCCACGGGATTAAAACGATTAAAATTTAACGGTGTATATAAAAAAAATAAAAAATAAACATACATTCAGCAGAACATGGAACCTCCTCCTTTTCGAAGTCGGTTAACAAGTGAAGTATATTGACTTCTGTTTCTATCTGTTTTGAGCCTGTAGCCACAAAATCAGTTAAAAAGCGCAACATTGTCAACTGGAGTATGAAATTTCGAAGATAACTTTGGACTTGGTTTGTTTACTAGAAATTGGATTTCAAACTGTGGTCAGTTTAGTTTCCTAGAATATAATTATTAGTATCGGTATGTTTATTTAACAGATAGTCAATGGAGCCGACAGTTTCTGGAGTTGTGGCTTCGCACCGGTAGACACGTTGTTGGAAAGCCTCTCATAAAGTGAAACATGTAACAGAGATATTGTAATTACATAACATGATTTTTTTTTATGGTGGGAAAATCATCAATGACAACCCCCGCTTTTGGGCGGAGCGGGAGATAGTGTCAGACTCTTACTGACTAAAATCCCACCCCGTTCCTTCAAGCCTTCATACCGGGGCTCAAGCTATCTTTCGAAATTAACACTGGCCCCGGTAGGCTTCCACCCAGCTGGACCTCTGTTGTTGCTGGCAATTCCTTGAGGCGCGCGGAAACAGTGCGCGCCGTCGACGACTTGGGTTCGGTCCGGACAGTTAGCGGACGGTCGGACAGCGACTTACCCATAGCTCGCCGTTCGCAAGCAAGTTCCTATCGGCTAATTGTTCGCCTAAAAAAAGGGTCGAAATCCAATCCAATCCCAAGTTTAGATGCACTTTAAAATCGATCATAATCATCTTCATCAACAGCCTGATCATCGTCAAATTTGAACTTGGAAGGTTTTCATTCTACACGTAACACTTGATTAATTGTATAATTAAATTAATTATGAATATAATAAAATTAACCTTATATTACGATTCTCTGGTAATATTTCTGCTGTTAGCACATTTCAAATTTGAAATTTCTACTTGATTGACAGTTGAAACTTTTGCTAGCGTCTGTAACTATGCAACGAATTAGAATTGGGGTGTTTTAAATCCATGGATCGATTTACCATCAGTTAAAACCTATGTTCATGCAAAAGAGTGGATTTTTTTATTTTGTCAGATATCACTTTTGTCCACTTAACCCTTTTTATCAGTAACTGAATGGATTCCAACAGTATTCACACCGTTATATTTATTTCCTAAAAATACTTAAAAAGGTTACAAGTCGGACACCATCGACACTAAGTACCACACAGGTCACGGCAGGTCAAAGGTGCCAGCAAACAGCCGGGTGCAAGTGCAAAACAACCCTTCAGTCTCCTAGATGGTCCGGTGACTATGTATTTTTTTATGACAAAGTTATGAAATCCTAAACGTAGTTTATTAACATTAAAATACTAAACACGTGTTTCGGTTTTCACATATATACAACAATTTTTTAATTAGTAGGTACACATACTTAAAGGGCTCATTAGAAAAGCCCTTGTTATTTATAAGTAAAATCTCAATAAATAATATTCATAAACAGTAAAGTTATTAGCGTTGGTTTATGTCCCAAAATGTCACTTAATTTATGGAAATAATGTGCAGGCTATTGATTAATGAATGAAAAAGTGACAATTATTAACTCATTGAATGCCGTAATTAGAGACACAATAGAAAGACAATTGCTTATGTCGAACTGTGTTACTTAAGACATCCGAAAGGTTAAGGAAAAACACTGCCCGCAGTATTTTATACTAGCAATTGTTATGTTTGATTGATTCTATGATGAATTTACCTTTTTATGGTCAATTTAAGGATTTCGGATTTTTCTCCTTTTGACTATAAAAATATGATCAGTGACGGGTACAGATAGAGCCCCATTTTTTTTGTACTAATTAAAAAGTAGGGGTTTAGTGAACCTAATGTTGTGTGGTATTTGAGTTCTTAACTTTAATTTTAACGTTAATGTACGATAAAGTGAATTGCACTTACGGCATTATACGGTTTTTAAGCTCCATTATCGGTAAAGCTATTTCTACGTTATCTCTTAAAAGTATAGGTAAGTGTTTACCTGAAAATGGAGAATCTCCCTCCCTCTCCAATAACTGTTATGGATAAAAGTATCTAAAAGCCCTGGGTTCCGAAAACACACGTCACGTAGTTGTGATTTTTACTTATAACAAGAATGATCGATTTCAGACCACATCACTCTGTTTTTTATTGGACAATCCCGCACTACTATCTGTAACAACTGCAAGTCCGGAGAGTCAGAATTAAAAATGTGCCGAATTAATTTAGCTCGACAAGTCCTAAAGAAACTATTGAAGTTTTCTTGGATCCCGAACCTAGCTAATAGACTTGGTGTGTCTGTTGCCTGATCCTGGCGCTAGGCGGTGCGTTGTGCCACCGTAGCGTGGCTTGCGGACAGCGAGCAACGGGTAGCTTGCCGTCCAACCGTCCGGTAACCGTCCAGACCGAGCCCAAGTCATCGACAGCGAGTATTGTTTCACACACGCCTGAAGGATTTCCTTTGACATCTGACAGCAAACCGTAGGGAGCCCAGCAGGGTCGAAGCCTACTGGTTCTGAAAGGAAAACCCGGCCCTGGTATGAAAGGCAACGAAGGAACTAGGAGTGGGTTTTTGTCAGTAAAAGTCTGACATGCTTTCGCTCCCTATCTAAAAAAAGAAAAGGGAGTGCGCTGTATTTTTCTTCGCTGTTGTCTCTCTAGACAAATTGCGGTAATTATGGCCGCAGATAGTGATAGTGTCCGTATAAATTTATGCAGGGAAAGTATAACGATATTTGCAACCCCTGCAACACCCCGTAAAAGTAAGAATCTAACATACTTGTGCACCCACCCAGTGGCGGATGACAACCATGAGGATTTCGACTCACTAAGAAAAGTTCTTTCTGAAAAGTATTCAAAATCTCCTCACGGCTGTCATCCGAGTGTTTTCGCAAGGTTCTGCAATACTTCGGTCACATTGCAAGGAAAGACGGTGGCAACCTGGAAAGGCTAATCTTGGATGGAAAAAGGCCTCGCGGGCGCAGCCAAATACGTTGGTCCGACCAGATCCACACCGCCAGAGACCGAAACGGATGGGGAAATATCATATAAGTTAAAGTGATGAAGCAGGGAGGTCACGTGGTCAACGTGACCTCCCTGCTTGCAGCATCAGCATTGAGGAATAAGACGCAAGGAGGAGGAAGGAAAGTTCTATGGACACCAGAAGACATACTACTGGGGTAACGTACATACACACCTTGCACTGACCATTTTTCAAACATTATGCTTTACAATAAAATTAATTTGGCAAATATTGTCATTTTAGTAGCCATACAAATGTAGCAATAAAGCCATAGCATAGCATAGTCGACCTATAAATGTTCCCAGTGTATGGACTCAGACCTCTCTGGGAGAGGGAATGGACCGTAATCCACCACGCGGGCCCAGTGCAGTTTGGTGAATGTCTCATGTTTTCGAATTTTTGATTCTAGGACGTGCCGTTTTCCTCACGATGTTTTCCTTCAGCGTTTTGAGAGCAGTAGTGATGAAATAAATTACACAAAGTAATGTGCCTGGCTGGGTTTGAACCCGCGAAGTCAGGGCCGTTCCTACTCGGCCACCACTGCTCTCTACTAATGTACCATTACCCATTGGTAATCTTGAGAGTCCGAGAAAAAACACCGGATTGAATACTTATTACAATATTACGTAACATTGCTAATGAAACAAAACCACTACTCTTATTACTCAAGGTACTAATTAACTTGCTAGTAGTGTGTTATTAGACTGTGAAACAAAAGAAAAGGCGGAAAAACTAGTGCGAATCGGACTCATTGAGTTATGATATCTTGCGGCGAAACAGAGATAGTTAAAAGTTCTAATATTCCTACTAATATTATAAGATAATAGCTTTTACCCGCAGTTTCACCTGCTTGCATAAAATATACCCTTTGTCACCCAGGAATAAAACTGCTTTCCATCAGTGAAAAACTTTTAAGAATCGGACTAGTACTTTCATACATTACCTCTTACAAACATAAAAACAAAAATAATAATAATTTATCTTTTTATAAGATTAATGTAAATGTTCGCAGCAGCGCGTACAGATGACTCTTTTGCGATCATACGAAAAATATCCACTCCACTATTTTATATATAAATATATTATTTTTTTTTTGAGTCAGGAAATCGTCTAGTCATTAGAATCAGTGTCAGACTTTTACTGGCTAAAAAATCACACCTATGTTCCTTTAGATACTCTTTGTGATACAAAACCACAAGTAACCCTTTTAGAAATCGACCCATAGCCATACCTTTGGTGCGAAAATCCGACTCGCACTTTACACTTTTATATTGTGAAGAACCTTGTGAGGCGAATGAGGAATAAAAATGTTTAGGTTCGTGTTTGGCACAATCTCACCTGATGGAAAGCGATGATTTAGCCACCGATGGAGCACGCTTACCTAGAAGCAACCTATTTACTCTTGACTTAAAAACCCCAAGTTACGGCTATCAGACTCCGGCAGGGAATTCCACTCCTTAGCTGTACGCATAATGAATGTGTTCCCGAAACGTTTTGTACGTATGAATTGTTATATTGTAATTAACTTACCATTAAATTAGCCATATGTCAACGTAAGATGGAAAGGAGTATGTTGGGGATAAGCCTATCGCATAAAATAAGTAACCAGTTGATAAGGAAAAAGACCAAGACGACGGATATTGTGGAAAGAGTGAGGGCACTGAAATGGAACTGGGCAGGTCATATATGTCGGATGCAAAACGACAGATGGACCAAGAAAATCATGGAATGGATACCAAGAGATAAAGTTAGGTCACGAGGACGTCAAAGGAAAAGATGGGCAGACCTATTCGTACAAAGGCTAGGACCGGACTGGATGACCAAAGCTAGAGATAGAAAGTACTGGAAGGAGTTGGGGGAGGCCTACGCCAAAGAGGCGACTACTACATACTTTGAATTTAATTAGCTAGTAATAAATGAAAATAAAACTTTTTATAAATGCAATATTTTAATTAATTAATTTTTATAGATTTTGGACATTTAGCGTAAATTTTATTGTATTATATTTGTGACATTATTATTATTTATTTTTTTACTTTTATTACTATTGTTATGATTGTATTGTATTATTTTTATGATTTGTAATATATAATGTTTAAAAGTTAAATTTTTAGGGGTCAATACCGAATTGAGTTTGAAGTAAAAATATGTCTTTTAAATGGAATAACGATGCAATTTTTTTTTTTTTTTTTAAATTAATTATGTAATTGTGTAGTAGAATAAATGGCTTTTTTATTTATTTATTTTATTTATAATTAACTTGCCATAAACATTAAGCCGGTCTTGGTGTACCACCACACTGTCACCATGGTGAGCCACGCAGGAGAACAGGCCACCGTCGTCCACCCTCAGGTGTGATATGTTGAGTTGAGTGATCACCCCGCTGTCTGGGGCCATGGTCTGGCCTATTGTGTATCTGAAAAAGAAATGAACCTTAGAAAAGGTAGATAAAATCAACACAACGCAATGTTGAGAATCGAAAAGTAAAAGAATCTTCTCAGAATCGAAAATCATCTAATGACAACCCCTGCGGGGGTAACTTTCCCACCATAGAAAAAAGTTGACTGGTAGAAATTGCTAGGTGTAAGACCGCCTACACTTATTTTGAATAAATGTTTGTTCTGTAATAAGCTAAGATGTGCAATAAAGTAATAAATAAATAAATAATTGATCGTTAAAAAAACATAAAAAAACCTGGAAAAGTAACCGAAAACCATCGAACCATTTCATATAGTCTCGCAAATATATACTTATTTATTACTGAGTGTTGTTTACGAAGATTTTTATAAAAATGGAAATATTCATTTCCGCAGAATATTTAATTAAGCCATATTTGCAGATGCAGATAATATTTGCGAAGTAATTAACGGGTGTATGTTTCCGTACATTTTCGAACACGCGAGTCAATAATTATACTCTTTGGTTTTCTGATATCCTGGTACCCGGGATTGTCATGGGATCTTGACTACATTCTAGTGTAAAAAAGAACACGAATTTTGCCTAGACTATATCTAAGGGTTGGCATCCATTTTACATGGAGGGACAAGGTATCCAGCCTTCAAAATTTTGTAGGGTTCCGTTTTTTTCTTTTTGAGGTACTCACACTTGCGAGGAGGAGTGGTAGGCGGTCGCCTCTTTCTGCGAAGCAATTATGCTAGCAGAGGAGGAGGCCCACCGTATCAGGAAACGGTGCTCACGCACGAGGCGCCGCCGGGATTCAGATCCCGACTTCCGGCCACCGTAGGCGCAGGCTTGCGGACGGCGAGCAATGGTAGCTTGCTGTCCGACCGTCCGATAACTGTCCGGATCGAGCCCAAGTCGTCGACGGCGCACACTCTTCCCGCGCGTCTCAAAGAGTTGTTAGCAACAGCAGGGGCCCAGCTGGGTCGAAACCTACTGGGGCCAGGGTTTAGCTCCGAAAGGGAAGTTCGGCTCCGGTATGAAATACAAGAAGGAACGGGGTGGGGTTTTTAGTCATTAAGAGTCTGACACAATCTTCCGCTCCGCCCAAGGGCGGGGGATGTCATTTGGATGATTTTTACCCACCAAAAAAAAACCCTACCCCCACTTTGTTGTCCGCCTCTCTGTCTGTCAAGACCCTTTGTCACAGAACTGCGTGGAGTTAGTGAGTTAAAATCATAGATAGAGCGATCAATCGATCGATATATCGGTATCGATTATTTCTATGGTTGAAATTAAAACTACGAGTATAATACTCATACCTGCGGTCTCTTGAAGCTGTGAAAAATCTAACTTCTGAGTAAAGTTACGGGAGGAGTATTTCGACACTTTCAAAGGAATCCAAATTCCCGTTGGCTTAGAATCCTGAAATTTGACATGAAGCAAGGTCTCTTAGCAAAAGTATAGGAAAAAATCTGAATACAGTAAATATTCACGATTACGTCACAAAAAAAACTTGTTTCGTTATTCGGAAAAAAAATACATCGAATCCTCGTAACTCAATTCGGGAATTTAACTGTATTTTATAGGTATGTATTTGTATGATGAATTTTATTAATTTGTAATGATTAATATTGCGCCTACCACAATTTGTCTCTGCATCACCCAAAGTTTGACTGGTAGAGAATGCCTCAAGGCATTAATTCCGCCTTCGTCTCTTTTGTGCACTAAGAATAAAATCTATACTTCTTCTTCTTCCTGCCCTTGTCCCATCTTATTTGGGGTCGGCGCAATACGTTTTTTTTCTTCCATTCTACCCTGTAATTCGTCATGCTATCACTAACTTCCTTTTCTTTCATATCATTCTTCGCAATCGCACGCAATCCATCCATCTTTTCTTTGGCCTCCCTCTCCCTCTCCACCCATCCACATGTATACTCATAACTCTTTTGGTAACATGCATTTCATCCCTCCTCTTAACATGACCATACCAAAACAAACGATTCCCCTTCAGCTTGTCAGTCACTAGCGCCACTTTCAAACTTCCTCTAATATATTCATTTCTCACTTTATCCAAGAATAAAATTATACATATAAATAAAATAGGAGTCTGTTTATAATATTGAAATAATCGCTTTTTACTACATGCGAATATAAATATGGTAAATACACTAAAATAGTAGTAGTAATAAAAGCATTTTATCAAAAATTCCTAAGTTGTTTGACTTTTTAAGCAGACTCTACGAATGAAATGTCATAGTATTGTCTTGTGTTAATGCTATGGAGATGGTTATTTTTTTGATCTTTCACAATAAATTATTTAACAGGTTACTTTTAGATATAAAAAGTGCAGTCTATAGTAGTACTTTTAAATTAAAATTAAAACAATTCCTATTGAATAAGTGTCTATATGCTGTAGAACTCTAATTTCTGTTGCTTTATCATGGTCATTACTTTATTGATTTTATTTATTCTTTTACTTAATATTGATCGAACTATAAATTTTATATTTGTTATTTTTTTATTCATTCTGACATTCTTTGCTATTTTATATGTAAATGTTTTATTGTAATTTATTTTAAATTTTGACCATATTTGATTTATTAATTTATTAATGAAATTTAAATTTATTATTTTTAAATTCTTGACATTTTTACTTTTTATTTGTTTGTTTTTAAACTGTAATTTTTATTGTGTGTAATTTAGCTACAAATTATTTGTGCATGAATAAATGACTAATGACTAATAATGACTAATGAATAAAGCTTTCTAATTAAATTATACCTGAATAACCTAAAAGCCACTAATTCAAAGCCAAATGTTCCTGCAAGATAGACGTATTCAGCTATTTCCTTAGCTCTGCACCGTCGTTTTTAAATTGCTGTCATTTTATAGTACACATTCTTGGAATAGATTCCATTACTGAGCACCAGACTATCCCGGATTTACTTAAGAACCTTCGAGAATATCGATTTTACGTATATTTTCTGAAGTGATTATTTTACTATTGGATCGTGCTGGTGAAATGGAGTACCATTTTTATTGGTGCCAAGAAGTAGTTTGATATTTGATTACGGCAGTATTTTACATTATCTGCTTTCATAATGGTGTGGACTTTGATATTTGATTTTTCTGTTATTTATAGCTGATCCGACAAACGTTTTGTTCAAACGGTCAAAAAAAAAATGGGGGGTGGGGGTTAGGATAGTTAAAAATAGATTACGACCTATTCTCTGGCTAACACTGCTCGCCCACGTTAGACTTTTTGTAGTTTTATTTTTTGATGGGAAAGTCATCCAATGTCAACCCCCCTCGCCGCTAGGGCGAAGCGGAAGATAGTGTCAGACTCTTACTGACCGTTCCTTCAAGCCTTCATACCGGGGCTCGAGCGCCCTTTCGGATTACCCTGGCCCCAGTAGGCTTCGACCCGGCTGGGCCCCTGCTGTTGCTGACAACTCCTTGAGCGCGCGTCGTCGACGACTTGGGCTTGGCCCGGACAGTTACCGGACGGCCGGACAGCGAGCTACCTATTGCTCACTGTCCGCAAGCCCGCGACTTTTTGTAGGTCAGATAATCGGGTCGATTTTGTATATTGGTAACATTGTTCTGTCTTCTGACCGACTTTTTGTAGGACGTGTGTGTTGCACTATTGCTATCAGTGTGTTCTATTTTTCTCCTAAAAAAAATCGGTCACCGATTATCGGACGTGGGCGTGCAGCCTTACCAAACATACAAAAAATCGGTCAAGCCGTTTCAGAGGAGGTTGATAACAAACTGTGTGATACGAGATTATTATTCATTAGATTTATATAGACTTCAAATACAGTAGTACATAACATGGCAGAAACAGCTTTATAATGTTTCCACTGCTGGGACTGAAACCTTCTCTCTAGGAGTGAAAATGGACTGTAACCCTCCAGACGGACCATGTACAGATTGGTGGATGTTACTTGTTCTTGAATTTCTGGTTCTGGGATAAGCTGGTTTCCTCACAATGTTATCCTTCACCGTTGTGAGAGCAGTAGTGATGAAATAAATTTCACACAATACATTCTCTACCAGTCAAGCTTTAAGTCTAAAATACTACACTATTATAGGTGTTTACAATAATTAAACAATAGATATTTAAAATAGAATTATGCATCTTCATAATATATCATCAGATTGACCCACTACACACCTTGTTGTAAAAATAATCTTCTATGAAGCAAAATGCTGTCTGGTCGAGAAAGCCTTGTTGTGGTAAATACACCTATGTACCACTACTGTGTATAATAGTTACATAGCATAAGCATAATCACTATCAGTCTTTTAATGTTCCTATTGCTGATATTCAGGCCTCCTCTCTAGGAGTGGGAATGGGCCGTAATCGAATACGCGGGCCCAGTGCGGGTTGCTGAATGTCACCTGTCTCCGAATTTTTAGTTCTAGGACATGCCGGTTGCGCTTCACGATGTTTTCCTTCACCGTTTTGATAGCACTGGTAATTAAGTAAGTGGTTTGAACCCACGACCTACAACTCGTAAATCGGCCTACCACTCGGCCGCCACGGCTCTCAACATACATAAATGAACAAAAATCTCAATAAAAAAAAACGTTATTGCGAGTGGAAGTTCAGACATGACTTGAATGTAAGATTTAACCCACAAATAATCCTAAATACAGACTACAGATGTAATTAAATGAAACATAAAAATAAACGTACCTGGAATCAGTATTAGACGATATAACAATACCATCTCTTTCCCATACGAATCTCCCAGGATGTGGTCCATTCAACGTACATTGTAGACTGACCTGCAACCAAAAATCAACTTTCACATCCCAAAATCAAGGTAGAAACTCAACTGGCAAGGTAAGAGTATAAAATTGAAATCGTGAAACAAAGAACGGTTCTGAATATAATACAATGTTGAATTTAAAATGGCACTTCAATTGAAAGACCTGGGTTTATATTGTTTGCTAGAATAATTTTCCTTTATTATCATAGTTTCGTTTGTTTTAGGTTCGCGTATGAAATTCCCTGCCGGACTCTGTTTCCTCTCAGTTACAACATAGGGAACTTTAAATTAAGAATAGGTTACTTCTACGTAAGCGTGCTTTTTTTTTTCGATGGTTAAAATCATCTTATGACAACCCCCGCTCTTGGGCGGAGCGGGAGATAGTGTCAGACTCTTACTGACTAAAAACCCATCCCTTTCCTTCAAGCCTTCATACCGGGGCTCGAGCGCCCTTTCGGATAACCCTGGCCCCAGTAAGCTTCGACCCGGCTGGGCCCCTGCTTTTGCTGACAACTCCTTGAGGCGCGCGGGAACAGCGCGCGCCATCGACGACTTGGGCTTGGTCCGGACTGTTACCGGACGGCCGGACAGCGAGCTACCCATTGCTTACTGTCCGCAAGCCCACGCCTACGGTGGCTGGAAATCGGGATTGGAATCCCGGCGGCGGCAGATGCCTGATGCGGTCGGCCTCCTCCTTAGCGAGCATTACTGCTTCGCAGAAGTCGGCGACCGCCTGCGCCTCCTCCTCGCTCCGGACCATGGCCTCGACCAAGGCCCGGCGCGAGAGGTCTCCGCCGCCGATCACCCCTACGAGGGCACGGCGATGTACGTAAGCGTGCTCCATCATTGCGTCGACTACCTATAGGTATCATCGCTTACCATCAGGTGACATAGCACACTACCATAATAAAGGCGAAAGATTGTGAGTGTGTGTTTATCTTCATGTATGTTAAGTCCTCAAAATCTCTTTTTCGAAATTACATCTACCCAACTGGATTGTCTGTCCGAGGTAGACGTAATCGTCCACAACTTCAAGTATAGAGTCTCCGATCTTGATAGGAGTGGGTGCTACATAGTTGTTTATCATGACTTTAATTTCGAGGTCAACCATCGAATCCGACTCGGCTGGGCAGCGTTCGGGAAGCTGCGCGGTAACTTCTCGTTGAATATACCATAGTGTCTCAAGACGAAAGTCTTTGACCAGTGCGTGTTGCCAGTGATGACATATGGTGCCGGAACGTGGTCGCTCACAATGGACCTCATCAGAAGACTTAAAGCCACCCAAAAGGCAATGGAAAGGGCTGTGCTTGGAGTTTCATTGCGTGATCGAAACAGAAATGAAGATATCCGCAGGAGAACTAAGGTTGCCGACATAGCACGAAGAATTACCAAACTCAAGTGGCAATGGGTAGGGCACATCGCTCGCAGAACAGATGGCCGTTGGGGCCGAAAGGTTTGACGGAAGGCCTCCTACAAGGTGGACCGATGACCTGGTGAAGGTTGCGGGAATCCGATGGATGCGAGACGCACGGGATCGTGCATTGTGGCAGACGCACAGGATCGTGCATAGTGGCAGACGCACAGGATCGTGCATTGTGGCGACACTTGGGGGAGGCCTATGTCCAACAGTGGACGTCTATCGGCTGAAATGAAGATGAGGATGATGTTAGTCCAGCTCAATGATACTGCTGAAAGGATGGAGGGTATTTAACACTGGGATAGACCATGCCCTAAAATTGCATATACCTAAGTTGGGGTTGGTAGGAACTATTGCGATATGTAGAAAACTAAGATATAAGGCTATGGTTTTGGGCAGCTAAGAGGACTGGTTACCCAGAACTATGTTAACCTCTTAAAGCCTAACCTAAATTTAAGTCGATTTAACACATTACGAGCAAAGGTACTAAAAATAGTTCCAAGTAGTTGCGGCTCAGAACTTTACTGTAGTAAAAAAGTGTTCAAATGCTTTTTTTTTAATTGTTGATAGGTTCACGCTTGACCGCTATCTCACCTGATGGAGAGCGACGATGCGGTCGACGATGGAACGCGCATACCTAGAAGAAACCTATTCACTCTCGACTTAAAGATTCCCGGGTTGTAGCCATCAGGAAACATAGACTCCGGCAAGGAATTCCACTCCCTAGCTACACGCACAATGAATGTGTTCCCAAAACAGTTCTTTTAAGCGGTATTTCTTATGCCCAAAGTAAACTATTTCATATTTAATAATGCATGCATGGTAATTTTTATTTTTATTTTGTAAATCAAAAATTACGTTTAAACGTCATGTCATAATTTTAGGTCGCTGGGTTATTTTATGATTTCAAAAAGTATATAAGGCCGGAATGACTAAATATTTTGGTCATTAAATTAGATTGTTGGGCCTTACAAGGTTACAACTATGGACCCGATGTTCTTCAATGAAAAAAGATTATTATTATTATAGATAAATAGAAAGTAAACAACATAGGTAATTTACATTAAGTTGGAGCGGTAAAGAGTCTTTTAAATAAAACAATCAAGTATCCAACTAATGTTCAAGATGAAAAATACCTCTAACAAGTGCGTATAAAAAATTTGAGCTCCAATTAAAAGATCCAAAAAATCTCGAATCCCTGTTGCTTATTGCTCTAATTAAATTCGTAAGGGTCAAGAAGACATGCTAATTATTCCCGGGAAAGCTTATAGCTCCCTTGGGACGACTACAAAAATAAGGCTGAAAATTTCTAAAAGGGAAAGTCAAGAATCACTAAAAAGTTCTCTTTTTTGCGTTTTTGGCCAAATCTTACTAGATTTGGACATTGCCTCATTGTGGGAGGTCACTCCAGAAACTATCGACCTTATCATGACCTGGTGAAGGTTGTGGGAATCCGATAGATGCGAGACGCACAGGACCGGTCATTATGGCGACATTTGGGGGAGGCCCATGTCCAGCAGTGGACGTCTTTCGGGTGAATTGATGATGATGATAATAGTACGTCAACATACTTACATCAACTCCAGGCATAACAGTAGTCTCACTAAAGTGTTGTGATATGATCATTTGTAGGCTTCTTCTGTACCGGTGCTGGACATCAGATGAACCTGTAATAAAGGAAACTATATCACTCATCTGTTGCATAAAGAAATTCAAAGGCGATTACATTTAGTGTCCCGACCTGTGATACTTTGCCAGGGTTATCCGAAAGGGCGCTCGAGCCCCGGTATGAAGGCTTGAAGGAACGGGATAGGTTTTTTAGTCAGTAAGAGTCTGACACTATATCTCCGCCCAAGAGCGGGGGTTGTCATTGGATGATTTTTCCCATCGAAAAAACCCGTGATACTTTGTTATTCAATCGCTCTTACGTAATTATGACCTTTGACCAGACAGGCACTGTGACTGGTCCAAGCAACTACCCGATAGTTGATTTCGAATTGTTTTACATGTTCTAATAGCGTGGAGAACTCTGAAACCGCAAAGTTTTAATACCTATATGACGATGTAGACGTCGCTACAGAAGTACCAATATATTATGTTTACACAATTGTGTTTCTTTAATTGCTCTTTGTGTTCTAGGGTCACAGTAACTTTTTGGACCTGCTATGCTAGATTTCGACCCCTCATAGAAATATGTTGGTCCTGTTCTAGTGAGTAGGTGCCCAGCAGGGGTGAAGCTTACTGGGGTCAAGGATCTGTTTCTGAAAGGAAGATTCGGTACCGGTACGAAAGGCAACGGAGGAATAGGACTGAGATTTTAGTCAGTAATAGTCTGACACTCTTCGTTCCACGCAAAGCGGGATAAGATGATTGACGATTTAAGTGTCTACAAGACTAGAGTGAATAGGCCCTTAATAAACTAGTGCGCTTCGCCATCTACGATTGCATCACTGCTTACCATCAGGTGAGATCGCAGTCGAGCACTAATATAAGACATTAAAATAAAATTATCCATATTGTACTTTTCATCTAAATACCGTCACAAACGTTTTAATAGTTTAGTCACCAATAAGTGTTGTGTTTTCAATAAAAGAATTCTTTCTAATCACAAAGAAAAATATTACGAGTCCCAACAAAATCAAATTATACTTCAATTCGTAAATAATGAAGCGTGTTCATCTTACCTTTTAACGGAACATCACGTTGTATCCCAGGCTTATAATCTCCGTTACCGAAATGCGATCTGAAAAAAAAAAAATAAACATTGCTGTAAGATACCAATTATTTTTAATGAAGTGAAAGATGAATCTTTAGCTTTAATGAGAGGGATTTTTATTAGAAGACGTGGGATTAAACGGTTTTTTATTTTGTTGATTTATAATTTGTATTTGTTTTTGCCAGTGGCTTCCTTTTGCCACAAAAGTTTGCACGATTAAAATAGTAAATTTTGATACAAGAACAGAAAGTCTGTCATTGTGACCAAGGTAGAATTCACTCCAACAAAAGGCAAAAGTGTTATAGAGCCGAGTACTGCAGTGACAAAACACGTGTATTAAGCGATGTTTTTCAGTACACAAACGAGGAATTGTACATTTTGACATAAGTGGAGAAAGTTTGTCATTGCGACCTATGCTGAATTAACCTGAGCAACAAGCGAGGGTGTTATGAATCCGAGTACTGCAGTGACGGATCACGGGTATCAAGCGATGTTTTTGATACACTTACGAGGAATTGTACATTTTGACACAACTGGAGAAAGTTTGTCATTGCGACCGATGCGGAATTAACCCGAGCAACAGGCGAGGGTGTTATGAAGCCGAGTACTGCAGTGACAAAACACGTGTATCAAGTGATGTTTTTCAATACACTTACGAAGAATAGTAGTTGACTAGTAGAGAAAACCTAAGGCATTAAGTTTACCTTTACAACCTTGTCATAAAGTTTTATTAAATAAAGTCGAAAATCAACCCAAGGAAACACATACTATCCGTATGAAGAACCTTACCTTCTTTGATCATTGGAAGTGGCTATTGTTATGTCAGAATTCTTGACAGACAGTTGAATACTCAAAACCTTAGTACAGACATTGTATTACTGCGGAAAACAGCCATAACTCAACAAAGATAACTCTGAACAGAAACTGGAGAGGCCGACTATTATAGAAACATCTATAGTCACCCGATAAGACCCGGACATCCTTTGAAGATTATCAGCCAAATAATTTGGAAACCCACTGGGTCGAAAAACCTTATTACTCTCCGATACACTTTGAAGTGACTTAAGGGTCTTTGAAAATGTATTTAGAAGCTTGTATCCTTCAATATTATGATGCTCTGTATTATCAGAAACTATCCCTTCCTTAATATGAATCGTCTTTGATCTGCACCTAAAGGGGTAGGAATTTATGACGTTCTGCATTATGGGTGAGTGATTTTGCGATGGTATGCAAACAGATCCAATGGTCTTTAAAAGCGATTGAGTAAATTCATTTTAAAAGATGTTAGAGTTTTTATTTAGAAATGGTTCTGATGTAAAGAGTAATCTATTTATACACCCTTAAATTTTGATTGTTTTAATCCCGTGGAGGGTCGATCTGGTACATGAAACACTCTTGATTTTTACAGATAAAATAAAATAAAATAAAGTACCATTTTTCAAAACTTGTATTAATTTACGCATGTACGAAATTAATTTCTTTAAAAATACGTCATCTGAGCGAGTCCAATGACCTGTAGGTAGTAGTCGGCGTCGCGTACAAACTACCAGCGGCTTCGCCCGCGTACATAATATATAGACTATAGCACTCAGGAATAATGTAGCTTTCTAACAGTAATTTTTTTTTAGAATTGGATCATTAGTTCCAGATATTACCCTACATACATACTTACAAATTTTACCTCATTATAATATTAGTATAGACAAAATAAGGCTGCCAATATTTTTTTTCCAATTTATTTATATCTAATATAGAGAAGATGATTAATAATAAAAAAAAATGCAATTACGTGTTGTATAAAATATTGTACAAAATTTAATACAGGATAATATCCTATTGACCAATATATGAAACAATAAATTAATGTCATTTTCTTACGGCAGCAAAAAATATGGCCGTCCAATAGCGATCAATCAATCACCTAAAAATACATCATCTCTCTACAAAAAGTAATATCAGCAAAGCCCTGCCTTTTCTAAGAAAAAACTACAAAAAACTAGCTGGCTGGGAGCACAGGCGTTTTCCCAATAACTTGGTTTCCCTAACTAAGTTTATTTCAAAGTGCACGGTACGGAGTGCACAAAGTTTCAGGATCAATATATCTTGTCAGTCCCTTAAATAGTGAGTTTTGTTTTGTTTACGTTGATACTTATCCTCATGTATATGGGCACGCCATAATCATGGCGATAAGTCCCCTCTTTGAGCAGAAGCTGCAGAGACATCATGGTTTCTTTACATTCCGCATGACGCAAGTCTTCACCGGACATGGTAAGTTCGGAAAGTTCCAGCACTGATTTATGCGATACGGACGTACGGAGCACCGCTGTGTTCACGAGGAGCCGATCGACGGCGATCTCGCGCCGAGTCCTCCAGTTCAGGTCATAGTCCAAAGCAAGGGTGGCAGCCGCACCGAGCGAGGGACGGCAGCGAAAGGGCAGGACGATGATGAAGTATGATGGTGAATAACAAAGTCACGTGAAAAGATTTGAGTATGAATTTAGAAGGAGTAGAGATTAAAGTTTGATGGTCTTTGTGATAAGTAATATAGTGGGGATTACTACCGGTCTGTGGTGAATCGGAGGAATTTGTTCGGAGCTGGACTAATGCCCACATGTGCCGCCAATTCGAATGATTCGAACGAGACGTCTTTTTAGGGTTCCGTTCGCCAAATGGCAAAAAAACGGAACCCTTATAGATTCGTCATGTCTGTCTGTCTGTCTGTCTGTCCGTCCGTATGTCACAGCCACTTTTTTCCGAAACTATAAGAGCTATACTGTTGAAACTTTGTAAGTAGATGTATTCTGTGAACCGCATTAAGATTATCACATAAAAATAGAAAAAAAGCAATAAATTTTGGGGGTCCCCATACTTAAAACTGAAACTCGAAAATTTTTTTTCATCAAACCCATACGTGTGGGGTATCTATGGATAGGTCTTTAAAAATGATACTGAGGTTTCTAACATCATTTTTTTCTAAACTGAATAGTTTGCGCGAGAGACACTTCCAAAGTGGTCAAATGTGTGTCCCCCCCCTCTAACTTCTAAAATAAGAGATTGATAAAACTAAGAAAAATATATGATGTACATTACTATAAAAACTACCAACGAAAATTGGTTTGAACGATATCTAGCAAGCAGTTTTTTTTTAATGCGTCATAAATCGAAATCAAATCAAATCAAATCAAATCATTTATTTAGTCAGAATATGGTACATAATTGTGGTCTTGAAATAAATTAATAGTCTCATCACATTCTGCCACGTGTGGCGTGCAAATATTTGGTAGGTAGGTACATAATCATATGTACATAATGTTTAAGAAAAAAATAAAAAAATATTATGTTAGCATTGAGTTAGTAAACAATATATGGCATGTCATCTAAAAATTTTTTGTGTGGATTAAATTCAAATTAATATTCAATGTCAAATTATTATTAGAGAGAGAATGTCAAAATCTATAAAATTATTTGAGAGAGTTGTCAAATTGTATGAAATTATTAAAGAGAGATGTCAAAATTTATAAAATTACAATTTAATTATTATGTCAAAGTATCATTCAAATAGTCGTTTAAATTATAATAACACTTTTTACACAACAAGTCTTTAAGTTCCTTTTTAAACAAATTTAAATTTAAGTCTTTAATCGATTTTGGAATTTTGTTAAACACTTGTGGGGCTATGCAGAATATACTTTTTCTCATTAGTGCTGTTTTAGCTTTACGTCCGCGTAACATATCTTTTCGCCTATTACGTTTCACAGTATCTGATAAGTTAGGAAACAGGTGTGAGTTTAATTTGACAAATAAAGCAGTCTCATAAATATACAAAGACGGTAGTGTCAGAATTTTATATTTTTTGAAAAATGGTTCACAAATGTCTTAACTTGAAGTTTGAACATGGCTCTGATAGAACGCTTCTGCGCTTTAAAAGCAGTTTCTCTATTTGTTGAGTTGCCCCAGAAAATTATACTGTATCTTAATACAGATGCTACAAGGCCATGATACGCTGTAAGTAGTGCATCTATGGAAACAGTAGGGGCAAGTTTATACAAGGCATAGGATGAACTACTAATTTTCTTACAAAGCGCTTCAACGTGATGAAAAAAATACACTATTATTAAAACATCGATCAAAGTTACAACACATTACAAGAACTTTAATATTATGTTACTTGCTGCTACGGAACCCTTCATGGGCGAGTCCGACTCGCACTTGGCCGCTTTTTTTTTGGTAAGAAGTCGTCAAATAACTTCTGACTGCTTAGAGCGAGAGGAAGTGACGGACTTATACTGACTAAGCCCCACCCGTGGTACTTCAGTTGCTCGTTGCGATCTTAAGGGTGGCCAAACAATTGCAAACTAAAAAAACCACCAACGTCACATTGATTGGAGCTTGGCTTGTGTGTTTTTCAGTTGCAGCAGTAGTCATTGTGGTTGGGAAAACGCGCTCGCCAACCAAAGACGTTAAAGATCATGAATTACAACTGTTGTCTATACGGATTGAAACTAGCAAGCCCACCTCTGTTGGGACGTTGGATTTACTGTGGCCTAAAAGATAAATCAGAGGGTTGTACCTCTGATTCACATTTTAAGTGTGGCCTAGGTGTGACTCTTTCGCATGTCGCATACCAACCAGTTATATCTATTAGCTCAACATTAAGTAGGCAGTTATTAAAATGTCCATACTCGTAGTAATAAAGTAATAATATCAAATTCTCCATGACGAAAATCAGAGCACTTAATCCAACTTGTACGACCTACATTGCCAGGAAAAGCTTCAAAAAAGACATTTAGGACGCCAGAAAATTTTACGCTTCCACTATTACAGGATTCCGATTTTTTGTCAGTCACTGTTTTAATCTCTTAAAACATCGCTCTAAAATTCTATTTAAAAGGTGTTTTTAATTAGAATAGCTAGTTAGCTATATTGAAGTTTTTTTAACGATTGCTACATACTTTGCATAAATTTATGAATATTTAATTAACTAGAATTATACATAACATACACTAAAATAAAAAACTGTAACTAAGTAATCTATAACATGGCGTCGAAAAACTCTTCCACATCACTGTCGACAGCTAATGTGCCCAAAAGATGCCCTTGGGTCAAATAAAATGTCAACAAAGCATTTAGACAGGTCTATATACAATTTGTGAGCACTCAGACCCAACGATCAAAGAGTTTCAACCGCAAAAGGCTCAAAAACATAACTACCAACAAGGTTATCAAATTTCCGCCGCTTGAGGTTTTCAGCATAGTACGATAAGCTAAGAAGATGGAATGGTGCAAGTGTATCAACATACTTGTGCGTACTCTTCAAAAGACCTTGTCATCTTGCCATACTCTCGTGCCAGGCCATGAGGTTCAGCAATAAAAGCGCGTGATGCCGTTAATATTCGCGTGCCACGCTATGCCACTTCGGTTGCATGACAAACCGTGGTGACTAAAGCTGTTGATAACTTTGCCGTAGTGACAGCAATAAAGGAAAACAACACCCGCGCTTAGACTTATGGAAGTAACTAGGCAGAAAGTAGTTTCATCGAACAAGGTGCCAATGCCTAGACTGCTCAACTGTAATCAGAAATGTTTATTTTAAATAGACCAACTATAGGGATTTTTGAAGTGTCAATATGTCAGTCAGACAAAAACAAAGTGAAGCTAAAAATTACCGCTGAATCAAATAAGGTTCACCATCATCATCATTTCAACTGAAAGATGTCCACAGCTGGACATAGGCCTCTCCGGAGTGTCTCCACAACCCCAGGCCCTGTGAGTCTCGCATCTATCCGGGTTTCCGCGTTCTGCACCAGTCCATTCAACGCTTAGTCTTTCGGTCGCCACTCCAGGACCTTTTGGCCCTATCAGCCATTCTACGAGCGATGCACCCTGCCCACTGCATCTTAAGTTTGGCGATTCTATCGATTCTCGCACGAAAAAACTCCGAACAAAACCTTTTCATATTCGGATAAGGTTATAATGAAATTATTGGCTTCTAGTGCTCACGAAAATAGATGAAAATGGACTCAACTCAGACTAAGGGAATGTAGGTACGCAGACATATTTTAGTTACCCTTATTATATCACTGGTAAAAGTACTCAGTTCTGGCCTTATTTACTTGCTTTATAGAATTACTGTTCAGGTTATTAAATTACTTGGTTGTGCTCCAGGCTTTGATCTCATAGATAAGCCCTGGTCCTGAGTGAGTACAAGGGCGATAGCGGTAGCGGCCAGATGAACAGATGCGCGACGTATTAGTTGTTATAGAACAACCACTTGTGATGAACTAGGTCACCTAGGTGTGTCCACGAAAGTAACGCCACGCTTGAGGCGTCAATTCGCTACAAGCGACATTTCTAATAGCTCGGCCACGAAAGTATAGTCACGCTTGAGGCGTCAATTTGCTACAAGAGGCATTTCTGAGCTCTAACTAATTTCTATTCAGTTTCGCTGCTGCATTCAGCGCTATTTTATGGCCTTGTAGATAATGTTGTTGTTTATGAAGCTTGTCGCTGATGCTTGTAGCACAAGGCGAGTTTGCTTAGAGCGTTGCATTTTGTGGTCCTCAAGTAACTAATTTTTACGAAAAATAGCTGCTGCTTGCAGCGCTATTTTGTGGCCTTGTAAATAATATAAGTAAATAAGAATATAATAAATAAATAAATAATAAATAAGTACATTCATTTATTTTTGACATTTGTAGCACAAGGTGAGTTCGCTTGGAGCGTTACATTTCATGACCTTCGGGTTAGAGTCAAACAATTGATAATTGCTCGCTATTGGCCGCTCTCTCACGTTACGATAAGCGTCTGCTATATTCTGTTTAGTATAGACCTTCTTCAATACGGCTTCACAAGCATCTATTTGATTCTTTGCAGGCGTGTACGGTATCATAACACCCGCGAAAGCTCTTGTCTACGCCCGAGGCATTAGATAAAAGTAGTCTGTCATTCTCATAATAAGGTCATGCGATCAAAGTATCAGTATTTTCTTTTTCACATTCGGTATATTACTAAATCGAATAAACATCGAACTTCACAAAAAAGAATTGTTTAAATACATCAAAAGGATAACAGTCTTATTAATGGTAAGATTACAAGTAAAGATAAAGAAAACGAAATAATGTAGCATGAACATCAGAGTGTTCGAGTGGCAATGGTGCTGATCAATAGTATGGTTGTACACCGCGAGTTCAAACTTAGGCAAACGCTTTACTTTATGTTATTTATCTCATCACCACTACTCTCAAAACGGTGAGGAAACTGGAATAACATTCTAGAAATAAAGTTTCAAAAACATAACGAGGCATTCACCAACCCGCAGTGTGCTCGCGTGATTGATGAAAATCATAAGACTGTGGGTGTATGAATAGTAATCGATTTTTTAAGTTTAGAACATCATACGGTTCTGGTCTTTTAACAGTCAATCAGTATCCGTATCAAAATAGCTTTATAACTGACATTTAACCAGGTCGATCGATTTTACTTTGAAGTCGCAGATGCTCCATTCGCAAAAAGAAAAACACAGAAGGTCGGTTTCATACAATGAGCGGAAACATACGCATACATTGACAATCATCGCGTGCACGGACAGATCACAAGGTACCCAAGCGTTCTCTCTCGTGCCTGTGATTTGTTTGAGATAGCTGTACACTTGTATGTTTGCGTGCACCTGTGTCGTTTATAGCAGGAAGTTGCTCTTCTGTACCCATATATTTTGTCCGATATGGTTTGCAGAAACGCATTCAACCGATATATTGAGCTTGCATTATTATGATCGGAGGCGATCATACGCTGCTAGAAATAGACATTTCTGAACTATGCGTGAAGTTTGCATACATGCTGTTGGTATTTGATGTTTTGTTAACATACTCTTTCTTTTTTCTTTTGACTGCTTCGTTGGTGTCGTGGTCACAATTGCAACTACTACCCCCCCCCCCCCATATTGCTACTACTAGCGGTGGATCGGGTATGGAGTACTGGGGTTGATTTCCGGATTGGGCAAAAGTGCTATTGAGTTTTCCATTAGGAGATACTCTGTAGCTACCTATAGTTTAGAAGTTGGAAAGCAAGTAAAGCTGTTGATCCTGCCCCTGATCTCCTTCCGGTTCGGTCAGATTGCAGTCCCATCGGACTATGAGAGTGAAGGAATAGAGATTTCACCTGTGTTTGCAAACACAGTGGTGCACTAATATCACCAGCGTAATTGGCTAATCTCGGTTGAGATTGATCACCGTGATCGAAATTCGGTCGGGAGGATTATAATCATACTCTTTGATATGAGTTAAATTGTGTCTATAATTTCGCCTTTAGTATCCCACCAAATATTTGGTTTGATAAAAAAAAAATTCACATTCTACGCTATTTGTAAAATATAAGGTCACGCCCCGGGTCTCAGAGGACGCCCTGAGCATTGGGAGTTACAAGGCGATAATGTGAGTAATGGGTACACGACCGATAACGACTAGGCTCGAGTCAAAGTGTGTGTTCCACGCACATCTCAAAGATATGTCAGCATAAGTGACGTGACGAGGTCCGTCAAGGCCATCGCTATATTTATATACTACGCACTAGATTATGAGTGCCGAACACTCACTTCAATCGACTTAGGTGTAATGTAGTAAGTACACTTTGAACGTTAAACTATGTTGAACGAAACGTGTCACGAAATTCACGGCGCTTAAGACATTTTGGTCGCGAAAAAAGTATCTTCTAAAAGCTATCTTAGCGCTGTGTGTCTTAATGGTTCTGTAAGACGACATATACGATATATGCCAATGTAGCGCTGCAGCAAACTTTTGTTTTAACTTTTAGTATTTTGACAAATAGTTTCCATGAATGTGCTTGTCTATTACTAGAATATAAGTCGATGGTCAAGGCTGATGCTTGTCAGGGTTCTTGGATTGTTTGAAAGAGTCACCATGCAAAAGGCAACTGTGAACATGGAAAGGTTTTGACACTCCCTGTCTCTACACCTATAGCTGGAGGTTATAGAGGGAATAAGTTTTTAAAAACACTTTTACGCGTTATTTTTTTCGTCAATTTAAATGTAGATGAAGCCTCTGATTCCTAGCTGATCACCCTGAGAAGAAACCCTGAAACAAACTCAGGGGTCAAAGTCTCTTTTAAAGTCCATATAGCAATCATGTAATGGTCAAATCATAGAATCTCAGAATCTGAGATGGTCTTTTGAAGAAAGAACCACACAGTTCTGAGTGGACCTGTCCAGTCAGTGTAATCCTTTGTCAGTGTTCATGTAGCTTAACTCAGGACTACTAACAAGCTCAACGACATGACGAACAATACCAGAGAAAGGAAATTTGAAAGAAAGGACAAGTAAAGGAGAAGGTTTATGATAATTTCTCGACCTTATAAAAAAGTAACGTGTAAATAAGTAGAGTAAAAATGGAATGTTTGCTAGCCCGTGCCATTAATACCGTGCCATATTCCAAGTCCAGGAATGTTATTTGATCAGTGTTTTAAGTACACCAAGATGAATGCCACAAGGGACTATACTTGGTCCCATACATTTTAAAAAAGCACCTTTAATTTTTAATATCTTTTTTAACTTCACTTCTGGTTTCGTGTTACTTTCCCATGAATATGAAAGTGTTTGCAGGACAACCAAGATAACAAACAATGTACATAACGACAAAGTTCGAACAATGATCAAACTTGCAAAATGGCATTAGGTGATGCACTGATGGGTCTAAAAAGTTTTGAAGTTGTAACCGCGTACTAAAAAACGTAGTTTGAACAAGATGGAATCAGTCAAGTTGGACCCACAATTTGGTTAAGGTGGCGGGAATTCACTAACAGATGCATTGTGGTGATATTTGGTGAATCTAAGCTTGCCAGTGGTCGTTCGATACAAGGCAAAGTACTGTGGAAACCTAGGTACCCTCCTTGAAATTTTCAATAACACCAAGGTGCTGCTAGCCTTCCTTGAGGAGCTGGTGTGGGTCCAATGACACATTTGTCCCACCCGTAGTTACGCGAAATACGCGATGTAGTCGTAGAGTTGCGGATACCAGCTCAAAATACGAAGTGAATATTATTATCCATCAGTGAACCTCTTTCAACTGAATCAAAAGTGATTTTTTTCTCGTCATCTTATAATTCTTTGGGGTGATTCTTTGAAATCGAGAGAATTTCTCATTCATCTGACCTGGTTTTCTTACCTATCTACTTTGTGTAGTAAGCCACTGGGCGCAAATAAGTGCCTTTGATACCTTTAGTGATCGGGGAAAACTAATATGCAAATAAAAATAACAAATTATAAAGAAAAACTAGGTCAGATGAATGAGACGTTCTCTCGGTTTTAAAAAATCACCCTTTGCTAGCTGTTTCTATATTGAATTATACAGACATGGAAGCTCTTCAGGTTTTTGTTTACCACGGAAATAAAACTGAATGACAAAGAAAACGTCCTAAAAATACGCCATGATTTAAAACCACGGTGGAAAACGTTACCCTTTCAAGTCTTTCACAAGAACAACTAAGTGTGAACATAAGTTTTATCTCATGGATGTAAGCGAGTACCAACGTTGGTTGTTTTATTGTTGTTGTTAAACTTGGGCGAGTTCCTTGTGGCCCTTACCTTGGGAAGGTTGAGAGAGATTTTGTCATTTAGATTCGTTGAAGGCCTTTGACTAAGTTAAACATGTTTGAATATTATCATTGAATATTTGTTCTATGTCTGGGTGTAATTTATCTATAATGTGTATGTATTTAGAAACATATAAATATGTTTATCAGTTAGCTAGTACTAATAGCACAAGCTCTGCTTAGTTTGGGACTAGATGGAGTTGTGGATTATTATATTGTAATGTTTACGGGTATTTTTAACTTGAAACATTTTTAGCTATAGGGAAATATTCTGGTTGAAATTACGTTTGCTGGAGATAAAAAGAACTTGTGATGTGGCCAAGATCTGCAATATGTAAAGCAAAGAACTGCATGTAACGTTACTACCATTTACTTTTATCCCTTTTCCCCCCTATGAAAAAAAAAAAAAAAAACAACGTATAAGTTTTCAAATAAGAGTGAAGACATAGACAACGCCGACACATCCATCTCTTGCCATCAGGCATAATTAAGGTACCCCTAAATTCTGATTTAATCATTTGAAGTAGAGTATTTCTCAAACTCTCTCAAGTTGGTTTGATACGTTCTTTATTCAAAATGATCAATTCAAAACCCGCCCGTAAAGAGCAGGTTTATTGTGAAGTAAAACTTAGTATCAATCCAGCCAATAAAAAGTCTACTGCTAAACATGGGTCTCCCCCAAGCGTTGCCACACTCATCGGTCCTGTGCATCTCTCATCTATCGGATTCTCGCGATCATTGCTGCGTCTTCTGGTACGACAATCAACACTCTTAAAACTTATTGACCCACCAAAACAAAAAATTACTGATAAACGGTAAAAGAGTAATCGAAAGAAGGCACGAGAGATAAATATAATTGTACCTCTGATATAAGACGCAATAAAATTAGAATGCAGCCAATGAATCAAAACATCAATACAATAATTACCTTTAAATCAAAGAACAAAATTCTCAGTAACAAGCCACAAGCTTCAATCGTACTTGAAAGTAAAACACACCCGAAATCTTCCGAAATTTCACGAAGTTACACGAAACTCGTAGTAGGGGCCGTCTTCCACTGATGTTTAGAGTGCTCCCCACTCTCACCTACACTTGTTATAATGTCCGTATAGCATTATATGTATAGGAATCCGCTTTATTACCCCTCTGATGTGTGACGTAATGGAATGTAGAGATTTTTTGCTTATTTGCTGAGAGGCAACCCCTAGGGGGTACGGTAAAGTACACAAATACGGAAAAGGGAGTACAAAGGATTTTGGGTGCTTCACAATTTTGCAAGGACGATTTCGGAAGGTCATTGTAAAGTGAAAGACGTAAGAGTGGATTCGCTTTAACGTTGAGTTCTTTGTGAAAAGTGCCTTCAGGATTTGTACTCAGGAAGAAATCCCTTACTTAGACTCAACATCAAATTAAATAAGAATCTTGTTTCTTAATTCTTTGTTGTACACAAAACTTAACAGTACATGGCGATTTAACAATTCGTGTACAATGGTGAGATTAACTCAACAATGATTCTCTTTCTCTCTCTCTCTCTCTCTCTTTATTTTTTGTTTTATCCATTTGGTTTTCGAGCAACATAATTATCTTCTTTTTTCATAATTCTCTTTACTTTCATTATCTTTGACAGAATCCATACATTGTTTCTTTGATCTTACCCTACTCGTAAAGCCATCCACTTATCTACTCAAAACTTTTCTTATTACCTTAATATATTGAACGACGTTTGCATAGAAGTAGCCTATTCACTCTTGGCTTGAAGACCGCGAGGTTGTAGTTACTACTTACTTACTACTACTTACTCTACTTACTACTACTTAGTTGTTCAACAGTAAAAGTGTATCCAAAACGTTTTGTGCAAATGACTGAGTGTCCCCGCACGCGCGCGCGGTGACCTTTTTTGTGGCTGCGTTTTTGATAATAATGATAATGGCATATACAGCCCCGCATGCCATTCGCGTATTTAATCCTCCTTCGTCATTGTCCATGTTATGATCTATCATCTGCACGCATGGCCACAAGCTGTCGCGCGCTCCAGCTTTCTTTTGTAGCCGCATCTAGCTTTTTTTTTGTGGCGGCTTTTTTTTGAGGCCCGTGTGCGGGGGGACACTAAGATGACCAATGATGGCTTTTCTCACAATTGTTTTCATATTACTTAACCTTTCAATCGTAGAAATTACAGACACAATAGAAAGACAATAGGTGCGCGAACGCCGGCGTTCGCTTGGGGTTTAATGAATCTAGCTATAAAATAACAAGTTGACAAGCAAGCCAATAGTTAGCCTAATGGAATATGACAACTACTAAAATACACAAACACTGCTGCATCCACTATATATAAAATTCACCAATACAACGCCAACCACAGTCCAAGTTGAAATATGTCATCCGTCTGAAATTATACGGGCACAGACACCGATAAAATTCCTTTATTTTGTTAACCTGGCTTATAAAGTTGCATGACCACCCATGTAGATTTATGCGTTATAAAATATTTTGATAACTAACCTTTTTAGGGGTACCGTACCTCAAAAGGAAAAATGGAACCCTTATAGGATCACTTTGTTGTCCGTCCGTCTGTCTGTCTGTCAAGATCCTTTATCTCAAGAACGCGTGGAGGTATCGAGTTGAAATTAGTAATAATAATAATATAATAAAAATATTCCACAACTATCACACAACGCCGTCTAGTCTTGGGACTAAGCTAAGCAGAGATTGTGTTATGAGTACTAGACAACTGATAAACATACCTAAATATTTCTAAATACATACATATATAGATAAATTACACCCAGACACAGAACAAGTGATCATGCTCATCATACAAACATTTGTCCTGGGTGGGAATCGAACCCACGACCTCCGATATAGCAGTCAGGGTCACTAACCACTAGACCAACAGGCCAGTCAAACCATATTCATATCATAGTCATAACCATATACTCAAGTCTTCGGTCCTTTCAAAACTATGCTTCATAGACGCGACATGACGTCACGTCGCGCGACGCTGCCGCTTCGTTTTCAGAGTTTCATAGTTGTATATTTGTATATAAGTTTCACACAGGCGTACACCGAGTGTTGAATACGCGTCTATGAAGCTACGCGCCCGTGGACAGTAGACCTTAGCGAACTAGACAACCGACTTTCACCGGATATTGTTAGCATTTGAAGCGGAGGTTGATTTTGGTTTTGTAAAAATCTATATCCTATAGTCACCGCCACGGATCTTGAGCGCTCGACGTCAGAGTGGGGATAGCTTTGCGCATTCCATACATTGGCGAGCCAGTCATCGTCGTTGTAAGATACATGCAGCAAGAGTAGGAAACGAATCAGGAGTGACGTCTATGACGCGATGGCGCGGCGAGTCAATCATTGACATTCCTCGCTCCTGCGTCTCACGTTGCACCACTAAAGTGACCGAATATTTGACTTCTGTCACTGTGCAACTTGAAGCCAGCGCTCAAGATCCGTGCCGATAACTATTACCTCGCAACTGCTTTCGTACTTGGAAATTAATTTCCATGTACGAAAGCAGTTGCGCAAGCAGTAATATTCATTAAAAAAAAAAGCGAAAGTTTGCGAGCTTGGTTTTTGTGTACCTACTGTTACTTCTTCACGCTCAAATGGCAAAACGGATTTAGATGAAATTTACCAGACATGTAGGTACCATTCCTGGAATAGCTCATATGATACCCCTTGGGTATATTCATTTGAGATAATTTTCTACATTCACGCAGGCGAAGCCGCTGGCAGTAAATAATAACAATAATAATCGTCAGTGTCGAATGTTGACCTGTACCCCTAGCGAAGTTGATAATCTGCAATCGTCAACACTAGTAGAAAACTTTAAATGTACGGGAATGACGTCACCTCAACGCTCAGTCACGTGGTCAGAACAAAAGAATCGGGGGCGGTAACGGCGATAACGCCGTTGCCTGATGCGTTCGTCCTCCTCCTTTGCGAGCATTACTGCTTCGCAGAAGTCGGCGACCGCCTGCCACTCCTCCTCGCTCCAGACCATGGCCTCAACCAAGGCCCGGTGCGAGTAGTCTCCGCCGCTGATCGCCCCCACGAGGGCACGGCGATGCTCCGCCCAAGCAGGACATACCTCGACTGTGTGCTCCACCGTGTCCTCCGGGCGTTCCGCACAGTGGCGACACCCGGGCGTCACTTCCGCATGAATCCGGTACAGGAAACTCCCGAACGAACCATGTCCGGTGAGGACCTGCGTCATGCGGAAGGTAAGGAAGCGGTGAGGTCTTTCCAGCCACGCCTCAAAGAGGGGACTTACCGCCATGATAGTGACGTGCCCAGCACTGGGTTGCGATAGTCGTTGACGCCATTTCACCATGAGATTCCGCCGGAGCTCTGTCCGCCATGCCGTGACCTGTCGCGGCAGCCGACTTTCACCCCGGCGTTGCATCTCCACGCGCATATCGTGCATGTGTGCAAGTACTGTTGCCTCCAGATCAGACTTTTGTTGCCTAAAAATCTACTCTTGTTCCTTCTTTGCCTTCGTCCCAGTACGCCGATTCTCACATTCACACTGCCCGTGGGCGATTGCATCACTGCTTAGCATCAGGTGGGACTGCAGTCAAGCACTAGTGTATTTTAATTTAATTAAATAATAAAGTTGAAGAATATTTATATAAGTCCTCCTCTATCACGAAGATTGTGAAGATCTAATTTAATATCAGTGATAATAAGTACCTATATATTTCTATCTCCAAATGAGAAAAATGTTGAGTAAATTAAATTCGTTCCGAGTCTCACAGAAAAAAAAATATTAAACGAAATGTATTTGACATTCTAGGAAAATTAAGAAACTATATATTTTGTTGTAAGTAGTCCGTACCATAAAGCTTAATGAAAAAAAAAAACATTATCAAAAAAAGTCGACTTTCTAGACCTAACTAAATAGATTTCACAGCTTCAAAAGTAGCTTTGAATTATTTTGTTGTTTATACAAAATTATGGATGAAGTGAAAAAGGAGTATATTAGAGGAATTTTCAAAGTGGCGTCAATACCGGAAGACTAAGCGTTGGAAGGCCTCCTACAAGGTGAACCGATGACCTGGTGAGGGTCGTGGAAATCCGATGCGAGACGTACAGGACCGGTCGTTATGGCGACAATTGGGGAGGTCTTCAAAATAGCCTCCCAAATGGCTGAATGTCCAGCAGTGGACGCCTTTCGGCCGAAATGATGATGATGATGAATTCAAATAAACACTTAATGTGGAGTCCAAATTCTTCTAATTTAGTACTGAATGTATTAAAAACATCATCTGAGGAGTCATTGCATTTCTGGGCATATCAACATTCAGACTGACCCTGACACGTTACAAAATCGAGATAAGTAAAGTCGTAATATAAATAAATATAATACGTCATAGAGTTCTTTAAACGATAGGTTAAAGTAAATCCCGCTTATCTTTAGGTTTAACTAGCTGCTGCCCGCGACGTCGTCTGCGTAAAGGCTCTACAGCACCAAAAATACCTAAGATGCCAGTGCCGCTATAGCATTATGAGAAAACAACTTTTAAAATTGCATTTTTTGCAAGCGAAGCAAGTGAAAAGAGTTTTATGGGAATCCTGCTGTTTCAGTCGTGTTGTTGTAGTTCAGTCATAAGATGTGACTAAAGGAATTAGAGAAAATAATCCAGGAAATGTATTCCTGGACACAAAAGAGTAAAAATACGTACAAAGGTATCATACCTTACAACACTTCCCTTCCGTTGGTAGTTATACTGCCAGGAGCCAAAATGTAAAGAGAGTCAGGACTGGTGACGCTAGAGCAAGCAACATACAGTTGTCCGTGTGAGAAGCAACTCGTTATGAGGTCGACACCCACTGCCCTCTGTGCAGGGGCAGACCCCTGCGACTTATTGATGGTCATCGCGAAGCAAACACTCACGGGGAGTTCCCCGTGTACGCGCTTGAACTGGAACGGGAAGTTATGAGGTATGAGGGGAATGTGTGGTATAAATACTGCCTCGCCGACGCCTCAACCCGTGAGAATTTCTGCCTCAATGGTGTATCTGTAAAGCGAGATGACTTTAAGGCAGGTCCCGTTACACAACTTCGGAGGAGACAGGTTCCGAAAAAGCATAATCGGGACACCAACCTTCAGCTTGTTGTTATGCGCCGGAAGTGAGAGTGGAGTGCCTTCGCCAAGACTAAGAATTGCCGCCGAGTCGAGCTCTCATACTAATGGTCAGCGTACGAACTCGTGACCACACACAACGAAGATCGTTTCAACGAAGCATTCACCTCGTCAGCCCTCGATCCCGGCGTCACTACGGGAAGTGTTTGCCGAAAATTGCCACTAAACAGAACTGTGACACCACCCATCAAATGTCTGGAATGGATGTCTTGGAGGTTTCTATTCACGACCTCAAATGCATTCCTATTGGCCATCGTACACTTATCCCATACGATCAGAGAGCAATCCTTGAGCAAGTGTCCCTTATCGCTGTTACGTGACACACCACAAACAGGCGTTTCGGCGCTCTCTAAATTGATGGGAATTTTAAACATGGCATGTGCTGTCTTGCCACCCGGAAGCAGTGTGTTGTAAATTGAGTGTGCAATAAATTTGTTTTTGCTTTTAAGAGAACAAAGCGACATGGAAATTTCGTATGGTGTTCAGTTCGCCCGGATCGTAATTTGTCTCCAGATTTCCACGGTCTTGATGTGGTGATGATTGGGGAGTTGGTAACCTATATTCGATCAGTGGATTGCCGCCGATAGAAATGACCACATCTTGAAGTGAACTGAGACAGGTGTTCAGCACTCGTTCATCAGTTACTTTGACTTCGTCTCCAGTAGCACGCCTCGAAGCTCGTGGAAAATCTTCAGACAGATGATGGGGATACTTCTCTCACAAAGCTACCGGGTTCGTGACTCCACAAAACACCAAGATGACGGCCAACACATGACGCATGTGGCTGGGACTGTCACTGACGCTCACCTCCGCGAGGGTGTCGGCTAGAGTTGCCAGGTCGATTTGGATAAAAATCGGGACAGATGGTAAAACAAATCGGGATTTAGAGTTTTAGATCGGGACATTTTTTTATAATAAAGATTTTTTTTAGGTAGGAAATCATCCAATGACTCTTCCGCTCTGGGGTGGAACGAAAGGGCGTGTCAAACTTTTACTGAGTAAAACTCAGTCTTCTTCAGTCGCTCTTTGAGTTTCAGGGTATTTGATTTATCGGGACATTTAGCGTCCCGATCAGGTGCAAATCGGGACGCGTTCCCAGACCCCTAAAAATCGGGACATCCCGCGCAAATCGCGACGCCTGGCAACGCTAGTGTCGGCCCAATTAGGCAAAAGACTGCGCGGTAAGTGGGATACTCCACGCCATCAAATGTCATCAGAAAGGCGAAAGACGTTGGGCCTCGGACAGTGTGAAGTAACAACCGCAGAAAATAGCATTCGCCATTATTCGGATGCACGGTATAAACTCTACCCAACGCGGTGTCCTTGAAAATTCCCGGAAAACCTTCCACAGCACCTCCTCGTCGACGTCGGTTAAATACACGTCGGTTGAAGGCACCTTGTCATACGTAAGGGATCTTGCAAACTGGTTGACTTCACAGAGCCTAAAAAATGCCACCATGTAATACTTAACTCCGCATTTTTTTTTAATTGTCTTCCTCAACTCTGCTCAAGATTTGGATGGTTTTGTTGGAATTTGAATTTGTCAAAACGAACTATAGTATGAAGAAAATGCACATTACCATCTATGAATTTTAAGAATAACTAACTACTAACCTCGCCAACATGATCAAATTTATATTATTAAATTCCAAAAACTGTTAAAATGTAACTTGATTTAATTTTTATGAAATCTCATAGATGGCGCTGCATCAAAATTGTCTTTATACTACTAACATTCATTAAACTATGTTTCTCTTCCCAAGTTACTTAAATGGAGAAGTTTTAACAGTGTAAAGCTAGATAATAGTATGGCTTACTCAAAAACCACATTTAAATATGCGTCGTTAGATTACACGCTGTCACGTAGAATACGTTAGAAAAATAAAGATACACAGCTCCTCCCCCGTAGGTGATAGCGTGATTATATGTAGCCTATATGTTGTCCCGACTTCTTAATAATATTCATGCAAAATTTGAAGTAAATCCGTGTATCCGTGTTTTTGAGTTTAGCCCGGACATACATACAGACAAACAGACAAAAATTCTAAAAACTATATTTTTGGCTTCGATATCGATTGTAGATCACGCCCCAAGATTTCTTTAAAAAAAAAAATTCAATGTACAGTTTTGACTTTTCTACGATTTTATTATTGAAGAAATGCATAACGATTAGACACGTTATTGTGGCTAATTTATAAAAGATAGATATATACTATTCAGGACTTTTTTGTAGATCTATTAGAGACCATCATCTTTGTAATACATACTTTTGATGTATGATCAACGTATGCGAGGATAAGAGCTCGAAAGCGCATTTTCATCCGACTTGCTTCAAATTTATCGTCCCTTCTTAGCTCCTATGTATCTTAGCGTTATGTTATATAGCCTATAACCTGCCCAAGAGTATGGGCCACAATCGTGCCAAGTTTAGTTAAAATCCCTGCAGTAGTTTTTGACCCATGCGTGCACATACAGACAGACAGACAGACAGACAGACAGACAAAAATTTTACTGATTGCATTTTTGGCATCAGTATCGATCACCAGTCATCCTCTTATATTAATTTTGAATATATATTCAATGTACAGAATTGACCTCTCTACAGTTTTATTATAAGTATAGATTATAATTATGCTATTAAAAGATAAGAAATGTTACCTACTATAATATTGGGTGTAGACGCCAAGTTCTTTATTATTATAAGTTGAAATATTTAGTAGTGAAACTAAGTTATACTTTGAAATGGGCAATTCATGCAATAGGCAATATCATAATGGTATAAAAAAGTTTGTTAACAAACAGGTTAATTAATGAATGAAAACAGTATCAAAATTGGTAAGAAAGCAAATGAAATAACGATATTTCATTTGCTTTCCTACCAATTTTCCTACCTATTAGTTATATAATAATTTTAAATAAACGTATCTTTCTCGCCAAAACACCGTTGTCAATGGCGGCTGTATGGGTGTCATGGTCTTTGACGTCATAGACCATGTCAGACTTCTCTTTCATAATAGCAGCTTTGAAATTTAGTATCAGCATTAGAGCCGTACGAAAAGCGTTTTTTATATTTCTATGCTTGATTCATCGACTGTTAGGCGGTACGAAGTTCGCCGGGACAGCTCAATCTTCTTCTTCTTCCTGCCCTTATCCCATATTACTTGGGGTCGGCGCAACATGATTTCTTCTTCCATTCTTTCCTGTCACCCCTCAAACTATCACTAACTCCCTTTTCTTTCATATCACTTCTCACACAATCCATCCATCTTTTTTTCGGCCTTCCTCTCCCTCTCCATCCATCTCCATGTATACTCAGAACTCGTTTAGTATATGCGCTTCATCCCTCCTCTTCACATGATCATACCAAGACAACCGATTACTTTTCAACTTTTCAGTCACTGGTGCCACTTTTAAATTTCCTCTAATATACTCATTTCTCACTTTATCTATTCTCGTCACACCACACATCCATCTCAATATTCTCTGTAGTGTGTGTCTGTTGTAGTGTGTCTTAAAATGTAGTATCTTATTTTCCTGTTATACAATATTTTGACGTTTCAGTCAAGAGAGATAATATTGTTTACAAACTTACTTATGACTCAGGTCATCTCAAATAAGTCCCCTTGTCTCCCGGTACAGGGAAATCACCTCAGATATTGAAACTAGTATAAATGGTGGACTCGGGACTGAAGAAGGCACAGTTTACAACGGTTCCTTGTGCTTAGAAGAAACACCTATCAGTTTTAAAAAGGTAAATATTTTTGTTTAAAATTGATAGATTAATAAATTCATCATCAAAAATAATTAATTTAAATATTACATTATGTGTGTAGATTTATTTGATACTTTAGTCTCATATTCTTCTTTCCTTTTTTTGTTCACCTATTGTCTACACTTTTAAAATCTCCTTACGAATGTTTATTAAAATACATTTCTTTTATTTTAAGCAACGACGTTATAATAATTATTTATAATGTATTCTCTTATTTATGTTTATATATGAATTTAAAATAAACAAATCATGTTACAGTATTGTAAAGAAAAATTTCTTAATATGCTGATCAGTTAGTTTTTTTAACTATATATATAGTATTTATCTCAATTAACGCATAGTTCGTGTGACATATGCCGAAAGAAAAATCTAGTACTTTAATCGAATGTTTAAAAATGAAGGGTTTTTTTTTTTTCGATGGGAAAAATCATCTTATGACAACCCCCGCTCTTGGGCGGAGCGGGAGATAGTGTCAGACTCTTACTGACTAAAAAACCCATCCCGTTCCTTCAAGCCTTCATACCGGGGCTCGAGCGCCCTTTCGGATAACCCTGGCCCCAGTAGGCTTCGACCCGGCTGGGCCCCTGCTGAAAAATGAAGGGTTCATTCAGGGCATTCTACACTAACTCCAAACTGGAATTGCTTCATCCCAACATCATAGTCTTCTATCTCTCCATATTCTATTTACCTTGCATTCTTCTTTCTTTAACTTTCTCTTCTAGTTCCTCGTGTGCATTTCTATGATATTTAACTTATACCTCTATTAAATTTTTGTCCAGATCACCATGCAGTCTCTCCTTCTCTTCTGTATCGCTGCCCTTGTGGCTTGCACTCACGCCACAGTGTACTACCGACCACCACCTCCGGCTTACGTAGTTGGTCATCCAGATGCGGACATGTACTACTATCCAAACCCACACCGCCGCTTTGCCAGAGATTTGAACTGGCACCGTAATGTTGCTGGAGGCCAAGTCTTTGGCACTTTGGGCAGCACCGATGATTCAATATTCGTAAGTATTATTTACTGTTTTTTGATTTTATTAAGTGTTTTACTATCTTAAATATTGCTAGCCGATTCCGTATCATTACTTAAATTTAAATTAACTTGACAATATGGCAAAGTTGTACAAAGGACACTGAAAACTCTTTATAACTGGAGGAAGTGAGATAAAAATATTTCCCGGCCAACCAGTAATCATCCAGACCGAGCTGAAGTCATACTACAACTGGGGCCTAGGTACCTAGTCCGAAAGGAAACCCTGGGGTCTTGGGACGCAAGGCAAAAAAGGAACACAGGAGTGAGTTTTAGTCAGAAAAAAGTCTGACAGGTCCTCCTGCTCTACCCAAGAGCGAGAGAAGTCATTGGATGATTTTCCACTTGAAAAAAACCTTTCTCTTTCGAATTTATGTGTTGTGCAGGTAGAAAAGCACCATCCATTTTTCGTAATAGAGTAACTAAGACATCTTTGAGACTGCAACACTCTTCTGGTTTCCACGTCAGTTTTAAAATTTCCTAACATATAACAATCTTTCCACAGGGTCGAGGCGGTTACAGACATGACATCTTCAACGACCGCCGTGGTCGTCTTCAGGGAGAAGGCTACGGCACCAGAGTGCTCGGTGCTGGCGGTGACAGCAGTATCTTAGGAGGCAAGCTGAACTGGAACAATGCTAACGACAACATCAGAGCAGGTCTTGACATTCAGAAGGAGATTGGAGGACATAGTAATGTAAGTATTCCGAATTTGATGTGGTTCAAGGAATATTTGGTGAAATTATGTGGTGGTTCTATAAATGGCACCCCCGGTGCGACACTGTCACTTTTGCAAAAAATGCAAAAATGAGTTAAATATCTAAAAATGATCCTAAAGCAAGGTGTCAAAGTTTTAAATGCTTCTCCTGAAAAACTAAATTTTTGCATAAGTTACAGTGTCGCACCGGGGTTACGATATGACTGTTTATTTATTCTTGTCGAAAAGCGTGATGGTAATGTTGATTTTCTTTCTGTTTTATTTAAAACGCAGTTTTATAAGGTTGTGAATTGGGGAATCTTTTGTAAAATGACTTATGCATTGTTCGCCACTTTTTTAGAGATTGTTAAACGATGTTTTCGATCCATTTTCCAAGTCACATTCGTAGCGACATCTATGACGCCACATAGAATCTAAACTACGAAATCCTGCATCACGGATTAAGAGTTCTCTATGCGAATTGGTCATATGCAACAGCTCGAAATCATTTATTGGGCAGTTGCCCAAATCAGACGACACCACCATTAGCTCGAAGGATCCTCTCTTTTCAATAAAGAAAGCGGGATTTTACACTCAGTTCCGCATACCTCCCAAATATAATTTTCATTTCAGTATGTATTGAAATGGATATCATGACTTTTCAGATGAGACTAACTGGTGATGGAGTATGGAAACTGGATCATAACACCAGATTTGTTGCTGGTGGCAACGTACAGAAGCAGTTTGGGCATCATAGACCTGAGGTTGGCATTCAAGGAGCCATTGAACATGACTTTTAAGTTATAATATTAATATTAAGCATTTCTCAAAAACTTCTGTAAATATTTTTTTAATATGTGTACATATCTTCCATTAAAATGTAAATATTATTTAAAAAATTCTAAGTATTAAAAATATAACACGAAACTTTTTTGTATTACTTTTACCCTGGGACAGGATCTTTAAAAAGTTCTCGCAAACTACACTCTACTTCACGTAAATTTTGCTAAGCATAAAAATATTACCGTAATTTCATCAGATGTAGCATAAAATAAGAAAACCGTACCTACAATAAAAGCAAAACTTTAACTTAGTACCCACTCAAACTTAAGACATTCCAAGCTAGAAAGGTACGTCTCTTTTTTGCCCCATACGTGTGTGGCAAGGACATTTGTTCTGAGGACGTACCACGATATCTCAAAAACATCAACAGTTTGGGGTGAGAAGGGGATAATACTATACGGCTGCTATAGTTCCATCTCTCTCTCATATTTGAATGATAAGATTGTAAGATGTCATGGTAGAGTCCTTGGACTGTTCCTATTATTGTTGACAGGGTTATTTTATTTACACTTATAAACAACTTAATAATTATAATTACAGTAAATTACAAAATAAATAAATAATAAAACCCTACGCTAAATTACACTATCTAAAATATGGCGTCAAAAAACTCTTCCACATCGCTGTCGACTGGTAATGTGCCCAAAAGACTGGCGGCATTGCCACGTTGTATGTCCTTGGACTTGCACCTGTAGATATTAAGTTTAATATATATAAATTGCTTCTGTATCGTATGTAAAAGAACCTAACTTTCACAAACATATAAACTGACATACACTAAACACTTAACACACAAAATGTGGGTGTCTTCAAGACTAGAGTGAATAGGCTCTTAATAAACTAGTGCGCCTCACCATCAGAGATTGCATCACTGCTTACCATCAGGTGGGATCGCAGTCAAGCACTAGATTATATCAATTACAAAAAAAATAATAACCCGAAACAATTATCTGTAGCCCAAACTCTCTGTACAAATATTTGTTCAGTGCAGAAATCGAACCGTATCATGAAATTACCAAGTTAGTAACAATAAGGAGAGCAGTAGTGGCCGAGTGGTAAAAGCCCTGGCTTACGAGATATAGGTCGCGGTTTTCAAACCCAGCCAGGCACAGGCGCAGTTCTCGAAACGATGAAGGAAAACATCGTGAGGAAACCGACATGTCCTAGAAACAAAAATTCTAAGACGTGACATCCACCAACCCATTCCCTCTTCTAGAGAGGAGGCCTGAGTCCGAACAGTGGGAACATTTTATGGCCGACTATGATATACTATGCCAATAGTAATACAATAATACTAATTTTACGCAACTATCATATTAACGCGATCTAGACCCAAACTAAGCAGAGCTTGTGGTATAAGTACGTACCACTAATAAGAATACTTTACGTATATATTTCTAAACACATACATATTATAGATAAATTACACTCAGATACAGAAAAAATGATCATGGTCATCGTGCAAACATTTGTCTTAGGTGGGAATCGAATCCGCAACCTTCGGCATAGCAGTCAGGCCCACTAAACGCTATACCAACAAACCAGTCTTGAAGATAAAACCAATAGACTACTCAATTTGTGCCCTAACCACGTATCCTTAAAATAAATCACCCACAAAACATATAAATCTTGTCTTCAGTATATTTGCAACCAAAAATTGTTTCTTACCGTTCATTAGGTTGGGCCCTTTCAGCTTCAGGAAATCGAACAGCATCCGTAGCTCGAAGAACGACTGGAACAAGGAAATTGACTCACTTAGAAATGATTTTCTAGAAATGAAAAAAGTATTTTGTGGAATCGAATGTGGTAAGATGTAAATAGTGGAGTTACGTGTCGTTTGTAGACAGTAGGATCTTTATGTACATATTTGTAGAGGGTTTTACACTTGAGAGAAATCGTGTGTGGATGTGTGGCAAGAGGCAGAGTTCTGAGGAACGTACCATGACATCTCAAAAACATCAACAGTTTGGTGTGAGAAGGAGATAATGCTATACGGCTTCTATAGTTCCATCTCTCTCTTATACTGGAATGATGATGATTGTAAGATTTCATGGTTGAGGCCTTGGATTTAATTACAGTTTATATATGTATTTTCAGGCCATTTTTTTCTGAGGTTTTTTGCTTGCACTATTATATTAAGTTACCATCTCCTGTACCGCATTTAATGCAAATAAATGGCTTTGACTTTGACTTTGACTTTCGCTTAATCTTTTGAGGTACTACAGGCATTCTTTTAAGGTGGATGATTCCCCATTTCCTACCTGTAAAGACATATCTCTCCATTGTGCAGGGGATTACTGACTAAAACACACCTATGTGATTCAGGTTTCCTTTCTAGAATTTTCCCTGGTCCCATCAGGCATTGGCCCTGCTAAGCCCCTGCTTTTGGATCATTATGCATCATCGATAGTGTTTATCGAATGTCTGGACTAACTATTGTTCATCACCCGCAAACCCGAGCCTATGATGGCATAGGATAATCTTGCGACTCCCGATACCTGATTATCGTCTCCTGGCGCAATAGCTAAGGCATGTGGATGTCTGCTCCCTAACCTTTCAGACCATAACCTGTACCAGGGCTTAGGGCCAAAGGTCACTGCTGCCCACCGCTTCCACGAGAACACGGCAGTACTCCGCCCAAGCAGGGCACATCACTACTGGGTCTACTGCCTACAGTCTCATTCAATTTACCATCTACTTTATAAAGCCCCAACAATTTCTTCAAACAACTACACAATTAACGTAAAGACTTCGAGATCTCCTCGAAGTCTCGAGCAATAACCCGGGCTGTGACGTCACAAGCAAGCCTCGTTTAAACTTGCTCTATTAAGTCTGCAGTTACATCGCATGGCGGTTGTTAGTGCTTTGAACTAACACAATCTTCTTGCAACTTTGTTATTGCATAGTGAATTGGTTTTGGTAATTTTCTTGGTTATTATAATTACCATTTATTTAGTTTACTCCGTACTTTACAATTATACAACCTTATTTTTTAGTGAAAACTGAAACACCTGTCCAGCACGCCTAGCCAAGTTGATAATCTGCAATCGTTAACGCTAGTCGAAAGGTAATCAAATGTATTGGAATGACATCATCTCAACCTTAACTCACGTGGTCGAAACAAACGAATAGAAAATTTCAAAATGATGAATTGATGAATGAATTTCTACAACGTTTAACACTACATCCTTTAATAAACAAACGCTACATTGTAGAACGAGCGGCCGACTCAAGCGCGTCAACATGGCTACCCACTTATCGTTTTCTACAATTGCTGACACTGAAGCGTTACCGATTGGAGAGCGGACTTCGACAAGATACGGTTGTAACTTGGCTAGGGGCAGTCTTCATCATCACATCACCCGAAAACGTCCTCTGTTGGACACAAGCCTTCCCCAAGCGTCGCCACAACGACCGGTCCTGTGCGTTTCGCATCCATCGGTTTCCTGCGATCCCCACCAGGTCATCAGTCCACCTTGTGGGCCTTCCAAAGCTGCACCTTCTGAACTGCAGAACCTTTCGTCCCCATCGACCATCTGTTCTGCGTGCAATGTGCCCTGCCCATTACCACTTAAGTTTGGGGATTCTTCGAGCTATGTCGGTAACCTTGGTTCTCCTGCGGATATCTTTATTTCTGAATTTTTAATCGATTTGCCATACAAAAAGACAATAACAGCCCCTATATTCTTTGCAACACTTGACAGTCACGTCATAAGTGCTCTTCGTATGAATGATAAATAATAATGAAATGGTAACATTAGCGTTTAAATATTTGGGCCCGTGACCTAGTGCTTATAAAGTGGGTCAGTTACTCCGAGCGATCACGTCATACGTTACCTAGTTGCACATGTTTTCTAAATTCAGGTTATAATAAAAACTTTTAATTGTTAGTAAATATTTATTTATTTATTTATTTATTACTAGCTGCTGCCCGCGACGTCGTCTGCGTAAAGGCTCTACAGCACCAAAAATACCTAAGATGCCAGTGCCGCTATAGCATTATGAGAAAACAACTTTTAAAATTGCATTTTTTGCAAGCGAAGCAAGTGAAAAGAGTTTTATGGGAATCCTGCTGTTTCAGTCGTGTTGTTGTAGTTCAGTCATAAGATGTGACTAAAGGAATTAGAGAAAATAATCCAGGAAATGTATTCCTGGACACAAAAGAGTAAAAATACGTACAAAGGTATCATACCTTACAACACTTCCCTTCCGTTGGTAGTTATACTGCCAGGAGCCAAAATGTAAAGAGAGTCAGGACTGGTGACGCTAGAGCAAGCAACATACAGTTGTCCGTGTGAGAAGCAACTCGTTATGAGGTCGACACCCACTGCCCTCTGTGCAGGGGCAGACCCCTGCGACTTATTGATGGTCATCGCGAAGCAAACACTCACGGGGAGTTCCCCGTGTACGCGCTTGAACTGGAACGGGAAGTTATGAGGTATGAGGGGAATGTGTGGTATAAATACTGCCTCGCCGACGCCTCAACCCGTGAGAATTTCTGCCTCAATGGTGTATCTGTAAAGCGAGATGACTTTAAGGCAGGTCCCGTTACACAACTTCGGAGGAGACAGGTTCCGAAAAAGCATAATCGGGACACCAACCTTCAGCTTGTTGTTATGCGCCGGAAGTGAGAGTGGAGTGCCTTCGCCAAGACTAAGAATTGCCGCCGAGTCGAGCTCTCATACTAATGGTCAGCGTACGAACTCGTGACCACACACAACGAAGATCGTTTCAACGAAGCATTCACCTCGTCAGCCCTCGATCCCGGCGTCACTACGGGAAGTGTTTGCCGAAAATTGCCACTAAACAGAACTGTGACACCACCCATCAAATGTCTGGAATGGATGTCTTGGAGGTTTCTATTCACGACCTCAAATGCATTCCTATTGGCCATCGTACACTTATCCCATACGATCAGAGAGCAATCCTTGAGCAAGTGTCCCTTATCGCTGTTACGTGACACACCACAAACAGGCGTTTCGGCGCTCTCTAAATTGATGGGAATTTTAAACATGGCATGTGCTGTCTTGCCACCCGGAAGCAGTGTGTTGTAAATTGAGTGTGCAATAAATTTGTTTTTGCTTTTAAGAGAACAAAGCGACATGGAAATTTCGTATGGTGTTCAGTTCGCCCGGATCGTAATTTGTCTCCAGATTTCCACGGTCTTGATGTGGTGATGATTGGGGAGTTGGTAACCTATATTCGATCAGTGGATTGCCGCCGATAGAAATGACCACATCTTGAAGTGAACTGAGACAGGTGTTCAGCACTCGTTCATCAGTTACTTTGACTTCGTCTCCAGTAGCACGCCTCGAAGCTCGTGGAAAATCTTCAGACAGATGATGGGGATACTTCTCTCACAAAGCTACCGGGTTCGTGACTCCACAAAACACCAAGATGACGGCCAACACATGACGCATGTGGCTGGGACTGTCACTGACGCTCACCTCCGCGAGGGTGTCGGCTAGAGTTGCCAGGTCGATTTGGATAAAAATCGGGACAGATGGTAAAACAAATCGGGATTTAGAGTTTTAGATCGGGACATTTTTTTATAATAAAGATTTTTTTTAGGTAGGAAATCATCCAATGACTCTTCCGCTCTGGGGTGGAACGAAAGGGCGTGTCAAACTTTTACTGAGTAAAACTCAGTCTTCTTCAGTCGCTCTTTGAGTTTCAGGGTATTTGATTTATCGGGACATTTAGCGTCCCGATCAGGTGCAAATCGGGACGCGTTCCCAGACCCCTAAAAATCGGGACATCCCGCGCAAATCGCGACGCCTGGCAACGCTAGTGTCGGCCCAATTAGGCAAAAGACTGCGCGGTAAGTGGGATACTCCACGCCATCAAATGTCATCAGAAAGGCGAAAGACGTTGGGCCTCGGACAGTGTGAAGTAACAACCGCAGAAAATAGCATTCGCCATTATTCGGATGCACGGTATAAACTCTACCCAACGCGGTGTCCTTGAAAATTCCCGGAAAACCTTCCACAGCACCTCCTCGTCGACGTCGGTTAAATACACGTCGGTTGAAGGCACCTTGTCATACGTAAGGGATCTTGCAAACTGGTTGACTTCACAGAGCCTAAAAAATGCCACCATGTAATACTTAACTCCGCATTTTTTTTTAATTGTCTTCCTCAACTCTGCTCAAGATTTGGATGGTTTTGTTGGAATTTGAATTTGTCAAAACGAACTATAGTATGAAGAAAATGCACATTACCATCTATGAATTTTAAGAATAACTAACTACTAACCTCGCCAACATGATCAAATTTATATTATTAAATTCCAAAAACTGTTAAAATGTAACTTGATTTAATTTTTATGAAATCTCATAGATGGCGCTGCATCAAAATTGTCTTTATACTACTAACATTCATTAAACTATGTTTCTCTTCCCAAGTTACTTAAATGGAGAAGTTTTAACAGTGTAAAGCTAGATAATAGTATGGCTTACTCAAAAACCACATTTAAATATGCGTCGTTAGATTACACGCTGTCACGTAGAATACGTTAGAAAAATAAAGATACACAGCTCCTCCCCCGTAGGTGATAGCGTGATTATATGTAGCCTATATGTTGTCCCGACTTCTTAATAATATTCATGCAAAATTTGAAGTAAATCCGTGTATCCGTGTTTTTGAGTTTAGCCCGGACATACATACAGACAAACAGACAAAAATTCTAAAAACTATATTTTTGGCTTCGATATCGATTGTAGATCACGCCCCAAGATTTCTTTAAAAAAAAAAATTCAATGTACAGTTTTGACTTTTCTACGATTTTATTATTGAAGAAATGCATAACGATTAGACACGTTATTGTGGCTAATTTATAAAAGATAGATATATACTATTCAGGACTTTTTTGTAGATCTATTAGAGACCATCATCTTTGTAATACATACTTTTGATGTATGATCAACGTATGCGAGGATAAGAGCTCGAAAGCGCATTTTCATCCGACTTGCTTCAAATTTATCGTCCCTTCTTAGCTCCTATGTATCTTAGCGTTATGTTATATAGCCTATAACCTGCCCAAGAGTATGGGCCACAATCGTGCCAAGTTTAGTTAAAATCCCTGCAGTAGTTTTTGACCCATGCGTGCACATACAGACAGACAGACAGACAGACAGACAGACAAAAATTTTACTGATTGCATTTTTGGCATCAGTATCGATCACCAGTCATCCTCTTATATTAATTTTGAATATATATTCAATGTACAGAATTGACCTCTCTACAGTTTTATTATAAGTATAGATTAAAGATTATATCTTTATTGTACAACAAATAGACAAAAATACAGGACAAACATTTAAAAAAATAAGTGCACAATGCACGGTCTTATCGCACAGGGCGATCTCTTACAGACAACCTTTGGATGGACTGAGAGAAAGGAGATAGATGTTAAACATCAGATATAATACTAACAAGATACATTATCACAAATACATACAAACAATATAAAAAGAAATATATACTAATAAATATCAAATATGAACCAGGAGAAGAAAGATAAAAGAGGAGAGGAAGAGAGAGAGAGGAGGGGGAGGAGTAAATGAATACTCTTCAGCCGGTTTTAGGTTAACATGTCTAAATTAGCGCACATACATTACATAATAATAGTCATAAAAATGAAAATTAAACATATTTATCTCAGCAAATTTAGAGCAGTAGTGGTGGTGTGGTAACGGCTGTGACTTACGAGTTGTAGGTCGCGGGTTTAAACCCAACCAGGAGCATTACTTTGTGTAATTTATTTCATCATCACTGCTCTCAAAAACGGTGAAGGAATACATCGTGCGAAAACCGGCATGTCCTAGAACCAAAAATTCGAACACGTGTGACATTCACCAACTCGCACAGGGCTCGCGTGATGGATTACGGCCTTTGCCTCTCTTTGAAAAGAGGAGTCTTATGTTCCACCAGTGGGAACATTATGCTACATTTATTGTAGGCATTAACCCATAGAAACAATTAAATTGTTACAGCATAAAAGATAAATAAAAAAAAATTATGAGATAAATTATTGAATAACATTAATAAATTAACTAACGTTTAAGCAGATACACACAGCGGAATACTTCAGACACACTATAATTTGTATGTATATATTGATGTATGTGTGAAGCTTATCTTACGAGTCATCTGTACCGTTGCCATCATGGATCTTGAACGCTCGGTGTCAGAGTGAGGATCGCTTTGCGCATTCCATACATTGGCGAGCCAATCGTCTTCGTTGTTAGATACATGCAGCAACGTAGTAAACGAATGAGGCGTGACGTCTATGACGCGATGGCGCGGCCAGCCAATCACTGACACTCCCCGCCCCCGTGTCGCACTTCGCACCACTAAAGAGACCGAATATTTGACTTCTGCGCAAGTGTTCAAGATCCGTGATGGCAACTGTACTTTGGAGGACCAACACCACTGACGCCGCTATAAACGTGGCTGACTGGGAGCCACGTTTATAGCTCCTATATCGTGGGTTTATATTCCCTTAAAGTATTCCCTAAATACTTTAAGGGAATAGAAAACATTTAAATCGAAAAGGAGTTTGCAGGTTGACCATGTCCTGGATATAGAATACTTGTTATTCCGGGAGCACCTACCTTTGTTTCTTTGAGACCATTTTCGTTTTCCACGTGGCTAAAGCTGTAGTAGTTGTGTTCCGCAGTAGTGTGGAAAACAATCAATTGCACGCCCAAGTGTTAGAGATAAGAGCCAGGTTTATGACAAGTAGTATAAGCTATATAACATCACGCTACGATCCACGGAAGCGGAGCACTAACCAAAGATGCTGAAAAAACTATAAAGGACAGCTTTTTTTTTGGTCGATAGGTTCGCGCTTAACCACTATCTCACCTAATGGAAAGCGACGATGCGATCGATGATGGAACGCGCTTACCTAGAAGAAATCTGTTTACTCTTGACTTAAAGATTCCCGGCTATGGGTTAATTAAACAGAAGGAAACATTAAGTACGTACAATAAGTATATAATTTCATGAGAACTTGCACAAGAAGCCAGCAATAATGTCATAACCGCTACATAGTTGGAGCTTGCTCAATTAACTCAGTAGTTGCAGAATAGTCCCATGTCATTTGTTAGCGTTCAGAACTTCTAGATTTGTTTCACTGAGTTCTGTACTTGAACTGGGTTATGTAAAACTAGACCACATTTTTAAGTTAAATTGGAATTATTTTGATATCATGTTTTTTTTTTAAATTAAATTCTTGTATAGCCCAGTGCAGACAGACAGTCCAGTTGGGTATATCTAATTTCGAGAAAGAGATCAACCGTCGAATCCGACTCGGCTGGGCAGCGTTCGGGAAGCTACGAGGTATCTTCTCATCCAACGTACCACAGTGTCTCAAGACGAAGTCTATGACCAGTGTGTGTTGCCAGTGATGACATATGGATCCGAAACGTGGTCGCTCACAATGGGCCTCATCAAAAGGCTTAAAGTCACCCAAAGAGCAATGGAAAGGGCTATGCTCGGAGTTTCCTTGCGTGATCAAATCAGAAATGAAGATATCCGCAGGAGAACCAAGGTTGCCGACATAGCACAGAGAGTCGCCAAATTTAACTCTTTGAATGTCGTAATTAGAGACACAATAGAAAGACAATTACCTTATGTCGGACAGTGTAACATAAGACATTCGAAAGGTAGTGGCAATGGGCAGGGCACATTGCTCGCAGAACAGATGGCCGTTGGGGCCGAAAGGTTCTGGAATGGCGATTACGTACCGGAAAATGCAGCGTTGGAAGGCCTCCTACAAGGTGGACTGACGACCTAGTGAAGATAGCAGGAATCCGATGGATGCGGGACGCGCATGATCGTTCGTTGTGGCGACGCTTGGGGGAGGCCTATGTCCAACAGTGGACTTCTATCGGCTGAATGATGATGATGATAGCCCAGTGCTTGACTGCGATCTCACCTGGTGGTAAGCAGTGATGCAATCGTTGATAGTGAATCACATCGTCGGTCACATCATCGCTTACCATCAGGTGAGATTGCGGCCAAACGCGAGCCTATCCATTATAAAAACAAAAAGATTATTTAGAGCCTATTCACTCTAGCCTTGAAGACACCCAAATTATAATCGAACGAGAAGACCGCAGCAGGCAAACTGTTCCAGTCCTTCGACGTACGCTGTATAAACGACAAGGCGAAACGCTCAGTCCGGACTGTAGAGGTTTCAACAACGTAAAGGTAAAAATTCGCCGTACGTCGGGTTGTCAGATAGTAGAATTGAGATGGCGGAATCAAGTCATGCAATACCGGCGCACACTTTCCAAAATGCATCCTTTTTTGCCGTAATGCCGTACAAAACATAATTGAGAAAGTGTAATAATAAATGTTGTAAAATTATTTACTCATACATGCAATATTTTAAAACAATATAATATAATATTTGTTCTAAACAATGAACGAGGTGTTGACATCGTAAGGGTACGTACGTTGGGTTGCACGATTTTAATACATAATCATCATTTAGCATCAGTTTCCTTCAGTGGCCCTTTACGTTCTAGGCCCTTTACGTTATAATTTAGCACTCAGTACAGGTAAATATCCATCCCAGTGGAAAGTATCGAGGGTTACACCCATTCCTAAAAAAGGAGTTAAGACGTCCGTTGAAGACTTCAGACCTATCGCCATCCTTTCTTCACCTGCCAAAGTTTTTGAACATATTTTACACAAAGAGATTCTAAGACAAGTCAACAAACATCTATGTGATAAACAACACGGTTTTCGCGTCAAAAGATCAGTTAACACGAACCTCGTAACATTAGCCGATTACATCACTACCAGTATGGACCGAGGAAAGCAGGTGGATGTATTATACTTTGATTTTCAAAAAGCTTTCGATAGAATCAATAACGACATCCTAATAGAAAAATTAAGCGCCATAGGTTTTGCTCCCAGTCTCCTTATATTGATCGCTGACTATCTCCGTGATCGTCAACAGTATGTACGACTGGGCCTATACAATTCTCAGCCGTACAACACACGTTCAGGAGTCAGTCAGGGTTCAATTTTAGGACCTTTACTATTCCTTATAATGATAAACGACATTCCACAAGTTTTAAACCACTCCAAATGTTTACTATATGCCGACGATTTAAAATTATACTCTGAGATTTAAACTCTAGTAGATTGTGTAGCCATCCAAAAAGATATTGACGCCTTAAGTGAGTGGTCAGTGATTAACAAAATGAATTTCAATCCATCTAAATGTAGCATTATGAGTTTTAGTCGTTCACAAAACCCAGTGCAATACACTTATACTATAAATGATATAGAAATAGCAAGAGTGATGACGACTAAAGATCTTGGTGTTATCTTCGATACTAAGTTTAACTTTCATGATCACACTACTTCTCTAGCCAAAGAGTCATTTCGGAGGTTGGGGTTTGTCCTTAGAAATTGTCGTGAGTTTACAAATCATCAAGTAATCCGACTTCTGTATAACACGCTTGTTAGAAGCAAACTTGATTCAAGCTCGTGTGTTTGGAATCCACATGAGAAGTCCTATACCCTTATGATAGAAAAAGTCCAAAAAGCATTTTTAAGGTATTTCTACAAACGTAGGTTTGGTTACTATCCATACTTATATCCAACCAAGTTTCTGTTAGGTTGTTTGGGTTTTACTTCACTCCAGGTTAGACGAGCCTTTGATCAGCTTGTAACAGCTTGCAACTTTTTTCCGTGTATGATCACACGGAAAAATTGATTCGCCTAGTCTGCATGGGGAGCTGTGTAAAATTTTTGTTCCTGATAACTATTGCCGGGCAAGACGGCATAAATTATTTGTAGTGCCGCGCTGCCGTACGGTTGCACGACGTATGTCACCTATTCCGCGAATGTTAATCGCACTCAACGCTCTTCTTGAATCCAGTCCTAGACTAGATCTATTCGCTGATGAATGGAAGGAGATATTGATCGAATGTCTGGCGATTTGCGAGAAGACTGAATAAGAGATTTAGTTATATTATTTGTTATATTTTCTTTAATTAGGTTTTACATAATTTGTAACTTTTGTAATCAGTGTAATTGGCATTCTGTCGTTCTGGTTAAATAAATAAATAAATAAATAAATAAATGCCCAGGGTCACTCTTTCAAAAGTTTCTGCAGCCGTAACAGGCATCGGCTCTACTGAGGCCCTTCAGATTTACTGGCTTGTCTTTGAGATGCACTTGGAACACAACGTGCCTTCAACCTCGGCTTGATCTTTACTGAACGGCCTGACGGCGAGTACTCATTGCTTGTCGTTCACTAGCAACTCTTGCAACTCTTGTTACGAGTGGCTGAGCTTGAGAATACATGTTCCATCACATTTGCTGCCATCTCCTTTGCTTGATTTACTGCTACGCAAAAAGAAACGTCTGCTTTCCATTCCCTTTTGTTCCAAACCATGGCCTGAACTAGCGCTAGAAAGACACATATTCACTCAAAACTTTCCTTACGGTATTTTTTTCAATCCTCCACATCATAATAATACACCATGATAACCTAGTTCCACAAAAATTTTCAGTCACCAGTGCCTTTAGTGTCCGACCGAACTTTAGGTTTCAGTGTCGGTCTTGTTTCGGCAAACAAAAGAGTTTCGGCTACCAAATGAGTTTCGGCAAATAAAATGGGTTTTGACTTACTTTCGGCAAAAAACGAGTTTCAGCTTAGTTTTGGCAGTCAAACAAGTTCTGGATTAGTTTCGGAAAACAACCAAATTTCGGCTAGGAAACACATAAAAATTTTTATTTTTTTAAAAATTGTTTATAGTACTAAAAATGGCCTTCACGTCATGAGACCATACAAAATATTATTTCACCTTTTTCTAAATTCGTCGTCATGAAAACAATACATGAAGTACCATGGAGCATTTTTATTAGGTTAAAACATCGATATATATGTACTACACACTATAAGTCAATGGGTTAAAACTTGTTTGACATAACGAGCATGGCAATTGAGAGTTTGTCATGCTCACTCACATGTCTCGCTGATGCATGATGGTGGCACGTGTTATTAGGTGGGTCATTCGGTTTCCTTTAAAATGGTTGAGCTGAATGAAGCTGATGCACGCGTCATGCTCGTAAACGGGTGCCGTCAGTTGAGAGTTGAGACTGGTCATCACTAGCTGCCAGTAGCAATTGTGTGGTGTAATTCATTTTTTTTTTTATTCGTTTTTTTTATTATTACTTATCTACTTTGTGCTCACATATTAGAAGCAACAAGAAATATGTAACCAAGGTTTATGTAACTCATAACATGATTTAGAAGAGTGTTCATGGAGTTTCTTGCACGTTCTTCTAAGAGATCTAAGCTTTGGAATGTGCAATTTAGCTTCACCTTTTTTTTTGACTGACCGATATTTTGACAATTCAAAAGTGCCGGTAATTGGTCTATTTGAAATAAACGATTCTGATTTCTAATTTCTCTAATGTCCACGAAGGTAATTTCAACTGGGCACAAATTCCATGATAGACTGATTAAACAAGCATAAAAGAAAACGCCACACGAACCAATAACTTTGTAGCAACTTGTTACGCTAATACGACATTTCAAAGTTCCCGTCCTAGTGCCCTGGCTCTACCTATAGACTTGAAACTTCTATATCTGTTTTCTAGAAGCGCTTTGAAGCTAGTCAGGCGGTTAACGAGCTTCTGAACTAGACAATTTAATATTTCCTAGAAGATTCGTAATATGATATTTATAAGGTCATTCTGTTTTGTATTTTATGTTTAGTGTGTTTGTGATTTGTTGTACCTAGAATAAAGGCCAAATTTAAGTAGCAGTGGATTGAGGACATTACTCGTAGAACGGATGGTCGATGGGGCCAAATTTAATTGGCAGTGAACTGGTCGCATTACTGGTAGAACGGATGGTCGATGGGGCCAAATTAAATTGGCAGTGAACTGGGCACATTACTGGTAGAACGGATAGTTGATGGGGCCAAATTTAATTGGCAGTGAACTGGGCACATTACTGGTAGAACGGATGGTCGATGGGGCCTTTAAGTGGCTGTGAGCAGGGCACATTACTCGTAGAACAGATGGTCGATGGGGCCTTTAAGTAGCAGTGGGCAGGGCACATTACTCGTAGAACGGATGGTCGATGGGGCCAAATTTAATTGGCAGTGAACTGAGCACATTTCTGGTAGAACGGATGGTCAGTGGGGCCAAATTTAAGTAGCAGTGGGCAGGGCACATTACCCGTAGAGCGGATGGTAGATGGGACCAAATTTAAGTAGCAGTGGGCAGGGCACATTACTCGTAGAACGGATGGTCGATGGGACCAAAAGGTTCTGCAGGCCTAGCCAACTTACGACCATTTCGTTTCCAATCTCTTTCTAGAGTCGGTAATGTGTCCGATTCCTTTGTTCTGACCACGTGACTTAACGTTGAGATGATGTCATTTCCATACATTTAAAGTTTTCCACTAGCGCTAACGATTGTAGATTATCAACTTGGTTAAGCCCTCTGGGGTAAATGTTTGTATGATGAGCACAATCATTTGTTCTCTATGGGTGTAATTTATTTACCAGTTGTCTAATACTAATATTACAAGCTCTGCTTTGAAACTTTGGAGTGAGTGTGTACTCACAAAGTTTCGCTTTTATAATATGCAAATTTTATAGTATTTTATAGTATTTTTAAACTCACATAATGTACATGGACACTTATACAACGTCAGAAGCCCCTGCACGATTCCGATTGGTCGTTATGTTATGTTATGTCTGAGTATGGTTTCTGCATGTAGTCCTATGCGGACCATTGTATGGGCTATGGCGGCCATAACGTTTAGTGGGCTTAATCCAACCAGCCCATCTCTCTCCAAAAACAGATTAAGACTCTTAGGTTTTCAGGGCATCTAAGAGAGAGTTCGGGGATCCGAAGGTTCGTGTGGGTGTTTTAGTGACACCTTTGCGGTCTAGAAGCACATGCTCAATTGTTTCCTCCCCCTCCAAACAGGCTCTGCACAGGGAACTGTGTGTGATGCTTATTGTGTAGAGTTGCTTATTCAGTGTGCAGTGTCATCATCATATCAGCCGTCCACTGTTGGACATAGGCCTCCCCCAAGTGTCGTCACAATGAACGATCCTGCGCGTTCCGCATCCATCGGATTCCCGTAACCTTCATCAGGTCATCGGTCTATCTTGTAGGATGCCTTCCAACACTGCGTTTTCTGGTACGAAGACGCCATTATAGGATCTTTCGACCCCAACGGCCATCTGTTCTGCGAGTAATGTGCCCTGCCCATTGCCATTTAAGTTTGGCGATTCTTCGTGTAGTGTTCGACTGGCCTGTTGGTCTAGTGGTTAGTGACCCTGACTGCTATTCCGGAGGTCGTGGGTTCGATTCCCACCCAGGACAAATGTTTGTGTGATGAACACGATCATTTGTTGTATCTGGGTGTAATTTATCTATAATATGTATGTATTTAGAAATATATAAGTATGTTTACCATTTGTCTAGTACCCATAACACAAGCTCTGCTTAGCTTGGGACTAGACGGCGTTGTGTGATAGTTCTGGAATATTATATTATGTTATATAGTGTCTAGTAGATATTTATTATAAAATACGGTACAAAATAAAACTTGAAAGTACCCAATTAAGTTCATCCCAGTTGATGAAACAAACTTTACAATATACACATGACTTGAAGTAAACTGCCAAGTCGTTAAAACTTTGACAATATTGTGATCAACTTGAATACAGACTGGTAGCCTCACTAATAGAGATTGTAACTAGTTACAAAACTGTAATATACTATGTCTTTCAAGTTTAAACTGATTTTCACGGACTTGTTGTTTAAAGAGACTGACTGCTGAGTAGTTTGAAAGTACAGTTCTACGAAAATTGTAGCTAGGGAATTTGGATACGAAGTAACGGTTTTATATCTGGCAAATAATCAGTAGCCTGATTCACGTAAAATCAAACAAGACAAATATCGTTGAAGTTTTATAGTCGTTCGATCGAAGTCCTATCCAAAAGCGGTGTTCACGATCTATCGACTTATTTCCAATTACATTAATAAGGATTCTACGAGGATAATGTAATACAGATATTTTTTTGAAATCGACGTATTTCAAACGACTTTAAAATCGGTGTCGTTCAAACTCGATTGATGGATGTGAATACGGAAATGGTCTAAACGACTAAATCGCTACGATATCGTTACGGTTTTCATTACGTGAATCGGGCTACAGGGCCTGGGCGGGCTTGCGGACAGTGAGCAATGGGTAGCTCACTGTACGGCCGTCCGGTAACTGTCCGGACCAAGCCCAAGTCGTCGACGGCGCGCACTGTTCCCGCGCGCCTCAAGGAGATGTCAGCAACAGCAGGGACCCAGCCGGGTCGAAGCCTACTGGGGCCAGGGTTATCCGAAAGGGCGTATAAAGGCTAGAAGGAACGGGGTGGGTCTTTTAGTCAGTAAGAGTCTGACACTATCTCCCGCTCCGCCCAAGAGCGGGGGATGTCAATGCATGACTTTTTCCCACCATAAAAAAAAGTAATCAGGGCCTCAAGTCTGCTATTACAATAGTGTCAGATTGGTCTATCATTGATCTCATAATTGTTGATTTTAACAAGTTTTGGTAATTTACTAATGTAATGGCGTCATTATGACTTTCCGATGGTCAACCACTGACACTCCATTAAAAGAAATGGCATAGAATGGTAATCTCGTACATAATGACAAATGAATATCTGACGTATGTATGCTGTAATCTGCAAATATTTTGACAGTTCCTTTGATTAGTGACCTACCATTACGATGTTATTGCGCAGTTAGTGCTTTTAATAAGCTCGATATTGCCATTCTACCACAATTCTATTACAAGACCATTGACCGATCAATGATCGATCATTATGAATTAGCAGATTACAAACTTTTAGCAAAATGACAATGGGATCGTGTTGGAATGACGAATTTATAAAAATAGCTTGAGGCTTGCTTGCTAAGTTTATTTACAATATACTTGTACAACATTAGAGCGTATAACTAATGCGTTGTACAATATAAACTAAGAAATAAAAGAAAAAAAAAACATATACACTACCACTAAAATAAAATAAAATATCTGAAATAAAACAAGATATACTTATTTTTCTTACATCCTCTTACAAAACCTTAGACATCCACGGCACACATCTATCCATCTCCCAGCAAACAAGTCACACTCCGGTGTTAGAGTCAGAAGAGCATTAAGCACACAAAGCGCATGAACGAGTGTTGAGTTATAATTTAGGTGTCTTCAAAGCTAGAGTGAATAGGCACTTAGTAAACTAGTGCGCCTCACCATAAACGATTGCGTCACTACTTACCGTCAGGTGGGATCGCAGTCAAGCACTAGTTTATAGCAATAAAAAAATGTACGCATTGGAAATGTGCCCCGCTTGGGCGGGCCCCGCTTGTTCGCGGGGACGATCGGCGGCGAGGACCTTTGGCGCTGGGCTCTAGTACAGGCCATGGTTCGGAGCGAGGGGGATGGTGGTTGCTGCCTCCTTTTGCGAAGCAATAATGAACGAAAGAGGCACCCGCACGCGTAAAGAAAATATTTTGACACTAGCTTTTACCCGCAGCTTCGCCTGCGTATGCATTTAAAAATGTCACTCAGGAATAAAGCAGCTTTTTATCGGTGAAAATATTTTAGCAAGCGGACCAGTACTTCCAGAGATTTCCTCCCACAAACAAAAAAAAACATAAAAACAATTTTACCTCTTTATTACGAGTATATTAGTGTCTGATTAGTGTAGACTACAAAGAGACAGTGTTTCCTGTAGCTACAACTTAGGGGTCTTCAAGTCAAGAATGAATAGGTTACTTCTAGGCAAGCTTGCTTCATCGTCGGCTACATGATCGCGTACCATCAGGTGAGATACTGGTCAAACGCGAGCCTATCAATAATAAAAAAGACACGGCAATTTTTTTATATGTATCGTAGGTAATAAAGAAGAAAAGGATTTATAACGCTTTAATGTTCCACTGTACAATCACGCACAAAAGTGTTACAATAATATTCACTCTACTTGATAATTGACGGCATTTTAATGACGTCACGTGCACACGGTACATGCATATGAGCTCAGTTATGACGTCATCGCATCATCTATCACGTACAGTTGCGTACAGAAACTGTTCACGAATTTAATAACGAAACTATTGTGAATATATTGAAGCGAATTGTTTTTTGTTGATGGATGTACGACAGTTTGTTGAACGAATGCAGTGGGTACTTTTTCATCAGATGTGCGTGGTAGGTGTAGTGGCACTTGTGAAAATATGTGATTGTTTCTAAAGCTTTGAAAGGAAAAGCGATGCGTGAATATGAATTAATACGAAATGAAGTAGTGGAGCGGTGAGTAGCTAAGCGGTGCGAGGATGCGTCGTGAAGTCTTTTCAAATATGGGCAGGCAGGGTTTTTTAAGAGGCAGATATATGATTTTATAAGATTTTAAATCCAACATTACGTTTAAACGGCTAGTCTGAATGTTTTGAAAAATTATATGTTAAATTTAGATTATTTGCCTAGTTATATTTTTTTTTTTATATAGAACTTGGTGTGATTTATTTTCAAAGTTACGTATAACACAGACAAAAAAGCGAAGATTAGGCAAAAACCATTGGGTGTATTTTTATGAAACCTTCACAAACTAAAAAATAATTAAAATGCCAATCTTTTGATAATCGATTTGTGTTTAAGAAATGAAGGACATATTATTTTAGGAATAATCTTGATGCGCGTGGAGTTACGCCAGCTTCTCTTTTGTTCGCTCAAGGGTGCTGACTTTTAGTGGTGGCAAATCATCCAATGACTTCTTCGTCGGTCGGGGTGAAGCGAAAGGATATGTCAGACTTTTACTGACTAAATTTCGAAACTTACAGGCTTTAAGACATTAAAAAAGTTATACAAGAACTTTTCTTGTTCTACAAGACAAGGATTATGAAACACATTACATATTATTCCAAAAAATCATGCAAACTCTCGATAAATATGTTAAGGGTGTTTTTAATATTATGCGGAAATTTTTCACGCATGCGGGATGGCATGCGCATTATAATAAATACTTGTATGAAAAGGACATTTGAGGGGTTAAGCATGCGGAACAAACCCGCATGCGTAATGAAATCCGCACAATATTAAAAACACCTTAAGTGTTCTTAAAGTCATAAGTAATTTTATGCTGCAATATCAACCGATATTTTCTAAAATAAATCTTTCATAACAAAGAGATAGACGATCCGCTTTTCTAAACCGTTCGAAAGCGACTAGAATCGTCTATTTTGCAAATCGAGCACCATCAGGAATATCGAATTTGCAGCAGAATAAATCGTGAAATATTTGTGCATACAACACTATCTCTTTACTTTGTCTCTTTGTTTATTATTTTGTATCTGAATAGAAACTTTCAAAGCTTTTCAAATTGAAATAATTGTTGTGAGAAATGAATTAATGGATTTGGAATGGAACACATTCGTCTTCATTGATACCTTCATTTGCGAACTTGCAATTAGTTTCATCTTTTTCTATTCAACAATCATATTGCCATCACCATTTGACTGGCCTGTTGGTCTAGTGGTTAGTGGCCCTGCCTGCTATGCCAGAGGTCGTGGGTTCGATTCCCACCAACGACAAATGTTTATGTGATGAGCATGATCATTTGTTCTGTGTCTGGATGTAACTTATCTATACTATGTATGTATTTAGAAATATATAAGTACGTTTATTAGTTGTCTAGTACCCATAACACTGGCTCTGCTTAGCTTGGGACTAGACGGCGTTGTGTGGTAGTTGTGGAATATTATCTATACATATAATAAAATCGTAGGAAAGTCAAAACTGTACATTGAATATTTTTTAAAAAGAATACTTGGAGCGTGATCTACAATCGATACCGAAGCCAAAAATATAGTTTTTAGAATTTTTGTCTGTTTGTCTGTTTGTCTGTATGTATGTCCGGGATAAACTCAAAAAGTAATGCATGGATTTACTTCAAATTTTGCATGAATATTACTAAGAGGTCGAGTCAACACATAGGCTACATATTATCACGCTATCACCTACGGGGGAGGAGCTGTGAATCTTTATTTTTCTTACGCATTCTGTGACAGCGTGTAATGTAAGGAGGCAAATTTAAATGTTGTTTTTGAGTAAGTCATGCTATAATCTAGCTTTACACTATAAAAACTACGCCATTAAAGTAACTTGGGCAGAGAAACATAGTTTAATGAATTTTAGTAGTATAAACACAATTTTAAAGCAGCGCCATCTATGAGATTTCATCAAAATCAAATCAAGTTATATGTTAACAGTTTTTGGAAATTAATCATTTAAATTTGATCATGTGGGCGAGGTTAGTAGTTAGTTATTCTTAAAATTCATAGATGGTAGTGTGCATTTTCTTCATATTATAGTTCGTTTTGACAAATTCAAGTTCCAACAAAACCCTAAAAATCTGAAGCAGAGTTGTGAAGACAATTAAAAAAAAATGCGGTGTTATATTGTATTACATGGTGGCATTTCTCAGACTCTGTGAAGTCGATCAGTTTGTGAAATCCTTTACGTATGACAAGGTGCCTTCATATTACACGTACGACAAGCAAAGGGGTGTATTCAACCGACGTCGACGAGGAGCAGCTGTGAAAGGTTTTCCGGGAATTTTCAAGGACACCGCATTGGGTAGGGTTTATACCTTGCACCGGAATAGTGGCGAATGCTATTTTCTGCGGTTTTTAATCACACTGTCCAAGGCCCAACGTCTTTCGCCTTTCTGAGGACATTTGATGGCGTGGAGTATCTCACTTACTGCGCAGCCTTTTGCCTAATTGGGATGACACTCTCGCGGCGGCAAGCGTCAGTGACAGTCCCAGCCACATGCGTCATCTGCTTGCCGTCATCTTGGTGTTTTGTGGAGTCGCAAACCTGGTAGCTTTGTGGGAGAAGTATCGCCATCATCTGTCTGAAGATTTTCTACGAGCTTTGAGGCGTGCTACTAGAGACGAAGTCGAAGTAACTGATGAATGCGTGCTGAACACCTGTCTCAGTTCACTTCAAGATGTGGTCATTTCTATCGGCGGAAATGCACTGATCGAATATGGGATACCAGCTCTCCAATCATCACCACATCAAGACCATGGAAATCGGGAATATAACGCTGAGACAAATTACGATCCGGGCGAAATAACCACCATACGAATTTACCATGTCGCTTTGTTCTCTTGAGAGCAAAAACAAATTTATGACACCGTCCACATGAACGTTGGGCAAAACCAGAGTAAAATGTTTTTCTTGGATGCTCCTGGTGGAATAGGAAAAACATTTGTTACCACTGGCATACTTGCAGAGGTCAGGAGGCAAGGCAAAATTGCTATTGCTGTAGCGTCGTCGGGATTCACTGCTTCCGGAAGGCAAGGTAGCACATGCCATGTTATTTATCGTTTTAAATAACGTAGCATATGCTGAGTTAGGTGCCTTTTTGGCCTCACACTGATTATATCTTTCTTTTTTCTTTTCATTGTGTATTTTTAGTTTATATTATTGTGTGAGGCACGAATAAACGTTTTTCTTTCTTTCTATGTTAAAAATTCCCATCGATTTAGAGAGCACCAAAACGCCTGTTTGTGGTGTGTCACGTAACAGCGATAAGGGACACGTGCTCAAGGAATGCTCTCTAATGATGAGTGTACGATGGCCAATAGGAAGGCAGTTGAGGTCGTAGACAGAACCCTGCAGGATATCCGCAGGAACTAACATTTGATAGATGGTGTCACAGTTCTGTTCAGTGGCGATTTCCGGCAAACACTTCTCGAGGTGACGCGGGGATCGAGGGCTGACGAGGTGAATGCTTCGTCGAAACGATCTTCGTTGTGGTCACAAGTTCGTACACTGTGCTTGACCATTAATATGAGAGCTCGGCTCGGCGGCAATGCACGTGCTCAAGAATTCTCCGATGTCCTTCTAAGTTTTGGCGAAGGCACTCTACCAGAAGAGAGAGGTGGACAGGTGGTACTTCCAGAGTCTCTCAGTGTACGGGGACATCAGTCGTATACCGCACCAGCAGAATTCTTGGGTGTGTGAGCGGGCAATTTTAACGCCCAAAAATTATCAGGCTGCAGCAATTAACGAATGCATTCTCTCGGAAATTGAGAAGAATGAAGCACCTCGATAAACACTGTTGTCGAGCAAGATGATGCCACACGTTATTCCGTGGAATTTCTGAACTCCCTGTCAGCAAGTGGACTTCCGGCGCATACCATCAAGCTGAAGGTCGGTGCCTGATTGTGCTTCGAAGTTGTGACGGGACCCGCCTTAAAGTCATCTCGCTCCACACAGACACATCATTGAGGCGGAAATTCTTACGGGTTGTGGCGTCAGCGAGGCAGTATTTATACCACGCATTCCCCTCATACCCCATAACTTCCCGTTCCAGTTCAAGCGCGTACAGTTCCCCGTGTGTGTTTGCTTCGCGATGACCATCAATAAGTCGCAGGGCAGACACTGAGGGCAGCGGGTGTCGACCTCAGGACGAGTTGCTTCTCACACGGGCAACTATGTTACTTGCTCCCGCGCCACCAGTCCTGACTCTCTTTACATTTTGGCTCCTGGCAGTATAACTACCAACGTAGTTTATAGGGAAGTCTTGTAAGGTATGATACCTTTATACGTATACTCTTTTGTGTCCTGGAATGTATTCCTGCATTATTTTCTCTATTTCCTTCAGTCACATCTTATGACTGAACTCAGCAGGATTCCCATATAACTCTCTTCACTAGCTTCGTTTGCGAAAAAAAAACTTATATTATAATGCTATTTTAAAAGTTGTTTATTTATAATGCTATAGCGACACTGGCACCTTAGGTATTTTTAGTGCTGTAGAGGCTTCACGCAGACGACGTCGCGGGCAGCAGCTAGTTATATTATATTATTCAATAGCGCGTTTCACTTATGAGGTTCCTTCGCCGTAATGTTGGCTCCCCTGTCTGTCTACAGAAAAAAGAAGTGAAAAAGAAAAGAGTTGCCTACTCTACCAAAATTTCTTGCACGAAATGTGAAACGAAATCGAATTTAACGGTACTCGCACCACTTTATGGAAAATTATGAGGGGAATGGTATTTTATTTAAAAGAAAAGGTGGTCTAAAAGGAAGTTGTTAATGGAGAAGTACGATATTGTGGAGTGGCGTTTTCAGTTTTTTTGAAAGAATTGCAGGACAGTTGAAATGGTGCCCAGCGTCGTATATTTTATTCAAAAATAGTTTTTACAGTTTCCAGAAGAAAAAAAAAAAACTTAGAAGACAATTGTCAAAAGTAAGGAAATATCAGTTAATCTCCCCAATTTTAAGTAATTTTATTGCTCAAAATATTGCAACACTGTTTTTCCGTATTGCCAGCATACGTACGACGAAAGAACCTCTTCAGTGAAACGCACAGTACATGTCAAAACGACTGACATGAATTACTAGAAATCGAAACCAAAACTCTTGGCTCGTCAGGGAGCGCGTAGTGTTCTACGCGTTCCTCAAAGAGATGTCAGCAAAATCGTAAAGACCCAGTAGGGCCTATTGGGCCCATGGGTTGACTTCTATGGTTTTGGAACGCTAGGACAAAGAACAATATGGTTTTACCCTTCAACTTGAGGGGCATCCGTGAATCACAAGTTGTTCCCGTGACCTGTCGCTATTTCATCCATCCTGCGTTGATCCGATGTGTTACGTCCCGATCTACCTCACCGTCCCCTTAGACCAGCGACCCAAGGTACCAAAAGTCGGAACAGATTGGTATGGGCGTTCCGGCGAGAGCTAAGGGCACTGGATTGGAAATGCACTATGTGAAATAAAAATTATTTGACAATTTTAAAAAACGATACTTTGTGAATGCGTGTGATATGTTTGTTACTTCTTCACGCTCGAACAGCAGAACTAATTTGGATAAAATTTCTCACTTGGGTAGACGAGGTCCTGGTATAGCAGATAAGACTTTTTTTTTGTCCCAGGATTATGTTCCCTTGGGACAATTTTCTACTTTTATGCTAGCGAAGCCGCTGCCAGCAGTTAGTAATTAATATTACCAACTAGCTTTTGCCCATGGCTTCGCCCGCATACATAACGTTTCTGAATTTCGAACTCGGCTCAAAAGGCTTCCTATTTGCCTTTGCCAGAATGCTTAATATACTTTCTTAGCTTTACATTTTGCTCTTTAGTGCTTTGACTCCTATTTATCTCAAATAATGCTTTCAATTCCTTTGCGACACACATTCTATGTCCTTGAGGTTATCGGAGAATCTAAAACTTAGTATTCCTATGCATTTCACTTCGTTCTCCGATAAATCTTCCATGATACAAGCAGCTCGTTTGTGGAATGCACTACCAATAGAAGTGAGGCGAGCCCAAAAACTAAAAACATGGTGAAGGAGCACTACCTACCTGTCACTTCAATTAGTCTTATCCTTTCTTTATTGTATATTTTAATATTTATTAGTTTATTTTTGGTAATTTATTTATATATTATATGTTTTCTGTTGTATTATATATATAAATATATACACTATTTATGTTGCTGTACACTGACAACCCCAAATCTTTTCTTTTCGTTCAGTCCAACCAAAGGTTTTTAGAAATTGCCCTGTGCAATAAGACCGCCTGTAGTACATTTATTCTTTTTGTAAATGTTTATCCTTTAATGAGCTAAGGTGTGCAATAAAGTAATAAATAAACATATAGCCTATGTCACTTAGAAATAAAGTAGCTTTTTATCGGTGAAAAAAATTTCGTAGTCTTTAGTACTTTCAGAAATGAGCTCGTACAAACAAAAATAACCTTTAACGCTTTATAATATTATTACTGTAGATAAATACGTAAACGATTACCTATAATCCAAATGAATGAGAAGGCCGGTTTCCAAAATAATTATAAAATCAGAAACTCAATTAATGTTTACTTCAATTATTGAAGTAAATACTGTTTTCACCTATCAATTTGTTTTAATTCTCGAGTTGATTTCAAAAAAGTAGGTCATAATAACACATTTCGTATTCGATGGGATCTTTACCATAAAATATGAATTCCATTTCGAATCAAATTTTTATTTTGTAGCTTTTTCAGTTTTATTACCTACTAGCTGTGCCCGCGACTTCGTTCGCGTGGACTACAGGATTTTGAATTTATTTTTTCTAAAATAAAAGTAGCCTAAGTTACACCTTATTACATCAGCTACCTGCAAATATAAGTCCTGTCAAATTCAGTCGGGCTATTTCAGAGATTAGAACACAAATTAGATTAGAATACAAACAGACAGACAGACAATATTAAACAAAAAATGTTGTTTTGGTGTATGTACCGTATATTATATTCATATGTATGTAGTAAAAAGCGGTTATTTCAATATTACAAACAGACACTCCAATTTTATTTAGATGTATGGAAGGCAGACCAAGAAAGACAGGGCGGGTCGACTTAGATGTCTTCCTTGGGTATTGGAAAGAGGTGGCTCGAAACCGGGAACATTGGAAGGAGTGGAGGGAGATCTTTGCCCAGCAGTGGGACACTATGGGCTAGATATAATAATAATACTAGTATTAAATAGGAAATACCCAACACAAGTTTGGAGTTTCCTTGCGTGGTCGTTATAGGAATGAAGAATCAAGGAAAAACGCAAGAGAACCAAGGTTACTGATACAGCCTGAGGAATCGCCAACCATAAGTGGCAGTGAGCAGGACCCATTATTAACATATCTCACCTTCCGTTCAGTATCACATGCCCTGTTACCTGTTCACGAAGGGACCTAATAACAGTATCAGCGGACAGCATTGCTGTGGCCGAATTCTGGGCCAGGCAAGGAATTTGACTAGTTTTGCCATCGATACGCTAAGAAAAATTATTAACACACCAATTGACTACAAATAACAACAAAATTAAAAAAGACCCGAAAAAAAAATCTTTCAGGAATGAAGAATCAAGGAAAAACGCAAGAGAACCAAGGTTACCGATACAGCCTGAAGAATCGCTAACCATAAGTGGTAGTGAGCAGGACCCATTATTAACATGTCCCACCTTCCGTTCAGTATCACATGCCCTGTTACCTGTTCACGAAGGAACCTAATGACAGTATAAGCGGACGGCATTGCTGTGGCCGAATTCTGGGCGAGGCAAGGAATTTAACTAGTTTTGCCACCGATACGCTAAGAAGAATTTTTAACACACCAATTGACTACTAATAACAACAAAATATAAAAAAAAAACCGAACAAAAATCTATAAAAAGTAAAAAAATAAGTTAGTAAATTACTCTTTCCACCTTTTAACTTAATTTAAAGAACCTATAAATATTTCAAAAATGTGTATTGCTGAGTCATGAGCCCAAACTCGACGGGTTTACTCGTAGGCATTTCAAGGTACATCAGCTACTTCCTAGTTCCAGCGTCAGGTTCTCGTCGTCATGAGAAATGAACAGAACTATTTTTAAGATGCCGTCAGTCTTTTGGGCACATTACCAGTCGACAGCGATGTGGAAGAGTTTTTTGACGCCATATTTTAGTTAGTGTATTTTAGCGTTGGGTTTTTATTATTTATTATTTTTTTAATTTACTGTAATTATTGTTATTAAGTTGTTTATAAACAAGTGTAGATCCTTACTTCCTTACTAATACTATAAAAGCGAAAGTGAGTTTGTTTGTTTGTTACGTCTTCACGCCTAAATGGCAAAACCGATTTTTATGAATTTTGGTACAGAGATAGTTGGGACCCTGGAGACGGACATAGACTATTTTTTTTTTTTATAAAAAAAGTGAGATAAGGGAGAGAAAGAGGCAACGTCTTTTATGTACATGAATGTAATGAATAAATAAAACAGCCTATTACTTGAACCTTTTTAAGATAAATCTAAATTAGCCGAAACTGGAAGAGTTTATTAGTGTAATAAACTGCTCAGTGATTTTGTTTAGAAGTAAAACCGTCTTGTTCTATTTTTAAGGAGAATCAAATTAAATGGCATTCAAAAGGATTGGTCGCGGGTGGCTTAAAATAATTCAGTAATTAGGTCGCCTAATTGGTTTACAGGTAAAAAGGGAATGTTTAAAATCTGTTGCTATTTTTGAATTGAAACCAGGTTTTATTTTTCGTAAACGGTTTCATATTACCGTACTTACAAACGTACCTACCCTACTGTAGAGCTTCTCTTTCATTAGTGCCCCGTTAGAGCGTTTAAAACTAATGACAAATCAATATTGTTGTTTTGTAAATGTATTGGTATGAAGTAAAATTCTATTTTGTATTTTATGTAACAACAACACAAACACAACCTTTTTTTTTATGGTGGGAAAAATCATGCGTTGACATCCCCCGCCCTTGGGCGGAGCGGGAGATAGTGTCAGACTTTTACTGACTAAAAGACCCATCCTGTTCCTTCTAGCCTTCATACCGGGGCTCGAGCGCCCTTTCGGAACACAAACGTTGTGTTTGTGTTCCGAGATCTGGCAAAGTCGGAGATTATAGACCCATCCGACAACCACTGCGAGTGCGGTGCTCCTGACCAGACGATGGTCCACTTATCGGATTGCCCAAAGTGTCCCTATACCTGCACTTTGGAGGACCTAAAAAACGACACTGTCGCCGCTATAAACGTGGCAACGTAGTATACCATTGAGGAGATACGTCTATGACTCGATGGCGCGGCGAGCCAATTACTGATACTCCCCGCCCCCGCGTTTCTCTTCGCATCACTAAAGAGACCGAATATTTGACTTCTGCGCAACCGCTCAAGATCCGTTGTGCCTACTGTACTAGACTAAAGCTTCGAGGGAAAGGAAAATCATCAATACGAGAGAAGAAAAAGATATTTTTTTAATATCTAGCCTATACTGTCCCACTGCTGGGCAAAGGCCTCCCTCTATGCCAAATCTATACACACATAGGTACATCTAAGACGCCAAATTGCTGGCCAGTCGGTTTTCTATGGTTTTCATTTCGGAGAGTGTGCGTTGGAATTGCACAATTTAATTCCACCAAGTCCGTTCCACCTCTAGACATACGGCGTTGCGCCATCGGTACATGGTGGACATCCCATACGTACAAAGCGTTTTGAGAATACATTTATTGTGCATACAGTTAAGGAGTGGGATTGAGATGAGAGTCTGTGCTCCCTGATCTACAACTTAGGGTTCTTTATATGATTAAGTTTCTTCCAGGCAAGTGTGGCCCATCGTCGGCAATATCATTGCTTACCATCAGGTGAGATAATGGTCAGACGCTAACCCATCATCACTACATAGTATAAAATAAAGTCGCTTTCTCTGTCCCTATGTCCCTTTGTATGCTTAAATCTTTGAAACTACGCAACGGATTTTGATGCGGTTTTTTTTAATAGATAGAGTGATTCAAGAGGAAGGTTTATATGTATAATAACATCCATTAAATAGTGGAGAAGTACTGTTATTTTTGAGGTTTCTATTGTGATGTCGTAAATAATTACATTTTTTCCGCTTACATTGCAAACGCAGGCTGAACCCTACGAGTTTTATCAAAATAATGTACTAAGTATTGTACACATTGAAAAGGTCTACAGAAAAGTCCGTGATGGTATATGTCTATCTCTTATGGATAACCCACAACAACATTTTTTTGTCATTTACTGTTTACGACAAATAATGGTTAATTTTCGAAGCGATTTTAACGAATACAGCATTAATCCTTAACCAATTAAATACTTTGAATACATTGTTCATTTATTATAGATCTATATGGCCCTTTACACCGTATGATTTAAGTGAATATTTTCGAAGATATTACAGAGTTAAAAATTGCGGGACGTAGCGTTTACGGCGGTACCGGCCGGCCGCCCGGTGCGGCAAGAGCATTGCACCCGTGCGAAACCGGGGCGGGTCGCTAGTCAATAATAAAAAAAACAGAATAGAATAGAATGGAATGGAATAGTACCGAATGGAATAGAATGGAATGGAATAGAATGGAATAGAATGGAATAGAATGGAATAGAATGGAATAGAATGGAATAGAATGGAATAGAATGGAATAGAATGGAATAGAATGGAATAGAATGGAATAGAATGGAATAGAATGGAATAGAATGGAATAGAATAGAATGTTGTGTCCATTTTGTACATCAAAACAGTTACAAAACTTTTAAAATAACTTTAATCTATGGATACAATAGAATATGGCACTTCTTTTTTCTCGGGAGAAGGTTACCTTACAACAATTTTCTACCTTTACGCGAGCAAAGCCGCTACTTTTATAAATATAACCTTTTAAAACTCTGCAGTAAAAACAGCAACATTTTAATCAACCATTAAGTACTAAAATTTCAAAGAATAAAGATTTTTATTTTTATATATTAATTCATTATTATGAACTAGCACTTTACTAGCAACTTCAGTCACGAGAGTGTTTCCACAAGACTTTAACGTCCTTAAACTGCAGTTTTGAAAAACTAATGATGGGTATCTTTTTATTTACTTGGGTTATTAATCAAGCTAAGTTTCAAGTTTATAGAACTAAGGAATAAAAATTTGCTTCATCATCATCATTATAACGTCATATTGATCGATCCTGCGCACTTCCATCGGATTCCCACGGCCATCACCGGGTCATCGGTCCATCTTGTGGGAAGCTATCCAACGCTGCGTCTTCCGGGAAGTGGTCGCCTCTCCAGAGTCTTTCATCCCCACCGACCACCTTTTTTGAGAGCAATGTGCCCGCCCTGCCCACTGCTACTTAAGTTTGGCAATTTTTTGCCTGAATACCTCAGTTATATAGCGGTGTATAGAATACCTGAATTATACCATTGCCAGTGACATATTATTATGTATATATACAAAACTCCAACAAATGATCGATTTTATAAATTCGCTAACTATGTAGTAGAATGCTACCTTATCACTGAGTGACATAAATTAAATATTTTCTACTCTTACACGGTCAAAGCCAATAGCAAAAGCTAATAAGCTAATAAACAAAACCAACTACAAAATTTTTCTCCAAGAAAACCGGATTCGGGAATCCGTCTTCAATCTTTAAAGAGGCTCCGCTATTTGGCCTCAAACGCTAGACGCTTTTAAGAGCAGTGCTTCTTAGAGTACTTTTCAATGAGGAAGGTAGAGATGTAACCTAGATAACGGCATTCATGGAGGCCTTTGAAGCGTCTAAGCGCTCCTACCTGAAGTTTGGACACAAAGGGTTTTGAAGTGGGTGAGGAAAGTTTTTTGTGACGGCCTACTATGGGATGAATTAATTGATAATGGATGAGTTGGTGTTTATTGGATACCTGTGTGGTAATGTAGCGACATCTATAACGCCAAATAGGTACTAAACTTCAAAAATTGTTCTCCTGCAGAACCACCGATACCGCAGGAGAACCAACGTTGCCGACATTGCCGGAAGAATCATCAAACTTAAGCAGCAGTAAGCAGAGCTCATTACTCGCCGAACAGGTGGTGGATGGGGCCCAAAGTTTTTGGAGTAGCGATCGAGCACCAGGAGACACATTGTTGCAAAACTTCCTACAAAGTGGACCTATGACCTAGTGCTCGCAGAAATCCGATAGAAGCACGCCGCACAGAACCGTTCGTCCTGGCGACACTTGGGATAGACCTATGTCCAACAGTGGACGTCTTTCGACTGAAATAATGATGAATAATATTATTATTCCTTACTAGCTGACTCGACAGAAGTTCTGTCTTAGTTATATACTGCCAAGACGCATAGCCCGATCTAGATATTTAGCCGCTCCGGGCAAAGATAATTTTCGCCGCCCTTTACATACACAAAACCGTACAAGTCAAGAGTATCAAACCTGAAGAAGGTTGAAAGGTGGCACATAAAATTCCAACCTGCCTACTTGGGTGTAGATGGCTAGGTTGGAAGATAGGAATAAGTCAATTTTGCCGCCCCTCATATTTTGCCGCTCTGGCCAAATGCCCGGCTGGCCCCCCCTTAGATCGGCCCCTGCTAAGACGCGCGAAGATTAAATAGTCGTCGTAGTTTTCTGATTATCTTGATTTTACAAGCTTTTATTTAGTTTCACCTGTCCCGATGTTTGTCTGTCATCAAATCTTGCAAATTAAATTTGATCCACTTTCCGGTTACCGATTGGGCTGAAATTTTGCATGCGTGTGTAAATCAGATGACATGCAAAATCGTTATGACGTGGAGCTGATCTGATGATGCAACTGGAAGGTGGATATAGGAACTTGGTAGCAAAATGACACAACCCCATCGAGTTTGGGCTCGTATGATTCGTCTTGACAAGCATTAATTATATAAGTATACCGAGCTATAAAATCTTGCTATGAAAAAAATATTTTCATTAAAATCTTGTTTCCTTTTATAAGAACTAATATTAAAAAAATAGATACCTCTTCTTGGTGTACAATAAAGTTTTATTCTATTCTATTCTATTTCCCCCGGCGTGTCCCAAAAAACCTTTATAGAATTTTTTGCCTCAATTTTTTTCTATGCCCTTCAATTTATCCTATTACTCCCTAATGCAAAATCTTCAATGCTTCCTTGAGATGCGATCAAGCTTAAAAAACAAGGGATGAGTACATTTTTTAAGTAGAACCGTTGGTTATAATATAAGATAAACATTCTTTTTAGGGTTCCGTACTTCAAAAAGAAAAAACGGAACCCTTATAGGATCACTTTGTTATCCGTCCGTCTGTCTGCAGGTCAAGACCCTTTATCTCGTGAACTCGTGGAGGTATCGAGTTGAAAATAAAACCATACGCTCAGGTTCGCGGTTTTCTGAAGCGTGAAAAAATCTATTCTTTATTGTACACAAAAAAAAAATTACAAACAAAAAAAAAACAGGACATTTGATGTAAGTACATAGGCGAGCTTAACCCACAACTGGGTTTTCTTACAGCAAACCATGTGATTTAAAATAGAATTTTGCATTTGAGGAACCTTGAAAATGTGAGGAACCGTGAAAAAATCTAATTTCTAATTTAACGAAAAAAAAAAGATATGACCGTTTATATCGCAAAAAAAACTGGGGAATCAAAATTCAGCCTTAGCTTCCCTATGACCTAGAATCCTAAAAGGCATGAAGCAGGATCTCATTGCACAAGTATAGGAAAAAATCTGAAAACTGAAATTTGCTGCACCGTCAAAAAAAAAACTCACTCGTATATTGTATCTGATGTTACAATTTACAAGTGAGTTTTTTTTTGTGCATGCACAAATATACTTTTGAATTTGGAAACCCTGTGTTCTAAGTTTAGTCATGGTTTTAGTCAGTAAAATTCTGAAAATGGAGTGTCAGTATTTTAATGGATTCACCTGGAGTGGGAAAAGTAATTTGATGATTTCCTAACTCAAAAAAGTACTACAGCCTGACCCGGTGATAAAGTAGTAGAGTTTGATATGCTTGTAAAATACATATTCAAAGCAATTGGAGCCAGAACTATATACATATTAATATGAACCGGAGAAAAATCCAGACTTCGAGCTGCTACTCCAAATTTTCGACTGGACAAAAGCCGATGACACTTTTTTTCACTCCCGGAATCGAACCATAGGCTTCGCATGTGAATGCGAAACCTATGGTTCGATTCCGGGAGTGAACTTGTAACCATTAAACCATAGCATACATTTTATTATTTTTTGCGCCAAATATCCAATAAACATGATAGAACCCTTGAGAACCCCGACCCAATTTGCAGTAATGTAAGCCTTTTTTAGTCTTTGATATAAAAGATTCAATTGAATAAAGAAAAACACAATCTTGAAAAAGAAAATGGCGACTGTCCCTCATTTTACTTTAGAAGTAAATAACCACCATTTTATATGCATATTCCCATACAGCACAAAAGCGCTCGAATCTTTGAGAACAACACTTCATAAACAAATGACAAACATTTACATACATTTTTGTCCATACAGCCTTGCAGCGCTTCAAAAGATTTTATAGCGCCACAGACGTTTAGCCAATGTTTAGCTGAATAGCTCCCACGGGCCATGAATTTCATTCACGGCTTACACTCGCGGCCACAGTACACAATAACAATAAACATTTATAGTTATTTTTTCGCGTTTTGAAGGGTATAGATAAGTTTTTTGGGGTTCTGTAAAGAAATAGGAACGAATCCTCAAGTTCTTCGAGCATATCGGTATGGAGTCGATTGAGAGGCGAGCCAAGAGGATCATCGGTGATGATGCGCTTGTTGACTCAAAGCTCCAAAGCCTTGAGCATCGACGCCGAGTTGCTGGCCTGGCGGTTTTCTATCGATTACACTTCGGTGAGTGTGCGTTGGAATTGCACAATTTAATTCCGCCAAGTCCGTTCCATCATCGGACCACTAGACGTACGGCGTTGCGCCATCGGTACATGGTGGATATCCCACCCATTCGTACAAAGCGTTTTGGAAACACATTCATTATGCGTACAGCTAAAGAGTGGAATTCCCTGCCGGAGTCTGTGTTTCCTGATAGCTACAACCTAGGGGTCTTTAAGTCGAGAGTGAATAGGCTTCTAGGCAAGCGTGCTCCATCGTCGGCCACATCATCACTTACCATCAGGTGAGATAGTGGTCAAACGCGAGCCTATCAATAATAAAAAATAAAAAATAAATAAAAAATATCACCCTTAACGAAGACTCGATGGAACTTTTGGTGGTGCAAGAGAAAGTTGAGGACAAAAGATCTCGTGGACGCTCTCCAACACGGTGGACGGACCTCATCAAAACTGTAACACACTATAGCGTAAATGAAGGCTCCTAAGCCGCCAAACACAGCGCTGCATGGCGTCGTATCGCGAGGGAGGCGGTGGTGCGGGACTCGACCGAGATATTTTTATTTTATTTTATTTTATTTGACCACGACTACTCTGTCAGGAGTGTACGACTGAGAATAAGAAAGAAATAGGAATAGTGGGAATCTACAGTAATATTATAAAGTGGATAAGTTTATTTTTTTTGTTTGTTTATTGTAGGTAATCTCTGAAAGTATTAGTCCGATTGCTAAAATTTTTTCACCGATAGAAAGCTGCTTTATTCCTGAGTGACATAGGCTATATTTTATGTATGTGGGTGAAGCCGTAGGCAAATGCTAGTCATTTATAATACTTGTTTGTTTATCACAATTTGCAGATGTTCATTCTGCTAAGGGCTAACTTTCCAGTCGTTAGCAAACTTCTCTGGAGACTGTTTGACATATTTTCGTAAAGTTATTTGACGATTGAAAATTTGATTTTAAGATAATTATGGCCCAGACGAATTTACAAGAACTTTTAACAAACTCCATTTAGTTTATTAACCTTGCGTTTCAGTTAGAATTTATTGATGGATTGTTTTTCCAAGCCAAGTTTTTCAATGTTAGAGTAAAATTGGCCTTATTTGATAAGGATTTGAATATTTAGTATGTAACCATGCTGACAAGCCAATATATTTCCTGAAAACGTGAACTAAAATGATATTGCAGTAACCAATATTTACAAAATGACTCGTACTAACATGAAAGTAGACAATCATGAATATTAAGCTATATTTTTGTCATATTACTAGCTTTTACCAGCAGCTTCATTTGTGTGGAAGTAGAAAATATTTGAGTTTATTAATTACAAACAAAAACACAAATCTATTCTCTTTAAATGAAATTAATTATAATTAGTATTAGTATTTATCTTATTGATATTAAGTAGCGCTTGAATATGCTTGTTATTGTAATTTCTATGTATTTTTTGTAGATAAATATGTTGAAAATACTCTATTGTACCCTTACTTAAACCTTCAGGAATTCTAGCGTAATGCTATGTTAAGAGTATAATTTGTATCCTTTCCTTTATTCAAATCTCACGATTTTTAAAAACCATAACCTATTTCGAAACGAAAAAAAAAGAAAAATACTTAAAAAAGGAATTTTGAAGTACGGAACCCTCAACGATTTTCCGATACACGGTTCATCGGACTAACCGTTTCAACGTCCGTTGAATGTTTGTGAAAATAGGAAAGTGTCAAGATTGTTCAAGAGTTTTATGCGACAAAAATGGGCTTTTGTTATATATTTTTTTTTGTTTTTGTTTTTAGTTCTGGCCAGTTTTGTTGGATAGGAAAGGGGATGGAGCCGATTTTCGTATTTCGGAAAAAGGTTTGGTGGATTTACGTTTGTAATAGGTTTGGATTATGAGGGAAATAGTTTTGTTATATGTTCTTTACGCCGTTTTGTTTTCCGAGTTCGTTAATATTAGTAACTAGTTTCTGCCAGTGGCTTTGCCCGCAAAAATTACGATATAAAAAAAAATAGCTCACGGATAGTGCAGACACCATATTAGTGAAATAATCTTTAGAATCGTTTCAGTTGTTTAAAAGATTGCCTTCTTCATACAAATTTACAAAATATTGCCAATCTATGATATTAATTTAGACGTCTTTTAAATGTTATGTGTATAAAGTTAATATTTTTACTAAACTTTATTAGTAAAAATATTCAATTTTATTTTTATGTTTTTAAAAACCATGATAATTTCAGGAAAAATGGTATCACACTTAAAAAAAAAGTCACACCGATCTAACAAAAAATCAATGCTTTGGAGTGTAACTGTATTTTTCCGGAAGTAAATTCACAAAAAATATTTATTTATTTCGTTAATTCGAATTATCTTACAGCCGCATCCATGACGAATATCAATTTAGTGTACCTGGCCGCTTAGAAAACATATTTTTAAGCTTTATTTTTGTTGAGCTGAATAATTTTTTGAAAGGAATACTTTGGCCCTGAGACGTAAAGGAAGGAACATAGATAGATTTCCTTTCTCTCTACCCAGAACGGGACAAATTAATTGATGATTATCACAAAAAAAAAACTTTGTTTTCATAATGTTCCAAACAACAAAGGAAGCATCATAATAATATCGCTCCGCTAACCTGTTAAGAAATAATTTAATTTCAAAGTAACATCAACGTTACTTTGAAATTAAATTATTATCCTCACTCAAGTGAGGAAAAACTCTTGGAAAAATGGCAATTTTAAACTGGAAGAGACAGGAAAAATGGTTTTAAAAACACGGAGAAGGTATAAACAAACATTTAAACTCACCAATTAAAAACAAAAGAAGACGTCTCCAAAAATTCAAATCCATTTCGAAAACCACTTCTTAAAAAAAAAAAACTTAAATCAAAATGGTTCGAAACACAAAATAAACTGTTCCATATTTCATAAACACAAGTTGACACAGATAAGGAAAAGAAAAATGATTTTCTTTTTTTTTCTCAAGTCGCGTAGTTTAGTTCGCGGGTTTTCGCTTTCAGGAGAGCATACGTCCTCTCTCCAGTGCGATTCGCGGCAAACTGAGGGTGGATGGTCGTTGTACTACTGTACTAGGGGTGTACATCTGTTCTGTTCACCCCGTTTGTATATCCCGTTCCTAGAATTTGATGAAACGATAGTTTTAGTACGGTTCGAAATTTTGAATTTAGTATGTTCGGGGAAATTTCGTGGTCGAATGTATTACGGAGGAGTAATGAATGTGTGGTATATAAACATGGGAAAGCGCATAAATTGATTGGAGGGTTCATCATGAATGGGAAAATACAGACATTCAGTCTACATTTCGGTGGATTTAACATTCATTGAAAATGATATGGACATAGTTAAAACCTTTACCCGTAATAAATATTGATGGGTATTACCAATTATGAAAAAAGTGAATTACATGATAAAATAGAAACCTTTTTTTTTAATGTGGGAAATTATGGTAACCCCTAAGACGACCCTTTGACCAAAACTTCAAGCATAGTCCTCTCTGTTGTCCATTGGGTGGTTTTAAACCTTCTAATGAGGTCAATTATGAGCGAGTGCGTTTCAGAGCCAAATGTCACCACTGGCAACACGTACTAGTTAAATATACTTCCGTCTGAAACACTGTGTTTTGAATAAGAAAATACCGCGCAGCTTTTCAAACGCAACCCAGCCGAGTTGGATACGATGATTGACCTCTTTTTCGAAATTAGACCTACCTGACTGGATCGTCTGTACCAGGTAAATGTAACAGACTACAACTTCGAGTATACAGTGTGTAACGTTAAGGGTCTAAAGAGACGGACTGCATTTCAACTGGAATCCAACTGCAAATTGCAGTTTATGTGCATTTTGAATTCAGTTGACACGACTGCAATAGAACTGCAAACACGACTGCAATAGAACTGCAAACCAAACATGCGGTCCGAACTGCATCATGCGCGGGAGGGCATGGGTGGATATGATGCAGTTCGGTTGCAGTCGGTGTGCAGTTCACACGACTGCAATCGGACCGCACGTTTGGTTTGCAGTTCTATTGCAGTCGTGTTAAATGCATTCAAACTGCACTTAAACTACAATTTTCAGTTGGATTGCAGTTGAAATACAGTCCGTCTGTTAAGACCCTAAATGCGCAAAACTTCAGACAACCCAAATGATTTTTAATTCAACTGACCTGATTCTGGAAAAAAAGATTTTATGTACTGTTTTAGTTTGTTTAAGATTTGAATCTACGTTGAAATAAGAACTATTTGTTTACCATAACCTTGGTTTCATCCATGTTGCCCTTAAGACAAACTCTTTTGGAATTGCTACTGAGACCATTGAGCATTGTTGAAGTTCTCCGTAGTCTCATCCATAATATTCATGAATTTCCATGCGAACGCCGATTTTCGCGCTGTCATTGTCTTACTATTGTGTTTCTAATTCACGGTATACGAAAGGTTAAAATAGCGTCGGCAAGTTAAGTATATTCGATATTATCACCCTACCCAGTCCAGAATCTTGAAGACATCCTCCATTGCAACTATGAATATTTTCAGAGAAATGACGTGTCTCTTCGTCTCACATCGCTTTAAGAATTGGTTTCAAGGTGGTCCTGAAGACGGCTTAATATACTGACATGGTGGCATTTTCGTCTCATTTTTACAAACACTTATCACTTCGATAATATCGGTAATATTCAATCTGGCATTGTTGGAGAGACTGCTGCACAGCTAGGCCAAAGTCTTGATCGAATCAAAGGCTTTCTTGCGGTCCACAAACAGCAGGCAAGCTAAGCAGCGGGCAGGAATTATACTGCGCAGTCTTCTGTTTAACCTGCCGCAGCGTATGAATGTGATCCGCGGTGTTGAAGCCTTTTCGAAATTAAACTGGAAGTCGTCAAACATACGCGTGAATTTTTCAAAGTCACTTCAAGAAAATATTGTTGCAATCCCAAATACTAAGACCAACAAATGAATGCTTAAAATGTTCCATCAACTCAATTAACAATCACGAATTCTCGAATCCTTCTATTCATTCAACAAATGAACATCAGAATCACAATCAGTCCCATATGAATTCCGTTTGAGAATCGGATTGCTTTCCACTCCGTTTCACTCCGACAATCCGTATTAGAGGGTACTTGTAACAATTCTATATTTATACACCCTTGGGTAAGGAGAATGAGGGATCATCTTTGTAGCTCGCGCTTCAAAGCAGACACAGAATAAAAATGCCATAAGAAGGTTAACTTTCAAACAAAATGCATTTAACCTTTCGGATGCTGTAATTAGAGACACAAAAGAAAGACAATGAGAGAGCAAAGGGTGGCGTTCGCTTAGGGTATATGAATTAAACATTTTTATAATGTAAATCAAAGCGAATTAAACGTTTTTCAATACACAAACACTTACTCGAAACCCGCTCATATCGTTACCGCTTAGACACGCAAATTCCGGGTTTTCCGCATTAGTGTGGAAAAATTTGCGACCACAATTTATTGTATTTATCGTATCAGGTTGGGCGCTAAGGGACTGCCACGAGTCGCGTATCAACCCCGTTTATTTATTCTCTTCACTCCGGACTACGGCGGTTGGTATAATGGTGGCGCAGGGGCGTTTCCTCCTCACGAATCAGGTGCAGGAACCTCCCGAAGTTACCATGTCCAGAGAGAATCTGCGTTATGCGGAAGGTGAGGACGCCGTGGTCTGTCCTGTTAGTCTTCGAAAAGGGCTTTCCGCCATGATCCGTTTTTGCCGACTGAGGAAAAAGTTATCTACCTACTTCTTGTAACAACATTTTCCTAAATCAACCTTCTGTCTATATTTGTTTGTGTGTACTACATATTCTGTAACAATTGTCTTTACTTAAGTCTGATTGTCCCAAAGTGGGTATTATCATATTTTATTGCTATTCCTTTTATGTTCAGAAGATTTTGGTAAAAAACGTGACTACATTATTCATCCGATTTAAAAGTACATGTTAGCAAAACTGCTTCCTAATCCATAAAAACTTTTGTCAAGACCGTTCTGCAGTGAATGGGTTATCATCACTACATGAATGCACAAAGAAGGCGGCCATCAGAGAGGAGTAGCGGCGTGTTGTGAAGCTTGCTACCAACACCTGGGGCCTAAATCTGCTATTTTTATAAATTCGTCATTTCAAAACGATCCCATTGTCATTTTGCTAAAAGTTTGTAATCTGGTAATTCATAATGATCGATCATTGATCGGTCAATGGTTTTGTAATAGAATTGTGGTAGAATGACAATATCGAGCTTATTAAAAGCAGTAATTGCGCAATGACGTCGTAATGGTAGGTCACTGATCAAAGGAACTGTCAAAATTCTTGCAGATTATCGCATACGTCAGATATTCATTTGTCAATAAGTACGAGATTACCATTCTATGCCATTTCTTTCAATAGAGTGTCAGTGGTTGACCATCGGAAAGTCATAATGACACCATTATCTTAGTAGATTACCAAAACTTGTCAAAATCAACAATTATGAAATCAATGGTAGACCATTCTGACATTATTGTAATAGCAGACTTGAGGCCCTGAAGTGATGACTACGACCACTCTGTTAAAAGTGATGCCCGCTAAGAAAAAAAAGCCCGTTCTACGACGAGTACTGGATAGCTCGCCATCAGGCTGTCCAATAACCGTCCAGACTAAGGCTGCGGTTCCACTGACGCGGAGCGGAGCAGAGTGGAGACGAGCTGTGCCGCGATTCACCTATCACATGGCTTGAAATCCACATCCCTTCTCTACTCCGCTTCAAAGGAAACAGCATTGACGGAGAGGAGCGGAATTGTTAAAATATCGAGAAAACAGGCTAGATCATTCTAGCACCGAGAGAGGAGCGACGCGGAGCGGAGAGAGGCGGGGCGGGGCAGTGCAGAGCGAGGAGGCTCACTCAAGGGCGTATTCATTCATTTCGCACCAGGCGATGTGAATAAGCAAAGCAGCTCCGCTCAACCCCGCTCCGCACCGCTCCACTCCGCCTCAGTGGAACCGCAGCCTAATCCCGAGTCGTCGACGGTGCATGGTGTTCTACGCCAGCGTCAAAGAGATATTAGCAAAACCTTATTGCCTAGAAGGACCGAAATCTAATGGGACCTTAGGTTTTTTCTACATGTATGTAATGTATTAATTTGAGTATATAGAGTGACTGGTAACTAGTGTAAGGTGACTGGTAATTAGTGTACGATACTTAAACACGTGATTGTGCTCATGATAACCAACAAGTTTTACTATGGGAATAAACCAGAAATCACGAAAAAAAAATCAGCTGTTCAGTATATTTATGTTTGCATAATGTACCGAACAGCTGATATTTTTTTCGCGATTTCGGCTTTGCTCCCATAATAAAAATTGTTTGTTATCATGAGCACAATCACGTGTTTAAGTATCGCACACTAATTGCCAGTCACCCTATATATTCTACATGATCTATTCTTATATACGCCTTTTTCTCACTCTTTTGCATCTACCACTACTTTTTTTCTGCATCACCCTAACGATGACTGGAAGAGAATGCCTTAGGCATTAAGTCCGCCTCTGTACTCATGTGTGTATAAATAAGATGCTGTCTAGTTCAAGACAGTATCTGACAAACTAAAAGAATAAACTAGTTCCTAAGAAGCTACAAACTAAAATGACTGCTCCAAACCGTGAACTATTATGCGCAAGACTAATACAAAGTTCTACATTCAATCAAGCTTTTGGTTATTTGATAAACCATTCCCTTAGCAACCAAACTTAGTTAAAACATGATCCGTGTTTTCGTATCATTGTTTGAAATTATTTCTAAGAATTAATTTGATGATAATCAAAGTCTACTCAGCAAACGTTATTTTTATTTTTTGGTGAGAAATAATCCAATAACTTCTCTCGGTCTAGCACGGGTGTGTCAGGCTTTTACTGACTAAAAGCTACTCTTATATTCCTTCGAGGCTTGCATTTCAGGACCCGAGTTTAATTTTTGGAAGCAAACTCATGTTCCTAATTTAATAGACTTCGGTCTTGCTGGGCCCCTACAATTTAGCTGATTTCTCTTCGAGGCGCATGTAGAACACTCGCGCCTATGACGTTATCGGACGGCCGGACAGCAAGCTATCTATTACTCACCGTCCGCAAGCCCACACTTACAGCGGCCGGAATTTGTCCCATAACTCCCGAGGTACGTGGCGTCTCCCGCTGTGGGACTTAAACCCACCACATCCTTCGATTTGTGTTTTAGGGCTTTTTTTTGGTGGGGAGAACCATCCAATGACAACCCCCGCTCTTGGGCGGAGCGGGAGATAGTGTCAGACTCTTACTGACTAAACAACCCACCCCGTTCCTTCAAGCCTTCGTACCGGGGCTCGAGTTCCCTTTCGGATAACCCTGGCCCCAGTAGGCATCGGCCCGGCTGGGCCCCCGCTGTTGCTGACAACTCCTTGAGGCGCGCGGGAACAGTCCGCAAGCCCGTTTGTGTTTTAGGGCCACGATGAAATCTTTTGGATATTCTCCTAGCCTCAAAATAACGGGTAAATTTTAGTCAGTAGAAGTCTAACGCTCCCTCTCACTCCGTCCAGAGCGGGAAAAGTTATTTGACGACATTCCATTCTAAAAAAAATAATAATATATTATTATTATTTTTTATTTATGCATTTTTTTTTTCTTGCCTATGGATACAGTCCTTCAGTCGGAATAATGTAGATGGTATAATTCTAACTAAGTAGTTCATTTGTTTACAATTAGAATATAGATTTACACATTCTAAAGTTTCAATATTACTTGGCAGCAAACGCATCAAGACGGCCTTCTCGCCAAACTTCGCTACACTATAATAAAATAGCACTATTTCACTGAAATTGCGCCTGTTTCAATGAGTCCACATATTGCCCAGTTGCGTAGACACTTGAGAATTTGAGATACAAAACAAACAACTTGCAATTAATTAAAACCGCTACTGAACTTCACTCCAGTGTTACTACTACAAAAAAAATAACTGACATCCCAACGAAAACTCAAATACGGTACATACAAGTACGTGCAAAGTTTTAGACCAACAACACCTAAGCTTAAAATCTACCACGCAAGGTCTACTTAAAGAAATTTATGAAACTACGCTTCAACATAGCCCTTGCCTTTTAGCCTACTAAAACCTAATGCATTCATTCCCCAACAAACTATAAAAATAGTACACCTGCACCACTTAAGTTCAGCACTTAAGCGCGTTACCGTTACCCCAACCCCCGCCTTAAGTTCAAAGGAATAGGAGTCATAATCGCATGATCTAATTAAAATATCACATGTACCAATTCTGCTATAAAGACAACCACGTTGTAATGTTGGTAGCAGATGTTGCAGTCGGCCATTACTGTATGTCATCTCTGATAGGGTGGGGAAAGAATCGGTAGGTTTTATTTAGTTAGTTATCGATATTTCTAACTTATTTATGGTAGTCGTAGTCTGCTCTCAAAATGGTGAAGAAAAACATCGTGAGGGAACAGTAATCTCAAGAGCATGTCCCAAAACTTCGAAGACGTGTGACATTTATCAACCCACACTAGGCCCACGTGGTGGATTACAGCAGTGGGAACCTTTAAAGGCTGATTAGCTTATGATAGTCTTTGGCTACTTTGATACAAGTATTTTGGTTTAGCAAGAAGCAATTTTCTTTTTAATACACTTACTCGAAAACCCGCTCTTATACTACTGCTTTTAGGCACACAATAGATTATTTTCCGTACTAGTGCAGAAAAGTGCGCGTGCTCACACCCGCCATAGTGTTAATACATGTATGGTGACAGGCTGGGCGCGCGTCTATCCCCACAAGTTGCCGGTCAACCCCCGTTTATGCGTTTCTTCGTAAGTGTATTGAAAAAGTCGTTTGATACACGTGCAAATGTACTATTTAAGTCGAGTCTTCACAAGTTTTGGTCAAAGTCACAGTCAAAAAATTATTTCAAACGAAGTGTACTTCCATACATGTTAGTGTTATGATGGTTGCTGAACATACGATCCTGGTATTCATACACAGGCCAGGAAAAGTATAGTAGTAGTAGTAGTAATCAATAATATAAAATTAGTAGTTGTCAAAGATTTATGGTTGACTAACTGCTCAGCCGCTAGTAACTCCTTAAAGATGGCGGACTCAAAAAGCTTGTTTTTGAAAATGCTATCTTACTCATCATCATCATCAGTTCAGCCGAAACACCTCCACTGTTATACATAAGCCTCCCCAAGCGTCACAACAATGATCGATTCTGTGCATCTCACATCCACCGCATTCCCGCGACTCTCACCAGGTTGTCAGTCCATCTTGACTGAGGCCTTCCAACGCTGCGTTTTTTGGTGCGCGGTCGCCACTCTAGAACTTTCTATAAATATAAAAGGAGAAACTGACTGACTGACATATAAGCACTTTGCCAAAACTTCCGAGCCTAAGAACGTGAAATTTTGTACAAGGCTTCGTGATGATCACGGCTTTATGATACAGGCGACCACTAAAAGAGGGAGAGGGAGGGAGGGTTTTTTTTTAGGTTGAAAAATCACCTAAATGAAATCTCCCGTTTCGCGTGTCAGTGTCAGACTTTTATTGACAAAAAACTCACTTCTGTTCCTTCTTTGCTATTGTTCCAGGCCACCTTTGATCTCTATCGCACATGGCCTCAGTAGGCTTCGACCCTGTTGGGCCCCTACGGTTGCTGACAACTCCTTGAGGCGCGCGTGGAACACTACAAGCCGTGACTTGACCCCCCATAAGGGGATGTGTGTGTAAAAGTTTTTAAGGAGAACCTACTTTCTCGCGGATGTAAGCACTGGCAGTAGCTAGTCTTAGGCTACTATCAGACGGACTGCATCGCAGCAACCGCCCGCAGTCCTTATATTCAACTGCATGCAGTTTGATCTGACTTTGAGCAGTTGGCGCCACTCATCTAGCCCAGGAGGTTAGTGTATAATTTGATCTTTAAGTGCCTCAAAATAAAGTTGACAGTGTCAGTGCGTTTGTTCTTTGTAATTAACTGCACACTGACAGCGTGCGTCGACACTCGACTGCAGCTGACCGCGTGCAGTTGATATCATGACTGCACGAAGTCGAACGTACAACTGCATGTAGTTCAATATATCGACTGCGCGCGGTCACTGCGATGCAGCCCGTCTGATGGCAGCCTTACTATAAATTTATTTGAAATTAAAGCAAAGTAATAACCAAGTTCTCTAAGCATATTACCTAAGTTAAGTTGAAGAACATACAATAAACCATCACACACGGCGATGTTGCAACTTAACTTACTTAAGTTTTAAGTGAGTTCATTGTTAATTGCAAGCAATTTCTGGAGCTTTGTTGTCTACTTCGCCTTCGTGAAAGTTGGTAATTATATATTGGAATCGCACTACCAGCATAAAGTATACTTTTTTGAGGTGGGACATCATTAAACGATTTGTCTTGCTTTGGCTTTTGACACGCAACAGCATATGGTAGAGGTCTGTTCCACTTGGGTGATACCGCCGTGTCCACCTGAAGGTGATTGGCGGCGAGGATCTTTCACGTCCGACCCTGGTTCAAGCCATTGACGGATTGGCAGGGAATGGTAGGCGGTCACCTTTTTCAGTACAGCAAATCAGTGGAGCAAACAATCGAAGCGCCAAACACAAGCCTCGCGCCATGCTCAGACAGCGTCGGGAGTCGCAGGAACAGCCACCGTACACACAGTGTTGCAGACGATAAACCATCGGTAGCTCCCTGTCCGGATTTTCGACAAGGCCGCCCGGGTCAACGGCATGTTGTGTTCCATGTGTACCTTAAAAAGTAGTTAGCAAAATTAAAGGGGTCATGTAGGGCCGACGCCTGCCAAGGCTGCAAATTATTCGAAGGAGCTACAGAAGCCCTCGAAACACTACGCTCTCTCCCACTTTGCCCAGAACAGGAGAATTTATTTCATGAATTCCCACGTAATAAAAAAGGTTATTAGTTGTTGTAGCGTGATTTATTAGTATTGTTTTTGGATTATATTTATAGTTTATTTATTCATATGCCCAGACACCGGGCACCAATCCTATGTTTTACGGGCCCATAGATCTTTAGACATGTGGCTGATATGTCCAGCCCAGTTGGATAGAATAAGATTTGTAAAAATATTGAAACAAACCTCACAGTTTTCATAGAATCCCAAACAAACATTTATATATCTTCTGTCGTTGAATCCATTGTTCAAAGATGAGAGTACACTTTTTAAATACATTACGTTGAAATCATTGATATCGTTGAAATACAATCGACGCCTCGACGCAAAGCCGATGTCACTGCTACGTCAGCTACAGCGTAGCACATTTCAGAGAGCTATGCGATGCTGTATACCAACTACAGGCTATGGCTACAAAAGTATTTATTTAGTAGGTACAATTTGATAGATACAAGTGCAAAAACTCTGTCATTGTGACCAACGCGAAATTTGCCCGAGCCGTAGGCGAGGATTTTGTGGTGCCGAGTGACGACTAAGTTATTCCATCCATAAACGGGGGTCGCCTACGTCATAAAAGTTTTCCTTTTATGACGTAGGCAAGCACTAAGAAAGTATTTCCCTAAATTCACCCCCTAAACGAATGAAATAGGAGTCAAAAGTTTGTACCTACAGAGAAAGCCACTTTCACGCGGGCGAAGCCGCTGGCAGAAACTAGTCGCCAAATATTACACATATTCTCAGATGGCACAGTTGATGCAGTGGTTAAGCGATTTACTGCTGCGTTGTGTGTCGCGGGTTCCATTCCCGCACGAAACAAATATTTGTATGACCTACAATTGTTATTATATATGTCCACTCCCATAGACGAGGTAAAGCTATCTTCTAAAGACAAAAATCTAAATAAAAACTTTAAAACTATCGACACTCACCCCTCACTAAGCCATCTAGCTGTCTAAAAGCTATTAGCAGTTGGCGACGGAGCCACCTGTGTCTGTCATTTCCTTACGAGAGATTACGTACAAGCATTAAGTCGTATAGAGGTTCTATAGACGTGTTTTAGCCAATTACTCGGTTCGAATGACTTGGAGATTTCGTTTGAAAAATCTAAGAGGCCTTGGTTGGGTGTACTTGTTAATTCTTTGGAGGAAATTTTGTAATTATGGCCCTGTTTGAAAGAGGAATTAATTGTTCTCGGGGACTGAAATGTGGCCTTTTCGAATCATTACATATTTTCTGCAAAATTACTAGTGTTAGTTTACTGTATACTGGCTTTTATGTCCTCGATTCTCGGCATTGATAAATTAATCAGGAATATCCCATTTTCCTCACGGATTGATTTCAATGTATCATGTTTCATCGAAGCCAAAGATGCCTGAAGACTCGTTGATCGAATTCAAATCTGTCCGACTACGACTACCCATCATTCTAAAGACGGTGGGATAAGCCGCTCTGCAAAGTAGTTCAAGATAACCTGATTGAAATATCTACTGCTTCTGCGGAGCGTCTGAGTGGTCACAAATTGAATAAAGAGCTGTCGAAACGTCTTGTTATCGCGTTGGGTGACCCAAGGGCTGGCTTTTACCTTGGACAGAGAATAAGTATTGCCATACAGTGTAGCAATAAAGGCAAACCGGAGATAAAGAACAGGAATTCTCCAGAAAAATCGGGTCCGTGGGGTCTCTAATGCCCAACAGTTCGCCACATAATTGCCCCGCGGGTTGTACTTATCTCTCTTAGTCAGGCCCCACACCCTAGGTCTGTTACGGCAAAGCAAATGCTAGTGATACAGTCCTAGGGTTTATTGAATCGTGCAAGCCCCTTCATAACGTCAACGTAGAGTTACAGCGATGGGGAATTATTATTATTATAATGCCCACACCAACTGAGCTGCCGTCTCATCCAGTAGGCCTCTATGCTCTGGATCTTGGCTCTTTAGCGCCTGTGTCGTATATTGGTAGTATAGTGGTATTATAGTCAATTACTACGTACGTTTTACAATATCTGCAAGGCACTCGCGTGGGTGGTTTTAGTTTTTTGAAGTGTTTTCGAGAGTATCATCATTTCAGTCGATACACGTCCACTGTTGGACATAGGCCTTCCGCAAGTGTCGCCACAACGATCGATCCTTCGCGTCCTGTATCCATCGGATTCTCGCAACCTTCACCAGGTCATCGGTCCATCTTGTAGGAGGCCTTCCGATGCTGCGTCTTCCGGTACACGGTTGTCACTCCAGAACCTTTCAGCTACAACGGCCATCTGTTCTGCGAGCAATGAGCCTTGCCCATTGCCACTTGAGTTTGGCGATTCTTCGTGCTATGTCGGCGTGTTCGTGCTGTGTGGTTCTCCTGCGGATATCTTAATTTCTGATGATTCTTGAGAAAAAAAAATTCGCAAGACATTCGGGTGATAGGTTTTATTATTTTAAACGTGTTTTTTGAGAGTTGATGTTTTGTAATTACGGGCCTGTTATAAAGAGAAAAAAGATATTCCTGGCAAGTATAATTGGCCTCTTTTTAAGGTTCCGTATCTCAAAAGGAAAAAAACGGATTCCTTATAGGATCACTCTGTTGTCCGTCCGTCTGTCTGTCTGTCAAGACCCTTTATCTCAAGAACGCGTAGAGGTATCGAGTTGAAATTAAAATCATTTACTCAGGTCTGCGGTCCCTTCAAGCTGTGAAAAAAAATCAAACTTCTAAGTTAACGAATAAAAAAGATACGGCCGTTTACGTTGCTCTACACTACGTTACAAAACGTATATTTTGATACTCTGAAAGATCGCAATTCATAGGGTACTTCCTTCCCGGGTGGGACTGACATACGCATAGCGATTATAAATGTCCCTAAATAAATAAAGAATTAAAAAAAATAAAAAAAATAGGGTACTTCCTTTTGAACCAGAATCCTGAAATTTGGCACAAAGCAAGGTCTTATAGCACAGGTATGGGAAAAAATCAGAAAACAGTAAATTTGTTGTTACCTACGTCTCCATTTTGACACATATCCTGCAGTAATACATATATCCTGCGGATATGTATTAGTATCATAATGGAGACGTGACATCAACTTATTAACCTTTACCCAAATGTGTTGGCTATATCAATGTAACCGGATGCAACTGAATACCAGTATAGGGTTCTTCTAAATAAGTGCGTTCCATCGTCGACTGCATAGTCGCTTTCCATCAGGTGAGATAGCGGTCAAGCGCGAACCTATCAACAATAAAAAAAACTGACCTCCATAATTCAGAAATTAGGTAATACAACCTGGTAAACCAAATCTGGCACCAATTACCCCTGAGTCAACAACTTCAAATTTTTAAAATTTCGTACCTCAAAAAGTAAAAACGGAGCCCTTATGAGATCACTTTGTTTTCCGTCCGTCCGTCTGTCTGTCAAGAACCTTTATCTCGAGAACGCGTAAAGATATCGAGTTGAAATTAAAACTATATACTTAGGTCGGCGGTCCCTTGAAGCTGTAAAAAAATTAAACTTCTAAGTTAACGGATAAAAAAGATACGACCGTTTATGTCGCAAAAAACGGTACATTTGTTGTTACCTACGTCACAAAAAAAAAGTTTTTGCAATTCGGAAAAATCTTCAAGACTTCATTTGGGAATTGTAGTTTGCACGGAACCCTCAGTGTGCGAGTCCAACTCGCAGTTGCGCAGTTTTTTTGTTATGATAATATTATTATTGATAGGTTCGCGCTACGCCACTACCTCACCTGAAGGTAAGCGATGATGTAATCGACGATGGAGCTCGCATGCCTAGAAGTAATCTACTCACTCTTAACTAAATCGTAAATGACGAAATTTCACGTAATAGCTATGATTTCATTGCGAGTGTCAAAATATGCACCTAAACAGAGCATAAACCACCGTATCTTTAGACAGCGTTTTTTTTTTCGCTCTTGGGCGGAGCGAGAGATAGTGTCAGACTCTTACTGACTAAACGACCTACCCTGTTCCTTCTAGCCTTCATACCGGGGCTCGAGTTCCCTTTCGGATAACCCTGGCCCCTGTAGGCTTCGACCCAGCTGGGTCCCTGTTGACTAAGAAGTTTGATTTTTACTGCTAAAGACAAGTCTTTATATATATATATATCATATGCCAAGGCATATGATATTTAATATACAGGACAGGAAAACAAAACATACAGGACACAGAAAATATATATAGGTCTGCAAAGAGTACTCCTTGCAGACATATATATTTTTTTCTGTGTGTATTAGATATTAATTGCAGTTTAATAATTCTACGCTACGCAAAAAAGGGACTTGACAAACGGACAAAGTGATCCTGTAGGGATTCTGTTTTTTCCGACTGAGGCAAAGACTAACAAGATTAAAAATAACACTGATATTTTTATTTTTCTTATTCCATTTCAGCGCATTCGTCAGTTGTTATGCCAAAAAATTCGACGAATCCATCGAAGCGAGTAACACTTTGAAGTTTCACAAAAAAGTTTTTAAAAAAAAGTTGCTTTGAGCTCCGGCTCGATCTAGGGCATCCTATGTTACATTTTAAAAAGAAACCTCTTTCAATTTTAGATAAAAATAGAAGTAATGGCAGTGTTTGAAGGCCCGACGGCGCGCACTGTTCCTACACGCCTCAAGGAGTTGTCAGCAACAGCAGGGGCCCAACTGGATCGAATCCTACTGGGGCCAGGGTTATCCGAAAGGGAACTCGAGCCGGTATGAAAGCTTGAAGGAACGGGGTGGGTTTTTTAGTCAGTAAGAGTCTGAAACTATCTCCCGCTCCGCCCAAGAGCGGGGGTTATCATTGGATGATTTACCTCACCAAAAAAAAAAAGTTTTTGAAGGCGTCTTACAAAGTGGACAGGCGACTTAATGAGGATCGTGGTGTGACGTACTATTAAAACGCAAGTGACGTTTACACGTGGACGGTACAGAAAGGGCATTACTTGCTCAACCGTCAGCGGGTGCGCACGTGTCTATGGCAGCTTGGTGAACCCATTCTGAGTGACTTTTATTTATCAACCTAGCGACACTGGACACCACACGTGGGAATCCGATGTACGCGAGACGCACAGGTCCAGTCATTGTGCTGACTCTTGGGGAAAAGATGCAGCAGCAGGCAAAGGCCATATTTGCCATCTTTGTGTTGACTGCCCATCTTTGTGTACCCGCACACGAGCCACAAAAAAAGCTTTTTGTGGCGGCCTTTTTTGTGGCTCGTGTGCCGCGGTACCACCACAAAAAAAAGCTAGATACCGCTTCAAGCTTCTCCGGCAACAAACTGTAGCGCGCTTCAGCTATTTTTGTGGCCGCTTCTAGCTTTTTTTTGTGGCTCCTGTGCGGTCACACTAAGTGTTACATGAAGTTTTTTTACACCTTAAACAAATAAAACTCTTATAAAGTCAAAAGTTTTTTATTTCACATAGGCCTACACACACGCACTTATAAAACGTCAGAAGCTAGTGCACGGTTCGAAATCGGTATTTTCCTATGGAGAAGAACTGGCAAGAAACTCCATGATTACTCTTTTAAAAAAATGGTCGTACTTACAATATTTCCATATTACAGTATTAATAGGTATTATTTAAGAACAGTGTAAAATGTTGTACTCTAAAGCACAATAAAAATAATCATTTAAAAAAAGTGAGTCAAAATATAAAGTAATCTAGGAATTCGTGGAGTCTACAGTGTTCTTCCATTTACATTAAAAAAGAGGCTATATAAAAAAAAAAGTTAGAAAAAAATAATAATAATTACAACTGTCAATAAATGAGACGTTAACAACCAAAAAAGAAAAACTAACGAATTTAATGTGGTTGAAGTCAGATAAAAAAAAAATTGCAAAAGCAATGTGTTAGGAAAAAAAAATGTTACAACAAAGATGGAGCTGTTAATAGATACATTCACACAATATTATGAGTTACCAGGGGGCCGCAAGTGCAGAGGCAGTCATTGCCAAACAAGCGTGTCTTCGACATAGTCTTTAACCTTGTAATATGATTTTTTGGTTAAGACACGCTTAATATGGGTTTTGATCTTTCCTTCGCTAAGTTCAGTCACCGCTTTTGGTAGCTTGTTATAAAAGCGTATGCCATTTACTAAAAATGACTTACTTTCAGTCAACAATAATGGTTCTAACCTGAATTTTCTACTCCACAAAAGAATCCTTTTTACAAAATTACTTCATACTAAGACCAAAACTACTTTGCTAGAAGCATAAAGTTCGAACTTACTAATTGTTTCACTTACTTACAACTTTTTAAACTTACCCGATAACAAGAAAAGTACGATTATTGCTTCCGTTCAGCCAAAGACTAGGGAAGTTTGAGTTTAAGTATAAATAAGAAAAGTTTTAAGGAAGCTAACGTTTATTAAGTTACGGCAAGGCATAAGATGTAGGTCAACTAACGAGTTGTAGGTCGCGGGTTCGAACCCAGCCAGGTGCATTACTTTGTGGAATTTATTTCATCAAAACTGCTCTCAAAACGGTGAAGGAAAACATCGTGAGGAAACCGGCATGTCGTAAAACAAAAAATTCGAGGACATGTGACATTGGGCCCGCGTGGTGGATTACGGCCCATTCCCTCTCCTACAGAGGAGGCTTGAGTCCCAACAGTGGAAATATTAAAAGGTAAGTAAGAATTGCATTTTGTTCATAATCATTATCATTTCTGTCTGATTGACCTAGGGGTCTTTAACGATGGAAGTCGCTTGCCTAGAAGTAAACTATACTATCCACCATTACCCACCACGCCACTGCCATCACCACTCCATTGTCGTCCACGTCAGGTAAAATAGTAGTCAAACGCGAGTCTATACATAATAAAAAAAAAAATAAAAAAAATGTGGTGAAAAAACGTTCACTGTTGGACGTGCGACAGCCGCGTCCGCATCCCGATGACTCGGGTTCCGTATTTACTGGACGGCCGGACATCGACGACTTACCCATTGCTTGTAAGTAAGTACATGCCTACGGAGGCAAGGGATCGCGTCGTGACAGGAGCCACGAGCCTGTTTTTTTTTTTGGTGGGGAGAATCATCCAATGACAACCCCCGGTTGTTCTCTTGATTCTCATGATTCTCTTGGGCGGAGCGAGAGATAGTGTCAGACTCTTACTGACTAAAAAACCCACACCGGTCCTTCAAGCCTTCATACCGGGGCTCGAGTTCCCTTTCGGATAACCCTGGCCCCAGTAGGCTTCAACTTGGCTGGGCCCCTGCTGTTGCTAGCAACACCTTGAAGCGCGCGGCAACAGTGCGCGCCGTCGACGACTTGGGCTTGGTCCGGACAGTTACCGGAGAACCGGCCAGCGAGCTACCCATTGCTCACTGTCTGCAAGCCTGCGCCTACGGTGGCTGGAAATCGGGATCGGAATCCCGGCGGCGGCGAGAGAGCCGCCACAAGCCTTGGAAATCACGCTCGGGACCACTTATGTCGCGGCGGCTGGGGCCTGGGGATATTCGTTCCCTCAACGTTTTGGCCATCCCCTTAGCTAGTATTACTGCTTCACATAAGGAGGCGTCTATATCCCATTATCACGCGAGTTAAAACTACGGAATACATCTTCGACATAGTTAAACCAAAAATATAACAGGACTCTGGGATTATAGCAATTGTTATAATGATAATCTTAAGCTACTTTTTTTTATTTTCACTCGGGAACGAAACTCAATTCCCAAGGGGACACATCTCAAAATGGATAAAATAATTTATATATTTAATTATTTAAAAAATACTTATATTCGAATCTTTTTATAAGGTTCTTCTAGTAGTAAACAATGATCAATATCTCTTAATCAACCTTTATTATTGAACCAGCGTTGACTACATCAGATTTCATTTCCATCATCATTTCAGCCGATACACGTCCACTGTTGGACATAGGCCTCCCCCAAGCGTCGCCACATCGAACGTTCCTGTGCGTCCCGCATCCATCGGTTTCCTGCTACCTTCACCAGGTTATCGGTCTACCTTGTAGGAGGCCTTCCAAAACTGCGTCTTCCGGTACGCGGTCCCCACTCCAAAACCTTTCGGCCCCAGTGGCCACCTATTCTGCAAGCAATGTGCCCTGCCCATTGCCACTCTAGTTTGGCAATTCTTTGTGCTAAGTCGGCAACCTTAGTTTTCCTGCGGATATCTTCATTTTTTATTCGATCACGCAAGGAAACCCCGAGCATAGCCCTTTCCATTGCTCTTTGGGTGACTTTAAGCCTTCTGATGAGGCCCATTGTGAGCGACCACGTTTCGGAGCCATATGTCATCACTGGCAACACGCACTATTTAAAGACTTTCGTCTTGAGACACTGTGGTATGTTGGACGAGAAGATACCGCGTAGCTTCCTGAACGCTGCCCAATCGAGTTGGATTCGACGGTTGACCTCTTTCGTCACGTTTCGACCGATTTCATTTTACCTTAATAATTACCCAAGTCGGTTGACTTATTAGACAGACTCTACAGACTAAAAATAAACAATAAAGTTTCAAAGAATAAAGAGTCATATGCTAAGTCTTGAGTTCCTTAGTTTCGGCGTTTTAAAAGCTGCATAAATCTGACTTGTGGCAGATTGTTTTTAACGAGACAGCTGCGTTTGGTACAAAATATAAGCGTCGCGGTTTCGACTCCCGCACTGAACAAATATTTGTATGGCCCACAGATAGTTTTCCCGGATCTAGGTGTAATACATTGGTTTACATTGTTGTTATACATTGGTTTTAGTATATGCGAAACGTGACACACGTGTCTAGTGTTTTTATGTAAAGAATCTATAGTCTGTCTAATAAGTCAACCGACATGGGAATTTTGTGTAATATTTAATCATTTAAAAAATATTTATATTCGATACTCTTAATAAGGTTGTTCTGTTAGTAAACAATGATCTCTATCTCTCAATTAACCTTGATTATTGAACCCTTGTTGATTACATCAGATCTCATTAATCCTAATAATTACTTAAGTCGTTTAACTTATTAGACAGACTCTATGTACAAAATTACATAACTGTATCATGAAAAATCACAAAGTTGTCTTAGAATAATATAAGATTAATAGGTCAGTTATCATATAGACTTCCCACCATATCACCATCATCATATAAGCCGATAGACGTCCACTCCCAAGTGTCGCCACAATGAACGATCCTGCGCGTATAGTTAGCTTTTTTTTTTTTTATTTCATCATATTTATCTACCTTATTTTTTGGGATGTAATGACCTAGTAACTGAGACCTTTAAGTCAAGTTTTTATTTTCTTTAAATACAGTTACTTGGTTAACCATTACAAAACGGATTAATGCAATGATATACAGCTATATGAGGTGCGCGTGGCACGTTGCGCACCATTGATCCGAGCTTTGTTGAGCTACCATTTAACCAGACGCAGCTGAACGCTAGAATATATCATAGAGCGACTGTAGATTTGACCCCCACAACCGAGAAAACGCGTCCTCTTGTAACTTGGACCACAAACAAAAGAATTGCGGATTCAGACGAAGTTGTGTTCGTGATTATACAATTATTAAGATACTTAAAATTCGTGGCGGGTTTGTATTTAAAAAGCACAATTTAGTAAAAGGTTCGAATTTATAGTTTTAGCCTAAATTAGAATGATTTCTCACTGGGCAATATGATACCAAATCATTATTTAAGAGACCTGAATAGATTTTAATATAAGTGAAATGCAATACTTTTGTAAAAACGTACAGAATGTCACTGTTTAATAAACCAGACATATGAAAGATTTTTTTTTTACTTGCTGTCCATTCCATACCGAACAAAGCAAAACCATACCAGACCAGACCAAACCATACCAACCCAGACCAGACCATACCAAAACCAATCCAATCTAACCCTTTAAATAATGAATTTACTTTTCAAAGCTCGTTGACATATCTTTTCTAACCAAATTAGAATTTCATACGAATTTTCAAAGGCTATTTGAGACTTTAATTCGTATAAGACGATTACTTTCACGATATTCTCTACCATAACATCTAAAAGAAAAATCCATTTGCGTTGGTTAAAAATAATTGAGCTGAGCACCATTTCGGAGCGAAGTTTCAGGCTATTACGAATATTAGCTAGGTATGTCTGATGCTGGTGCATTAAACGTAGCAATGGATTGAAACTCCGTGTGCAGTATGAGAATATTCCATACTAGTTTTTCTAACGGCTTCGTGCGCGTGGAACTCATAAAGTATCCCACGGGAATGTACCACTGGTGCCACGGGGTAAAAATATACTGTATATTTACATTATCCAGATATATCTTCCCCACCCGTTTTTCAATAGTACATTTTGATACTAGTGTAAGTTTGTAAATGCGACCGCAGCGGAATTCGCCTGGGCCCCAAGTCTGCAATTTTTATAAATTCGTCATTCCAACACGATCCCATTGTCATTTTGCTAAAAGTTTGTAATCTGCTAATTCATAATGATCGATCATTGATCGGTCAATGGTCTTGTAATAGAATCGTGGTAGAATGATAATTTCGAGCATATTAAAACCAATAACTGGACAATAACGTTCTAATGGTCAAACACTGATCAAATAAACTGTCAAAGTTTTAACAGATTAACGCAAACGTCAAATATTAATTTGTCAATATGTACGAGATTACCATTTTATGTCACTTCTTTCAATGGAGTGTCAGTGGTTAACCATTGGAAAGTATTGATGACGCCATTATATTAGTAGATTACCAAACTTGTCAAAATCGACAATTATGATAATAGACCATTCTGACACTTTTGTAACAACAGACTTAGGGCCCTGTGCTAGTGTTATGGTGTATTGCAGTGACTTTCCACGCATATCGAAAGAGTTTTTCATTACACTTACGAAGACATAAATAAACGGGGGTTGACCGGTGACACTTTGGAGTCACCTATCGCCAAGCCTGATAACAAATATCTTTTTTTTCCACAACTATCACACAACGCCGTCTAGTCCCAAGCTAGAGCTTGTGTTGTGGGTACTAGACAACTGATAAACATACTTATATATTTTTAAAAACATACATGTTATAGATAAATTACACCCAGACACAGAACAAATGATTATGCTCATCACACAAACATTTGTCAACCCACGAATCGAACGCACGACCTCCGGCATAGTAGTCAGGGTCACTAACCACTAGGCCAACAGGCCAGTCGAAAATGTATGATACGATAAATGTAATAAATTGTGGTGAGGTCAAGCTCGCGCACTTTTCCGCACTATGACGAAAAACAGTAAACCGTTTGTCTAAAAGCGGAACGTAGGAATAGATTGAATGGCCGAGTGTACTATAAGAATATTCCATATCTTGCTTGAAAGCTTTGCAAAGGAGGCAATGTATTTTTAAAACGTGGGGTTGAAGATAGCGGGTTAAAAGCTATCGCGGTACGAACAAAACTAATGGAAAAATTTCTTAAAGCTTCAGATATATGAGTTTGTACAGTTCTTTAATCTGGAACTGTTTCCATGGCGGGAATCGCATGACTTGGTTCCGCTAACTCATTTCTACCATCGGACAAACCGACGTACGGCGAGTATCCACCCTTATGTTGTTGAAGCCTCTACAGTCCGGACTAAGCGTTTCGCCTCGTCGTTTATACCACGTACATCGAAGGACTGGAACAATTTGCCTACTGCGGTCTTCCCGTCCGATTATAATTTGGGTGTCTTCAAGGCTAGAGTGAATAGGCTATTAATGAACTATTGCGCCTCGCCATCAACGACTGCATCACTGCTTACCATCAGGTGCGATCGCAGTCAAGCACTAGTTTACATCAGATAAAAATAGAAAAAAATGCCCCTGGAATGCAATGGGCAACAATAAAACACAGTTGAGGTTTAGTCAGTGAAAGACTCCCTTTTGCTCCGCCTAGAGCGAGAACATACCGGAAGACGCAGCGTTGGAAAGCCTCCTACAAGGTGGACCGATGACCTGGTAAGGGTTGTAGGAATTCGATGGATCCGAGACGCACAGGATCGTTCATTGTGGCGACACTTGAGAGGCCTGTGTCCAACAGGTCTGTATCAACAGGTCTATTGTAACAGGCATCAGTCTGTTACAATTCAAAAGAACCAAGATCTTTTGATAAATTTAATATTCCATTGGCCAATCGTCCAATCTATAGATATAAAAGCGAAATTAATTTTTAATCAATTAAAAAATAAATAAATACCACTTACTGTTTAATCACGAAATCTCAGAAACTATAACACCTACAAACTTTAAATTTAGGCAAGTAGGTCTTATAGGGTGTAGACATCCTCTAAGAACGGATTGTCTGGAATTCACCCCCAAAGGGGTTGAAACGGAGGTCAAAATTTTGAAATGAAAAACCGACTTTCACGCGGACAAAGCCGCTGGCAGAAGCTAGTATAACATAAGATAAGTTATTGTAACATTTTAGCGGAACGGAACCCTGAGAACCCCCTTTTTAACCCAACTCGCACGTGGCTATTTTTTTTATAGGAGTTTAATTTCTTCTAATTGAACAAATCTGTGATTCTACTCGAAATTCAAACTAAAAACCAGTAAAACTATACGTTCTAAATTCAAAATTCGTATTGTCTTTAGACTGGCGAATTCGTTCCGAAATTTTGAACTACCCACTAAGTTATTGCTATTATCTAAAGTTTTAAGCTTTTGAGTCGAGTCGAGAGCATCATACCCGTTCTGAAACGATGAAAAAGTTTTTCAAGCGTCTGAAAATTTCAATATCACTAAAAGGATTTTGCGATTCGGCTGTTTTTGAATAGCCCTTGTTATTTTGAGTAGATTGAAGGGCCTAGAGTAAAAATGTGTAGAGGATTTTTTTCTATTTTTAAATGTAAGTGGTTTTAGAGGTTTTATAAGTTTCTTTTTTATCTACTTTTAGACTTTTTCTAGTTAAGGCTTCTTTTCGGTAGGTATAAATCATTTAGATGAGATCCCCCGCCCTTGGGCGGAGCGGAAGATAGTGTCAGACTTTTACTGACTAAAAAACCCAACCCATTCCTTCGTTGCCTTTCGGGGCCGACCCTCCCTTTCGGAAACAGACCCCTGGCCCCAGTAGGCTTCGACCCTGCTGGTCCCCTACGGTTGCTGACAACTCTTTGAGGCGTGCGGGAACAGTGCGCGCCGTCGACGACTTTGGCTCGATCCGGACGGTTACCGAACGGTCGGACAGCGAGCTACTCATTGCTCGCCGTCCGCAAGCCCGCGCCTACAGTGGCCTTCTAGTTAAACAGAAGTGTAAAATAAATTTGCTGTCACATATTTACTATAAAGCATTAAAATGTGCTTTATCCGCAATGAAAAAAAAAAGTATCTAGAGTGTACCAAAAAGTAAATAGAAATTTTCTAAGCCTGACACTCGCTAAATTTAAAATGAGTGCGAAACCAAAACAAAAAACACCGGTACCAAAATCTCTACCGGTAAAATCTCGGGAATAACTTGTTATATAAGAAACAATCCATTTAAGGTGAATAGCATCAAATCCCCAGCGCGGGAGCTATCGGACGCCTCAGGTCTCTTCAACTCATCTTTTATTCATTCCTGATTTTTTTACTGTCCGTACACTGTGGGTGCAATGTTACCAGATTTGGGAAAACGATTTGAACGTTTTTGGTAGCTTTAAAGGTATGCGGCATATTGCTCACAGAGCAGATGATCGATGCGGTGAAAGACGCAACGATAGGCTTCTCCCAAGATGGATTGATGGCTTAGTGTAGGTCGCAGGATTTAGCCAGATGCATGGCGTATAGAAACGGTCGTTCTAGCGATAGCGAGGCCTATGTCGAGTAGTGGAAGTCTTTCGTATGACTGAAATCATGACGATAATGGTTTTTATCTGTCATCATTATCAGACCAGCCTTTTTTGAACTAAGTTGGGGAAGCCTTCTAGTCTAAAATACAATCTATTTGCCTAGCCATTTCTCAACTATATTGGAATTGGCATCTAGCTTATACACCCTTAAATTTTGATCGTTTTAATCTCGTGGAGGGTCGATCCGGTACATGAAACACAATCGATTTATAAAGATAAAATTAAAAAATAGAGTACCTTTTTTCAAAACTGTATTAATGTACGCCCTGACGTAGTTAATTTATTTAAGAAAATGTCAGCTGAGCGACTCCAATGATCTGTAGGTAATTTGTTCGAAACGCCGACTACTACCTACAGGTCATTGGACTCACTCAGCTGACGTTTTCTTAAAGAAATTAATTTCGTACAAGCTTAAATGAAAACAAGTTTTGAAAAAAAAGGCACTTTTTATTTTAATTTTATCTTTACAAATCGATAGTGTTTCATGTACCGGATCGACCCACCGCAGGATTAAAACGATCAAAATTTAGCGGTGTATAAAAGCAGCTGATTACCAGTTTTTGAAGTAAGCGCTATCTTTCAACGTTCTATCTTCCTGTACGCAGTCACTACTCCAGAAGTTATTAGCCCCATTGATCAACTATATTAAAGCATTAACATAGATGGTGAACCTCTACGGTCCGTACTAAGCGATTTGTCTCATCGTTTGCATCGCGTACATTGAAGGACTGGAACAATTTGCCTTCTGCTGTCTTCCCGTCCGATTTTATAATTAAGGTATCTTAAAAGCTAGAGTAAATAGGTTCTTAATAAAGTGAGTTAGTGCGCCTCACCATTACAGCTGGGTCTGTAGTCGTTTGGGCCCGCTCGGTTTGGGTCCGCGGGATTACGACCCAGTCCCATTTTGAAGGTGTCGATTGGACCCACCGCCCAATTTTATTATAAGTACAGCCATGAAAGAAAGTCAAATCTCCACAAGTTTATATCAATTAAAAAAAAATCAGTAAGATCTCATCCACAAAGCTTCTCATTTATCTCGTCACGACTTACCACCTTATGTACTACATAGGATACCCCTCAGTATCCTGAGAGGTACTTACATATACTTGAGGTATCGTGATCGCAAGGGGAAGCGTCTCTAGTAAGTGATATCGTTGCTTTGACTTGTGAAGATAGCATCTTGGTTGGTATCAGTGAATAACATTGTAGAATTCATGACACCTCGCTTTTTGGTTTTCTTGTTATGTTTAAATTTTTTACTGTTTGTGCTACTTTTAGCATAAAGAGTAATAAAAATTGCCATAAACAGCTTGCATGTATTTTTTTTTTCACCAAAAATGAAATCTAGGTCATATAGAAAGAAAGAAAGATAAAATGAAAAATATTTATTACGGTGCGAAAAAAAAAATCGGCCTCATCATACAAATTGTCCAATCAAGTTTATCATTTTGTATGGTGAAGCTGATTTTTTTTTTCGTTTCCTGAAAACAATCTAGTGGAAGGTGGTTCTGTTTCATCTACTGAGCAAGCCCTTAAAGTTTGTGGAGGGCTGTCCCTTGCACCTTGTATGTAATTAAGGTTTATACCAATAGCTTGCATAGGCTTTCCTTTTTTTTGTCTTTCATTTTGCCTTATACTATTGCTTTTTCTCGTCACGTGCCCCAAAAGCATTTTTAGAGTCTTTTTATCAGCCTTCTACTGTCTTAAACCTACCCGTATTCCTTTAGTATCTCTTTGCGTTCTAAGGCTACAGTTACTGCTTTTAATTTGTCATACCTCTGACAGTCCTTGGTCATAGCGGTGCCGGTCAATTTGTTTGTTAACATCAAGCCTGGTCGCCAATGGACAGCGAGCTACCCATTGCTTGCCATCCGAAACCCCGTAGGTACATATGCTGGGAATAGCCCTGTAGTCCGGAGCCCAGGGTGTTTCATGCAGTGGAATTACTACTAGCGCTTTATAAGCCGGGTGATAGTCTTTTTTATTCTAAAATTGTCCCGTAAACAAATCCAGGAGTAACTTCTATAATTTCCAACAAAGCTATGTTACATAACTTTTTTGACATTCCACCAAAATATGAAACGTGGCTTCTAGAAATGTGCTTTATTTGAAACAAAAGTCAGCAAGCAACACGTTTTTAAAACAAAAACATGAAACAAAATAATAAAAGGTAATAAAAACGTAACTTTTCCAGTTTAACACCAAAAATTCCAATTACAAATGTTTTCCTTTAAAAAGTGTTGTATTTTTTTGGTTTGGCAACACAACAGAAGTACGTATCGGCGGTCCAATAAATCCGATATAAAATACGAATCGGTGCTTACCTTGTTTTCTTTTATTTTCAACTTTTTTTTTGGTTTCACTTATGCTTCGTTTGCTGTATTCGCGATAATGACAATACGTTTGAACTTTTACAGGATTTTTATGATAGGAAAAATCATCTAATGACAACCCCCGCTCTTGGGCGGAGTGGGAGATAGTGTCAGACTCTTACTGACCACCCCCCAACCCGTTCCTTCGTTGCCTTCGTACCGAGGCTTGAGGTTTTTAGGGTTATAAGATCACATTGTCGTCCGTATGTCTATCTGTCTGTTAAGACCCTTTATCTCTAAAAGTATCGAGTTGAAATTAAAACCAAATACTCAGGTCCCTTGAAGCTGTGAAAAAATCAAACTTCTGAGTTTACGAAAAAATAAGATATTTATTTATTTTACAATTTATGTACACATAAATATACTGAGGAGGATAACATTATTAGATAACTTTGTACAAGGTACTGCTTATTTCAAATAGAAATTTATTCCAACAGACTTATATAGATATATAGTCGTTTATATTGCAAAAAACGTATACTTTGTCACTCTCAAGGAAATCAAAATTCATAGGGAATTCATAGGGTTTCTGTTAACCTAGAATCCTGAAATTTGACGTGAAGCAAGGTCTTATAGTACAAGTGTAGGAAAAAATCTCAAATTTGTAAATTTGTAGTTACATCACATTCGGATACAATCGATACGATTCGGAAAATCTTCGTAACGCAATTCGGGAATTGGACTGTTTTCATACGTAAGTTTTTTTTTACCTGATATAAGCTAGTGCTTGACTGCGATCCCACCTGATGGTAAGCAGTGATGCAATCGTTGATGTTGAGGCGCACTAGTTTATTAAGAGCCTATTTAGTCGAGCCTTGAAGACACCCAATTTATATTTGGACGGGAAGACCGCAGATAATAGAGCAGTGGTGGCCGAGTGGAACCCGCGACCAAAAACTCGATAAGTTGGAGCTAATAGCTCCGCGGGTTCAAACCTTGGCAGACACATTACTTTGTGTAATTTATTTCATCACCACTGCTCTCAAAACGGTGAAGGAAAACATCGCGACGAAACCGGCATGTCCTGGAAAAAAATTTCGAAGATATGTGTCATTCATCAACCCGCACTGGGCCCGCGTGGTGGATTACGGCCCATTCCCTCTTCTAGAGAGGAGGCCTGAGTCCCAGCAATATGAACATTAAAAAGGCTGATGATGGAAAGACCGCAGCAGTCAAAGTTTCGAGTCCAACTCGCATAAGCCCGGTTTTTCTTCTAAGGCCACAAAAAATACTTTATGGGACGATTACATAGTGCTTCCCTACCATGAAAATGTCGAAAAACATTTCACAAAGCTGAGCACGAAGCCAAAAAAGATTCAAAGTGAGAAAAAAGTACGAAATACCATTAAAAAACGAATAAGACAATGAAATAGTGTAACCGACACGGCGACACGGACACCAATTGCAATTTTTCAAACAATTGGCTCGAGTCCAACGTGATTACCGCGAATACAGAGCCAGGTGAAATATGTATGAACTATGAACAGAATAAAATCTCTCCTCTGGATTGTTTTCATTGATTGGGTACGGTCGGACAAGAAAATGGCAGGGCATTTGTGAAGATATTTTCTATAAGCAAATGGAAATATCGCTAAGGCAACGCGCCTTAGCTATATTTCTATTTGCATTTGCTCGCGTTTTGCTCGCGGTGCGTCTACAACATTAGTAGTATATTCAAAACACGTAGTCTAGTATTTTTATGTAATACTAAATTTCATAACAGTATCATGACAAATAAAAAGTTTTGAGCTTGTTATGTCAGTAAAAATACATAGTCACCGGGCCATCCAGGCAATTCAAGGGTTGTTTTGCACTTGCACCCAGCTGTTTGCTGGCTCCTAATGCCCGTTATGACTTGTCATGACCTGTGTTGTTCTTAGTGTACCAGCGACACTAAAAACAACACAGGTCACGGCAGGTCCAACTTGTGACCTTTTAAAATATATTTGGGAAAAAATATAACATGGTGTAAAAAGTACCTTATTACTGAGTCTGAATATTTAGGTTTTGCATCGAATACATATATATATATATATATATATATTACATACAATACATATATATATATATATATACATATTTTCGAAAACCCGTTACAACCCCTACCGCTTTTAGGAGCGCAATTTATTACTTTTCGCACTAGTGCGTATAAGTACCCCTACTTACCCCCGCCACAATTTTATTACATCTATCGTATTAGTCTAGGCGCTTAGCAACCCCCACGATTCACACGTCAACCCCCGCATTCTTATATCTTCGTAAGTGTACTGAATATGATAAATCAACTTTTTTTGCCAACAGTACCCGGATTTGATACGATTTTCGGTTGGGATCAGCCCTAACTATGTTTCAGAGGTATATTTTTGGGGGATTATGTCGTTAGGTATATGTTATGAGGAGTAGTTATTTGATTTCTTAGAAAAAGGTTTTTGTTCTATTTAATTTGTTTGAGCCTTGGATCCAATGGGAATCTTTATTTGTTTTTGTTTTTTCTGAGGTTAATATTGGATTGTATCAAAGAGTCATCGTAGCTTTGGAACGGGAAAGGCAAATGAAAAGACATAGGTGGGTTTTAGTCAGTAAAAGTTTAACCCTCTCTTTTCACCCAGAGCGGGAGAAGTTATTTAATGATTTTCCATCTTAAATAAAAAAGATCTATCCACCACTTCTAAAACTGTTTTCAATATACTTACTTGGAAACTCCGCTTTCAAGCATGCCATTAACTGTTTTCAGTTTTCCGCACTTGTGCGGAAAAGCTGAGCGAGTTCAATGACCTGTAGGTAGTTTGTACGCAACGCCGACTACTATCATTGAACTCGCTCAGCCGACGTTTTCTTAAAGAAATAAATTTCGTACATGCGTAAATTAATACGAGTTTTGAAAAAAAGGTACTCTATTTTTTAATTTTTTCTTTACAAATCGATAGTGTTTCATGTACCGGATCGACCCTCCACGGGATTAAAACGATTAAAATTTAGCGGTGTATAAAGCTAATCGTAACCATACAACAGCATATTTAATAAAATATATAGCTATGTATAAAATATATAATTATGATGACGACGATGATGGTAAAAATGTACTATTTCTGCCATTACCTGATCTTTCTGCATATGGCCACATTCTGAGACCACCTTCGCATTCCAACGTCAATATTGATCCTGGGCCTCTATTGATATAATTCCAGGGTACAAAGGACCACAATTTATTGTTCTCGGCCTTTGTTTGGTGCTCGAAAGGCCAGCTCGTTTGCTGAGTGTAATTGTAAGGGCTTTAAGTATGAATTACACATGCTTTATTTACTGTTCTACTTTGTTTCTACAATATTTGATATGTGTAAGTTTGTCTTAGAGCACATTTGGACTGGTGTAGCGTGTTGAATTTTTAGTAGTTTTTTAAAAAACCTAAATATGTTATGTTTAGGTTTTACTTAGCAGGTAGATAAAGTCCGGGCCTTGGTTAAAGTCATGGTCCGGAGCGAGGAGGAGTGGCAGGCGGTCGCCGACTTCTGCGAAGCAGTAATGCTCGCAAAGGAGGAGGCCGAACGCATCAGGCAACGGCGTTATCGCCACCGCCGTCGCCAGGATTCTGATCCCGATTTCCGGCCAACGTAGACGCGGGCTTGCGGACAGTGAGCTATGGGTAGCTCACTGTCCGGCCGTCCGGTAACTGTCCGGACCAAGCCCAAGTCGTCGACGGCGCGCACTGCTCCCGCGCGCCTCAAGGAGTTGTCAGCAAAGCCTACTGGGGCCAGGGTTATCCGAAAGGGCGCTCGAGGCCCGGTATGAAGGCTAGAAGGAACGAGGTGGGTCTTTTAGTCAGTAAGAGTCTGACACTATCTCCCGCTCCGCCCAAGGGCGGGGGATGTCAATGCATTTTTCCCACCATAAAAAAAGGTAAATAAAGTGGATAGAATTTTACTTCTTAAACCATTATTTATTTAGATATAATAAAGCTCTTTACATATAAAAAAAACTTAACTATTATTATATAGGGTGACTGCTAATTAATGACCGATACTGCTTATTAATACACGTGATTGTACTCATGATTGCAAACAACTTATCCAAATAAACTTTTTTTATTATACTCATTAGTTTCATCATAATAACAAAACAGCCCTAAAGAATTGGATAGATTGTGTGAGAAGTGATATAAAAGAAAAGGGAGTTAGATAGTGATAGCGTGACGGGTGACAGGACAGAATGGAAGAAGAAACCGAGTTGCGCACAGCGCAAGTAATATAGGATCAGGGTGGAAAGATGATGATGACTTAGCCTAATAAAGAGTGGATGTAGTATTACATACCATCTACTTATTACGAGTATTATTTTTACAGTTACATAATCATCCCATCATTCATCAATCTTTGTTTAGGCGTCGTAATTTTTCTGCAACCCGAAAGTATATTTCTTTATTTGGTATCTTGCTTTGTTGTTCAAAGTATTTTTTTATATAATTAAGTAGCAATGAACAGGGCAAATTGCTCGTAGAACAGGTAGCCGTCGGGGCCGAAAGGCTCTGGAGTGGCAACCGCGTACCGGAAGATGATGCTCCTGCAATGTGTAGTAGTTGTCTATGCAGAAAAGGGAAAATGTACTACTGTAACACTAAATGAACGAGCGTGGGACATGCTAGATTCCTCACGGTCTTTTCCTACCAATCTAAGCTCCTCTGGTGATGAAGCAATTTACGCAAAGTACCGTGGATGCATTCAAAAAGGAAGAATGCTTCAAATCGGTTCACAGTTGGCAATAATATCGCAGACCGAACATAAAAACGAATTAAGAATAGTTTATTTTCAATGGTCGGGTAAAAACATAAAATTGTAATACAGTGTGATTACTTATCTATCGTAATCCGCTTTTTGTTTTTTTGATAACAAATGAATTTTGGCATATAAATTGCAATAGAAGCAAAGATCTATGCAAATAAAAAGTAGTCATATTTCGATCGCAGTGCCATGTGCTTGACTACTTGAATTATTAGCAGTCCGTGAATAATTCAGCACGAAGACTTATCGAATAGTATTACAGAGACCAACTGACTATCAGTCAGCTGTTAGAAGAATCACTTTTGGACCAAGGACTCCCTCAAAGATTTCCAGCTACCACTTCTACCTTTGCTGCAATTCTCTCACCAGAATCGACGTCGTCATTAAGATCATCGTGCTTTGTCTGACTTTATAAGGCTAGAGCGAAGGCTCTTTTCTTCTTAATAAACTAGTGCGCCTCACCATCAACGATTGCATTACTGCTTACCATCAGGTAGGATCATAATCTAGTAGTAATTCATATCAAGCAAAGAAAAGGACTTTAACAACAGAAGGAAGATTTATTCAAAATACGTGTTTAAGTGAAATACATAAGTGATACAGTGTTGAAATGGAAAACGACTCAACGATTAAAACAGTCACAGGTAATGAAGCTCCAACAAATAATGTATCGAACGTAGAAGCTCCATCCATTACCGAAATGAAATTACTCATAGAAGGAATGAGAGATATAAAACAACAAAACTGGAATATAGAAGCAAAAATTGCGTCATTATCTGAAAGCATGAGCCGAAAATTTGATAGACTCGAAAGCCGATACAATACGAGAAACGACGAAGCATCGATACTGAGACAGAGTTTATTGGAAAATCAGAACAAGACGGATGATATTATGCAATCGATAAAATCGTTTTTATTTTGTCTACTCTTGCTGGGATTATTTTATTTCTATTTTAAGGTTGTGTCTAAACAGAGGTTTGATTGGTCCGAAGTCTTACAACATTATTTTGACTTATATTTCCTAAGAAGGAATTAAACTTATATAAAGTAAAATAAAACCATTATGTAATTCTGATGAATCAAATTTTACTTCAATTAAAAGTCCTTAAAACATTTTAGCTGGCTGTACTTTAGATCCCTGATTTTTTTAAGTAATAGTTGAAGCAATGGTATCCCTTTAAGTGGTGTTATAACAGAATAAATCATATTCAACCCTCAACATCTTGGAGAAAAACAAAAAGCTTGACTTTTACAAGAAATGATGGATTGGTGTTATTAAGAGCTAGTTACCAGTACACAATTTGTTATTAAAGTAGACATTAGTAAAATAAATACTTTACTACCGTTTTTGGTTTTAACTGAATTTTACTTCAATTTACAAAACATTTTAGCTGGCTGTACTTACTTTAGATCCTTGACTTTCTTTTAGTATTATTTGAAGCAATGGTTTCCATTTGGAATAGATATTAAATACGAGCTCAAACAAATACCGACCGGAATAAATCTCTTGAACGACGAGACAGAAAATTCAGTTGAGCAAGTTCAATGACCTGTAGCTTATAGTAGGCGTGGCGTACAAACTACCTACAGGTCATGGGACTCGCTCAGCTGACGTTTTCTCAAAGAAATTAATTTCGTACATGCGTAAATTAATACGAGTTTTGAAAAAAAAGGTACTTTATTTTTTAATTTTATCTTTACAAATCCATAGTGTTTCATGTACCAGATCGACCCTCCACGGGATTAAAACGATCAAAATTTAGCGGTGTATAATGCTCCAAGGTTGCCGACAGAGCACGAAGAATCGCCAAACTTAAGTGGCTATGGGTAGGGCACATTGCTCGCAGAACAGATGGCCGTTCGGGCCGAAAGGTTTTAGAGTGGCAACCGCGTACCGAAAAACGCAGTGTTGGAAGGCCTCCTACAAGGTGGATCTATGACCTGGTGAGGGTTGCGGGACGCACAGAATCGTTCATTGTGGCGACACTTGGGCGAAGCCTATGTCCAACAGTGGACGTCTATCGGCTAAAATGAAAATGCTCTTTCCCATTATTTTACAATCAAGAAATCGAGCATGAAGTAATCGTAGCACTACTAAAGGAATATTTACGAACATCAGTAATTTGTAGATTTTGACACAATATAAATACATTTGCAACTAGAGTGTCGTCGATGTTGTAGACACCGGTCACCATTGGAAGCACATTTTACACAATGACAAAGAGAAGTGTTTATACACTTTAATGTATTGTACATAAAAAAAAAAACTGAATTGGCAATGCTGCCAGTCGTCTGAGCACGTTTCCGGATGTGGCTGTACTTTGACGCCTGAGCGTACTTTTTCTTCATTTTATATTATATTTATGAACATAGATTTAAAAGAAGTTAGTTATACAAACTTTTCATAAGTAGAGCAATTCCGTTTTGAAAAAAGAGATTAGACATCCAAAACATGTTTGCAGGTCAAGATTATTATTATTATACATCTTTATTGCACACCTTAACTTACTAAAAAATAATATTTAATAAAAATAAGTGTACAATAGGCGGTCTTATTGCACAGGGCAATTTCTACCAGACAACCTTTGGATGGACTAAAACGATAGGAACAAGAAAAGATTAGCCAGGAATTGCATATGAAGAACAGGTTTGTAAGGAGAAAGGGGAGGCCTTTCCTCAGCTGCGAAACACAAATTAGGCTAGAAAAAAATAATTGTGTACAGGTCGCGCGGTGAATCAAGATCGCTCGGTGAAAATAGTGGGGGCAATCGGCGCATGTGTACAATTGCGTACAGAAATTCTTAGTATGTTAGGATTTTATTTTTAATTTCATATGTTTGAACCTTAGTAACATAACTTATAATAACACTAGTTTTTGATTGTAATTTATCTTGTAAGTAGGTAAGTTCAAAAAATTAAAATTTTTAAAATAACACATAAAATTAAAAAAAATAATTTCGTTAGTTTCTTTCTTTAACGTAATAATTCACGTCGTAAACCATTTTCTGGCTAGCCGTTTTAAAACTTTATTTTTAACCATTTTTTTACGACTACGTATTGCTATTACGATAACACGAGCTGTACGCAACAGTACCCAAGTAGATCAGTATCCAATGAGAGGCGAGAACGCAACGCGGGAATTTAAGAGCGACTCTATCTACCAATGACGTGTCGCCGACGGCGTACACCCGCCCGGACGTCGCCAAATAGACCGTAGAATTGAACACTGCGCATACCCCTTCCAATTTTGCCGAGCGATCTTGATTCATCGCGCGACCTGTACGTAGATTATGTTAGTACAGACTATTACTATGATTAAGAATAAAAAAAGACTATTACTATGATTAACAATAAAAAGACTATTACTAAGATTAAAAATAAAAATAAATTTCGTAGGACATTATAAGACTTGAAGCGAAGGAATCCTATCCCTTAGACTCTGAGCTCTAACTAATGTTATTTGCTTTCTTCTCCTCTTCAGTAGGGAGACGTACCTAAGGATGAGTGCTTTACTGAGTATTTTGAAAGCACTTTCATGTAGGGGTGCTTTTAGTTCTTGACGAAATTGTCAACGGGTGGTCCTATAGTATTTTTAGGTAATACCCGCGTAAAGCTAGAATAATTCTAAGGGCATGAACATAAACTTGGTGTAGAAATATTATGTTCAATTACAGGACTTTATCGACCCATTTAACAAATTCGTTTCGACGTTTGAGCATAAAGAAGTAATTACCTACTTGATATACATACAGACACACCACAAAATAGATAGAGACAGACAATCACATGTATGTACTTCACTTTTTATACCTATGCTCGGTGGACGCACACTAATGAGCGTTTGAGCCGTCATTGTACGACGAGTGATCCGAGACGCGACCGAGACATCGTGTCTGTGAGCGGTGTCTTTGTGTGCGTTGCTCGAGCGCGTTTTGTTCTGTACCTATATATTTTTTGGACACACCCCATCACAAACTTTAACCTTCATTATTATGAAGGTGAATGTTTGTGAGCGTCACGCTACACATTTTAAATGTGACTGTGCTGTCAACGACATCGCCCTGTGAAAGTCGAAAATGGCCAAAATCCTAAATATTTTTATTTCTTGTAGGCCTACATGGGTCAAGTCAAGGTCACTTTTAATATGTAAAAAGTTAGAGTAGTGTATCCTGAAGAAATATAATAATAATCTATACTTATGTAATATTTCCGTCCTGGCAGTTACGAAAGATGTAAGAATATGGTCGTCAGGTGTACCGTAGAAGCAGTAACCTATCTTTAGGAAAGCCTTTGCCCAGCAGTGTATTGAATTCCTCTGAATTGTAATGAATACTGAGTTGATAAATGTCTCTCTTTACAGTGAAAACGAAATACCAACGGCTATTTTATTTGCAATTTATTTACCTACATATACATCCATTTCATTAAATCTACTCTTTTACGGAGTTAAAGTGTTCAAAAACTAGGCTTGTTATATAGTGGCATAACTCATCAATCGTAATTCATTTATTATCTGTAGATAATAAAATAATCACTTCAATAAAATAATCATGGCTTACCATTAACAGTCGTAGATCGCCCGGTGAGCGGGGCGTATCAATATCGGCACTCGCGCTCCGCTTAAGTGATACCTGTCTTATTTATATACCTATTAGTTGAGTGCCATCAGCAATCAGCCAAAAGATCTCCACAGTGACACCAAGTTTATACCCGAAACAATTACCAGATCAAACGATCCAGAGCTTCTGGCATTCAGTGAATATTCGCCTCGACCTTCGGTTTATCTTGCAAAAATATCTCGTCATGATTTCACTAATCTAACAAGTATACCAAAAAGCAATGACGTGACGGAAAATCGGTATCTAGAAGAAATTATAACATATTCATTGTGCGTACAGCTAAGGGATGCCCTGCCGGAGTCTGGTTCCTGATGGCCTCAATCCGGGAATCTTTAAGTCAAGAGTAAATAGGTTAATAAGGTAAGCGCGCTTTATCGTCGACCGTATCGTCGCTTTTCATCAGGTTAAATAGCAGCCAAGCGCAAACCTATCAACAATAAAAAAAAACATTTATAGAATCAATATTACAACAGTTTTTAAAGATTCAGAAAGGCTTAAGTCAAAATAATGGCCTACCGACCGCCAAACTGGCGTAACAAGGATACCCTGAGAAAAAGCGAAGAAGACAATTTCCGCAATTACCTGGAGTGCTTAATTTGTACTTCACGTTTTGAAATAAACTGCCTTAATATTGACAGAGAGACTTTTGAAAGATTCACACCAGAGGAAAAGAAACAGTGGACTTGTGAACATTGTACAGCAAAGCTTGCAAAATGGAGACCTGAAGCAACCAGAGGTTATTTGCATTCTACAGCAAGACGAGCTAGATCAGGTCAACGCACACCAAGCCAGTCGAGGTTCAATGATCCTGCAAGTCAATATCATGACGAAACAAACATAAAATTAGACAGGACAATACCACTGACACCAGTAACATCCAGGGCCACATATAATTCAAGAAGACCAGAAGTAAGGATAGGACAACACTCGACCAGCCAACCAAAGCTCGACGAATTCGTAAATCAATATATTGAAGAAACTAACATCACAAACAGGACGAAAACAATAAGCGTAAATACAGATATCACGACAGAAGCTCCGAAATTTAAAAATTTGGGTCAAGACAATACCAATACTCTCATCTTCGAAATTCGAATGCTTAGAGAAGAATTGCAAGAAATCAATGCAAAAATTACTTCTTTGTCTGAAAATATGGACCACAAATTCAGTGAGTTCGAAAAACGAATCAACGCAAAGGACGATGAGACTTTGATTCTTAGGCACTCGTTGCTGGAACATCAGAATAGTGTGAACAGTACCGTACAACCGATTAAATACTTTTTATTTTTAATGGTGTTGCTGTATCTTATCACTTTCCTACACAACAAACGTACTTAATGATCTATTGTGTAGATAACTGATATTGTATGATCTCTTGCTAGATCACACATTACATTAAGATGATGTGGGCGAAAAGAATAAAATATGGTAAATGGTAATGTAAACTAATGTATTGTTCCAAAAATTAAATGTAAAATGAGCTAATGAACTAATGTGTGTGTAATGAGTGACACGTGGCCCTTATTGGCCGTAATAATATCGCCCGACTTGATGGCTCGACGCGAACTGACGATTATTATGAAGTAAAATTACTGTGAGGTGAAAATGCTGAGTTGCAGTAGTATGTGCGGTTGCACCGTACAGATATGTTTATTAATAGGTATATTTAAATAAGTATTTTTTTTTTTAATTAAAAACTCGTATTGATCTGTCTTCTTTTTTTATTAACACAATGATTGTCCCATGGCTTTGGGCACGCTATAATTATGGCAGTTCCATCTTTGAGGAGTGGCTGGAAAGACCTTACGGCGTCCTCACCTTCCGCGTGACGCAGGTTCTCACCGAACATGATTAGTTCGGGAATTTCCTGCACCGGATTCGTGCGGAAGTAACGCCCGCGTGCCACCTCACCATTGAAACCACCTCAAAATTGTTTAATTGAACACGCAAAAATCAGCATATTTTAATCACTATTTATATTATTGCAATTCTTTATCAGCTAGGACGTAGATAGGTTAATCTAAATTAAATGCATGATAATGATGATAATATACATATATAATATTTACATATAATAAAAGGAGAAACGGACTAACGTACAGCCGAAACTGTTGGGACTAGTAGTGTGATAACTAGAAGAACGAAGACGTAGGCGAGAACTAGAAGACCTTTTCAAAAACTGCCATGATGATCCCTTAATCAACGTATGTATGCATATAGACAATCTATCATACAGGGGCCTAAGTCTGCTATTTTTATAAATTCGTCATTCCAACACGATCACATTGTCATTTTGCTAAAAGTTCGTAATCTGCTAATTCATAATTATATCGATCACTGATCGGTCAGTGGTATCGTAATAGAGTTGTGGTAGAATGGTAGAATGATAATATCGAGCATATTAAAACCAATGACTGCACAACAACGTTCTAATGGTTGAACACTGATCAAAGAAACTGTCAAAGTTTTAGCAGATTACCCCATACGTCAAATATTCATTTGTCAATATGTAGGTACGAGATTACTATTCTATGCCACTTCTTTCAATGAAGTGTCAGTGGTTGACCATTGGAAAGTCATAATGACGCCATTATATTAGTAGATTACCAAACTTGTCAAAATCGACAATTATGATATTGTTACGCCACTAAACGTGAACACGCCATATCTCCGAGAAAATAACGAGTGGCACGTAATAATTAAAACGCATTGCTGTTCGAAAGGTCTAGAGTAGTTGTGCTTAGACAGACTTGGAAAAATCTCGAAACATCCACAACACCTACAAGTAGTAGTAGGCATATATCTAACCGATAAGGGAAATTGTACTCTCCGACGTTAACAATAGAGTCGAAATTCGCATGAACGTGACTCTTATTATTACGAGAAATAAAAATGATTTATGACTTCGAGAAGCGATTCAATTGTTCTGGATTTCTGGATAGATCCGGGGACGTCGGTATCTAGAATTTTCTTGGCTCCGCATATAAATACGGGCCCCCGGCCGGAAGCGAGTCAGTTGTGATTTCGACTGCGATCAAGAGCGAACTACCCTAGTACTCGAAGTGATTTTTATCAACGACTAAAGCGATAGTGTAACGGTACTCTAGTGTTAATTGCGATTCGGATTATTGTTGACTGGACTAATTTGTTATTGTTTGTGGTGAATAAAGTTCTCTCGTCAGTAAATCGGCATTTGATTACCCACGTACGTAACAATATCAATGATAGACCATTCTGACATTATTGTAATAGCAGACTTGAGGCCCTGGTATGCATGCTATGCAAGAGAGCATAGAAAAAGTTAAATAATACCAGCGACAATAACTTTCAAAAATTCTTGTTTGACTGATATTATAACATTGTTCAGAATCACTAACCAAATCGATCCCAATAATTTTTACCTGTTAGATTTTTTCCAAAAATATTTTAAAATGGCTACAAGTTCCACACAACCGACCTTAAGTACAACATAGTTCACAGCAGGTCATAGCGGACATTGGGAGCCAGCACACAACTGGGTGCGTGAGTAAAATACCCCTTAGTCACCAGGATGGAAAGAAAGAAAGAAAGAAAACTATTTTATTTGGCATACACACTCGTAGATACACACAATGTAGTAACAACATGTAGACACTAATAAATTATTATAATTAAAAAAAAGAAAGACAACTAGCAATGTGTGTCTCAGGGCGGCGCCAAATAAGTCCAGTTCAGCAATAATGCCAGACAACTACATGGTAGTTGCTTGACGCTGGTTTTCTACTGAACCTGGATGGCCTGGTGACCACAACGGTGGTGCGGACAACCAGGTAACATGACAAGCTTATAACTTTGTGATTCTTTACGTAAAATATATACACGTGTTTCAGATTTTGCATAATATACTAAAAATTATTTTGAATTCGCTACTGGAACGTCACGGCCGAAAGACGTCCACTGTTGGACATGGGCCTCCCCCAAGCGTCGTCACAACGACCGGTTCTGTGCGTCACGCATCCATCGGAATCCCGCGACCCTGACCAGATCGTCGGTCCACCATGTTGGAGGCCTTCTAACGTTGCGTCTTCTGGTACGTGGTCGCCACTCCAGGACCTTTCGTCCTCATCGACCATCTGTTCTGCGAGCAATCTGCCCTGCCCACTGCCAATTAAGTTTGGCGATTCTTCTAGCTATGTCGGTATCCTTAGTTCTCTTGCGAAAATCTTCATTTCTGTTGTGATCCCGCGGGGAAACTCCGAGCATAGGCCTTTCCATTGCCCTTTTGGGTGACTTTGAGCATTCTTATGAGGCCTATTTAAAGCTACCTCGTTTTGGAGCCATAAGTCATCACTGGTAACACGCACTGATCATAAACTTTCGTTTTGAGACACTGTGGTAAATTGGACAAGAAGACACCGCGCAGTTTCCCGAATGCTGCCCAGCCGAGTTGGATTTGACGATTTACCTCTTTTTTTTTTTTCGATGGGAAAAATCATCTTATGACAACCCCCGCTCTTGGGCGGAGCGGGAGATAGTGTCAGACTCTTACTGACTAAAAAACCCATCCCGTTCCTTCAAGCCTTCATACCGGGGCTCGAGCGCCCTTTCGGATAACCCTGGCCCCAGTAGGCTTCGACCCGGCTGGGTCCCTGCTGTTGCTGACAACTCCTTGAGGCGCGCGGGAACAGCGCGCGCCGTCGACGACTTGGGCTTGGTCCGGATAGTTACCGGACGGCCGGACAGCGAGCTACCCATTGCACACTGTCCGCAAGCCCGCGCCTACGGTGGCTGGAAATCGGGATCGGAATCCCGGCGGCGGCGAGAGCGCCGTTGCCTGATGCGGTCGGCCTCCTCCTTAGCGAGCATTACTGCTTCGCAGAAGTCGGCGACCGCCTGCCACTCCTCCTCGCTCCGGACCATGGCCTCGACCAAGGCCCGGCGCGAGAGGTCTCCGCCGCCGATCAACGATTTACCTCTGAGATTTCTTCCATGTGGGAATCGAACTCGCGACCCACAGCGCAGCCACTTGCTGAACCACTGAGCCAACTGTGTTATAGGCTTGTTATGTTATGCTATAAAGTGTATTTTCTATATTTCATTCGGCAAATACTGTGTTTATGTATCCCTAAGTCTTCAAGCTGTATCCATGGAAAATTTGCATTCATTGATGGCGATGCCTTTCCTATACTTGTATTCAAAGCATTTCTCTTTACAAAATAAACTATAGTCCCTTTTGATTTAAGTGCAAAAGCTAAAAGAATACCTTCAGACACCATTGTGATAAAGAGAAGCGTCGATTTTCGATAAATATCAACACCTACCTATCTGACAGGAAAGGGGGGAACCCCTCATTTTTAATCTAAGATAAAGGGTACATTGAGTGCTTAACCATCGTGTCTGGCTATAACAATGCTACATTTACATTTCATTTGCACCTTAAAATCTTGATAGTAAAGTCTATTTTACGTCTTTCGAATATGCTTGGCAAGTTTGTATCGCGATATTTCAAAACTGTTTTAGTTTTACGGTTGCAAAGACTCCAATTTTTATAAGTATAAGGTTGAGTTTTGAATGATTGAAGTGCAGTGTTTAGTTTGGTTTTTTCCGTATCTGTAGATAGTAGACTTGACAATAGGGCCTCTTGTTTCACCGGTCGGTGAACGTACAGGTAGCGATTTTAGTGCATAAGAAATAGCGATTAAATAGATCTCCTTTTGAAATTATAATGATGGTAATAAGTGCTCACTGATGGCAGATATGTCGAAGCAGTAATGCTCGCAAAGGAGGAGGCCGAACGCATCAGGCAACGGCGTTATCGCCGCCGCCGCCGCCGCCGGGACTCTGATCCCGATTTCCGGCCACCGTAGGCGCGGGCTTGCAGACAGTGAGCAATGGGTAGCTCGCTGTCCGGCCGTCCGGTAACTGCCCGGACCCAGCCCAAGTCGTCGACGGCGCGCACTGTTCCCGCGCGCCTCAAGGAGTTGTCAGCAACAGCAGGGACCCAGCCGGGTCGAAGCCTACTAGGGCCAGGGTTATCCGAAAGGGCGCTCGAGCCCCGGTATGAAGGCTAGAAGGAACGGAGTGGGTCTTTTAGTCAGTAAGAGTCTGACACTATCTCCCGCTCCGCCCAAGAGAGGGGGATGTCAATGCATGATTTATTCCCACCACAAAAAAAAAGCCAGATATGTCTACCGCATACAACATGATACCTGCTAGTTACGCTTAAGTCAATAGTTGTTAAAACTTTAAGGTCTTGAGCACTGACGCTGAGTTGCTAGCCTATCGATTTTGTACCGGTTTCATTTCGGGAAGTGGCTTGACTTAATTCCGCCAAGCCAGCTCCATCATCGGACTATTTGAGAAACGGCGGTTCGCCGCCAGAGGTGAACATCCCACCCGTACATACGTACACCCTCGCCCAGAAAACCAAAAGTCCCTGCCGGAGTCGGAATCGGAGTGATTCCTGATGACTAAACCCTAGGAATGTTTAAGTCAAGAGTGAATAGATTACTTCTAGGCAAGCGTGCTCCATAATCGAAATTATCGCTCACCGTCAGGTGAGATAGTGGTCAGTCTATCAACAGCAAAAAAAAACGTCACTAATAACCACCAACACGGCATTTCACGCTTTGTGTCTTGATACCTTACTATTAGGTTCAGGTTATCCCTTTCTGCTGCTTTGGCCACGAGCGGATGAGCTCCGCTCTCCCGTAAGATTACCCGCTATTTTAGCACCACTAAGTCCTGAGGCTTTACATCTCAGTCAGTCCTCCTCTTCATTGACAATAGATTATCTAGGAGCCGGACACTTCATTATACCGTATTATATTCACGAACTACGGCGCGGTGTACGAACCTGCGTTCGATGTACTTGGTCTGAAAAATACACAACGAGTTTACCGAGAACGTACTTAGGTAAAGTATCTTTTGCAGTCATCATCTTCCAGCTTTTTCCCATGTTTCCATCGCACTATTACTGATTCCTTTTCCATCCATCGTTTCTTACACAACCCATCTTTTCTTTAGCCTCCCTCTCTCTCTGCTTCCATCCATTTGTATACTCATAACTCTATTAGTAGCATTCGTTTCATCCTCTGACATGGTCGTACTAAGACGATTCAATGCCCTTTTAGCTTTACAGTCTCTGACGCCACATTCAAACTTCCTCTGATTTACTAATTTCTAACTTTATCCATTCTCGTCACACCACACATCCATCTCAACATTCTCATCTCCGCTACATGCAATCTTTTTTCATCTGTATTTTTCACAGCCTCACATTCTGCTCCATACTTATAATAATAATAATATAATATTCCACAACTATCACACAATGCCGTCTAGTCCCAAGCTAAGCAGAGCTTGTGTTATGGTTACTAGGCAACTGATAAACATACTTGTATATTTCTAAATACATACATATTATAGATAAATTACACCCACCACCATTATTACTTATAGCTGACTTATAAAAGTACCTTCTTATAACAGACCTTATCGCGGACTTGTAGATTTTAACCGTTAAAATATATAATTATGTTCTTAATTTTTCGTGAAAAATACTGGTCTGTTCCCAATACTTTTTACTAAATATGCATAGGCTCTTGTTTGACCACTATCACACCTGATGGCAAGCGATGATGTTATGTTGCCGATAGTGGATTAGGCTTGCCTAGAAGTAATTCTAGGCAAGCGTGACAAAAAGAGACAGCTACAAACCTTGGACTTATCCGAAAAGGAAGCTCGGCCCCGGTACGAAAGGCAAGAAGGAACAGGTTGGTTTTTTTAGTCAGTAAGAGTCTGACACTATCAAAGGGCGATCGATGTGATTTGGATGATTTTTACCCACCAAAAAAAAGGTTCATACCTTAGGTAGATTTGAACTGTTTCGTAGGTATTTAGCTGAAGAGTGAACAGGTTACTTCTAGGCAAGCGTGTTCCATCGTCGGCGTCGACCACATCATAGTTTACCTTCAGGTGACATACTTGCCGTCAGACCACCCGGTGACAGTCCGGACCCAGCACAAGACGTCGACGGCGAATATTTCACGCGCGCCTCAAGTAGTTGTCAGCAAAAGGTAGGGACCCAGCAGGGTCGGAGCCCACTGGGGCCAAGAATCTGCATCTGAAAGGAAGATTCGACGGTACGAAAGGCAACGAAGAAACAGGAGTGGGTTTTTAGTCAATAAAAGTCTGACACTATCTCCCCGCCCAAGAGCGGGGGATATCATTGGATGACTTTTCCATAAAAAAAATATTACTCTGCGACAAAAACCACATAATTTCTAGCACAAAATATCTTTATGATCAAAATACTAAGGTACATAAGCACAAGAAAATATACCTACTTAAATCAGCAAATATTCCCTCAAGGATATTTTGGGAGAGGATATTCTTTAAAATAATATTAGTAAAGTAATTTGCCTGTCTCAACGTTCATTAATTCTTCATCTTTTTACAAAGATTATGTTAAAATTCATTTCCTCTCATTCCCGTAAACATGGCGTTATGGTGATGGGGCCACGGGATTAGCGGATTAAATTTTATGTGAGCGTCGAAAATTAAACAATGGACGTATGATTCTCTTCTCCCTAGTGTTAGACACTGTGTCAGGCGTTTGTCCTAAGGCCCCTCGTCCATAACTTCTAGTAGCGATGCTGTCACGTGTTTCGTAAGCGCGCGACAGCATCGCTGCTAACGCGTGTTAATCGCATTTGCAAGCGCTCTAGAAAAAATTACAACGCGCTACAGTGTCGCGACTATATCGATGCGAATGCGCTACAGCAACGCTACAAAAATTCGCCGTGGACAAGGGACCTAATATAAAACGATCATTCCGTGCATTTGTTCATAGAAACCTGAAGGCGTTCTCTATCGACTCAAGGATATGTACAGGATTACTGGAGACATACGCGATGATCACGTATTATTGAATGGCTATTTTTTGAAAAAGATAAATTCAATATAGTAAGACGAACTGAGAGGGTTATGATGATGTTTTAATAATTATAATTCTGTAAATAAATACGTTTTACAGCCACCAAAAGAACATTCACGGGTTATTTTACTATAATGCCTAAGAACATTTTTTTTTAGTGGTACATAAAATTTCTGGGATACTAACAGACAAACCGATTGCAGCCTTGAAGCCTTTTAATGCGATATCATCCAAAGATTACAACTGAGCTGCAGTGGTCTTTTCCGTTCCGTTTTATAATGTTCCACATAAAACCGATGTTCGGCGAGAATCTACCCTTAAGTGGTTGAAACCTCTCTCCTTTCTCTGCAAAGCGTTTCGCCTCGTCGTTAATACCGCGTACATCGAAGGACTGAAACAATTGACCTGCTGCGGTCTACTCATCCTATTTATTTTGAGTCTCTTTAGGGCTAGAAAGAATAGGCTCCTCATAAAGTAGTGCACTTCACTATCAACGATTTCATCACTGCTTACCATCACGTGGAATCGCAGTCAAGCACTAGTTTATAAAATCTAGAGGGTAGGAAACTTCCTAACTTTAAGTCCATTAAAGTCGAATTTATATGGCCCTTGAGTATAACTTAGGTTCAAGCTTATTTAACCAATAGAAACACAAGATACGGTCTTTTACTTACTTTTTAGTTAACGAAATACTTCAGGGCCAAAATAATTAGACTTTACGATAGTCATTTGCCTACTGCGGTCTTCCCATCCCATTATAATTTTGGTGTCTTCAAGGCTAGAGTGAATCGGCTTTTTTTTATGGTGGGAAAAATCATGCATTGACATCCCCCGCCCTTGGGCGGAGCGGGAGATAGTGTCAGACTCTTACTGACTAATCGGCTCATAATGAACTAGTGCGCTTCATCATCAGGTGGAATCAAAGTCAGGCACTTTATATCAACTTACACTTTATATCAACTTGCACTTTATATCAATTAAAATAAGTCATGGTCAAAAATAAAGGGAATATTCTTATAGGCATAATACAAACTTATTGCTAAAATAAATTAAATTAGGTTTCTAAAAACCCTTTTTAAAGTAAATTTTTTCGTCAATTTAAACCAGATGAACCCTGTTTCCTAGCTGACTACCCTAAGAAGAAACTCAGAAACATACTTAGGGGTATAATATTTTTTATGTTAGAACATTCGCCGATTTCAAAGCCCCAACAAAAACCTCGTATGTAATAAAAATTACATTCAACCACATAAAACGACGCAACACACATGTCATTCTAGAATAAAATAAATTAATTTCAACGTTTCCGTACTAGTGCGGTAATGATAACATTGCAATTGTGAAGCGTTTTAAGCACACCTCATTTAGCGACAGAGCGAGTATGAATTGAATATAAATGTGCTGAAATATACGTTTAATTTTGTCTCTGTTAATTTCAAACTCGGGCAGTTATTATAGTGGGTTACGTGATTGTTCGAAAGATTTACCACGTCCCTGGAATATTGAGGGCATCTGAAGGAACACGGGTATGTTTTAGTTAGTAAAAGTCAGACACAGACACATATCGAGAGGGATCTCGCTCTACCCAGAGCGGAAGAATTTATTTGATAATTTCCCATCTCTAATAAACAATGTAACTAAATATTAAAATAAGAAAAATAAAAAATCTTATCTAATTAAAACTACTTATGAACTAGGTACATGTATAAACGTCGTAAGATTGTAAAATGTCCCGAGAATTTGTAAGAAATTGTTTTCTAAATTAACACGGTTATGTTAGAAACTAAAGAATTTGGATATTACAAAACGATTTTTTTTTTTATAATATATCGAAAAATTATGATCTAATAAAGATTTATAACAAAAACAATTTTCCAGTGACACAAAAACTCTTAATTAAAATAAGGCGTCAAAAAATTCCTCAAGATCACTGTTGTCAGAAAGTGTGCCCAAAAGACTGGCGATATTACCACGTTGAATGGCCAAGGTAAAAAACAGGACTTAGGTCACACGAATTGTTAAATGTGCGTTTAAACGATTTTTTCGTAACAACTACTTCACGGTTAATTAATATGTTTTTATAATCATTTATTAAATATACAAACATAAATATTTATTCATTACTTTAAAATCTGCATTCGTGTCTACAAACGCCAGAAAAAACATAATGAAATGATCATATAAAAATCATACTAATAACGGCGATAATATAACTGTACATAACATTATAATGCACAAGTACATAAGGAGACCATTTCATAATCCACATTAAAAAGAAAAGGGATAACCTATATTAAAACACCCGCAAACGTGACGATGAATATTTTATACTTTATAAAATCCTTAATGAATCCCCAACTAAAGCTAAAAGCAATTTGAAACTTTCTATTCAAATTTTTAGCGGCCATTTTAATAAAGAAATTTTTAGTATGTATAATGCGAATAATGGACAAGCGTCTAATTTTTTTTTTATTGACTGGCTGTTACAAACGTGAGTCTAAATACACTCGAGGGCAAATTAATACACCCATCTTTTATTCTCTCGAGAACTCGACCGAACTTCGGTCATAGTGACCAATCTCAACAGAGATTAGCCAAGTACGCTGGAGGTTTTATCATCACCAGCCTTTTTAATGTTCCCACTGTTGGGATTCAAGCTCTAGGAGAGGGAGATATTATAGTGCTCAAGTATTTTAGTATTACGCCCGTTCACTCGTCACTGTTGCATTTTAATTACTTATATCCTCTTTGTATATAATTATATTATTGGTCTAGAATAGGATATTTTTGTTGTGTTTTAGTTAGGCAAAGTTTTGTGTCGATAACTATGATTCACGGCAAAACTCTAATGAGTTTATAATTTGCATCACCTGTAATGTACCTATTAGTTGTATAAAATCTGAAATAAATAAATGATTAAAAAAAAGTGCAAACACAGGAGTACTCTCCGTTCCTTTACTCTCTTAGTCCGATGGAATGGTAATCCGATACGACTGAAGAACTGCTTTACCACCCGACCAACTTCCTGACTCCGAGCTGTTACGCCTACTACCTACGTAATTCCTAATGAAAAACTCATAGTACTTTTCGCCTGTGCTAAAAATTGAACCCAGGACCCTAAACATGGCAGGAGCTAAGCATACAGAATAGTTAGCCTTGGTTATGACCAAAGCTTTCGGAGCAAACTTTTTAGCGACATTTGACTGACGAATAAACAGAGTAAACACAAACTATGTAATACATATTTCATTTGAATGATTCCCTAAAAGTTACAAGTGTTTTGACAAATATATCTTTGACGCTCTATAGTAGCAGATTTTTGCGACGGCTTTGCATCAATACTTGTAAATAAAACAATGGTATCGTAAAAAAACAAAAGAAAAAACAAATATTAAACACAAACTGCAACGCAATACAATTTAAAACATTGTCGTACATCGCGTAGGTTGCAATTATTCTGGCTAGCAGTGCACGTATGTACAATACATGTCAGGAACAGATTTCCACCGCAGTTGCACCGCTTTGTTTTACCGTTTTATTATATTACCCACTTCAACTTTTTATGAAAGATTTTATGTTTTTATTTTTAAGAAATCTGTTTTCAATTTTAATAATGTTTGTAGAGTTTGCACTGTCACGCAATTTAATGAGATTCAGAATGAAATACGGAAGCAACGGCAGAAAGTCGTCCTCAAATAGTATTTATCGAAATCCTCAATGTATTTTAATAATAATATAATATTTACCCCTATTTTTTAATAGAAAAGGTCTTGTTGTTTAAATGAAGTCTCAATAAATATTATTCATAAATAGCTAAGTTATTAGCGTTTCTTTATATTCCAAAATATCACTCAATTTATGGAAATATTGTACAGGCTTATTGATTATTTATGAACGAATAAATGACGATCAAAATGGAAAAACACTGCGCGTACCTGGTATTGTTTTAGTAACAATTGTTATAAATGATTGATTCTTATATAAATTTACCAATTATTATAATTCTCCGTGGACAATTTTGGGACTTCGCTTTTTTTTACTTTTGACTTCAATAATATGATCAGTAATGGGTACGGATAGAGCGATACATCCCCTCCCCTATTTCTTTCAGTCAGTCATCGACTACACGTATAAACAAAGCAATTTTTCTTGTTACGACAGTTCTGCTGTGATCCTATGAGGAGTTTCATATCTTCGCAGTTCATGATCAGATCATAACAATATTACTATGGGACCAACTTGGAAGCAGAACCTTTCATTGAAAAAAATATTTTTAAAATCGGTCTACAATTGACCGAGATATCGTTGAACAAAAAAAAACATACATTCAGCCGAACATAAAACCTCCTTTTTTTCAAAGTCGGTTCAAAACCTACCTACTCCATTCCAAAACGGTGTGTGATTAAAGCCATACAAAATGGAGGAGGCACTCAAACGGGGTAAGTACGAGACCGCACCGCTTAAATTACTGAGTATTTAAAAGACAGTGAAGTGAGAACCGGTAAAATAGGCTTTTAAGAGGGACTTTCTATTTTTTTTGTTATCTGATATAAACCAGTGCTTGACTGCGATCCCACCTGACGGTATGTAGTGATACGATCGTTGATGGTGAGGTGCACTAGTTTATTAAGAGCCTATTCACTCTAGCCTTGAAGACGCCCAAATATCGGACGAGAGACCACAGCAGGAAAATTGTTGCAGTCCTTCAATGTACGCGGCATAAACGACGAGGTGAAACGCTTAGTCCGGACCGTAGAGGTTTCAATAACGTATGGGTGGATACTTGCCGTACGGCTCGTCGTATTTGTGTGGAAGTGACGCCTGGGTGTCACTGGAGCTTACTGTAGAGATGTGCCCCGTTTGGGCAGAGCACCGCTGTGTCCTCGTGGGGGCGACAGCCGGTAACGATAAATTGAAATGAGATTATTTATGTAATGTTCAAGTGTGTAACACAACGTCACGCAGGTCTGTCATAGAGAGTTAGCCGTAAACATCCATTGATAAGGGAGGATCCTCCGACCACGCCGAGGACTTTAATAACGCGAGGCAAGATTAGTTTAAGCAGAAACTCCGATAAACTCTTTTTTTTACGGTGGTAATATCCCCTTAATCTATCTCCTTTCTCTCAGTCCATCCAAAGGTTGTCTGTAAGAGATCGCCCTGTGCGATGAGACCGCCCATTGTCCACTTATTCTTTTAAATGTTTGTCCTGTATTTTTGTTTATTTGGTGTACAATAAAGATTATAATAAATAAATAAATAAATCAGCCTTACCATGATGTGTTAAAGGAGCTATAAACCTTATACAATATTATGTTACATTTTTTCCCTAAAATTTTTAAAAAGGTCACAAGATGGACACCATCGACATTAAGTACAACACAGGTCACGGCAGGTCATAGCGGGCATTAGGAGCAAGCGCACAGCTTCATCAGTCGCCGTCTGAATGACCCGGTGACTATGTATTTTTGCTTATAACTTTGTGATTTTTCATGATAAAATTCTGTTTCGTACATCGATTCTTTAAAATAATAGAGACATGTCGGGTTTTGCATATATTAAAACTAATTTTGTATAGTTACCTCTCTTTAGCAATTTAGTTTAGGTCGTAAAATGGATCGCATTAAGAGCTATAGGGCCTCAGATCGACCCCTTTGCAGTGTGATAAGATTACAAATACTAGGTACGTATCATGAATTTAAATTAGAAAACTCAGCCACAAAATAAATAGGTACAGAAGACAATGTACAAACAAAGCGCGCTCGAGCAACGCACACATAGACACCGCTCACGGACACGATATCTCAGCTCAAACTCCCGGTCATATTCTCGCAGTTCGGCGCAACGTGCTGACCCTAGTGCGATCGGTTAGCGTCGGTATAAAAAGTGAAGTAGGTACATAGGTACATGAGATTGACTTCTGTATCTATCTATTTTGTGATTTAACCGACTTCTAAATGAGATACTAGAAATTACAATATACAGATTAAGATTTAAATGGTTGTTGACCAGATGCTGAACGATTTTGTCTCGTCCATACAAAGTAATAAAAATATTTGCACCAAACTTTTATTTAAAAAAATCAGCTGTGTGAAAGAATTTTTAACGCCGTCTAGTCCCAAGCTAAGCAGAGCTTGTGTTATGAGTACTAGACAACTGATAAACATACTTATATATTTCTAAATACATACATTTTAAAAAATCAACTGCTCCATATATTTAGTCGAATTTTGTGAACAAAAATACATTACCAGAAGAGTAGCCAAACTTAAGTGGCAATGGGCTGGGCACATTGCTCGCACAACAGACATAATGGTCTTAGGGGCCTAAAGGTTCTGGAGTAGCGATCGCGTACCGGAAGACGTAGCGTTGGAAGGCCTCCTATAAGATGGAACGAAGACCAGGCCCCCTAGCCAAGTTACAACCAGTTTGTGTCGAATTCCGTTCTCTAATCGGTAACGCCTCGGTAACAGCAATTGTAGAAAACGATAAGTTGGAAGCCATGTTGACGCGCCTGAGTCGGCCGCTCGTTATACAATGTAGCGTTTGTCTAATAAAGGATGTAGCGTTAAACATTGTAGAAACGATTTTAAACGATGTGAACTCGGCTGCGAATTGTCTATTTGTTTGTTCTGATCACGCGACTTTACGTTTAGATGACGTCATTCCCATACGTTTCATCACTTTTCGACAGCGTTAACGATTGCAGAATAACAACTTGGCTAAGCGTGCTGGTGAAGGTTACCGGTATCCGATGGATGCGAGACGCACAGGGTTCATTGTGGAGACACTTGGGGGAAGATGACTAGAAGAGTTTAGTTTTAGTAACCCAGAGATTTTTTTTCAGAGGGTAAAAATCATCAAAATGACATCCCCCGCCCTTGGGCGGAGCGGGAGATAGTGTCAGACTCATACTGACTAAAAAACCCCTTCTTCTTGCCTTTCGTACTGGGTCCAAGCCTCCCTTTCGGAAACAGACCCTAGCCCCAGTGGACAGCTGCTGACAACTCCTTGAGGCGCGCGGGAACAGTGCGCAGCGTCGACGACTTAGGCTCGGTCCGGACAGTTACCGGACGGTCGGACAGCGAGCTATCCATTGCCCGCCGTCCGCAAGCCTGCGCCTACGGTGACCGGAAATCGGGATCAGAATACCGGCGGCGACTGGGGCGCTGTGAGCGCCGTTGCCTGATGCGTTCGGCCTCCTCCTTTGCTAGCATTACTGCTTCGCAGAAGGAGGCGACCGCCTGCCACTCCTCTTCACTCCAAACCATGGCCTGTACCAAGGCCTGGCGCGAGAGATCGCCGCCGCCGGTCGCCCCCACGAGGACACGGCGATGCTCTGCCCAAAGTTACTAAAACTAAACTCTTTAATTCGAAAGCAAGTGTTTCTTGTTTTGATTTTTCTTTTTTGTGGTGGGAAATCATCTTATGACTTCTCTCGCTCTGAGGTGGAGCAAAAGGGCGTGTTAGACTTTTACTGACTAAAACAACACCTATGTTCCTACAGTTGCCTTAGGACATCAATCCCCAGGACCATGTAAGCTAGGCAAGTGCGAGTCAGACTCGCGCACTTAGAGATCTGTGCAAACTTAGTTCAATTCCTGAATGGAGTGTCGAAGATTTTTTCCAATCGCAAAAAAGTTTTTTTTTATTATTGTGACGTCACAACAACCTGTGTTATAAGACCTTACTTCATACCTTTTAAGATTCTGGATCAACGGAAAGGAGAGTGTCGATATATATGTTTTTTGCGACATAAACGGCCGTACATATCGTTTTTTTATTTCGTTAACTTAGTAGTTTGATTTTTTTCACAGCTTCTATGGACCGCAGATCTTTAGGGTTTTAATTTCAACTCGATACCTCCACGCGTTACTGAAATAAAGGGCCTTGACAGACAGACAGACGGATAACAAAGTGATCTTACAAGGGTTCCGGTTTCCTTTTCAGTTACGGAACCTTAAAAAAGAGAAACATGTACCACAAAACTACACACATAAGTAATATCCGTCTCCAATACTAAACTCCTTATTCAAAATCAGTCCAGTTGATCCCACCAATCAGTCTTGCCATCAATATATTCATAGCGTTTTCCAGCAGGACTGTGTAACGATATTTCCAGCCATTTCTCTTCAGAGGGAATTCTGTTGGAGTTTACTTTTTCAATACACTTACTCGAGAACCCGCTCTTATCCCACCGCTTTTTGGCACGCAATAGACGGTTTCCCGCACCAGTGCAGAAAAGTACGCGTGCGCTCCATCGCCACAATTTTATTACAGTCGCCGGTCAACCCCCGTTTATTAATTTCTTCGGAAGTGTATTGTATAAAGTCGTTTGATACACGTGGAAATTTGAAACGCGTAGATAAAGGGTCTTGACAAACGGACAATAAGGTGATCTTATAAGGGTTCCTTTTGAGGTTTTTTTTTAATGACAACCCGCGCTCTTGTGTGGAGCGGGAGATAGTGTCAGACTCTTACTGACTAAAAAACCCATCCCGTTCCTTCAAGCCTTCATACCGGGGCTCGAGCGCCCTTTCGGATAACCCTGGCCCCAGTAGGCTTCGACCCTACGGAACCCTAAAAAGGGTAACCGTGCACAATAAAACTACACACATAAGTAATATCCGTCTCCAATACTAAACTCCTTATTCAAAATCAGTCCAGTTGATCCCACCAATCAGTCTTGCCATCAATATATTCATAGCGTTTTCAAGCAGTACTGTGTAACAATATTTCCAGCCATTTCTCTTCAGAGGGAATTCTGTTGGAGTTTTCTTTTTCAATTTCAAACTGTCTCCAGTCTGGGGCTTGCGAAACAAGTGCGGAAGTATGGGTTGAGACGATATGCGTGTGGATAAGACTGGAATAGTATTTTCAATACACTTTACTCGAAAACCCGTTCTTGTCCCACAGCTTTTAGGCACGTAATAGACTTATTCCCGCACTGCTGCAGAAAAGTACGCGTGATCTCCTTCGCCACAATTTTGTTACGTGTATTGTATCATGAGTGGATAAGACTGAAATAACATTTTCAATACAATACTTGGAAACACGCTCTTATTCCACCGCTTTTGAGCACGCAATAGACTGTTTTCCGCACTAATGCAGAAAAGTACGCGTGCCCTCCATCGCAATTTTATTGCATTTATCGTATCGAAAGTTTGAAAGTTGAGAGACTGAAAAGTTGATAGGGGATCGCTTGTCTTAATATGGTCGTGTGAAGAGTAGGGAAAAAAAGAAAAGAACAATGATTTTATATATGACTAGATAGAGCATTAGGGGAGACTAAATAAAACATGAATGGATTGTCTGAGGTGGAAAGAAAAGTTAGTAATAGCGTTACGGTTGACAATCATCAAGGGGATCGCGTTATGAGCTCGTCGTAAGGCCTCAGGACTGGAAACTGACGCTATGAAGTTGAAAAAAGTCCAAGAAGATTGGTTGTGGTTTAAAAATATTGTCTTTGGCAGCACAATGGAACACGCTTTGCCATCAGATTTTTCGACTGATCAAATGACAAAGAACAGTGTTCCTAATTTGGTTTTAAGCTAGAGTAGGGACATCTTGACATCACCTTCAAAGCCTTGAGCACAGGCCGGGTGGGGTAGCCAGCCAGCCTTTCGGTGTTTAACAGGGTGCAATTTAAAGAGAGTGCCCAGGAATAAATTGCATGACTTGATTCCACCATCGCAATTCTACCATCGGACAACCCGACGTACGGCGAATATTCACCCTTACGTTGTTGAAACCTCTACGGTCCGGACTAAGCATTTCGCCTCGTCGTTTATACCGCGTACGTCGAAGTCATTTCGGTAGTCGTACATTTATGATAACAGGATCTTTTGACAACCAATAGTATCGCAGTCAGAATGACTCAAACTAGTCACTTTTCGAGCACTCGATGCAGTCAAAGAGAATTAAATTATTTTTCATAATGAGAGAGATTTGTAAATAAATAAATAGTGGAATAGGTAGGTACTGTTGCCGTTGTGCCGTCCGGTAACTGTCCGGACCAAGCCCAAGTCGTCGACGGCGCGCACTTTTCCCGCGCGCCTCAAAGAGTTGTCAGCAACAGCAGTGACCCAGCCGGGTCGAAGCCTACTGGGGCCAGGGTTATCCGAAAGGGCGCTCGAGCCCCGGTATGAAGGCTAGAAGGAACGGGGTGGGTCTTTTAGTCAGTAAGAGTCTGACACTATCTTCCGCTCCGCCCAAGAGCGAGGGATGTCAATGCATGATTTTTCCCACCATAAAATAAAAGGTAGGTACTGTTATGAGTGTTTTTTGTAATGAATAACTTATTAAAAGAAAATAAAAAAATCAAATTATAGACGGAACATTTATATCGTGCGTGCAAGCAGTAACTTCAATGACATATGCAAGGAATATGATCTGGATCCATTCACCATTAGTGTGAACTCGGCCAAAAGGAGCTTAAGTCTCAAATTTTTCAAATAGCATTAGGTTTAATAGTTTATTAATTAGTTTCTTAAGTGCAAGCTAAGTATTTTTGCTGTATCCTACGTAACCAAGAAGCGCAGCTTTTCGTTTTTGTGCTCACACCTTACTTAATTTATACTATAATGTCTACACGTGAGGACTTGTAATTGGCTTTCTAGTGATTATGGATTCCTTTTTTTGTCTGGTTTAATTAGCTGTAAGTCCTCCATGTACTAAATAAATAAATAAGTCTGCACAACAGGCATTCGCCAGACAAAATAAAATTGTAACTGGCATGTCCACATATTCCTTACGAATATCAAAGCGACGCGATGTCTAAAATTCGCTGTTATAGGAAGAGCTTCGAAAAAAGAGCAGCGAGACACTCAGTCTAATAGAATTTAAATTGTTAGTACTTCAGTTTGTTTATATTTGGTCTGATTTGCATGTCTTGACTGTTTTTATTTTATGTCGTTTAAATATATATGTGTAACTCTAGTTTGTCACACCAACGACAGCCCCATTTCTTGTCCAGGCAATTACTGCCCATTCCAGGTTGCCTGGAAGAGATCGCGGAATGCGATAAGGCCGCCCATTGTATGTATGTGTTTTAGTTTCCTTTTTGTATGTGTAATGGTGTACAATAAAGTGTACCTATAATAAATAATAATAAATAAATATATTGAAGAAATCGAGTTAACGTTATACTGAGTACTCGAATTACTTAAGTATTAGCTTTTTTTGTTCGGTGGGTAAAAATCATCTAGATGACATCCCCCGCCCTTGGGTGGAGCGGGAGATAGTGTCATACTTTTACTGATAGAAACCCACCCCGTTCCTTCGTTTCCTTTCATACCGGGACTGAGCCTTCCTTTCAGAAGTAGACCCTTGACCCCAGTAGGGTTTGACCCTGCTAGGCCCGTATGGTTTCTGACAATTCCTTGAGGCACGTGGGAACAGTACACGCCGTCGACAACTTGAACTCGGTCCGGACGGTTACCGAACGGTCGGACAGCGAGCTACCCATTGCTCGCCGTCCGCAAGCCCGCGCCTGCGGTGGCTGGAAATCGTATCGGTTAGCGCCGGTGCCTGATCGGTAGCATACCGATGCTACAATTAATCAAATAAAAAATATAAAATAAAGGGCCGATGCCTGCTAGGGCTGCGGGGTTTCAGTGAGTGACCGTGGCTCTACAAAGCCAAGGGCCACTGTAGGACACAGATGAGTTTTCGTCAGCACGCCCTCTCGTTCGAATCCATATACTTACTTGCATTAATTAAGTCCTCCAAAGTTGCTCTAGAGCATTTGTATGGGCATTTGGGGCACTCCAACACGTAGTTTATGTTCTGAACAGGGGTACCATACTCAAAGGGGCAAATAGTTTTCTTTACAAACCGTACTTTTACTTTTCAATCAACATTTGACAGATCGAATTAATTGATTTTCCCTTTTCTTATTTGAAACATAATGCATTTATGTTATCAAGAAGTTTAATTAGGCTTTAACATCTAAAAATTTCACTATTTACAAAAAAAAAAAAAACAATTGATGATAAGTATCCTAAAAAGCTTCCGTATCAATATCGAAAGTAAAAAAGAAAAAGAAGGCAGAATCGTCGCTTGTCATTGTCTCCGAGAAACGAAGAGTATTGAAAATTGAATTAACGTCAAACGTCACTGGGGTGTGGAATGTTTTGTTATGCGAAAATGCGCTTTATTGGACCGTGAATTGAACACCCTGTGTGAATGGCAGGCTGTGTCGAATGTGACTCTAGTATTTAAGCGATTTATTGCCTAACGATAGGGTTGTGATCACAGAAAAGTTGAAAGAGGTTTGTAAGGAAATACTTCCCGATTTGTATTATAACGAGTGTCACCGCTTGTCTCCCACCCTTTAACCGCACTACGGGCAATAAACCAATACGAACGCGTAGTACGCAACTTACAGACCACGCACATTCAGATCACAAGTTTGCTATTGATTGGTTGTATCAATTATGATCATGATCATATTTTGAGGCACGTTTGCTCCACCCACAAGGTCATTCGAACCTCTTTCATTTTTTTTGTGGTTGTGACCACTTTTTTTAGAGATGGGAAATCATCAAAGATCGTGAATCGGTGTCAGACTTTTACTGACTAAAACTAACCTGAGATCCTCTAGTTGCCTTTGCGTTTCAGGGCTGCGGTAACACTTCCGAACAATTCCACAACCCTAAGGCGGTTCTTTCACGTACTTGCGGGAGTACAGCCCCCCTAGCCAAGTTACAACCAGTTGGTATCGAATTCCGTTCTCTAATCGGTAACGCCTCGGTGACAGCCATATATATCCACAGCAATTGTAGAAAACGATAAGTTGGTAGCCATGTTGACGCGCCTGAGTCGGCCGCTCGTTCTACAATGTAGCGTTTGTATAACAAAGGATTTAGCGTTAAACATTGTAGAAACGATTTTGAACGATGTGAACTTGGCTACAAATTGTCTATTCGTTTGTTCTGAACACGCGACTTTACGTTGAGATGACGTCATTCCCATACGTTTCATCACTTTTCGACAGCGTTAATGATTGCAGAATAACAACTTGGCTAAGCGTGCATATCTGCATCATCGTGCGAGTTTTTTACGCACTAACGCGCGTGTGTGTGGCACGCACTCATTTCATAAAAAATCACGCACGGTACTACGAGACTCAGTGTCGCATACCATGCGTATCGCTCCTCGCCCATGTGAGTGTGTGCGTGTTTCTCCGCATGTATGTGCGTGATCTGCATGAACCCGCGTGGATGCAGTTTAGTGTGTTGGACTGTGCGTGTTTTCTATACAAACAGAGATACTTACAAGCAACGATAAGACACGCATTCACGCATTACGCTGCGGGGTGCGTGGCAGTGTGATAACCGCCTAACAGGCATCGGCGGCGACCTCTCGCGTCGGCGGCGCGGCGGTCTCTCGCGCCGGCGGCGATTTCTCGCGTCAGCGGCGATCGCTCGCGCCGGGCCTTGGTACAGGCCATGGTTCGGAGTGAGGCGGTAACGCTAGCAAATGAAGAGACCGACCACGTCAGACAAAGGCGCTCACGCCCCAGTCGGTGCCGGGGTTCCGGTCCCGATTCCCGGCCTCAACAGGCGCAGGCTTGCGAACGACTAGCTTGCTGTCCGACCGTCCGGTAACCGTCCGGACCGACTCCGAATCGTTAACGGCGCGCACTGTTCTCGCGCTCCTCAAGGAATTGTCAGCAACTGTAAAGGCCCAGCAGGGTCAAAGCCTACTGGCAGGGACTCAAAGGGACTCAAAAACACCTTCATAAAGGTTGCAGAATTATAAGTGTTGAATGTGTAACAGAATCAAAAATGTAACACTTATATGTGTGTTTACAATGTGTTAACCCAAAACACTTACAAAAGTGTAACCGTAACATAACTGTAACAGATATAAAAATGTTAACAGTGTTAATAAGTGTAACAGGTAAACGCAGCGTTGGCAAAGTTACAATTTACTTATTTATGGTACTGTGCAATTATTTCAGTTACACATATTAAAACTTACACACAGCACAGAGTTTGATTCGGTACACATATAAAAGGTTATCTACAGTTTCAATCGGTGACATTATTGTATCTGTTACATTTAAAAGTGTTTTTCTGATAAAACTGTTTTAAAAAAACAGTGTTAAAACACATTATTCCGGTTACAGTTTGAGTCCCTGCCTACTGGGGCCCCGGTATGAAAGGCAACGAAAGAACGGGTGGGTTTTACCCGACGTACCGCGAGTGTCCACCCTTACATTGTTGTCAACTCTACAGACCGGACTAAGCGTTTCGCCTCGTCGTTTATATCGCGTACATCGAAAAACTGGAACAAATTACCTGCTGCGGTCTTTCCATAGAAATATAAAAATCTTTTCTTATATCTATGGGTCTTTCCATCTGATTATAGTTTTAGGAGTCTAAAAATTACAAAGCTAGATTGAATCGGGTCTTAAACTAGTGAGCCACACCTTCAACAATTGAATCACTGCTTACCATCAGATGGGAGTCAAGCACCAGTTTATACACATTTAAACAACAAATTCTCTCTTTTTCTAACAAACTAGTACTCAATCCGTGTCATATCGTTAGTCTAGTGTGATGTGGCGACCGGAAGAAGGTAGGTACACGCTGCCATGTCAGTATCTAAAGGGTACTAGGTACTAGGCGTGTGACCGTGTGTAACTCTTTACTGTTCCGAAACATTTTAGTGTTCCGAAATATTGGAACAGACGTAATATTTTGAATGCATTATTTGGAACAATTGGAATAGGTACGGAAACACTTTTTTTTACTCTAAGTGACCTGCAGTCTGTTTAAAATTCAAATTAAAACGTAGGTAAAAAGTGTAAGGAAATTTTAATAAATTGAACTAAAAACATCTAGGTATTTTAAATGATTCTCAATTCTTCTTCTTTTTCTTCCTGCCCTTGTCCCGTTTTATTTGGGGTCGGCGCAACACGTTTTTTTTTTCATTCTGTCCTGTCACTCGTCAGGCTGTCACTCGTCAGGCTGTCACTTACTCCCTTTCTTTCATATCACTTCTCACACAATCTATCCATCTTTTCTTTGGCCTCCCTCTCCCTCTCCATCCATCCACATGTAAATTCATAAATCTTTTAGCAACAAACATGCTTTTCATTTCTCCTCTTTACTTGGCCATACCAAGACAAACGATTTCCTTTCAACCTTTCCGTCACTGGCTCTCTCTCACTTTATCCATTCTCATCACACTACACATCCATTTTAACATTATTATTCTCAATTAAAAAAATTGGTTGCCTGTAAAGTCGGTATACGGGCGAAAGTTTTACGTGACAACGACTTTCGAGTGGAAGGGACGCGTGCCTTTCACTTTTTATGTCTGTCTCTCTCGCTCTTAGGCGGGCTAACCATGCCCGAGTGGAAGGGACGCGTGCCTCTCACTCGCTCTCATTGTGAGCGCATAACGTGAGCGGAGCGTAACGCAGTTTCTTGAAGTGTCACCCGGCAAACCAATTTATAAGACGTTGTCACGTCAAAAATTCAAATAAATAAAACTGTTGTTGTAGGTATATGGCGCAACGTAACAGATCACAATTCATAACAGTCAGTCAGTCACGTATCTTCTGAGCCGTTGTTCCAAATGTTCCGTTTGTATCTAATGAGCCGATGTTCCAAGTGATAGGTACATTTCACCAGAACATTTCAGTGATTCAGATGCAAATGTTATATTCAATTCCGTACACCACTAATGGTATACCTAGTACGAGTATTATAATGTCAACCACAGTAGGTACAGTTAAAGACTTTGCTATTTTATCTTTAGGGCGATATTAGCTTTTGCAACTTCGTTTTGCAACTTAAAAAGATGCAAAGGACTGTTCGTATAAATAATCAGCTTTAGACTTTTTAACAGAATCTATTGATGATTGCATTACCACTCTAATAACGTTTTAAAACTTTGTCCATCAGTTATAAGTTTGGATAATTTTCCAAGGTTTTTACTGACTAAAACCTTACCTTTTTTATTTTGTGTCCTTCAGCTGTCTTGCATTCTTAGACTTAGGGTGTCTTTTTCAAAAAATATCTGCTGCCCTAGCGGGTAACAGCGGTTACAATTAAAATTAGTGTACCTATAATTAATGTTTCTTTTATTTTTCTTCTTAACACGAAGAAAATTTATTATTTCTTAGTAGTACTAAGTTTATGTTTTTTTTTTTTAATTGTAAGTGACTATTTTATAGGCATGTAAGATTCACATCTAGTAGATGTCAATCAGATAATATTTATATTGTTTTAGGATTAACTTTTTAATTGTGTGATTGTACATCAGTTTTGTGAATTACAATTAAAAAAATATATATATAAATCGGTCTTGCTGGGGCTGGGCCCTTACGATTTGGTGACATCTGCCTAAGGAACGTGTGGATCACTACTTGATAGATGTTGTGAGGTAATATTTTATTTCTTTTTTTCAGAAAATTATTCATGTATTAGGTACTTACTTTATTTGTCGGCCACATACAGCTGCCACCACGGATATTGAACATTCGGCGTCAGAGTGGTATGTGTAGTAGTGGTATGTGTAGTGGTATTCCATGCATTGGCGAGCCAATCGTCGTCGTCGGGTTGTACGTGCTGCAAGCGAAATTAACGAATCACGAGTGGCGTCTATGATGTGTTGCGCGGCAAGCCAATCAGTGACGCTCCCCGCCCCCGCGTCTTACGTCGCACCACCTGAAGACTCGATTTTTGACTTCTGCGCAACTTGAAGCCAGCGTTCAATATCCGTGGTGGCAGCTCTACTAACAAATTTTATCCGTAAATCGAATGTGCAATACGTAACGCAGCATCAAATCGCTCAACCACTGTCGAACCGCATTATCAATTAACCTTTCAATTGTGATAATTACAGACACAATTGAAAGACAATAGGTGCGCGAACGCCGGCGTTCGCTTGGGGTTTAATGAATTAAATAAAAACCAAAATTTGATCACGGACATTTATTTGCTTATATAATAGTTACAACTCAAAACAAAAATACCAAAGAGAATGTCTTTGGTATTTTTGTTTTGAGTTGTCTTACAAAAAAACAATTAGACACGCTCTTTAACTTAAAACTTGTACAAATTCTAATCAATAGCGAGGGGATCCTTTTCTTCAGATTGAAGCATGTCTTCTTGAGTAGCCGGGTTAAATTCAGTTTCAATAGCAGTAATAGTTTCTTCATCTGAAGAAACTTCCATTTTCTGTTCTTCTTCATCATCATCTGATGAAAGCAAATCATGACTAGTAGAAGCCGCGTCAGATTCATTTTCAATAGCAGTAGAAGTTGTTGCAACTGAAGGAACTTCAAAAGTACGGGGAATTTCCTGTACTTCATTAGACGAATGCGAATCAGGACTGGCAAAATCTGCATTAAATTCAGTTTCAATAGCAGTAGAAGTCCTTTTAACTGAAGAAACTTCAAAAGTACAGGGAATTTCCTGTACTTCATCTGATGAATGAAAATCAGGACTGGCTTGTGTTGTCCCTTGTAAAAACCTCACCGCATTGAAAACTATCGGTGATCTTGTAGACACTCCTTTATCAACAACTAATGTAACATCACTTGGAAATTTCGCTTCAGTCAAATCATCGACGCAAGTTGTTATCTTCTTGAAAACACTGTCATATGGTGACTCTGTACCATATCTATTTTCTTTATTCAAATGGTACTGGAGCCCATAACAGGCTAGGCACCAGTTTTCAAAGTTATTCGCCGCCATCCATGTTTTGATCTTTTTACGGAGCTGATTTAATTTGTGAAAGTTCATATGTAATTTATTAATTTCTATTGATATTGGTGCGTATGTAGTTATGTGTTCAATTTGTTCCAGAGCTGTGATAAAAATGTCATCGCTTACAATTACTTGTTTAGGTGGTCCAAAGTCCATAAAGATCCTTAAAAGCTCCACACAAATTTCACTGACTTTATTATCAGCGCCTATGGGTCTCAAGTGAATGAATAGAGTGTACATATCTTGGTAAACCATTAGGTGACTGAATGCGAAGTCTGTTCCCGCCATTGATATTAAATCTAAAGAACAGCAATAATATGGTTTTTTTTTACCCGAACAAGTGTAACAGACTTCACTTAGACTTTGAACGGCAAAATCATTTACTATGTAACTACGTTGCAAGTTTTTCTTAAGTGTAGTCGGTCCGGGATGACCACATTTTACGTGTTTTTCCCAATAAATATCAAAAATATCTTCCCACGGCAGAATCATTTTATATTTGAAATCTTCGTCTTTAAAAAACAACCTTTCCTTTACATACTTAAATTGAACAGTTTTGTATTTATCGTGATAAATATTGATGTAGTTCGTGTCATAAAGTGACTTCTTCTGTTCTTCTTTTACCTTTTGAATCATTGAGTCGACAGATTTCGAACTCTTTAAATCGGACATTATCAAGAATTCTTCAGCATTTTTCGTTGATAAAAAATGTTGATAAAGCTTTTCATTGAATTCTGTTTTAATTAATTGTATATCATCTATACTTAAATTAAATGAACCCTTGTATTTATCGTTTCTTTTGGCATTTCTTACCGGTATAGCTGTACTGGTTGACGCCATTTTGATAAACACTACACTCACTGTAACGTCGGTCTAGCAAGAAGTCAGACAATGAAATGAAAACCCATGCAAACAAAAGAAAAGAGAGAAATATACAGTGTTTTAACCTACACGACTGAGATGCAAGAACGAACGCTTGTAAATACGGCCTCGTCACTTAACCCCTTGGTTAGAGTGAAATAGAATAATTAATGTATGCGAGTGAGCGAGCGAGTGAGTCATTCGCGTTCCAAGTCACAGCGTTATCGTTAGATACAGAATGTTTAGTTTATTACAAAACTTGAAAACGTTTAATTAAAACTCACTGCCCTTTGAAGTTGAGTTAAGTTGAGCGAAGTATTAATAGTATCAAAAGAACCTGTGTTTCGAATTGCGTCAAAAGCTACAATAACGCGAATCCGACCAACGCGCAACGTCACCATTATAATTATTCAATAACTTTTATACTTTGTGACTATTAAATTTGGTCGGATGCGTGATATAATCGCTTTTGAAGCATCCGGAACGCAAGGATAACATGCGCCTAAGATATACGCCTTATTTCCGAATTACGTCGAAAGCGATTATGTCGCGAATCCGACCAAATTTAATAGTCACAAAATATGAAGACTGTTGACTACTATTTGTGATGTTGCGCGTTGGCCGGGTTCGCCATATAATCGCTTTTGACGCAATTCGGAACGTGAGGTGTTCATTTTCTGTCTGTATTCTTTCTCGAGTTTCTCGGCTGACGTTTCTTAATTCTTTTGTTTATTATTGGTTTGAGGTTAAGTATTTCATTTAAATATCTACCTAGCTAAATACTGTTATTATACTAGTTAGTTGTTGCTGCTAGTATTTGCTATCTGTTTGTTTTAAAGACTAAATACAATGTGACGAATGTGTATTGGATTGATTGTATGACACGAATCAGAATCAGAATTATTTAGGTTTAATTGGAAGGTTATCGCAGTTATCACGGATAATACGCAGCATAATACCAAACAAACGATGTAAACTAATTGTGATTCGATTCCAGTAATCCAGTCAGTTTAAAACTCTTAGCACAGCACCGCGCCTATTGCCAGTTTTTAGTACTTAACTATTGAACGAGCATCATCATTAAGCTATTATATGTCTACTGTTAGACATAGGGAGGCTACCCACTGACCGACCGGTCCTGTACGTCGCGAACGACTTTACAGAGTAATAGGTATTTAATTTTGTGAACGATCACTCAATCAGAAAAGCCAAGAATCTAAGACCATGTAAGTTCTAAAAATATAATCTGGACAAAATGATTTAGGAAGGTTATGTAAGCTCCTTAAAAAAACAACTGAAGGAACATAGATGGGTTTTAGTCAGTCAAAATTTATCACTTCCTCTTACTCCTCTACCCAAAGCTGGAAGAGTCAATTGCTGATTTCCCCCATGTTAATTCATTAAACCCCAAGCAAATGCCAGTGTTTACTCTCATTGTCTTTCTATGTCTTTAAATAATAAATAAATAATATTCTACAACTATCACACAACACCGTCTAGTCTCAAGCTAAGCAGAGCTTGTGTTATGAGTACTAGACAACTGATAAACATACTTATATATTTCTAAATACATACATACATATTATAGATAAATTACACCTAGACAGAACAAATGATCATGCTCATCACACAAACATTTGTCCTGGGTGGGAATCGAACCCACAACCTGCAGCATAGCAGTCAGGGCCTCTAACCACTAGACCAACAGGCCAGTCAAATACAGTAAGTAGTCTTTAATTACAGTATTTGATAGGTTAAAAAGGTACTTACATATAGAAAACTACAAATTGCTAGTCTGTCTAATAAGTCAATCAACTTGGGTAATTAATATGGTAAAATGAAATCTGATGTAATCAATACCAGTTCAATAATCAAGGTTGATTAAAAGATATTGATCATTGCTTACTACTATGACCTTATAAAAAGTATTGAATATAAGTATTTTTAAATAATTAAATATTATACAAAATTCCCAAGTCGGTTGACATTTTAGACAGACTGTACTCATGAAACTGTAGTCAAATGTTTCAATGTTCTCAATTCAAATTAATACAGGCATCTAAGAAAAACCAATAGGTAGAGTCTGTCTAAAAAGTTAAACGACTTGGGTAATTATTAGGATAAGAAAAAAAAATAGTGAGCTTTTTAATTTTTGAGGCTGTCTAAAATAAACATAGGTAAGCAGGTATCTACCTAAGTGTAAATAAGTAATATTACCTAATATGTAGGTACAATTATAAAGTTGAAGAATTTGTTTGTATGATAGAATGCGATAATCTCAGGAACTTACAGATTTGATTTAAAAAAAAAACTTATATTGATGAATAGCTCTTGTATTGAAGGAGGCTATAAGCTATGTAACATCCACACTACAACCAATGGAAGTGGAGCAAGACCTTTCTAAATTCTGATAAAGTATCCATGATCCAAAAAGCTATGTGGAAAGTGGCCATAAAAAGTCAAACGTCTTAATTATTGTAAATAAAATTACAATTTTGACCCCTGATTAAGTAAACACCGGTTTCATCTAGTTTAAACTGACTGAAAGAAAAAAAGATGATTTGTAAAAGTGTTTTTTTTTTAAAAAGAGGGCTTTGAGTCACCAGTTAATAGGTTACTTCTAGGCAAGCATGCTTCACCATTGGCCAAATTATTGATCACTACAATAGCCATACCATGCCATGCCATACCATTGGCCAAATTATTGCTCACCATTAGGTGAGATAGTTGTCAATCATGAAAGCTAGAGGATGTAAGGAACAGTCAATGAAAGTGAGGGATCACCTCAAAAGCCAGAGAAAATTTTGAATATTATGCTGTTTGTGTCCCAAAATTAACCAATGATTGTTAAACAATAAAATTATTCATGCTTTCAGATCTTTTAGATGAATGGACAGTGACAGTTGACAGGACAGAATGGAGGAAAAAACTGTGTTACATACATTAATCTCAAGTTACATAGGACTGTTCCGTATGGTGTTCGGACGTAAAGAATCGCACCATCCCAACTCTTCCCGTGGGTGTCGTAAGAGGCGACTAAAGGACATACCAGAAAATGGGCAGCAGCATTCTCTGTAGATTTAAAAAACCACACTGCGATCGCCAACCCGCCTGCCAAGCGTGGCGATTATGGCAAACCCCCCCATGAAGAACACAACTAAAAGATGGCCCCTAGTGCCCGGCAGCCCGTCTACCCTTGACTCCGGTAGCGGTCAAGGCAGACGGCCTCCAACAAGGTGGACCGATGACCTGGTCAGGGTCGCGGGAATCCGATGGATGCGTGATGCACAGGACCGGTCGTTGTGGCTTGATGCAATTTAGTGTATACAGGGTTCTTTGAAAAACACTGGTAACCTCTCAAGATTATGTTACTAACATCATAAACAACATCTTTTGTTCTATACCTACTTATTTTAATTGATCAGATTTTCTAAAAAAATTAAATACTTAAACTGAACATTCTAAATATTACGAAGTCTATGCGAAGCAAGCGATAGTACAATAGCGGAGGGGCGGGGTTCTGGCGGCAGGGGTGCTTGATGCGGTTGCGTCACGTCGTACACACGTAAGTAAATATAGGAAAATACAGAGTTGAAATGTGTAAGATAGAACAACGAAATCTTGGATGTGGGTTTTTGGTAAAGGTAATGTTTTGTAAAAGGTCATAAAACAAAAGTTATTGTTTATGATGTTAGTAATACAGCCTTATAAGGTTTTTAGTGTTTTATAATAACGCTCCTATATTTGAGTGGATCTCTAGATGGTTTGAAAATACAACTACAATCGGTAGATGGTGCTGTGATGAGGTTCTCAATTTTTTTTCTGATTATAAGCCGGCTATCAGGCAGGACAACGTCAGTCAGGACCGCTAGTAGTTTATAAAATTGTATTTTATGACCTTTTTTATGGTGGTAAAAATCATCCAATGACAACTCCGGCTCTTGGGCGGAGCGGGAGATAGTGTCAGACTCTTACTGACTAAAAGCCTACCCCGTTCCTTCTAGCCTACATACCAGGGTTCGAGTTCCCTTTCGGATAACCCTGGCCAGCCGGAGAACGCGGTAGAGCACACAGTGGATGTGACTTTTCAGAGCACCGCCTTGTCCTCGTGGGGCTGATCGGCGATCCGAGGAAACGGACATCCTTACACTCAAGCCATCGAGACACCGATCCCAACTACCATAGCCACTGTAGGTACGGGCTTGCGGACGAGGAGCAATGTGTAGCTCGCCGTACTCCTTGAGGCCTTGCGCCGCCCGCCGATGACTTGGGCTCGGTCCGGAACATCCGGAACTTAAGGCCTATAACACCACTCGATATTCAAACAGTCTTAGTCGATGTCGCGTCAAGTCGCGTAGTGTAATAAGGGTCAGACTGTGTTACTCGATATGAAAAAATTACGAGTCTGAATATCGTTTGCTGAATAAGCCGAAAACGTGAGCAAAGCGGTGGGCAAAAGCTAGTTATATACTGTAGCTGCGTAGGTACCTAACTCAATTACATAGTACCGATTAAATTAAACTCAGTAGCAGAAACCAATGTTTCTCTTCCATCCCCGATCGCGGCAGGCACCTACCTACGTACAAAAAAAAAAAACGAATGAAAACTTTAACTGAATTGATTAAACATTCGTTCGGTATAAAACTCCCGCCATTCGTTCTTCGCGCTCCAGAGCGAAATAGAAAGTAAATATTGCTCTCACTACTGGCAATAGTTTTTGGAGTTCCGTAGCTAACAGACAAAAAAAAAACCTTTTTATTAACGGTTTGTTTACCGAATGCGTTCGGTTATTGATATTGTTGAGAGTCAGCTTTATCGAACTTAAGGTGAGGTAAGGTAAGAACTACACTGCTCACTCGTGTGCCACACACGGCGATCTAGGCGCGTCGGTTTCCATTTTATATGGAAACTAGACTTATAGAGCTACACTTGAAAACACGCACGCCACGCGATGTCGTTTTTAGTAGGTAGGTACAAATCAGGCGTAGGTATTACATGTGTGCGTCGGTCTAATGTACTTTTAGCTTTAATTCTGGTATGTTATGGGGTCACTTAAGGACCTAGGACACTACGCGTTATTCAGACTCGTTTTGTCTATGGTTTGACGTATCTAGTCTATGGTTCAACGTATCGCGCAGTGTAATAGGGGTTAGACTGTCTTTCTATGAATGAAAAATAGTAGGTACGAGTCGGAATATCGCACGCGATATTCAGCGCAGTGTAATAGGTCCTTTAGGCTCATTGTAAGTACGAGAAAGTACCTTATTCATAGTTTCAATCACTAAATAACAGTGGGAAAAAATTTATAGGTAGGTGTCTAAATATTGCCAAGGGTAGCCGTCGTCGAAACTCGTCCATTAATGATTTGAAATGATGATAAACGTAGAACTAAATTGGGCCCAAGTGTTCGTTCGCCGATCAGTAGCCCAATTCACGTAATCAAAACCGTATCGATATCGTAGCGATTTAGTCGTTTAGACCATTTCCGTATTCACCTCCATCAATCGAGTTTGAACAACACCGATTGTAAAGTCGTTTAGTCAGAGTCGATTTAAAAAAAAATCTTTATTACATTATCCTGGTAAAATATTTATGTAACTGAAATAAGTCGTCGATAGTTCATTTAGTTTCGAGCCAGTTGAGTTGTCGTTCTATCCAATCCTTTAGATTAAAGATTAAAGATTAAAGAACACGTGAATGTCTACCGCTTTTGGATAGGACTTCGATTGAACGACTATAACTTCAACGATATTTGGCTTGTTTGATTTTATGTGAATCAGGCTACTGGGCCTAACGGTCTTCATATATTTCATATGGCAACTAGACTTGTAGAGCTACATTAGACCCACGCCATCGGTCTAATGTAGTTCCCGCTTTTCATAAAGCCTAAAGGTAGAACTACACTGCGCACATGTGTGCCATGTACGCCGCTCTGGGCGCGTCGGTCTCCAAAAATTTTATATGGCAACTAGTCTTGTAGCGTTACAATAGATCCACGCCACGCGACGTCGTTCTACCATCAATCTTCTATATCTACTATATTATAAAGAGAAAAGATTTGTTTTTTTGTATGTAACGAATAAACTTAAAAACTACTGGACCGATTTCAAGAATTCCTTCACCATTGGAAAGCTACATTCACCCTGAGTAACATAGGCTATATTTATTACCCGTGGCGGCCGGGGCGGGCCGCTAGTCAGTCATAAAGAACGTCAGTCAGAAAGTTCTTTACCGACTGTTAGATGCGTTCTACGTACCTATTTACTAACTAAAACTCACCTAATGTGTTCTTTTAGATGCCTTTTGCGTTCCAAGGCCTCAGTAACTCTTTCAAACAATCATCAAGAACCGCATTATTCAACCTCCTGGAAGGTATAATGTCGGTATGCACACAATAGAACAAAATGAGGCAATAACACTCAACAACAGTATATCTGACAAAAAACATACAGAAAATAACTTCGCACGTGCAAAAATAAATCGTGTTTTACATTAGATAGGTATACGTCCATCCATAAGGCACCTAACATCACCATTTGCGCGCCTACCCATCTTGTTTTTCCCCTATTAAATCGCCCGGCGTCAGTATATTAAAAAATACAAAGGACATAACAGAGGTAAATGACACTAAAATGGACTGAAATTGCCAAAATTATTGTTATTTATGTTTCATGTTTTGGTGATTCCACCTCATTTTTAGGGGACATGTTTTTTTATCTAGGTCAGCGTTTGAAGAACCGTTGTTTATGGGACTTTTAACGAATAGATATATGGTAACGTCCACAGAAATGATGAAAGAGATTAGAAAGGAAATACTTTCCAATTTGTACTACAACGAGTGTCGCCGCTTGTCTTACCATTTAACTTCACTACAAGGAATTAACCAATACGATCGCGCATTACGCAACTAACAGACCACGCGCCCTTAGATCGCAAGTTTGTTATTGGTGGTTGAACTATGAGCATTGCCTTACCTTGTGGCACTCTTGCCCCGCCTATAAGGCCATTCTAACCTCTATCAACTGTTCTGTGGTACCTAATACATTAGACTGACGTACACATGGACCATGCCTGATTTAAACGTGCCACCCCATGCGACGTCAATCTGACGTCGCATGGGGTGGATTGAATGTAGCTCTACAAGTCTAGTTTCCTTAGAAAATGTATGGAGACCAACGCGCCCAGATTGGCGTACGTGACACACGTGTGAGCAATGTACAATTGCCGAAACGGATCTTGAGCGCTCGGCGTCTGAGTGGGGATCGCTTTGCGCATTCCATACATTGGCGAGCCAATAGTCTTCGTTGTTAGATACATGTAGCAACGCAGGGAACAAATCAGAAGTGACGTTTATGACGAGATGGCGCGACGAGCCATTTACTGACACACTTTGCACCACTAAAGAAACCGAATATTTGACTTCTGCGCAACTTGAAGCTAGCGCTCAAGATCGGTGACGGCAATTGTAGTTCTGCCTTAAGTAGGTAATATGGGACAAGGGCAGGCAAATGATGATGGACACGCTATTATTACAGGCTTAGGTTTAAGTATTAGAGAAATACTGGCACTACTTTTTAGAACTTTGAAGTGCCGTTGCGATGTAGTCTTGCTAGAGGGATTGATATTATCAAGATTGTAAAAATGAATCTTAAAATCTTCGGGTTTCCTTTTCATTTTCTGATAAGGAAACCCGTGGTGTTAAACCGCAAAAGGCAACTGAAGGACACAGGTGTGGTTTTTAGTTAATAAAAGTCTGCTACGCCCTCTCACTTAACTTAGAGCGGACTGATTGCATAATTTCCCATCGTACAATAAAATTGATAGTTCTGCAATTCGTTTTCTGCTGTAAAAACAAAACCGCCATTTTTAACTACAACCACAAAATCTAACATCTGCAACTCTTCGATGACTAATAACAATGCCGCTTCAAGTACCCACTCTCCAATCAAATCATTTGTAGCCAAACTTGCCAACCAATCAATAGGTATCAATCTAAAACTAAGGACTGTTCCGTGCGCCATGCAAATCTCGTGGTATTTGAACAACTTACGGAGTGTACTCGAAACTTCTATTGTTTCAACACATTTGTGGGATGTGCCATAATATGAGGAACGTCAGAAGTTCCATTCTAATTTTGGGACAGAATTGTTTGACTTTGTTTGTTAGAAAAATTGGTGCCTATGTTTACGGGACCGTGTGTGATGGTGATTAACCTTTTGAATGTCTTATGTTACACAGTTCGACATAAGCAATTGTCTTTCTATTGTCTCTAATTACGGCATTCAAAGAGTTAACTATATTGTGACATTATGCTATTTCGATCACTCGAACTGAAAAGTATCAGTACCTAGTCTAGCATGGACTATAGAATTTACGGTCCATTCTTTGTAGATTCTTTATTGTGTGTACAATAAAGAATGAATGAATGATACAGTAACCTATAGGTTTATAAGACTGGGCTGCGTTGTGATGTGTGCCGTTGCTGGCAATATTGCCGCGAAGTGGGAATATTTTTGAGAATATTTCCGCGAATTTTGCCCGAACTATGAATATTGGTGGCAATATTGCCAGCAAGATTCCCATATTGCCGGCAACGGTACATCTCCAGGGCTGCGGCAAAGGCGTAGCGTGGACTGATTAAGACGTTGGCGAAGGCACATCACCGAGGAATTTTCACAGAACAACTGTCGCAACCTAGTGTTTGACCACATCTTCGATTACCATCAGGTGAAAAAAACATCCTCGTTATTAAAGAGCCCTGGCCCTTTGAATGCAAGTCCGTGGGCTAGGGCGCACTTCGCCCACGGCATTGCTCGGTAGAGTTAGGTACCACGACCCTGGAATGCATGGCAAGTTTGGGTGCAGCGTGAGGGACGCACCGCCTAGAGCAGGATAAGTTAATTTGCTGATTTCCCACCAGAAAAATGTTAGATACTGACACTGTATCAAACTTGATAAGATACCAGCGCTGTGAGCTCATCGCGTTATGCTAGAGGTCGCAGCTTTATGCTGTGCGTTCGACCGTTTTGCGCGGATGTGACGCATATCTTCACTATCCATTGATTATGTTTGTTAGCTAGTTTTAAGATTGCGTCATTTCGCGTAAATTAACTGTTTTTCTATCTTTCTTTTCTTTCCTATGATGGCCTCACAATTTCTATCAAGGACCTATCTTCTTCAGTATTTTAAGTCGAACTGGTTGAGTTTCTCAGAAATGGATTGCTAGGATTATCGACCTTACCTCTTTGTACGTACATGTACAAACGCTTATTTTATCATACTTTCCACATGAATAGACCTTCTAAACTCGCTCTATTCTATTTCCGCTCAATAGAACTGAAACTATAGGTAGTCATTGTTGCGAAACAGAGATAGCGTTAAACATGTATACTTCTGTCTCTGTTCCGCAACGAACAATGTTAGGTCCCTGAACTTTCAATCTCGTGTTGAAGAGTTTTAAAAGGGACTTAGAGGCTTCAATTGTACTTACACATGTGGCGATGTGGCCGCCGTATATCAATGAGTTTTAGACGAATGGAAAGTGATTTAAATGTGGCTTAAAATGAGCCCCAGAATCTCGGTCAGTAGGAGGGTAAGGAACTGTATTTCAGGGATTATATAAGCTTGGAAGGTGTGGATATTACTTTGAGAATGAAGTTGCTACGGAAATGTAGATGCTTCTGGGTCACGCGAATTTAGGTCTTGCATAATCGTTTCTCCTGTCGGATTCAAGCGCATTTAGTGAAATTTTTAGGTCATTTTTTCTGAGTACTGAATAGATAGGACGTTGGTTTGACCAAGTCTATACTTTACTGGTACTAGTACTTACATAATTCATGTCATTACTTCCCAGAATTTTATAGTAATTAGCAACGCTATCGGATAGTGTAAAGTATTACAGGCTATTCTTTTGTAAGGCTCCGTACCTCAATAGGAAAAAACGGAACTGTTATAGGATCACTTTGCGGTCCATCTGTTTGTCAAGACCATTTATCTCGGGAAAGCGTAGAGGTATCGAGTTGAAATTAACACCATATAAGTACTCAGGTCTGCGGTTTATTGAAGCTTTGAAAAAAAGCTGCGGCCAAATTCAATTCAATCAAATTTCAAAATTAACGAAGAAAAAAGCTGCGGGCGTCTATGTGGCAACGTAGAGCATGTTTTAAAAGCGGGTTTCTTCATCTTAAATAGGCAACGAGAAGTATTCTATGAATTTTGATTCCCTTGAGAGTCGAAATACACGTTTTTTACGACTCTTGGGAATCAAAATTCAGGGTAGTTCCGGTTGAGCTAGAATCATGAAATTTGGCATGAAGCAAGGTCCCATATCACAACAATAGGAAAATAAATTAAAATTGTAAATTTGTGTTATGTGAACTTTTTTGTGGTTACTGAAAATAAACTTTTTGCGGTAACTTAAATTTGGAAATTGCACTGTTTCCATAGGTAAGTTTGTACGGAACCCTTAGTATGCGAGTTTAACTCACACTTGCCTGGTTTTTTTCCACTATCCTCGAGTTCGATTCCAGAAAGAGACCATGGCCTGTACCAGAGCCCGGCGGGAGAGGTCGTTGCTACCGATACGTGGACACGGTGATGCTCCGCCCTACCGGGGCACACTTCCACCTTTATGCTCCACCGCGACACCCGTGCGTTTCTTCGACACAAATCAGGTGCAGGAACCTCCCGAACTTACCATGTCCGGTAAGCACCTGCGTCATGCGGAAACTATACCTCACGGGTCATCCACGCCGGTCGGAAGTTCGCAACAAGAGATTCAGTCGCAACTTCCTATTAATATAATAATAATATATAATGATATTCCACAATATCACACTACACCGTCTAGTCCCAAGCTAAGCAGAGCTTGTGTTATGAGTACTGGACGACTGATAAACATATTTAAATATTTCTAAATACATACATATTATTGATAAATTACACCCAGACATGGAACAAATTATCATGCTTAGCACACAAACATCTCATCATCAAGATTTTGGTTTTTTCAAGGGCCTTTTAAAAACCAAGCTTTATTATTTCCGTGACGTAATCTCGTAGACATGCACGTTTGAAATCGTAAGTTAGGTCCGATTCGCGATTTTATCGAGCCAACTAATTTATATCATGTTTTGATTTTTTGCCTATTTTTTGAATATATGACCACCGCCGTGGTCATATACAGAAAGTTGGTCATATTGACAATTTTACTAAAATAATTTTTCATGGTGGTTTGGTTTGGCGCCGCGCCGTAGGATTCAAGCAATTTTTTTTTACAAGCTTTTATTTTGTTTCACCTGTCCCGATATTTGTCTGTCATCAAATCTTGCAAATTAAATTTGATCCACTTCCCGGTTACCGATTGAGCTGAAATTTTGTATACATGTGTAAAGTGCGTAACAATGCAATATTATGATGACCTGGAGCTGATCTGACGGTGGAACCGGAAGGTGGCTATAGGAACCGAGTTTGGGCTCGTATGATTTGTCTTGACGAGTATTAATTATATAGGTACCGAGCTATAAAAGCTTGCTATGAAAAAAATATTTTCATTAAAAGCTTGTTATTAATTAAGCAGAAACGATCTTGATAGTACCTACATTGTCCGTAGTTCTCGTGTCTTTCAACTTCAACAAATAACATAAAACAACAGCAATATAACACAGTTATAAAGAAGTCATTTATTTCGATTAACTCTCAAGCTTTATAGAAGACAATAGATTGTTCTTAGAAAGGCGTATAGGTATTGTAGCTAGTGGGCTAGCTAGCTGACTAAATGATTGATTTATTACCTAAGTAGCTAGTGGCTTTTCTCTTTGATTTGCTTTTGTGCCTCTATTTTCCATTGTGCTCACTGACTCTGTGTATTTTTAGCGTCAGCGCACTTACCAAGAGTAGAGCAGAGCATTTTCTGGGACTACGGAAAAATCAATATTTTAACTATTTGCGGACGGCGAGCAATAGGCAGCTTGCTGTACAACCGTCCAGTAACCGTCTGGACCGAGCCCAAGTCGTCGACGGCGCGTACTGTTCCCGCGCGTCTCAAGGAGTTGTCGTAGGGGCCCAGCAGGGTCGAAGCCTACTCGGGGCAAGGGTCTGCTTCTGAAAGGAAGGGTCGGCCCTAGTATGAAGGGCAACGAAGGAACAGGTTGGTTTTAGTCAGTAAAAGTCTGGCACAATCTCCCGCTCCGCCCAAAGACAGGGAATGTCATCTGAATGATTTATTCTCACCGACAAAAAAAAATAATGACAGTAGGTACTATATCATTGCAATGGTATGGCATGGGCCCCTTTAGACGGCTTAAAGTCACCCAAAGGGTAATGGAAAGGGTTACCCTCAGTTTCCTTGCGTGATCGAATCGGAAATGAAGATATCCACAGGAGAACCAAGATCGCCTACATAGCACGAAGAATCGCCAAACTATGTGCTACCGTCTTTCCTCAATTCACTTGGTGGGCAGACAGAGACCCCAGTCTCAGAGCCCGTGATTTTGGAGTCCTGTCTACCTTAAATGTTGCAAGCGGGGTTGTGTGTTCTAAGAAGCGTTTTACAGAAGGGGTTCCGGGGTTTTCTATGGTGATTACCGGGTTGTTTTTAGTGAGGTAAGAATCACACACACTCGAGCCTATTTATGATTATGACTTGTAAGTAGGACTTGCCTGGGCTGCGAAGATGTTCAAAACGAGTTACCGTAAGCCTGAAACGGAAAGGGCAACTGCAAAAACACAGGTGGGATTTAGTCTGTAAAAGTCTGACACGCGACAGGGTGGGAGAAAAGAGAAAAGCACAGCTGATTTACCTATTTAAAAAAAGTAGGTCTTGCTCAGATATCGTCATTGGGTGAGACAGGGGATATATATTGCACAATATAAACTGGTAGTTTTTGAAGAGATAGGGACGCAAAAGGACTAGAGTTTATACTAGAATGGTTTAGGTTTAACCTCATTTTATCGATTTGGGGCCACATACACAGATATGGTCTCCTTTATCGAAATAACGGCAGGTTAGAATTGGCAAATAAATACAAAACTTAGACCCATCAATAGTCCCGCCATTTTGTAGCCGATCATAACATTTTGGCGCCACTTATGTTCCATATTGGAATCAAAATGGCTGCCAATCTAATCACATTGGCTCCAAGAATTGGGACGAACCGGACCAATCCAGATTTGATTGCTATCCGTACTGTTGTATTCGAATCCAATTTTCTTTACTGGCGATTTATTTTTTTGAGGAGAACGATATTTTTTGAGACAATGCGAGGTTGCGTGATCTTTTTAGCGTTTGGAGGTTCGATGTTATTGGCATGACGTTTATTTCTTATTTGCTATGTCGACGTACGTCTAGTACGGTTGGTACAGACAGCAATGGTTACCCCTCACACATTAAAAGAAAAGATAGCAAAGCATAGTCGGCCTTATAATGTTCCCACTGTTGGGTTTCAGGCCCATATATACGACCCATTCCCTCTTCTTTAAGAGAGGGAATAGGCCGTAATCCAACACGCGGGCCCAGTGCGTGTTGGTGGATGTTACATGTCTTCGAATTTTTGGTTCTAGGTCGTGCCGGTTTCCTACGATGTTTTCCTTCACCGTTTTGAGAGCAGTGGTGATGAAATAAATTACACAAAGTAATGCGCATGGCTGGGATTGAACCCGCGGTCTATAACTCGTAAGTCGGGGCTGTTACCACTCGGCCACTACTGCTCTCAAAAAAGAAAAGATACGGCCGTTTATGTATAGGGATTTAAAAATACACAGGGTACTTCCCATTGACCTAGAAGCCTGTTTGACATAAAGCAAGGCTCATAACATAAGTACAGGAAAAAATCTGAAAACTGTAATTTTACAGTCGGAAAAATCTTCTTAACTCAATTGGGAATTGAACTGTTTTCATAGGTAAGTTTTTATGAGCCCTCAATGTGCGAGTCCGACTCACACTTGCCCAGATTTTTTAATCGATATCAAATAGTGCTTGACTGCGATCCTACCTGATGGTTACTAGTGATACAATAATTGATATTGAAGCGCACTAGTTTATTGACAGCCTATTCTCTCTATCCTTGAAGACACCTCATTTATTATAATCGGACGGGAAGACCGCTGTAAGCAAATTGTTCCATTCGAGACTTAACGCTTAGTCCGGACCGTAGAGGCACAGTAGAGGTATCAACAATGTAAAGGTGATGGCAGAATCAACTCATATAATTCCTGCGCACTCTAAAACTGCATCATAGAAAATACTTATATGTACAACTTCAGTTTTATTTAGTAGGTACTTATTTGCGATACTCAAAACACGTGTCTAGTACTTTTATTTAAATAATCTATGTACCAAATTCCGTAACCGTATCATGAAAAATCACAAAGTTATCCGCACAAATACATGGTCGCAGGGCCATCCGGGTGACTGAGGGGTCGTTTTTCTCCCGTACACAGCTGTGCACACTATGATCTGCCGTGATCTATGTTTTACTTAGTATCAGTGGTGTCCAACTTGTGACCTTTAAACATTTTTAGAAAATGCTTAAAGGTAAATCTTCAACGCTAGAGTGAATAGGCTCTTAATAAACTAGTGCGCCTTACCATCAAAGATTGCATCGCTACTTACCATCAGGTGGGATCGCAGTCAAGCACTAGTTTATATCAATAAAAAAAAAATATAACAAGGTGTAAAAATGTTTTTTTTTTGTTTTTTTTTTTATTTTTATTAGGAAACATTTTATTAACTTTAAATCAATTTAACTTATTACATACACAACTAAAAACTATAATTACAGAAAATTAAAACTAAAAACACACAGAAAATTAAAAAAAAAACCCTACGCTAATTACAACTAACTAAAATCAAACTAAAACATGGCGTCAAATTTCGCATAAATAAACTAAAAATAAGGTTGTAAAGATTGACCAAATCTCGATAACCAATTAGCCTCTTCGTACCTACGTCTTTCCACCAAATCTAAAGCTGCTATTACCAAACATTACTAAATACAACTAAAATCTAACTCCATAATAATAATAGGCTCATGAATACGATCCTTGAGCAAATCAGTCGCTCCCTTTACGAGTCCCTATGTTGAACTAGTCATTTACACGATGTTACTAACATTTATGGTCCCGACGTGTATTCAACCCCTTAGTTTTGCGTGCGACATGAGAACGAAGTAACTTTTTTCTTGTTTTCGAGGGGAAACTTTTAAAAAACGCCTGGATTTTTGGGATAAGTCCAGGGAGCGTGGTATTTTTGCCTAACCAAAACCACCCTTCGGATTCGGTATTTCGCACTCGAGGCATACTGACGTGCTCATCATTACAATTAAATATAAATAAATTAACGCCTCTGCATAATTAGTGACCTACTTTTTGTTTACCTACCTATTAGCGAGTTGTTAATAAGTGCTGATAAGTTAAAATAATGATTGTGTGATTGTTTACTAAAAAATGGAAGGCAGCCCCTTCAATCGCAGCGGGTTGACGCCACGCAGCCCTCCATCAACACCTACGCCGACGCAGCCCCAACTACCAAGACGTGACCAAGCTAAGGAAGACGAGAAAATGGAGGCTATACCTACTCCTGAGATTCAGAACTGGATGAGCTCCATTGACCAGTGCCTACAAGAAGTATGCAGTATTGCGGCCGATGGTAAGCTTAACTCTGATCAAAAACTTAAAATAAATACTCTTTGCCGCAAGGTTGGACATGGAGTCTCGCAATTGGCTGTTCAATACCAGTCCTTAAAACAGTCTGCCTACAGAACCCATAACTCCCTAAACCTTTTGACTGAGGAACGAAATTTAATGGACTGTATCATGGAGATGAAAGAAGCAATCAATAAATCTTGTGCCCTGCAGGCGACAACTGCACCAACATCTTTTGCAGATATGGTGAAGAAAGGGTCCAATAGTTTTGTTCGTCCTAACTCTTTTAGCTCCGTGGCGATTTACCCTCGTGACCACTCAAAGACCAGTGACGAAACAAAAAACATTGTCCAAAAAATCATTAGCCCTGGTGAATTGAAGTTAAAAGTCCGAGGTATACGCAAAATTGGAAAAGGAGGACTCATCATCAGCACGGAGACCAAGGAGGACCTGGATAAGCTCAAGCAATCGGTCCAACTTGCTTCGCCATCCCTTACCGTCGACGAACCTCAAAAGCGCAAACCGCGCATAATAGTGATTGGAATTCCTGCTTCAATGCCTGAAAATGAGGTTTACAAATGTATTTTTGAACAAAATTTAGCCGACAAACTTCCGACTATGTCTAGAGATACATTTTTGACCTCAATAAAACTTAGCCACAAATCCGGCAGAAAAGATTCTGAGAATTGCAATTACATATTAGAAGTTACCGCCCAAATTCGTAAGGCTCTCATCACACAGGACCGGTTATTTATTAATTGGACATCGTGCCCAGTACGAGACTTCACACTGGTAACAAGATGTTACAAGTGCCAGCAGTACGGTCACGCTGCTAAGACCTGCAAAGTTTCTACCCCATCATGCGGCCATTGCGGTGAAGAAGGGCACTCTATGCAAGATTGCACGAAAAAAGGCGAGCCACCTAAATGCGCAACTTGTTTGCGCTTCAAAAAACCTGCCAATCACAAGACGGGAGATCAAGAGTGCCCTGCTAAAAAAGCTGCTGAACATAGGTATATAAATTCGATAGATTATGAAGGCGCCTAAGAGCGCCTCATATATTTTTATACTTTAGCCTTAATTTTTTCTGTTGTAACTTTTCGTATTATTTATTTTAAGTGTATGGATTCCAACTTAATTACCGATATAGACAATACGTTTGTACCCGTTTCAAAGACATGTGATGTTGAGGACTGCAAACAATATATTTCTGATTATGTAAAGCCACTAACTATACTAACTCAAAACATTCGCAGTATTTATAAGAATATAGACAACTTTAACATTTTTCTTCACAGACTTAGCTTAGATTGTGACATAATAGTGCTAACTGAATGCTGGCTATCTAATCGCCAAGATAACCTACCGGTAATGCCAGGTTATAACCTATTATGTACTAACATACACAATAATCAAAATGATGGTGTAGTGGTCTATTACAAGGAATCATTAACGGTTACAGTAGAGGAACCAAACCTCCGAGACTGTATGTGTAATTGTTTGATAATTAAAATAGGTGCAGACACAGCAATAATCGCTATGTATAGATCCCCTGCCGCTAGAAACTTGGAATCGTTTCACGCTTCCCTGAACCAGATTCTTCAGAACTTAAACTCTTTTAAAAATGTTATATTAACGGGTGACATAAATATAAATATTAACTCTGAATTCTGTGACTCGGGAACCCAAGAATACCTTAATATCTGTTCATACTATGGTTATCTTCCAGCACACACTCTGCTGACCCACCAAAGTGGCTCCTGCCTTGATCATATGATTATCAAATCCAGTCTACCGTATGTTACGCTTGTTACTAACTCGACAATTACTGACCATCACGCTGTTCTACTAACCCTAAACTTAACGCTGCCTAAGCTAACTCGTACCCAGACCAAAACGCAATTAAACACAAACAAACTCGAACAGGATTTATGCAACCTTGACTTTAGCCCAGTTTACAATTCAACTGACGCGAATTTTGCTTTATCGTATCTAATAAAAAATGTTCAATCAGCAATATTATGTAGTACAACTGTTATTACAGTAAACAAAAAATTTCATAATTTAAAACCTTGGATTACACCTGGCCTAATTCGGTGTATGCGGCAAAGAGATAAGCTCCATCAGAAAACGAGGAGATTTCCAGACGATCTTATTATTAAAATAACCTATAAACGCTACAGGAATTATTGTAACGATCTCTTAAAGAACTTAAAAAGGAATTACGATAAAAATGAATTAACAAGTGCAGGAAACAATTGCAAACGTCTTTGGAAACATATTAAAAACATCACATATATGACAAAACGGCGTGAATCAAATTCGAGTTTACTGCTTACAAATTCTACGCCACTCTTGTCAGCCAACCATGTTAACAACTACTTCGTGAGTGTTGGGAAAACTCTTGCTGAACAGATTTCAAAACATTGCTATGCTCAACCTTATTCCCCAAACATGCGTGCTAATTGTCCCCTAAAATCTTTCGGCTTGCTAGACACTGACGAAGACGAAATTACACGAATTATTTGTGCTCTCAAGGATGACTGTGCGGTGGGCTGGGATAATATTAGCAGTAAGATCCTTAAACAATTTAAGCATATTCTGGTGTCCTCCCTTAACGCATATATTTCGCCTCTGTTTTTCTGAAGGTATTTTCCCTAAATGCTTGAAAAAGGCAGTTGTAGTCCCCATCTTTAAATACGGAAACAAAGACTTAGTTAATAATTATAGGCCAATTTCGATACTTCCATCTATTTCCAAAATACTAGAGAAAATTGTTAACAGCAGACTAGTAAACTATTTAGAGAAAAATAATTTGCTATCATCTCCGCAATTTGGTTTTCGTGCCAAGTTATCCACAGCCGATGCGGTGCACAACTTGACCGATCATGTCTCCGTGGAACTTGCTAAAGGAAACCAGACCCTAGGGGTCTTCCTTGACCTCGCGAAGGCGTTCGATACTGTATCTGTTTCTATACTCCTAAACAAGTTAGAAGCCATGGGAATTAGGGGAACACCGCTAAAACTTTTAGTCGACTATTTAGACGATCGATACCAATGTGTTAGGATTGACGATATCATGAGCGATGAACAAAAAAACACTAGTTTTGGTGTTCCCCAGGGAAGCATACTGGGCCCAACCCTCTTCTTGATTTATATTAATGATTTATGTGATTTGAACATTAAACAAGGCAAAATTATTTCTTATGCTGACGACACAGCCTTAATTTTTTCCGCTAAATCCAGCAATGAATTATACGAATATGCTCAATTAGGTTTAAACAGTGTGACTAATTGGCTTCAAAGCAATTTACTAACATTAAATGCTGACAAGACTAAATATATTCACTTCTCCATGCGCGACCTTCAATCTAACACTACTAATTCTCATCTTTATGCCCACAAATGTGGATTGCGCTCAGTCAGTACATGCAATTGTCCTTTTATCCTCAAAACAAGCGACATTAAATATCTCGGGGTTATAATTGACAAAACACTCTCATTTAAACCACATATTGAAAGTTTAGTTAAAAGAGTGCGAAAATTAATCTTTATTTTTAAAAAATTGCGAACAATTGCAGACTCAAAACTGATCACCCAAGTTTATCTGGCACTCGGACAATCTGTAATTCAATATTGTAATACCTCGTGGGGTGGAGCACCAAAAACTTACTTGTTACCTCTTGAAAGAGCTCAGAGAGCCATTTTAAAAGTAGCCAATTTTCATCCGTTCTTCTATCCCACAGATTTGCTATATAAGTCCTGCAACGTACTGACTGTTCGCCAGCTTTTCATCATGCGTCTGGTATTAAAACAACACACCATGCTTTCCTACCACCCTGAAGTTACTAGTAAGAGAAGGAATGATATTGTATGCAATTCCAATACTTTTTCAAAATATGTCTTTGTAAAAAGGTTTTTCACATTTTTAGGCCCATTTCTGTACAATAGATTAAATAGAAAATTAGGTTTGTACAAATTAAATTATTATAACTGTAAAAAGATTATTGTGCAATACTTACTCAGCATCTCTTACAGAGAGACGGAAGATCTCCTAATAGTTTGTAAATAAAATATGTTTTGCTCTTATTTAAATTAAATGTATGTTATTTAGTATAGTTAATTTAATGATTGTTAATTTATTACTTGAGGTTATTTGTACTTTTTAGCCTGAAATACAGGTCCAACCTAGTTCAGGCAACAAATGCAATGTATGCGTTAAAATTGTTTTTGTATTTTTATTTAAATGTGCCACTTTTATTAAATAAACGATATTCTATTCTATTCTATTCTATTCTACCCTGGTGTTCACCATCAGCAATTAGAAAGGACGCCCTTACCTCTTAAAAGACCATTCCATAACTTGTTCATGAAAGTCTTTACTGCATTGGCATTAGCATTATCAGCTTTATAATATTTCTACTGCTGGGATTTAGGCTCCTCTCAATGGGCCGTAATCCACTACGCGTGCCCAATGAGGATTGGTCGATGTCGAATTTTTTTATACTAGGACATGCTAGTTTTCTCACGATGATTTCCTTCACCGTTTTGAGAGCAGTGGTGATCAAACAAATTGCTACGTTAAATATTTTTCATTATTTTTTCTTTCCGAAAATAAAGTACTTACAAATAAAAAGATTGTAGTTGTTTTATTTCATCCTTCATATCCTCAACACAAGCTGTTTTGTATGTTCGCAGATAAATCTAAGCTTCTACCCAACAAGTCTTCTGATAGCGTCGAATCAGTGGAGTTATTTATGTTTAAGTGGAGGTAGAGAATCAGTGGAGTTTAAGTTGGAGTTATTTAGGTTCGACGAAATCATTTTAAATACATTCTAAAATGTAACTTCTAGCTCGAAGCAACCTAACAATAATACTGCTGCCCCATCTCACTCTCAGGGGCATCTAAAGAAAATTTATTGTTATTAGTCCTGTACTCATTTTTACTGACACTAAACTTTGTGTAGGTATCTGGAGAATTCCCGGAGGAGAGTAGTTCGGATATAATTTACTATAGCGTCCTGCTAACATGGGGATTATGTGGGATTATAGTACGACTGTTTTTTAAGGATAACATGTTGCATAGTAGTAACAATAATTGTTCAGTTGTCATCATCATCATTTCAGCCGATAGACGTCCACTGTTGGACATAGGCCTCCCCCACGTGTCGCCATAATGCACGATGGTCACCACACCAGAACCTTCTCCTTTACTTCAGTATTTTGCTTCTGCGAAGCCGTAATGCTAGAAAAGAAGCCGGCAGTACGCGTGAACCCAATGCCACTCGCGCCCCAGCCGCCGGGTTTCCGATCCCGATTTCAAGCCACCGTAGGCGTGGCCGGAGCAATGGGTAGGTCGCCATCTGACCGTTCGGTAACCGACCAAACCGAGCCCAAGTAGTCGACGGTGCGTAGTGATCTACGCGCGCCTCAAGGATTTGTCCCAGCAGGATCGAAGCCTACTGGGGCCATGTGATACGAAAGAGATCCTTAGAGCCCAGGAGCAATGGCAAAGAAGGAACAGGAGTGGGTTCTTAGTTAGTAAAAGTTGGACACACCCTCTCGCTCTCCCAAAAATCGGGGGATGTAATTGGATGATTTTTACACCAGCAAAAAAAAGCTCGTCAAGCTACAAATTATGATCTGTTTGCCATGAAAACAGTTTATGAATACAAACTTGAATAACTCGTCCACCTCTCACTAAAAGAAACAGATCAACCACCATACCCCTCCCTATGGTCCTTTCAAAATCCCTTCCATATAAGCTTGTACAATAATTCTTATAAAGCCTAACATTACTCGAATCTTGTCTGCGGTACATCTCGGAGTGTTCTTACAAAACGTGATGTTATAAAATGGATTTGTGTAATGTAACTATAGGCGTGTTACTTCGTGACGTCTGGGAAAATGGCGGAGACTTTTTGCGTGTTTTGCCTTTATTATATTAGAGGTACTGCGGGTAGTTAGGGAAAAGACGGGTGTCTTTTTTTTGTTTGGGGAAATCATATAACATGTTTTGTTTTTGTTTCATAAATATCGACACACATTACTATTGAAGTAGGCACTTCACTTATTGATCTTTAGTTTCACTTCAAAATCAGTAGCCCGATTCACGTAATGAAAACCGTAACGATATCACATACGATATAACATTTCCGTATTCCCATCCACCAATCGAGTTTGAACGACACCGATTTTGAAGTGGTTTGAAATTCGTCGATTTAAAAAAAAAAAACTGTATTACATTATCCTGGTAGAATACTTATTAATGTAACTGGAAATAAGTCGATAGATCGTGAATACCGCTTTTGGATAGGACTTCGATCGAACGACTACCTATAAAACTGCAACGATATTTGACTTGTTTGATTTTACGTGAATCAGGCTACAGAATCAAATATAATGGTGTTAACACATGCGTGAATTTGGTCCGTCGTATCAAATTCAAGCAAGTCTGTACTACGAGGCTGGTCTGAGAAGTTTCCAACCTCAACGTAAAGGTACAACGTGATGGACCAAATCCGTCAGCCATCAATATAATATTATAGTTAGGATTCCGCAACCGTTCTCCTAAGACCGATTCGTCATTGGACTGTTCGTCGACATGACGATTCATTTATTTCCGCCTCTAGTAGGTACAGTCTTTCACATATAGACATTTCGGCGACAGGAACTTTCATCTGCGACTCTTTCAACTACTGGCCTTTTCAGCTACTGAATGTTTGACTGACATGACGATAAGTCTCTTTTAACTATTATATTAAAAATTGTATATATTTTTATTAAGAAGAGTGTGTGAGTTTCTTGCACGTTCTTGTCCATAGAGATCTAGGTACGCTTTGGAACGTGCAATTTAGCTTCACTGTTTTGTTTGTGACTGACCGACACTCTGACAATTCAAAAGTGCTTGTAATTGGTATATTTGAAATAAACATTTCTGATTTCTGACTACAGACATTACGTAAAACTTAGGCAACTCTGATTAACACGCGTTTATTGATTCCTTGCTTGCCGGGCTATATTACTATATCTACGGTCTAGATTATAATTATTATATTACTCTTTGTCTTTTATTTTAATAATACCAAAGAAAATGAAGATATCCACAGGAGAACCAGGGTTGCCGACATAGCATGAAGAATCATCAAACTTAAGTGGCAATGGGCAGGGCACATTGCTCGCAGAACGGATGGCCGTTGGGGCCGAAAGGTTCTGAAGAGGCGACCGCGTATCGGAAGACGCAGCGTCGAAAGGTTTCCTACAAGGTGGACCGATATCCTGGTGAAGGTTTCGGAAATCCGATGGATACGAGACGCACAGGATCGCGCTTTGTGGCGACACTTGGGGGAGACTTATGTCCAACAGTGGACTTCTATCGGCTGAAATAATGATGATGATGATACCAAAGAAAGCTAGTGCATTACCAAATTTAAGAGCCGGTTGTAGTCACTGAATATTTTGTATGAACACCGCCCGGGTCTATGTCGATTTCGCGGCGCCCGTAACAGCGGTTTAATTTTTATAAAAAAAAAGCCAATAACTATTCAAGGTTTTTGTTTCTGCTAGGCCCTTTTGAAAAAACAAGCTTTATTATTTTTTGTAACTTTAAAATATTTTCGTGACGTAATCTCGTAGACATACACGTTTGAAATCTAAAGTTAGTGTCTGGTTCACGATTTTTTTTTATCGAGCCAACTAATTTATGTCATATTTTGGTTTACGTCCGACGGTTGGTCATATATGGACCTCGTCCGAAATAAATGTTTTATTATTATTATTTATATAATATTAATAATAAAACATTTTTTTAAAATATCTCTTTTATATTTGTGAATTTCCAGTGGTTTAAAAAAGTTCAAAATTAGTAGAACCTGGCCTTAAAGTCAATGTGAATACAATTTGCTTATGAAAGCGAATTTAATGAAAACCAAAATGTATAATGATATTATGTGATGATAGAGGTTTATGAACTTTGGAACGGAGCTCTTCATTACACCCTATTCAGACATCTGCACGGAAATTAAATTTCAGTTCATCATACATTGAGTTGAAGCTAAACTGGGGTAATGTTCAGCATCTAACTAAACAAACTGTTGGAAAAAATGGGCTCATTAAAGCTCAGTCAAACCTTTTCTTTTTATAGGTGGGTAATCATCTTTAAATGACATCTGACTAACTCTTAATGTGTTGAAAAAGTGAATGATAAATTCTTGTTGAAGTCTTGAAGGGAAGAAATGGATCATGAAATGAATTCATGTTACCCAAAATTTTACACGAGCGAAACCACGAGCAAAAGCTAGTTCTAGTGAGTTTGAAAACGAAATGAAGACCAAAAATTGATTTATGAGTACAGTCAACGAAATCTTACGGTAATGAAAAACAAATAACAGTCGTCCGGACCAACCGAACTGGACAAACAAACCGTCCATGTCTCATGTTACGTGAGAGTCGGCGCAACACGTTTTTTTCCGTTCCATCTTGTGAAGGGTCACGCTACCACCGACTCCCTTTTCTTTCGTACCATTCCTAGTATAGTAAGTATACATACATTATAGTAAGTGGTGTATAGTTGGCTTAGTATACAACCTAGCCTTAAAAAAAAAAACTTACTGCTATGTGACTTTGCTTACTCGACAAAATAATATAAGATTAAAATATATTTTTAACCGACTTCTAAAAAAGGAGCAGGTTCTCAATTCGGATGTTTGTATTTTTTTTTTATGTATGTTCGCGCATAACTTAGTCACTTGCCAACCGATTTGAAAAATTCTTCTTTTGTTGGAAAGGGTAGGTATACTTCCCAAATAGTCCCATAGTCACCAAGTCGGGATCTGTTGATGAAATCTTGGCGAAATCGAGGAAACCCCTCCAATATTATAGTTCTTTTGGTATTTTCATCAAAGACTTAAGCATTTATAGTCAAAACATGAAATTTGATGAAGTGAAACTGGTGAAGGAGATCAGAAATGGCCAACGGAAGTTCATACTCACACAGATCTCCCAATGAACATAGTTACAAATAAATGAATAGTTCTGAATAGGTATGTTGAAAATGGTTTCATCGATGTGACCTGATGATCTCGCGCCGGGCCCTGGTCGAGGCCATGGTCCGGAGCGAGGAGGAGTGGCAGGCGGTCGCCGACTTCTGCGAAGCAGTAATGCTCGCTAAGGAGGTGGCCGACCGCATCAGATAACGGCGCTCTCGCCGCCGCCGCCGGGATTCCGATCCCGATTTTCAGACACCGTAGGCGCGGGCTTGCGGACAGTGAGCAATGGGTAGCTCGCTGTCCGGCCGTCCGGTAACCGTCCGGACCAAGCCCAAGTCGTCGACGACGCGCACTGTTCCCGCGCGCCTCAAGGAGTTGTCAGCAACAGCAGGGACCCAGCCGGGTCGAAGCCTACTGGGGCCAGGGTTATCCGAAAGGGCGCTCGAGCCCCGGTACGAAGGCTAGAAGGAACGGGATGGGTTTTTTAGTCAGTAAGAGTCTGACACTATCTCCCGCTCCAAGGGCGGGGGATGTCAATGCATGAAAAAATAAAAAAAAAAAAAAAAAAAAACCTGATGATGATGATGGAGCCGGAAGATAGGCACCGGAACTCCGTAATTAATCAATGTATCCTAGCAAGGTTTGAGTTAATTGGAATTGTCATGAGAAAAAGGTACTCTGGCTGTAAGTGTATTGCAACTAAAAAGTGTGAAATAAAAAACGCTTTACAAAAAAAAAAAAAAAATATCCGACTTACTAAAAAAACCACTAAAACTATCAAAATAACTTTAATTTCGGAAGTCGGTGTTAAATAACGAAGAGGCAAAACTAATACAGAAACACCGACTTCCGAAATTAAAGTTATTTTGATAGTTTTAGTGTTTTTTTAGTAAGTCGGTTATTATTATTTTTTTTTTCAGTACACAAAGAGTAAAAAAAGGGCCTCCATTGCTATGACTCCGCTGTCCGTCTGTGACTAGGCAAATGGTATCTGTTGCCACTATAACAAATAATAAGAACAGTATAAAATAAATATTTAAGTGGAGCTCCCATGCAACAAACGTGTTTGTTTTGCCTTTTAAGTGGTGCGGAACACTTAGTGCGCGAGTTCGACTCGTCCTTGGCCGGTTTTTTTTTTATAATATTTTTTGCATTAGCTAGGTAATCGTGTCGATTATTGAAGCATAAATGTTAAATAGTGACTAAAAATCAGGCAGTGTTAGTTCGACGTAACGATATCCAAGTGTATAATTCACGCAACAAGGAAATCTCCCAAGTTTCAAATAAGTTACATTTCCCCAATCCCAGCACCCTCGTTCATAAAACAGGATTACAGGACGCACACCTCTATTTCCCTTACTGAAACTAATTAACATAACAAGGAAATTCCTACGAGTCCGCAAACATACTACAGCAATAAAGTTGTCCAGCGTAACTCCGGAACTTACGTTATTATGTCTCCATGTCGCCGTAAATTATTTTCAAGTTATGTTATTTCGTTTCGGGCAGGCAACCATCTTGGAATTTTGCCGTTTGGTTGGTAGTGAGAGATGGTGGAAACGTGTGTGATAGTTTTGAATAGAAATGTCGTTGCAATAATAAAACGTGGTCTAAGGGCACTTTCAATTAAGACGTTTCATGTCGAATCGCCAACGCACGTTTACCGTGCTGCAGCCGGCCGGTTCCAGTACGTTAGCAATCCGACAACAAGTGCCTAAATTGCCGCTTATGACGTTGCCGTTCTGTAAACCTGTTGTCGACTATTCTCCGCATAGTTGCCGCACCGCCCGCTTTGTATGAAAAATACGATCGTTCATACGCAGTAAGGCTAACGCACCGCATCTGCACGGCAGTAGGCCGTCAAAAATGTATAAATTAAAAAGCACCCTAAGTCAGCAATGTCGAAAGTTACCGTGTACTTACGAGTATGTTTGCGGGTGTGTATGTTTGTTACTCCTTCATCCTCAAATGACTATCTACATATTAATTTATTTATATATGCTTTATTGTACACCAAGAATAATCTTTTGATCCCGAAAGTAAGTATGCTCCCTTGACATATCTAATTTTTGTCATTCACGCGGGTAAGGCAGCTGTCAAAAGCTACTTTTTGTATGTGACAGTAAATTGCATTAAAACATACCTCAGCGTTGTCGACTAAACATTGAATAGGCTCTTGATAAACTAGTGCGCCTCACCATCAACGATTGCATCACTGCGTACCATCAGGTGGGATCGCAGTTAAACACTAGCTTTAAATTATGCGCGATACATAAAAAAAAGACGTGTGGCACTCGGGGACTGCTGCGGTAAAGCTATTGCATAGCATTTTTATCAACTTATACAATTATAATTATTAAGCTATTGTATATAGCTTCTATCGCGGGTCTTGAGCGTGGAGACCGAATCCAGAAATTCCGTAACGAAAATAACCTAACACCCCCCACTCATTTGTTTTATGAGCGTGGCGACCGAAAAGAAAACAAATGAGTGATCAATCAATCAAAATTCAATTCAATGTGTGGAAGTGTAACTTCAATTAATATCAAAGAAAAAAAAACCAAGGAAAAAAATACTGCATAAATATAGTGTATATAGTGTCAGACTTTTACTGACTAAAAACCCACTCCTGTTCCTTCGTCGCCTTTCGTATCGGGGCTGAGCTATGGAAAACATGTTTATGTTATGACTTATTTTATCTTTGTTTCGGAAAATTTCTAACTTTTTAAAACGATGCGTTAGTTATTCTAAAAGACGGTTAGTGAATGGAATTATTGTGTTGCCTGCAAAGGCCGACATTCCTTTCCGTACCGCAGTATAGAAACGCAACCAAAATTCCACTGTTGGCTGCATTTCCTGAATGTAAACCATTTTATACGAAACAATAATGTTTGTACTGGGGACTTTGAGGTCCATACTTTGATACAGTGGTTCTCAATCTGTAGTTAGAGGACCACTGTTAATCCCCAAGAGTTTGTTTTTGTTCCATTGCAATCTTAAATTTTTATTTTCAACTTATATTTTATATCATCTCTTATTTTGTGAATGATGGTTGACCTGTAATTGGCGAAAGTGCAAGACTTAGGCCAATTGTTATCTATACTTCTAAAATGCTGTATACAGAAGCTCTTGGTTTTACCTTAATAAATAAATAAGAATTAACATCATTATCATTTCAGCTGATAGACATCTTAGGTCTCCTCCTGGTGTCGCTATGACGACGTATTGACGCATTCGAGAAGAGTCTCGCATCCGGACCTAAAATATGTTCTGTGAAAGGTCTAAAAATGTCAAATTTTACAGGTTATAGTTTTTTTTTGTTACGTAATAACAAATTTACAGTTTTCAGATTTTCTTATATACCTGTGCTATAAGTCCTTGCTTTATGGTAAATTTCAAGGTTCTAGGTCAACGAGAAGTACTCTATAATAATAATAATAATAAAACTAATTGGGGACTAACAGTGGTCCTCTATCTACAGATTGAGAACCACTGTATCAAAGTATGGACCTCAAACTCCTCAGTACAAACATTATTGTTTCGTATAAAATGGTTTACATTCAGGAAATGCAGCCAACATTGGAATTTTGGTTGCGTTTCTATACTGCAGGACGGAAAGGAATGTCGGCCTTTGCAGGCAACACAATAATTCCATTCCCTAACCGTCTTTTAGAATAACTAACGCATCGTTTTAAAAAGTTAGAAATTTTCCGAAACAATGGTAAAAATAAGTCATAACATAAATATATTTTCCATAGCTTTTTTCGGGCTCTTCATGGGCCTGATGTAGATTTTTCGGCGTCCGTGGCCTGGTTACGATTCAGCAACCTCTTCGGAGAAACTGAAGGTTTTATCTTTGCGATTATGGACGAGGTTATCTTGACGAACAACTACCGGAGACATATTATGAAGGATGGGACGGTTGACGTGTGTCGGGCATGTCATCGTCCGGGTGAGTCCATCAGACATATTATCTCTGGTTGTTCTCGTCTGGCTAACGGCGAGTATTTGCACAGATATAACCAAGTAGCCAGGATTCTTCACCAGCAACTTGCTTTGAAATACAACCTAGTGGACTCTGAGATACCGTACTACAGGTATGTGCCCGACCCAGTTCTTGAAAATGACCATGTCACGTTGTACTGGGATCGGTCTATCATTACTGACCGGACTTTGTAGCCAATAAGCCGGACATAGTGTTGATAGACCGATTAGCGCGCCGTGCAATGATAGTCGATGTCACCATCCCGCATGACGAGAATCTCGTGAAAGCTGAGAAAGAAAAACAAATAAAATATCTTGACTTAGCACACGAGGTTGTCGACATGTGGAATGTGGACTCGGCTGTCATTGTGCCGATTGTTGTGACCGCTAATGGCCTTATAGCCAAAAGCTTCGACGACCATCTGTCGAAGCTATCGTTGCACGGGTGGATCAAGGGCCTGATACAGAAGGCAGTACTCCTCGATACGGCTCGCATTGTGAAGAGGTTCCTGTCTCTGCAGCCCTAACCACCGGTAGCTTGGACCCTGCTCCCGACACCGGTGGATAACTATATTTTTATATTTTTAAATGGTTTTTTTTTCTTTTGAATAATTTCATTAAAAAATATTTAAAAATGTAATTTTATATGTAAAAAAAATTGAATAAAGAGAATAATAATAATAATGGTCTTTGTGCCATTTACGTATCTTATTCTTTCTTTAACTTAGAAGTTTGATTTTTTTAGAGCTTCAAGGGATTGCTGACCTAAGTACATGGTTTTAATTTCAAATCAATACCTCTACGCGTTCCCGAGAAAAAGGGTCTTGATAGACCGACAATTTTGAAGTGTAAAACGGGGTGAAGAGACACTTAGGGGTGAATAGCGACAAAATTTTGGTTTAATTTTTCACTTTGATACCATAATATCGGCCTCTAACAAAGCATCGATTTTTTAAAATAACAATTCATTAATATATTGGTATAGTTAAATGCTGCAATAATATTCAAATATCGAGAAAATGCCCTTTAAAATTTTGTCTCTATTCACCCCTAAGTCTCTATTCCCCCCATTTTACTGTACTGAACCCTAAAAAACAAATAACAATAATTTTCATGCAGTGGTGGCCAACTTATACTTTTTAAATTTGATTTCGAACTGACTTTATCATCATTATTATCATCACGCCTAATTATGTTCTCACTCCTTGGGACTCGGGCCTCTTCTCTCTCTTCTAGGAGAGGGGAATATTATGGATACGATCCATCCACCACATGGGCCTAGTCCGGATTGGTGGATGTCACAATGTCTTCTTTTTTTTTGCTCTAGAATATACTGGTTTACTCTCGCGATGTTTTAGACCACAGATTAGAAGAACAATACTACGGTTACATACCGGTACCTAACTAGTTAACGACGAAGTAAAAGATAATATGTAACCGTAAATAATTTGTCATTGTAAGTAGATATTGTTCCAGCCATACATATGTCAAGGTAAGTATTTAATATAACCAATCCTGTAAAGCCAATACTTCCAATATTACAAGCCTGCAGGATAATAATTTGTACAGTATTCCAATATCGTGTCTTTGAGGCGAACCTACCGACGGCCGTACGTCTAAAATGGTTGTGAGCCAGGGATGGTAAACCTATGGTAGAAAATTTTGAGTACCTACTGCACATTTATACAACACTAGCTTTTGCCCGCGGCTTCTCCAGCGTACATAAAAAATAACCGGTGGTCACTCATAATTAAAGCAGCTTTCTATCGGTGAAAAAAAAAAATTAGCAAACGGACCAGTACTTTCAGAGATTACCTCCTGCAATCTAAAAAAAAAAAGAAGAACAAACTTTACCTCTTTATTATATTAGTGTAGATGTAGATAGTGTAGATTAGTTTTAGTACTTAAATGCGAAAAAACCTATAGTTTATAATGTTGTTCATGAATCTTATATAAACATGTATTTTTCAAACCTATTAACCTGACCGTTACTGTTGAGTAGGTTTCAGAAAGTCACTTTTTTATGTCACTTCTCGGGCGCTTGGACCTTAAGACCCATTCATTGAGTATTTTTAGGTCTCAAAATTTTTACAGGATGCATTTTGGAGAGTGTGCGCAGGAATTACATGACTTGATTCCGCCATCGCAATTCTACCATCGGACAACCCGACGTACGGCGAATATTCACCCTTACGTTGTTAAAACCTTTACGGTCCGGACTAAGCGTTTCGTCTCGTCATTTATACCACGTACGTCGAAGGACTGGAACAGTTTGCCTGCTGCGGTCTTAATAAATAGGCTCTTAATAAACTAGCGCGCCTCACCATCAAAGATTGCATCGCTACTTACCATCAGGTGGGATCGTAGTCAAGCACTAGTATCTCAATTTTTAAAAAAAAAAAGGTAGCATCGATCGTCATATCACAAGGTTGGCCACCCCTGCTGTAGGGTATTCGATACATAAACCTGCGTTCTAACAAGGTAGGTTATCTGTGGCTCTGTATTTATACGTGTATCTATGTATGTGGATGTTAGAAGTGTCGCATGCGTTTGTAGCAAGCATTTGAGTGAGATCGGGTCATTTTGAAAGTGACTGATTGAGTTTTGGGGGATTTGGAAATGTATGTCGGTTATGTTTGAGATGTTTTATGCTAGAACTACACAGCGCACACGTGTGAAACTACAGAAATGATTAAAGAGGTTAGAAAGGAAATACTTTCCGATTGATACTACAACGAGAGTCGCCGCTTGTCTCCTGCCCTTTAACTCCACTACAGGTAATAAACCAATACAAACGCGCATTACGCAACTAACACACCACGTGCACTTAGATCGCAAGTTTGCTATTGGTAGTTGAACTATGAGCATTAACCTAACCTCTTCCATCTGTTCTGTGTGTGCCACACACGATCTGGGCGCGTCGGTCTCCATACATTTTATATGAAAACTAGACTTGTAGAGCTTACACTTGATCCACGTCACGACGTCGTACTATGTACAAATCAGGCGTGTTACAAGTGTGCGTCAGTCTAATGTAGTTCTAGCTTAAAACCGCAACTATGTATGTTCCTTTTTGCCTTTCGTGCCTGGACCACCGGTTTCCCTTTCGGAAGTCAAGCCATGGTTCCAGTAGGCTTCTGCCTTGCTGGGACCCTACACCTACCCCTAAACTCTGCCTCAGAAAGAATGCAGTTCGCTGATGCGAAAACCGGTAGAAATAATGTTAGCTACGTGTTTTCGCTTAGCACAGCATCGGCCTTATAATGTTCCCATTGCGGGGATTCAGACCTCCTCTCTAGGAGAGAAAATGTGCCATACTCCATTACACGGGCCCAATGCGGGTTGGTGAATGTCACATGTCTTCGAATTTTTGGTTTTAGGGGATGCCTCACGATGTTTGCATTCACGGCTTTGGGAGCAGTGGTAATGAAATAAATTAAGTGCACAAAGTGATGCGTCTGACTGGGTTTGACCCCGCGACCAACAACTCGTAAGTCGGGGTCGTTACCACTCGGCCACCGCTATTTTCGCCTGAAACATATCAAAAACTAGTCACTTTACGTTCTTACTAAGTATCGTATCCTACTACAACACTACAAATGTCTCGGCTCACAAACGTGACACACTCACTGACGGAGCTCGTAAGCTCCGTCAGTGAAGTGTGAAACATACTTCGCTATTAGATACACTGTACTGTAGCTAGCTCGTCACATGGGATACAGGGGGAAAGGACACCCTAGTACGTTGGTATGTGGATATTTATCTAATAACTAGTAGTAGGTAGTTTGATAACTACATAGTTTAGCTAGAGTTAGCAATCTAGTATGTGGATATTTATCTAATAACTAGTAGTAGGTAGTTTGATAACTACATAGTTTAGCTAGAGTTAGCAATCTAGTATGTGGATATTTATCTAATAACTAGTAGTAGGTAGTTTGATAACTAGATAGTTTAGCTAGAGTTAGCAATCTAGTATGTGGATATTTATCTAATAACTAGCAGTAGGTAGTTTAATAACTACATAGTTTAGTTAGAGTTAGCAATCTAGTATGTGAATATTTATCTAATAACTAGTAGTAGGTAGTTTGATAACTAGATAGTTTAGCTAGAGTTAGCAATCTAGTATGTGGATATTTATCTAATAACTAGTAGTAGGTAGTTTGATAACTACATAGTTTAGCTAGAGTTAGCAATCTAGTATGTGGATATTTATCTAATAACTAGTAGTAGGTAGTTTGATAACTACATAGTTTAGCTAGAGTTAGCAATCTAGTATGTGGATATTTATCTAATAACTAGTAGTAGGTAGTTTGATAACTAGATAGTTTAGCTAGAGTTAGCAATCTAGTATGTGGATATTTATCTAATAACTAGTAGTAGGTAGTTTGATAACTACATAGTTTAGCTAGAGTTAGCAATCTAGTATGTGGATATTTATCTAATAACTAGTAGTAGGTAGTTTGATAACTACATAGTTTACCCCACATAGGAACTAAAAATTCAAAATCCTGCATTGCGGGTAGGTATTAGAGTTCTCCGTGCGATTTGGAGTGTATACAATAGCCCGAAATCAACGGACAGCTGCCCGGACGAGACATAACACCCGTCAGGTCCCGCAATCTAAAGTTTACGCACAGTTCCGCATAATTATCTCGAAACTAGTATTGCATGTGTTTCAACCTTTTTGTTCGAGTGAGATCGACTCTCTCACAATGTTGCTTAACAGAAATCAGTCTGTCTAAACCATAGTCCATAGTACTTTTTATCCGGTTGACTAATAGTCTAAGTGGATGTGGCTGAGTATTTTACATATCTTGCCATGACGTGTCAAAATATCAGGCGTGCGAGTGAGAAAGAGAGGTGAAGCCATTCACCCTAAAATAGCTCCATACCTTTTAAGCCTAGTTAGCCGAGCTTAGGCCAATGTGAGCCTAGGCAAATTCAAGCTAATAGACACAAGGCAAGCGCTACTGTCTAGACGTTCGGCAAGTTTGAAGAAAACCAATGCAAATGGCCAACATAGACGAGTTTTGAGGAGACGCCGACATGTTGGGTGAGCGCCTTTGATTTGCAGAAAAACCGACACCGCTCCGAAGTGAGGCAAGTGATCGCGAGCGGCTGCGAGTTGTGACAAGCTACGTCAAATGAGGTCTATACACGTTGGCGCTTGTCTTTATTCAACCAACTAGGCGAGTGACACCGAGCGATAGCAAGACAAGGCAAATATACTGTCTAGATGTTGGTATTGGTCTTCACTCAGCAACGCTCGGCCAACATTTGCAGGCTTAACAATTCGGTTTATGTCATCAAGTGGATCGCGTTAGGAGTGGTAGTGTCTCTGAACACACACACCTCGACAACACAATAACTACGTAATACAAAACCTAAGGTAAGACTAGTATAAGAAATCCTAGTTTCTAAATGAACGATTGTGAAAGACCTATAAACGTCAGCCAGTAGCAAGGACTAAAGACTCGTTTTCCGAGGTACAGACTCCTTCGTACCTGGAAAACCACATCTTTAGTACCACGTCTCGGTACATACTGGATGGTCAACAATCTACGGATCAATCACGGCAAGCGTTGCGTCACCATGAAGATCTGACCATATGGCTGTTCCATCGTAGGTGCGAGCTTGCGGTCGACAAGAGATGGCTCGCCCTCCTTCTGTTAGGTAATAATCGTCCGGACTGAGTCCGAGTTACGAGTTACGAGCGACTCGGACTCGGTCTAGACTTTGAGTTTTGACATCTATTTGAGTCGCACGTAAAACAAACCGTAGGAGCCCAGCAGGACCGACGCCTTTTGGAAACCCAGTTATCCTGGAACGCAAAGGTAAGAAATATAGAAGTGGTTTCATTTAGTAAAACTCTGACACGCCTTCCTGCCCCGATTTAGAGCAGGAGAAGGCACTAAATGATTTTAAAAAAACAACCCACACTGTAGTTAATACTTGCCAGGAGTCGTTAGTTTGATGTCGATTCAACGTAAATTGGCACTTCTGTGCCTCTTTTTCATGCTACCAATATGCCTTCAAAGGAACAGTTGATCAAAGAGGAAGATATAATGTTCATAACAATTTCTCTGTAATTTTATAATATTCCCGTCCAGTCAGTTTATAAAAAAATAAATAAAAAACCGGGCAAGTGCGAGTCGGACTCGCCCATGAAGGGTTCCGTAGCAGCAAGTAACATAATATAAAAGTTCTTGTAATGTATTGTAACTTTGATCGATGTTTTAATAATAGTGTATTTTTTTCGGTTTATGACGCATTAAAAAAAAACTACTTACTGGATGTTGTTCAAACCAATTTTCGTTGGTAGTTTTTATAGTAATGTACATCATATATTTTTTTTTAGTTTTATCATTCTCTTATCTTAGAAGTTAGAGGGGGGGGGGGGACACACATTTTACCACTTTGGAAGTGTCTCTCGCGCAAACTATTCAGTTTAGAAAAAAATGATATTAAAAACCTCAGTATCATTTTTGAAGACCTATCCATAGATACCCCACACGCATGGGTTTGATGAAAAAAAATTTTGAGTTTTAGTTCCATGTATGGGGACCCCCAAAATTTATTGCTTTTTTTCTATTTTTGTGTAAAAATCTTGATGCGGTTCACAGAATACATCTACTTACAAATTTTCAACAGTATAGCTCTTATAGTTTCGGAATAAAGTGGCTGTGACATACGGATGGACAGACAGACAGACAGACAGACAGACAGACAGACAGACATGACGAATCTATAAGGGTTCCGTTTTTTGCCATTCGGCTACGGAACCCTAAAAATGAAAAAAATCTGCTGAGAGTGGATGTCGTATAACAGTCTGGGGTTCCGTATATGTTATTTTAGTATTCAGTGGGGCTTATACGTAGTAGCTGAAAGCCCAGTCGCCAGTCTGGAATAGGTTTGTATAACTCTATCTACTATGAACTAATTTTAATTTTTGTGAATTTTTAATTATTATTATCTAAAGTGTTCTTTTTCTCAACTCATGGTTGGTTTCGACTACATTTACGGGTCAAACCAATTAAATGTAGCATGTATGATGTATTCAGAGTAGAGGTGTTTGGAGGTATGCGAAATAGAGAGTAAAGTCCCGCAAACCTCCGTTGAAAAGGGAGGATCCTCCGACAGGTGTTATAGTCTTGTAGGCTACTGCCCGATAGATGATTTCGGGCTGTCGTATATGATCAAATCGCGCGGTCAACTTTGATTGCGCGATGCAGGATTTCGTTCTTTCTTCATAGTTCTTATGTGGCGCCATAGATGTCGCTACAGGTGTATTGTCGTCTTCCAACTGCATGATCTTCCTTATTATTATTTACTAGCTTTTTCCCGCGGCTTCACTCACGTACATAAAATATAGCCTATGTCACTCAGGAATCGCCTATCTATCGGTGGAAAAATATTAGCAATCGAACCAGTACTTTCAGAGATTACCACAAACAAATAAATAAATAAATAAAAAAACAAACTTCAACTCTTGATAATATATTAGGTGTAGATTATTATTATAGATACCCTATGTTGTCTCACTGTTGGGCAAAGGCCTGCCACCATTTAAATAAAATTAATTGTAAAATAATTTTATTGTTAAAAGATTTTATCCTATGTTTCTTTTATGTGCTGGTATTCCTTTCTGTTTTTATTCAGTTTACCTAGTAATAATAATATGTGCATGCTATGGTCTCCCATAACTGAAGAAGCACTCGTTAAGGAACCTTGTAATTGTAACTTTCAGTACAATTGTGTATTCTCGGAAGTTGGATCTGCCCGATATCAGCTTGACGCGCTTGAGGCAATTGAGAGGCGAACCAGAAGGATAATTGGCGATGATACACTCGTCGAGTCGAGGCTTCAGTCTTGAGCATCGACGCCGAGATGCTAGCCTGTCGGTTTTCTACCGGTTGCGTGTGCGTCGGAATAGCATAACCTAATTCCGCCTATCCCGTCCTATCATCGGACTACCAGACCTATGGCGATGCGCCACCGGTACATGGTGGACATCCCCTCTATACGCACAAAACGTTTTGGGAACACATTCATTGTGCGTGTAGCTAAGCAGTGGAATTCCTTGCCGGAGGTCGAGAGTGAATAGGTTTCTTCTAGGTAAGCGCGTTCCATCGTTGACCGCATCGTCACTTTCATATATACAATAAAAAAAAATCTAATAATTTTATCATTATTACTAATTTCACGGAGTGAGTATAGTCGGCAAAATTTCGAATTCAGGATGTCAATTTATGTAAGCTCACAGGTCACAGCATTGGCATTCTACAGAAAATATTACTGAATGGTCTTTTAAGAGTTCATGGGACCCCTTTCACGTGCCGATGGTGATCACCGGGGTGATAATTCTAGTATTAGTGAGGAACAAATTCCAGTCTTCCTCATTTTTTCCTTAAAATGCCGAGCGTTTTTTGATAGTTTTCCCCCAACAAAAAGGCTTGCAAAGAGATATCTATAAATGCAGTTCTTTTTTCACAGTCAAAAAACTCTGATACTATTGCTAAATATTTTTATTAAAATGAAGTCACATATTTTTTAGTTTTCCTTAACATGTGCATAAAATATACAGATCTATCCCTGTTTTAATTGTAAAAGACAACAAATTCAAAAATACATCGAATGGTTTCTTCATTTCACTGCGGAACCTTAAAAATTCTGCCTGCAAAAGAAACTAATAGCATAAATTAAATTTCCTTTGAAAGTTTTCTCTTAGCATACGTTGGATTTGTACTTGAAATGGAATGTAAGTAACTCGGTTATTTAAAATCCTTGTTTTTTCCCTTCTTTTTTAAAATTCTCAGTTCTTTCGAAGTGCAGTATTTTGTAAAATTTTCTACTTTGCTAATATTCTCTTTGAGTATGAAACCATTTCTAGGATTCTTTAATAGGGTAGCTTTAAAGTTAAGCACGAATAAAGGAACATTATGATTGTTAGTTCGCTCTTTTTTTAAATTCTTTATTGTACACATAAAAAACTTAACCTGCGAGCATTGTGCCATGCCCAATACAATTTTTTTATTTCTTCAGACTATTCATGGTCTTATTTATCTCTCCTATAGATCTATTCAGTTTTACTGCACCGTTTGCAATTATTAACACGTGGAAACATCTAAAATTACGTGCTGCTAAAAAAACTGCATACTTCGGACATCACTTTCAGCCGAAAGACGTCCAAAGCTAGACATAAGCCTCCCCCAAGTGTTGCTGCAACGAATCGCATCCATCCCGAATCCTGCGACCCTGATCATGTCATCGGTCTACCTCGTAGGAGATCTTCCAGCACTGCATCTTCTGTAGCCTCATCGACCATCTGTTCTACGAGCTATGTGTCTTGCCCACTGCCACTTAAGTGTGGTGATTCTTCATCACTCAACTGTTTCATTAGTATTATAAGCTTTAAAACTTCATTTCAACTCCCGATTCAGAACGACCAAAATTGAGCATCATTAAGGAAATATCCGTCATAATTCAAACTCAAGGCATTCCTGCCCAACATGAGTTATTTTAAACAATTCATTAAATAAATTGTTTTACCCAAAGCGGCAATTCACGGAGATATTAGGTCCCTAACAATTATTAAAATTATCAACGTGAACCTTTTAAGGGAAGATTAAATTTTCGGCTGCGTAAGCGCCATCTTTTATTTTTAACTGTGTTGTAGTCAGCAGCCTTGCGAATGGAGAATTTCTATTAGCATCTCAATTTAAGAGGATAGGTTTTGAGCTTAGGCCAATTCAATTATTAGGGTAGGTATTATATCAAACTTTGTTTGCACACAAATTTTAGCTGGATTTATATGATTTTGAAGTTAATTTACTTTACGCTTATCCGACGGAACAATGATGTGATTTCATTTTGGACCTTTTTCAGTTGGACCTTTTTTTGGGATTGAAGAATAAGATTGTTTTTAAAACTTATTGGGTTTAGGTAATATTTCAATGAAGTGGAATATATTTCTATAAACGCAATTTTATTCTTGTTCACAAAGAAAAACATTATTTTCATGACATGACGGTGACGGAAAAACAACAGCGGCACTCGTGTTCGAAAATGAAACATAAGAAGAGGTTTACGAAGACACTCTTCCACAGAGGTGTTTACAAAGGTCTGTCTATCTTATGAATTTATATTTACTCAACACTATTTATCTATTAATTGTCTATGAAAGACTTCAAGCCAAACCATGAATGATGACGGATAATGCCCTCACTGCATCTTCGAAATACGCGCGCTCGCTTCTTCACTGCGCATACCATTTTGAATATTGTAACTTTCTTCGAAGTTTTTTTACCCGATAATTAAAAATTTTGCGCTATTTTTTTCCCGCGTAATAGGTACAGTATCAAAGCTAAAATCTTTCCAGACAATTTTTCTTTTCAAACTTCTTACTGCCCTTATCCAATATTACTTGGGGTCGGCGCAACACGTTTTTTTTCCAATTTAGTCCTGTCACCCGTCACACTATCACAAGTCCCTTTCCTTTCATATCACTTCTCACACAATATATCCATCTTTTCTTTGGCCACCATCTCCCTCTCCATCCATCTACATGTATACTTAGAACTTTTTTAGTGGCATGATTATTTTTCGAACTCTCGTTAAAATAATCCGAACCTAAACTTGGTTCGTACCCGGTTCGTATTTACCACTCTTTTGGCCGTGGTTCTATTTAGCCCCAACTGAAGAGCTAAGATTTTTAGTTTAGGCACGGGATTTTGTTGGATTTGTACTTTTCGTTCGATTGAGAATCATGCGCATAGATCAGCGTGTGTCTCATGTAAGAAAGAAAGAAAGAAAAGTATTTATTTTGGCGCAAAAAACATTGTAGACTACAAAAACTAAAGACAGACACAAAATAAAAAATAAAAAGTAACATTGTATATCACACGTTTGCGTCAAAAAAGGTCCAGTTCAGCAATATGCCAGACAACTACGAGGAGGATATTTACAAATAGTAAAAGAAAAGAGTATTGAGACGACTTCACTATTTGTACAGAAAGTAATTGAGCAACATCCGCTTAAATGCATACAGACTGGTGGCCGTCCTGATGACCAAAGGAAGCGCATTCCACAGAAGTATGTACTGTGTATTGTACATGAAAGGAAGAATTAACAAAATCTACTACTTTATGTAATTAATTATTATTTTTTGTTTTTTTTTTTCAGTTATATTCTAGTCTTTATTTATTTATTTATTTATATATACTTTATTGCACATCAAGATTATAAATTTACAACAAGAAAACCATATAATAAAAAACACCCAATTGGCGGCCTTGTCTTTCTCGAATGTCAAACTAGACCTATTATTTTTCAACGAATTTATTGAGTCCTTTTCCGTAAAATTAAAATCTCAATACATATTAACCAAATCCTCGGATGCAACCAGTCCAGAATTCTTTAATAACATGAGTTTTTAGTATTTTATTTATGAAACACTGGATGTCAGCGCGGTCCACAAAAAAGAGCATTATGAAAAAAATGTCAGAAATGTATAATTCTGCGGGCACTTTCAACTGTGGTCTCGCGGGGTTAAAGTTTTTTTTTTCTTTGTTGCATATTTTTGGTAGGTAGCCAGTATCGTGGTAGGGGTGAATTTCTGTGTATGTGGGGGGTTTTGTTTAGTGAAAGGTAAGAATAAACATGTTATGTTGGAGAATGAAAGATAGATAGCCAGGCCAATTTTGCTGGGTAAGGTGCCTGAAGATGGGTGTCTTCAGTAGATAAAGTAAAATGTTTATTAAACGATAGCGCCATTCAAGAACACCCTTTTGTTTTTTTTGACGAGGCGACCTGAAGGCTAATTTTTCTATTCTTCCTTTTACCTCTTTATAATTTTAGAATAAATTATAGGCATTATTATCTACCCACTTCTACACACAGATATATTATATATCTACACTAATATAAATAAGTATGTTTATGAGTTGTCTAGTACTCTTATCACAAGCTCTGCTTAGCTTGGGACTAGACGGCGTTGTGTGATAGTTGTGGAAATTATACGAGGTGTGATAAGGGACAGCCCTCCACAAACTTTAAGGGCTTACTCAGTAGACGAAACTGAACAACCTTCCACAACACTTTTTTTCAGGAAACGAAAAAAAAATCCGTTTACCATACAAAATTATAAACTTGATTGGACAATTTCTATGGCGAGGCCGTTTTCTTTTTGTCGTTTCCTGAAAAAAATGTTTGTGGAAGATTGTTAAGTTTCGTCTACTGAGCAAGCCCTTAAAGTTTGTGAAGGGCTGTCCCTTACACCCTTTATAATATTATCATTTATTATTTACACTAATATATATAAAAAGAGGTAGTTTTTTTTTATTTGTAGGAGGTAATATCTGAAAGTAGGTTCTGGTCCGATTGCTAAAATTTTTTCATCGATAGAAAGCTGCTTTATTGCTAAGTGATATAGGCTATATTTTATGTACGTGAGCAAAGCTGCGGGTAAAAGCTAGACTCTTATAATTTGTAATTACCAGTGATATCTCACTAAGAATGTGAGTGTTGTATTCTTGTAATTTCAACAGTTTTATTTGTATCTCGACTGTCGCAAACAAACTCATTAACAAAATGTACAATCACCACTTCTACATACAAACCAGTTTTCAGTCGCAACAAAATATTTTCAGCTCTAAAATATTTCCTCTGGACAGACATTTTTGTACTAACATTCTTTTTTCGCACACTCAGCAGTTTCCGTCGCTTCGTGCCGCTTAAAATCTGAGCTTTAAAACGTTATGTGCTAGGTTAAGGGGAAGTTGCTTTGGATTTTGTTAAGGATTTTTTTGAGTTTCGACCGGGTATTAGAAGAGTGGAAGTCTATTGGATTTTAGACTCCCACTTTTCTAATACCTGATCGAAACTCGAAATGTCGACTAGTTGATCTAATTTTATTGACTGTTTTGTTTTTAATATGCTGAAGAATATTTCAATAGATTTTTTAATACAGAAAATATCATGTCTTTTAATGACTATGATCACTGCATTTCTTTTTATAGGAAGCTTACGAGTATACACTTACACAAATAAAACTAAGATAGTATTATTTTACTTATCTATTGATCTTCTCTTTCTTGGTATATTTTTACATTGGAATTAATTTTTTCTCCTCTCTCCATTTGACCGATTTTTCGAAACCCCACTTTTTGTATTATATATACACTACAGTGTCCGTGCGCGTGGTGGATTACAGCAGTGGGAACATTAAATAAACTGATGACGATGATGATAATGATGCAGGGTTCTACCTCGTTAATTAAAATTGATTCAATAATTTAACCGGAGGAACATACACGTACCCATAGATTCATTAAGTTTTTTTTCACAAAACTGATGTACAATCACGCATACAAAAAAATACATTACAACATAACATGTCTGATTGACACCTACTAGATGTGAATCTAACATGGACACGTAAAATAAACTACTTATGTGCTATTAATAAAAACTTACAAATTGATCATTTGAGGTGAGAAAAAAAACTTAAATTATAAACAAATCTAAAAATATCACAAGATTAAGTTTTTGAGTTTAATTTTTATTGAGGCTACAGAACCAGCAAAGACATCTAGATCACTACGAATAGAATTGGCAAAAGAAAGCATGCAGCTTATGGGAGAAGAGTTGCCTATATTAGTTCGACTGTGAGGAAGGACGAATGTTCTTCAATTAATTAAGCGGCTACCACTACGAGGGATGCTAATTTTTACTTTCTCTAATATCTCAGCAGAGTCTACTAGACCATTTAGTAATTTAAACAAAAACATAAAATCCAAATATTTCCTACGTGCGCTTAAAGATGTAACTTTATAGTGACTCAATCTAGAGTCATAGGAGTTCAGACTACGACATCTATTATCTGAGTAGCATAGATGATACAGAAACCTTTTTTGAACGCGCTCGGATTAGATCAGATTATTAAAATGATATTAATAATAATTGGACCCTGTTCCCGATGCCGGTGGGCTACTATTTTTTATATTTTTAAATGTTTTTTTTTTTAATATAATTTTTTGAAGAAATATTTAAAAATATGATGAATATGTAAATATAATAAATGAATGGAATAATAATAATAACTTGGCAACTCTAAATGTCAGCAAAAGTATAATTTTACGTTCAAGCTATATTTAATAAAAATAACAGTTTATAGCCTCACATTCCCATCACATTTCTCAACAGAAGTCCCTGAGCTTGTGTTCATCAAAAATAATAAAACTTATCGCATCCAAAAATAAGAAAATGCAAACTAATAAAAGAAGAAAAAACCGAACGACAGGTGACGTATTCTGTCAAATGAAAAACCAACAATAATGAACGTAAATAACATAAAAATACGAAAATGTTGACGAGAGCTGCCGCTCGAAGAGCACGCCTACCATCTCCGGCCTCGTCGCTCAGCTCCGCCTCGCCGCCGCCGGAACCCAGCCCCACTGTGAGTGCTGTGACACCGGCCGTGGCAGTTGCGTCGAGCTCGAGCGACGAGTACTACTCGCCGCCGACGACACCACCACCTGCGCGTCGTCGGGGAGGACGCCGGCCGCCGGCTTGCTTAGGATCTCGAGGCCCACCGGCCTCTGATAGGGTCCCAGCTACCGGTGGATGTGTGTCGCGCATGCGATGGACGCGATCGATTAACGAAAACGTCATGCGCGCATACTATGGGGCTACAGAGGGAGGAAACAGCCTGACCGCGTACCGTGTTCGGATGCTCTCTTTGTTTCAGGTGCTTGAGCCAGCCGTCAACGTATCGGCCCAACGACTGTCGGATCAGGTGCGGGTCATCCAGCGTAACCATATGTTGGACGATACTGTACTTGATCGCCTCCGAACGGAAATGAGTGACCGTGTCATTACCCCTCCGTCACAGCCTGTGGAGCCAGTTGTGGCACCACCATCCAGCCACATATCCTTTCACACTGACGAGGTGAGTACTGACACGGTCACTAACGTAAGTACCCAGTCCAACAATGAACTGAGGAGTGCTTTGGAGTGTGCTATTCGGGAGTATCGCGACATGCCGCTTGAACTTAGGCCGCGTTTACCTCGTTTGCCCATGCGTAATAAAAATAAGGCGCTGGTGGCTGCTCTGGATTCGCAGTTGTCAAACTATTTTGATGACTGCGAAAATCTCGCCGATACTCACTCGATCATGTACTGCGCGGCCGTAGCGGCATGTCGTGTAGCTCACGTCAAATTTCCAAATAGTGACGTAGCTACACGACCAAAACCAGCTGTGCCGGCCTGGCAGTGTAGGATCGAGCGACGTATTGGTGGGGCCAGAGCACTCATCGGCAAACTAATCTGCTTCAGGGAGGGTAACACTCGCCCACGAGTGATGCGCTTTGTGAGGCGGGCGTTTTCGGGGACTGACATCAGCCCCCGAGACTATATGTCCCGTGTCACAGAGCGCATCGACTTCCTGAAGCAGAGGGTGTATGCATGGGCAAACCGTATACGAAGGTATAAGCGGCGGGTTGAACGGTACATCCAGAATAGCACATTCCGGAGTAATGAAAGGTGGGTATACAGGGCTTGGAAGCGACCGGACCAAGGTGTGACTGACACGCGCCCTCCGGATGATGACGCCATGTATTCGTTCTGGCGCAACATCTGGTCGGTGCCTGTCAGTCATACTGAGGGTGGTTGGACTCGAGAGGTCGAACGAGCGTGCGAATCGATTACAGAAATGGGGGCATTCACAATCAGCCCCCAAGATGTGGCCCGTGCAGTCCGTCCATTGCCTAATTGGAAATCTCCAGGGCCGGATGGACTGCACAACTTTTGGATAAAGTGGTTGCAAAGGTCGCACGCTCGTTTGGCATCTCAGTACCAGGCCGCCTTAGAGTCTGGCTCGCTACCCGAGTTTCTTACAACAGGAGTTACCCACCTGCTCCACAAATCCGGTAGCACCGCGGAACCCAAAAACTATCGGCCGATTACGTGTCTGCCGACAGTTTATAAGGTTCTTACATCCATTTTGAGAGCAAAGATTAACCACCATGTTGATAATAACGCTATCATGTCTGCCTCTCAAAATGGATGTAGGAATGGGTCCCGCGGTACAAAGGAGCTACTCCTCATTGATATGGCCATTAGCCAACAGGTTCGGCGTTCCCGAAAGGATCTGTCGACATGTTGGATAGACTATAAGAAGGCCTATGACTCAGTTCCTCATACATGGCTCATGAGGGTGCTGGAGTTGTATAAAGTTGATGCAACTCTTCGCACCTTCCTGATGTCATGTATGAGGCAATGGAGGACGGTCCTTCGCTATCCAGGATGTCGAAATATCCAGAGGAACAGCGAACCGGTAAGGATCGAGCGAGGTATATTCCAGGGTGACAGTTTGAGTCCGCTTTGGTTCTGCCTAGCTTTGAATCCTCTGAGCACATTGCTGGAGAATTCAGGACTAGGCTATCGGTTGAAAAGAGGTGGTCAGGTTATATCTCACCTTCTTTATATGGATGACTTGAAGCTCTTTGCCCCCAACAATCTGCAACTGATGGAGCTACTGAAGGTAACGGAAACCTTCAGTAGTGCCATCAGGATGGAGTTTGGTGTGGACAAATGTGCGGTCATGCATATAAAGCGAGGGGAGATTGTGGAATCCGTGGGTATCCAACTCCCGGATTCCATACACCTGAGATCCCTCTCTCCAACCGAAACCTACAAGTATTTGGGTATGTCGGAAGCGTTAGGCATCAATGCCACTGACATGAAGCAATCGTTGAGGGAGCGCTTCTTTGGCCGCCTGAAGAAGGTACTTAACAGCCTTCTGTCAGGTGGAAACAAGGTGCGTGCCTTCAACGGTTGGGTCATGCCGGTATTGATGTACGCTTTCGGTGTACTCAAATGGACTCAAACGGAACTTGACGCCCTGGATAGGAGGGTTCGTACACTGCTGACTGCATATCGAATGCATCACCCTCGGTCGTCGGTAATGAGACTGTATATCCCGCGGAAGTGTGGGGGTCGAGGCTTTTTAAATGCTAAGTCCCTGCACAATCGCGAGGTATGCAGTCTCAGGGAATACTTCCTAGCCGCCGACGGGGGTATGCATCGGGATGTAGTAGCAGTGGACAAGGGACTCACCCCGCTCTCCTTGGCTAACGAGAACTGGCGCAAACCTGTAGTGCTTGACACTAACGTACGCAGGGAAGTATGGCAGAGTAAGGAACTTCACGGACGCTTTTTCCGGGCCCTTCATGGGCCCGATGTAGACCAACTAGCGTCCGTAGCCTGGCTGCGCGTCGGTGACCTCTTTGGGGAAACCGAAGGTTTTGTATGTGCAATTATGGACGAAGTTATCATGACGAATAACTACCGGAGATTTATTGTGAAGGACGGCACGGTTGACATATGTCGGGCATGTCACCGACCGGGTGAATCAATCCGCCACATTATATGTGGTTGTTCTCGTCTAGCTAACGGAGAATACTTGCATAGACACAACCTTGTAGCCAGGATTATCCATCAGCAACTTGCTCTGAAGTACTCTCTTGTGGAATCGGAGGTGCCATACTACAGGTATGTGCCCGACCCAGTTCTCGATAGTGGCGATATCACGTTGTACTGGGATCGGTCCATCATCACTGACAGGACTATTGTAGCCAATAAGCCTGATATAGTGGTGGTGGACCGAAGCGAGAGGCGTGCAATGATTGTTGACATATCCGTTCCGCATGACGAGAACCTCGCGAAAGCCGAGAAAGATAAACAAATCAAGTATATTGACTTGGCTCGCGAGGTTGTCGACATGTGGGAAGTGGATTCAGCGATTATTGTACCGATAGTCGTTTCAGCCAATGGCTTAATTGCCAAGAGCCTCGACCAACACCTTAGGAGGCTCTCGTTAGGCGGCTGGATCAAGGGCTTGATTCAGAAAGCGGTACTTCTGGACACGGCCCGTATAGTCAGGAGGTTCCTTTCTCTGGAGCCCTGACCGCCGGTAGCTTGGACCCTATTCCCGATACCGGTGGGACACTATTTTTTATATTTTTAAATGTTTTTTTTAATATTTTTTTTTTGTTTAAGGAATATTTAAAAATGTAATTAATATGTTAAAATAGATAATAAAGGAATAATAATAATAATAATAATAATAATCTTTATTTGAAACTAAAAACACATTTAACAATTTATTTATGCACGATGATAGCTGCAATAGTTTGAAACTGAGGCGCAGCTATCAGCGCCCACCTCCAGAAACAAGAAAAGCAGTAGTTCCCTATCATATACAATTTATATAATAAGTAAATCCTAACCTATGGTAGTGTGTGGTGTGTAGTGAGTGTATAGTGATGGTGTGGAGTGGATGGGGTGTGTAAAGGTGTATGTTTGGAGAGTGTATGTATTATGACTTTGTGATATTAAATTTCAACAAGTTTTTCAGTTTCATCGTAAGTTTTAGATGTTAGCCAATCGGTTAATTTATTTTTAAGTACATGCCTCGTTAGAGGGTATATATTAATTTCCTTATTTATTCTGTTATAAAGCCTAGAGCTTATGTGTCTAAAACTATAACTATATATATTCAAAAGTATTTTGACTTTGTCGTATATAAAAATCAACGTAATTATTATCATCATCATCATGTCTAGCCTAAATTCACCCAATATATAGGCTTCTCTTTTCTACGCCAACTTCCTATATTAGCCTTATTCAGTCTTATAAAAAATGTTTGTCGATTTTATAAACGGTGAAAAAGATACGAGATTATTATAGTAATTTTTACATAATTTTTCATAATAAGAACCTTGAATGTACCAAGTCGTTATAGTGATTTACAAAGGAAACTATGCTAAGGTACCCTGAACAATAGTTATTGTTTCGAGCTCTTAAATACGCAATAACTAACGGTCCTTCGGGACAACGATGAACGATGCTATAACTTAGTATCGCTAGACAGAGAATTATGTTTGCTCTCCAGGCACACCTGCAATTACCTAAGTGGTAAGCCTAAGTATCTATGAATTAATCTGCTACACCTCATTAATTTTATAAATAAAATCTGCTATTATTCACATTTTATAGGAAAGTACATTAATGTTAAATAGATTCTCAGAGTTGCTATATCTTGCGCAAATCCTAATTCATTACGGTAAAACCAAAAACTCAACACCTAACCTTCTTTAATGTGGGAAATAATCTAATGACTTTTCCTGCTCTAGGGAGGAGTGGAAAGCGGTGTTAGACTTTTGTTGACTAAAACCACACTTATATTTCTTCAGTTGCCCTCAGGGTCCCTCAGGGCTCCAGGGCTTTCAAAACTCAACCCATGGCTATAATAAGTAGACTTCGGCCCTGCTGGGTTCTAGGGTTTGCCGACATCTTATTGAAGCGCGCGTGTTACACTTTGGTCCTTAAGGTTGCCAGACGGCAAGCTGGCTATACTTGCTACTGTCATACGCAAGCACACGGCTTTGGTGGCTGATAGTCGGAGTCGGGGTCCAGGCGGGGCCTAAGGATTTCCGTTCCCTTATACGTGCGGCCATTTCCTTTGCTTGCATTATTACTTCGCAGAAAGAGGCAACTGCCGCCCATTCCCCCTCATTCCGGACCATGCCCTGTACCATGACCCAGCGCGAGAGGTCACCACCGCCGATTGCCCCGCCAGGACACGGTGGTGCTCCACCCAAGTGGCATACCTCAATCGTATTTCTAACACCTAATCTAGGAATCTAATCCAGATACTCACATATCAAATCGAATACTAGTCTTACCAAGCGGTATCGTGTTACTCAGTTATGGTGGAGGTGGAGGTTCTCAGCTGTATTTAGTTACACTGGAAGTAGACCCCAATACATGTAGTAAGAAAAGGTCTAGAAGTGGAAAGGTGGAAGAATGATGTCAAAAATCTATTTTTTATTGTTGATAGGCTCGCGTTTGACCACTATCTCACCTAATAGAAAGCGACGATATGGTCATTGATGGAGGACGCTTGCTTAGAAGTGATCTATTCACTCTTGTCTTAAAAATTCCCAGGTTATCAGCCATCAGGAAACACAAACTCTGGCAGGGAATTCTACTTCTTAGCTGATACGCACGATGAATGTGTTCCCAAAATATTTTGTGCATGTAGTTGGAATGTCCACTATGTCCCGGATCTGTCCAGTAACCGTACGGATCGAGTCCACGCGCGCTTCAAGGAGATGTCAGCAAAACCGTAGGGGTTGATCAGTATTGAAGCCTACTGGGCCCAGGAACTTGCTTCTGAAAGGGGAACCCGGGGCCCTGGAAGGCAAGGTAAAGAAGGAATATAGGAGTGGTTTATATTCAATAAAAGTATGACACTCCCTTCCATTCCACCTTAGAGCGGGAAAGGTCATTGGTTGATTTCCCACCTAAAAAAAAACCATGTCCCGGATAAGATACAAATCTACCCGGGTTTTAAAAAAGACCTTCCCCTTAACTACGGAGGACGAAAACCGTGCATAATTAATATCTTTGAGCGGACACACATTGCATATTCATGAGCGAGACGCCTCAGCATAAAACTAGATTATTAGACTGTTTTCTATCATTCTTAATTGTTATTAATTGTATGTTAATATTCTTTGTTATGATGAGCTTAGTTGATAGGATATTTAGAAACGGTTGACTACTTACAGAGTCATATTTAATTAATATAAGGCGAGATTTTTTGATAATGACAATAATTTCGGAAATAATGGCTCTAAAAGTAAAAAACAATGTGTCAACATTGTCCCCCACTAACTTTTGAATTATGGTTCAAAAGTTAGTGAGGGGGGGATGTTGTTTTAGAAAATATGAAAAAAATCTGAAAAGTAGAACTTTATAAGGACTTTCTAGGAAAATCATTTTGAACTAGATGGAAAGTTTTTTTTCAAACAGTTTTTGTTCAAAAAAGACAAAAAGGTTGCACAAAATAATTTCTGAACTAAGTTTGTAGTATAATCGTATAAGCAAGCACTTATTGTGACGGACGGGAAACTACGGAACCCTACACTGAGCGTGGCCCGACTCGCTCTTGGCCGGTTTTTTTTAAATAAATAAATCTCAAAAAAAAACTACGGTATTGTTACATTTTGGATGACCGGTTTTAAAACTTGTCACCTTTTTAGGGCCTTTTTTTTTGAAATCATCAAATCACTCCTGTGCTGGGTAAAGTGAGAGAACCAGACTTTTACTGTGGCATCTCTTTGAGGCACATGTGGATTCAGCGTTTGTCGTGAATACTAACAGAAGAAGCATTTGTCTTAGCCTGTTGGGCTGCTGTGTGTTTTTCTAACAATCTTTGATCATGTAATTCACTGTAATGTAATAATGGAGGCTGCCTTTTCACCAAAGATGTGCTATGCTACTTTGCTATGGATGCGTTTGACATCCACCAATTATATTTATTGGTGCACATGGCACTGGTGGAAATGGAATCAACTAACATAAATATTATGTTTTTAAATGGAAGGATGCGTGTTCTGAATGCGTGCTATGGATATGGATGCGTGCTCTGAGTGTGTGTTAAGGATATAATGATAATAATATAATATTCCACAACTATCACACAACGCCGTCTAGTCTCAAGCTAAGCAGAGCTTGTGTAATGAGTATTAGACCACTGATAAACATACTGATATATTTCTAAATACACACAAATTTAAATTACACCCAGACAGAACAAATGATCATGCTCATCACACAAACATTTGTCATGGGTGGGAATCGAACTCACGACCTTCGGTATAGCAGTCAGGGCCACTAACCACTAGACCAACAGGCCAGGCAAGATAGGATATGGATGTGTACTGTTGATGCGTGCTATAGATGGTCATGAGTGGTGTAGCTATGTGCAGAGCAGAGTACCTACAGTAGGTCCGCGTTTGTCGCTGAAAGATGTCGCTACATCGCATAGTTCGAGCTGCACATCTTCGTCGCGCAAATACTTTGCGACTTCGCATCTTCATAGCACATTTTACTCGCACCGCAACATAACATAGGCTAAGCGCGCACCGCGATAAAAAATCGTTGCGATTTTTTTAAAGCGAAATAAACTCATTAAGGCTAAGCGCGCACCGCGATAAAAAATCGTTGCGATTTTTTTAATGCGAAATAAACTCATTAAAAAATTAAAACGATTTATTTTCGCAATGCGCGGATTGTAGTGTATTTCTGTGGTTCACAGATTTGCGATATTTTTTCGCAACGATTTTTTATCGTAGTGCGCGCTTAGCCTTAGAATCAGTGGAAATGGTCACATAGTTTCACAGCATAGCTATTACATCCTCGCAGTACAGCTGCATTGCACATCTCTGGAAGAAAATCAGCCTTAAATAGTCACGCCAATCAAAAAATTGTTCAAAAGTATTCATTGTATGATTTCAACCATTAGATAACATCTCTCTATCAACCCCTTATCAATTCTTTGTCTGTACCCTCAACTAGAATGAAACAAAGTGGAAGTGAAGAGCAATTTAAAACAATTAAACACCCAACAATACGTGGGGAAGCAGAGGATAGTCACAATAGCGCGTAGGGAAGCGCCCTGGAGTCCAAAGCAAAGCAAATGGGAATTGACGCTTGAGTATGGGCAAACTGTGCCTAAATTATTCGTAAAGCCTTTCGAGGGGATAAGATAAGATAACATTTTATTTCCCGAATATAAATAAATGTGATGGTGATACAATGAAATAAATAAAGAGAATAAGGCATATTTTGGCAATAACAAGGCATGAAAAAGTACCAAGTTTACCCCATACAATTATGTAAGGTATAAACTTTTTTTTTATAATTAATTACTGAAGAAACTATTTAACTACTATTCAATTCAATGAATAAAATAAATTAGGTTCATCATATTTGACTGATGTAAATGTTAATAAAAATCATTCAAATTTCTCATTTCCAATAAACTTTATTTCAATTAAAGGTCCTTCTATACAAAACATTTTGGCTGACTGTACTTTAGGTCCTTGAATTTATATTAGTATTAGTTGGAGCAATGGTATCCATTCGGAATTTGGAATAGGCAATAAACACGGACTCAAACAAATATCATGAGTGGTATTAAAACGGAATAAATCTTGGAAATGAGAAAGTTGATCAATTCATAACTAACAAAACTGTTTTAGCATTTATAATATTAAAAGTTACTATATTATAATATTATAGTCAGGATATTAATTTTAAAGGTTTCCAATATACCTTTTATGTTGGAAATCTTTAAAATTATATAACTATTCCTGTAGGTCTGGAATTTGTGAAGCTTCGCGATTAAAAGTTTTGATATTCCAGACTTTCAAGGTGAGTAAAGGTACTACGTCAATCAGATGGGCGAATATTGTAAATTTTCCGTTACCTTTCAAACACCGAGGTAGATAGTAATAGGTAGTAGGTATTTTGCGGGTTTTAAGCTATTGCATAGCTTTTATCGCGGGCCTTGAGCGTTGAGACTGAATGCAGAAATTCCGTAACGAAAATAACTTAACACCCCGCACTCATTTGTTTTCTGAGCGTGGAAAGAAAACAAATGAGTGAACAATCAATCAAAATTCAATACAATGTGTGAAAGTGTAACTTCAATTAATATTAAAGAAAAAAAAAACGAAGGATAAAAAATACTGCATAAATAAAATAAATAAATAATTATAATTGCATAAGTTGATAAAAATGCTATGCAATAAGCTTTACCGCGGTAGTCCCCGAGTGCCACACGTCTTTTTTTTTATTGTTCATAGGTTCGCGCTACCGCTAACTCACGGATTTTTGAAAGAGTTACCGTGTTCCTGAAACGTACAGGTTAAGAAAGTATACAGCCTCCCTAGCCAAGTTACGACCGTTTCTATTCTATTTTCTTGTGTCGTACGCCTCGAGTTGTTCATGCCTCCGATTCCTTTGTGACAGAGCGTTCAGATGACGTCCGAACAAAAGAATCGAAGGCGTGGCCAATAGGAACTAGAAATAGACTGGTAATTTATCGTCGACCACATCGTCACTTACCATCAGGTGAGACAGTAGTCAAGCGTCAGGTTATCAAAACTCACACTATGATACAATTATCAACACGAATCTTGAGCGCTCGGCGTTAGAGTGGGGATCGTTTTGCGCATTCTATACATTGGCGAGCCAATCCTCGTCGTTGTTAGATACATGCAGCAAGCCCAGGGAAGGAATCACGAGTGACGTTAATTACGTGATGCGCGGCGAGCCAATCACTGACAATTCCCGTCCCCGCGTCTCACTTTGCATCACTAAAGAGATCGAATATTTGACTTCTGCGCAACTTGAAGCCAGCGCTCAAGATCCGTGCCGGTAATTGTACTAATATTATAAAGGCAAAAGTTTGTAAGTGTTTGTATGTTTGTTACTTCTTCACACTAAATCGGCTGAACGTATTTGGCTGAAACTTCGCACGCGGATAGATCATGTCCTGGATTAGCAAATGATGATACATTTATTATTTTTCATTCCGGTTGTATGTTCCTTAAGGATATGTAACCAAGGTTATTTGTAACTCAAGATGATTTAAAAGAGTGTCCATGGAGTTTCTTGCACGTTCTTCTCTATAGAGATCTACGATTTGAAACGTGCAATTTAGCTTCACTTTTTTGGACTGACCGACATTTGACTATTCAAAAGTGCCTGCGAATGGCGTATTTGAAATAAATGATTTGATTTTGATTTGATTTTAATTTTGATAACTTTCTACTATCACGCGCACAAAGTCGCGCTAGTAAAAATAAAAATAAACTTCTAACCTCCATGGTAACAACAACGTAAATCTTGTACTCTGTGAGATAGACGCCCGTCCCCTTTTGATTCGGAACACTTCATTTACACTAGTACAGTGAACAAAACATTGTTATAGTGGTTTTTACTTAGCGCTATACACGGTTGGGATACACTGAGAGATTATTATGTATACGAAAGGAAAATGTAGAATATGTTTACCTACAAAATACTCTAATTCATAAGTAAACTAATAAATAATATATAGTTATAAAAGTATTTATTTATATTTAAACTAGCTGTTGTCCGCGACTTCGTTCGCGTTAAATTCGTAAACTGTACAATAATTCTGTGCTTGTAATTAATTCTAAAAGCATCAAAATTATTAATTTTTTTTCACGTAAAACGGTTAAATGTAAAAACAATGAAACATGTTATGCATCTACTCGTTTATATTTAAATTGAGTTCGATTTATGTGTTACTTTATTTTAATTTGACACTTTATACATTTTTCTTTTCTTGTTTTTTACACACTCTTGTCTATATTTTTTTTTTTTACGTTTCTCAGGTCTGCTGGGAGAAATTTTATTTGAAATAAGTGCGCAAAGGCAAAGAATAAGAGATATAAAGCCTTTAATTATGTAATTATGTACTTAAATTGGATAGAGAGTACTTGTTTTTTTAAATTATCTAAACTTGACTACGATCCCACCTGATGGTAAGCAGTGAGTCAATCGTTGATGGTGAGGCGCACTAGTAAACTGGAGTGGAGTTGTAGACGATATGCATCACTTGTTAATGGAATGTGTTCAGTATGAAGCTGATAGGAGTAAGTTGTTCAGGGTTTTGAAGTTGAACAAGAACAATATCGGTACATTCCACCAAATACTAAGCAAGCCGACTTCCGATGATGCGAGAAAGTTGTTCGACTTTATGGCCCTGATCCATTGATCTCGTTTGTTGTAATAATTGTCTTAGGGTACGATGGGACTGACATACGCTGTGCGTTATAAAAGTCCCTAAATTATTACAGAAAAAAAAAAAAAAAAAAACTAGTGAACTAATTGAACTAGTTCAAGGCTAGCCTTGAACACATCTAAATAATAATCGGATCGGAAGACCGCAGCAGACAAAACTTTTCTTTGTTTCTTTTACATGTCTTGAAATTTTTGGAAACTTATACTTACCAACAGTAAAAACTAAAATAAGTGAAAAATTCCACTATCAAAATTACATACACGTCAATCACACTTCTATCCCTCAAAAATTAATTCCCCTTTTTATCTCCGTTACTTTACCCATCTCCCGGTGTATTCCAGCCTGCCAGAATGACGCTGAAGAGAGAGAACAAAGCAAGGAGGATGTTAGAGTGATATCATCCGCGCCATACTGAGCATTAACTGACCATAGATAGCGAGAGGGATTGTCAGTATAGGTGAGCGAGTGGTTTTCTTTATGTATTGTGTTCGGATTGAGTAGCTGTTTACCTGTTGGTGCAATACAAGCTCTTGTATCAGCTAAAATATTATGTTCAAAAATAGCTAGTTATAACCTAGGTCTGGTACAGGGTCATGGTCCGGAGTGAGGTAGAAGGGGGGTTGCCTTCTTCAAAGAAGCAGTAATGCTAAAGTTTTTTGCTTTTTATAAGATTAAAAAAAATCTTTGATTAGTCAAATATCAAGTCATTGGTTAATCTTTGAGGGCGTTCTTTTTTTTTAGGTGGGAAATCATCCAATGACGTCTTTCACCCTTGGGCGGAGCAAGAGGGCATGTGTTTGTCAGACTTTTACTGACTAAAACCCACTTCTATGTTTCTCCGTTGCCTTGCATTCTAGAGCCGGGTTTTCCTTTCAGATGTGAACCCATGGTCCCAGTTGGCTTCGACCCTGCAGTGCCTCTACGGTTAGGTTAGTTGACGACTTGGGTCGGTCCGAGCGGTTACCAGACAGTCGAACGGTGAGCTACCTATTGCTCACTGCCCGCAAGCGCCTACTGGCTGAAAATCGGGATCGAGAATCCGTCTGGGGCGTGAAGGACGTTCCTCCACCACCTTTGCTAGCATTACTGCTTCGAAGAAGAAGGCGACCGCCTGCCACATCAAAAGTGTATTATTTATTCTTCGCCCCAAATATTTTCAAAAGAAAGAGAGAAACCAATATTTATTATGCTCTATACAAAACCTTCTAGTATTCGCAACAAGAAACAGTAAAGATGAAAGGCTCTTTTTTTCTTAAAACCACGCCACACTACTAAGTATCATAGCAGACTTTTCTTACAAGAAATTCTACTCGAGATAAAAATAAGTAAACTCGTGAACAACAAGTACTTACTAACTTACAAAACAGGATCTGAGTTATTCAGCAAAAAGCATTACTTCGCAAAACTGAAACAAGCTTACGTTGGATTTTTTATTTTTTTTCATAATTAGGGCGACGTTACACTAAAAGGTATGCTTTAAAGCTATAATAACTAACTTTGAAATATCAACTAAGCATTTGTTTTGGTTGAGAAATCTTCAAAAATACCTCCTCGCTCTGCTCTAGGTGGAGTGGGACGAAGCGTCAGACTATTACTGATGTAAGCTTCATGTGTTCCTTCAGTTGTCTTTATGCTTTACAGGGTCATGGGAACTCTGTCAAATAATTCTGTGGCTCTAGGAGGATCTAGGTACTCGTAACATACCTTCTTTGAATCAAGTTTAACACGATCCCACATGACATGCGGACATATCATGATCATCAGTATGCAATCGCTGATGGTAAGGCGCACTACTTTATTAATAACCTATTCAATCTAGCCTTGAAGACACCTAAATTATAATCGGACGTTAAGACCGCAGCAGGCAAATTGTTTCAGTCACTCGATGTAAGCGGTATAAACGACGAGGTGAAGATCGCAGCAGGCAGAAATATCCACAGAACTGATGAAAGAGGTAACAATGGCTTTGTGGGCGGGGCAGCGTGCCACAAAGTAGGGTAATGCTCATAGTTCAACTACCAATAGCAAACTTGCGATCTAAGTGTGCGTGGTCTGTTAGTTGCGTAATGCGCGTTCGTATTTTATTGCCTGTAGTGGAGTTAAAGGGAGGGAGACAAGCGGCGACACTCGTTGTAGTACAAATCGGAAAGTATTTCCTTCTAACCTCTTTCATCTTTTCTGTGGGTATATCTTATCTTGCACTGGATGCTCTTCTCCAAGCAGCCGAGGACTTTATCAGATTACGTAGACGGCGCTCTACAATGAGGAAATACGTTTTTTAAATGAATTTCATGCAAAATAAAAATATTTTATGCGAGAGATGTTTTGACTTTTTCGCTTCTTTTATCATTTCGAATTCACAATTAATTTTCTTCTTGTGAAATTCGTTTGTAAATGTTAAATGTTAAACGCACCTTTCACACGTAAAGTCGTAGGTTCAAAACCAGGTTGGTAACTTGTAGTCTACACTAATATAATAAAGAGGTAATGCTTGTATTTTGTTTTTTTTTTTTTTGTTTGTGGGAGGTAATCTCTTAAAGTGGAAAAAAAATTTCGCAATCAGACCAGATTGCGAAAAATTTTTCACCGATAGAAAAATTATTCCTGTGTGACATAGACTATATTTTTTGACTCAGGTAAAGCCCTGGGCAAAAGCTATTAATAAATAATTGGGATTCCTGTCTCAAAAGGAAAAACAAGGTTTCTTCTCATCGTCTCATTTTACTTGAGCCAGAAATAAACTTACCTACAAAATAAAAATATTCGCTTAGTAACCGTACTTCGCTTAGCAACCATTTTTCGTTGCCAACGAAATGTCAAATGACAGTTAGTTGAATATACGCGGGCGAAGCCGCAGATAAAAGCTAGTATATAATATTTAGAATCAGCAGATGATTTGTCCCACTCTAGGGAACAGCGAGAGGGCATCTCAAATATTTATTGACCAAAACCCACTTATGTTCCTTCCTTGGATTTGGTTCTTGCAGGATGACCGGACAACGTGCTACCCATTGTTCTAAACCAAGGCTGGACGCGAGGCTCCATGAGGACACGGCGGTACTTCGCTCAAGCGGGGAGGCTTACATCGAATGTTCCACCGAGTCCTCCGGAGGTTCCGAACGATGATGAAACTCGGGTATTTCATACACCTGAATTCGAAATGGGAACCTCTTGAAATAGATGTGATTCCATGATCGGTGAGAACTTGCATTAGGCGAAGAATGAGGATGTCCTTGTGCCTTTTTAGCCGCTCCTTAAAGGGAGGACTTGCTGTCATGATTGTAGATTCGATTACGTGCAGTTCCTCAAAATTCTGTAAATCCCTTATCAAACACTCAGCTATTAAAAAGGCTATCGCAATAAATAAATAAAATACGAAGTACGGACTGAAAACGATGTTTTTGATTAAATAGATTTCGTTTGATCCCCTATATCTCAGACTGAATTAGGCATGAGCTGAAAACTCATAAAACTTAAGTGCCCGACTGAGGGAAACGGCGTACGATGATAGCCTAATCGATCGATTTCAACATAACCTTTACTCAGACACGTAGAAGTAATAGTAGTAACAGTAGTAGTATTTACTTTTAATACACCTGCCGCATTGTCTCTCTACCAGTTGGTTGACTGGTAGAGAACGCCAAGGTATGTCAAATGACTTGCTGATGGTGGCACGTGTTATGGGGTCATTCGGATCCCTTCAAAATGGTTGAGGTGAGTGGGGTTAATGCACGTGTCATGCCCGTGAACGGGTGGCTTCGGTTGAGACTGGTCATCTCTTAGCTGCCAGTGGCTTAATTCGGTTAAACTACATTGTGCTCACATATTAGTAGCGACAAGAAATATGTAACCATGATCTATGTAACTCATAATATGATTTAAAAAGAGTGTCCATGGAGTTTCTTGCACGTTCTTCTCCATAGAGATCTACGCTTTGGAACGTGTAATTTAGCTTCACTTTTCTTGGGCTGACCGACATTTGACTATTCAAAAGTGCATGCAAATGGTCTATTTGAAATAATTGTTTTTGTTTTGATTTGCATGAAGTCTGCCATTGTGGCATTGTGTTGTGTAAAGTTTAAATAAATAGTTGGTCTACGGCATTTCATGGTGTCTACTTTAATCCACAGTATCACAGATTACCTACAGAAACTGACAGCTGTTGACATTCCGACCATCTCGCCCATACGGACAAAACGTTTTGGGAACACATTCTTTGTACGTACAGCTAAGGAGTATTTTTTTGCCGAAGTCTGTGTTTCTTAACAGCTACAATCTTGGTGTCTTTAAGCCAAGACTAAAAAGGTAAGCGTGTTCCATCGTTAATTACCATTAGGCGAGATAATGATCAAACGCAAACCTAACAATAAAACAATATTGTAACTACTGCTGTCGGTACCCCTCGCGGTGATTCCTTGTTCCAGTATTGCTGTTTTGATCTTATCAACGGCAGGGCTGAGGTGGTTCCAAAATACTCTTTACCACTTTGACAATCCTTTCAGCCTCATCAACCATCTGAAATGCAGAGGACTATACTCGAAATTGCCCAGCATGATCAAATCAGAGATGAAGATATAGGTACCTATTGTTGCAGGAGAACCAAGGTTGCGGATAAAGCCCGAAGGATCGTCAAACTTATGTGGTAAAGCAAGGCATGTACACTACTCGCAGAACAGATGGTCAATGCGGCTGTAAGGTTCTGGAATGGCGATTTACTTGAAGACACATCGTTGGAAGGTCTTCACAAGGACAACCGATGAGTTGGAATTCCGATAAATGCGAGACACACAAGACCGGTCATTGTAGCGATACTTGGGGCAAGAAAGAGGCAATGGGCTAGCTCGAGCATGGGAATAGTATTTTTTTGTCACTCATCAACACTAATATTATACACAGGTAAAGTTTGTTTTTATTTTTTTGTTTGTAGTAGGTAATCTCTGAAAGTCATGGTCCTATTGCTACAATTTTTTCTTCGATAGAAAGCTGCTTTATCCCTGAGTGACATAGCCTATATTTTATGTATGCGGGTAAAGTCGCGGACAAAAGTTAGTATATAAAAACTAAAAACAAAATTACAAAAAAATCTCATACTTTGTTGGAAAATGGATCGAAAATAAGCTTGTTAGTAAGAAGCGTTCAATAAACGTCTGTGTCAATCGGCGTATCGTCTTTCTATAATGGATGACCTGTCGCTGCCAAGCGCCGGGTTAATCTATTATAGTGTGTCCATTGATATACGGCTTTTAAAAACGTGTTTTTATTTTTATAGTCTACCTTTTTAGATTTTTTATTTATTTAAATAATTTCTCTCGCTATGCGCAGCACAGCTAGTGTCAGATTTTTACTGATTAAGGGTGACAAATCAACATCGAGCTATGCTGCGCTGTACTGCGCTGTGCTATGTTTGGTCAACTCGCTCGTCTAATATTTTAATGAGGATACAAACAAACCATGCTGTGCTGCGCTGTGTGAGGCTACGCTCTGTTTAAAAACGCAGCAGTCTCGAGCGAGGCGTGCTACCCGCCGTGCTGGGCCACACTGTGTCAAACTGTGCTATGTTTTTTATGGAGCTCTGCCATGCTGCGCTGTGTCAAACTAGTGTATGCGCGCACAAACAAACAAGAACGAACGAGTTTCATCTTCATCGGATTCAATTATGTCATAATGTTTACGTTTTTTTGAAAATTAAGTCATTTTTGACGAGATAAACGACTACACGAGCTGCTGATTACTTTTAATACTGAGCTAAGCAAAGCGCAGCACAGCTTGATGTTGATTGTTAAAAAAACGTAGCTTAAGAAATACAGCACAGCACAGTGCAGTACAGCGCAGCATAGCTCGATGTTGATTTGTCACCCTTAGGGCCGCTGCGTTACGCGGTTGTCCGCGCGGTCCCATACAAAAGTGATTCGTCGCGCGAAGCCGCGACCCGTGCGCGTTTTGCTACTTAATCTACTCTAATAGGTATAATCAAGAGTTAAAGTTTGTTTGTTATTTTATTTATTTTTTGTTTGTAGGAGGTAATCTCTGGAAGTATTGCTCTGATTGCTAAAATTTTTTCATTGATAGATCTGCTTTATTCTTAAGTGAAATAGGCTATATTTTATGTACGCGGACGAAGCTGCGGGTAAACGCTAGTTTTCAATAGTTACAAACTAATTTATGAAGAACTTCAAAGTTACTTCTTGGATACATATTACTTTGCCAGCGTTCGCTTGATGTTTTAATGGTTGTCTACTTCTTAGATTTTTATTTTTTTATTTATTAACTTCTTCTGCTGAGGGTAGAGTGAGAGAGTGACAGATTTTTGCTGACTAACACACAGGAGGATACTGTGTTGCTTCAGTTCTTTTGCGTGTCAGGGCCGTCGTAACTCTTACTTTATAAAGCCTCTGGAGCCTCTGTCTCTGGAGTATCTGGTCAGCCTACACCAGTCCGCTGCTAGACATCTTCAACTTTACGCCATTCATCCAGCTGCTATCAGCTACAAGGTCGTTACTCTACCAAACCGTGAGAATATTGAGTTATCCTCAATATTCTCACGGATTTCAGATTGGGATCTCTTAATGGAACAAAAGGAACTGTCAGAATTTTACTTTTTTTTTATTAATATAAACGAATGCTTGACTGCGATCCCACCTGATGATAAGCCATGATGCAATCTCTGATGGCGAGGCGCACTAGTTTATTAGCCTATTTACTCTAGCCTTGAAGACACCCAAATTATAGTCGGACGGGAAGACCGCAGCAGGCAAATTGTTCCAGTCCTTCGACGTACGCGGTATAATCAACGAGGCGAAACGCTTAGTCCGGACTGTAGTGGACCGGTCTACTTGCTACTTTTACCCATTTTATTTAGTTTTCATTCATTGAGCGAGGAACAGGGCGAGCATCGGTCTGGCTTTTATATCGGAGCCCAACGTCCGCACGCCCACGCCCGGATGTCATCTTGTGGTTCCTGACACCCTGGATATCTCTTGCGCGTGACCTTCCCTCCCTAATGCCTTGATCACACGTACCGAGTACTCGCTACGTGTAAACACAGCGCCGAGTGCTCAGCCTACCACTTATCTCTAAAACTCCCTTACAGCACTGTCTTGGACGAGCAACATTTTAGTGTACCTATCGCCTTTTTAATCAGTACGTGTGATCAAGGCATAACGTTTACCGATGCACAGTTTCCACTCGCGGTATCTATTGAATGCCACTAAACTCATAACAAAGTTACATCTTTCTATGGGGGTTTCTACTAAATCTAACTTGAATAGCCTTGTTCCAAAATTTGCTTGAATAAATCTTTTAGCGTTATTTCCACGCGAACAAATACTACACAGAGATGTACCTCTCTATTATTACTTACGACTTCAAAGATTCGTCCTTTTGGATGAGTACCTACTAATGAAGGCTGTATACAGGGTGTAACAATAAAAATGTGCAGTCGTATTTCAAAAACTAATTTTTCAAATTCATAGAAAATGTCTAAAAAAAACTCAATTGCAGTCTCGTTATTCATCGTCATTTCAGCCAAAAGACGTGTCGCCACAACGAACGGTCCTGTGTGTATCAGATTCCCGCGACTCTCATCAGGTCATCAGTCCACCTTGTGGGAGGCCATCCAACGCTGCATCAAATCAAATCGATCAAATCGATCAAATCGATCAAATCGATCAAATCGATCAAATCGATCAAATCGATCAAATCGATCAAATCGATCAAATCGATCAAATCGATCAAATCGATCAAATCGATCAAATCGATCAAATCGATCAAATCGATCAAATCGATCAAATCGATCAAATCGATCAAATCGATCAAATCGATCAAATCGATCAAATCGATCAAATCGATCAAATCGATCAAATCGATCAAATCGATCAAATCGATCAAATCGATCAAATCGATCAAATCGATCAAATCGATCAAACCGATCAAACCGATCAAACCGATCAAATCGATCAAATCAATCAAATCAAAAACATTTATTTCAAATAGACCATTAGAAGGCACTTTTATCAGGCAGGAAGTCCAAGAAAAGTGAAGCTAAATTGCACGTTCCAAAGCGAAGATCTCTATGGAGAAGAACGTGCAAGAAACTCCATGGACACTCTTTTTAAATCATATTATGAGTTACTTAAATTATGGTTACATACTTCTTGTCGCTTCTAATATGTGAGCACAATGTAGTTTAACCGAATTAAGCCACTGGCAGCTAAGAGATGACCAGTCTCAACCGATGGCACCCGTTCACGGGCATGACACGTGCATCAGCGTCGTCTTCCGGTACACGGTCTCCACTCCAGAACTTTTCGGCCCCAACGACCGTCTGTTCTTCGAGCGATGTGCCCTGCACACTGCCAAATTAGGGGATCTGCGATTTATGTCGATAACCTAAAGGGCCTATTAAACTACGCGTTATTAAGCACACGATATGTTTTATTTTTCATTTCGAGTAAGACAGTCTGAGTCTGAACTCTGACCCTTATTACACTACCCGACATCGACTTACCCCCGATTTCTTATTTAAGCATTTTTGATTTCTCAAACTCTACTTTAGCCTTAAAACCTGTCAAAATTTGGCATTTAAGTAAGGTTTGAGACGTTCTTAACTCAAAATACTCAATTCAGAAACCCGCCGTAAGACTGTCTGTGTAATTTAGTTCTCCTGCGGATATTTTCATTCTTGATGCGATCACGCAAGGAAATCCGAGTAGTTTTCGTTTAAAGTACACACAAGTTATTTATTTATTTATTGGCCTATCAACAATTGTTACATCTTGCATTCAAAATATACTTGCCCTTATACAAAACAAGTGTACAATATAATCACGATTGACACAGCATGCAGAAAACAATAATGAAAAGATTTTATCAATAAAAATGCAGTTACAACACTCTGAGTTACCTTGTTACAAAGTTAGGCTAGTGGTTAATTATTTAAGATGGAATTGGCGCTTGAATTTCTGGATAGATGAGCAAAAAATATTCAAACTTGCATCGCATTTGTTTTTAGTTAGAATCGTTTTCAAGAGCAGAAGTAGTTTTTGAAAAATGACCACATCTTTCCATTACACCCTGTACCTATAGCGCTATAAATAGTACACAGTATAATTTGTCTAGTCATAAATACTCACAAAAACAACAGCACTTGATGATACTGTGTTTATAAAAGTAGTAATTCAGTAACATAATAATTCCTTCGTGTTGGGAACGAAGAAAGTAGATACTTATAATAAATACGAGTATTTTATTACACTTATATATGAGTGTATGTATACATATACTCGTAAGTAGGTTACTTAACGTTATTTTGTTAGAATAATAATATCTCTCTATTCAGATGTCATTTTGGTTGCTACCATAGTGAGAAAATGATTGATTGATTTTCCCAACATAAAAAAGGTGAATAACTCTTTATAGAGTTGTATACATTTAATTGGTAGCGGCAACTAGTCGCGCTGCCATGGTGTCTCGGTGGAATATATCCCTTATATTCTTAAGTTTTTTTTTTAATTATTATTATACATTATGTTGACTGTCGACCAGTCTAGCCTAGTCTGAATTATATAAATGTAAGTATGCTGTATTAAGCTCCTTCTAAAGTCGCCATTGTCTTCACTACTCCCAAATTATTAGTGGTCAGACGTCCACTACTGTACATAAAGCTCCATCATAAACCTAAGTATCGTTAAAACAATCAGTCCTGTGATTGTCGCATCCATCAGATTCTCGCGACTCTCACCAGATCGCCTTGCAACGGTACGCTGCGTTTAGAAACTTCTACATTTATCAGTAATATAGATTTCAATGAGGGTTTTCAGAAAAATTCAAACCACCAGTTGGCGCCACTTAGCCGAGAGGTCTCTTACTTTTGAAAACGTATACATGACATTGACGTCTAACGTTTGACGTTGACGTTGATGTCTAACTAATGTCATTAATATAAGCGTTTTGACACCTGCCTGGACCTGACGAGTCAGTGTTGTCACCTGGTGAACGTCAATTTAGAAAACCCTCATTATTTTTACTGAAAAAATCTCGGAACAACTAAGACATTGGAAACGTTCACCGTTTCTGATGATCGAATCTTCAAAAGGGGTTAATGATAGCATCATTTTTCACACCCAGACCCTGATGTGTAGTGATAAAACGTTGCAAGTTTATATTGAATTTATATAAAGACTTTATTCTGATACCGAACTCATTTTCGACACGTTTTTGCTTCACATACGTTGTTTTGAAAGGTGTAATTTTGTTTGTATTTACTTTGCGCATTTCATTTTTTTCTTCTTCTTTGCGCATTTCTTCTTTTCATGTATTTCGAGTTGGATTCTAGAACGCAGATTCTTGGGAGACATGATCACTTTTTAATTGTTTCTTTTGTAGCGACATCTATGACCATTTATTCATATAAGAACTACAAATGTTCAAAATCTTTACATCACGAAATTAGAGTTTTCTGCGCGATTTTAACATACTATAGAATGGAATAAAATAGCATTTATTTGGCGCAGACAATACAACGTACAACAACGTTGCATTGAGGATCGCCAAAAAAGGTCGCTGAAAGGGTCACCGAATCAGCAAATGCTAGGCGTCAAACACCCAGCGCTGGTTTTCAGCTGGCATCCCGCAATGACGCACGGATGATAGCTAATATTCTTCTTCTTCTTAACCTACTACATAACACGATACTCCTTGGATAAACTGATGGTCAAACTTGCTGGCGAAGACTACATATAACGGCTGTCGAAGATCTACGAGTGACTACGGGGACCAACGAATTTATGTTAATATTATGCAAATTTAGCAAGCGTTGTCAAATCAAATGACTGACAAAAATAGTATATTTTGATACAAGTGGAAAAAGTTAGTCGTTGCGACCGAGTCGAAATTGCTCGAGCCACAGGTGAGGGTATAATGAAACCGAGTACTCCAGTAAAAAAATCCATGAGTATCAAACAAAGGTTTTTCAACACACTTGCTAGGAAATAAATAAACGAGTGCCTGGTAAGATAAAAACAATAAATAGTGGTTGGGATGAGCCCACGCACTTTTCCGCACTAGTGCGGAAACTCGGACTGGGTTTTCGAGTACCTAAGTGTATTGAAATATCTTTAACGAGTCTGAATTTCCTGCGATACTCAATAAACAGACATAAATTTTCATTAACTATTCCTGCACAATTCATACTACTAGCCACTAGTGCACACTATTACGTAACATCTGCCAACAAGGCGTTATCTATGGCCGCTACGTGAGCACATTGACTGTTGAATATTCTCTACCACGATCTGCGACTAGTAGTTGATATACAGGATAGTGTAACTTTTAAGTCGGTATATACCGTGAGTGAGTACCTTGGGTATTATACCCATTACACCAACAAAGGTATCTCTGAAGGGTTAAAAAACTGTGCATGGTTTGTGGCAACGAAAAGACGGAAGCCTTATAGGATTACTTTGATGTCTGTCCGTCCGGCGTCCGTCCGTCCATCCGTCTGTCTGTGAAGACACTTTATCTCGAGAACGCGTGGAGGTATCAAGTTGAAATTAAAAACGTATACTCAGGATGACTCAGGTCTGCGTTTCCTTTAAGTTGTGAAAAAATCAAACTTCTAAGTTAACGAATAAAAAGATACGGACGTTTATGTGGCAAAAAAAAACGTATATTTTGATACTCTAAAGATCGAAATTCATTGGGTACTTCCCGTTGACCCAGAATCCAGAAGTTTGGCACAAAGTAAGTTGGGGTTTGATTAGTCATCATTATGTGGATATAACATATTCTAATATTTTTGCAGTATTTGGCAACAAAAGTATCGGGTCCGTCTTCTCGGCAAGTTTTGCTAAGGTGGTTAACACTAAAATTAGATTTCTATCGAGATCGACCTGAATTTGATGATTCTACACATCGTCCAGTTGTTTAAAGTTGCAGTACAAAACTATACCAATGTAACAAAAAAAAAAAAATATCCACAAAGAATTATTTGCGAATAATTAAAACAACTACTGACATTTACTTGAAAATATTCCATCAAAAATAATAAAACTTAGGTACCCAACTCTCCTGTCAAAGGTATGTTGGAAGAAATTTCTTTTGATATAAGCAGCACCGTTGTTCTCTTCTATCAGTAAATATTTGTTATTTTCTTTTTATGTGTTTGTGTGTATATAAATAAATAAAATTCCTCCTATCACATCTTTACAAAGCGACCTTATATCAGCGACATTTCAATAGTGCACCATCGAAATTTTACGTGGACAATCACGTCGAATGTCACTATCTATGTCTAGAGCTTCTGGTTTACATAAAACTACCAATATCAATTGTCAGAAAGTCTCAGTAGTCTTTCAAATAACAGCTGTTTGTTATTTTGTTTTATTCCGTTTTAATACGACTCATCTAATACCACTGGTATTTGTTTGAGCCAGTGTTTATTGCCTATTCCAAATGGATACCATTGCTCCAACTAATACTAAAATAAATTCAAAATGTTTTGTATAAGACCTTTAGTTGGATTGAAGAAAAAAATAGTATTTATTTAACAAATATTTTGTTTAATAATACAACAAGCCACCATTTATTTTATGCAAGTCAAGCTTTCTGTTTTCTCCGAAGACGTTGAGGGTTGATTATCTATAGCTTACTCAGACATACTTAAAACAGAGCTGACTGTACTAAATTCAAGTCACACTAGTATGGGTTCGTATATTAAATTAAATTGTTCAAAGAGAGGACTCCGTTCAGAATAGGCAAAAAATGCGTTCAAAGTAATACTAATGGTATTAGATGTTTGGTATTAAAATGGAATAAATCGTTATTTTAAAATTTGTTATAGCAGTAACAGCATCATAATCTATAAAATGATCAACTATACTAAACTATACTCCATTTGTTTAGGTACTTAACTAAACGTAAACAATCTTGATGATTTCTTATAATAAAAAAAAAGTACAAAATTGATCTTGATCTTAATTATAATTTCTTATAATAAAAAAAAAACGTACAAAAATGATCTTGATCTTAATAATTTCTTATAATAAAAAAACAAACGTACAAAAATGAGAAACGTAAAAAAAGACACAAAAATGATTTAATACATTTTTTAATAAAATTTTTAGACAAAAAGACATGTCAAGATTGTTTACATTTATTTTAGTACCTAAGCAAATGGAGTATAGCTGTCTTTGTTTATGAGATACAGCCTGGTGACAGGCAGGCGGACAATAAAGTCTTAGCAATAGGGTCCCTTTTTTACCTTTTGGGTACGTAACCCTAAAAAGGAAACAGAGTACAGAAATACCAAAATAGAGAACCAGATACAATTTCCAGGCATTCATCCAGTAGTTAGTCGCTCAGAGTTTAATGACTTAGTCAAAGTAAATTCTTCAGAGCACTTCTACTTGGCAAAGCTAATAATTCTAGATTTTTCACTAAAGCGAAACATCTATGAACTAAAGCACTGCAGAAAATGATCGTATAAGCAGATAAGTTTTATTTTGCTTTTGTTTTACGTCTCATGTTCTAAATCTGCTAAGCAAGCAATTCCAAGATTAAATTCCTGGAATCCGGGTCGCGAGCTCCAGATATAAAAACTTTGCCGTGATAGCATTGCGGTACTAAGTGTCTTCGAAGATCTCTCACTAGAAATACCGTAAAACGGGGTGAATAGAAACGCAGAGGTAAATAGAAGCAAAATTTTGTTAGGTTTTTCACTTTGAGACCATATTATCGGCTTCTAACAAGGCATCGACTTTTTAAAATATCAATTCATTAATAAATTGACATAGTTAAAAAAAAAAAAAAACAAATATTGTGAAAATATCCGTTGAAGTTTTGTTTCTAGTCACCGCTGAGTTTCTTTTCACCTCATTTTACCGTAGTAGAAACTATATTTTTATTTATACTACTAATAGTCTTGCTTTCGACCATAATCTCACCTGATGGTAAGCGATGATGTGGTCGATGATGGAGCACGCTTGCCTAAAAGTAACCTATTCACTCTTGACTTAAAGATCCCTAGGTTATAGCTATCAAGAAACAAACTCCTGCAGGGAATTCCACTCCTTAGCTGTACGCATAATGAACGTATACCCAAAACGCTTTTTTAGATACCTATCCATCATGTACTTTAGTTTCTGAATTTAGAAATAACAACAAATACAAATACACCTCCGAAGTTGAGTGGGAATGTTTTTGAAATCCAGTATAATATCATAGGTTCACTGTTTAAGCAGTATTAAAAATAATAAATCCAAATTCTAGAAAATATCCATAGGTAAAGCACATACCCATATGTTTTTCCTGTCTAAGCTTCAAAAGTAATTCCTGACAAACGACGCCTAACCAATAGTAGGGGTAAATCCAGTATGTCACAGAGTAATTGATGTTCTGTCGAAGCTTCCTGTACTGCGCGAAACGGCCCGATATTGCGATAAGCTTTCCGATAATATAAATATTTTAATAGGATTGTATTGGCCTTTAAAAATGGAGGTTACAGTCTAAAAAAGTGGATACTCTGTTGATGATTAGACTCTTCCATTTTGATTAAATTAGAGGAAGTGAGTGAAAAAATTTTGATACTTGGTAAAATTAAATTAGGTACCTAGTGAATTTCTGCACATGTCATAATAATAAGTATCTGTAAGTGTCTGTAAGTATCTGTAAGTTCTGTAAGTATCTGTAAGTATCTGTAATTATCTGTAAGTTCTGTAAGTATCTGTAAGTATCTGTAAGTTCTGTATTTATCTGTAAGTATCTGAAAGCATCTGAAAGTATCTATAAGTATCTATAAGTATCTATAAGTATCTATAAGGATCTATAAGTATCTATAAGTATCTATAAGTATCTATAAGTAACTGTAAGTGTCTCTAAGTATCTATAAGTAGGTATCTTTCTTCAAAAGACCATCTCAGACTTCAATATGCATGGTTCTCGTATGATTTGACCATTTAGTACATGTTTGTTGTATGTACTTTAAAAGAGACTGACCCCAAAGTTTGATTCGATGTTTCTTCTCAGGGTAATCAGCTAGGAAACACTAGCTTCATATAGTTTAAATTGACGGATAAAAGTGTTTTTAAAAACCTATTTGCAAAATAAATACCATTTATCATTTATCGATGTACTTTTTTTTACTTCTTGATACAATCTGTCCTAGAACATAGAGCAATAGGTATAAAGTGTTATTAGTGATTTTGCACAACACGGAGCTACTGCCCCACCCGTTCTTAATTATTGCTCATTCAAACTGATTATTCTTTAGTGCCTTAGTACATCTTGGGGTGCCCTTCTTAAGTATTTGTCTTAGAGTTTCTGCCTGAAACCTTTGAAGTATTTTGGTACTCTACTTTTGAAGTATTTTGGTACTCGAACTTATCAAATGACAATTAAACTAAAAATCTAGTGTACCCAGTTCTATGGGTAAATAACAGCTGCTATTGTTGTTAGCAAGGTGAAATCAGTTGAAATTATGAATTACGAGTTTCTGCTAGCCGCTTCACTCACGTGAAAGATAGCAAAGGCACATACTTCTTAAATAAACAGTGTCGTCTGTATTTTTCCAGGTCATGGTTTACCTGCCTGCCAAGTTTCATCGAAATCTCTCTCAAAAACTGACAAACTTTCGCTTAATGTGATAGAACCATTTACAGGCCCAAAAATCTTCTTCAATGCAGAGCAGCTACAAAAGCCTATGCCACAAATAAAAACAATAGAACAGCATAAAAAGCAAGCATTAATCCCTTGATGGTAGTAATTAGTAAAATTGTAGCTTGCCGACTAACTTATTATCACGTTACGTCGGTACTCGCGGCGTCTCGCGGCAATTTGTGCGAATTACGTCGCTCTAGTGAACGTTCTGACTTTGCCTGCAATTGTTAGAATATATTTTTAGTTTTATTCATATAAGTATTGATATCCAATGATATGGCTTGGACCAGAGAGTGTCAATATATGGATTAAGAGAAGAAAATACAATATGAAGAGTATTGAAGCGCTGCGTTAATTATTGTCTTTTTTACAATAAAAATCAGAAAGATTTATTTCAGTCCAAGATATGTTTTGTTCGTAACAATTTTTTTAAAAAGTGTCATGTTATTACGATATGAAGCTGCATCTTCTTAAGTAGCTTGTAGGACTCCCACCGGTCAGTTAAATCCAGCTAAGTATTGGTAATCACGACGAAGTGAATAGCAAGGTGAATCTTATTCCAAAGAAATACCTTTCTGACCTCATACATATTAGATTTTGTTATAATAACTTTGTGTGAATCACTTTTTTTTCATTTTTCTAATTACGCTACGGGAAGTTTAAACTATCATTATAGCAGTTAGAGGTTTATTGGACTCCACAAGACAGAGAAGACTATGCTTTTCTTAGCCGCACGCAAGGACGACACAGTAAACGAGGCGTATTAGGGTCTGTTCCGATTTCCAGCCACCGTAGGTGCGGGCTTGCGGACAGTGAGCAATGGGTAGCTCGCTGTCCGGCCGTCCGGTAACTGTCCGGACCAAGCCCAAGTCGTCGACGGCGCGCGCTGTTCCCGCGCGCCTCAAGAAGTTGTCAGCAACAGCAGGGGCCCAGCCGGGTCGAAGCCTACTGGAGCCAGGGTTATCCGAAAGGGCGCTCGAGCCCCGGTATGAAGGCTTGAAGGAATGGGATGGGTTTTTTAGTCAGTAAGAGTCTGACACTATCTCCCGCTCCGCCCAAGAGCGGGGGTTGTCATAAGATGATTTTCCCATCGAAAAAAAAAGGGTCTGTCGACACGACTGCAATAGAACTGCACGTTTGGTTAGCAGTTCTATTGCAGTCGTGTTTGCAGTTCTATTGCATTCAAACTGCAATTTGTAATTGGATTGCAGTTGAAATGCGGTCTGTCTGTTTAGACCCTTAGACCTTATTCCACACTGAACGTATTCAGGTTTAGGTAAGGAAATATATTGTGCATAATAATTTGGTGTCTCTCATATGAATCATTCATTAAGCTTTAACAGCACCTACTGTTAATATTACGCGCCAAACACACAAACCAGCCAACCGTTTTCCATATAAAACTCTTCCTCAAAATACTCATAAGCTTTTTGAAACATCACGAAGCGTGATTGCTAATGCAATTGTCTAAAATTGTTAGTGGTATGCAAGGGTGAATCCAATTGTGAGGCTTTTAAATGTGCTAATTGGCTTCGGGTGACGTTAATCAGTATCCTGGCAGCAGCCAAAGACTAAGATAGACACAGAATCGAGGTATTTAAAAACGCTTTTTTACATTTTTCATACTTTTTTTAGTAAAAAAAAAATATCAAATAACTTCCTCAGCTCTGAGTGTCTAAAACTCACCCGTGTTCTTTCGAGTAATGGAAGCTACTAAAGTTATAACTTTTTCGACTTTAATCGACTTAGTCTCGTTAGTCTGATCGTTTTGAGGAGGAAATTAATATATAAAATGTTAGGCATATACCTAGTAGAGAATCTCATAGTTAAAAAAAGCACGATGGCCTTACCGTTCCACCTACAATTTTTGACAATACGGTTATTCCATTTGACTACGAGGTTAAGGAACTAGGTCTACATGTACCTAGTTACCTTTCTCGACTGGCAGAGGCAGGTTGGCATCAGTACCAGTTAGAAAGTAATCGAAAAGTTACGGTGGGTCTACTGATTGAAAACATCTTCTCTCAGCTCAACTAATATACACCACAATTTTTTAATTAGTACACATACTTAAAGGGCTTATTAGAAAAGACCTTGTTATTTTATAAGTAAAATCTCAATAAATTAGGATTTCGGCTTTTTAAATCTTCTCTCAGCTCAACTAATATACACCACAATTTTTTAATTAGTACACATACTTAAAGGGCTTATTAGAAAAGACCTTGTTATTTTATAAGTAAAATCTCAATAAATTAGGATTTTGGCTTTTTAAATCTTCTCTCAGCTCAACTAATATACACCACAATTTTTTAATTAGTACACATACTTAAAGGGCTTATTAGAAAAGACCTTGTTATTTTATAAGTAAAATCTCAATAAATTAGGATTTCGGCTTTTTCTACTTTTGACTATACAAATATGATCAGTGACAGGTACAGATAGAGCCCCATTTTTTTTTGTGTACTAATTAAAAAGTAGGGGTGTGTACTAAATAAAACTATTGGTAGTAAATATTGAGGCATCTATTACGCATCTGCACAGTATCTTTGTTCTATGGCCCGTCTGTCGGAATGGTGGTAATCATTTTGCCTTGTAATTTTGATGTTTAGCAAACTTTTCATATGAAGTAAGAGAGTATTGTTTTTTGAGTGGGTGCTTTTTGTTTACTGTTTTCCTTTGTGAATATTTTTTGGTATTTCATTACATATATCAATGGTTAAGTCAAAGGTGAAAATAAAAATAAACTTTAAATTACTATTCGATTTATTAAATGCTGACTTAATTCTAATCTAAAAATTTACAAGTCATATTTATCTATTATATACAATTGATATGTCAAAAATATGCTAGATGTCATGATGTTTTATTTACAAGATGTATTGGAATTGTTTGTATTGGAATAGAGAAGTTTTAAATCTAAAGTCTATTTAAAAGTCATGTTCGATGCCTCCTTGGATACCGAACTCAGGTCTGTGATGTCCAAACTGCTTCTGCACGTTACCACCGGCAACAAATCTGGTATTATGGTCCAACTTCCATACTCCATCACCAGTTAGCTTCATCTGAAGTATTAAGAAATATATGCTTTAGCTTAATTGCAAAATCAAATAAACTGGACTAGGTATAGATAAATGTATCGGAAACTCGAATAACAGTCTACCGTCATCATTATCGTATTTTCAACTAAAGGACGTCTACTGTTGAAAACAGGCTTCCTCAATACTACAACAAAAGTCTTACACCAGAAAGAAAGAAAAATATTTATTTTTCACTCAATGAAGGATCAAACAAATTTACATTATCTGCCTCTATGCGGCGCTAATTTGGAATGTCTGCATGCATTTTCCAGATGCTGATTTTCAAAGAAACAATAAGTTGAATATAAGGAATGTACAACTCGTGTACAATCTTTACTATGAGCAAGACATAAGTCCACTTTGTGGATTTCTATCCACACTGGATCAATGAATGTAAAATAAGATACTTACCCCACTGTGTCCTCCAATCTCCTTGTGGATATCGAGACCTGCTCTAACGTTTTCGTTAGCATTGTTCCAGTTCAGCTTGCCTCCTAAGATACTGCTGTCACCACCAGCACCAAGCACTCTGGTGCCATAACCTTCTCCCTGAAGACGACCGCGGTGGTCGTTGAAGATGTCTTGTCTGTAACCGCCTCGACCCTGTAAGAAAATAATAAGTTTAGAACAGACTTTAAGAAAATACTGTTGGTTTTCAGCTACAACTATTTGGGCTGGAAGATATTTTTCAGAAGTGGTTTAGTTGGATTAGGCTAGAAAAACCACACATATATGACCTTTCCATATGCCGTATGAACCAATGCCAGCAGTGTACTTTTACAAACCACAAGGGATGGTACTATTTTGTCTACGTAGCTTTATGTTGCTAGAATGAAATTAAAGTCTTCTAAGAAATAAAACGTTCCAATACCTATTCTAAAATTATAGGGTCACTGTTTAAGAATGTTCTGAATAGGAACCAATATACATTCATGTTTCTGCTATCTCTGCTTAGCTTGGGACTAAATGGCGTTGTGTGATAGTTGTGGAATATATTATATTATTATTTTTATTATATCTTTTATGATAACAATTTACTGCCTGTAATGGATTTGTTTGCATCCTGCACTCCAGGTCTACCTCTAAATATGCAATATCTAACAGATATAAAAAAAATTAACCGAATCGTCTTGTAAAATTGTTTAAGTCAGTATAATGTACTTACGAATATCGCATCATCCGTGCTACCCAAGGTGCCAAAGACTTGTCCTCCACCAACATTACGCTGCCAGTTTGTATCCCTGGGATGGCGATAAAGTTGCCGTGACCGGCAATAGATCGAATCTGGATGGCCCACTACACAGCCTGGGGGGTTGTACACTCTGGCGTGAGCACAAGCCACGAGAACAGCGACACAGATTAGAAGGAGGGACTGCATGATGAGCTAGAAAAGAAACAATTAAAGTATGAACAACACATGGTTACAAAAGATCTTGAATTTTGATGGTGTTCAAGAAGAAATGGCAAGAAGGAATGGATATAAGATAGAGAAAGAGATTCAAATAATAAGGTGTTGGAAAGCAATGATCCCAAGACGAATATATTCAAAAATTGTTTATGACGTAACTCTATTTGTACATAATATTTTTATCCCAATAATTTTGTTTTATCTTATATGCTGACTAGCCATTGGTAATAATAATAATAATAATAATAATAATATTCCACAACTATCACACAACGCCGTCTAGTCCCAAGCTAAGCAGAGCTTGTGTTATGGGTACTAGACAACTGATAAACATACTTATATATTTCTAAATACATACATATTATAGATAAATTACACCCAGACACAGAACAAATGATTATGCTAATCACACAAATATTTGTCCTGGGTGGGAATCGAACCCACGACCTCCGGCATAGCAGTCAGGGTCACTAACCACTAGACCAACAGGCCTGTCCACAAATAGAATTGATTGTTATCCAAAAGCCATTTTTATAAGACCAATACAACAAAAATTCGACAGATCTAACAACATTAAGAATCATAGATATTTTGAGAATATATTGGGACACAATAGACTTCAATTGGACTGTATGATCCTTTTTTTCTAGACATATTGAAGAAAAATATATTGTTAATCAAAGGTTCTTTCTAATGGCTTTGTAAGTACTTCATCTACACGTGAACGGGTATCAGTAATAAATAAATACATACCTGATTTAGAGATAAGTATTTCTTTACAGCACAAGGAACTGTTGTAAACTGTGCCTTCTTCAATCCCGACTCGATCATTTATACTAGCTTCAATACCTATCTGAGGTGAATTCCCTGTCCTGTGAGAGACAAGGGGACTTATTTGAGATGACTTGAGATGAACTGAGTCATATTGTTTGTATATAATGTCTTATGTTTCCACAAAAAAGTCCCTAATCTTTCTTTGCTATTCTGTGAAATGTACACTTATAATAAAAGGGTAAAGTTTTTTAATTATTTTTTGTTTGTAGGAAGTAATCTCTGAAAGTACTGGCCCGATTGCTAAAATGTTTTCACCTATACAAAAGCTGCTTTACTCCTGAGTGACATGGGCTATATTTTATGTACGCGAGCGAAGCCGTGGGCAAAAAGTAGTATTTTATAATTGGTTTTTTTTTAATGCGGATTCAATGACTTCTCCCACTCTTGGGCAGAGCGGGAGGTCGGGTCAGACTATTATTGACCAAACCCCACTTCTCCTTATTTGAGTTCGTTCTAGAGCTCTGTTCGGAGCAGATGGTCGATGGGGACGAAAGGTTCTGGAGTGGCGACCACGTTCCGGAAGACGCAGTGTTGGACAGCCTTCAACAAGGTGGGCCGATGACCTGGTCAGGGTCGCGGGAATCCGATGGATGCGTGACGCACAGGAACGGTCGTTGTGGCGACGCTTGGGGGAGGCCTATGTCCAACAGTGGACGTCTTTCGGCTGATATGATGATGATGGTCCCAGTAGGCTTAGACCCTACTAGGTCATTGCTGATATCCTATTGGGTCGTTTTGTTGACATCTCTTTGAAGCGCACGTGGAACACGACGCGCCGTCAACAACTCGACTTCGGTCCGGACGACTCCCGGACAGCCGGATGGCGGGTTACCCATGTTTGCTGTCTACAAGCCTACGCCTGCGGTGATTGGAAATCAGGATCCGATTTTATAACAGGATAAAATCTATACATTTATATATCTATACATCTATACATACTCGTATAAATAAAATTGGAGTGTCTGTTTGTAATATTGAAATAACTGCTTTTTACTACATGCGTAGATATGAATATATAATATATACGGTACATACACCAAAATATTTTTTTTTACTATTTTTGTCTGTCTGTCTGTTTGTCCGGGCTAATCTCTGAAATGACTGGACCGATTTTGACGGGATTTTTTTGGCAGGTAGCTGATGTAATAAGGAGTAACATAGGCTACTTTTATTTTATTTTAGAAAATAAATAAATTCAAAATCCTGTAATCCACGCGAACGAAGTCGCGGGCACAGCTAGTATGATAATATGTGTAGATGGCAGTGCTTGAACATTTTTAAAATCATAAGATACTTATCATGCCATTGAATTAAATTCAACATTCATTGACCGTAGCTGTAGTGAGAGCTAGATTCGATTTGACCATAGTTTTAATGGCTAAGAAATATATTCAATAAGTTGGTATTTGCTAAACCACCAGTGATATTTGACCACACAGTCATTCCATTTGGCTCTCAGGTTAAGGAATTGGATTTACATTGTAATGATTTAGGGTCTTGTTCGATAGTTTTAAAATAGATACCTTTTGAGTTCGAGTTGTGGAGGAAACGGAATTACGAAAAAATTATACCTGAAAATTGATCAAGGTTTTCGAATTCAACTCAAATTGCACCAGACTTGTTTTTTTTTTCGTTAGCGACTATTCTGCCAGTGTCATGTTGAGACGGCGACTCGGAAAGGTCCACCGTCGAGATTTACATTCGTGGTAGATGTTAGTAAGCAATTGGAATTTTAAATCATTTTCATTTAAAAAAGTTGCTAAAATATTAACTAATTTGGGAGAGAAGTGGGAGAGAAGTGAATGAAAATTGGTTGGGAGAGGAATCTTAAATTTAGAAATTTTGTGATGTTTGACTGACAAAATAGCAACTGTCACATTCGCCGCAGTTATCAACGAGCGATTAGCTTCTAGGCAGAGCCTGTGGACTGGCATTCCTTTCCCATGGGTTCGATTCCGACATTCTCGTCTGATAATATATTTTTTACACCACCTGCTCGATAATGTCGTTTTATACGCCATACAAACCTCACTTAAAGCAAGTCATTCTATCCCTTGGTAGATAATGCTGTATGTCCGATCCCTAGGGAATAATGAGATTTGAATTTGGAACATCAAAGATCTTCAACATTGTTAATTAAAATGTACGTGAATCGAACTACGTAGAATAAAACGTACTTACTGACGGGAGCATTATAGAAAATTGAAACTATAGAATCTTAGAGAATTGAATTTTGTTTGTGTGATGAACTTGTAAATTATAAAACTTATATTTCTCCAATATATGATTTGGTCGATCAAATTGTCTTTTAATTATCTCACAGATGGTGTAAAAAGTAGAGAATGCAACACGGGAATAAAGCTGTCTTTGTCTTGGGCAGCTTGAATTCCTCACTTAACTCAGGTTTCTTTATTAACTTCCTCGCAATGCTCGGGAGTTAATTATATAAATCCCTCATTATCGTTCAGGATTAAAATCAACAACCTTTGTTTCGTTCGGAATTCAACATGCCGCCCGCGACTTAAAGACGCTGCTTTATTCCCTAGTTATATAAACTACTATTCTTATCGTTTTAAGGATTTTGATTTGGTTGATAAGGTTTTATTATTTGGTTTATTAACTTGAAATTCTGTGCAAAAAATGTTGTACTGACCTTTTTTTTTATGGTGGGAAAAATCATGCATTGACCGGGGGATGTCAATGTGATGTGATGTCCCTTGGGCGGAGCGGGAGATAGTGTCAGACTCTTACTGACTAAAAGACCCACCCCGTTCCTTCTAGCCTTCATACCGGGGCTCGAGCGCCCTTTCGGATAACCCTGGCCCCAGTAGGCTTCGACCCGGCTGGGTCCCTGCTGTTGCTGACAACTCCTTGAGGCGCGCGGGAACAGTGCGCACCGTCGACGACTTGGGCTTGGTCCGGACAGTTACCGGACGGCCGGATAGCGAGCTACCCATTGCTCACTGTCCGCAAGCCCGCGTCTACGTTGGCCGGAAATCGAGATCTGAATCCCGGCGACGGCGGCGGCGATAACGCCGTTGCCTGATGCGTTCGGCCTCCTCCTTTGCGAGCATTACTGCTTCGCAGAAGTCGGCGACCGCCTGCCACTCCTCCTCGCTCTGGACCATGGCCTCAACCAAGGCCCGGCGCGAGAGGTCTCCGCCGCCGATCGCCCCCACGAGGGCACGGCGATGCTCCGCCCAAGCAGGGCACACCTCGACTGTGTGCTCCACCGTGTCCTCCGGGCGTTCCGCACAGTGGCGACATCCGGGCGTCACTTCCGCATGAATCGAGTGTAGGAATCTCCCAAACGAACCATGTCCGGTGAGTACTTGCGTCATGCGGAAGGTGAGGACGCCGTGAAGTCTTTCCAGCCACGCCTCAAAGAAGGGACTTACCGCCATGATTGTGGCGTGCCCAGCGCTGGGTTGCGATAGTCGTTGACGCCATTTCACCATGAGATCCCGCCGGAGCTCTGTCCGCCATGCCGTGACCTGTCGCGGCAGCGGACTTTCACCCCGGCGTTGCATCTCCACGCGCATATCGTGAATGTGTGCAAGGACTGTTGTTGTACTGACCTTGTTCATCTTACATTTGGTTTATCTGGAACCCTCAGCACTACAATATGTTGACATATACCTCAACTAGTGGAAACAGGGGGCCTACTCGCTTTCTCCGAAAAACGAAGTTTCGATTGAAATTCGTCGTGTCTCCTACCATGGTTCATTTCGTTCCCGAAATTTCGTACGAACGAAAATTATTTGACGTACCGAATCTCTAAACCTACTCTAATTAGTTATGTTTCGAAAAAAAATATGATTATGACATACGAATGTTTTGCAATTTTAACGTCAAATTGACGAAACCAAAAACCTTACCTTTTCATTTTCGTTTGTGTTGATTTTGTAAGAAAAGTGCTAAAAATGGCCTCAAAAATGCTTTTAATTGAAGCAGCTCTACATTACGAATGTTTAGAGTCTACAAAGACCCGGCAACCAGCTCAAATTCCTGACTTACACGTTGTGGATAATGTTAGACTCAGTCGGCAATTATTTGAGAAGTTGTACCAGGAAATAGTGCCTTTATTACCTTCAAGAAGCCTCCAAAGGCTTCTCCTTAGCAAAGCACTAGGAAGTGGACTACTACTGTGATGTTTTCAGCACAACATTATGCAAATTCCTGACACACAGTTTGTGGGAAATGAGGGACTCAATCGACAATTATTTGAAGAGTTGTACCAGAAAATAGTGCGTTTATTACCTCCAAAAAGCCTCAGTAGGCTTCTCCTCAGCAAAGCATTAGGAAGTAGAGTACTACTGTGATGTTTTCAGCACAACATTATGCAAATTCCTGACACACAGTTTGTGGGAAATGAGGGACTCAATCGACAATTATTTGAAGAGTTGTACCAGAAAATAGTGCGTTTATTACCTCCAAAAAGCCTCAGTAGGCTTCTCCTCAGCAAAGCATTAGGAAGTAGAGTACTACTGTGATGTTTTCTGCTCAACATTATGCAAATTCCTGACTTACATGTTGTGAATAATGTGAGACATAGTCGGTAATTATTTGGGGAGTTGTAACAGGAAATAATGCCTTTATTACCTCCAAAAAGCCTCTGTAGGCTTCTCCTCAGCAAAGCACTGGAAGTGGAGTACTATGGTGTTTGCAGGGTACTGTGACTGTCTTAAATTGTTGTTGTTTAAAAAGACTTTAATAAAAGACTAAAAAATACATTTATATTTTTTATTAACTTGAATCCTATAGGATTCAGAGATTTTTATGTCACTAGTGGTCAATTTCCTGGCAGGGTCGTATGTCCACAGCTACCTCGGGCTGTGAAAAGTTTGGAGGTTAGCTTGATTGCCTGGAGGTGGATGGTATTGGTTCATTGATCTGAAAATAAAACAGATTAAATACCTAACAGGATCATAAAATATTGAAATTAAATAGGTAAGAATTGATAGAATTTACTTTTAATACTATGTGGTAATAAAATCAATTGTTTAAAACAAAATTTGGACACAACTAAGATGGTAAATAAAAGAATTCTACGATTGACTACCCACGACTAAAAACAAATAGGTACATACATGGTACATACTATATTGTATAATTATGATAATATTACTTACAAAGATCAAAGATCCACAACAAAACTTGTGGAAGACTGCGACATCCACAGTTCTACTTGAAACTTTCTTACAGAAAGCGTACCGTGATGACAAAATATGTATATTAAAATATACCTATTTGTAACTTGAGTTAAGTATAGGTAAAGTCCAAATAAAAATCTTTTGATTTCAAAATTAACAATGCAAGTTGACCAGTGCTGCCAACTCCTTAAATTATTTTCTGCTAAATCTGCATTCAAAAAATGCCAAATACATGCCAAAATTTTCGGAAAATGCTAAATACTATGCTGATAACTGGACCCTCGTGTGTATCCTCTTCGTATGATGTCTGAGCAGAGCGGAAGAAGCCATTCTTTCAAATCGGACATCAATTCCCACTCTGCACGATAAAGTTGGTTATAGGTTATTTATTGACATTGTGAATTTAATAACTCTTATTCAACGCACGTAGCCAAATAAGAATCAAACAAAACTAAATTACCTTTGATGACAACGTCGAGTGATGCAATAAACCATATGTGGTTCAATCCAAGCGGGATTCCCCTAACCACTAGGGTCCCGTTCACAAACAACAGAAACATCAAGATTTTATTTTGCATTTAGAAATAATGTTCAAACTTTCCGAGTAAAATGCTAAAAATATGCTAAACTGAATTTATACATGCCAAATTACTTAGAAAAATGCTAAATTTAGCCATATTAATACTAAATTGGCAGCACTGAAGTTGACAATGTTGACAAGTTACACATTGTTTTTTTTTTGCCCCGTTTGGGCCGGCTAAGGTCTTAGACCATACCGCCTCATCATCAATAATAAATACGTTTTTTTTAGTTTCGTTTGTATTCTATGCATAAATATTACAAGAAATATTTAATCACCTCAAAGAGGTATTAAATGTAAAGAAAAGTTGTCGTGGCCCAAAAAGGTAGACTGCGACAGTCCGACTTTCTTACGTAATGTGTCATGTAAAAAAGCACTGGCAGCATGATATTTTTTAAAAAATTCAAACTAAAAGTCAAATTCAAGTTGACATTCAAAGATTGACATGTTACGTGTGATTATACAGATATTTTTAGTTGTCATACGTTAGTACCGATGATTGAAGTAAAGTAGCGCTCTTTATATAAGTCGGTTAACGATGACCGTAGAAAAGGTTGTTTTATGGTGTCTTTTTGTATTTTATCGAAAAATATTTTTTACGACATATTTATGTTTTATCTATAAATATTACAAGAAATATTTAATAAACCACCTCATTAACGCAAAATTTTAAAATAAAGCAAGATTTAAAATTAATTTAAAAACCGTAATTTACTTTAAATGACTTATAAAAAGACCCAAATCATATAGTTCATTCTATTCGGTCACGAAGATTGTCTGTGGGTCCGAACTTCTTGTGTGTGTCCGAAAATGAAACAGAGTAGGTGCACTAACGAAACTTCGTTTGAATATCGTTCGTTTACGAAAATTACGTTTCGGAGAAAGCAAGTAGACCTCCTGGTTTGCAGTATCAGTCGAAAAGTAACCGAAAAGTTGCTGTCGGTTTGACAACCAAAAATCTTCTTTCTGCTCACATAAAAATATTGCTTCAAGTACAATCCTTATTTTTTCTCATTATGGTGGTGTATTCTATTATGACTTGAATACAGATCTTATTAATAAACTTGACCGTGCTTCTGAATAAATGCTTTCGATTTTTCGTCAACCACCGTACTTAACTATGACATCTACATGTCACAGACTCATACAGACATGACATAGACATGTGACAGACTCTACAGTCTGTCCAAAAAATCAAACAACTTGGGGAATTAAATAGTTTTTAGAATTTTAGTACTTTATTTTTATTAAAAGTTCTGAGGGCTAATAAATAACGTGAATTGTCTAGAGAATTCCGTTTATAGTAAACAGATCTCATGAAGCGAAAGATTATAGGTAATTATTAACTTTGTGTGAACTACCCAAAACGTTTGACTTTTTAGACAGACTATATCTAAGTACCTATCGACCGCTTTCAAAATGGTTGACAGCGTATAGCGGTATGGACTTTGAGTAGTTATCCTAGATGAAGCTTTTTCTCAAATTTCTTTGCTTTGGCCACGGTAATAATCTCAAATCTACCAATAATCGTCTACTATTCGCTCTGAGTTCCATTTCTCTTTCTTTGTCCAAGCGATCTCTCTTTGGCATGGACTGTCGCTGGTTATCAATCAGGAAGGTATCTAGTCGGATTTTCATTAAGGCGAAAGGACATGACACTATCTCCCGCTCCGCCCAAGAGCGGGGGATGTCATTGGATGATTTTCCCACCAAATAATACCTAGTTACTGGTGACGTATCGAGGCAATATATTTACCCACTGGAGTAGTACGAGTACCTATTATGAACAAAATAAATTAGCAAGAAGTTGGTAAAATCAACACTGATTTCTTAGATTCGTTTTTCATAATAACATTGTTTATTGTATATTTTTACGTTATTTACTTATCTATTATTATATTTCTTTTCTATTTTATACCATTTAGTTTGGTGAAACTTAACGGTAGGTGTACCATGATCTTTTTTCTAAGGTTGACTGGTATGATATGCCCTTTTTTAGATGGGTAATCATCTAATGACTTATCCCTCTCTAGAACACAACGGGAGCGTATGACAGGACTTTTATTGATTAAAATCATACCTATGTTCTTTCTTTGCATTGCGTTTCAGGACTCCATGTTTTCCTTTCGGAAGCAAACCCATGGCCCCAGGAGGCCTTCGCTTTCCTGGCCTCTATGAGTTTTCTGAAATTTCGCGTCATCGATGACTAGGGCTCAGTTCAAATGGTTACCGGACAGCCGGATGGTGTGCTATCTGTTGCTCTTCATCCGCAAGCTCACGAGGTAGGTTATATCTAAAGCATATTATGTCTACCTTAGTAGGTACTATGTTTCTTACAAATGCATAAAGACTTAATAGATTAATCTATTGATAATATGCATATCCAGTATTATGCATCTGCACGATATCTCTGTTCTAGGGCACGTCTGTCGGAATGGTGGTAATCATTTTGTGTTGCAATTTTGATGTTATTAGCAAAATTTGCGTAAGAAGTAAAAGACTATTGTTTTTTGAGTGCTTTTTTGTTAACTGTTTTCCTTTATGAACATTGTTGAAATTTATTACTTATTTCAATGATTAGGTCCAGGGTGAAAATAAAAATAAAGTTTAAATTACTATTCGTTTTATTAAATGCTGACTTATTTCCTAGTATTAAAATTTACAAGTCATATTTACATAGGTACTATAATATACGTTTGATATTTCAAAAATATACTACATGTCATGATGTTCTATTTACAAGATGTTTTGGCATTGAAATGGAGAAGTTCTAAATCTAAAGCCTGTTTAAAAGTCATGTTCAATTCCTCCTTGGACACCGAACTCAGGTCTGTGATGTCCAAACTGCTTCTGCACGTTGCCACCAGCAACAAATCTGGTGTTATGATCCAGTTTCCATACTCCATCACCAGTTACTCTCATCTGAAATGAAAAAAAAAAAATGTAAGCTTTAGCTTATAATTATGCAAGATCAAAATAATTGGAATGGGATATCAATATAACAAATACCGATCCCCCGTCTCATCATTACCATATTTCTAACTAAAATATATACACTGATGAAAATAGGCTTCCTCAATGATACAACAGCGGTTTTACTTTTATTACCTAGATTGTAAAAATATAACAGAATTTAAATTATATGTAAGCAATAACCTCGGGCAAGACGGCGGTAAGAAAAAAAATAGATATATGTTTATTTGGCACACAGATCCACAATATAAGAATAAATATATAAAATTTAAATGTAAAACAGTAATATAGTTATTCAGGTCAGTAAATACCACATAACAAAGTAATTGCCTAATACTGTTCTGGTTGTCAACTGAATCTTATGTTGAGTGTACGGATGCAATTCAAAGCGCATCGATCAGGCATGTGTCCACTACAAAACCGTTATTATGAGTAAGACATAAGTACACTTTATGGGTTCCTATTCACCTTAAATCAGTGAACCTAAAATATGATACTTACTCCACTGTGTCCCCCAATCTCCTTGTTAATATCGACGCCTGCTCTGACATTGTCGTTAGCATTGTTCCAGTTCAGCTTGCCTCCTAAGATACTGCTGTCACCGCCAGCACCGAGCACTCTGGTGCCGTAGCCTTCTCCCTGAAGACGACCGCGGTGGTCGTTGAAGATGTCTTGTCTGTAACCGCCTCGACCCTGAAAATAAAATGTCACTTTAGAATAGACTATCAGAATTTAACTGTTACCGATTAGACTGGAAACCGATTCTAATATACATAGTCGGGAAAAGTTAAGTTAGGCTAGAATCCCACAAAAGACCGTACGTCATATGGACCAATATCAGCACTGTTCTGTTACGAACAAGAGATGCTGTTATCCAGTTGGTGTAGCATTTCATGCTAGAATGAATTTAAAGCCACGTAAGGAATGGTGTATTCCATAATTTAAATGGGGAGTGACCCCATTTAAATTATGGAATATTATTATATTTAGGAGTAAGTATTCTGAATAGGCACCAACTCAGTTACTGTCTGTTCATCATTCAAAATTTAATGGAACCAATCCATTTTGGCGTTCTACACTCTAGGCTTAACTCTATTCATGTATGGGTTGCTGGATGTAGTAAAATTGTTCTTAAGAACCAAAATCTTATATTATCATATACTTACGAATATCGCATCATCCGTGCTGCCCAAAGTGCCGAAGACTTGGCCTCTACCAACATTACGCTGCCAGTTCGTATCCCTGCCATGGCGGTGGTGTTGCCGTGGCTGGCAATAGATCGCATCTGGATGACCGACTACACAGCCTGGGGGAAGTGGTCTATAGTGCACTCTAGCGTGAGCGCAAGCCACGAGGGCAGCGACACAGATTAGAAGGAGGGACTGCATGATGAGCTGGAAAAAAATAAATAAACTGTGAGTTAAAAATTGGTACTGAAAGAGATGGAGATGGATTATGGTTGGATGGATGGGATGGATGGTGGTGTTGGACAATGGATGGATGGATCGATGGTGTAGTTCAAGAAAGAGTGGTTACGATATAAGGTAGAGAAAGAGATTCGAAGAAAATGATGTGAAAAAAAAACCGAAAAGTCGAATATTTTGATGATGTTTGAATAAAGGAATTAAAAATTAGGCAAAGCTGTTTTAATAATTATGTCACTCAACGAGCTGACAAGCTGTTGTTAATAGAATTTATTCTAAAAGCTATAAGAACAAAGGTTGTAAATTGAAGACTATTTCTGTAAGCTTAAGAATTTATAATGGTTGCAATAGTTTAAGTTAAATAAATGAATCAAATTGGGAATGTTTCTACTACATCAACACCATAATATGTATCAGTAATAAATAAATACATACCTGATTTAGTGGTAAATACTTCTTCACAACACAAGAAACTGTTGTAAACTGTACCTTCCTCAATCTCGACTTGATCATTTATACTAGCTTCAACACATATCTGAGGTGAATTCCCTGTACGAGAGGCAGGGGGACTTATTTGAGATGACCTGAGTCATATTGTTTGTAAATAATATTATCTTTCTTTGCTCGTCCGTAAAATCTTTTATAACAGGATAAAATACGATAATACGAGTATGTGTAGATGCATGGCAGTGTAAAGCCAAGTTCAAGAATTGATTAAAATTATTTTTAAATAAAGTCTTAAAATATTACACGAGATTGAATAAAATTCAATATTCTTGAACACAGTGAAAGCCAGATTTGATTTGACCTGTAGCTTTAACCACCAAGAAAAGGCCGGTGTTTCCTAGCTGACTACCCTGAGCAGAAACATCGAAACAAACTCAAGGGTCAAAGTCTCTTTTAAAATCCCATACAGTAAATATGTATTGGCCAAAATCACATGAGAACTATGCAGATTTGTCTGAAATAGTCTTTTGAATAAAGAACCATACAGATTTGAGTGTACCTGTCCAGTCAGTGCAAGCATTTGTCAGTATTCGCAAAGCTCAACTCAGGACTGCTAAGGAGCTCAACGACTTGACGAACAATACCAAGGAAAGGACATTTGAGGAGGCCGCAGAAAATACTCAAATTGCCAGAAATATAAAAAAACTACTGAAAAGAAAAATTAAAAGCAATCAACATAGTTTTCACATTTACAATAAAAAAAAGGAAATATGAAGTATGCAAAATACTTACTCGGAGCAAAGTAAATATTTATGTCAAAAATTTAACGAGTATGTTATATTTACTAAGCATGTCAAAATAATTACACTAATATTATAAAAGCAAAAGTTTATAAGTAGGTGTGTGTGCATACATCTTTTTTGGTGGGAAATCAGCAATATAACTCTTGCTGCTCTGGAAGGAGCGAGAGGGAGTGTCAAACTTTTACTGCCACCAAATTTTTAGAACCACCTGTGTTCCTTTGATTATCGCAAACGCTTGTTTCATACATGCCAAAATACTTAGTAATCTTTATTTTCGTAGATATGTTTCTGGTAGCTTTCACTAGCAAAGTTACTGTAAATTGACTATTGATTAGATCTGCAGTACCACGAGCTTAAGGCGATCCATTTTACAACCTAAAATGAACTGTTATAGTGATGGAGCTATATAGGGTATGTGGAATTGTGGAGGTATGGGGAACAAATGTAAATTCCCGCAAACCTCCGGTGAAAAGGAAGGATCCTCCGATCAGACTGCTGTTATGTCTAATGCGCAACTGCCCCATAGATGATTTCGGGATGTTCTATAATTATGTTCTAATCGCGATGCAGGATTAGTTCTATTGTAACGCCATAGATGTCGCTACTGGTGTGTAGCTTCATTCCTTTTTCTCGCTCGCACAACTGATATTTTAAACGTGTCAGCGCGTCATAGTAAATCCCCTGTTTGAATTAAGAAATCCCGCGGTTCCTAATGCTTTATTATTACATTTAAAAAAAGTATTCATACATTTAGATACTTATTAGTATCAATTAAACTATACTAATGAATAAAGAACTTGGCCTTCACTGCCAGTAAGTATTTTCTTATCTTTTAACTGTACAATAATATTTAACTAAAGATAACCGGGATTTCCTCTGATCTATCGTATATAGAACTTTGTGATGTATTGACGTGCCTACTTAACTAGATATGATAACACTGTTGTCAGATGTTTCGTCCAGAAAGGAGGTCGAAAAGAAATGAAAGCATGCTAAGCTGACTTAAAAGAAAATAAGAAAGTAGATTTATGAAGACTTTAAGGGTCAACTCACACCAAAAGAGCGCCGAAGCGCAGCGAAGCGGATCGCAGTTTCAGTGTCATATGAGTTTTAACTTTATTTTCATTGCTGTAATACTTATTATCGTATGAGAAACTCGAACAAGTCGCGCGGATGCCCGCGGCGCCGCGGGAATTCCAGCGAATTCTATGAACGGTAAACGGGTCGCTGCCCTTCGCCACTCTTTCGGTGTGAGTTGACCCTAAGGCAGTGGAAACGTTTGAAAGAGTTATCGTGGTTCTGAAACGCAACTGAAGGACCTCCCTCCGTGTGTCGTATTCCTCAATGCTGAGGATCCTGACCTTCCTTCTTCATCACTCTCATCTTTATGATGTTCCTTCATCCATTCCTGTCTCTGAAGGTTTGAAGGACATTGTATACCGTGGAGTCAAGAGCGGTCATGCATGAGAAGCAGGTAATTTAACCACCAGGCCGTCACGACCCTCTTGTTATAAAATATAATAAAAACAATAGTAAAACAGAGATATAAATTACATGTATTCATTTCTATAAAAGGAAAACTCTTCATTTCTCAAGATCTGTGAAGTAATTGTCGGCCATCATTTCTCGTCATCTAGGGACAATCGTAAAATTGCTGTAAAACGCTTGAGTGTCTATTTTATATCTGACATTACCTTTTTGTGACCAATTCTACACTTAATGCCGTATAAAAGCTATTTATTACACCTTTTAATGATAAAGTATTACTCGGGTTTGATGGCTCAATACAGATAATAGCGCCAATCCAAGTTAAGCAGCGGTTGTTGAGGTGATACTTAGGATGGGTGACCGTTTTGACCCTTGCATAAATTTATAATTCTCTACGGCTTTCTTAATCATCTTTATGAAGACGTTTTTCATTGTTTAATTATGAAAGTTAATAAAACAGATGTTACTTAACGGGATCCATTATTAAAATTACCTTTTGCAAAAAAAGTTTTTATTTTTCATTTATATCATTACTTTAATGGATACTTACAGACTACTTTTTTAGTATAAATTACTGCTTGACCGTAACCAGTGATGCAATCATTGATGGTGAATAAATTGGTCGAACTTATGATACACCGCTAAATTTTGATCGTTTTAATCCCGTGGAGAGTTTATCCGGTACATGACACATTATCGATTTGTAAAGATAAAATTAAAAAATAAAGTAATTTTTTTCAAAACTCGTATTAATTTACGCATATACGAAATTAATTTCTTTAAGAAAACGTTAGCTGAACGAGTCCAATGACTTGTAGGTAGTTTGTACGCGCATGTACGAAATTAATTTGTTTAAGAAAACGTTAGCTGAGCGAGTCCAATGACTTGTAGGTAGTTTGTACGCAACGCCGACCGACGAATGCATCATTCTTTACTCAGGTGGGATAGCAGTCAAGCACTAGTTTATATCAGATAAAAAAAAAAACTAATGCGGCGTGTTACACTCGTGCGTCGGTCTAATCTATGTAGTTTTAGATTTACTTTTATTTTATTTAATTTACTTTTATTGCCAATTTAAACTAATATTTTTACACTTACAATACTGTGCTCACCGAGGCTTGTCTATACTCTATAGTACAACTAAATGGAGCAACTCATCCGATTTGAAAGGTGCCGTGAAAAATGGAAGATTTCAGAAAAGCTATTGGCTGGTGCATTAGTGATGAATTGTTTGAAAACTGGTGGGGAGATGCATTTTTGATAGTAATGTACCTGGACTATGAGTTATTGAGACTTGCTTAGCTGTAGGTAATACCATATTTTTAGAATTTGTGTTAAAATTGTGTAGATTAGACCTCCAGTTACTCCATGTAAAATATGTTACTATGTGTTGACTTTTAGGGTACTTAGATTGGGGGGGGGGGGGGTTGGACATTTTTTTAAGGTTCAAACATCCAATGACTTCTCCTCTCCCTTAAATCTAGGTTGGGGTGAATCAAGATTCAAGCACAGTATTAATATCAATACTGTGATTCAAGATTCAAGATTATTTATTTTGCTGAACATGAGTATAAAATAAATCATTTATGTAAATGCAAGATGTTACATAAAAATCTGATAAGTCACTCTCATTTTTTGCCATAATGGCGTACAAAATATAATTGAGAGTGAGAAGGCGTGTCAGACTTTTACTGACTAAAACCACACTTGTGTTCTAGGACCAAGGTTTCCTTTTCAGAAATTCTTGTGGCCCTAACGGGCATTGGCCCTGCTGGATCCCGACGGTTTGTAGTCTGACTTGTTCGGTTTGGGTTAGTCTAAATCTGTCTATAACATAGCTGTGAAAGAGGAGGCAGGTGATGATGACATACTTAGAGTTACTACGTCAATACGGCCAAGAGACGTCCATTGCTGAACATAGGCCACTTCTAAGTGGCGTCGTGAGGAAACCGGCATGTCCTAGAACCAAAAATTCGAAGACATGTGACATTCACCAACACGCACTATGCCTGCGTGGTGGATTACGGCCCATTCCCTTTCCTAGAGAGGAGGCCTGAGTCCCAACAGTGGGAATATTAAAAAGGCTGGTAATGATGGTGGTGTGGTGAAATGGCGCCACAATGATTGGTCTTATGCACCTCAGATCATCGGTCTACCTTGTGGAAGGCTTTCCAATGCTGCTTTCCTTTCAGCTCCATTCCTCCATCAGACCATCTGTTCCGCGAGTAATATACCCAGAGTGCGTGTTTCAGAAGATAGGTAAATGGTTACATAAAAAACGGCCACACTTAATTTTTCTTTTTCTTTTGAAAGTGAGTCCTAAAAACTAAAACGTGAGAAATTTTAAGAAACAAAAACGCTGATCTTTCATTGGGATCCAAGACTGTACGAAAGAGTTACCGTGGTCCTAGACTTGCGGACGGCGAGCTATGGGTAGCGAGCCCAAGTCGTCGACGGCGCGCAGTGTTTCTGCGCGCCTCAAGGAGCTGTCAGCAACCGCATGGGCCCAACTGGGTCGAAGCCTACTAGGGCCAGGGTTAGTTTCGAAAGATAGCTCGAGCCCCGGTACGAACGGCAACGAAGGAACAGAAGTGGGTTTTTAGTCAATAAAAGCCTGAAACTATCTCCCGCCCCGCCAAGAGCGGGGGATGTCATTAGTTGATTTACGTACCGGAAAAAAAAATCGTGGCACTAGAACGTAAAAGGTAACTGAAAGAACATTAGGTTTTAGTCATTAAAATAATTCACTTCATCGAGGGTGGAAGAAGTTATTTAACGATGTCTCACTTCAAATAAAAGGTATACAAAAAAGCTGGGTTTTATCACGGTACGGTATAAGTTGAGAGTAAGCAGACAGTCATAGTTAAGTGCTTAATGTATCCGTGGAGAGGCAGTCGCGCCGCTTCAAATTGAAATTGCTTAAAGTCTGGTTTCAACAATGCAGATTTTTGGGATTATGCAAGAAATACACGGTAGAGAAAAAATCATCATTTTTCCAGTGGAAAATTAAAGTAGAATGTAATTTTCCACTTTTCGTTTTTGTTTTCTGTATTGATTAGCTTTGGCTAGCAGTTTTGCTTGAGTGAAAGTGAAACAAGTATATGAAGGGAACATACTTTTGGAATAAAACGTAAAATCGCAGGACCACGAATTCGTGGTGAATTTGAAAAAGTCCTTTTGCTAAGAACGGATTTTCATGTCTACGTCATCGTGGACTTGCGGATGGCGAGCAATGGTTAGCTCGCCGTCCGACCGTCGGGTAACCATCCGCCCAAGTCAACGATGGCGCGTAGTGTTCCACACTCGCCTCAAGGAGATGTCAGCAAACCGTGGGGCCAAGCAGGGCCGAAGCCTACTGAGAAAACCTGGCCCTGGAATGAAAGGCAACGAAAGAACTAGGAGTGGGTTTTAGTCAGTAAAAGTCTGACGCACTCTCTCGCTCCATCGTAGGGCGGGAGAGGTTATTGGATGTTATTGGATGATTGCCCACAAAAAAAAAACAAAAATGTTTTTTAATTTTATTACACCTTCCTATAATCTTTGGCAGATTCAAAACTGCACCTCGTATAAAAAAGTTAGCATTGAGATTAATGTCTGTATACCAACAAAATAATCACAAGCTACTTAACTTTTTAGTTATCAATTAACCTTTACCCCAGCAGCATATATATAGAAATACCCTAGCATAGCACAATCAGCCTTTTAATGTTCCCACTGCTGGGACTCAGGCCTCCTCTCTAGGAGAGGGAATAGGCAAAAACCCACCACGCGGGCCCAATGTGGGTTGGTGAATGTCACATCTCTTCGAATTTTTGGTTCTAGGACATGCTAGTTTCCTCACGATGTTTTCCTTCACCTTCTTGAGAGCAGTGACGATGAAATAAATTACAGAAAGTAAAGCGCTTGGCTAGGTTTGAACCTGTGACCCTCGTAAGTCGGGGTCTTTACTACTCGGCCACCACTGTTCTATATAAAAATAAAGTAACCAACTTCCTCAGCACAAACCACCTAGCAATTTTATTTTAATGAAAATTCTTTAATATCAAAATCGCCGCAGTGAAACCCACCACTAAACAAAGTCTACTTTATGAGAGTTATTCAGTTTTAATATTTCGCTAGCGAAATAAGCTCTAATGGCAAACGTTTATGATAAAACCTTTCATTAGAATATTTAAACGATTCTGTTTTATTTCTATTAATATAAGCTGCCATGAGATGCATTTTAAGAGAGCTCGAGAGATTACTTTGACTGCCTCCGGTGCATTTTGAGTATCAAGATATGATACGATGCCATTTAAAGCGAATAACAAAAAACTTGAAATGCGTAACATTTCAAGTTTCGTGCTTTTCCTTCCCAATTTTTAGGGTTCCGTAGATTTATTGGGCCTTGGAAGATAAAAAAAAGAGTGGGATTAATATTTAGTCAGTAAAAGACTGACACTCCTTCTTAACCCACCCAGAGCGGGTGGAATAAGGTTATTACTTGATGGTCCTACAACTAAAAAATGAAAAAATAATTAGTACTTTTCATTAAGCACTCCAAGGACTCGGGTTGTGCGAAAGAGAACCGGGAACGAAGGAAATGAAGGAACATAGGTGTGGGTTTTCATCGTCATCAGCCTTTTTAATGTTCCCACCGCTGGGACTCAGCCCTCCTTTCTAGTAGAGGGAAAGGGTCGTAATCCACCACGCGGGTCCAGTGAGGGTTGATAAATGTAACATGTCTTCGAATTTTTGCTACTAGGACATGCCGGTTTCCTCACAATGTTTATATATATATATAATAATAGCCAGTGAAAATCTGCCATGAACTCCTGCTCCACCCTAGACCGGGAGACGTCATTGTATGATATCCCATCTAAAAAATAACGCCTAAAAAAGAAAAAGGATTAGTACTGGTAAATGAAAATTATTTCTTTGCTGGGAGATTTATTACATTTTCACATACTTAAGGGGCCGGTGACGAATGAATTTCCATACAAACGTAATACCACGCTCATTTGCAGTTGGAGCATATTTTCAACATATTATGATGATATTCGGTTATAGACAATATTTATCTAGGTTCCTACGTCGAGAATATTAGAAATATTGTTATTACAATACAGGAAAAGCAAATGGCATGTTTTGCCATTTACGTTATAAAAAAGTGCGAAATACTATTCGCTTAAATTTCTTTGTTTTTTTTTTAAAAAAAAAGAATGACGTAGGAACCTAAATTAATATTGTCTATTACCGAATATCATCATAATATGTTGGAAATATGCTCCAACGGCAAATGAGCGTGGTATTACGTTTGTATGGAAATTCATCCGTCGCCGGCCCCTTAACTCCAGAATCTTTAAAAACTCATCCACGAGGAAAACAAAACCATAGAATGTAATAAATATGTAAAGAGTGGAGAAGGGCCCATTAAATTTGAGCGAGTCCTCGCTTAGTCACATTGAGTGTTTTTCTAACAAATTGCTTCTGAATTTAGTCCTGATATTATATTTTAATGTTATGGTTGAATTTATTGCTTTTAAAATTTATCGCGTTTCGGTTTTAATGTCTACTTCGTCTTGTGGCGTTCATTTTAAGGCCTAATGTTCACGGACGCGTAGCTTCTTAGACGCGACTTTGTCATTATACGCTTAGAGTATGCTTGCTCACAGCTTACCACAAAACTATGAAGCACTAAGCACTAGCATAGTCGGCCTAATAATGTTCCCATTGTTGGGACTCAGACATCCTCTCTGGAAGAGGGAATGGGCCCATTTTTTTTTATCTGTTATAAACTAGTAGTTGACTGCGATCCCGCCTGATGGTAAGCAGTGATGCAATCGTTGATGGTGAGGTGCACTAGTTTATTAAGAGCCTATTCACTTTAGCCTTGAAGACACCCAAATTATAATCAGACGGAAAGACCGCAGTAGTCAAACTGTTCCAGTCCTTCGAAGTACGCGGTATAAATGACAAGGCGAAACGCTTAGTACGGACCGTAGATGTTTCAACAACGTAAGGGTAGATACTCGCCGTGCGTCGGTTTGTCCACCACGCGGGCCCAGTGCGAGTTGGTAGATGTCACATGTCTTCGAATTTTTGATTCTAGGACATGCCAGTTTCCTCACGATGTTTTCCTTCACCGTTTTGAGAGTGGAGGTGATGAAATAAATTACACAAAGTAATGCGCCTGGCTGGGTTTGAACTCGCGACCTAAAACTCGTGAGTCGGGGTCGTTATCATTCGGCTACCACTGCACTTAGCACTAAGTCCACCTAAAATTAATAACCACTACATTGACACGTACAGTTTAAGTTCGCGAAGTTTAAGTTTAAAATTCGACCCACTGATTACAACAGGGAAAAATATGTCTCAATTAGGAATCACTGCAGCAAGGTGTGTAGGAATGCAAACGGCCAATTTATCCATACTTCGGTACAGAACGGTGATCCAGCTAAGGTCTGGAAATTTCTCAAATCACTAGGTATCGGAAAAAAGTCTCATGACATAATTCCTAAGGACTTAGATTACAATTTACTTAATAGTCATTTTTCTACTTCGCCCACAATGAATAGGGCCACCAAAGCCATTACACTAAGTCGTCTTTCAAACCTTCCGAAACCTGATTTTTCCCCATTTGTCCTAAGTCAGTTTACTGCTAGTGATGTTAAAAAGAGTATTATGTCAATTACATCCAACGCCATTGGTAGTGACTGTGTCAGCCGAAAGATGATAATTCCTATCCTTGATAACATCCTCCCTGTCATCCTTTACATTCTCAACTTTTCTGTTTCCAGTGGTGTCTTCCCAAAAGCCTGGAAAGATGCCCAAGTCATCCCTTTACTTAAGAAATCTCATCCTGCATCTTTCTCTGACTATCGTCCTATCTCTATTCTTCCTTTCCTATCCAAAGTCCTGGAAAAGCTGGTTCATCAGCAACTTAGCTCTTTCCTTTCCAAGCAATAATCTCCTAAATCCCTATCAATCCGGTTTTCGACCTGGACACAGTACTACCTCAGCACTCGTGCATATTACGGATGATATTAGGTCTGGCATGGAGATGGGAAAGTTAACGGTACTTGCTCTGCTTGACTTTAGCAATGCCTTTAATACCGTTGACTTCGACATTTTGCTTGGTATGCTATGCTCTTTTAACATATCTCCTTCGGTAATTGACTGGCTTCACAGTTACCTGTTTGGTCGCCGGCAGCGTGTTTGCATTGAAGAATCTTTCTCTTCGTGGTGTGATACCTCTGCCAGTGTGCCGCAGGGTGGCGTTTTATCCCCTCTACTTTTCGCACTTTTCATTAACGCTATCTCTCAACGACTATCTTCTTTCTACCACCTATATGCAGATGATCTCCAAATTTACACCCAATCCTCTCTTGGAGAGCTAACTGATGCCATTGAGACTATTAATAACGACCTAGCTCGAATAGGCGACTGGAGTGCTGAGTTTGGGCTGAAGATCAATCCCACCAAGACCCAAGTGATTGTTGTCGGTAGTCCCCGTACGGTCTGTAAGATCGATTGGTCGACACTTCCCCAGGTTTCTTTTAACAATACCATTATTTCTATAAGTCACGTTGTCAAGAACTTGGGGATTTATATTGACAGCAGTCTCTCTTGGACTAAACAACTGCAGGAGGTCAGTCGAAAGCTGTTTGCTTCGGCGGGCTCCTTGAGGCGGCTTCGTAACATGCTTCCTATCAACACTAAGATTGCAATAGCACAATCTCTTCTTCTCCCAATCTTGGACTATGCTGATGCCAGCTATCTTGATCTTACCCAAGAACAATTAGACAAGCTTGAGCGACTTCAAAATCTCTGCATTAGGTTCATATTTGGCTTGCGCAAGTATGACCACGTTTCCGAATTTCGTACTCAGCTCAAATGGCTTCCTATTCGCCTTTGCCGGAATGCTCATATACTTTCATTGCTTTATAATGTGCTCTTTAATCCTTCTACTCCTTTTTATCTTAAAGAACGCTTTCAGTTCCTTTGTGACACACATTCTAGGTCCTTGAGATCGTCGGAAAATCTGAAATTAAGTATTCGTATGCATTCCACATCGTTTTTTGACAAATCGTTTACAGTCCAAGCTGCTCATTTGTGGAATGTGTTGCCTATTGAAGTGAGACGTGCTCAAACGCTACCAACGTTTAAAAGAATGGTGAAGGAGCATTACCTTTCACTTTGATTTTGTCTTCTCCTGACTTGATTACATATTTAATATTTATTAGTATATTTTTTGTAATGTATGTATGTATTTGTGTTGTTATTTCATATTTGTATTATTCTGATGTACACTGACAGCCCTATATCTTTCTCCTCTCTTTCAGTCCATCCAAAGGTTGTCTGTAAGAGATCGCCCTGTGCGATAAGACCGCCCATTGTACACTTATTTTGAATAATGTTTGTCCTGTATCTTTTTTTGTTCATGCGGTGTACAATAATAATAAATAAATAAATACAGTATGCACAACGGATCTTGAGCACTCGGCGTCAGAGTGGAGATCGCTTTGCACATGCCAGACATTGGCGAGCCTATCGTCCTCGTTTTTAGAGACGCAACACAGCAGCAACGCAGGGAACGAATGAGGAGTGACGTCTATGACGCGATGGCGTGGCGAGCCAATCACTGACACTCCCCGCCCCCGCGTCTTACTTCGTAGCATTAAAGAGACAAAATATTTGACTTCTACGCAACCGCTCAAGATCTGTTGTGCCTACTGTATAGGTTTTGTACCTAAAAAAAAAATATTGATAAGAGCCATAGTGTGCACTCTATGTTGCACCAAATGAAAGTCCAGATCAGCAAGTGTCAGGCAAATATACCTGACGTTTAAATTCTGCTGGATCTTTGGGGTGAAATTCAGATGCCCACATACCCTCTGGGCTCAATTTTTTTACCGCAAAACTTACCTATAACTTTACAAAATTGATTGTAGCCCAATAGAATCATCAAACACAGTAAAGACCAACTGTGAACTCTCAAAATCTGCAGCATATTCTAACCCAGTGCACTACTTAAGCCAAGTAAACATCGCAACATCCCTAGAACGCAACTGTTCTAAATCCACGCTACCCACATGGCGTTCCACAAACTCTAGTGTGTTCAGACGGGTATACACTATGTTCACTATGTGCTCTGAGCATATGCAACCGTTCTGTTGGAGATGACACGCACATCTCCATAAGAAACACGCATGCTCCACACTCCCCTTGTGATCATTTTTCATCGAACCACTCCATTAATCAGACCGTGGTGTGTAATACACGACACGCGTACATCGAAGGATTTAAGGACTGGAACAACTTATCTGCTGCGGTCTTCCCGTCCGATTATAATTTAGGTGTCTTCGAGACTAGAGTGAATAGGCTCTTTAATGAACTAGTGCGCTTCACCATTAACGATTGCACTACTACTTACCATCGGGTGGGATAGCAGACCCTACGATCCGAGAGTTTTAACCCCAAATGGCTCGAAAATATAAATATCAACAAGGTTATACTATTTCAGCCATTTGAGGTTATCTGCAGCCGCTGTGTTGTGAAAGAAGAAAGAAAGAAAAATAGTTTATTTACGTGAAAAAGACGCAATCTTAAAACTAGCTAACGAAACATAATATTACAGCAATTGATAAGCGTCTCCTCCGCGCAAAACGATCGAATGCTCAGCATAGAGCTGCGGCCTCACGTATAATGCGTTGAGCTCACAGCGCTGGTTTTCAGCGTGGGCCGGTCGCTGTGTCGACATAAAGACGGTGCAGAGAATTAAAAGATGTGTATGGAATGTTAAGATGGATGTGTGGTGTGACGAGAATGGATAAAGTGAGAAATGAATATATTAGGGGAAGTTTGAAAGTGGCGCCAGTGACTGAAAGGTTGAAAGGAAATCGTTTGACTTGGTATGGTCATGTAAAGAGGAGAGATAAAAAGCATATTATTAAAGAGTGCTGAATTCACATGTGGATGGATGGAGAGGGAGAGGGAGGTCAAAGAAAAGATGGATGGATTGTGTGAGAAGTGATATGAAAGAAAAAAGAGTTAGTATAACGTGACGAGTGACAGGACAGAATGGAAGAAAAAAACGTGTTGCGCCGACCCCAAATAAAATGGAAAAAGGGCAAGAAGAAGAAGAAGTATGGACAAAGAAACTAAAAATACAGCTAAGTTATAGGTAACTAAATATTAAAATAAATAGATAAGGTGACAAATTCATTTTTATTTACATTGTGGCGACACTTGGGGAGGCCTATGTCCAACAGTCGACGTCTATCGGCTGAAATGATGATGAAAGACCTAAAGAAGATCTAAAGAGTATCTTCCATATAAATAAAGACACGCGGTCCTGGGGTGCTATTCTCTAAGAAAACAGCCTTAATCTCAGCGCTGGCACAGCGACGAGTCGTGAGCGCAGTACATTGAATTAACAATCCAATGTAAAGGAGCATTGGGTTGTTAATTCAATGTACTGCGCTCATGAGTCGTCGCTTTGCCAGCGCTGAGCTCAAGGCTGTTTTCTTAGAGAATAGCACCCCTGTGTTGCAATCATTGTGTGCTAGACCATGTGGTTCCACTACGGTCGAAATACTTTTAGTTTTCGTACTTTAAACTACTTAAACTTTGTATAAACCTTACCCAAAATTCGCTTCAAATCCAAACACAGAGCGCTACATTCGGTAAGTAAACATGGGTGTCCCAGATCTACGTTCACCGCATGGCGTTTTACAAACACTAGTATATAATGTAGCGACTATCATTCGGTTTGATTCGCTTGTTAAATAGCGTGGAATTGAACCTTTCAGTATTCAGGCAGGTTTCAATGGAATTGGTAATATGGAATTTGGTAGTGCGATTGAAAATGATGTTTTCAATACCTACATTTACTCGATAACTTTTAACTCTACCGCTTTTAAGCACGCAATTTACTGTCTTTCGCACTAGTACAGAAAAGAACGCAAGCTTACCTCAGCTACAATTTATTACATTTTTCGTATCAGAGGGCGCTAAGCGACCACTACGAGTCCCGCGTCAATCTTGTTTTTAGGGTTCCGTATCTCAAAAGAAAAAACGGAACCCTAATAGGATCACTTTGTTGTCCGTCCGTCCGTCTGTCAGACCTTTTATCTCGAGAACGCATGGAGGTATCGAGTTGAAATTAAAACCATTTATATCTACTCACTCAGGTCTACCGATCCTTCATCAAACTTCTAAGTTGATGATCAAAAAAGATACGGCCGTTTATGTCGCAAAAAACAGTAAATTTATGGTTACCTACATCACAAAAAACAAATTTGCAATTCGGAAAAACCTTCGAGACTCCATTCGAGAATTGTAGTTTGCACGGAACCCTCAGTGTGCGAGTCCGAATCGCACTTGCCCAGTTTTATTTTTCCTTTCACTTTTACTGACTTCTACACTTCTTCTTCTTCCTGCCCTTATTCCTGACTTCTACACACGGTGTCTAAATCTCTTATTAGGATTCCGTGGCCAAAAAGCAAAAAACGGAACCCTTATGGATTAGTTATGTCTGTCTCTCTGTCCGTCCCTATGTCACAGACACGTTTTTCCGAAACTATAAGAACTATACTGTTGAAACTTGGTAAGTAGATTCTGTGAACCGTATTAAGATTTTGGGAGCTCCCCATACTTAGAACAGAAACTAAAAAAAAAATTCATCAAATCCATACGTATGGAGTATCTATGGATAGGTCTTTAAAAATGATATTGAGGTTTCTAATATCATTTTTTTCTAAACTGTTTGTTCTGTGTTTTTTCTAAAAGTTTGCGTGAGAGAAATTCTAACCCCCTGTAACTTTAAAAACTAGAATGATAAAACGAAAAAAAAATATATGAAGTATTATTACCATGCAAACCTCCCACCAAAAATTGGTTTGAACAAGATCTAATAAGTAGTTTTTTTTTTTAAAACATCGTAATCGTAAACCACAATTTACCTTTGAGTCAAATAACTCAAATAAAAAAAAAATATTTTATAAACCTTATGCATCAACCGTGAACCATTTTTATAGATAAGTTTGTACGGAACCCTCAGTGCGCGAGTTCGATTTGCACTTGCCTAGTTTTTTTCTAATTCTTCTTTCGCAGGTATGCTGGAAGAGATTTCTGTGGAAATAAACATAACCTATTTGTTCCTATTTCTCTGTGTCCGTCTTTTTTATTATACTACAAGTATGTTTCTACATGAATTGTTAAATAAAAACATTTTTTTTTTCACCTCAATAAAGATGTCTTCGTAGTAATGGCTCCGACTTAAATCCTACATTAAGGCTCAAGCGCCCGAAAAGTGCTATAGAACAGTGACTTTCTGGAGCCTACTCCTCGGTAACGGCCCGGTTAATAGGTTTGAAAAAAATATATGTTTATTAAAGATTGATATAAACAATATTATCAACATTTGATTTTTTCGTCCGATTAATACTTTTGTCTAAAAAAAATATCACATACAACAATATCACATTCCCTACTCCTTTGAAACGGCTTGGATCTCTATAATCGTTTTTAAACATAAAAATAGGTAGTTAAATATTCTTCAAAGTGAACATTGCATATGTAAATCAATCAATATTTCGCAAAGAAAATGGATTTAAAAGTCAGCGGGGCTCTGTCCGGGCGCAGCTGGCCGTAAACAAATGCACTACGCGATAGTCGTACTATCGCCTAGACGAGTACGAGAGTTGTGACCATTTAATTTCGGCCAGATGGTTCAAGGGACTATTAGCCTTAATATTCTAAAAAAATCAATTCTAATAACTCGATTCATTACATACATTACCTATTGACTGTCACTCTATTTGATTCGCTTGTAAAATAAATAGAAATCACTATTGATGCTTATTTCAGTGGAACTAATATTGCGAATGTAGAATTTGATAGCGCGTTTATACGCATTCTGTTTTAGGAATTCAAATTATGATTGGAACATGGGTACAATAGTGCAATACTAAAAGCTGTGTATTATTGATTATACTGCCGTTCTCTAACTAAAAAGCAGCTAAGTGCTTTGTTTTCTAAGTAACTTAGCTGCTTTTTAGTTAGAGGACGGCAGTATTATAGACTTCTTTTTATTGAAAACCATCATCATGATTTTCTTCATCATCATTTTCCCATCATCATGGATGACTTGGTGGGGAAAATCATCCAATGACAACCCCCGCTCTTGGGCGGAGCGGGAGATAGTGTCAGATTCTTACTGACTAAAAACTCGGGTGGGGTTTTTAGTCAGTAAGAGTCTGACACTATCTCCCGGTCCGCCCAAGAGCGGGGGTTGTCATAAGATGATTTTTACCATCGAAAAAAAAAAAATTGTCTTTAAGTCAAGAGTGAATAAGGTTACTTCTAATCAAGCGTGCTCCATTATCGGCCACATCATCGCTTACGATCATGTGAGAGTGGTCAAACGCGAGCCTATCTGCACTAATATTAAGATGTAGTGTATTTTTTGTTTGTAGGAGGTAATCTCTGAAGGTCTAGTCCGATTGCGAACTTTTTTTTTTACCGTTAGATAGCTGCATTCCTTCAAGCCTTCAGGGCTCGAGTTCCCTTTCGGATAACCCTGGCCCCAACATGGATGACCTGGTGAAGGTCGAGGGAAACCGATGGATGCGAGACGCACAGGAACTTTCGTTGTGGCGACGCTTGGGGGAGGCCTATGTCCAGCAGTGGACGTGTATCGGCTGAGATGATGATCATGATTTCAGCCGGAAGACGTCTACTATGCGTTCCAAAAGAGAATAGGATCGATTACATATTGTGACGTCACGATTTACTGTCAAATGGAAGAAATTTTGTCAAAATTGAGCAAGTCCATGAGATGAGAAAAATTTAGAACTGGATTCTGATCAAACTTTTTTCGTTCACAGTTCGTAAATAAATTAAATAGTTCGTAAAATTGTTAAAGTTTAAAAATGTCTTTCCTCGATTTGACAGTTAATCGTGACGTCACAACATGGCAATCGATCCTATTCTCATTTGGAACGCATTGTACACGTACAGACAAACATTCGACTACATAATATTAAATTATGAAGTGTGATGTGTATGTCTGTGGGTTTTGAGTTATAGGTACTATTTTCTTTTTTTTAGGTACAATAATCATCCAATGACATATACCACTTTTGGGTGGATCGGGAGGGTGTGACAGACTTTTACAGACAAAAAACCCACTCCTATTCCGTCGTTGCCTTTTATACTAGGGCCGAATTTTCGTTTCAGAAGCAAATCCTTGGCCCTAGTAGGCTTCGACCCTGCTGGGCCCCCCCAATTTGCCAACATCTTCCAACAGCGTGGAACCAGTACGCTCCGTTGACGACTTGGGCTCGGTCTGGCCGGTTACCGGACGGTCGGAAAGCGAGGTGTCCATTGCTCGCCGTCCGCAAGCCCGCGCCTACGGTGTCCGAAAATCGGGATATAAGTATCTACGAGTACTTACAATCTACATCGGAAAGAATGGACATATAAAATGGACGCTCTGCTTTTCGTAACCCACTTATTCGATTCCAACCCACTTGTATCGAGATTCATGTCAAAGAATAAGAGAAGACAATCTCTTGAAATTGAACTGGCAAATTTTTCATTGTGTTAGAACTTTGATTTAGATTAAAATATGTCAATTTGGCTTAAGAACCACACCCAAACGAAGCACACCCAGACGAAGCACACCTAAACTATTCCACTTAGCACACCCGTAGGTGGGCTTCAAATAAAAATTTAAAACAATTAATTTCCTATTCCACGAAGCACACCTACGAATATCACACGCATAGTGCGGGGACTAAGAAAAAAAAAATGTCGATAGCGAGCGCGCCTGCTGGCTGTGGGAGAGTGGGAGTCAGGTCTCTGGCTTCACGCACCACAGTCGTCGAACATTGGCACCTTGCTCGATGATAACACTTTCCGCCTCGCTGTTGCCTTACGTCTAAGTGCTCCATGCTGTTCTCCTCATCGCTGCCACTGTGGCGAAGTCGTCAACAGCCTCAGACACCACGGTCTGTCATGCAGCCGTAGTGCGGGTCGCATTGCGCGACACGCGAATATCAACGACATCATCAGGCGCGCCTTGTCACCGTCGGCATTCCAACCGTATTGGAACCCCATGGGCTGGCACGCGACGATGGCAAGAGAGCGGACGGCATGTCGTTATTCCCTTTGAAGATGGGAAGGCCTTTAGTATCGGACGCTACTTGTGTCGATAATCTTGCGCCTTCACATTTTTCTAGCTCGTCGTGTTGTGCTGGTGCTGCCGCTGCAGCTACGGAGAACCTACCAAGCGGCAGAAATATAACAACCTTGTTGGAAGTTATATTTTCGAACCGTTTGGGGTTGAAACTTTTGGATCGTGGGGTCCGAGTGCTCACAAGTTGTTTAAAGATCTATCGAAACGTCTAGTTGACACTTCGCGTGACCCAAGGGCTGGCTTTTACCTCATTGCATTGCCATACAGCGCGGCAATGCCGCCAGCCTTTTGCGCACATTACCAGTCGACAGCGATGTGGAAGAGTTTTTTGACGCCATATTTAGTTTGATTTTAGTTAGTTGTAATTAGCGTAGGGTATAATTTTTTTTTTTTTTTTACTGTAATTATAGTTTTTAGTTGTATGTAGAAAAATAGTTAAAAAATAAGATTTTTTTTGGAAAGATAATTATCAAACAATCTGTGATTTTAAATAGTAAGATTAAAAAAATAACAAATATTGTGTCACATTATTATAATGAAACTGAATGATGTTAGAAATTAAAGTTACTCTTTTTTATTTCTTAATCCCCATGCGTGTGATATTTGTAGGTGTGCTTCGTGGAATAGGAAATTAATTGTTTTAAATTTTTATTTGAAGCCCACCTACGGGTGTGCTAAGTGGAATACTTTAGGTGTGCTTTGTCTGGGAATACCTCATCCGATGGATGGATAGTTGTGGAATATTTTATTATTAATATAATTATTCACTACAGAGATCACTCTATTCAACAACTAAAATGTAAATCTGATTTCCGATTTCAACATCTAGAATGGAATTCTCCAAATTCGGAATCAAATCCTCAAACAATACGAGTTGTCGAGAGCCGTGCCATGTAACACAAATCCTTGATATGTTTCCGTTCGACGGACGTTTAGACGAACATGCTATAATCACAGAGCGCGTTGTGTTTCAGAGCTGTATTTACTCTACCTATATAATAGCAGTAGGTCTATAGGTTGTTCTGATCATAGGAAATTATTAAGTTTCTAAAAGGTATTAGTAGGTAATAACGTTTATACTGCAAAAAGGAGTGCAACTTCTTCATAGATGGGACTCCTGTACGCTTAGCAAAGTTGTTATTCTGCAATCGTTAACGCGATCGAAAAGTGATGAAACGTATGGGCATGACGTCATCTCAACGTAAAGTCGCGTGGTCAGAACCAACGAATAGACAATTCGTAGCTTCGTTTCTACAATATTTAATGCTACATCCTTTGTTATACAAACGCTACATTGTAGAACGATTGGCCGACTCAGGCGCGTCAACATGGCTACCAACTTATCGTTTTCTACAATTGCTGTCACCGAGGCGTTACCGATTCGAGATCCGAGAGAGAACGGAATTCGATTGTAACTTGGCTAGGGGGGCTGGACGGTTCCGACCTTCAGTATTTCTGCGGCGTCTCTCCGCAGATCATGTCCCACCTTCCATCCTGCATAACGTGCCTTATAACCTATTCACGTAGGGATCTAATGACTGCATCAGTGGACGGCATTGCCGTAACTGAATACTGGGCCAGGCATGGACTTTAATTAGTTTTGCCATCGACACGTTAAGAAGATTAAGAAGGACTGGAACAGTTTGCCTGCAGTGGTCTTCCCGTCCCATTTCAATGGTGTCTTTAAGGTTAGGGTACACTTCACCATCATCGATTGCATCACTGCTTACCGTCAGGTGGGATGGCTAACTAGAATAATGCACACCTTTATAACTATTCCTATATTGTAATTAGAAAATTAAGTTACAATTATGACATGTTTTTTAAATAATTTGTTATTCCATTTACGTAGGTATAGCATAGCAAACACTATATTTTATATACGCGGGCGAAGCCACGGGAAGAAGCTAGTATTATATAAAGTAGGTTGCTCCAATCTATATTCACGTATGCGTGTGTGAATTCTGTGAAATGGACCCGAACCACAGCTAACATGCTTCAATCAAAGTGCACCAAGCGCCGTGAACGCTATGTATGAAGTTCGCGTTCAAATGAAAACCATTACCAGAATATTGTAGAGTTGAGTACCTATATACAACGTTAATTTTAGTATTTCGAATCCTGAAACACGTGTCTAGTATTTTTATATAAAGAATCTATGTACTTACAAACATAACTGTATCATGAAAAATCACAAAGGTATAAGCTTGTTATGTTAGCAAAAATACATGTTCACCGGAACATCAAGGTGACTGTGGGGTTGTTTTGAACTTGCACTCAGCTGTTTGTTGGCTCCTTATACCCGCTATGATCTGCCGTGATCTGTGTTGCACTTAGTGTCGGTGGTGTCCTTTTTAAATATTTTTGGAAAAAAATATAACATGGTGTAAAAACAATTGGAATCCATTCAGTTAGTGATTCTGAACAACCTATAAGTATTTAGGTTTCGCATAAACTAAAAATTATTCTGTATTTAATTTTTGGCATAATAACAATGTTGATAACATACAAGGTGTAAGGGACAGCCCTCCACAAACTTTAAGGGCTTGCTCAGTAGACGAAACTGAACCACCAACCATAATTTTTTTTTTAGAAAACGAAAAAAAATATCGGCCTCGCCATACAAATTGTCCAATCAAGTATATCATTTTGTATGGTAAGGCTGATTTTTTTTTCGTTTCCTGAAAAATAATCTTGTGGAAAGTGGTTCAGTTTCGTCTACTGAGCAAGCCCTTAAAGTTTGTGGAGGGCTGTCCCTTACAGCTTGTATATTAATAGTAAAGTTGAGGCGATGAGAATGAATTAAGTGAGAAATGAGTTAGTATATGATATGAAGTTTGTAAGTGGCGCCAGGGACCGAAAAGTTGAAAGGGAATCGTTTATCTTGATACGGTTATGTAAAAGGTGGTTTTGCAAATAACGCTGTTTAGAAATAGAGAAGGACAGGGAGGTCAAAGAAAAGATGGTTGAATTGTGAGCGGATAAAACTTTGAAATAAAAAATATAATAATGTAACATACAACAACAAGGACGTAAAGCACGCGTTAAATTTTTTGTAACACTTTCCGAAAATGAATACACTTGCAAATGGAAAAATTAGAAGCAGAAACAGAAAAGTTACGTACGGTGAAATTCTTTCACAAAAACCGTCAAATACTCTTCAATATAATTAGAAATCATAGCCCGAGAGGCCAGCTCGGCTATGTAACCCAAATCCATGCATTTTGTGAAATGGACCCGAGCGGACATGTAACATGCTTCAATCACAGAGCACACTCCAGAGAGCTGTATTTACTCTGTATGTAGGGGGGCGCGTGTCCATTGTGAGTGTGTGTGTGGGAAAGAAATTTTGATACGAAAGTTTGTCATTGCAACTGATGCGGAATTCGAAGCAAGGAAAAAGGGGGTTTTGACCGGCGAATCGTTGGGGCCGCTTAACGCCGAGCCGGTTTTCCACACTAGTGTAGATAACACTTAATTGTGTGCCAGGTAATTGTATTGGAAAGGATTTTTTTTCGAGGTGAGAAATTATGCAATGAGGCGTGTTGACTTTAATTACTAAAACTACACTTGTGTCCTTCTGTTGCTCTAATTGTTCCAGGATCTCCGTGGCCCTAGCGGGTATCGGTCCTACTGCGTACCTACGCGGTTTTTTTTTACATCGAAGTGTTCCAACCGCGCCTCAAGGAGATGCGCGGTTGGAACACTTCGACGACTCGGGTTCGGTTCTTACCGAATGGTCGAATGGAGAACTACCCATTGTTTGTCACCCGGACGACGATGCTACTCCTGACAGCCGGAAATGTCTTCTGAGGCCGTGGCTTGGGGGGAATTTCTGTTACCTCACATTTGCGGCCATCTAGTACGCTAAAATTACTGTTTCTTAAAAAGGGGCGGCTACATAACATTTTCTCTTGCTCCGGACTATGGTGTGAATCAGGATCTGGCGGTCGCCGGTACCACATTCGTCTTGTTTATTTTGAACTCTATATCATTGGATATGGACCATTGGATCGCGGGCTTGTGATCTACCTATTGCTCGCCGTCCGACCGTCCGGAGCCCTAGTCGTCGACGACGCGTACTGTTTCACGCGGGCCTCAAGGAGATGTCAGCAAACCGGTAGGGCCCAGCAGGATCGAAGCCTACTGGGGCCAAAAGTTTGCTTTAGAAAGGAAGACCTTGTTGCCTGTATGAAAGGCTACTAAGTTGCCTGGTATGAAAGGCAATGAAGGAACAAGAGTAGTTTTTTAGTCAGTAAAAGTCTGACTCATCTTCCTGGTCAATAAAAAAAAACCATCTTATAAGCCCAATGTCCTCAAAATACTCCAAAATCTCGTGTCGTACGACAACGCAACCACACCACTTCCCGTGCAGCGCCGAGTCAACATAATGGATGAGCATTGCATTTGGCGAACGCCCAAATTTACTGCTAGATACAGTATGTACCAGTATATTATGTACCTGTCTAATGTTCCGAACTGTTCCTATGTTTTGATATCGATACGTGCTAAATGTTGCTGGATATTAATATAAGTATGAAGGTTCTCAGGGGATAATACAAATGGGCACGTCATAATCACCCATCAAGTCTCTTTGAGAAGTGAAGGCGTCACGACATCCTTATCGGAAGGGTACTGCCTGGGTGTCACCATTGTGTGGAGCGCCCGGAGGATACGGTGTAGTATACGGTTGAGGTGTGCCCCGCTTGAGCCGAGCACTGCCGCCGTGTCCTCGTGGGGGCGATCGGCGGCAGCGATCTCTCGTTCCGGGCCTTGATACAGACCGCGGTCCGGAGCGAGGACGAGTAGCAGGCCTTCTGCGAAGCAGTAATGCTGGCGAAGGAGAAGGCCGACCGCATCGGGCATCGGCGCTCACGCCACAAGCCCGCGCTTGCGGACGGCGAGCAATGGTTAGCTTGCCATCCGACCGTCTGGTAACAGTCCGGACCGAGCCCAAGTCGTTGACGGCACGTACTATTCCCGTGCGTCTCAAGGAGTTGTCAGCACTCGTAGGGGCCCAGCAGATTCGTAGCCTACTGTGGTCAAGGGACAAAATGGTGGCAAAAAAACCCTAGTATTCCAACCGGTATTGCTTTATAACAGGTTATATAGTAATTAAGCAGTTTACACAACATTATCGGTTTGGCATAACTGCCGCCATATATTAATGATGAAATATGGACGTACTGTTCTAATTAATCTGTAGGGATGGTTCAGCGTTATTATGGTTCAATAATGGTCCAACTGGACTATGGTCGATTTATGTATTACTGGCTTCACCCGCGTTCGTAAGGGAACTTAACCCCGGGATAAAAAGTATGATTTTAGTACAAATCACATGTTCTATTTGCGTGTCAAATATCATCTGAAACTGAATCTGTTCAGCCGTTTTTAGGGTTCCGTAGTCAACTAGGAACCATTATAGTTTCGCCATGTCTGTCTGTCCGTCTGTCCGTCCTCGCTTAATCACTGTGATCGTTAGCACTAGAAAGCTGAAATTTGGTACCAATATGTATATCAATCACGCCGACAAAGTGGTAAAATAAAAATTGGAAAAAAATGTTTTATTAGGGTAGCCCCCCTATATGTAAAGTGGGAAGTGATTTTTTTTTAAATTTCAGCCCTAACGTGTGATATATTGTTGGATAGGTATTTAAAAATGAATAGGGGTTTACTAAAATCATTTTTTTATAATGTTAATAATTTCGGAAAAAATCGCTCCAAAAGTAAAAAACAATGTGTGTCCCCTCTAACTTTTGAACCATAAGTTTAGAAAATATGATAACAATCTGAAAAGTAGAACTTTATAAGGACTTTCTAGGAAAATTATTTTGAACTTGATGGAAAGAACAGTTTTTGTATAAAAAAGACAAAAGGGTTCTACAAAATAATTTCTGGACTAAGTTTGTAGTATAATCGTATATGCAAGCATTTTTTTAAACTCATAAGTGGGTACACTTATTGTGACGGACGGGAAACTACGGAACCCTACACTGAGCGTGGCCCGACACGCTCTTGGCCGGTTTTTTTTAAGGTGGGAAATCGTCGAGCGATCAAGCGTGTGTGCAAAATAGTACCATTTTGATACATGTGGAGAAAGTTTGTCATTGCAACTTGCAACCGAAGTGGAATACGCATGAGCCGTAGGCGAGGATGTTATAGAGCCGAGTGCTTCAGTGACAAATTTCCACGTGTCCAAACTCAAACGACGTTTGATTACACTTACGTAAATATAAACAGACGAGGGTTGAAGTGCAACTCGTAGGGTCGTTTAGCGCCCACCTTGTGTGTGCCAATTATGGGCATCTTGCGCCCTTTTCCGCACTAGTGCGAAAAACTAAGAGCGACAGGCATAAAAGCAGCTTGGAACAGTTGTATTATACCTCTACAAGTTTCAGAGAAAAATAGTAGTAGACGGACTGCATTTTAAGTGCAATCCAACTGCAAATTGCAGTTTAAGTGCAGTTTAAATGCAGTTGACACGACTGCAATATAATAGCTATAATAGCTCTAAAACCGAATGGAAGAAAAAAACGTGTTGCGCCGACCCCAAATAAAATGGGACAAGGGCAGGAAGAAGAAGAAGAATAGCTCTAAAACCTCTAACACTATAGTTGTACTACAAGTAAGATTAAAGGAAAATCAATTTGTATACATACATTGTTTGCAAAACAATAATAGTTAATTAGTAATAGCTTAAGGAAAATAAAACTCAAAAAGCCAAAATAATCCCCGAGAAATTCTTTATTATACACGTATGACGTGACTCAAATCTTGTCACAGACCACGGTTACGCCTCAGCGGGCACTACTCCAGATAGCATTTTAACGTTCCTTACAAACCAAACTCGTCAGCCATACTAACCAAGAGACACAGTTTATGTAGGTTTTCATATCATAGAAATTGACGGACCTGGCTATAGCAAAAATTGAGTCATTTTTTTTATTATTGATAGACTCCCGTTTGACCACCATCTCACCTAATGATAGGTAAGCGATGATGTGGTCGACGATGGAGCACGCTTGCCTAGAAATAACCTGACTTAAAGACCCCTAAGTTGTAGCTATCAGGAAATATAGGCGGGGAATTATTTGTTTCTTTTTTATTATTTACTAAAAAACTTTAGTTATGTCATCTTCCAATCTTTTATCAATAAGACCTACAGCCGCTCTTTTTTCCAGCGCGGATTACCCAGTATAACAGCAATATCCCTTTGTCAAAAAAATCGGAAAATAAAAGCTCATGCTGTGACAACCACAATTTAAAATTGAGTGACTGTTTGAGTTGGGTGTGTGTTGCAACAATTATGACTATGACATGTTCAAACGCTGCGTGCTCGCTGCGTTCCGTGTTCTATGACTCAGACGTTAAACAAAAGCGAAACGTTTACTAAAGAAGAGTGAATCCCCTTATCAACACAACTGACATCGACTGACCTTGTTATCATTGTAGTAGTAATTAGCACCGTTATGTTTATATTTGGTTTCGTCGTGAGATCAGCTGAGATGAGATAAAGGGAGTTTCTCGGTTATTTCTGTTTGTGATAACAGCTGAAGTTTATCTAGGTATTGCGTAATACAATTTATTGATGAAAACGGAGAATCAAGACTGTTCACAGCGCAGATGGCGATTGATCAATATTAATTGCTGCATTACGTGTCGAAGGTTCGATTCTTATACAAAACAAATATTTTTATTTGTTCTATGCCATAAGGCTTAAAATTATCCAAACGGAAAAGGCTATTATTTTTTCTATTTATACACACAAACACTTAAAAAACAAAGTTAACAAGTACAGAAAGGAGAGTATAAAGTTACTGCTTATTTCAAATGAAATTTCTTCCAGCAGACCAGCGACTGGAGAGTTGGATTGGTATTATCGGAATGTCCTTGAAAAATTGAACCAAAAATGAGGGTATCAGCAGAAGAATCAAGATTACTAACATAGCCATTTGACAGGCCTGTTGGTGTGGGTCTCTGAACGCGGACCCATGGGGGCGCCCGTACAAATTGGTACGGGAAAAGCTCCGTCCCTGGGCTCCCCCACTGACTCAGAGTCTCCGGCCCCAGATCGTAGAGGGTGCGGTGAACGCTCTGTTCCCTGCGCGGGGGGAACACTCCCCCCCGCCCATGGCTCCGCCTCCACTGCCAGCGGTGTCTGACGCGGACCGCAACAGCGACGATGACGACAATGCTCCAGAGGTGACCGAGGTAGAGTTGAGAGTGGCGGTGCGAAGGCTGAGTGCCAAAAACACCGCCCCAGGACCCGACGGCTTGCCTGGAAGGGCCTGGGTCCTGGCCATGGAGGCTCTCGGGCCTCGACTGAGAGGGCTCTTCAGCGCATGCATGGAGAGGGGCCAGTTCCCACTTTGCTGGAAGACGGGGAAACTGGTCCTCATAGCGAAGCCAGGGCGCCCTGCGGACTCTCCGTCCGCGTACCGGCCCATTGTGCTGCTCGACGAGGTGGGCAAGCTCTTTGAGAGAGTCATTGCAAACCGCCTCGTCGGGCGCCTAACACGGGTGGGGCCGGACCTTTCGGACGGACAGTTCGGCTTTCGCAGGATGCGCTCTACAGTGGACGCCATCATGCGCGTGCGAGCCCTCACGACGGGGGATGCGGTGTCCCGGGGCAGGTGTGTCGTGGCAGTGTCCTTGGACATTGCCAACGCGTTCAACTCCCTGCCCTGGAGTACGATCCGGAGGGCACTCCGGTACCACCGGGTGCCCGAGTACCTCTGTCGAGTGGTCGAGGCCTATCTGTCGGAGAGACTTATAGTCTACCCCGGTCACCAGGGAGACTGGAAACGTCGAGAGATGTCGTGCGGTGTTCCGCAGGGGTCGGTACTAGGGCCACCCTTGTGGAACATCGGGTACGACTACGTGCTGCGCGGCGACTTCCCTGACGGGGTCAGCGTGGTTTGCTACGCAGACGACACGCTGGTCCTAGCGCGGGGAGAGTCGTACCAGGCGGCGGTCGCTCTAGCGACACGCGGGGTTGCGATAGTCGTTGATCGGATCCAGGAGTTGGGACTCAAGGTGGCGCTTCACAAATCCGAGGCGATGTGTTTTCACGGTCGCCGGTCTCGGAACGCGCCGCCATTGAGTTCCCAACTAACGGTAGGAGGAGTTCACATCGGTGTCGGGTCGACGATGAAGTACCTGGGACTCGTCCTCGACAGCCGGTGGAATTTCGTGGAGCATTTCCGACGTCTGGCTCCCAAACTCAGCCGGGCTGGGGCTGCGCTCAAGCGGCTCCTGCCCAACCTTGGGGGTCCAGACGCCTCCTGCCGGAGCTCTACGCGGGGATCGTTCGGTCCATGGCCCTCTACGGGGCGCCGGTGTGGGCGCCGTCGCTGAAAAAGCAACCGGCGGCCATACTGAACGCCTGTCAGAGGGTCATGGCGATAAGGATGGTGCGGGGATACTGCACGGTCTCCCGCGAAGCGGCGAGCCTTCTGGCTGGCCTACCACCGTGGGATCTGGAGGCAACAGTCCTTGCACACATGCACGATATGCGCGTGGAGATGCAACGCCGGGGTGAAAGTCCACTGCCGCGACAGGTCACGGCATGGCGGACAGAGCTCCGGCGGGATCTCATGGTGAAATGGCGTCAACGACTATCGCAACCCAGTGCTGGGCACGCCACAATCATGGCGGTAAGTCCCCTCTTTGATGCGTGGCTGGAAAGGCCTCACGGCGTCCTTACCTTCCGCATGACGCAGGTCCTCACCGGACATGGTTCGTTCGGGAGTTTCCTGCACCGGATTCATGCGGAAGTGACGCCCGGGTGTCGCCACTGTGCGGAACGCCCGGAGGACACGGTGGAGCACACAGTCGAGGTGTGCCCTGCTTGGGCGGAGCATCGCCGTGCCCTCGTGGGGGCGATCGGCGGCGGAGACCTCTCGCGCCGGGCCTTGGTTGAGGCCATGGTCCGGTGCGAGGAGGAGTGGCAGGCGGTCGCCGACTTCTGCGAAGCAGTAATGCTTGCAAAGGAGGAGGCCGAACGCATCAGGCAACGGCGTTATCGCCGCCGCCGCTGTCGCCGGGATTCTGATCCCGATTTCCGGCCAACGTAGACGCGGGCTTGCGGACAGTGAGCAATGGGTAGCTCGCTGTCCGGCCGTCCGGTAACTGTCCGGACCAAGCCCAAGTCGTCGACGGCGCGCACTGTTCCCGCGCGCCTCAAGGAGTTGTCAGCAACAGCAGGGACCCAGCCGGGTCGAAGCCTACTGGGGCCAGGGTTATCCGAAAGGGCGCTCGAGCCCCGGTATGAAGGCTAGAAGGAACGGGGTGGGTCTTTTAGTCAGTAAGAGTCTGACACTATCTCCCGCTCCGCCCAAGGGCGGGGGATGTCAAAGCATGATTTTTCCCACCATAAAAAAAAAAAAAAAAAAAAAGGCCTGTTGGTGTAGTGGTTAACCTTTTGAATGTCTTATGTTACACAGTTCGACATAAGCAATTGTCTTTCTATTGTGTCTCTAATTACGGCATTCGAAGAGTTAATGACCCTGACTGCTGTGCCGGAGGTCGTGGGTTCGATTCCCACCCAGGACAAATGTTTGTGTGATGAGCACGATCATTTGTTCTGTGTCTGGGTGTAATTTATCTGTAATATGTATGTATTTAGAAATACATAAGTATGTTTATCAGTTGTCTAGTACCCACAACTCAAGCTCTGTTTAGCTAGGGACTAGACGGCGCTGTGTGATAGTTGTGGAATAGCCCTACGAATCGCCAAACTCAAGTGACAGCCACTGGGGTGTCTTTTTGTTAATTTGTCTCGGGCTGGACACATTGCTCTCATAAAAGATGTTCGATGGGGCCGAAAGGTTCTGAAGGGGCTACCGCATACTGGAAGACGTAACGTTAGAAAGCATACCACAAGGTGGGCCGATGACCTGCGGTGCTATTGTGCCGTTGGTACCGCAGCGACGAGTCGAGAGCGCAGTACATTGAATTAACAATCTAATGTATAGGTCCACTGGATTGTTAATCCAATGTCCCTATTTAGATTTCGTCGCTACGGCCAGCGCTGCGCTAAAGGCTGTTTAATTTCTTAGAGAATAGTGACCAGGTGAGAGTCGTGGCAATCCGATGGATGCAAGACGTACAGGACCGGTCGGTTTAGAAAATAAATGAATTTTGCAATAACAATAGTACAAATACCGGCACGGATCTTGAGCGGTCAGCATCAGAGCGGAGATTGCTTTGCGCATTCTATACATTGGCGAGCCATTCATCGTCGTTGCTAGATGCAGCAGCGCAGGAAACGAATCACGAGTGACGTCTATGACACGATAGCGTGGCGGGCCAAGGGGTGCTATTCTCTAAGAAAGCGCAGCGCTGGCACAGCGACGAGTCGTCAGTGCAGTACATTGAATTAACAACCCAATGCCCCTTTACATTGGATTGTTAATTCAATGTATTGCGCTCACGACGTCGCTGTGCCAGCGCTGCGCTTTCTTAGAGAATAGCACCTACTGACTTTCCCCGCCCCTGCGTCTCACTTTGCACTACTAAAGAGACCGAATATTTGACTTCTGCGCAACTTGAAGCCAGCGCACAAGATCCGTTCCGGTAATTGTAAGCAATTGCAAGACAAACCAACAAATACTATGAAACAAAAGAGAGATACTAAACTTGGGTAGATACCGATACAAGCTGCTCTGGTCGAGGGGAATTTCTAAACACCACATGAAGTCAGTGTAATGAACCTATTCTTAAGAGTGAAACCAGTAGGTATTTATAGCTACTACGTACAAGGTTAGAGTACGAACTCTTAACCAACAAAAACAAAAAACGGCATTTTTTTGCGCTTGAAGAAATTCTAAAGCCTTACGTCATTCAAAATCGAAACGGACTAATACGTATGTGTTTTTGTGTATAGGATATGTTAATTGCAGCCTGTGAGGTTTTTTTAATGCTATAAACGAGTGTTTGACTATGATCCCACCTGATGGTAAGCAGTGATGCAATCGTTGATGGTGCAGCGCATAGTTTATTAAGATTCTTCACTCTAGCCTTGAAGTCTTTTAATGATTTGTAAAATATTTGCGTGATGTAATATAAGCAAAACATGTATGCTCTAATAGTTTTTGACATAATATCATTGTACTTACATCATGTTTTATGCAAATAAAATAAAAAATTGATTGATTGGTTGATTGATTGAGGACTCATAAATTATAATCGAATGGAAAGACCGCAGCAGATAAATTTCAGTCCGAGTCGATGTTCGTGGTGTAAACGACAAGGCTTATTCCGGATAGTAGAGGAGTCAACAATGTAAGGGTGGTACAAGCCATTGTCTGAAGCGAGGAGGAGTAGCAGACGGTCGCCACGTTCTGCAAAGCAGTTATGCTAGCAAAGGAGGAGGCCGCGCGCGTAAGGCAACGGCAACACGCTCCAGCCGCCGCCGGGATTCTGATCCCGATTCCCGACAACCGCGAGCGCGGGCTTGCGGATGGCTAGCAATTGGTAGCTCACCGTCCAACTATCCGGTAACCGTCCCAGGAGTGGGTTTTTAGTTATTAAAAGTCTGACGCTCTCTCCCGGTCCGCCCAAGAGCGGGGTATGACATTGGATGACTTCCTACCTAAAAAAACACAATGTATAAGGGTCAACACTTGCCGTACGGTTGTCCTACGGTAGAAAGGTGAAGGTAGAATCAAGTCATGTAATTCCTGCGCACACTCTCCAAAATGCATCCTCTAGAATGCGGAAAGCCTGGCTTCTCTAAGCCTATGCACCAGGCTTTGTAGATTAGCAATGGGTAGCTCACTGTCCAGCCGTCCGGTAACTGTCCCGACCATGCCCAAGTCGTCGACGGCGCGCACTGTTCCCGCGCGGCTCAAGGAGTTGTCAGCAATTGCAGGGACCCAGCCGGGTCGAAGCCTACTGGGGCCAGGGTTATCCGAAAGGGCGCTCGAGCCCTGGTACGAAAGGCTAGAAGGAACGGGGTGGGTCTTTTAGTCAGTAAGAGTCTGACACTATCTTCCGCCCCACCCAAGGGCGGGAGATGTCAATGCATGATTTTTTCCCACCATAAAAAAGGCTTTGTAGATTGGTCTTAATCAAATCTGGATCACCAATTATTCTCAGAGGTACTTGCTTTACAAATAATCTATGGCAATACATTTAATTTTATAATTCAAACATTTGTGTCATTTACTTTGACCAGCAGGTAAATTCCGCAGAGGAAGGACCATCCTGCTAAATCGTTTTTACCTTCCTTCATAAGGACTACTTCAACGACTTGAATATTTTTTCCAAAACGTGCAAAAATAACTGTTGGCTAATACTGCTTATCAGAGGCTCTACTATGAGCACTTAACTTGGTCCTTTTGACGACTAAACTGAACTGCTAGGGTTTCTTCACACGTAATTACAACTGCACCACGACGCAACAACAAAATGTTGTCAAGCAGTGGTTACGTGTGAATAGTGCCGCTGCAGCTTTTTGTAGTTGCGTTGTGGTACCAACAAAATGTCGATGTGGTTGCGATGCCGCCAGTAGTTTCGATGTGGTTACGTGGTGTGTATGGTTACGCACTGTCGTTGCGTCGAAGCAACGTTGTGTTTGCGATATGGTCGGCCACTAGTTCGCAGTGGCGCTGGTAGTTGCGTTGTGGTTGCGATGTGGTCGGTATCACACACACGATGTTAGGGACAAGTGAATCTAAATAAAAGCTTGTAAAAATAATTTAAGCTTCAATCAATGTTTAGTTCATTGCCCTGGCATAACGCACATTAACGACACTACATTGGATTGCCTTTTGAATTAATGCTAATATCTTTAAATGTTACTGGCGAAATGTGATCGTAAGTATAAATATACGGCAACTGTTACTGGCTGACTGATTAATTAGTCGAACCACAAATTGGGATTTGAAAAGATTTTCCTAAATGTACCCGAAAGGGGTTCCAAAGTATGTAAGGAAAATCTACTTTCGCACGTTCAAGCTAGTAAAATCTATTTATACAATAATCACCTAGCTCTGACCATATCGATGGTCATAGGTTGACAACTCGTAACCCACATTTTTTCGCAAAATGAGTTAAGCATATCAAAAATTTTTAAATTAAGCGCCGAATCTTCCTATTGATAACTCGTAATAAACAAAAAATGTCACTCGAACAATTTGTTCTACAGTTGACAACCCACAAAGAAAAAGTATCAACCTGAGCTCACTAGTACGCGAGTTACAAGGTGTCAACGCAAAATGCAGTTCGCAATAACAGAATAAGATTAGGCTACCATACTAAACAAATATCGGAACAGCAATAAAAATATCATCAGCTGAGGAAAAACAATTAAATAAGAGGCAGATGAAGGAAAATGCATCTTGTATGTTCTGTGAAAATATGTCATTATTATAGGAGCAAGCTTTTCCGAAGTCAACTCTGATACTCAGACAAGGTCAGGCATCAGTTTTTGTTAGATGCATATTAGATTAGCTTTATGATATGATTTCCAATTCTGATGGCGAATTTGTAACAAAACCTATCATTATTTAGAGTGACGGTTGTGCACCTATCAAAATAGAATGCAGTGGTGGCCGAGTGGTAACGGCCCCGACTTATGAGTTGTTGCGGGTTCGAACCCAGCCAGGCGCATTACTTTGTGTAATTTATTTCATCACCACTTCTCTCAAAACGGTGAAGGAAAACATCGTGAGGAAACCGGCATGTCCCAGAACCAAAAATTCGAAGACATGTGACATTCACCAACACGCACTGGGCCCGCGTGGTGAATTACGGCCCATTCCCTCTCTTAGAGAGCAGGCTTGAGTCCCAACAGTGGGAACATTAAAAAGGCTGGTGATGATGATTAGTAGCTAAATGCTCTAGCCAACTTTGCTGCTGTGAATAATGTGGTTATTTACCACTAATGTCTAAAACCTGAGCATAAGCAGATGAAAGTGGATAGCATCATGCTGCTATCGAACGTGGCATAAAAAAATATGACGCTATTTATGTTCCATCTATCACCAATATGCAGACATAACTTGGATATCACGATAAGATCCATACGACAAATTTTAACAAAATCCAAAAGTGATGCGTCATGAAAGTATCAGGCTTGAAAAGAAAACAGGAGATCCTGCTGTCACAGATCTTGAAAGTTTTATTGTACAAACCAGATAGCAACAAAACTATTCTTTGTTGCCAAGCAGGCCAAGAAATCTTGGTTCTCCTGCGGATATCTTCATTTCCGATGTAATCATGCAAGGGAACTTCAAGCATAATCCTTTCCATAGCCCTTTGGTTGACTTTAAACCTACTGATGAGGTACATTGTCACTGGCAACATACACATACACAGTCATGGACTTTCATCTTGAGACACTGGTATATTGAACAAGAAGATACCGCGCAGTTTCCCAAAAGCTGCCCAGCTGAGTCGGATTAGACGATTGTTCTCTTTCTAGAAGTTAGACCTACCTAACTGAACAGTCTGTCTCAGGTAAACGTAGTCCAAAACTTCGAGTGTAGTCTCCGATCTTGATAGGAGTGGGTGCTACATGGATGTTTACCATGACTTTGGTTTTGTCCATGTTCATTTTATATCCCACTCTTTCGGAAGCTCTACTGAGGTCACCGAGCATTATACTGAGCTCCTCCGTAGGCCTTTCACAACCGATGACCCGGTGAGGGTTGCGGAAATCCGAGGGATGCGAGACGCACATGATTGGCCGTTATTGCGACACTTGGGGGAGGCTTATTTCCAAGAGTGAACGACGATGATTTGGTTGAAATAATGATGATGATGAGGCCAAGAAATATAAATTTTCCGGTAACAACCTACGAGCAACATTTTAAGAACTCGCATAAACTTTATAAAATTTTAATGACTTGCAAGCTCCTAAAACTGTACTACCTACTGATTATTACTCTTATTTACGATAATTAGTCGCAAATTTAATTGTTTCAATTTAATAAAATAGTGTTTATTTAAATTGACACCTCGCAAGTGTACGTTGACTGCTCGTAACTCGTCAGAAGTGAGGATTTTTTAATATTGTTTTCTCGCAATTGTTTGTATATTGAATAATTAATAAAAAATCTATGTGGGTATTTCATTTTTTTTAAATATATCAATAGATAACTTGATTTTCTACCAACTACTTTTTTATTTCATTTTTTTTAAATTTAATTTCGAAATTATACAGTTTTTTCCCTCTCCTGTAAAATTCTATACATTACAGTTACGTGCTGTCAACCTATGACCATCGATATCTATTTTAAAAACTAGCTCTATAAGTACTATTATTTACACCTCAATCATTATCCCCATATTACTACTTATACACACATACCGTCCAATTATTTCGTAACATTCAATCAAAACAAATGTGGGTAATTTGCCAGTCATTCACTTTGTTTGTACTTGACTTTTTCTTTAAGAGATACCAAATTCACACCATTCAAGGATACAGTATATACAGTAAGTATTTGCGATTTCAAAATTCTGTTTTTTTATATTGTTTGTGTATTCATATGGAAGTTCTTTTCCAAAGACTTTGAGACATTGGTAAACAAATATAAAAATAGGGAAGGAAAAAAAAAAGTTTTTGGACAAACGGATTTTTTATTTACAAAAATATATTTATTAATTATTTACAATTTTATACAATAAAGTGTAGTCTACTAACAATACTTAACAGTTTGTCACGTTTAACTTAATATTTAAGTAGAAATAAATAAAATTAAGATCACAATTAAGTCACTTACAACCTATGTCACGTAAATGCAGAAAATTTTGTAATTTAAAGATAGCTATTAAAAGCCGCATGATCTTAAAAGATCTAACTTGAATGAAAAATTGTCTAAGTCAATTGATTTGATGACATTCAAATTATACAGAAGAAGGTTTTTCTGGTTTTAAACCTACTTAAAAGTCATGTTCAATTTTAGCTTCCAGTCCAACTTGGGGCTTGTCATGTCCAAAGGTCTTCTCCAAGTTGCCTCCAGCAACGAACCTGGTGTTTTTGTCAACTTTCCATACTCCATCACCTGAGAGGGTCATCTGAAATGAGGAGAATTGTTTCATCAGTTTTGTCTTTCTTTCTTTTTTGTTTTTCTATAACTCAGCTGGATCCTAGAGCTTATAATATGTTCGTCAATAAATCATCATCATCAACATTATTTCAACCAAAACCCCAATAACAAGCCCAGTGCGTCTTGCAATCATCGTATTCCCGCGACCTTTACCAGGGTATCGGTCCTCCTCATGTCCACCTTGTCTTGTAGCGGAGTAAAGAAATATGCTCGTATGATAATTTCTAATGTTTTTATCGATGTGATCATATATTCAGCAAATTCGACTGGCCTGTTGGTCTAGTGGTTAGTGGCCCTGACTGCTATGCCGCAGGTCGTGGGTTCGATTCCCACCCAGGACAAATGTTTATGTGATGAGCATTATGATTTGTTCTGTGTCTGGGTGTAATTTATCTATAATATGTATGTATTTAGAAATATGTAAGAATGTTTATCAGTTGTCTAGTACCCATAACACAAGCTCTGCTTAGCTTGAGACTAAACGGCGTAGTGTGATAGTAGTGGAATATTATATTATTATATTATATTAAATATTGAAGAATAGTTTTACAGTTCAAGAAAAGTACAGACTTTTAAAAGAAAAGCGGATGTATTGGTTTTAATATTATTAAATGGAAGCCATCCTCTTTCATATGTATGTACATGTTATGATCTGGCTATTAACTAATAAGCACATAGGAACCTTTCAAACTTTAAAGAAACAAATAGCGATTTTCAATGATAAGATCATTATTACTCTTGGTTACTGAACTGAATATTGGCAAGCAGTATTGATCTCTAAGGCATATTTTAAGAACTGTATACTTACACCACTTCCGCGTCCAATTTCCTTATGAACATCGAGAGAAGCTCTAGCATTATCATTAGCGTTATGCCAGTCCAACTTGGTGCCTAACACACTGCTGTCGCCAGCAGCACCAAGCACTCTTTCTCCATATGCTTGACCTTCGAAGCGGCCGCGGTGGTCGTTGAATATGTCTGCCTTGTAACCGCCTCGACCCTGTTGAAATATGATTTGTCATTATCATCGTACTCTTTTCTCAGGTTATTTTTGGGGTACATCACTTTTATTACACTATAGATTAGACATTTAAAAAAATCTTTTTACTATTCGTTCAACCGGTTTTGACTTTTTTGCTTTAGTGGCATGATAAATGGCAGCTACAGTAAATAGTTGGTATTGCAACCACTTTTTTGCTTTTAATGCCTACAGAATAGAAGTCAAAATCAGTTGAACAGACTGTAAAAAAGGTTTGCTACAATGTCTAATCTTGAAGGGAATGGAGTATAAGTTTCCTCCATTTGTTATTCTGTTAGGTCTACAATGTTCCTGTTAAGGTCGTACATAAATCATGTTCTAAAGTAGGGACAGAGTTGATACAAAATGACATTGAAAGCCACGCTTATTTTAGTTATTTAGTTACGAATTTAAATATCCTGGATGGAGTAATTCAATCAAAAATGGTATGAGCATCATATTGTTATTTTTTTCTCTAGCTCATGCTTTGGTGAACCAGACTTGGCTCTTACCCATGTTCATTTTACCTATAGGCAATATATTCGTATAATGGTACTCACAAATAGTCCAGCATCATTGCCGCCCAGAGTACCAAAGATTTTGCCTCTTCCAGCGTTACGTTCAAAGTGTAACTTTTTGAAAAATTCGTTGTCGTCTATTCCTGGTAGCTTGTAGACTTGAGCGTATGAGCAAGCCACGAAGGCAGCGAAGCATAAGAGGACTGTGGACTGCATGGTGAATCTGAAATAAAATAATAAAGAAAAAATTATACAACGTAATACAATACAATATTTAAGCCTGAAGAAGTAAACCTTCATTTTGATCAGGTGATAGCAAGCAAAATTACAAAGATAGAAATCAAGATGACCACGAGTTTCGAAACGTACACAACCCGGCGGGGATCTATTCAAGTACCCTAGTACAAGGTATCAAAGGCTACCGGCGTTTTAATCTAGAAGTCTTATAAGTCAATAGATTAAAAACTTACCAACCCAAGATAATATTAATAATAATCTAGTAATCTTTTAACAATAACTTTTCTTAGCCTTGATGAGATCTACGATTAAACGAATGGGCCCAGTTTATTTTATTTTTTATCCAGTTGCCCAGAATAGAGTAATAGTAATGGGCCGGTCTACAATTGCTGCCAAGGCTGTTGGTGCAAAAAGTATGATGATTTTATCCCATAGGATAAACAAGCCTTTATACACACCTTTTAGTACAACTGTTTCTTCTTCTCTTCACAAGGAACTGTTGTGAACTGTGCTTTCCTCAATCCAGAGACGTTCATTTATACTAGCCTCGACGTCTGAGGTAAGTTCCCTGGACCGAGAGCACAGGGGACTTTTTGAGATGACGTCGTGAGTCATACAAAGTTCGTTTGTTTCCAATTGAAAGATTATTTTGTAACAGGACCTAGACGGTAGTGTGTGTGAATGTATAAGCGGTACGGAGATAAGATTGAGTTGTAAACTACATAATTATACATATGCCCGCTTACAATTTTCTTTTTTGCCAATCTGTGATTTGCTGTTGGCTGGTTTGTTCCAATAATCTTAGCTTTGGAAGTGGCATTCCAATAAATGGCACCATAGAAAATATATTGTCGTTGTATAAGTTCTTTGGTCCAGGGTCCAGTATGTGCCATGTTTTTAGGCATATGATGTTTTCGCGTGACTCCAGTAAATTCTTTACCAGTTTTTTTAATTTTTAGGATGACTTAAGCTTAGGTACCGTCCACGGATACGTAGCTTCATAGATACGTATTCTTAATTATAAGCTTAGTGTATGCCTGCATAAAGCTAGAATTACATTAGACGTGTAACGCCTGATTTGTATGTAGAACGACGTCGCGTGGCGTGTATCAAGTGTAGCTCTACAAGTCTAGTCTCCACAGAAAAAATAATGGAAACCGATGCGCCCAGATTGGCATGTGTGGCACACGTGTGAGCAGTGTAGTTCTACCTTGAAGCTTACATACAAAACTATTATGAAACTCTGGCGACGAAGCAGAAATGACACGACGGCACGAGATATATGCCTTATGTGACAAATGCACGTACAAAAGAATTTATAAAGATATTTGCCATTCAGCACGGCAATGCCGCCAGCTTTTTGGGTACATTACCAGTCGACAGAGATGTGGACGAATTTTTCGACGCCGTACTTTAAGCTTCGTTTTGTAAGAAAATATATGTGGTTGTGTCCACTGCAACCCATGGAGAGGTTAAGACTGCTTTTTTAGTTCTTTAGGGCTTTTATTTTTATTTTGTAAGTTAGCTATAATCAAGCATATTAATGTTTTAGTTGCCTCTTTAGTTATAATGTTTAACCTTTTCACAAACACAGGATGACCTAGTTCAGGCACATAACACTTGTAAACTTGACCAAATTAAGAAAAAAATGTTTTTACTGTTATTTTATATTTTTGAGTAAATGTTATTATTTATTATAGTTGTATCTATTTAATTTTAATTTCAATGAATTACAAATGATTACCTTTTAAGATATTACATAGAATGAAACAAGTTATTAAACAAAAAAGTAAGCCAAGCATTCACTCAGTTTAAATAAAAGCCAAGTTAATAACCTCGATGTTAACCATGTTTGCGTGATTATAACATAGGTGTCTTCAAGGCTAGAGTAAATAGGGTGAGTGGGTAGGTGGGTGGGTGACTAGTGCACTTCACCATTCAACGATTGCATCACTGCTTATCATCAGGTTAGATCGCAGTCAAGAAAAAGTTTGTATCATACAGCATACTAGCTTTACTCTCGGTTTTAACCGCGTACCTACATAAAATATAGGCTATATCACTCAGGAATACAGCAGCTTTCTAAATGTGAAAAAATTTTAGTAATCGGATCAGTACTTTCAGAGATTACCTCTTAAAAACAAAAGAAAACAAACTTTACCTTTTTATTATACTAGTGTAGATAAAAAAGTGTACCAAGTGTAAACTACGTATCTACTTAAGTAAATAGATACCTACTTTCATTGCCTACTGCTAAGTCTTTATACATGACATTACATGAGACATTCTGTATTTCATTGAAGTAGGTATTACAAGCTGGTTAAACACATATTCACCGCACTTTTGTTCCTGAACTTGATAACCAGTTCCATTCAAATACTAAACTCATTAAAAAGGCCAGCCCCCTAGCCAAGTTACAAACGTTTCGCTTGCGCCGAACGCTTCGAGTTGACCTTGCCGCCAATTATTTTGTTCTGACCACGTGAGTGAGCGTTAAGACGACGTCATTCCCGAACATTTGAAGCTTTCTACAAGTGTTAAATATTGCAGATTACCAACTTGGCTAGGGTTACTGTTTTGACATTTGAGAAAAAGCCTAGAATGTAACTTGGAACGAAACTGAAAGAAACAATAAAATAATAATTACCTAGTTAATCAAAACGGGGCTTTAATTTTGGAGAACTTTAGCCCCAGCGATTTCGACTGTGCGTTGATTATGTTCATCAGTTAGTTTCTCCTAAATAATAAAGATAATTATTATTTATTGCGTAGTTTCTTTATTTCTATCTGAGATTAAAGTCCCTAAAAATATAGAGATTTTTTTTATAGATAACCGGGACTCCAAACTTGTCTCACAAAGTACTCAATTATTACCAGGTCATATTGTTTTTGTCAACATAATGATTTAGAATTTCGTCAAGCGCAAAAAATTGCGATGTATTTTTGTTTTTTCTATTTAGCGATATATCAGCCTCATGAAATGTAACCCGGTCAGATGTGACGCCCGGGTGTCGCCACTGTGTGGACCGCCCGGAGGACACGATGGAGCACACGGTAGAGGTAGGTTTGCCTCGAGCAGAACATCGCCGTGTCTTTATGGGGGTGATCGGCGGCGGCGATCTCTCGCGCTGCGCCTTAGTACAGGCCATGGTCCGGAGCAAGGAGTGGCAGGCGAACACCTCCTTCTACAAAGCAGTAATGCTAGCAAAGGAGGAGGCCGACCGCATCAGGCAACGGCGCTCACGCCCCAGCCGGCTCCGTCTGGATTCGGATCCCGATTTCCAGCCACCGTTGGCGCGGGCTTGCGGACGGTGAGCAATGTCGTCGACGGGGCGCACGGTTCCTGCGCGTCTAAAGGATTTGTTAGCAACCGTAGGGGCCCAGCAGGATCGCCGCCTACTGGGGCTAAGGATTTCTTTCTGAAAGGAAGATTCGGTCCCGATACGAAAGGTAACGAAGGAACAGGAGTGGGTTTTTAGGCAGTAAAAGTCCGCAAGTATCTCCCGCTCCGCCTAAAAACGAGGGATGTCATTAGCTGATTTTCCTACCTAAAAAAAATGGTGACAGCAATAATATTAATTATGAGGTAAATGCAAGCGCACTTTATAGTTCAAACACATTCTTGCCAACATCGCTGCAACAAAAACAAACAATTCCTCCACTCGGAATGCTAGTAATTATCAAAGTTTTGCAGTTTGCCGAGCTCGCCCGAGTATCCACGAGCGTACCCGAGCGACGGTTGAATAATTAAATAAGTTTAGAAGTGAGAGTATGTATGTATGGGGATGAGTGTGGAGTGGAGACTCTTGGGACTGAAAGGTCACTGGGAGCTGCAACGAAGATCACGGTAGCTAAGGTTTGTGGTGAAAGGTTGATATAGATCGCCTTGGTGCATGAATTTAAAGGAAGATTATGAATTTTCTAGGCGTTTTTTTTTGTTATGTAGACTTATTATAGCCCACAAACTTATCTGCATCAAACTTATGGGTACTTAGCCTTACTTGTATTAGTTATTGTATTATTTTTACTTTTAGATGGAGGAAGGGCGGACCCACGAAAGATGGAATGAGACGAGGGACTGGTTCTTTGCTCAGGATCGAGACAACTGGTTAATAAATAAAAATATTAAAAGTCTACATAAGGAGCATGCTAATGCAAAATCAGTCTCTGCTGGGACTATTAGGGTCAACTCACACCGAAAGAGCGGCGAAGGGCAGCGCAGTTTCAGTGTCATGAATTTTAACTTTATTTTCATTTCTATAATACTTATTATCGCATGAGAAACACAAACGAAAGAATTCCCCGGAATTCCTGCGGCGCCACGGGCATCCGCGCGACTCGTTCGAGTTTCTCATGCGATAATAAGTATTATGGGAAATGATAATAAAGTTAAAATTCATATGAAACTGAAACTGCGCTCCGCTTCGCTGCCCTTCGCCGCTCTTTCGGTGTGAGTTGACCCTTACTCGCTAGGAGAGGGAAAACATAAAAACGCATCTAAACGTCTAATGTTAGGTACTTACCTAACGTTACAGGTAGCACAAAATAGATACCTATCTATTTTGTGCAGGTAGGTACTTGGTTTACAACTCAACGTCAGCCCAGTGGTAACGACCCCGATTTACTAGTTGTAGGTCGCGGGTTCAATCCCTGTCATGCGCATTACTTTGTGCAATTTTTATTTCATCAAGACTGCTCTCAAAACGGTGAAGGAAAACATCTTGAGCAAATTGATACATATGTCCTAGAACCAAAAATTTAGAGGATTGATGGATGTCACATCATTCATCAATTTGTACTGGGGTGCTATTCTCTAAGAAAGCGCAGCGCTGGCACAGCGACGAGTCGTGAGCGCAATACATTGAATTAACAATCCAATGTAAAGGAGCATTGGGTTGTTAATTCAATGTACTGCGCTGACGACTCGTCGCTGTGCCAGCGCTGCGCTTTCTTAGAGAATAGCACCCCTGGACCCGCGTTTTGGATTACGGCCCATTCCCTGTCCTAGAGAGGAGGCCTGAGTCCCAGCAGTAGGAACATTACATGGCTAAAAAAATTGTTCTAAGTTATTATGCCTACTTCTATTCACACAACTAAAAAACCGGCCAAGTGCGAGTCGGACTCGCCCATGAAGGGTTCCGTAGCAGCAAGTAACATAATATAAAAGTTCTTGTAATGTGTTGTAACTTTGATCGATGTTTTAATAATAGTGTATTTTTTTTCGGTTTATGACGCATTAAAAAAAAACTACTTACTGGATTTCGTTCAAACCAATTTTCGTTGGTAGTTTTTATAGTAATGTACATCATATATTTTTTTTAGTTTTATCATTCTCTTATCTTAGAAGTTAGAGGGGGGGGGGGGACACACATTTTACCACTTTGGAAGTGTCTCTTGCGCAAACTATTCAGTTTAGAAAAAAATGATATTAGAAACCTCAGTATCATTTTTGAAGACCTATCCATAGATACCCCACACGCATGGATTTGATGAAAAAAAAATTTTTGAGTTTCAGTTCTATGTATGGGGACCCCCAAAATTTATTGCTTTTTTTCTATTTTTGTATGAAATTCTTAATGCGGTTCACAGAATACATCTACCTACAAAGTTTTAACAGTATAGCTCTTATAGTTTCGGAAAAAAGTGGCTGTGACATACGGACGGACAGACAGACAGACAGACAGACAGACAGACATGACGAATCTATAAGGGTTCCGTTTTTTGCCATTTGGCTACGGAACCCTAAAAATAAACCGTAAGAATTTAATCATTCAAATAAAACAAATGAACTTCGTATGATTCACGAAGTTATCACAAAAAAGTCCCCTGTGCTTGTACTATTTACTTATTCTGTGCCTGTGCTATTGGGTATAGGGCATTCACCTAACCTACGGTTACCAAGTGGAACGAATCTTAATCAGAAGGAAAAAAATAATTGCTGCTATCCGCGCCATCTGTTTAATATTTGCTGTACTTTTTATATAACAGCACACAGTTTTTAGATAGGTTCTGGGCCCATGGGTTCGCTTCAACAGGAAATTCGGGGTCCTGGAATGGAACGCAAGTTATTGTTTGGATGACTTTCCACCAAAAAAAAGTTTACGAATAGATTAACACTTCTGAAAAATATTTTATGCATATTTTATCATTATTATTATTCAAATATTAGATAAATTATAATATAATTTATCTAATGAGTAATTAGCAAAAAATTAACAACATCTGTTTTGGGGGTTATGAACTATTTGCATCGCTACCAGACAACCTATCAAAATAGTTCTATTGATTTGTACTAGATGGCGCTAACCCCAAACTACTTGATAAAGTTTTGTCAGTGACCACTAGATGGCATGATTATAAATTTAAACCGAGTCTTAATTTTATTGCAAAAAAAAAGCACTATAGAACACCTGGGGGTCTACGCGTGCCTGCTGTATTTCAAACAATTCTAACTGTAAGAGATGGTCGGAAAGTGTGGTGTTTACCCGGCTTTCCTTTTTTAAAATCTATAGAAAATTGATTTTATCGGTGTCAGCATGACTCCGTTACAGTGATAAATTGATTAACCTCAACTGATCTTTTCACAAAAGGTTTCTGTTTACGCCTTTTAAAGGCAAAAAAAATGGGCCTACTAGCTAGGTATCTTTTATTCGATCTAGATTAGATTAGATCATTGATTCAAAAGGATTTGGTTTTCGTGTTACCATCTAAAAACCGTCGTGAAACAGCTTTAAAAATTATTTACGTTGGCATTTTTTTTTTTTTATTATCGAGGAGAACAGTGCATAGAACGCTGAACATTTGAGGAAAAGATTAGGGAGTTTGACATTTTTACCTTCCTAAAACCACTTCCGTATTTATCATCAATACATGAAATAGGTACCGTGTATACCCACGCTACTTAAGTGGGTATAATGTTGCGGTTAATACGTTTAGTAGGCCATACGGGCGGCCGGCGTACCTTAACTAAGTCGACATCTGAGCTTCGTTTTACTATAGCAGCAGGACGCGCCTAACAAATATGAGATAATCGTGTATTATGCCAATTTGAACAATCAGCGGCATTACGGCTTGCTGCACTCTTTAAATAATTTTTACCGTGGCTTATACGGATGGATCATGCTTCTAATGGCGACCCACATGGCTTGTTGGAATTTTAGATTCCCATATATAGTGTGGCTGATAATTAGAGATCGATCATTAAACACGTGATTATACTCATGATTACTAGTGACTGGCCTGTTGGTCTAGTGGATAGTGACCCTGACTGCTATGCAGGATGTCGTGGGTTCGATTCCCACCCAGGACAAATGTTTGTGTGATGAGCATAATCATTTGTTCTGTGTCTGGGTGTTATTTATCTATAATATGTATTTAGAAATATATAAGTATGTTTACCAGTTGTCAAGTACCCATAACACAAGCTCTGCTTAGCTTGGGACTATACGGCATTGTGTGATAGTTGTGGAAATATTATTATATTATTATTACAGACTTTCCCAAAGAAACTTTTTATATACTCACTAATTACCAGTCACTTCGGTGAGAATGTAAAAGACCACCCAGCAACCCTTCCACCTATCAGCGCACATCCCTGGAGAGACTGTAAAACGTTCACCTCTGAGCGATAGCAAGGCTACGAGGTACGGCATCACGTGATCACCGACAACATCCGAGTCAGAATTATAGAAGACATAGGTAAATTATCATATATAAAACTACAATACCTAGTGAATAAAATAAGAATACCTTCTGCGTACCTTTGTATATTTCTACTTTGCTAATCTTCTTGGAGATTGCTTATCTAAAAGAAAAAGGAAATAAAAAAGTATTTGACTGAAATCATTTTTAGTTGTAAACTGAGTTAAAATAGCTACAGAACACCTCTCTCATCAATCACTCTGAAATATAAATTAAAAAAAAAAAACAATCAATCATCTACCGTCAAAAATGGTCACAAATTACCTTCTAAAATTTAATTAAACACCTTTCATTGTAGATGTATGCCGAAATCTGAATTAAATAACTTTGCAACCCACTCGACTTACATAAGTGAATGTAAGTATCATAGGGGCGTTTACACCGCTCTTTAGTGTCGGTCCGAACTTTCGGCTTCGTCGGCCTAGTTTCGGCAAACAAATGAGTTTTGGTTCAACTGTGGTTTCGGCTGCCATCCAGCCGAATTTACTGCCGAAAGCAATATTTAATAGGGTTTATTTTTGTTTATTTGTTAAATTAGATACTTTTTAGCCAAAGTTATAAAGAAAAAAAAAAAAAAAAATAGAAAATAGTTCATCTTAATAGATCGACTAAAATTTCCAAATGTTTTGACATAAGCTTCGGACGACGAAAACTGAAATTCGGTTTCGGCTTTCGTCGTGAAATCTGGCTTCGGTAAAACTCTACCGCTCTTTTAACTGATGTTAGGTAGCAGTAAATCTCAATGGACGTAACGAGAGATTTACAGCAAGAAATAGATTTGATATCTATTTGAATCCTAGATCGTTCTTATCTCGTTTTTGTGGTCGATTTCTCTGACATAAATCTATTCAGCTTAGGCGGTTATCATACTACCTACGCACGTAACTGCGGGCGTGCAGATCTGCATCATCATGCGGGTTTTTTACGCACTCACGCGCGCAGGTGCGTCTTGTAAATTCACGCAGGCTTGCACTTATTTTATACAAAATCACGCACGGTACTACGAGACTCAGTGTGGCATACCATGCGTGTCGCCCCGCACCCACGCGCGTGTGTGCGTGTTTCTCCGCAGGTAAGTCCGTGATGCAGTTTCAGTGTGTTGGACTGTGCGTGTTTTCTATACAAACGGGGATACTTACAAGCAACGTTAAGACACGCATTCTCGCACTACGCTGCGGGGTGCGTGGTAGTGTGATAGCCCCCTTACTCATGAGCACCTAAGTAAGTTGTTACTTAGTAAGTTGCTATGTTAGACGGTAGCCTCCCATCAAAATCTTTTTTGAAAAAAATCTTTAAAATCTTTTTTTATAATTTCGGGGTTTCATTTTTATACTAGCTACTGCCAGCAGCTTTGCCCGTGTGAAAGTACAAAACTTGCCCAAGGGAAAATAACGTTTGATATAATAGTATATTGTGTGACTAGGGGATAAAGCAGTGTCTTAAAGTCGCGAATGGCATGTTGAATTTTGAAAGAAACAAAGGTTGCTGAGTAAGTTAATTTTTATCCTGAACGCAGTGAGAGATTTATTTTTTTATTTTAACTGAAGATACACATGTGGATTTTAGTCAGTAAAAGCCTGACACTGGCTCTCACTCCTCTTAAAGCATGTGACCTGATAGACGGAGGGGAACCTATTACCTAGGAGTAGGATTGTAATAGGTTCATTACATAAAAAAGGACTGGGCAAGTGCGAGTCGGACAAACCTACCTATGTAAATAATTAAATTCTCGAATGGAATCTCGAAGATTTTTCCCAATTACTATTTTATTTTTTTGGTTATGACAACCCTCCGGCTTCGCTTTGGACATGTACCCTCAAATAAATTCGTATTTTTGATGGATAAAGTTGAAATACTAAACTGTACAATGCAACTCAATTGAGGGTATTACCACGTCATGTCTTTTTTAAGGTTTGTCAGAGTTTTACTGACTAAAAACCCACTAATATTTCTTCTTTGCCTTTCACACTAGGGCCGGATTATCCTTTTAGAAGCAAACCTATGGCCCCAGACGGCTTCGACCCTGCTGGGCCTCTACGATTTGCTGACATCTCGTTGAGGCGCGCGTGGAACACTACGCGCCGTTGACGACTTAAGCTTGGCCTGGACGGTCAGATGGCGAACTACCAATTGCTCGCCATCTCCAAGTCCACGCCTATGGTGGACCACATTATGATGGAGTGTGGCCGAAACAAGGTGGAGAGACGAGATCTTCTGTCGACGTTTAATGACATTTACGAGATTGGTGTGTGTAACAGCATCCTGGCTGCACCTACTTCGGATGCAGTCAGGATGATGTATGAAATCGTGATAATTTTGATTAACCGCAGGCAGAGGCCGTTGTGGCTCCGACTTATGAGTTGCAGGTCGCAGGTTCAAATCGTGCCAGGCGCATTACTTTGTGTAATTTATTTCATTACCACTGCTCTCAAAATGGTGAAGGAAACATCGTGAGGAAACTGGCATGTCCTAGAACTAAAAATTCGAAGACTGATATTCACCAACCCGCACTGGGCCCGCGTGGTGGATTACGGCCCATTCCCTCTCCTAGAGAGGAGGCCTGAGTCCCAGCAGTGGGAACATTAAAAAGGCTGATGATGATGATGATTCAGGCAGAGGCGTATCGTGGACTAAATTTTTTCTTTCATAAATTCGAACACGAGACAGCCACTGTCGACCACAACGTCCATTCCCATCAGATGAAAAAGTGGTCAAAAGAGAACCTATTAAAAAAAAAACCTCGCCCTTAAAGAAGCAAGGGCCCGGGCGAGGCGCCATTAGGTGCTAAGTCGTGGGCGACGACCCACAACCACAACGCCTACGCGGCTACGCCTTGCTACTGCAGAGCGATATTTTAACTTCATAGTAACACTTTGAATGTAAATTTATATGATTTATAATGATGAGGGTGGCATCATTTATAACAGGGTTATTTGTAAAACACTACCTCTCAGGGCTATGATACTGACATCATAAACAACAACTTTTGTTCTATGACTTTTAAAAATTTATCATATTTTATTTAGTTCATCAGATTTTCATACAAAAATAAAAATATGTACTTAAATTGAACGTTCTAAATATAAAAAAGTCTATGCAAAGCAAGCGATAGTACAATAGCTGAGGGTAGCTGGATATGAACTTGACTTGTTTACGGGCGACCCTCATTGGTCGGTCGGGCGCTTTGAAGCGTCATACACGGCGTTCTTGCAGCAAAATTCGGCAGTGTGGACGAGTTATGTTTCAGCAATCGGAAAATAACGTTAAAAAAATATTTATTTATTATTACATAATTTAAAGATAAAAATACAGGATATTACAACGGTGGCGGATACAAGACTGAATATAATGCAATAAAAAATAATTAATCCAATTTCAAAGAAAATGCATAATTGCAACTACGGCGAATGCGGTGACTGCGTACTTAGCGTAAACGAATCGGTTTGTGGTCTCGAGTAACTACTATTCTTTTTTTTAGATAGGCTTGTGAAGGAACATTACTTGTCACTGTAGGATGCCTGGAAGAAATCGCCAAGTGCGATAAGGCCGCCATATGTATGTTTTTTTTTTTTCGATGGGAAAAATCATCCAACAACAACCCCCGCTCTTAGGCAGAGCGGGAGATAGTGTAGTAGACAGGCTCTTGCTGACTAAAACACCCATCCCGTTCCTTCAAGCCTTCATACCGGGGCTCGAGCGCCCTTTCGGATAACCCTGGCCCCAGTAGGCTTCGACCCGGCTGGGTCCCTGCTGTTGCTGACTACTCCTTGAGTGCGCGCCGTCGACGACTTGGACTTGGTCCAGACAGTTACCGGAAGGCCGGACAGCGAGCTACCCATTGCTCACTGTCCGCAAGCCCATTTATTATAAGGTTTCCTTTTTATAAATATTGTAATATTGATGTACAATAAAGTGTATATAAATAAATAGAATAAATAGAATAAACCCTCTATAATTTAATAAAGAAAAAAAACATACAGCGGTATACATTTAAAACTATTTAATGTTTCCGGATAGACACCTTTTACTTACTGCTTATGCTTGCTTACCTAACAACCGTTAACATAATGTAATCGACATTCACAAAAAAGAAAAAAGTAATGCATTTGAGTCATTCGTTCAACTAAAATTAGAATATCTGAAGCAGATTGAGGCTTTATTTAAAAGAGCTGTTTTAAAACTGGATACTAAATTGACTACAAAATTGGTTCCGTCGGTGTTTATATTGCTGAAGAGTTTATTTAACCGTGAAATTATCATCAAATAACAGAATAAAAAAGAATCTGTCAAAATATAAAGATATGTATAATAAATTAATAATATTACTATAACCTTGTATAAAACTTTTCTGTAAGAGTGATTGTCACCTAACTCACCATTTAAGTGACTTTTTTTGCGTATATTTGAATGAATTGAGTTTTAATTTTTTTTTCATGGAAAGGTAACTATCGGGCCGGTTGAGATCCGCCAGGACTGTTAGTATACATTAACCTTTCAATTGTGTCAATTAGAGACACAATAGAAAGATAATGACAGCGCAAACGCTGATGTTCGTTTGGGGTTTAATATATACGATTGAAAGGATTATATACTAGATTTGCCCGCAGTTTCACTTCGTACATAAAATATAGGCTATGTCACTTAGGCTTATAGCTTGTGGGTAAATTCTGTGGGTGTGACACTATCCTACTTTTATAATGTCTTCCTTATAAACCTTACTAATAAATGCTTCCTGAATGTACCATTCACGAATTCACCACACTCACTTACTCACTCATCTTTACAGGCTTTTACTAACTTTTTATTTTATTAATAGCTGACGGTCCTCTGCGATTTCTCCCGTGTGTTTAGTTATTGGTACGCGATCGTGGGTCGTAGCGTGATGTTATATATCTTATTGCCATTTTGAATTAATGGGCTTCCCGACACTAAAATAATGTTTCAATTCAAAGTAGCAGTTCCGGAGATACTAGATGAGCTATTGTAATCATCTATTTTTTATACAAAACCACAAACACAACACACGTGTGATTGTAATTTGTGAATGTATTTGCATTCGACATAAATAGCCGTATCTTTTTTTCAACTTTTAACTAGAAGTTTGATTTTTTCACAACATCACGGGACCGCAGATTTGGGTAAGCTTTATAAGGCATAGATTAAATCTATGCTTTAATGGTTCCGTTTTTTCCTTTTGAGATACCTACGAGGAACCCTAAAAACACTAAAATAATCAAAATAACTTTGATTTTGGAAATCAGTGTATCTCGTATTGTTTGTTTGTTATTAATTAAACACCGACTTTACAAATTAAAGTTATTTTTAGTGATTTTCTTTTTTTAAGCGGAAATATGTATGTGTGTAACACACTCTGTTCAGCCGATCTCCAGATAATTTCGTTTACTGAAAACAATACATAAATAAATTAAAAAGTGAATAGATGACATACAAAATCAATAGATGGCATAAAAAGTCAATAGATGACATAAAAAGTCAATAAAATACAATCATAAAAAGTCAATAAAAGGCATAAAAGGATTTACTTTTTAAGCTATTGCATAGCTTCTATCGCGGGCCTTGAGCGTGGAGACCGAATCCAGAAATTCCGTAACGAAAATAACCTAACACCCCCCACTCATTTGTTTTTGGAGCGTGGTGACCGATAAGAAAACAAATGAGTGAACAATCAATCAAAGCTCAGTTCAATGTGTGAAAGTGTAACTTCAATTAATATCAAAGAAAAAAAAAACGAGGGAAAAAAATACTGCATAAATAAAATAAATAAATAATTATAATTGCATAAGTTGATAAAAATGCTATGCAATAGCTTTACCGCGGCAGTCCCCGAGTGCCACACGTCTCTTTTTTTTTGTAAAAGTGTATATATGACATCTAAATATATGACACAAATGACATTCATTATTTTTCCCGCGGAGTCTTTGATTTAGATATGCTACTTTCTGATACAGTCACAATCAGACAATAGGTAATTCTAGACAAAATAATTCGGAAGTGAATTGGAATCGAGATCGGAATTAGCTAACGACTCGTCCGTCACGCTTCAAACAGTATTTAGTTCTCACGTTTGAGTTTATTGAATTATTTACTTAGTTTACTTTTTACGTGGATTTTACCTAATTATTTCTATAAGTAAAATCATCATCATCTTCATTCACCCGAAAGGTCAATGAAACTTTTGCCAAAAATAACTGGCATGATATTATATAATCAAAGGCTTTTTTAGGGTTGCGTACCTCAAAAGTAAAAAAGATCATTTTGTTGTCCATCCGTCTGTCTATCTGTCTGTCTGTTAAGACCCCTTATCTCGAAAACACGTGGTCTTATCGAGTTGAAATTAAAATCATATACGTCTGCGGTCCCTTGTAGCTTTGAAAAAAAATCAAACTTCTAAGTTAACGGAAAAAAAATATGGCTGTTTATATTGCAAAAAAAAATATATTTCGACACTCAAGGGAACCAAAATTCTAGAGTACTTCACGTTGACCTAGAATCAAAAATTTTGCATAAATCAAGGTCTTCTATCATAAGTATAGGAATAAATCAGAAAAAAAAAATGTTGTTAAAAAATAAAAATATTACGATTTGAAAAAACTTCGGTACTCTAATTAGAAACTCAACTTTTTAAGAAGGTAAGTTTGCACGGAACCCTCAGGGGGCGAGTCCGACTCGCACTTGCCCAGTTTTTTCTTGCTTATTTATATTTATCTATCTACATAAGTATGTATTGATTAAATTATTGTATTTATTTATTCTTTGTTCATGTATTTAATAAGATGCACTTGCCATGTAGTTTCTGCACCACCCTAAGGTCGACTGGTAGACAATGCCTACATTTAGTTTGGCTTCGTACAGTGTTACTTACAAGTGCGTAAAGTTTTGATAAATAAAATCCCCGCGGATTTAATAAAAGGCTGGATTTTTTTTTCCGCCAAAAGTGAAACCTAGGCCATATCTCAAAAGACTGAATGAAAAATCAATGGCAAAAAACACTATAGCTATCAACCGTAACCAAACCAAGTTAGAGATTATTAGATTGCTATAGTTTTTATCAGGTGTTATTTGTGTTATATAAAAACACTCCGTATCCAATATTTCAAGTTTCCTATTGATAAATTGACGTTATATTTGCGACTAGTAGAGCTAGTCGCAAATATAACTTCGTTCGCGAGGACTACAGGATTTTGATTTTTTTTTTTTGAAAATATAAGTAGTTTAAGTTACGCCTTTAGCCTAAGTTTAAGTCCCGTCAAAATCGGTCAAGCCATTTTAGAGATTGGCCCGGACAAACAGACGGACAAAAATTGAAAAAAATGTTATCTTGGTGTATGTACCGTATATATATATATTCATATGAATGTAGTAAAAAGCAGTTATTTCATTATTACAAACAGACACTCCAATTTTATTTACATGTGCAGATGTATTTTGTTTATTTTTTTTATTAATTTAATTCAAATAGAACGGCCGAAACCAATTACACTATTTAAACACATAACACAAAAAGAGAAAACAATAAAATATTAAAAAGAACACAGACAAGTCATATGTCGCACAGGACATTAGTGGTATTTATTTAATAAATAGTAGACACAGTCATGCATTCATCTCACAGAATTTTATAGGTACATTCTGACAGTATCGTCTTCCATTCTTCCCCAAACATATCAAAATCTGTGTTTTTGTTAAGGAGAGCATTAAGCGCAGAGAGTGTCCGCGGTATGGGCGATTTGGAATGTGCATCTGTTCGACACGTCGGAACTGCCAGTAGCCGATATTTCCTGCCTGTATAGATAAATATCCAGGGGCCTACTAAGGTCATTCAGTTCCTGCTTTCCAACTTTATTTGAGAAAAGTCATAGAAAGCCATAAATCTAACCAAGCTATTCTTGTTTTTACTCACGAACCGTCTTGCCTTTACACGTGTGTGAGAAATATTTGAAATTCTTGGCTTTTCTCTACTATAATATGCATGTGTATTTATAATGCTATAGGTATGCGAATATGTAAATTACCGAACCAATGTTTCAATGTTGAAAGAACTAAAAATATTAAAAAGAAATTTTCGCCGTCTATGCAAATATTAATCCTCAAGTTCTTCGGGCATATCACCCGTAACGAGGACCTGATAGAACGATTTGTGGTGCAAGGAAAAGTCGAGGGCAAAAGATCCTGTGGACGCTCTGCAACACGGTGGACGGATCTCATCAAATCTGTGCTATAGTCCAGAATCAATTTCAATTCCCAAGCTATCAAACATTGTCTATAATAGTTTTGTCCCTTCGTTAATTAACACCGACTTCCGAAATTAAAGTTATTTTGTACTTTTCAGTGAACATTGAAGTCTGTTATATTTTTTTACCACCAAAAAGTACCCCTCAGCCAAACTTCTGGGACCAACTTGGAAGCATAATCTTTCAATAAAAAAATAATTTTCAAAATCGGTTCATAATTAACAAGTAACTAAGAGATATCAGTGAACATACATAAAAAAAACATACATTCAGCCGAATATAGAACCTCCTCCTTTTCGAAGTCGGTTAAAAACAAGTGGTCTCTCTCGATTCTAGACCACTAGATCAAAGGTGGGTGACCTCTGCCTTTCTTTTCTTAGAATTCATATTTTTAAGGAAAGCTATATTGTTATATTGATGGGGTTAGTTACATAGAATTATTAATTTATTATGAAAGATGATGTAACTTAAAACTTGACCTCTACATTTTGATCCGTTCAAGGTCATTGGCTAGAGGTCACTAGTGACGGTCGCGCAAAATAGCTGAGTCATTTGTTAATCTTTTTGAAGAGCAGATGTTTTTATTATTTCTGACACGCGATCCTCTATTTTTTAAGATGACACTGAGTGGGACATTTCACATATTTACTGACTAAAAGCACGACTAGGTTCCTTCAGTTGCTCTTTGGATTTTAAGGTTTTCCTTTTTGAAGTCAACCCATGGTCCCAGCAGGCTTTGACCCTGCTGGGCCTCTACGGTTTTGCTAGCATCTCTTTGTGAATACTGCGCGCTGTCGTCGTCGATTTGGGCTCGGTCCGTAAGGTTACCGGACGGCCGGACGCAAGGGTGGTTCGATGGGGCTAAAGAAACAAAGACCTCGACGATAGTTACACGTTTTAGTCGGGTTTTGTTTTTTCTTGAGATCCTATCATGGTCTGGCATTAAGTAAGCAAATTCTGATCGGTTTCCAGGGTGGACTAGAAGTTTGGCGAATGCTTGGCCACAAATGTTTGATTCAGAGGGCGGGGATTAGTATCTATAAGTATTTGTAGTATTACTGTATCGTAATGCTTGTGTTGTTGGAGATAAAACCTTCTTGCAAGCTTCCTAAATTATATGAAAAAATATGACACTTCTATTTGTCACTTGTCTTCACTTGTTTCTTGTAAAATATATTGTTCACACCGAAAATTATTAAAAACTAATTTGCATTGAGCATCCAGTCATTGATTTTCATTCAGAATACCCATAATTCTCGCACATGGTCCATAACGAGCCGGATGAAATATAATTAAGAAGATCAGCGATTATTTTCAAGAAAAAGAATAGAGACTGACTTCCACGCTGAATGGAGGTTCATGAGTTCACTGCTGGAGAACTGGATTGATTTCAAGCAAGTTAGTTAGTGGTGTACAGTTATAATTACGCTAATATCGTCACCCAACACTCAGGTAGTATATATAAGTAGTCATACTAAGGTCAGTACTATTTTATTAAATTACCAATTATATTGTGTTTGAGTAAAATCATTAGGTACTTTGTTGCATTGTGATTAGTATTTTATTCAACAGCAATGTTAAGTTTAAACTCATACTTTTAATAGTATAGTTAGCTATTTTGCTACATTATTAAACTTACATTATATTAAGCTGTAACTAATTACATAACTACTTAACAGTGGTATTAATTTTTAACAAGTATCTTGACATAATAAAAATATTTGAGTGTTAGATATTAGTACAAGTCATTGTTATAAATTATAGTTAGCAGTCAGAAAGGGCATAGACTACAGCTAGGCGTATAATTATTGAAATTATATTGTTGTTTTAATTTTTATATTCCTGTATCAATGCCAGGTTGACAACACTCGTCTCCCAGAATGTCTGAGGAAAAGGATTTAATTAAGAAGCGAGGCAGCTTCAAAGGTCGCTTGACTAGTTTCCTCAATTTTCTGGACTCATTCAAGGACAAGGAGCTATCTAGCTGTGATGTGTCCGAGTTGCAGTTGCGCATGGGCAAGATAGAGGCGTTGTATGAGCAGTATGATGAGGTACAGTTACGTCTAGAATGCATTGTTGACGACATCAACTTACAATATTCTCAGCGTTCCGAGTTTGAGTCTATTTATTATAAAACCTTATCTAGAGCCCAGAATATTCTGACTGACTACAATAAAGATAATAAATCGATGGAAAGTTGTAAAAGTACTCGTGTTAGCATAAAGCAGCCGGTTAAATTGCCAACGATTCAGTTACCAAAGTTTAGCGGATTATATTGTAATTGGCTTGAATTCCGCGACACCTTTACTAGCCTAATTCATTGTAATGATGACATAGACGCAATCAATAAGTTTCACTACTTGCGAGCATCACTTGAGGGAACAGCTGCTATAGTTATCAAATCCATTGAGTTTTCTTCAAGTAATTACTCTGTGGCATGGTCATTGTTATGTGATCGGTTTGACAACAAAAGATTACTGGTTCAGAATCATATAAGTTCATTATTTACTATTGAATCAATTACAAAAGAATCTTCTGTTGCCATTAAGAATTTGATCGATCAGTTAAATAAAGACTTGCGAGCTTTAGAGTCATTAGGGGAGCCTGTGAAACACTGGGATACACTTTTAATCTACATTGTCACACGAAAACTTGATCAAAAAACCTATCGTGAGTGGGAGGAGTGCAAAGGTAGGATAGACAAGGATGGCTTAATCACGTTTAACGCATTTATGCAATTCTTACGCAATCGAGCCGACCTCATCGAGACCCTGGAACTCCCCCGCAATCATTATTCGCAATCACCAGGTAAATCAGGTCCTAAGATCAAGTCAATGGTAGCACAATCTCCTATCAATTCTAGCACTGACTCAGCTTCTAAACCTTGTCCTAAATGTAATAACAACGATCACACATTAAATAATTGTCCACAGTTTCTCGCATTGAGTAACGATGACCGTCTCAAATCATTACCTAGTTATAAGGTATGTTTTAACTGTTTTCGTTCCGGACACTATGCTAACAAATGTAAAAAACCAGGCTGCAAACTATGCAAACGTAGGCACAACACATTAGTTCACGTACATTCTAATGGCACTGTATCGAATACACCTAGTGGTAATTCGATGAATAACTTGTCTGCTACGACTGAAACGAATAACGTAGCTTTATCCGCAAACATTGCATCTCCGTGTGGTCATACGCAACGAGATGTGTTGTTATCAACCGCTTTGATCAAATTAAGAGACCACAATGGGTGTGTGCATCTCGCTCGCGCGGTGCTCGATAGTGGTAGCACGTCTTCACTCATAACAGATAGGTTGTGCAATAAACTTAACTTAAAAACTAGCCAGGTAGATAGATCAATCCTTGGAATCAATAACGTCACTTCGCACGTAGGTAAAATATGTCGGGTTAAGGGTACGCCATTAAATGATAGCTTTGTATTCGAACTAAATTGTTTTGTTCTTCCGTTCATTACGAGTAGTGTTCCGTGTCGTCAGATAAATATTTCTGATTTCGACTTACCCTCGAATATTACTTTAGCTGATCCTACTTTTTATAACCCTGCCGATGTTGATATTTTAATCGGCGCTGATCTTTTTTGGGATTTGTTAGGATCTCAAAGACTAAAGTTAGGTACCGGGAAACCAATATTATGTGAAACCAGTCTAGGATGGATAGTTTCCGGTCCAATTACTCAGAATACTATCTCACTGCTGACGAATGACGTAAAGTGCAATATGTCTAAAATGGTTGCCGACAGCGATGGTGACTGGGAAAACCTCAAGTCAGAATTGACAAAGTTTTGGCAATTAGAGGAGGTGAATGCGAAGTCTTCCAATTCTTATATGCCTGAAGAGAAATTGTGTGAAGACAATTTCGTTACAAATACGACACGATTGTCTGATGGTCGTTTTTGTGTTCGCATCCCCCTTAAGAAAGATCCTTCAATTTTAGGAAATTCTTTTAATAAAGCCACACATTGTTTACATTCTTTAGAGCGTAAATTAAAGGTTAAGACGAACTTTAGTAGAATGTATCATGACTTTTTGTCAGAATACGAGTTACTTGGTCATATGACAAAAATTAATAAACCTAATTTATGTTTGGGTTATTTTATTCCACATATGGGAGTTTTACGCGAGTCGAGTACCACGACCAAACTTCGTGTTGTTTTCAACGCTAGTGCTTCTACTTCGACGGGAGTGTCCTCTAATGACCTACAGATGGTTGGGCCAACCGTACAGGACGGTCTATTGTCTATACTTCTTCGCTTTAGAGTCCACAAGTATGTTTTATCTGCGGATGTGGAGAAGATGTATAGACAAATAGTCGTCCACCCGTCGGACAGATATTTACAACAGATTGTTTGGCGTGATAATGTTAGTGATCCTATTAATGTTTATCAATTAAACACCGTCACGTACGGTACGGCCAGTGCGCCATTCCTTGCGACACGATGCCTTAAACAAGTAGGACTCGACTGTAGGAACCCTAAGATATCGGAAATCATCCAACATGACTTCTATGTCGACGACTTGCTGACCGGAGGGGATGACTTAGATGAAGTAAAGTTCATTCGCACTGAAGTCACCAAAGCGCTTGCGTCGGCATGTATGCCATTGAGAAAGTGGAAGTCAAATGATTCTCAATTATTGTCGAATGCTGTCCCTGCGTCATACGATTTGAACATTGGACAAAATGAGCCAGAAAAGTTGCTTGGTCTCTGTTGGCATATCGGCACTGATGAGATAGGGTTTCCTATAGGTCTGACTAAATCTTCGACTAGGTACACAAAGCGTGACTTGTTATCCGTTATTGCGCGAATCTTTGATCCCTTAGGTCTGTTAGGTCCTATTGTTATTACTATGAAGATCTTGCTACAGAAAATGTGGTTAGATAAATTATCATGGGATCAACCATTACCTAATGAGATTTGTAAACAATGGGAGATTATTATTAAATCTTTACCTCTTTTAAATCATGTTCGCATTCCGCGACTTGTAGTCTGCAATTCATTTACGGAGTTAGAACTCCATATTTTCACAGACGCGTCTGAGTCCGCGTACGGTGCTTGCGTCTACATTCGCAGTGTTAATGCTAAGGGTGAGTACATGGCTCGCTTGTTAATGGCAAAGAGTCGAGTTGCTCCCATCAAGCCTACGACAATTCCGCGACTGGAGTTATGTGGTGCGGTAGTCGGTTCTCGTCTTCACGAGAAGGTGATGAGCTCACTTCGAGTGAAGATCAGTCGGGTTTATTGTTGGACTGATTCAACCATTGTCTTGGGATGGTTACAGATGATGCCTACCAGACTTCAGCCCTTTGTGCGCAACCGCGTTGCTGAGGTTTTGGATAAGTCGGGTAACTGTACTTGGAGGCACGTCCCAACAGATCAAAATCCAGCAGACCTAATATCTCGTGGCATGGATATTAGTGATCTGCAGGAGTCAGATCTGTGGTGGAAAGGACCAGATTTTTTAAAACTAGATTCGTCTGAATGGCCTTCTCAAATTACGAGCCCAGGACTACAATCGTTACCGGAGACTCGACCTAAAATCATATTACATGTTGTAAACGATTCGAAACCTGAAGTTTTAATTGATTTTAAGCGTTATTCCAATTACACACGGCTCGTACGATCTGTTGCCTACGTATTACGATTTATTAAGTCATGTAGAAAGCATTACCCTAAAACCAAATACTTGTCACATGATGAGGTACAAGATGCACTAACTCTTGTCATTATTAAGAGTCAGATTCAGTCATTTTCTGAATACCAATTATTTTTGAACAAAAAGAGTTTACCTAAAAAGAGCGCCCTTCTAAAGTTTAATGTTTATTTAGACGATAATAATGTAATGCGAGTAGGAGGACGTCTCGATAACTCTAATTTTGCTTATAGTAAGAAACACCCTATTTTATTACAGTCCACTCATGATTTCACTAAACTATTATTTAATTTTGAGCATAAAAGGCTGATGCATGCTGGCCCACAATTATTATTAGCTTCCATTAGGGAAACTTATTGGCCAATAGGAGGTCGCAAGTTGGCGAAAGCCTGTTATCATAAGTGTGTTTTGTGTCACCGTATGAAGGGTAAGGTTGTAGCTCCCTTAATGGGTAACTTACCACGAGAACGCCTTCGTCCAGGTTATCCCTTTGAAAGCACAGGCGTTGATTACGCTGGCCCTATTATGTGTGCTAGTCGCCAGGGCCGTGGATGTAGGTTAGTAAAGGTGTATGTCGCTATTTTTATTTGTTTCACAACCAAGGCCATTCATTTGGAGCTCGTTGGTGATTTAACTAGCAATAGTTATTTACTGGCTTTGTATCGGTTTATTTCTCGGAGAGGTAAACCTGCTGATATTTTTTCCGATAACGGTACCTCATTTGTCGGTGCATACAACGACCTTTCCAAATTTTTAAAATTAAATAGTTTGTCCTTGGGTGAAAGTGCAGCAAACGACGGAATAAGGTTCCATTTTATTCCCGCCTACACCCCACATTTCGGTGGACTCTGGGAGGCGGGTGTCAAGTCAGCAAAGTATCACCTTCAGAGAGTGTTGGGAAATTGTAACTTGACTTTTGAGGAGCTGTACACCACACTAACCAAGATTGAAGCCATCTTGAACTCTCGTCCATTGACGCCGTTGTCTTCAGATCCTGCAGATTATACTCCGCTCACGCCAGGACATTTTCTTGTGGGACGGCCACTTACTTCTTTGCCGCAACCTGATTACCAGGATAGCTCTGCCAATTATCTGTCTCGTTACCAGAGGATCGAGCAGCTTCGCCAGCATTTCTGGAGCAGATGGAGCAAGGAGTATGTTGCAGAATTGCAACAACGCTCCAAATGGCGTTCCTGCAAGGATGGCTTGATGCTGAACTCCTTGGTGGTGATCAAGGAAGACGATCTTCCTCCGTTGAAGTGGAGACTTGGACGGATCGTGGCTGTTCATCCAGGAACGGATGGTATCGCCCGTGTAGCTGACATTCGGACGTCTACTGGAGTCGTTCGACGGGCATTCAACCGAATCTGCCCTTTGCCTGTGTCTTCAGAATCTGGTTGAAACCATTGGTTTCAACGCCCGGGGAAATGTTGGAGATAAAACCTTCTTGCAAGCTTCCTAAATTATATGAAAAAATATGACACTTCTATTTGTCACTTGTCTTCACTTGTTTCTTGTAAAATATATTGTTCACACCGAAAATTATTAAAAACTAATTTGCATTGAGCATCCAGTCATTGATTTTCATTCAGAATACCCATAATTCTCGCACATGTGTTGTGTATGATTTTATGCAATATTCACGAGAACGTACTGCCGACAACTGCTATGCAGTTTGGCCGATGATTTCTTTTTTACATCGTCTTTCTATTGTGTCTCTAATTACAGTATTTGTAAGTTGGTGGATTGGGTGTGTAACAAAATGCAATTAAATAATAATAAGACAAAAAAAGACGTGTGGCACTCGGGGACTGCCGCGGTAAAGCACACATACATAGCATTTTTATCAACTTATGCAATTATAATTATTAATTTATTTAATTTATGCAGTATTTTTTTCCTTTGTTTTTTTTTTCTTTGATATTAATTGAAGTTACACTTTCACACATTGAATTGAATTTTAATTGATTGTTCACTTATTTGTTTTCTTATCGGTCACCACGCGGTGTTGGATTCCGTCTCCACGCTCAAGGCCCGCGAAAGAAGCTATGCAATAGCTTAAAAACGAATTTAGGGGAGTCTTTTACACAGCAGCAGATTAATATAGACCACCCTGTGACTACCAGCCGCAAATTACAAACGAAAGAACCACAAAACTAACACTGTTCACTTTTCAAGTAGGCACGAGCCATAGAAGCGATGCTAGACATGAATGGGAATGACAAGATTCACTTGACAGTCAAAGAGAATGTTATTCGTCGTTTGATTGATAAATTTATGTCAAGTGACGGGCAAAACCGCAACGAAACTCGACCGTTCAAAGCATGCGCGGGCTTGCGGACAGTGTGCAATGGGTAGCTCGCTGTCCGGCCGTCCGGTAACTGTCCGGACCAAGCCCAAGTCGTCGACGGCGCGCGCTGTTCCCGCGCGTCTCAAGGAGTTGTCAGCAACAGCAGGGACCCAGCCGGGTCGAAGCCTACTGGGGCCAGGGTTATCCGAAAGGGCGCTCGAGCCCCGGTATGAAGGCTTGAAGGAACGGGATGGGTTTTTTAGTCAGTAAGAGTCTGACACTATCTCCCGCTCCGCCCAAGAGCGGGGGTTGTCATAAGATGATTTTTCCCATCGAAAAAAAAAAAAAAAAAAAAAAAAAAAAAAAAAAAAAAAAAAAAAACCGTTCAAAGCATGATTGACAACTTGTTATTATGTTGCTCTGCTCACTCTAAACCTGTTCTTTGCAAGCGTGAAGATTATGACGTTATGTAATGCAGAAAGAAATAAAGTGCCGCATGCTTTGAGGGTTTTTCTTTGCGGGATTTTTAGATTCGGGGAACCTGCCCTTACTTAACCCCTCGAGCGCCGATTGTACATACGTCTGTACAACTTGAAGACCTTGAAAAACGCTTAATTTTCGTTTTGTACACACGTCTGTACGAAACTTATATGGCTGAAAATTTTAGTTTCTATATTATATTATTGCATATTTATTATATTATTTGTTTTTCCTAGAAAAAAACCAAAAAAATATTTTTTAAATTTATTTATTTATTTTATTGGTGGTTTACGTAAACACGGCAATTTTCCGGGTCATTAAACTCTGGCGCTCCCGATAAATTATGCATTTTTTATAACTTAATCTTTTAAAATCTTTTTTAAATTATTATGTAACGACTTATAAATTTCTAAACTAACAAATATCAGGTTAAGCGTGGTATCAGCAGACAGCTGGTCGACTCTTCGCGTGACTAAAAGGCTGGGCTTTTCTTCGGTCAACGAATCAGCATTGCTATCCAATGTAGTAGTGCTGCAAGCGTTCTGGGCACTTTTTCCATTGACATCAATGTGATACTATGATGCCCAATAAGTTATTTTTAACCCGTTTTTAAACATTATATCTTTAAGTTGTATTATCTTTACCTTACTATTAAAATACATCTTTATTTTAATCTTTTATTCTAGGAAAAAAAAACATTACCCCACTCAGATTAACTCATGGTTTCGTGGGTGCATTCAAAAAGCTATCTGTAACAGCACAATATTTATTTCATGCGGGAATCAAACTATAGACACGCAGCGTAGAAGTCAATCGTATAACCACTGCATCTGCCGTGCCGTCAATCATTCTTGAAAGGTAGTCATTGTAATAATAACTGTAGTAAAAGTCAGTGCCGTAACTAGGGCGGTGCAAGCGGTGCTCAGTCACAGGGCGCAGTCCCTGGAGGAACGTAAACATTTTATATCGTGTCCTTTTTGTTTGTGTTGTACTTTTTCCTAGGGGCACAAGTATAGAAGCTCGCACCGGGCGTTTAAAAGGCTAGTTACGGCACTGAGTAAAAGTTAAGTTTGAGTAAAACGTTCGTTTTAGTATTATGTATGTGAAACCCGAATTACGTGTTTAGTATTTTTATATAAAGAATTTATGTACAAATTTCATAACTATATCATGAAAAATCACAAAGTTATAAGCTTGTTATGTCAGCAAAAATACATAGTCACCGGACCATCCAGGCGACTGAGGAGTTGTTTTGCACTTGCAACCAGCTGTTTGCTGGCTCCTAATGGTCTAATGGTTTGGTGGACCGATGACCTGGTGAAGGTAGCAGGAAACCGATGGATGCGGGACGTACAGGAACGTTCGATGTAGCGACGCTCGGGGGAGGCCTATGTCCCTCGCAAAGGAGAAGGCCGAACGCATCAGGCAACGGCGTTATCGCCGCCGCCGTCGCCGGGATTCTGATCCCAATTTCCGGCCAACGTAGACGCGGGCTTGCGGACAGTGAGCAATGGGTAGCTCGCTGTCCGGCCGTCCGGTAACTGTCCGGACCAAGCCCAAGTCGTCGACGGCGCGCACTGTTCCCGCGCGCCTCAAGGAGTTGTCAGCAACAGCAGGGACCCAGCCGGGTCGAAGCCTACTGGGGCCAGGGTTATCCGAAAGGGCGCTCGAGCCCCGGTATGAAGGCTAGAAGGAACGGGGTGGGTCTTTTAGTCAGTAAGAGTCTGACACTATCTCCCGCTCCGCCCAAGGGCGGGGGATGTCAATGCATGTTTTTTACCACCATAAAAAAAAGGCCTATGTCCAACAGTGGACGTGTATCGGCTGAATGATGAATGCCCGCTATGACCCGCCGTGACCTGTGTTGTACTTAGTGTTGTTGGTTTCCACACCTTTTTAAATATTTTTGGGAAAAAATATTGGTATCCAATCAGTTACTGATTCTGAACAAACTGTATTCAGGTTTCGCATAAACTAAAAACTATGTTGTATAGTAATTATAAAGAAACTTACTTCCTTGAGTACAATGGCGGTCTTATCGATATCTACCAGACAACTACAAGATGGAATATATAAAAACTTAAACTAATAAAAATATTGAATAATTAAGTCACTAAATTCTCTCAGTATTTTTTTTTAAAGTGCAAAATACTTTTTATTATTACAAATCTCAGTTTATTTTGACCTAACTGCTCGTCACAAAAAAAAGATAAAGGGTTATCAACCTGTACCAGTAATACGCGTATGTTTGTTCATTTGCGGCGTTCTATACACTAAACGCGTAAGCCAGTTTTGATGATTCATACGTCAACCGATTAGTCTTAATCTTTTAAGTGCAAGTAAAGACATGACAGTAATCGAAATTCAATATGGTGACATAACCGGACGTCATATAGAGAACAAGATAAAACGAACTCAATGAACTATGTCAAGTAGTAAATACAGTATTATAAAAACATAACAAAAAAGAATTATCGAAATTGGTCCAGCCATTCACCCGTGATGACGTCTACCCTAAAGTATTATTACAAAAAATCATTGGATGATTTACCACCTCATCATTTCACCCGATAGACGTCCACTGTTGGACATAGGCTTCCCCCAAGTGTCGCCACAATGAACGATCCTGTGCGTCCCGCATCCATCGGATTCCCGCAGCCATCACCAGGTCATCGGTCCACCTTGTAAAAGCCCTTACAACATTGAGTCTTCCGATACGCGATTGCCACTCTAGAACCTGTCGCCCACTTGGTTCTCCTGCAGATATCTTCATTTCTGATTCGATCACGCAAGGAAACTCCGAGCATAGCCCTTTCCATTGCCATTTGAGTGACTTTAAGCCTTCTGATGAGGCCCATTGTGAACGACCAAGTTTCAGTACAAAGACATATTATGTCATTAGTGCAAACTCACACTGGACTTTCGTCTTGGGACACTTTGACCACTGATTTACCACCTAAAATAAAAAAAAGGAATGAAACCTGGGGCCTCTTACTAAGTCACAGGCTGCTTACTTTCCAATCATGCATGGAATTGACATCCTCATGCCCCAGCCGCCGAGACCTTGACCCTAACTGCTTACTACCGTAGGCATCGAATTGAAGACAACGAGCAATGAGTAGCTCGCTGTCTGGCCGTCTGGTAAACATCCAGACTAAACCAAGTCATCTAGGGCACGTAGTGTTCTATGCACGCTCTAAAGAGTTGCAACCAGAACCGTAAGAGCCTAGCTGGGCCGAAGTTTCACAGGGCGGGGCCCAGATGGATCGAAGCCTACTGAGGCCAGAGTCTGTCCTCAAAAAGGAGGCTCGGCCCCGGTATGAGAAGCAAGAAGGAACGGGGTGGGTTTTTTGTCAGTAAGAGTCTGACGCTATCTCCCGCTCCGCTCAAGGGCGAGGAATGTCATTTAGATGATGTCTAACCACCGAAAAAAAAAGTCTCGTAGGGCTATGGGTCGGCTTCTGAAAAGGAAACCTGTGGTCCTAAAATTCAAAAGGTAACTGAAGGTCATAAGTGTCAAAGTCAGTAATAGTCTGACACGCCTCCCGCTCCACCTTAGTGCGGAAGAAGTCATTGGATGACTTACGTTCTTTGTTAATGATTGATGTTTCTCACCAAAAATAAAAAAAATAAAACTTAACTATAGGTACTTAGGCTCTTGCTAAACTAAGTATAGGCACTTATGCAGCATACTTTCCAATTTTTATCACCACGCTTGACAAACTAATTTATTAGAGAACTGCAATATGAATTTAATCAGTTTGAAGAAAGGCGCTTGTTGCCAACAAAGCTAATTGCTAGCTTTTATCGACACATTTTAGAGCCAATAATTCGCAACTAATTAAAGTAAACCTTTCTAATATTATTGGAATTAATTAGTCTATTTTGTTTTTATATTTTCGTTCGATAAGGAAGAAGTGAAGTGATTTTATTACTGAGCGAACTTTAAGAGTTTTTAGGGTTCTGTGTCATAAAAGGAATAACCAACTTCAATGTTAAAAAAAAACACTGAAAAGTACAAAATAACTTTAATTTCGGAAGTCGGTGTTTCTATAATAGTTTTGTCTCTACGAAGAGACAAAACTATTATAGAAACAACGATAAACACGACAAATAACGATATTTAACACCGACTTCCGATATTAAAATTATTTTGTACTTTCCAGTGTTTTTTTTAACATTGAAGTCGATTATATTTTTTTTTTATAAAAAGTTTTTTATTTAACACTTTTTAGTTATGGTACCACCACCACTTAAAAGTACCTCTCAGTCTGACTTAAATACCTTATAGCCAGAGTGATTTCCATAACAATTCTGATAATCCCAAACACGGTTAGATTACATTAATGTACCTTCCGGCTCCATCATCAGATCAGTTCCATACATCCAATTTTACTTGGTACGATAGTTCTGCTGCATGCTGTAATCCTATGAGGACTTCTGTTCCATATCTTCGAAGTTCATGATCATATCATAACAATATTTTTATGGGACCAACTTGGAAGCATAACCGATCAATAAAAAAAAAAGCTTGTTCAGTGATTTAGAAAAATCTTCGGGACTCCATTCAGAAATCGAACTATTTAAGTACATAGGTAGTTTGTACGGATCCCTGAGGGCACGAGTCCGACTCGCACTTGCCCAGTTTTTTTTTTTGTACAATCTCTAATAATCTTTATTATGGAACTCCAACAACTTCTACTATGAATTCACTTCCGAAATAAAAAAAAACATCAGTAGTTGCTTTAAAGAATATTTGATACTAGCTCGTAAGCGTAACTTTTTAACTATTACCTTATTCGTTAAGCTGCCAATTTTTTACCTAATAATTTTAATTAAACTTGGCAATGTACATAACTGTATATAAAAAGTGCTAAATGAGCACATTCTTGTAATAATAATTGTACGTCGACATTAATTATCTCAATATGCACTCGATAGCAGACGAAATCACTTTCTTTTATATAACGTATGTATTTACTTTCAATAAATCTCTTGCAATAAGAGCAAACGGAGGACTGGGGAGTTGGCCTCAAAATGCAAATCGACTTTTTATCTGCCACACAGCGCGTTTGTCAAAAATAAACCCTTTCATTAATATAACTAGTTTCTGCAAGTGGCTTCACCTGCGCATACATTTCTTTAATAAGTCTATGTGTACCAAATTATGCTTTAGAATCCTTTAGCATAGCTTTGGTTTTGATTGTTTTCGGCAAACTAATGGGTTTGTCAAAATAAATAAAACTTAATTTTTAACTTGGGTGTCAAAGTTATCAATTAACTTCTACTCTGTGTCAAATTAGAGAGAGTTACAGACTTAAAACCCACCTGTATTCCTTCAGTTGCCCTTTGGGTAGTGTACGACGACTGTTCCGAACAACTCGGCATCCTTATCAGGCACCGGCAGCGGTATAATCGGGCCCTGTCAAATGCTAACTCTTTGACGTATGTATGAGAGGTACACAAAGCGCCGTCGAACCACTCTTACCACCTTCCTGTTACCATTACGGCACACTCATTCACCTAGCATTCACTGAAACGGCTAGTAGGAACTATTTACAGTTACGATACATTTGTTAATGATAGAGAGTAACATGGTTAAGCCTTGATCACACGTACCGAGCAAACGAGGTGAGACAGTGCTTTCGACCGAGTACTCGGTACGTAGAAACATAGCGGCGAGACAGTAACTCGGCTCCCGTTCTACGTACTAGGTACACATACCGAGTGTCCAACCTCCCGTTTCCCCTCATTGTTTCGCTCGCTAACTCGGCAGGTCTAAACGAGTGCACGTTGTACGTGCACGTCTCTCTCACAGAAAAGATGAAAGAGGTTATAAAGGAAACACTTTCTGATTTGTACTGCAACGAGTATCGCCCTTTAACTCCAGGCAATAAACCAATACGCAACACACAGTATTAGGCAACTCACAAACCACGCACACTTAGCTCACAAGTTTGCCATTGGTAGTTAAACTATGAGCATTGCCCTACTTTGTGGCTCGCACGCCCTGCCCATAAAGCCATTCTAACCTCTTTCATTTGTTCTGTGGTCTCTCCACTCGGCCACATGATTGTTACTTTATAAATTAATATCATATCCGAATTGTAGTGTTAATTGATTGTCAGTCTGAACTGACTGTCCCAATAACAAAACATGTGTGAAAAGCTACTCGTTAACATCACTGTCTCGGCCGAGAATCATTTTACTGTCTCGCCCGATTACTCGGTACGTGTGATCAAGGCATTAGCTCCGAGATCAATTACCTGACTACTGGGTAACATGCACGATTGAACTCAAATGTGTTATTAAACAAATGAAACATGAATCGCGTCGCATATTGACTCAGAGAAAGGATTTAAAGTAATAGTGATTCCTAATTAACGAAAGATATTACATTTATTTGGGAATATCTATTACATTACTATTACATTTATTATCTTCGGACGGTTAGTGGAAGTTGGGACCGCGATCTCGGTCCTAACTTCCACTTATAAAAATAATAATAGATTTTGAGTAGTATTTTTAGGACCACAAGGAAAAAGTTATTACAAATCTTTCAACTTTCAGAATCGTTACTTCGTTATAATCTCAAAAACTGTGATCCTTGGGTAAAAATATTGAGACATTTTTATAGATAATTAGCATTTGCCTGCGACTTCACCCGCGTATATAAAATATAGCCTATGTCACTCTGGAATAAATTAGCTTTCTATCGGTGAAAAAATTTCAGCAATCGGACCAGTAGGTACTTTCGGAGATTACCTCCATGCGACTGTGAGGTTTTTGTGTTTGCGCTTACACCCATGTTTTCTGGTGCTTAATGCCCGCTATGATCTGCCGTGACCTATTTTGTACTTAGTGTCAGTAGTGTCCAACTTGTGACCTTTTTAAATATTTTTAGGAAAAAAATATAACATGGTGTTAAAACTGTTGGAATCCATTTAGTTACTGATTCTGAACAAAACTTTGGTTTTGCATAAACTAAAAAAATCATCATATATCATTAAGTCACGGAGTCCTCAACTTCCACATGACGCAGGCCTTCACCGAATATTGTGAGCTTGGAGGTTACTTCCCCAAATTCGTGTGGAAGAAACGCTTATTTCACCTTTGTGTGAATCATCCGGAAGACACGGTGGAGCATACTGTAGTGATATGCTTGGGTGTGTCACCGCCGTGTTCTCGTGGAGGCAATCGGTGGCAGCGACCTCTCGCACTGGACCCTGGTTCTGGCCATGGTCCAGAGCGAAAGGGAAAAGCAGGCGGTTGCCTCCTTCTGCGCTGCAGTAATGCTAGCGGAGGAGGCGGTCGCATGTGTCAGGGAACGCACATTTCTACGCCCCAGCCACCGCGACCCCGACTCCGAATACCAGCCACGGTAGGCGCGGATTTGCAGACGATGAGAAATTCTCATATCATGAGTTTTATAGGCAAAGCTGCAGATGGAAGCTAGGGTTTAATAAACAGATTGATATGACGCATCTGTTACGTGTTTCAGATTAGTAAAATTACGAGGACATGTTATTATTTTCAAAAATGTAACATCATTTTTCGGAATCATGTAACACAGTTGCAGGATATCTAATTTAAAAAAAGGTCTGTATGGATACCCAATGATGATGGCTACTTTATATTATATGAAGATTAAATAAATAAATAAAAAATATCCATTCACGCCACAACATTTTTTGCTTTCGCAATTAAAAATGTCGTCCGATGAGCCGCAAATCAAGTTTGGTCCTGTATCCCTTTCAAATCGAAAGCTCTTACAAGTTCGAAATAAGAACTAGTTCCAGAAAGGCAGCACATAATACGAACTGCGCCAAAAAATTAAAAAAAAAGTAAAGGTAATTGGTACCACAGAAGTTAGCCGCGATATGTGTATAGAGTTGGTAATACCGCATTTTTTTAATGAATTAGTTTAATTTTGACGTCTCTTAATTATATTACTTTTTCTAGTGCCTTTTTCCCGTTGCTTGTTTTATAGAAACCGGGATAAAAGTAGCACATAGCACACGTTAAAATAACTAATCATTTATTGAATGTAGATCTATTGAGCGTGCCTATAACTTATACGTAAATTCAGTAAAAAAACCAACAAAATGCGAGTGGGACTCGCGCACAAAGGGTTCTGTACCGTCCGTAGCAAAAAACGAGCAAACAAAGTCACGTTTGTTGTACGGGAGCCCCTGTAAATATTGATTTTATTCTGTTTTTTTTTTTAGTTTTTTTTTATATAGCCTCATCTGTGAAAATTTCAACAGTGTAACTATCACGATTCATGAGATACACTCTGGTGACAGAGAGACATACATACAGATCGAGAGCGGAGTCTTAGTACATAAAGTTCAATATCCCGAATTGTTTTAGTTTAATATTAAAAACTTATTAAGTAAATTGTTTTTTTTTTCTTTTATTGCTCCTGCCATTATTTTTCTCTGCATCATCTAAAGGTATGCCTAAGGCATTAACTCCGCCTGTGTACTTTTTTTGCGCACCTAGCCTTACACTCTGTGGCTTTGCTTCTGTGATCTTTTCTGGATGAAAACCATTTGTTTCAAGAGTTACATTCCCTGGAGATAATTGCCTTATTTTACGTAGGCAACACCAATGGCAAAAGCTAGTTCATTCTATTTTTTTTATTATTAATTGTTTCAAGAATTACATTCCCTGGGATTAATTGCCTTATTTTACGTGGGCGACACCAATGGCAAAAGCTAGTTCATTATATTTTTTTTATTACTTCTTGTTTCAAGAATTACATTCCCTGGGAATAATTGCCTTATTTTACGTGGGCGACACCAATGGCAAAAGCTAGTTCATTCTATTTTTTTATTATTTCTTGTTTCAAGAATTACATTCCCTGGGAATAATTGCCTTATTTTACGTGGGCGACACCAATGGCAAAAGCTAGTTCATTCTATTTCTTTTTCATTATTTCTAGCATTTTTTTTTAATAATATAGCAACCTACTTATCTTTACAGTTCTATTAAATTATTATGAAAAAATAAAGGACGAGATACCTAAAATAATAGAAAAGCAAGTTTCTACCGAGAAAACAGAATGAAAGTAAATATAATTTATTGTACAGTTATTGAAACAATCTTCTGTCTATTTACGAAGTTCTTGTTCCGGGCAATAACGTTCCTTTTTACTATGTACCATTTATTTTTATTAAAATACGAGAGGTACTGGTAACAATCGGGCGACTAGTTAGTTGTGATATATAATATACTAGCTAGAGATAATAAAATACTAGCTTTTGCCCGCATTTCACCCGCGTATATAAAATCGACTAAAAAAAAAAAACAAGAAGTGTTAATAAATAAATAAATAAAATAAAATATAGCCCATGTTACTCAGGAATAAAGCAGCTCACTATCCATGAAACAATTTTAGCAATCGGACCAGAAAAAAAAAAACAAAAAATGTAAAAAAATAATAAACTTTACCTCTTTATTATATTAGTGTAGTTGTAGATTATTTCAAGTAAGTATATGCGAAACCTGTACCCCTAGCCATGTTGCAAATCTTCAATCGTTAACGCTTGTAGAAAGCTTAAAATGTACGGGAATGACGTCATCACAACGCTCAGTAACGTGGTGAGAACAAAAGATTCGGCGACGCGGCCAACTCGAAGCGTTCGACGCAAGCGAAACGGTTGTAACTTAGCTAGAGGGGCTGAATATAGTTCGTTCAGAATAAGTAACTAAATCGAATATAATGAGTTTTGAATCATGTTATATTTTATCCCAAAAATATTTAAAAATGGTCACAAGTTGGAGACCACTGACACTAAGTACAACACAGGTCATAGTGGGCATCGCCAGCGCACAGCTGTATGCGGAAGCAAAATAAACCCTCAGTCGCCCGGATGTCCCGGTGACCATGTATTTGTGCGGACAATTAGGTTACATAACAAGCTTATAATTTTGTGATTTTTAATGATACAGTTATGAAATTTTGTACATAGATTTTCTACATAAAAACAATAGACACGTGTTTCGGATTTTGCATATACTAAAACTCATATCGTAATGATTCTGTCAGAACCAAGTATATGCACCCAGCTGGGTCGAAGCCTACTGGGGCCAGGGTTATCTGAAAGGGCGCCCGGTATGAAGGCTAGAACGAACGGGGTGGGTCTTTTAGTCAGTCAGAGTCTGACACTATCTCCCTCTCCAAGAGCGGGGGATGTCATTGGATGATTTTTTCCCACCATAAAAAAAAAATCAAGTAGTTATATGCTTTTTTCATCTTCTTCCACCTCGCCACTTACCGTTTCTCGAGGCTAGCTTTCCTGGTTTTGAGGTACCATTTGTTCTTTTGTTCCCAGCAGAAATGATATCGTTAAAAAGTTGAAACATTTTTACCTGTCAATCGTGATAATGACAGACACAATTGAAAGACAATAGGTGCGCGAACGCCGGCGTTCGCTTGGGGTTTAATGAATTAAGTGAACAGAATTTTTCTATAAATTATATTTATAGAAAAATATACTTATAACTTATTATATTTACTTATTTTTTTTTTTTTTTAGTTTTTGTATAAGCTGTATTACTTTTTGGTGTACAATAAAGTCTATTTTATTCTATTCTATATTTAATTTGGCAAACATTGCTCTGACTTATAAATGAAGAAAGAAAAAATACTAACTGAAGGGTGAAAAATGACGTATTTTCAGACCTACCAAATGTACTGAAAAATATTTATAAAATCGGTCAAGCCAAAAGGAGCGTGATAGCAAACACTGTGACACAAAATTTTTATATAGATTACACAAAAATATAATCAGCAACAACTTAATAACTAACTTATAAGCAACTACATTTAATTATACTACTTTGTATGTATTTGAAATATCTGCACACCTACCACTGTGTTATCTTTTTTAAACCAAAGTTTAACTGGTAGAGACTGCCATGTTGCATAAAGTCCACCTATGTACCACTACTGTCCATGAACTTTAAGTAAATAAATAATTTAATGGTAAAAAAAAATCACAAATGGATGCTGTATCAACTGGATTTAGCTAGACTAAAAAGCATTTAATAATATCAATTCAAAATAGGCCCCAAGAGAAAAAAAGGTTTTGTTTAGGCAGAATATCATTACACATTAATAATCCAGTCCAATGATTGGATGGTCTGTCTCATATTCCAGGGAATCCAATAATTTGTCAAGGGAGAGTGGGTTTGAAACTTGGAATTTATTCAGATGATTCGGATCTCAAATTTATTTGACCGGCCAAAATTATTAAGGCTCTTGTATTTGACCGTCTTATTTATATTCATTAGTTTATATAGATAATGAAACTTTGATTACCAAGGCCCGAGGATATTTTGGTTTATGTATTTCTCTGGAAGTTAATTACTTAGCTGGTTTTCCCATTTTCAGCGAATTTATGGTTGGATTCATGATTGATTTTGTTTTAATAAGTTTGTTCATTTTGATTGCGTATTTGTTTTTCATTTAGGTAACGATTGAGTTTTGGTGGCACTGCTTTTTTTGACGGCTGTAGTGTAAATTAATTAATGGTGCTGTTTCAGCGAGCCATTTTAGAAAAAAAAAAACAAAATGCTTTTTTGGATTTCGTAGCCAAAGGGTAAAAACAGGTCTCTATTATCCGTCTGTCTGTCACCAGACTGTATCTCATTAACAGCGATAGCTAGACAGAAAAAATGAAAAAAAAAATCATCATCATCTATGAAATTTTCACAGATACATATAAATATTCAAATGGGGTTTCCATTTTTTTTTTATTTGCTTAAATATGAGTACAGTACATACGTCACAAAATTAATTGTCAGCATGCAATATCTAATCTAATGTTGTACAAATGCACAAGTCGACTCGCTCGCTTACTTGTCTGATTTTTTGCTAAAAAATTTGACAATTTTTTTCCCATTTAATAAGATTTTTAAAGCAATGTCAACAATTTATATTAGAGACAAAATAAGCAGCTGAGTCAACAATAACAAGTACCTACACATGTCTATTACATGTATGATGAAGGAAAATTTATATTATTACGAGGCAAAAATATTGCTGTAAGAAAAATGGAGACACAGAAGACTAATGAGGGCTTAGTGGCGGTATTTTTAGGTATAATTGAGTAAATTGCTGTCTTCTTTGTAAGATCAATAAACCATGGTTTGATTACGATTGTATATATTTTTTTGTCGAATAAGTAACTAACTAAGGCTTTATTGAAAAAAATGCTGAGATAATATTTGATTGAGAAGCGTTGTTAGTTGTACGTAATAATAATTTATCTACACTGATATTTTAGTTTGTATTTTATTTGTTTTCCTACTAGATAGATAGATATATTCTTTATTGTACACCAAAAATAAAAATTACATCAGGAACTTAAAATTATTAGGGTGTCACAATGGGCGGTCTTATCGCTGAAAGCGATTTTTAACCGACTTCTAAAAAAGGAGGAGGTTCTCAATTCGGATGTAGTTATTTTTTTTTTCATACTACCTTTTAGTTTTTTTTCTTTTAGCTTTTTACTAGTACGATTGCTTAAATTTTTTCACCGATAGAAAGCTGTTATAGTCTTGAGTGACATCTACACTAATATTGCAAAGAAGTAAAGTTCGCTTTTTTTTTCTTTTTATGTTTTTTTCTTAGTATGGAAAGTTAAAGCTGGGATTTCTGAATTAAGTATTAGGTATGTGTTAAGAATGTATCAAAAGCCTAAGAATGTAATCTCTGAGACTACTGGTCCGATTACAAAAAAAAATCATCAATAGAAAGCTGCTTTATTACTGAGTAGCATAGGCTATATTTCATGTACACGCAAAGCCGCGTGTAAAAGCTAGAGACAAATATTTTTAGAAAAAGTAGCTCAGTTTTTGCAAGTCCTTAGATAATTCATGAAACCACACACTGAATTATAGCTTCACGTTTTTGTTGCTAAAATTTTTCTATTTTTATTTGCAAAAAATAAGCAAGTCTGACATACATAAATATTTGTATTTATTTAGATTAGACTAGACTGTTTTAGGGCTGCAGGATTGTTTAAGAGTTACCGTGACCTTGGAATGCAAAGAGCAACTTCTTCTTAGCGTGTTGATGGCAAAAGTAGTTAAATTCCTTCATAATCATCATTTCAGCCGAAAGACGTCCACTGTTGGACATAGGCCTCTCCCAGGTGTCGCCATAATAGCCGATCCTGTGCGTCTCGTGGCGTATTTAAAAAATTTGGATTCTTTTGTTCTTACCGCTCACCGCCCCGTGCTTAGCTACCACTCACATCGGCAAGATCGTAAATGGGCTGTTAGAGCTGCGGAAATGTTTGAGAAAGTCACCATGCACCTGGAATGCAAAGAGTACTTCTTCTTAGCGTGTCGATAGCAAAACTAGTTAAGGGCCAAGCGCCCGAAAAGTGCCATAAAACAGTGATTTTCTGAGGCCTACTCCTTCGTGACGGCTAGGTCAATTGGTTTAAAAAAAAATATATGTTTATTATAGATTCATGAACAATAATATCAACATTTTTTTTTCGTGCAATTAATACTTTTACAAAAAAAAAAATTAGCAATTTCGCAACTTTTTGCAACTTTTCCCTACTCCTTCGAGACGACTTGGACCTTTAGAAACATTTTTACACATAAAAATTGGTGGTTAAATAATCTTCAAAGTGAACATTGCATATGTAAATCAATCAATATCTCGCAGAGAAAATGGATTAAAAGCGCTTTCTGGGCGCAGCTGGCCGCAAATGAATGCACAGATTTGCGTACTGCCGCCTAGGCGAGTGCGAGAGTTGCGTTCACATAATTTCGGCCAGATGGTTCATGGGACTATACGCCTTAAATTAAAATAAGCAAGCGCGCCTCCTTCCTGCCCTTGTCCCATTTAATTTGGGGTCGGCGCAACACGTTTTTTTCTTCCACTCTGTCCTGTCACTTGTCACGCTATCACTAACTCCCTTTTCTTTCATATCACTTCTTACACAATCCATCCATCTTTTCTTTGGCCTCCCTCTCCCTCTCCATCCATCCACATGTAAATTCATAACTCTTTTAGCAACATGCTTTTCATATCTCCTCTTTACATGACCATACCAAGACAAACGATTTCTTTTCATCCTTTCAGTCACTGGCGCCACTTTCAAACTTCCCTTAATATACTTATTTCTCACTTTATCCACAAAACAAACAAAAAACAAAAAAACAAGCGCGTACCAATTAAAAACAAAAAAAAATTTAGCCTGGCCCAATATTCAACCATGGCAATACCGTCCACTAATGTTATCATTGGGTCCCTAAGTAAATATTTGGGGACGTAATGACAACAGTAGGACGGTGATGCAGGACGGGAGGTGGAACATGGTCTGCGGTAAGACGCCGCACCAACAATGAAGATCGAAGTCGTCCCGTCGTACCATCGTCGGTGTTGTCACACCAGGGCAACTGAAGGAATAAGTATAGGTGAATTTTAGTCAGTAAAAGTCTGACACGCCTTTTACGCTTTATTCAGAGTAAAATATTTGATGATTTCTCTCCTCAGAAAAGAACTGCTTAAAGTTTTTTGTTGCAAACTCTATTTTTTAAACATAAAATTATAAAGTAGGTATCGTTAAAGTCATTAGTATAACTGATATTGTCATTTTTGTAAAAATAAAGATTAGCTTCCAAATTAAAACGAAAACCAATCTAGCCACATACCTACTTAATAACTGAAAAAAAAAAGTTTCGATAAAAAGATCATAATCAAAAACACTTGGTAACAACATCTCTATAGAATTCCCGCCACCTTTCTACCTCACTCCTCTCCGAGACAGTCACTTCCGGTCTCTATAAAAATGTTTGTGCATTTGTCTGAAGCTATCACTGCAAGCAACGCCGGCAGATACGCCATACCAAGCTCTAGAAACATGAAGATTTTTGTAAGTGATCGATTTTTTTTCCTCTAAAGTGTAAGAAGTGCGTGATGTGACTAATAGATGGCGGTAGTGGATTTTGGATTTTTTTTCGTGATCTTGGATTTTCAGTGATATTTGTTTTTGAAAATTTAATAATTGTAACTTACAAAATAAGTCATAATTTTCACACTTCTTAAAAAACTCAGTGATATTATTAAGTACCTCGAAAAAATGTGCTAATTTTGGCATTTTTAAATTAAAAGATATTCTAAACTGCATTACTGCCATCAAATTAATTAAAACAAATTTAAAAAGTGTAACTGTTAAATCGAATTTACCAAAATATTAGATAGAAAAAAGTGCCTAAAATTAAAAAAAAAAACCAACCGTATCCAAACCCTTCCAAAACTAGCACAAAATCGTAACAAACAGACAAACAGACATATCAAAACCACTAAACCGATAATAACTAAGGATATCAAAGAATAAACTCCATCAAACCGCAACACGGTTAGAACACCACATTCATTCCTTTGTCTTATAAAATACTATCACAATAGCTTATAATCAAAATTACAGTTTTGTCACGATAAAGATATAATCATCTTTTTGTTCGCAAATGTTTTAGTTACGTATAATGAAGATAATCATGACACCCATCTTGCTAATGATGAAGCTGCCGCAATTAAAACTGTTTAAGAGATTGTAGATAGCAGAGATGTTTGTGTGGAAAACGATTTTATACTTAAATCTGTGTGGTTCTTTCTTGGAAAGACCATCTACACTAATCTGCATATATCTCATATTATTAGACCATTTAATGTTTTCTGAATGGACTTCAAAAGAGACTTTGACGCCTGAGTTTGTTTCGGTGTATCTTCTCATGGTAGTCAGCCGGGAAACACTGGCCTCGTCTAATTTAAATTGACGAAAAAAATATTTTTAATAAGCTATTTGCAAAACAAACATTATAATTTTTGTACTTTTGAGCATGACTTGCCGGGTTTTCTTGGATTGGGCCAAAATATTCCCGAATTTTTTCATCAGGAATTTTTCAATAGCAGGACACGTACGGGCAGGATACGTAGAACTCGAAAGCAGTTGGCGAAATGTGGGTCAACTGTAAGTAACGATACAGTACTCGGGAATTGCCCTGTGACTTCCGAAGCCTAAAGCATCGTGAGGTTTACCTCTCGCTCATGCCTTTTGCCACCTCCTTTGCTCGCATAACTGCTTCGTAACAGGAGATGGCTGCTTCCCATGACCTCTCGCTCCATACCATGGCCTGGTCCAATTCCAGATAGAAGAGGTTGCCGCCACCTAATGGACATTAAAACTTGGATTATGAGAAACGAAATCCCAGTTTTAAAATTAGTACCTTTTTGGGTGGCTTCCTGAACGTAGAAGCGCATAAACATAATCGTAAGGGATCAATATAATGTGTTACCATTAATTGTGCGTACAGCTAAGGAGTGGAATTCCCTGCCGGATTCTGTGTTTTCCGCGGATATAAACTAGTTTAAAAGGAGGAAGCCTAGATAGAGATAGATAGGTATTCAAAAGTCTTTCTAAAAAGCGTGAAATCATGTGATTTAGGAAATTAAACGCCATTGTCGTTACCTTCTTGCCCTATCAATCAATTACAGCATGCAAAAATAAAATTAACAGAACCTAGATAAAGTGGTAAATTTTGTAGCAAGTGGCTAAATTTAAAAAAAATATCTCCCAGTGAAATCAAACTCTAGCAATAGGCGATCCGATACTTAATTTGGTTTGATCCTAAAACTAAATATAGATACAAAAGAAATTAATAGAAACAAGTCAACAGACTTAAAACCTGAATCAAATTTGCATAATCAGATCATCAATCAATTTCATAGCTTATGGCTGACAATATCTAGTGTAATATTATTGGCTACTTGAGGAAAATTTTGCTTATCAAAAACAATTTAGACTACTTTATTTTGATCGTCATAAAATTCAAAATCCAATGGCTTTTACAATTTGGACGGTATAACAATAAATTTAAGTTTTATGGTAATCAATTTCTAACTTACAATGTGTTTGTTGCCCTTTATTAATATAAAAGTTTTTGTAGTAGATAGTTACAAACTGGATGTTATTTAACTTTGAACTTCGTTAAAGGCTACTTCAATATTGTTCTTCCAAACGATATCTATTTATTTACTTCGACCTAGTTTTTAACTTAAATTTTAGTTAGCCTTTGCCTGGACAATATAGTTTTTAATTGAATTATTACGCTCTATAATGAAGATCAATTAACTGAACTTTCAACCACATACTTTATTCGCTACTTTGATAGCAATCAGTAATCACGATGCTTGTGACCTTTACAACTTTCTTATTTAAATATTTAATTAATTAAGTCGCAAATATCAACACTGATTACAGAGATTTTTTACAAATCAGTGCATCGAACTTGGACCGGTTTTGCGAGGAACAAGTAAAAGGGATAACACCTTCGCTATCTCTTAGACCAGTTTCGGAATCACATAAGCTACCTTTCTCTTTCATTATATGAGTATTACTCTCCATGTTTTGCCATTCAGAGATTAGCAGATTTGCCAAGTAAGCTTAAAAGGAATGCATATGTTCATATTAATTACCATGTTTCTATATGTAATCATTAGTAGTCTTTAACAGATCCAAAACAAATTTCATAGATGGCTTAACACTCTCCTAAATTAAGAAAATTATACATAAGTGGACGAAAATAATATACTCAGGCTTAGGTCTTATCTCATTAGCGAAATGTAAATAAACACCAGCACTGTCTTTCCTCGGCCCAAAACTTCCTACACTTATGAGTCCAGATAGCAAGGATCTATTACGTCGTAAACCTGGAATTTCCTTAAGATAATTTGTGACAGCCATAACTCGGGCTATCCCGGCTCACATAGACATAGCTTCACATATAACCTTGGCATTCTTCCCTTACATTTTCCGCCTAGTTACCGGTGCTTTTCACGGGAATATATAGTCCATAAAGTTACCCATGTTCTTAGCGTATGAAGAAAATACACTGATTTATTATACGTATCTACAAGCTTTTTTGGAAGACAAATAACCTTTCTTAGTTTGTTTGTTAGATTTTCAGTTGTAATAATATTATTGTTCGAAGAAATTATAAGAACAATGGTTTGTGTTGTACATTTTTTTTAGTAATACGTATAATGTGTCTTGTTTAGTCCGGTTGACTGTTTTCTGATCCCTTCTGAAAAAGTAATTTTCATCGTAATCTTATTAGTTTAGTTGTTTGAAAACTGCTTCTCATCATTCTGATATAAATCATCTTTTATGAAACTCACTGTGTGCTTTTACTTTATACCCTCGATCGTACATTCTCGTATTTATATTTAATTCCATCGGCGTTGTTACTAACTTCTCACAAAAGCATTAAAGCACACACAAGTCTTTTAAATCTATTGCACTATCCTTTACCTCATTTAGCACCCACGCTGGTATTGTTCCAAACTTTTGTTACCCATTTGAACAATTTCAACACCTCATTTGGCGTACCTTATTTCTCTGATCCTGCCTGTTGGCAAAGTGCCCGAAACTATTTCGTAGGTTTATTAAGAAGTTACCTTATGAAGTGGGTTAGTAAAAAATATCATGGAATTTTTTTGTCAAAATGATGTTATAATTAGCGTGAGAATGTAGTTCACTATTCTAAGAACGTACTTTCTGGGATCATGCACCGTAAATATCATAAATATAAGTTAGACATAGCTAAGTGGCTTAAAGTAGTATTTACTCAAGTCAAGTGTGTTTTCTTGCAAAGAATAGTCCATTCATAAATTCCGTAGAAGGAAATGAAAGGAAGTAGTGTTTACATATTTGCTAATCTGCGATCACATTATCTGTCCGTAGATTTTAATATCGCTAGATATTTTAACATTGGTTAGAAAGATTTCTAAGTAGCTCGTTGCCAACTTCACTAGAATAAAATATAAGAAATCTCTCAGAGAATTGAATTCACGAAATTGAAATTTCTCAAGCAGCATTGTCCCATTCGGCTATATTTACAACTAGAACAAACACGGAAATCAAACCGATAAAGCAAAGTTTACTCAGAGCATACAAAACTAATAGTACATTGAGAAATTCTACGCTAGAATAACTTCGACACTATTTCAGACTTTTTTTTGCTCTTCGCTAAGGAAATTGCAAAACCGATTCTGACACAATTTCCCTGCAGCATAATTCGTTATTTATTACGTTGTGTTACATAAATATGACATTGTGTTAAATTTGAAAGTTCAATGGCACAAAGGCGGAATCAACAACCCGTGAACGAGAGGTTTTTATGAGACCGTTTCGTGTGTTTCCATTCCAACGATTGCATAGTTAAGTATGTTTAAAAGAATATTATGCAAATGCCTCTATGTATATCGTTTTTTTCGATGCTCTGACATCATTCATATGTTCTGGTACATTGTCCCTTTAGAGTTCATTGAAACTTGTTCCAGTTTTCGGATTAAATATTTATTTATTTTTTGGCAGTGTCATATTTCTCTGAATAATTGTTTAATCAACCGTGGATACATGAGCAAATATTGCTTCCTTATTTGCAAAATATTCACCGATTTATGGATCTTCAAGCAATACCGCCGAATCACCGAGTTTGGGTTGCTTAGCTTTCTTGAAAAGATTTTCGTTCTTTCTTTTTTATTGAGATGATTGTTATAGCATTGTACTATTTTTCAAATGTTTTCATGAGGTTTATTTTTATATCTGCTTTCTATCACATTTTTAATCGTCAGATTACTGGAGACCCATCGTAAACCTTCGTTCTATAGTTTTCAGTTGCCAAAGAAAAATGTAATTTTATTTAAAGATTTATCTAAACGTCTAGTTGATACTTCATGTGACACAAGGGCTGACTTTTACCTCAGTTAAAGTTAAGACTTACCATACACGTCATGACAATGCACCTTTTGATGAGGAGGAATTTTTGTCGCCACATCTTAGTTCAAAGTTTTTGTTTTAAGTGCTATACATACACTTACACATACAGTAAATTAAGTTTTTAATCGTATTTATTTATTAAAAAGTAGTAGTAAATTGACGTTATTCTATAAATATATAATCAATACCTTTTCCATCATAGTGAAAAGTTTTGGAAGATAATCTTCTAAACAAAACCATCTACTGACGCAGACCCTTTCAAGACTCTATCCAACGCTAAGAACACAGAAGTCACTAGTAGCAAACCATTTAAGCCACCGGAGAAAGACTAACAATCTAACAATCAACACGGTCCGGAAAGGGAACCACGTAATGTAATGTAACAAAACAGCGAAGGTGAACATTAAAAGATCATTAAATCGTCCACTGTTACATCAATGTTTGCAAACCCTGATTGCACAGAGAAATGTACTCGACGTAACAGCAAGATAGTGTTTATATGATCTGGCTTGGTCTATAAATTTTTGACGTTATGTAGTCTGATGATATGGGAGATTGCGAGATTATTATGAAACTTTTGCTAATAAGCGTGAATAGTTTATTGCTAGTAATTAAGTAATTCAGTCTACTTACAATATCTTCTACATTGTAGATAAATTATCTAACTTTCCGCAGAAAATACGCTAGTTCAATGCAATATAATTAATTTTATTGGCATTTCTGTAAGACATCATATTATTTTTTATTGACTATCATGTTATAACATGTTTTTTTATTTTACCAATTACTAAAACGATTAAATAGAACAGACTTATTAAACTAGAATCACTCCATAATATTACAAAAAAGCTAAACTTGCTTGAACTTAATGATCGAAAAACCAGTTCGATTAAAACATCCGGAATAATCATAATACAGAATCATATAGCCACTGTTTTCATAGATCTAAAGGACAAAAGAATACCACTTACAGTAATAAAAGCTTTAAGTATATCGAATCCATTAATTTGACAATGATGAGGTAGGTAGAACGGCTGGTGAACGTATAGTGAAAGGAGATTGTTTGACACTTAAATTCATCCTTTTTTTAAACATGCTAAAAAATAGAGCGGTTCTGAAAGTAAACTAAACTGCGCTAACGTAACAAGTTCACATTCACATTGCATTGACGTCATCAACGTGAACTAGTAAAGTGTGTATGGATGTATAAATTCATTGATAAATTCTTTAGAAATTTAGATTGCTATTATTGTAGCTATTGAATCATTCATCGGTACCGCTTGTTTTTAGTTAAGCTATGGCATTTATGGTGCCTTATATATAGGCAAGTAGCATTCATAGGTGCATAGAAAATTGGCAAACTTTGCCAAAGACCAAGTTTTTTGACAGCCATAATGTTGAAGTTTTTAATTCATGAAACTCCAAGCAAATGCCGACGTTCGCTTTCTCATTGTCTTTCTATTGTGACTCTAATTACGGTATTCGAAGGGTTAATTCAAGAGTGAATAGGCTACTTCTAAGTAAATGTGATCTATCTTCAACCACATTATCATCGCTTACCCACCAAGTGAGATAATGGTTAAAGGCGAGACTATTGATATAATTAAAAAAAAGACAAATGTCACGATTTTGGCATTTCGACAAAAATGGTCTAATGGAAAAATGGCAGTGGTTTGGAAATCTTGAACATCTTTATTGCTAATCATAATAAAAATTAATAAAATTAATAATCATATTAACATAAATGTTGGGCTGTAATTTTCATTGCAACTGTTGGTTTGAAATAAAAACCAAACTGAGTTTATCATACAACAAAACAGTTCGTAGAATACGAACGGTGTTTTGTAAAAAATGACAAAATAATCCATAGTTTACTTTCAATTCTATCCACCAAGTTACGTGTAACGAACAGAAAATTCCTGATCGAATTCACATAATAGCAGGCTGTTATGCTGATTTGAGAACAAAAAGATCAGGTAATTTGATTATAGTATTCGTTTCGGTGTAGTAGATAAAAATGATGGCAGAAATGAAAAAAAATAATGCATGTTTTAAATAATTTAGTTAATAAAAAAGTTAATGAGAGTTTGGTGTCTCACCCATAATTTTTGATAGTTACGATATTACACTGTAAAAAAACATGTTTTAGATTGCTTTTTTTTAGTTTAAATTAGTTAAAGGTATTTTTCTGAAGATAATCCTCGCAGTATTTTCAAATATCTAAATAGTATGTAGCAAATCATACATTCACACTAATATTATAAAGGCAAAAGTTTCTAAGTGTGGTATGTTTGTTACTTCTTCACGTTTTAACGGCTAAATGGATGTGAATGAAATGTTGCACATGGGTAGTGCCATATTCTGGAATAGCACTACAACACTTTTTATCTTGGGAGTTTCCATAGGACAATTTTTGCTTTCACGTGGGTAAAGCCGCTTGTAGTAGCTAGCTGTTAAATAAATTAGAATTTCTTGTTTGCGATAAAAAATGTGGAAACAGGCATCACATATATTGGTCTAATTCCAACATCATCTCTTTACCCCAGTCCCAAGTTATTTGGGTTCGACACAATACCGTTTAATTTTTCATGCTCTCCTGTCAACCGTCACGCTATTATTAATTTTTTTTTTCATAAAATAAAATATAATTAGAAACAATGAAAAACTTTCAATATTTTATTCGTTAAATGCCAAACGAGCTGCGGGCCTTTAAAACACAGGATTGGTGCCCGAACACAGCGATGCAGGGACGTGGCAGAAAACGAAGGATATAGCGGGACGACCTGGATATCTTCCTTAAGAATTGGAAAGAAAAAGCAAAAACCGTGAACGTTGAAAAGAATGGAGACAAGAGACAAGCTAGCCATAATAATTATAAAACAGTTAATAGGTTGATTAATTCAAGGCAGGTTGAAAAACAAACAGTTTTCACTCAAAGATATTTCCTACTATTTAAAACTTCAGGATCGTTCGGCTATAAAAAAGACAATTTAACACAATTACACTTCACAACATTCGTTCGAGTCAATTCTCCAAATAAGCCTTAAAAAGGTTACTTCAAAAAGTAATTGTGAAAGTTGTTTTCTGTATTTTTTATTATTCTAACTTCGCAATTAAGTCGGTCATTCAGTTCGAATTGGCTATTAAGACACCGGTTCTTAAGCTGATTTGTTTCTTTTGTTTTTAATTATCCTTTTGTATTATGAAATCTGCTGGTTGAATGTGCTAAATGAGTGGAATGGCCCATCTTGGTGTTTGAAGTCTGTTTTGGAACGATTTCAGTTACGGTAAAATGATTTTAGGAATGTTGTTGAGCATCGTTTTTTAAAATTTGTTAAGATCAGGAATACTTTGAGTTGCTTTTCAAAGGTTGATAATGTAAAATACCCAATAACTTATGTACCTATGTATTTTTTAAATTTAGATATAATTTAATTGTATTACATTTGAACCAATTATTACTAACAAGCGCTAATCCCGCCGACAAACTGTTACGCAGTTTGGTGGGTTTATAGTATGTAAAACTTTGTTGGTCCAAATAAATGATTTATTATTATTATCTCCTTTATTTTTCATTTTAACATATTATTTTACATTTTTAAACATTTCTTAAAAAAAAATTAAAAAAAAACATTTAAAAATATAAAAAATAGTTGTCCGCCGGTGTCGGGAGCAGGGTCCAAGCTACCGGTGGTTAGGGCTCCAGAGACAGGAACCTCCTCACAATACGAGCCGTATCGAGGAGTACTGCCTTCTGTATCAGGCCCTTGATCCATCCGCGCAACGCCAGCTTCGACAGATGGTCGTCGAAGCTTTTGGCTATAAGGCCATTGACGCTCACGACAATCGGCACAATTATTATTATTATTATTATTATTACTAAAAATTACTCATAAAATTATTTTATTAGTAACTCTGACAATTTTGACGGTACCTAGATGCGGTTCATAACACGTCTAAAATTGTTATACCCTAACATGAAAAAGGATTTCAATAAAAGTCTTCAATGTTGTTCTAAAATATTCATTTTGTGCCGAATTGTTCAAAAGAGTTACCGTGACCCTGGTATACAAATAAAAACTGAAGGAACACGGTTGAGCTTTTAGTAAGCAAAAGTCTGACAAACCCTTTAATTCAACCCAGACCGTCGAGATAAGTAATTTGATGATTCCCCTCCCCCTAAAACCATTTTAGGATAACGTTCTTCATCCTTCACTAAATACAATACAGTAAACCAATAAACAAAGACGTAGTAGATCTCCATACTTATCACCTTTCTCCTTTTTTTCCAGGTGTGTTTGTTGCTGGCAGTTGCCTCTTGCAAGGCCGGGATCGGCTACTCCAACGAAATAGCAGGAGATGGTGGGCACGGCGGGGGTGGTAGCTCAGGATACGAATACTCAGCCCCAAGCGGCGGCGGGGGTGGAGACTTCTCCGGTGGCCAAGGACATGACCTAGGAGGACATGGCGGACAAAGCTTTGGAGCCAGCGGCGGCGGTCACGATTTCTCTGGCGGCCAAGTACACACTCTCGCTCTGACCCAAGGACATGATGGTGGCCAAAGCTTTGGCGGATTCGGGGGACAGTTCCACGGAGACTTCGGTGGCGGTAACGGCGGTGGTCATGCTCAGTTTGCTGTTCAAGACAGTGGAAACCATGGAGGACAGGATTTTAGCGGAGATTCGTACCTGTTAGCTGCTCAAGAGTCTGGTCATCAAAGTCAAGATGATGGTGGCTCTCAGGGTGATGGAGGACATAGTTTTGGTGGCCAGGGAGGCAATGGCGGACATGATTTTGGAGGTCAGGGAGGTAATGGTGGTCATGATTTTGGTGGCCAAGGAAACGGTGGTCATGATTTTGGCGGCCAAGGAAACGGTGGTCATGATTTCGGTGGTCAAGGACAGGGTGGTCATGATTTCGGTGGTCAAGGACAAGGCGGTCATGGATTCGGCGGTCAAAGCGAAGGCGTCCATGGATTCGGACCTGGCTCCTTCACCCTTCACGATGGTGGTCAGGAATACGGCCACGGAGACGGCCACGATTTCGGCGGTGCTGAAGCTATCCCTGTTGGTACCCATGTTGATGAAGAGCACCCTGTCGAAGTACCCAACTACAAACATGTCACATTCGCCATCCCTAAGACTGTCCACATCAACGTGCCTAAACCTATTCTCATTGGTATACCTCATCCTTACCCTGTCAAGGTTCCCGTCAACAAGCCTGTCGCTGTACCCGTTGAGACTGAAATTAACATCCCTATTGAAAAGGTTGTGCCCTACCCTGTCGTCAAGCATGTTCCCTACCCCGTTGAAAAGCACGTGCCAATTAAGGTCGAGAAGACTGTCACAGTGCACGTGCCCCAGCCTTATCCTGTGAAGATCCCCGTGTACAAAACCATTCACCACCATAAGGATCATTAAGGAGTAGTTACGATAGACGTTCTTTGGAGAAATTAACAATTTTTTTTTCTAGTTGAAACTGAATTTGATATTTTTTGTGTTGTAGATTTTCTGAACTATAAGTCTGATTTTTGTGTGGAAAGCTTGAGAGAGAGTAAGATTTTGTTATGTTGACTATATTTTACAAAGTGTTAGGAAGAAATTGTTAATTTTGTCATAGAACTGTTTTAATTGAGTGCCTTGTAAATATTTTGTTGTTAATTTTAAGTCATTTTCAACTGTCTTCATGTTGTAGTTGATTTATTTATTGTATGTTGTTGTTGTTGTTACTGTTGTTATTGTTGTTGTATGATGTTGATTATACGTTTACGATTGTTAAAGTTTTATTTTATTTATTTATTTTTTGTTTATTTCTCCCGTAAGAGTTAAAAAAGTACACGGTACTTTGTAATGGAAAGAAGAAAAAGTTCAACAATTCTGCATTTATTATACTTATTAATAGTAGTAGTAACTAACTAGACTAATAGCTAAAAGAGTAATTATGGCCCAGCGCCTTTCATGAATGAGGTTGCCATTTCGAAGCCGGGTCAATGTGAGATTTACAATGCATCATGGTACTTTTCTAAATTTATCTAGAACAAGGCAAAAATATTAGTGCGTTTTGGTTAGTAAAATACAGAAACTCTGATTTATCCCGCTCTAGCCAGAAAGGGACAAGTTTTTTCAGTTAACAGGATTAGAACCTACTTCTGATGCTGTCAATGCTTATGATGGGCGATGAATTATTATTAAAAAAAAAAACATTTTACTGTGATAACATTTTGAAAATTCATTCCACTCTCTGGCTACAAAACTCTAAAAGAAAATCACTTTCCGCGTGATTTAACAAAGAAAAGGTGGACGTAGAAAAGAAAATAACAAACTTAACAAAAGCAATCGTAATACAAACCAGTGTATAAAAACTTTATGTAACTGAGTTAGTGTTCTTTTCCTGCTATTTTAACATAATGTGCTCTTTACCTTTATTACCTGATCAATATTGATGGAATAAAATTGTTTATTACGAAAACATGTTTGTGTGTGAAATATAAACCGAAAAACCATCAAATTTATGTGCTGGTGGGTACTACTACTACACTACAACAACCCATTACGTTCCATTGCTGAGCTCGGGTCTCTCTTTAATAAGGTGGATATAGCCTACTGATACCAAATTGGCTTGACGATTTAGTATAGGGATTTATTTCAAATTTCCTTCTCTTTTACTGGTTGTATAGTGAATGTTTCCCTATTCACCTCTTACGAAATCCTGGGATGAAAAGGAGTGGTGACATATTGTATTCTTACTCCGTCACCACACGGAATATAATACGGATATGAATACGGAGCAATGTGCCCACCGGCATATTGCTCGCATATAGTGGATCCATGAAGCCGAAAGAAAGCGACTGTGCGCTAGACTACACCTGAGTAAGTTACAATAATTATGAGTATGTTGTTTGTGTTTGTTTTTTTGTTTGATTTGTTTTACCAATAAATATGTTTATCTGTTTTATCTGATTCTTAAGGCTATGTGTTTCGGGCGTTAAAAGGCCTCCCACAAAGTGGACTGATGCCGCGATGACCTGACGAGGGTCGCTGCAATCTGATGGATGCAAGCTCCACAGGAACAGTTGTTGTGTCCAACAGTCAACGTCTTTAGACTAAAATAATTATAATGACAATGTATTTGGGTGTACGAGTTGAATTAACTATAGTTAATGCTAAAATACTGTAAAATGATTGCAGATGTGCTGCAGAATTAAAAAAAACTTCTAAGTTGATATATGAAGTTCCAAACGCGTTCCAAACGTGGCAGCGACCGCACGTGCTGCCGAGCTTTGGCTGCGAATACTGCCACGAACTGTAGCCACAGCTGATTGCAGACCAGTAGCGCTGAGGCCACTAGTCAAGGCACACGTAGTTACGTCACTCCCAACTGTTTAGACAAGTCTCAAAATAATCGCTATTTGGAGCCGATAGTGCTCACGAATATTAAATTGAATCATAGATTTGTGACTGGCAGGACGTGCAGCCAGCCTCGTAATCACTCCCGGCTGTGGATGCAGGCAACGGCTGCATGTCATGCGTGTGCTACCTGCATTCGCAACCTGCCGCCGAGGTTTGAATGGCACCTTAACGCTTTTTTTGACCACCTCGAGTTCCGACTGCAGACTGTCGCAACCGCTGATTATACAGTTTTCAATTTATTTTCATCATGTACATAGGTACCTATGTGTCGTATTCTTTGACTTGCGTAACTTACGCTAATGTAATTTATCCCTTTCAGACAAAAGTCTCGTGTGTGCTACACGACGACGCAAAAGGAGTTAAATGTTTCAGTTGAATGTAAATTACATAACTCAAGAAACGCGACAATCAACTTACAGAATTACGTTCGTTTGATCTTACATTTATTGAGACAGGATACATGTTAACACCTATTGTAACGAGATAATTGAATAGAACACTGTACAGAAAAATATTTAATCACTTATAAGTGAAGGTCAAAATGATGACTGTGCGGAACGCCCAGAGGACACGGTGGAGTACACACAGTTGAGGTGTGCCTTGCCTGGGAGAGCATCGCCGTGTCCTCGTAGGGGCGATCAGTGACGGAGACCTCTCGCGCCGGGCCTTGGTTCAGGACAATGTCCGGAGCGAGGAGGAGTGGCAGGCGGTCGCCTCCTTCTGTGAATCAGTAATGCTAGCAAAGGAGGAGGCTGGCCGCATCAGGCAATGGCGCTCTCGCCGCCGCCAGGATTCCGATCCCGATTTCCGGCCACCGTAGGCGCGGGCTTGCGGACGGCGAGCAATGGGTAGCTCGCTGTCCGACCGTCCGGTAACTATCCGGACCGAGTTCAAGTCGTCGACGGTGCGCACTGTTGCAGTACGCCTCAAGGAGTCAATAACATAGTACATTTTGGTACAAGTGCAGAAAGTTGGTCATTGCGACCGAGGCGGAATTCCCACGAGCTGTAGGCAAATGTTTTAAAGAGCCGAAGGATGTATTGGCCAATTTGCACGTGTATCAAACAACTTTTTTCAACACACTTACGAAGAAATGAATAAACGGGGGTTGACCAGCGACTCGTGGGGTTGACGCGCGACCAGCTTGGTACGATCAATATAATATACGCAACAGCACGTGCTCTTTTCTGCACTAGTGCAAAAACAGTTTATTGTGTGCCTAAAAGCAGTGGGATAAGAGCGGGTTTTCGAGTAAGTGTATTGCAAGAAACCAATTTCATATGTAACTAAGCGTTTCGCCTCGTCGTTTATACCGCGTACGTCGAAGGACTGGAACAACTTGCTTGCTACGGTCTTCCCATCCGATTATAATTTGGGTGTCTTCAAGGCTAGAGTGAATAGGCTCTTAATAAAATAACGCACCTCACCATCAACGATTGCATCACTAGTCATCTCATCAGGTGGGATCGCTGTCAAGCACTAGTTTACCTTATCGGATAAAAAAGTACCTTATACTTAATAATAATAGAAGATGGTTCAATCAAAAAAATACTAAAACTAAAATCCAACCCGTACTCGTTCTTATGTCCTTACACTTTTACCTCGTTCAACATATTTGTACCTTCAATCTTTTACTACAAATAACATCCCAAGGGAACAAAATTATGACTGTTTTTTCTTTCAAAGAGTTGCATGAAAGCAGACATTTCACATTTGCATGTGTCGAGTTCAGAGCACCTTGTTTTGTCTCTTGAGACGTAAACTTGGGGACATAATAAATGGGACACCAAAATATAAATGTTTGTTTTTTACTATTCAAAATATTTTCAATTTAATATTTATTTGTATGGTCTTGATATGGTCATGTGAAGAGGAGGGATGAAAAGCATGTTACTAAATGAGTTAAATGTGGATGGATGGAGAGGGAGAGGGAGGCCGAAGAAAAGATGGATGTATTGTGTGAGAAGTGATATGAAAGAAAAGAGAGTTAGTGATAGCGGGACTGCATGAACGTGTTGTGCTGACCCCAAAAAAAACGGGATAAGGGCAGGAAGATGATACGATGACTTTATATTTATTTGGTTTTAGTCTCAGCAGATGTTTCTACTATGTGATTTTAATGTTATTCTAGTATATTATTGAAAACTGTGCTCACACAAAAAACTCGCGTTAAAATTGTAGTAGTTGTGTGCACAAGCAGTCCCGGGAAATGTATCTACTGTACACTGTACAAATATTTGGTCGAACTAGAACCGGCCGGCACACAAGCCAACCCCAACCATGCAGTCTAGTTCAAATTTAAGTCTATTTTGAACTGTTCACAGCATGGAAACAACTTTTAGAGAAATTTCTTTTAGATTTTGTTTAATACTGCCTTATCATTAAAAATAAAATACAGTAAGATAACTGTTTTAAACGAACCACAACATTACAAAAGACAATAACGCCACACTATGGCGTTAAGTAGGTTTATATATTACGGGCTAAATGGGTCATTAAATTGTCCTCCAGTGTACGTCGGCTGCACTCAGTAGCTCAGAACAGCTGTAATGGGGAGTAAATGGTACACGTTTGTTCCATTTTATTTTCTATTTTGCTGTTAATAATAAAGTACACATCTTTTCTTCGGAACTGCATAGATATTTGTATTACAAGCCACTATTGGAATAAAATCTGTATGATTTGTATTTGCATTTTGGGTATGGATTATTAGATATCATACGAATAATACACTTTTACTACGAAATATACAGAAGCTGCTTTAAAATCGAGTTTAACATTTGATTTGGTCTGGTTTGTGTGGAGTATAATAAAGACTACGAGTTTTAAAATTTGAATTATGTTGTAACATCAACAAATCCTATCAATGTATACTCATATACTGTCACTTATACTTTTTTGATGAATCACTTCTATTAGTGTAAACCCACATCCGTTCAGTAGTTTTTAAGTTTGTCACGAACAGATAGAAAAAGACGCGGTAGGGCACTTTTTTTTTTAAATATGAAGAATATAATTATAAGTTTTTGGTTTTTGTACAACAAGTAACTGTTTTTTTTTAAAGTATGGCTGTTTTTGTCTTTGATAGATATGCAACAGCTTGGACCACTTTTACTTACTTGAATTTAAATATAGGTATAACTGATAAAGCAGAAGTACACTATAAACTTAAAAAAAGACACTAATTAACATAGATTGATGAGTAAGAAGCGAGATATTATGATATATCGACGTAGGAAAACGTATTTGCTGTAAGCCTCAAAAAATCGAAATTACGTTTTTTACATCATTTTTATCAGATAAAAATACTGCGTCGATTGGTCTGGGTCTCATATTTTTACGACGAAAAAAATATCACTTACGTCGAAGTTTTTTGAACAATATTAGTGCCTTTTTTGTCGTAAGTCTACCAAAATCGAGTATTTTTGGTGCATTTGTTGCTTACGCCATTCTTGCCGTCAGCAAATCTTTTAAAAAAAGGCTGACGCTATTTTGGAAGGATAAGTGTTTTTGAATGCCAACACTTACATCATTTTAGTGGTTTATCTATTAGACGACAGAGATATTTACTACTTTTATCAGTAAGTATTTCATAACTAATAGTCAGTTACTACAAATAAACAGCATTTATTTTTCAAACAATTCAAAATAATACATTTTTGACGGAAATTAAATCGCAATTACGTTATACTTACAACGGTTATTGTGTATTAGTTAGTGATTTCTAGAACAAGGTATGTATAATTTGTGTTTCTATAAATTATTAGTAATTTTAATACGTATTATTAGAGCATTTATTCATAATTTAAAGTTTCGTTATTAGGTACCTATTGGTATTTGGTTTAATTTAATGTCTGAAAGAGAAACACGAATACACAATGCCATATTATTTAATTTCTTTTGTAGTATTTTTTTTTTGTCGTTAGTGTTTTTGATTGATATACCTTAGACGTGAAGCCTTGATATTGAAATAATAATGACCAACGTTACACCAAAATTATTTTAAGTTGGTAGGTAGTATTATTTATTATTAGGGTAATGCAAGGGTGCACTATCGGGGTTATCGATTGTTGTCTGACGACCAAACAAGTTATTGTACTTGTAATTATTGCTGATTTTTATTGCCCAGGAGTGGGATGAATATGGGTTGGGCACGCCACAATCATGGCGGTAAGTCCCCTCTTTGAGGCGTGGCTGGAAAGACCTCACGGCGTCCTTACCTTCCGCATGACGCAAGTACTCACCGGACATGGTTCGTTCGGGAGATTCCTGCATTCGATTCATGCGGAAGTGACACCCGGGTGTCGCCACTGTGCGGAACGCCCGGTGGACACGGTGGAGCACACAGTCGAGGTGTGCCCTGCTTGGGCGGAGCATCGCCGTGCCCTCGTGGGGGCGATCGGCGGCGGAGACTTCTCGCGCCGGGCCTTGGTTGAGGCCATGGTCCGGAGCGAGGAGGAGTGGCAGGCGGTCGCCGACTTCTGCGAAGCAGTAATGCTCGCAAAGGAGTAGGCCGAACGCATCAGACAACGGCGTTATCGCCGCCGCCGTCGCCGGGATTCTGATCCCGATTTCTGGCCAACGTAGAAGCGGGCTTGCGGACAGTGAGCAATGGGTAGCTCGCTGTCCGGCCGTCCGGTAACTGTCCGGACCAAGCCCAAGTCGTCGACGGCGCGCACTGTTCCCGCGCGCCTCAAGGAGTTGTCAGCAACAGCAGGGACCCAGCCGGGTCGAAGCCTACTGGGGCCAGGGTTATCCGAAAGGGTGCTCGAGCCCCGGTATGAAGGCTAGAAGGAACGGGGTGGGTCTTTTAGTCAGTAAAAGTCTGACACTATCTCCCGCTCCGCCCAAAGGCGGGGGATGTCAATGTATGATTTTTCCCACCATAAAAAAAAAAGGATGAATATGGGTCGATTATGTTGTTAATGTCAATTATACTGTACCTTTCCTGTAGACCACCCAGAGGACACGGTGGAACACACGGTAGAGGTGTGCCCCGCTTGGGCAGAGTATCGCCATGTCCTGGTGGGGACGATTGGTGGCGGCAATCGTTCAAACCATGATCCGGAGCGAGGAGGGGTGGCAGCCGGCCGCCCAGGAAGCCGAACGCATAAGGCGATGGCGCTTATGCCTCAGCCGCCACCGTTGCCGCCGTCAGGATTCCGATCCCGATTGCCGATGCCACCGTAGGCGCGGTCTTGCGGACGGTGAGCAATAGGTAGCTCACTGTCCGACCGTCCGGTAACTGTATGGACAGAACCCAAGTCGTCGACGGCGCGCACTATTCCCGCGAACCTTAGAGAGTTGTCAGCAGCCGTAGGAGCCCAGCAAGGTCGAAGCCTACAAAGGTCAGGGGTTGATTTCTGAAAAGGAAAGCACGGCCCCGGTATGAAAGGCAACGAAGGAACGGGGTTGGTTTTTCGCCCAAGGACGGAGCATGTCATCTCGATGGGTTTTGGCCACCGACAAAAAAAAACCTATACCTTTCCTAAAATTTTGTTTAATAATTTTTCCTATACGTATGAAAATTTTCTTAATTGATATTATTATGATCAGTTTTCATCTACAATTACAGTTCATTGTCTAATTAGTAGGTTCAAGGTCTATAAAATGGGAAAAAGTATTGTAATTTTTCAATTATATTTAATAATATTTTTGCAGGCGAGATGGCGAAGCGAAGACAGTGGATAGATGAGCTAAAATCCAAAAATGATGACTTGGAAAAGAAAAAGCCAAAAATTCAGATTTTGAGTGAAATTATTTACAAACAAGGTATACAAATCGAAACTTGCACTCACACTGAGGGTGTAAGCGTCCCAGTATTGCCATCTACACCAGATAGTAATAAAAGGTCATTTTATGAAAAACTAACTCCTACATTTCGTAGTCCAAACACTTATCTTCAAGCTACTAAAGAAGTTATGAAGCAAATGACACCGTGCAAAATAGACAATTGCGAATCTTTTAATTACTCGCCATCACACTTTGACCATTCATCCTATAAGGTGACTGTAACTGTTGATCGTGAACAAGATACATATATCATTAGATAGAAATGGTCACTTACTTGACGATGACAACGCGCCAGATTATTCAAAAGCTGACACATTGAGTGTCCTTCAAAGAACGCCAGAAAATCTTGTTTTAAAAAAATGGACCTAGACCATAATAATAAAACAGTGTATCGCTTGCCAGATACTGATGAAGAGGATTGAAGATCGACCTTTTTTCTATTTCTGTTTTTTTTTATTTTATTAATATCTAGCTTTTGCCCACGCGGCTTCGCTCCCGCTCTTCCCTACTTCAGCCTAATATACCCTACTCTACCCTACTATACCCTACTCTACCCTACTCTACCCTACCCTACTCTACCCTACTCTACCCTACTCTACCCTACTCTACCCTACTCTACCCTACTCTACTCTAATAAACCTCATGGAGCCCGAGACCTTTCCAACGAATACAAAACCGTGGAAATCGATTCGTGCGTTCTGGAGTTATAGCGTCAGGAAGGAAAACCCGACTTATTTTTACATAGTAGATTTTGTTGATTTCTACTTATAATTTGATTTTATTGACTCGTTATACTAATAAAGTTTGTATTATGTTTTGAAAGTACAAATTAAATAAATACAGCTAACTAACTGCCTTTTATTCGTAAAACATTTTTTCCATTCTATTCAGTTAAATCAATAACATTAATGCAAGATAATTCTTCACTATGGCTTACGTCTTTATAGCTTTACTTAAAAAAATAAGTACGTCATTTACATCATTTTATAGTTATTAACATAATTTAAATATTTTGTTGCCATAGAAAATTCCCTAAGGTTACAGCGTTTTAGACATCTGTAAAAAATAATTTGTTTGTTGTAAGCCACAAAAACACTGGTAATAATTGAGTTAGAGAGATATCTTTATAGCCAACATGTAATATGAAGAAAAATAAAAATACGTTTTTAAAATCATGTTTCTACGATGTATAGTCTATGAGTAATGATTTTTTTTCTAATTTCAAAAAAGTTTTTTGGCTCTGGTGAACATTTCATGTTTTGAGGCTTACAGCAAATACGTTTTCCTACGTCGATATGGTAAAAAGTATGAGGCACTTTAAAAATCTCCATAAATCGAGATCTGAACATCTTAAACGGTACTATCACTAAATAAGTTATTTATATTAAGTTACTAACACTATATGGATCTTTTTTTGTCAGATATAAAGTAAATTCTATGCTATTTTATAAAGGGTTTCAGGGCACCCATCTAGGCAATTAGTTTTGTTGCCTTGCCTGGAAACAATTTATAAAAACCTCACGAGAAATTCTGGTTAGGTAACTGGCCACATAATAGATCGGCTAGCAAAAGGCTTCTAACAAAAAAATAATTCAGAAAGATATTTTGTTATAAATCTTGTGGGTCATTAATTTGTTTGCCACTGTACCATAATATTACGTCCGCACGTGTATACACTAAGTAGCACTTTAGATCGCTGAACTAGGGAGATGGTTTGTACAAATTTAGATATAAAAATACTTGAAGGGTTAAAATTATCACAGTAAACTCTGATTATGCAAATGGCCACAACAAAAAAAAAAAATACAGAAAAATCAAGATATAAAAATACTTGAAGGGTTAAAATTATCACAGTAAATTCTGATTATGCAAATGGAAAAATAAATTATTATTGTTGTGTTGGTCATTAATTTGATCGCCATTGTACCATAATATTACGCTCGCACGTGTATACACTAAGTAGCACTTTAGATCGCAGAACTAGGGAGATGTCTTGAACGTGACTACAAATTACTAATGAGACATGAATGGGACATAATTTTACTGTCAATGTGTGCAAGCAAGATTTCTTATGAAGTAGATTTCACGATATGAGAGGAGTCGATTTTTTTTTTATTATGGATAGGCTAGTTTTTGCCCGCAGCTTCACCCGCGTGTATAACTAAATAACCTATGTCACTCAGAATAAAGCAGCTTTCTAACGGTGAAAAAAAATTCGCAATCGGACTAGATCTTCAGAGATTACCTACTACAAACAAAAAAAAAAAATCTACATCTGTATATTAATGTAGATAAGCTCGCGTTTGACCACTATATCACATGATGGTAAGCGATGATGTGGTCGATAATGGAGCACGCTTGATTAGAAGTAACCTATTCACTCTTGACTTAAAGACCCTTTTTTTTTTCGTTGGGAAAATTATCTTATGACAACCCCCGCTCTTGGGTGGACCGGGAGATAGTGTCAGACTCTTACTGACTAAAAAACCCATCCCGTTCCTTCAAGCCTACATACCGGGGCTCGAGCGCCCTTTCCGATAACCCTGGCCCCAGTAGGCTTCGACCTGGCTAAGCCCCTGCTGACAACTCCTTGAGGAGCGCGGGAACATCGCGCGCAGTCGACGACTTGGGCTTGGTCCGGACTGTTACCGGACGGCCCGACAGCGAGCTACCCATTGCTCACTGTCCGCAAGCCCGCGCCTACGGTGGCTGGAAATCGGATTCGTAGGTTATAGTTATCAGGAAACACAGACTTCGGCAAAGAATCCCACTTCTTAGCTATCTACGCACAATGAAAACATTCCCAAAACGCTTTGTATGTATGGGTGGGATATCCAGCATCTACAACGCCGCCGCCATACATATAGTGGTCCGATGATAGAACGGATTTGGCGGAATTAAATTGTACAATTCCAATGCACACTCCCCGAAATGTGAACAATAGAAAACCGACAGGCTAGCAACTCGGCGTCGATGCTCAAGACTGGAGTTTTGAGTTAACAAACTTTTTTGAGCAATTATATTCTCGGTAAAAAGCTGAGAGCAGAGTAGATGTGGATTTCTCTATCAGAAAAGTATCAGACATGGATCTTTTTCCTGTTGTGACTGATCTAGGGTTCAATTTTAAAACCAAATCTAATGAACCTTTAGGCGCTGCGCAAATGTAGACCCTTTTAGTTTTCATTTGCCGTCAACGAACGTTGGACGAAATTGGACACGAAAAATGTTAACGTATGCGCAAGGTGGGGATGATTTTATACTGGTTCCATAGAAATCAAATGTGTTGATGTACATCGGTAAGGTCAATGCGTCGAAGTCCGTCTTCGGGGCAACACCATCTAGTGTCTCTATAGGCTTTTCCTGAATAGCTATTACGTTCACAACTCGGTCAGTAAAATAGAGACATTTTTTCGTTCTACCATTAAATAGATAGCACTGTGTTGATTATAACAGCAAAAACGGTCTCATAAATTTCAAATACACCGGACAAATAAAATCATCCCACTTTTTTACCCCATGATTTTACCGCCATAGATTGTGATTGCTACCTTGTATCGTACAGTTCATTTACTTTTTATTTGTGAATATTCGCTGATTATGGAAGCTGCAAATATCAATCAAATTACAAATTATGCCTGTACGGAGTTGCCCCAATTTGCTCGGGAAAGGCCGTCTACTGACTACCTTTTAAAAAAACACGTTTATTTTAATTTGATAACAGTTATATTAATGTTTGTAAAAGTAATTGATAAATTAGGAATCTTTAGTCATCATAAATATTCAAAACATACAATTAAGTTAAAGAATCAGCCATAGGGTATTTATCAAATCAAGTTTGCAATAAACTATGCCGGATTTCGACGCTTCGATCTTAGTTTGTATCTGAGACAAGACACACGTTTGTGCTCTACCTTCGCTGCACCGAAACTTTTCTTTTACATGAGAAATCATTCAATAATTTCGCCACTCTGGTGAAGTAGTGGGAGTGAGGCTTTTACTGACTAAGCCCACAATGTTCCTTGAAATGCAAGAGCCACGATAACTCCCTCGGATAATTCTCAGGCAAGCCGCTCCGAAATTACGTTCGTGAATTATCGCGCCTCATTCGGCTGATTTCGGCTCAGTTCGTGATTTGTGTGGCACTTGCCATCATCAGCTTATAACGCCGGTCGGTCTCGAGTTAGTGGTTAAAATAATTAATGAGGTTCTTTACAATGTTAGTGTTAATAATGTAATTTTTGTTAGTTTAATAATAGAATAATCATCGTCATCGTCCTGCCCTTGTTCGGTGTTCTGCAACACGTATTTCTCTTTCATTCAGTCCTGTTATCCGTCATGCTATCTCTAACTCCCTTTTCTTTCTTTTATAGCCGAAGAATAAAGGTATTCTCTGTTATTCACTCATAATTTCAGTCGATACATGTCCACTGTTGGACATAGGCCTCCCCCAAGCGTCGCCACATCGAACGTTCCTGTGCGTCCCGCATCCATCGATTTCCCGCTACCTTCTCCAGGTCATCGGTCCACCTTGTAGGAGGCCTTCCAACGCTGCGTATTCCGGTACGCGGTCGCCACTCCAGAACCTTTCGGCCCCAACGGCCATCTGTTCTGCGAGCAATATGCCCCGCACGCAAGGAAACCCCGATCAATAGCCCTTTCCATTGCTCTTTGGGTGACTTTAAGCCTTCTGATGAGGCCCATTGTGAGCGACCACGTTTCGGAGCCATATGTCATCACTGGCAACACGCACTGGTTAAAGACTTTCGTCTTGAGACACTGTGGTATGTTGGACGAGAAGATACCGCATAGCTTCCCGAATGCGGCCCAACCGAGTTGGATTCGACGGTTGACCTCTTCCTCGAAGTTAGACCTACCCAACTGGACTGTCTGTCCGAGGTAGACGTAAACGTCCACAACTTCTAGTATAGAGTCTCCGATCGTGTTATTCACTTAGCTACTTTATTTCACCCCGAGCGCACGCAGACGTTGGATCTCCCATTGTCTTTCTATTGTGTCTCTAATTACTGTTTTTATTTCATTTATAATATTTTTTTTATGAAAATGTAAAGATTAAGACAAACAATAAATAAAATACATTATTTTTTATATTTCCTGTTTTGATTGGACACTACTGTTCAGATTTCTACAGTTCATTTACAATGCATTAACTTAAAAAACATGTATGTTATGATAAACTAAGTTCAACGATCTCCAACGAAACTTCACACAGTTACCGCACAAAATATATAGGTACTTACAGAAGTCAATCTACATACAAAGCGCACTCGAGCAACGCACACAAAGACACCGCTCACAGACACGATGTCTCGGTCGCGTCTCGGATCACTCGTCGAACAATTCCAGCTCAAACGCTCATTAGTGTGCGTCCACCAAGCTTAAGTATAAAAAGTGAAGTACATACATGAGATTGTCTTCTGTACCTATCTATTTTGTGGTTACCGTCACCGAAAAACAAAAGGTTTTCGTACGTACAACAACAATAATAAATTTCTCGCACAAGGATACAAAGAAAATAATGTTAAACATGTGTCCTTACCACGAAAATGGGAGGAAAATTCTCACCTTTTTTTTTCGTAAATAGGTATGTGTAGTTTAATTTACTGTTGTCTTATTATTAGGACGAGGGGATGGTAAACAAGGATATAGTGATGGGATTAGTCGATAAACTTGTGACGTCAAACTATCGTAAGTTTTATTACCTATTCATGTTTTATTTTTAATAAGTAGATTTTATATATTTTTAAATCTACATTATTATTATAAAGAAGTAAAGGTTATTTTTTTGGTTGTAGGAGGTAATCTTCGAAAGTACTGGTCCAATTGCTAAATTTTTTTTTATCAATAGAAAGCTGCTTTAATCCTGAGTGACATGGGCTATAATTTATGTACGCTGTGGGTAAAAGCTAGTTTTAACATGTATGTATATGTTTAGGAGTAAGTGTAGTTGGTAGCTGCGCTGTCGCATTAAGTTTTATGGTCTGTAGAGATATTATATCCAAAGAGGATAAATAAATAACTAACAAAAAATCTTAGCAGGTAGTAGGGTTTTTTAGGTGGGAAATCATCCAGCGACTTCTTCTGCTCTTGGGCAAAGCGGGGGCATTTCAGACTTCTACTGACTAAAACCCACTTCTCTTCGTTCCAGGGCCCCGGGGTATACTTTCGCACAACCCATTAGGTAGTGGGGTAGTGTCAATCTACTGTAATATTGCACCAACGTATTGTCGAATTGCGGTTCTAGAACAAGTAATAGTGACACAATTTTTTGTCATCCTACTGTAATGTTGAACTACCGTAGGTCGGACAGGTGGAATTTCAAAGAGCACTTCCGACGTCTGGCTCCCAAACTGGATCGGACTGGGGCTGCCCTCAAGCGGTTTCTGCCTAACCTAGGGGGTTTTAACGCCTCCTAATGGAGGCTCTACGTAGGTATCGTTTAGGTCGGCGCGCCTCAAGGAGTTATCAGCAACCGTAGGGGCCCAGCAGGGTTGAAGCCTACTGGGGCGATGGCCGGATCCCCGGAGCTCTGGAACAATGACAAAAAAAGGAACAGGAGTGAGTTTCAAGCCAGTAAAAATCTGACACTATCTCCAGCTTCAACCAAGAGCGGGAGATATCATTGGATGATTTTCCCACCTAAAATAAAGGTCGGACTAATGTCGATTGTAAGTTGGCAAATTTAGTTCTAAGAGCTCACTGGTGAGCTGCAGGATTAATTGGAAGAGTTACCGTAGTCCTGAAATGTGAAGAACATTTGGAGGACAACGGGTGGGTTTTAGTGAAAGTCTGACACGGAACTCGCTCTGCCGAGACCGAGGAGTCAGCTATGCGAGCGAAGGAGGTGGCTGATTCTATGAGGGTATCACATTCTCGCGTCCTGCCATCGCAGCAGACGCCCCGTGCTTCGGAAGTTGCAGGGAGATTCCCTGCTACCATATGAGGACGTCGAGGGCAGGTTACCGTCCGGCCGTCCGCTAAAGAAAAATCTATAATCAAAAGCATGTTGTATTTCACGTGCGCCTTAAGATGCCAGCAAAATGGACGGAGTCTGGTAAGAACGATGTCTGCTAGGGCTTCAGAACTGATAAAAAAATTATTGTGCCTCTTGAAGGCAAAGAGCAACTGCAATAAGACAGGTGGGTTTTAGTCAGTAAAAGTCTGAGACTCCCTCTCGCTCTAACTAGATTGGAAGAAGTTATGATGGTTTCGGATATCAAAAAAAGAGACTGTCTTTTAAAGAGACTTTGACCCCTGAGTTTGTTTCGTTGTTTCTTCTCAGGGTAGTCAGCCAGGAAACACCGGCCTCATCTAGTTATACGTAAAAAAATTGACGTGTAAGAGTGTTGTTTAAAAGCCTATTTAGAAAATAAATATCATTTATCATTTAAAAACAAGACAGCTAGTCAGACAGATAAACCGAGTTAAACACTCTATTCGTTTTTTTTTTTTTAAACATCGCACTGAAATAAGAATCTCCTCTTTTTTGAAGTCGACTGAAAATACCATTCAATATTCAGAACCTCTCCAAAATATTCGATCAAAACGATCGTCTAAAAAATAAAGACAATAGGAAATTCGAAGGCGTGATAATCGAATAAAAAAAAATCGGCTCAATTGCAAACGTTGTCGTTATTAGATTTTCGTCGAATGACAAAATTGCAATCGTTCCCGAATCGATTTCAATTCGAATAAATTTGGAATGCTCTAGTTGGAATGTAATTATTGAATACGAATGGAATATTTCTACCACGTTTTATTTTTCGATAATACGCCATTCTTTTAGCGCAAGGTTTTTATTAAAATACAAAGGCCTTTGTCTTATTTTGTCCCTGTTCTTATAAAGAAGGAATGAGCATTTGAGCAGAGGATCGATTATTGTTTACGACCATCAGAGTTCAAAAGACAAAACCATAAGTTGTGTTATAATTGACCCCCCGCTCTATAGATGGCGTTGGGATCAAATTAAAAGTCGATATGGTTTTGTTACCGCGATTTGGTTAAGGCCACCAACAAACTTTTTATTCGTAACTGAACCATCGCATGTAATTTAGGAGACAAAATTTTCAACATTGTGTGTAAAGTCTGTAAATATCGTAATATTGTTTAATGTGTTCTCCTTCTTCTGGCTTAATCCATTTATTTTACTTAATCTCCTTGTCTTCATTTTCCTTTTTATCACTACTATATTCCTACTAGGCTTCGACCCTGTGAGGTCTCTACGGTTTTGCTGACATCTTCTCGAGGCGCGCGTGGAACACTACGTGCCGTCGACTTAGGTTTGGTCCGGACGATTATCGGTCGAATGGCGGCTTGTGGACGGCGAGCTATCCATTGCTTGCCGTCTACAAGCCACTATGCTGGTGTTGAGATAAGCTTTTTTGAAGACTCTTTGGACCGTCATCAGCTAAGTGGATAATGTTATGCGCTTTTTACATTTTTTTAATGTGTTAACGTAAACACTACATCTGATTCTAGTTTATTTATTACTCATTACTCATTTTTCGTCTTGTCTGCTCATTGTTGTAATGAAATAAGGAATTTGAACTACTTTGAGAATGTTAGCCATATCTTTTATGCAGTAGCATTTATGAGCTGGCGTGTTCTAAATACCTACAGCTTCAAAAAAGATATAGACGCAAAGAAAAAGTAGAACGTAGATTATTGTTTAACAAACGAGCCTTTGAAAAACTACTCTTAACAATGACGCGTTAACAAAAAAGAGATAAGAACCTCACGTTTTACCGTAAAATCAATAGCCCTAACAATACGTTCACTCAACCCGAACCAAATCGAATGACACACTTGAATCGATTACGTAACAATATCGAATAACTCGAATAAAGTAACGTTACATCACTAGAGACGTAATTTTGTGGTTAAAACGTAAGACTTTGTTAAGGTAATTAGGCTAGAATTATTTTGTGTACCACATCTGGCTGTCTGAATTATTCGAGACAAGACACCAGCGTCTTGTTTCGAATAATTTAGTCGAAACAATGAAACAGAAGTAACGTGAATTTTGTAAAGGAGCTATCTTTTTTTTTTGACTGAAATTATTTTGCCCGAGTTACTGTCTTTGTCTGGTGATATTATACTTTAAGTTTAAAATGAAGGCTATTTTGTTGTAAAGTAACGAGAAGTAGGCAACTAAAATTGTTAAAGTACTTTTTTATTTGCAAGTTCCTGTCCAAAGAACTTCAGCAGAGTTCTTAGAATAAGTGAAATGGTATAAGCCACATGATAAAATCGATTATTCACCATTTTGTTTGGTCATTTTTACAGTCATTATTATTTTTGCTATGATTTTTTTTATTGACATAAACTAGTGCTTGACTGCAATCCCACCGGTAGTAAGCAGTGATGCAATCGTTGATGATGAGGCGCACTAGTTTATTAAGATCTTCAGGGCTAGAGAGAAGGGGCTTTTAATAAATTAGTCTCACCATCAAAGACTGCAGCACTGCTTACCAACACGTGGGATTGCAGTTAAGCACTAGTTTATGCAGAGTTATTTTTAAAACACTAACAACCTAACAGGATAATAATACTAGCATCATAAACAAAAACTTTTGTTTTATGACTTTTTACTAAACATAATACATTTCCCAATAACAAACCTTCAAGATTTCGTTGTACTATCTAACACATTTCAATTCTATATTTTGCTATACCTACCTACGTCTGTATGACGCGACCCCCCACTCCCTTCCGCTATTGTAGGTAGGTATAGGCACTATCGCTTGCTTCGCATAGACTTACTAAAACAGTATGGTACACACAATCATATGACTGCGTTAGTATCTAGGTAATTGTGCAATATAAATTTCATTAATTACTTACTGAAATAGTATGGTACACACAATCATATGACTGCGATAGTATCTAGGTAATTGTGCAAAATAAATATCATTTATCATTAAAACACTTACTAAAACAGTATGGTACACACAATCATATGACTGCGTTAGTATCTAGGTAATTGTGCAAAATAAATATCATTTATCATTAAAACACTTACTAAAACAGTATGGTACACACAATCATATGACTGCGATAGTATCTAGGTAATTGTGCAAAATAAATATCATTTATCATTAAAACACTTACTAAAACAGTATGGTACACACAATCATATGACTGCGATAGTATCTAGGTAATTGTGCAAAATAAATATCATTTATCATTTAACACTTACTAAAACAGTATGGTGCACGCAATCATATGACTGCGTTAGCATTTAGGTAATTGTGTAATATAAATATCATTTATCACTTACTGAAATAGTATGGTAAATACACACAATCATATGACTGCAATAGTATCTAGGTAATTGTGCAAAATAAATATCATTTATCATTAAAACACTTACTAAAACAGTATGGTACACAATCATATGACTGGAATAGTATGTAGGTAATTGTGCAAAATAAATTTCATTTTTTATTTAACACTTACTAAAACAGTACACACAATCATAAGACTGCGTTAGTATCTAGGTAATTGTGCAATATAAATATCATTTATCACTAACTGAAATAGTATGGTACACACAATCATATGACTGCAATAGTATCTAGGTAAATGTGCAAAATAAACATCATTTATCATTAAAACACTTACTAAAACAGTATGGTACACAATCACATGACTGCAATAGTATCTAGGTAATTGTGCAAAATAAATATCATTTACCATTTAACACATACTAAAACAGTATGGTACTCTCAATCATATGACTGCGTTAGTATCTAGGTAATTGTGCAAAATAAATATCGTTTATCATTTAACACTTACTAAAACTGTACGGTACACACAATCATATGACTGCGTTAGTATCTAGGTAATTGCATTGAGTTGGCAAAACAATTCACTCTACAATATTCACAAAGAGACAGTCCAGTCCCAATTAGTTCCAGTTTCCAGTGAGGCTCACGTTTTGTGTTTTGTCGACTATGTTTCTTGCATTAATTATCTACCAATGTCCATTTTAAGCTCAGAAGAGCCCGTGGCTAGAATACATACATACATAATCAGCCTTTTTAATGTTCCCAATACTGGGACTCAGGCCTCCTCTTTAGGAGACGGAATGGGCCGTAATCCAACACGCAGTCCCAATGCGGGTTGGTGAATGTCACACGCCTTCGAATTTTTGGTTCTAGGACATGCCGGTTTCTTCACGATGTTTTCCTTTTCCGTTTTGAGAGCAATGATAATGAAATAAATTACATAAAGTAATGCGCCTGGCTGGGATTGAACCCATGACCTAAAATTCGTAAGTCGGAGTCGTTACCACTCGGCCACCACTGTTCAACGTGGCTAGAATAATAACAGTCATCTAGGTCAATCTCAAAAGTTAAGCAAAGCCTGCCGAGGTTAGCCTATGGATGAGTGACCATCTTACCGTACAGAGACCCCTCCATACCTTAGTAATGATATCCTTGGTCATCATCCTCATCATTTCATTTGATAGACGCCTCCCCAAATGTCGCCAAAACGACCGGTCCTGTGCGGTCATCTAATTTTTTATAGATATGCGTATTTTAGAAAATAAGTAAGCAATAGTTATGTTAACATAATTAAGGTTGTTGTTAATTTTTAGAAATAAATTGAATTGAATTGAATCTCGCATCCATCGAATTCCCGCTATCTTCATCAGGTCATCGAACCACCTTGTGAGAGATCTTCCAACACTGCGTCTTGCATTACGCAGTCGCCACTCCAGAACCTTTCGGCCTCATCGACTATTTGTTCTGCGAGAAATGTGCCCTGCTCAACTGCCAAAGTTTGGCTATTCTTCAAACTAAGTCTGTAAACCTTGGTTTTTTTGCGGATATCTTCACCCTTGATGCGGTCACGCTAGTAATCTCTGAGCATAGCCTTTTCCATTTCTCTTTGGGTTACTTTAAGCCTTTTGATGAAGCCTATTGTGAATGACTACGTTTCAGAGCCTTATGTCATCATTGGCGACATGCACTGGTCATAAATTTTGATCTTGAGCCAATGTGGTATATTGGAAGAGAAAATACTGCCACTGAAAGGGAAATCCGGGAGGTCCTGAAACGCATAGGCAAATAAGAAACAGTTACGGGTTTAGTCAGTAAAAGTCTGACACAACCTCTCGCTCTGCCTGAAAGCGGAAGAAGTCATTAGATTTGGGAATTATCTAATGACTTCTTTATATTAAAAAAAAGTTTCAGCTTTATCAGCTTTTCATTTCACTGAATATAATTAGTTAATCTATCATTCCTTCCGTGCTTTAGTGTCTGACTACAACTCCAAAATGGCCAGCACGTTACACACAAACAGACTAACAATAACAAAGAGAAGTTCCTGTCGGACCAGACGTGTTCACCACGTTGTCCGCCTTGATTTCTGTGTGCCAGTCACTACAATTTCACAAAGGCTCGGTTTTAGGGGCGTAGCTACTAAGGTGCACGGTGGTGAAATCAAAGGGTCCCCAATTTTAGGGCCCCTCTCAATTTTGACAGACTTAATCACATTTCCAAGTCTAGGCCATAGGGAAATAAGTTTTGTAGAGGCAAATAGGGTACTTATTTGTTTATCTACTTAATCAGTTTCTACGATATTCTTACCTAATGGCATTTTCAGGGGTGTAAAGAAAAAAAAAATACGTGCAGTCTCTCCCTTGCATCTTTTTATTTTTTTACACCAACTGGTTTTGCGTACATTTGTTGAGAGTACGTCTAAAGAGTTAATTTTCTTATCGTTGTCTGTGCTTTGTGATAGCTACAACCTGGGGATATTTAAGTCAAGATAAATAACTTACTTTTGGGCAAGTTCCAATATTTATAAGCTAGCTTATAAATAAAATGAAAAATAGTATCTACTTTGGTCGACTTTGCATGGGTGCAGTACATGTTAATATCGCATATTTGCTTCATAGTTGACCTAACCCAAATTAATTAAAAAATGACCGAAAAAGTTCCATGGCTATATGTAACGAAGAAAAAACAAATCGGTTACTCATTCATACTCTTATCTAGATAGAATAAAAAAAAAATAGGGGGCCCGTTTTCTTTACTATAACAGGGCCCTTTACCACGTAGTAACGCCACTACTAGGTTTCGGCCTGAACATTTATTAGGTACACTGGTTTCGGGTCCAAAATATTTCCTTTGATGCAAGAAATAGAAGCAGGTTAAGGGTGTACAATTTATGACATCCGAATTGTTTGTTAGATTAAAATTTGCAAGTGTATTTTGGACTAGATGTGAGTTTTCTAGTACTGTATATCATTTACAAGTTTTACGCTGTAAAAAAAGTGTTTTATTTTTCGGTACATTTCTAGAAATTATCCCATAAAATCCATTATCATCACATCTTCAGCCGAAAGACGTCCACTGTTGTACATATGCCTCCCCCAAGCGTCGCCACAACGACCGGTCCTATGCATCTCGCATCCATTGGATTCCCGTAACCCTAACCAGGTTATTGGTCCACGTTGAGGGATAATAATTATATTATTCGATATAACCTAAAAATAAAACAAAAAAACCTTTCTGCGCGTCTAAAATACGTCAACAAAAGTTAGAATCACAGCTCTATAGATTTTTTCTTCTTCTATCAATATAGGTATATCTTTTTACAGTTATAATTTGCGTAAGTACTAATAACCTTTCGAATACCGATACACAATAGTAAGATAATGAGAGACGGAACAACAGCGTTCGATTGGCGATTGGATTGTTTGGTTTTTGAATGTCTTATGTTACACAGTTCGACATAAGCAATTGTCTTTCTATTGTGTCTCTAATTACGGCATTCAAAGAGTTAATGAATGAAACCAAAATTGGTTAGTTCAATCATTTAGCTTGCAATACTTGATCTATCAATCTTAATGTTTTACTAAAGCGAAACTATATTCAAACTTCTCAAAGTAAAGTCAGAACAAACTTTACCTATCAAAACAATAAAAAACAAAAAGATAGATATCCAGTGAACTTCAGAAACACTGAATTGTTGAACAATGTTTTTGTCCCTTGAGATGTTACACACATTTGAGAACCAATAACACAGAATAAATAAATATGTACAGAAGGCCAGCTAGCTTTATATGACGGCAAGGGAAAACAGGCGTACGCACACATGGACGACTGTACGTAGTGTGATCCTGGCAGTCGCAAAAGTACTTGAAACGTACGTAAAACATATTATTACGTCATCTTTATGCGGTTTCGTTTACTTTTTGGTGCCTACTTTCTGAATTTGTTGGTCTTTCCATCGCAAGTGTGACTGCTTAGCATGAGGTCCTAGCTTTTCTAATCTATTACGAGTACTTATATATTATTAAATATTAAAAAGGGAAAAGATTGCAATCTTTTAATTTTGTATTATTTTTAATAAATAAGTTCGAAAACTACTGGACCGATTTTGAAAATCCAATCCAATGAAATGCTAATCTATTATGGAGACATATTATATGTTAGAAACATCTGCAACGTAACAAACATAGTTCACATAATAACTAAATTCTAACACAATCTTATTTTCTTAAATATTATATTCTGTGACTCAAAATCCTTTTTAAGCCTTTGGCCTTTCACTTGATCTGTCTCCGGTTGTATTTCACCACTATCGTCCAATCAGGATATGAAAGTCAAGAAAGAAAGAGGGCACCAGTATTTGGGCACGTATTTTTACTACACACAATATCATTAGCCAATGGCTAGTGTCTTCTGTATTTCAATGTCACTGCCGAAATTATATTACTATAACCTTCTGTACTTATTTATTCTGTGGCTTTGACCTAACTCCCGGTCTATTTATCTGACAAATCGAAAAAAAAAAATCTTTTCCACCATTTTGTGTACAAATTCTGTGGACGCGTTTGAGGTTCGATTTTATCTGACCGCTAATCGTTTGTGCTAACAGATTTTCTTTTTATTTCTTCGTTATTTTGTGTTTAAACAGCTCTTATTAACAACAGGCACCGCATTTATTTTAAAAATTGTTTTTAAATATTTTTTCATAGATACTGTTTATTTCCAGTACATTTTTTATTAAAGGCCTGTCTCATGATAATATAATATCCGAAATCTCTGATATCAGAAAGGTTAGGTAGAAGGACTGTATAAAGCCGCAGGAGTGTTGTAAAGAGTTACTATGGACCTGCTACTGGTAGGTTTTAGTCTGTTAAGTCTATCACGCCTTCTCTCTCCACCCAGAGCAGGAAAAGTAATTTGATAAAAAAAGTATTAAAGTGAAACTTGACCATGACGGCTGCTGCTGATAGAACGAGATTTGTAGAAGAAATCTCTTCCCTCATCTCTTATTCGCTTGTGATAATTATTTTAAGGTATGATGTCAAACAATAAAAGTCTGTGATCGCGAACATTCGATATTTTTGACTTTATCCAAATACTTCCAAATTGAGTTCTATCGTTACTAATAGCTACTATTAGACTGAAAAAAAAAAGCGGCCAAGTGCGAGTCAGACTCGCCCATGGAGGGTTCCGTACCAGCAAATAACATAATATAAAAGTTCTTGTACTTCCTTGTAACTTTGATCGATGTTCCAATAATAGTGTATTTTTTTTAGATTTATGACGTTTTAAAAAAAAACTACTAACTAGATCTCGTTCAAACCAATTTTCATTGGTAGTTTGCATGGTAATGTACATCATATATATTTTTGTAGTTTTATCATTTTCTTATTTTAGAAGTTACAGGGGTGGGGGAGAACACATTTTACCTTTTTGGAAGTGTCTCTCGCGAAAACTATTCAAGTTAGAAAAAAATGATATTAGAAATCTAAATATCAATTTTTAAGACCTATCCATAGATACCCCACACGTATGAGTATGACGAAAAAAAAAATTTCGAGTTTTAGTTCTAAGTATAAAAAATCTTCATGCGGTTCACAGAATACATCTACTTACTAAGTTTCAACAGTATAGCTCTTATAGTTTCGGAAAAAAGTGGCTGTGACATACGGACGGACAGACAGATAGACCGACTTGACGAATCTGTAAGGGTTCCGTTTTTTGCCATTTGGCTACGGAACCCTAAAAACACCAATCAACACTAAAACACAGGATTCAATATTAGATGAGGGTAACTACTACTACATTTGAAAACGTTTACATGATGTTGCCGTCAATTGAAATGTCAATTAACAAAACGTTTTAACAGGTGCCAGGTCCTGACGACTCAGTGCTGCCTGAGAACATTATTCGAAAACCTTCACTGTAAAAGAAAATTACGTTACACGTGTTAAAATAAATGAAACTTATATCATAAATTCTAAACTTTTAGCACATATACCTGTTCTTCAAAGTCAAAAATAACAAGCATTTTCACTAGAAAACAACAAAGTTTGTTGAAAACTTGAAATCAGATCGCATCAATGTTACTTTTCATTAGGAAAAGTTTGATATTAGAAACCTTCTGTAGGCTTTATTTTAGCTGATCATCTCCCTAGCATTTTCTCGACTAAGTTAAGATCACGAGGACACGGTGGTACTCCGCCCAAGTGGGGTATACCTCCACCGTATACTCCACTGTGTCCTCTGGGCGGTCTTCACACTGGTGAAACCTCCGGAATTTACTATGTCCGGCGAGGTCTTGCGTCATGCGGAAGGTAAGGATGCCGTATTGTCTTTCCAGTCACTCCTCAAAGAGGGGACTTACCACCATGATTATGGCGTGCCTAATGTGATTAAGATTTCCACGACCCTTTTAATAAGTTACATGATACTCCTTAGTGTCCTCTGCACACGGGCCACAAAAAAGCCGCTTCAAGCTTCTTTTTGAGGCGGCCTTTTTTTGTGGCTCGTGTGCGGCGGTGCCGCCACAAGAAATAGCTTGAAGCCACTTCTGATTTTTTTTTTGTGGGGGTCAAAATTCCATGCCTTCTTCGTCGGAGTCTATAATAATACTGCACGCATGGCCACAAGCTGACGCGCGCTTCTAGCTTTTTTTTGTGGCCCGTGTGCGGGGACGCTAATGACTTTCAAAGATCTGCGAATGACAACAGCGACCAATGACTTGACGTGTTTTCCGAGTCAAGTTAAACTTATAAAAGTATAAAAATGAATTACTTAAAAAAAAGTACATTGACCACTGCACTACATCATCAAAACATAATACACTTTACATAAGATCCTAGAGCGATCTAGCTAACATAACTTATTGTCATATAGAAGAAACCTTAAATTCTCAGTAGCGTCTCATATGCTTTGAATACTTGTGTACTGAGGACCTAAGGTTTTATCCATGTGAAAATAAGTTATGTCAGATCGCACTGGGATCTTGCACTATAATGTGTTATACACTGACCTACAAATGATAATCACTCGTTCTTTCTACGCTTTGGTATTGAAGATTTTTTTTTTAATAGCCTATACTGTCCCACTGCTGGGCAAAAGCCTCCCCCAACTTCTTCCAGGTATCCCAGTCGCCGCGGAAGGCATCTAGGTCGTCTCGCCACCTCTTCCTACTTAAATCTTCAAGATCGGTCGACCTTGAAGATTTAAGTAGGTATAAATATAGATAAATAGAAAGGTTGCTTATTTTCGCTGTTTACAGATTACTTTATGAAAAACTTCTAATTTATATTCTTAGATACATACCCTATAAATAAAACGCTCAATATTTTAATAATCTATGCGGACTTTTAATAATCTTAGTGTTAACCGAATAGTGTGAAATTACGCGTTCGCTTGGGGTTTGATCTTATCGAAATCATCCTTCCTCATAATCTGATGAGTAAGGATGATTTTGATAAGATACTCTGGGATCTTAAACTATAATGTGTTATACACCGACCTACAATTTATAATCGCTCGCTCTTTCTCATAGAGACTACCAAATACCCATCTTTCAAAAGAGCCTACTTAAAAAACAAAACATTAATCCATTGCCACAACAGCATACTTATCATTAGAACGAACAAGGAAAAGGAGGAAATTCACAGGAAACGTGGAAAATAAAACGCACCAAAATACAAACAGGGAAGATCTGAGTGACACCAAAAAACTGAGGGTCAGAAAAAACGAAATGAATTGCTTCACACCCCCATTTAATGTAACATTTTTCATTGCCACGGTTACCCTTTGACAAATGAACGAAATATGCTAATGTGTACCAAACAAAGGTTTGCGAGAACATTTTTTTCATAAAAGCCTTTTGAACTAATTTGTTTCTTTTCGCTGTACGCATATTTTTGGGAGATAACAGCATTGTTACATTGTTCTTGCTGGGGGAATATGAAATAAATTTATTGTATTGTAGTATTGTTTTTTACTACAATACATAATTAAGACATTTACATAATGTTTTATCGATCATGAAGACGAACCAAATCGTATTTACATATCAAATAGATATCTGTTACCGCAGGCGTGGGCTTGCGGACGGCAAGCGATGGATAGCTCGCCGTCCGACCGGTATGTAATAATTATGACCATGTAATGATTTTATTTATTTTAGAATTAAATTTAATCTAGTTTTTAAAGATATATTTACAATTATCAATCTGTAAGACACAATTTATGTTGTTATGAACAAAGATACTACTACCCAGGTAACCGTCCGGATCGAGCCCATCAACGACGGCGCGTATTGTACCATTTGTACCACGTGCGCCTCAAGAAGTCAAAGTCAAAGTCAAAATATTTTATTTCACATAGGCCTACATGGGCACTTATAAAACGTCAAAAGCTAGTGCACGGTTCCAAATTGGTCGTTTCCTATGGAGAAGAACCGGCAAGAAACTACATGGTTACTGTTTTGAAAAAAGTGGTTGTTATTACAATATTGATAGATATTATGTAAGAACAGTGTAGACCAGTCAAATATTGTACAGAAAGCACATTAAAAATAATCTTAATAAAAAAAAAGTAAGTCGTAATAGGATGTAGTCTAAGAGTTCGTGTGTATCAGTGTTGTCATAATCACATTACAAAAAGTAGCTATATAGATATATAGAAAGAATCAGGAATAATTTAAAAAAATACAACTATCAATAAAATGTTAACAAAATAAATTACTAACAAATTTAAGACAGTTGAAATCTAAATAATAATAAAAATGAAAAAATTCTTAACCAATTATTTGTTCACTTGTACATTTAAAAACAGATAAGTATTTCTAATTTATTTGTAAAGTGCCGAAAATGGCAAATGCAGATGTATGAGTGAAGTTAATATGCTTTAGCGACCGCCGTTACATTAGTAATTAAAGCAACGGGATGATTAGAATAAATAAAACGTGACTTGGAATCTTTTCTAGGTCCATTATTTGTTCATTCGTTTAAGTTAAAATCAGTTGTTTCTAATCTATTTGTAAAGTGCCTACTAGATTGATGATAGCAATCTTACTCACCAGTGACTTATTGCATAATTTATTTGTTATTTATTTGCTAAATACATAATTTATTTGTTATTTATTTGTTTTTCATGCAAAAGGTGTGATGGCGGACATAATACCTATACTTGTAATATTCTGTACCAGTTAACCAAGAGTGAAAAGTGTGTAAAAAAAATAATAAGGGCATTTTTTAATAATAAAGAAAATAAGGGTACCAAAATGAATACCTAGTAAGTAAGTAGTTCAAATAAGAGTCTTCCTCCTTAACGCTGAGGGTCGTAACCTCGTGCTTCATCTGTTTGTTTGTTATGATATTCTTCCATTTGTTTCTGTCTCTAGCGGTGTGAAGAGTATTGTACAACCTAGAGCCAAGAGCGGTGCGGATCTGGTCGGACCAACGTATTGACACAAAATAGATAGGTACAGAAGATAATCTACATACCTATACAAAGCGCGCTCGAGCAACGCACAAATAGACACCGCTCTTGGACATGACATTTCGGCTCAATCATCCGGTCACACTCGTACAGTTCGGTGCAACGCACTGACCGTAGCGTGATCGTCTAGCGTAGGTATAAAAAGTGAAGTAAGTACATACATGAGATTGACTTCTGCACCTATCTATTTTGTGATATTGGGCTGCGTCCACGAAGCCCTTCCCAGGCACGATGGGCCTTTCGAGGTTGCCACAGTCTTTCCTTGCAATGTGACCATGTTACTAATTTTGAACAAATATTCAAGTTTTGCATAAACTTTTAATAATCTTGTATATTATGTAACATGTACCTAGTAAAGGAAGGGGGTGTTAGTATAACGTGTTTCTTTTGTTTTTATTTATAAGCTTCGCAATGAATTATTTAACCCTACTCCAATATCGTGATTGTATGGAAACAGAAGATTTACGTCGTTGGCACATTTTATTTTCAGATTTTTCCTTATAAAGTTACTCCACTGAACACAATATTTTCGAGACCGCAAGAAAAAGGTTATCATATATTTGTTAGCGCCTGCAACCGGACAAAACTTTAGTGCCACGCAATTATGATCACAATTGCTCTTCCTATTTATTAGGCGCTTTTTTATTTTACAAGGCTTTTTGTAAAACCCTAACAACCTGGCAGGACTGTATTACTAGCATCAAAAACAGCAACTTTTGTTCTATGACTTTTTACAAAACATATCTCTTTTGCTCTACCCTACTCCACCCTACTGTACCCTACTCTACCCTACTCTACCCTACTCTACCCTACTCTACCCTACTCTACCCTACTCTACCCTACTCTACCCTACTCTACCCTACTCTACCCTACTCTACCCTACCCTACTCTACCCTACTCTACCCTACTAAAATAGGGTCTGTACGTTTCGAGACTACATAACACCACGAAGGTTGAGGAGATCGTGGAGTATGTTCGAGTCAAAACAAACTGGACTTTGAGAGTTGAGCAGCTGGAGCCGCGCCATAACACTAATTTCAAGTCGTTTGTAGTGCGGGTGCCAACTCATCATTTGGACACCTTCCTCAAAGGAGAGTTTTGGCCGAAGGGTGTCGTGTATCGACGATTTCATGGAAGGATACCGTTCTCGCAGCGGAAAACGACGCCGTCATTTTTTTTTTAAACTCTTATTAATTTACGCACGTACGAAACTAATTTCTTTAAGAAAACGTCAGCCGAGCGGGTTCAATGACCTGTAGTTAGTAGTCGGCATTGCGTACAAACTATCTACAGGTCATTGAACTCGCTCAGCCGACGTTTTCTTAAAGATACTAATTTCGTACATACATTAAAACGATTAAAATTTAACGGTGTATAGATTATATTTGGTGCCTGAATCATTTGATGATGATCAGTTTGTGAACACTATCGGAAAGAAATAGCTAATTTTAATCTTAGCATGTGTCATACCAAATAACGAAATTTCTTTTTTTTTATGATATAAACTAGTGCTTGACTGCAATCCCACCTGATAAGACCACTTATTGTGGCACCCTATTAATTTTAAGTTTCTTATGTAACTGCTTTATTTTTGGTGTACAATAAAGAATTTATCTATCTATCTGATTGTAAAAAGTGATGCAGTCATTGATGGTGAAATTGTCTAGTTTATTTAGAGCCTATTCACTCCAGCTTTGAAGACACCTAAATTTTAATTGGACAGGAAGACCGCAGCAAGTACATTGTTCCAGTCTTTCGATATACACGGTTTGAATCATTCCCTAAACACTACAATAACATTGTTCAATCAATATACTCCAAATAGATACGAATCGTTATCCCAGTTTATAACAAACTAAACAGTAATAAACCACAGATTTTCACAAACAAAGCTCAAACAGTAATCGACTCAAAAATACTACCCAAACTTTCTACTTCAGCTTTCAAAAACAGTTTAATATTTTCCGGACATTTTTGTATCCATTGGTACTATAAACAAGACTCGTAGAAACTTCGTTGGCTAGTTGCGAACTCGATAATAATTTCCTGGATTTTTCTGGATGCTTCCACGCGCGCTTTGAAGTTACAGAAAGTTCGTATATAAAGTGATTGGTTATACTAGGGACTTCTCTTAAAATCTACTTATTGAAACCCTTACGTTGTTAAAATCTCTACGGTCCAGACTGAGCGTTTTGCCTCGTCATTTATACCGCGTACGTTGAAGGACTGGAACAGTTTGCCAGCTGCGGTCTACCCGTCCGATTATAATTTGGGTGTCTTCAAGGCTAGAGTGAATATGCTTTTAATAAACTAGTGCGCCTCACCACCAGAGATTGCATCACTGCTTACCATCAGGTGGGTTCACAGTCAAGCACTAGTTTATATCAAATAAAAGACTACCGTGCCGTTTTTGGTGGAATTTAATCAAAAACTTCTCTGCTCTGGGAGTGAGAGGGTTTGTCGGACTTTTACTTCCTAAAACCTACTTGTATTTCTTCAGTTGTCCTTTGTGTTCCAGGTATCTCTTTCAAACCAAAAACAATACTGTAATCAAGACTATCGCGCCAGCATTAACTAATAGAAGATGATATTAGTAATAAATTTATGAACTCTGGCTATGGTATCAAACTAATATTAGAAAAGGAATCATTTATATCGGAAGACGCATTGTTGGAAGACCTCCTAGAAGGTGAACCGATGACATCATTGGTCCACCTTCTGACCGGTGAGGGTCGCAGAAATCCGATGAATGCGTGACGCACAGGGCCGGTCGTTATGGTGACGCTTGGAGAAGGCCAACTGTTGATGTCTTACGTCTGCAATGGTGACGATAATTATGTTTAGTTAGTATCTGTGTAGGTTTGTAACTCTTTCACACTCAAACGGCTGGACGGATTTAAATGTAATTTGGTACAAGGGTAGAACACATCCTGGTATAGGTTGGTGGGTGAAAACGTATAGCTTTTATCCTCGGAGTATCTTCCCTTGGAATTATTTTCTACATTCATGTAAGAGAAGCCGCTAGCAAAAGTCAGCATGTGATATGCACTGAGTAAAAGTGTGTTTAGTTGTCATATCCATAGTCAGAGTCATCATGAACCTTCACTTTTTTTAATACCTCTTTTTTCCCTTCAAACTATAGGTGAAATTGTTATTTTTTTTTAGTTCAGTTTCAATAAATGTTATGAAATAAATGACTTATGACTTCTTCCTTGTGTCGTATTCCTCAATGCTGAGGGTCGTGACCTCCCTGCTTCATCACTTTACTTTTTATGGTGCTTATCCATTTATTCCTCTCTTTGGCGGTGTGAAGGGCCTGTGGAGTCAAGAGCGGTGCGCATTCGGTCAGACCAACGTATTGGGCTGCGCCCGCGAGGCTTTTTTCCATCTACTTTACCATATCTTTGATGACTGATATTCTTGGCATGAACAAAATTTTTTTTTAAATGCTGATTATGTGGTGTTTTTTGTTGTATGATGAGTATATGTCATAACTAAATACGATATTTTTTAAGGAACAAGTAGCAAAAATAAAATATTTCACTCGTACATTATTTACGATATTTTTTTAGGTCCCTAGTTTACCCACTCAACTTGCATAACTGGTAATAAAATTCGTATTTGCGCTAGATCGTTGGCGGTTATTGTTTTTTACACTATCTAGTCCTTAATTTGTTTTGGATGAGGGTGTGCGAAAGGGCGAGCCCTTTTCCTTTTAGTTATGTAATAGATGCCTGTTTTTCGCGTAAAAGTCTTGGTAAATACCCTTTGCTCGGAGAAGGTTGAGGCACAAAATAGATAGATACAGAAGTCAATCTCATGTATGTATTTCACTATTTCTAATTACGCTAGGCGATCGCACTAGGGACAGCGCGTTGCGCCGAACTGTAGAGTGCGACCGGGCGATTGAGCCGTGATATCGTGTCCGTGAGCGGTGTCTATGTGTGCGTTGCTCGAGCGTGCTTTGTATGTAGATTATCTTCTGTACCTATCTATTTTGTGGTTTAGGGTAGTGTAGGGTCTCGACAATCAACATAACATCACGACTGTATATTTATCTGAAGGTAAGACAGAAGTGTATCTCTTGGCCAATTATGTTTTGTAATAAGGGTATACTTGGACTTGGGAACGTTTGAAAGAATTACCGTGGTCTGAAACGCAAAGCGGAAATTAAAGAAAATAGGGTTTTATTTTAGAGAGAAAATGTGAAATTAGGCGTATTAGAGTTTCACTGACTAAAGCCCTTGTAGCGACATCTATGATTGATGATAAGAACTACGAAGAAAGTACGAAATCCTGCATCGCGCAATCAAAGTTCTCCGCGCGATTTGAACATATACGACAGCCCGAAATCATCTATTGTGCAGTCGCCCACCAGACCATAACACCTGTCTGGTCAGAGGATCCTCCCTTTTCAACGGAGGTGTGTGGGACTTTACTCTCTGTTCCGCATACCTCCAAACTGGTGACCCTCGACAAAGAACGTCAGCGCAGCCTTCGTGCAGCTACTACTTCGTGACGTCATCATCACTTCCTCAAGCTTTCGAGCAGCGAGCCATACAGCCAGCACCCACGGCTATAGAGGGTATCCTGACCACCAGCATGCCTACCTGGTCATACCTGGTCATCACCTTCAGCCTCATCAGCGACCTTGGCTTGGCACACCGCACCTTGGGCCCGTCACGTGAAGAGCCATGAAGAACCTCTCCTGGTCGACGCCAATAGTCAAGCCCTACGTCGCACAAGCACCGCTCCGACTCACTGGAGCCAGCAGCACTACTCCGACTCACTGGAGCCTGCAGCATCGTCCCGACTCAATGGGACAGCACCACCCCGACTCACTGGGGCATAATCCCGACTCACTGGGACATCATCACCCCGACTCACTGGGGCATCATCCCGACTCACTGGGACATCATCACCCCGACTCACTGGGGCATCATCCCGACTCACTGGGATACCAACACCCCGACTCACTGGGGCATCACCGCAGACAGTTCCGACTCACCGAGAACTATGCGGCATCGGTTCCGACCCACTGGAACCAACCTACGCTGGCCTGGTGCGCATCAAGAACCATCGATCTCCGATCTCCGGAGGAGAGTGATGTAGCGACATCTATGGCGCCACATAAGAACTACGAAGAAAGTACGAAATCCTGCATCGCGCAATCAAAGTTCTCCGTGCGATTTGAACGTATACGACAGCCCGAAATCATCTATTGGGCAGTAGCCCACCAGACCATAACACCTGTCTGGTCGGAGGATCCTCCCTTTTCAACGGAGGTTTGCGGGACTTTACTCTCTGTTCCGCATACCTCCAAACCCTTTTTTTTTCTTTTAGTTCCTCTATACATTCCAAGGCCTCTGTAATTCGTTCCAATAATCTTGCAACTTTGATGATGTTATAGTTTTAGAAAATTAATCTTTGATTTTTTTTATTGATATAAACTAGTGCTTGACTGCGATCCCACCTGATGGTAAGCAGTGATGTAATCTCTGATGGTGAGGCGCACTAGTTTATTAAGAGTCTATTCACTCTAGCCTCGAAGACACACAAATTATAATCGGACGGAAAGACCGGAGCAGGCAAACTGTTCCAGTCCTTTGACGTACGCGGTATAAATGAATTATTTCCAAAAAGAAATTAAAGTAAAAAAAGAAACCTCAAAAGGTAATTAAAAGTTTACAGTGGGCTGGAATAAAAAAACACTGATTATTTCTCCCTTACTTCGGGTAAGCCCCAAAACTTGAGATATCCTTCTTAGAATTTGGAAGGTAACCCAAACAATCCTTAAAGTTTAATACTTTAAGGACGTTTGGGGCCTTAAGTTTTAAGGTCAATATCACGAAATTACGTTCTTTCCTATATTTGAAATTCGAACAGCTGACATGATCATCATCATCATCATCATTTCAGCCGAAAAAAGTCCACTGTTAGACATAAGCCTCCCCTAAGTGTCGCCATAAAGACACGTCCTGTGCGTCTCGCATCCATCGGATTCCGCAACCCTAACCAGGTCATCGGTCCACCTTGTGGGAAGCCTTCTAACGCTGCGTCTACCGGTGATCTACACTCCAGAACCTTTCGTCCTCATCGACCGACATCATTCAACGGCTAATGTTCAAATTCATTGGTTCACCTTATAGGAGGCCTTTTTTCGCTGAGCTTTCTAGTGCGCGGTCGCCACTCCAGAATCTTTTCTGCTGCCCAGACATGAACGAAGGTACATGCAAGTTTTCTTTTTAATTGTCTTCAAAAAGGAGTATACGTTCGGCTGTATGTATTTTTTGAATATTTTTTGTTGTGTGTTGTATGTGTGTGTTGTTTAAATAGAACACTATTTAAAGAACATATATTAGTTATACCTATGGACGGAAACGTCTGAAATAAATGTTTATTATTATTATTATTTTTATACAACATTAATTTCAGTTTATGTGAAACTCGAAACACATGTCTAGTAATATGTATAAAATTAGAATCTATGTACAATATTTCATACATGTATCATGAAAAATCACAAAGTTGAATGTGATCTCTCTCTCTGTCACTCAAAGGTTTGCTAGGAGAAAATTCATTGTTGAGTTAAGCTCGCCTTTGTACATGAATTGTCAATTATGAATGTATTAAAGTTAAGTTTTTGTGTGTACAATAAAGAATTAAGAAAAGAAAAAGAAAGTTATAAACTTGCTGTTACCTGTTATCCGCACAAATACACGTTACCGGGCTATCCGGGCGACTGAGGAATTGTTTTGCTCTCGCACCCATTTGTGCTCTGGTACCTAATGCCTGCTATGCCTTGACGTGGTCTGTGTTGTACTTAATGTCGGTGGTTTCATCACAGGGGCTGCAGATCAGGTTTTAATTTCAACTCAATATCTCTACTCGTTCCCGAGTAAAGGGTCTTGACTGACAGACAGACAGTCGGACAACTAAGTGATCCTATAAGCAAATATATATATGTAGCAAATATAAATATATATATATGCAAAATAACTTTAATTTCGGAAGTTGGCGTTAAGTAATGAAAGAGACAAAATTATTACTTTTTATACAGGAGTCTATGTTTTCTGATAGCTACAACCCGGGAATCTTTAAGTAGAGACTGAATTGTTTTCTTCTAAGTAAGCGCGTTCCATCGTCGACCGCATCGTCGCTTTCCATCAGGCGATATAGTGGTCAAGAGCGAACCTACCAACAATAAAAAAAATGTTCCTACATTGAAGTCGGTTACATTTTTTTGTTTTGCTAGATTTTCTTTTAAACAATAACGCCAATCCAAGAACTTTTTGATCACTGTAAAAAGGATTCTTATTAATGACATTCCAGGGAAAAGACTAAACCAGGAACTGGTACCGTTTTCTGTGTAAACAATTTGTAAAACAATTCGTAGCTCACCTTGTGCCCGCTGTAGATGCTAAGTAAAATGAGGAAGATTTACAATTTACGGTTAGGACGGGGCTTTGAAATGCGCGATTTAACTGTGGCATATAAAATAAGGAGCGAATTGGAGATCGTAGAAGTTTTTGTAAACTGAAATAAGTCAAATGGCATTGTGTGGCACATACACAACAGAATAAAATAGAGCAGCGACGTGTAGATTAATATAGAGTAGAGTAGATTAAAATAGAATAGAAAAGAACTACATTGTACACGAAAATAGTAAAAAAAATTACAGAAACTTAAGTCTACTGCCGAATGTGCATTGCGTATTTTTTCGAGTGCGTACGATAGTTCGGTACATTAAGTTCAGGGGCACACCATATTTTGACAGTGCATTTATTTAATATCGGGCTTGCAGAAGACGAGCAACGGGTAGCTCGTCATCCGCTCGTCCTATAAGGACCAAATTCGAGTCATCGATGGCACGTGGTTTTCCTTGCGCGCTTCAAAGAGATGTCAGCAAACCATAGGGGCGCAGCAGGACCAATGCCTGCTAGGGATATGGGGAAAGGTCAGAAAGGGATACTCATAGTCCTATAATTCAAAAGGTAACTAAAGGAACAAAGGTATGGTTTTAGTCAGTATCTAAAAGTGCGACAGTCTCGTTTCACCCTGGATTGGTTGCAGGTACATGATTTTCCATGTTAAAAAAATAATGTAATACATTTCCGTGAAAGAAGGAAGGAGTGGAGGGACGCTTTTGTCCAAAAGTGAGACAGAACAGGCTAATTAAAAAGAAAAAAAAACATAAACATAATTAGTTTTAGTATAATTATGCGAATCCAGAAACATGTAACTAGTATTTTTATGTTAAGAATCTGTGCACAAAATTTCACTGTATCATGAAAAATCACAAACTTATAAGCTTGTTATGTCAGCAAAAATACGTCGCCGGGCCATCTAGGCGACTAAGGGGTAGTTTTGCACTTCCATCCGGCTGTCTGCTAACGCTTAATATCCACTATGACCTATCGTGACCTGTATTGTACTTACTGTCAGTGCTGTCCAACTTATGAACTTTTTTCAAATATTTTTCCAAAAAAATATAATATGTTGTAAAAACTATTGGAATCGATTCAGTTTGTGATTCTGAACAAACTGTATTCAGGTTTCGCAATTACCTTATAATGTTCCCACTGCTGGGACTCAGGCCTCCTCTCTAGGAGAGGGGAATGGGCCGTATCCACCACGCGGGCCCAGTGCGGTTTGGTGGATGTCTTCGAATTTTCGGTTCTAGGGCATGTCGGTTTCCTCACGATGTTTTCCTTCACCGTTTTGAGAGCAGTGGTGATGAAATAAATAACGGCTCCAACTTACGAGGTTCAAACTCAGGCAGGCGAATTACTTTGTGTTTAAATGTTGTATATTTCGTTACAATTTGACTTTGACTGACGTTGACTGGCCTGTTGGTCTAGTGGTTAGTGACCCTGCCTGATTGCTATGCCGGAGGTCGTGGGTTCGATTCCCACCCAGGACAAATGTTTGTGTGATGAGCAAAATCATTTGTTCTGTATCTGGGTGTAATTTATCTATTATATGTATATATTTAGAAATATATATGACGGATGGTCGGCTCCATCGTTGTTTTTAAAAAAGGTGACGTCAGCATTGCTGACGTCACGTTCTTGGTTATTTTCCATCTTTTAAATTAAATCACTTGGTACACTTTTATTAACTTTATTCAGTGACGTAACAATCAATGTACATACAACAGTATAACAGTAACCGTACACTATGACTCACAGAGATGTGTTCCGTCCAACGGCTCGTGCGCGACTGAGCCGCTCTAAGGCCGGCGCCTATATTTATACAGACCGACCACGTGCTCGACGCACATGTTCGAGTTTTTAGGTTATGATTTTAAACATTATAAATAAATAATCATTTTGACAGTCTTTTAGAATAGTTAAAAAGATAATTAATTAAACCATGCAATTATAAAAATAACAATCAAAAATAAATAACAATGACGTAATTTAAGTTTTTGACGTAATTTAAACAATGATTTCGTAATCATAATCTTAAACTAATTATTCGTTGATGTAGTCCAGTTACATCACACTGACGAGGTGCTTCAATTAACGTATTTGCGCCGATACGGCCATTCTGACAGGCGGTGCGTGCTCTGCACCGGCCTGTGTTTTAAAGTTGTACTGGTCTGAAACAACGAGATTTATTTTTGTTCTTTGAGTTTGGTATCTGTAAGCAGCTATGCTACTGATGAAGATACTTTATAAATAACCAAACATTTAACTTATGTTGGCCTTTTTGTAAAATATTTTGTGATCAATCATAATGTCTTGTACTCTTTTGTAGGTACTTATGTATTGACTTTTGTTTGTTTTATTATGTGTTTCGACCCTCCATCACGTCTACACACATTTTATTTCTCGGAGATTCTCGTTGAAACTGGAAGATGATTATGTTGCTGTGCTCTGGGCGGTCCTGTTCGCCGTGGTACACAGAGGCTCTATTGGGAATATGAACAAGGTCGATGCTGTGTTATACACAGAGGTTCTAAATGGTAAAGGATAAAGAAGAATATCTCTATAAAAGTACTTTGCTACTTACGGTTTATTGTGGGTGTGTGACATCCACGTTTGAGTTTTGTGTTTGTTGCTGTAGTACCTCAGTTCGGGAGGTGGACGGCGTTGGTTGTATTGCCCCAGCTGGCATTGTAGGTTGTTCATCATCAACCGCCGATACGGTTGCCTGATCGCCTGGTTTTGGAGCACGCCGAAGCTGATCATGCGCCACCTTACGTGGTCGTCCTCTACCAACGACTCTTTTTACTAGGTAGCGGTCGTTATCTAGTACTCGACAGATCTCATAAGGTTCGCTGAACTTGAGATCTAATGAAGTTTGATTACGTGGATTATTTTTTATAAGCACGTAGTCTCCTCTTTGGAAAGGATGAATCTTAGCCTTCCGCTGATTAAAGCGCTGTCTGTCTTGTTCCGCAGATAAGGTCATTTTTTGTTGTGCATGTTGAGTCAGTGCTTCTATGTCCACAGTTTGTTCATCGATGTTCACAAGGTTTAAGAGTTCTGGTGGCACGCAATGTTTTCGCCGAGTGATGAGAGTGAGTGGAGCAATTCCAGTAACGCGGTGAGGAGTACAGTTTAAAGCTAACTGTAGTTCCTCGAGTACATTGTGCCATTGCTCAGTTTCGTAATTTTTTATCATAATTAATGCGTTTTTTAGTGTTGCCACTATTCTTTCAGCTTGTCCATTCGCTCGGCTGACTCCTGGTGCTATGGCATGGATGTTGATTCCAAATTGGTCACAATAGTTTTTGAACTCGCCTAGGAATTCTCTTCCTCCATCAACAATTATTTGTACAGGTGGTCCAAATAAATGCACATGTCGTTTTAAGGCACCCAGTGTACTGTACTGATTTTTATTGGTAGCATAGTAGAAGAGTACGTACTTTGTGAAGGCATCAATTGTAATGATGACATATTGTTGATCGTTTGGAGTTCCCAACTTCCCCGTTATATCCATGTGTATAACTTGAAAAGCAGCGCTTGGCTTTTGGATTGGATGTAATTGGGCTTGTACAGCACCTGATGCCCCTTTAGATGTCCTGCATATCACACAATTATCTACGAAATTGCGAACAGTGGTGCTCATTTTGTCGAACCAATAGGTTTCCTTGATTTTCTGCAATGTCTTTTCCCAACCTGGGTGTTTCAGTGCTGTATGGTAAGAGTTTATTATACTCCACTGGAACGATTTGGGTACTACCGAACAGGCTTGTTCTCCAAAAACTTGATCTTGTATAACTTTCTTCAAGACATCATCTTCTAATATGTAACCATCCACTGGGTTATTATCTCGTAGAGTATCCATTAAGGGCCTTAATGTTTGATCTCGGCGTTGCTCGATTTTCAACCAGTCCAGATCTCTCGTCATGATATTGACTGCAAGTTCAGTTGGATTTCTGCTGAAGAAATCGGCGTGTTGTAGGCGTTCACCTTTACGGTATTCTACTTCAAAATCATAATTCTGTAGAAATGCCCACCAACGATGAATTCTTGGGAGTAGATCCTTCTTGTGTTTAGACGCCTTCAAAGCATTACAGTCAGTAATAACAATAAATTTGCGGCCATAGAGGTATTGGCGAAAATGCTTGATAGCGCGCACCACTGCTAGTGTCTCCAATTCGTACGAGTGGTATCGGCTTTCGGCATCCGTAGTCCTCATACTCATGAAGGCGACTGCGTGCTGACGTCCTTCAATTATCTGTACAAGTACCGCACCAAATCCCAGACTACTTGCATCAGTATATAACTGTATTGGTGCTCCTTCTTGAAATATTGTTAATACAGGAGCTGACGTCAAAATCTGTATAACGTCATTCCGAGCTTTCTCATGTCTATAATTCCATTCCCACTTTGCACCTTGTTTGGTTAGTTCGTATAATGGTACCATGATTCGTGAGAAGTTTGGAATGAATCTTCTGAAATACCCCGCTAGGCCATTAAACTGCCTCACCTGTTTAGCTGTTTTGGGTACTGGTGCTTTAATTAGAGCTTCCACTTTCTTTGGACTTGGACGTACCTGTCCATTCGAGATTACATTGCCCAAATATTCTATTGAACGTTTAAAAAAACTGCATTTGTCAGCGTTGATTGAAAATCCAGCTTCCTGTAAGGCCATGAGGATGCGCTCAATCTTCGATAATCCTTCTGTAAACTCCACGCATTTACTTAGTACGTCATCCACGTAAACTTGAGCATCGGTACCCAGCAGTGAGAATAGAGCCTTATTAATGCATCTCTGGTATACTGCGCAGGCATTGCTCAGCCCAAATGGCATGGTCATATATTCGTATAAGCCATCGGGAGTCACGAAAGCAGTTTTCTCAATTGAGGATTCTGAAATCGGGATCTGATGGAAACCAGCAGCCATATCCAAGCTGGTGTAATAGTTGCCATTGGCCAACTGATCAATTTGGTCTGCAATTAGTGGCAGCGGGTAATGATCACGTAATGTGTTGGAGTTTAGTTCTCTAAAATCCACGCACAAACGATCATCGCCATTCTTCTTCTTGACCAAAATTATAGGACTTGAAAATGGTGACTTGCTTTCACGAATAATCTTATGATCCAGAAGCTCCTTAATGATTTCGCGAACTTTCTCCCGTTCAATTGGGCTTAGACGATATGGTCTTCTCTCCACGTACTTATCAGGATTCTTGAGTCGAATTTCTAATTTTCCGGTGTTGACACGTGTTGTTGGAAAGCCACGAATAAACAAATGCTCATATTTGTTTAAAAGTGAGTGTAATTGAGCAATCTCATCAGCGTTAGTGAGATCACAATCCAGTTTGTCAAAGATCGGGTTCTTAGTATTCAATTGGTTGATTGTTTGTTGTCTAATGAGTTTAGTTCCAGTCGATGTGATAATCATACTTAAATTCGTGTTGTTGATTAAATTCATCCCAACCAGTATGTCTGTAGACATTTCGTAGTCAGGCAGTATGTAAAATTGTAGCTCAACTCTGATGTCATCAATGATGCATACAGTAGACAACGTTGTCAGAGACAATACCGGAAACCGTCCGATTCCTCTCAAGTAGTTTACCGTTTGAGTCCTTTGTCCCGGTAATGCTTCAGCAATGGTTTCTTTCATGATTGAACATTCTGCTCCACTGTCGAACACAGCTTGTATAGACTGCAAGCCTATTTTTATATTGATCGGTGCTAGCTTGGGTTTTCCAATGCAGTTCACGTTTGATGTTAGTGAACGTTCACGCTTAAAGCACACTTCATAAGTATGGCCCACTTTCTTGCAGAATGTACAGGTAGGCGTATTGGTTTGCTTCGTATCTTTGTTTGATGGTTCAGCATTCGCATTGGTATCTGAAGTCTTGGGCTTGAATCGACAATCGTTTGAGTTATGGTTGTTTCTTTTGCAGTAACGACAGAACGAAGATGATTGAGTACCTTCTGAAATTCGTGCACGTTTGTTTGGTACCGTAGAATTTGAACTTGGATGTGGGCGTTTTGTTCGTATTGAGGAGGCAACTGAAATGAGTTCGGGAACTGTAGTCGCTCTTGCATTTAGAAGTTCTATTCTTAGCCGCTCATCATTGACACATCCAATCACGGCTTCTACGGCATCTTCATTGCCAAGCTTATCTTTAGTGAGTCGTTTCCACAGCACCCAAGCACGTGATAAATATTCTGCTATGTCTTTCGACGAGTCATAAACATGTTCACGAAACCGAAGAACGTCTCGAGAATATCTGTTTTCTGGTTCAAATGTAGTTATGAGTTTATGGCGTAGTTCTTCCCAGGAGGATGTGGTCACCATCCAATCATCCACCCACATTTTGGCTCGTCCTTTCAACAGACCACCCACTTTCATGCGGACATCGAAGTCACTTAGCTTGTACGTCTCGATGGCTTTGTCCAGGTGTTGGCACCACTCTCGTACCCCAACATTGGTATCAGGGTCGAAGGATGGTAAATAGATATCGTTTATCTTGACTCTTGCTTCAGTAGGCTTGCAAAGGCGCTCTGACATCTGCTGCATCATCTGCATCATTTGCATAAGGAATTCTGGAGGTACACCCCCCATGGATGTGTTAGGCATGGGTAAATTCATCAGCGTCTGCATCTGCTGTTGTGTATTCACCGCTGTTGGTTGTGGCGATGGTTGATTTGCTGATGAAGTAGAAGCTGGGATTTCCTCATATCCCACTTCTGATGACGGATGGTCGGCTCCATCGTTGTTTTTAAAAAAGGTGACGTCAGCATTGCTGACGTCACGTTCTTGGTTATTTTCCATCTTTTAAATTAAATCACTTGGTACACTTTTATTAACTTTATTCAGTGACGTAACAATCAATGTACATACAACAGTATAACAGTAACCGTACACTATGACTCACAGAGATGTGTTCCGTCCAACGGCTCGTGCGCGACTGAGCCGCTCTAAGGCCGGCGCCTATATTTATACAGACCGACCACGTGCTCGACGCACATGTTCGAGTTTTTAGGTTATGATTTTAAACATTATAAATAAATAATCATTTTGACAGTCTTTTAGAATAGTTAAAAAGATAATTAATTAAACCATGCAATTATAAAAATAACAATCAAAAATAAATAACAATGACGTAATTTAAGTTTTTGACGTAATTTAAACAATGATTTCGTAATCATAATCTTAAACTAATTATTCGTTGATGTAGTCCAGTTACATCACACTGACGAGGTGCTTCAATTAACGTATTTGCGCCGATATATATAGTAGAGTATGTTTATCTGTTGTCTAATACCTATAACACAAGCTCTGCTTAGTTTAAGACCAAACGGCCTTGTGTGATAATTGTGGAATATTATATTTAAATCGCGTCCTCTATGGCCACACCCAATGTTTAACATTCCCGGCTAGCGTTGACAGAAATTGGCCCCTACAAAATGAGAGTGATAATTTCAGGAGGCCGTGACTGGAGTGACAACACTGCAGATTTAATATCACGGAAGCCCGAATCCACATTTACAAAATTAGCTTTGGTGTAAATGAAAGGATGCACGAAATATAAAAATAATCGTTTGTTTTTGTTGTGATTGGATACTGCTGTGTCCACGAATACATGACAATTGAACATCTATTGCATGCCAAGACTTTTCTATGCCTCAGAAAGCATGGCGATTATCACACAGCCACGCATCACGCTACATGTTGCGTGTCAACACACCTACGCTAGTACTTAGGGGAGTAATAATAATATATTTCACAACTATCACACAACGCCGTCTAGTCCCAAGCTAAGCAGAGCTTGTGTTATGGGTACTAGACAACTGATAAACATACTTATATATTTCTAAATACTTACATATTATAGATAAATTACACCCAGACACAGAACAAATGATCGTGCTCATCACACAAACATTTATCCTGGGTGGAAATCGAACCCACGACCTCCGGCATAGCAGTCAGGGTCACTAACTACTAGACCAACAGGCCTGTCACAGGAGTGCAGAATTGCACCATCGTGCGGGTTTTTTTACGCAGTCACACGCATAGGTGCGTTTTGTAAATTCACGCAGGCACGCGCACATTTCATACAATATCACGCACGGCACTACGAAACTAAGTGTGAAATACCTTGCGTATCGTTCTGCACCCAATCGCGTGTGTGCATGTTTCTCCGCATGCAGGCGCGTGAACTGCATGAACGCGCGTGGATGCATTTTCAGTGTGTTGGACTGTGAGTGTTTTCTATATAAACGGAGATACTTACAAGCAACGTTAAGATATGCATTTACGCACTACGCTGCGTGGAGCGTGCCAGTGTAATAACCGCCTTACGCTAACGCCTTAAGAAAAGAAAAAAAGTTATGGCGGCGATCTTGGTTTTCCTGCGGATATCTTCATTCTTGATGCGATCACGCGAAGTAACTTCGAGCATAGCCCTTTCCGTTGCTCTTGGGTGACTGTAAGCCACTGCTTAAATAAAAATATGACGGTTCTTACTGCTAGGTAACTGTTTATTAAATACGCTCTATTGTTTTTTTTTTTTCAAACCTATTGGTTTATCAGTTACCGAGGAGTAGGCTTCAGAAAGTCAGTGTATTATAACACTACTCGGAAGTTAGGGCCTTAAGCCGATGGTCGACTGACAAACAATCAGAAACAAATACACACCACATTGTGTCATATAAAATCATCATCATCATCATCATCAGCCTCGCGCACTGTTCCTGCGCGCCTCAAGGAGTTGTCAGCAACAGCAGGGACCCAGCTGGGTCGAAGCCTACTGGGGCCAGGGTTATCCGAAAGGGAACTCGAGCCCCGGTATGAAGGCTAGAAGGAACGGGGTGGGTCTTTTAGTCAGTAAAAGTCTCACACTATCTCCCGCTCCGCCCAAGAGCGGGGGTTGTTATTGGATGATTTTTTCCCACCATAAAAAACGCCTTTTAATGTTCCCACTGCTGGGACTCAGGCTTCCTCTCTAGGAGAGGGAATGGGCCGTAATCCACCACGCGGGCCAAGTTCGAGTTGGTAAACGTCACATGTCTTCGAATTTTTGTTTCTAGGACATGCCGGTTTCCTCCCGATGTTTTCCTTCACCGTTATGAGAGCAGTGGTAATGAAATAAATTACACAAAGTAATACACCTGGTAGGGTTTGAACACGCGACCTACAACTCGTAATTTGGTACCTCTCGGCCACACTCGGCCACCACTGCTCTCAATATAATTGCATAAAATACATATAAATAAAAGATAGCATATAATTAACGTATGTGTAATAACAATCCAGTGTTATTAGCCTAATAGAAATATAACAAATTGTTTCTCATGTTTTATTATGTAATTCGATTTGAGCTTTTCCGTTGATGTCCTGTTTTATTTTGGGCAGAAGGACAAATTCCACAAATATTGGAATTTGCGTGGCTGTGTAGAGGACAGAGCAATTTGAATAGGTATGTCGATGGTGTAGTGACTTATAAACTTTTTTATGAAGAAATTTAAACGACTTCAAAAATGATTATCACGGAAAAAAAGAGAATTGGCCGTAATTCCACCACGCGGATCCAGTGCGGAATGTCTTCGAACTTTTGGTTCCTGTATAAGACGGGTTTTTTTTTTGTTAGGTAAAAATCATTCAAATGAGCGGGAGATAGTGTCAGACTCTTACTGACTAAAAAACCTACCCCGTTCCTTCTTGCCTTTCATACTGGGGTCGAGCTATCTTTCGGAGCTAACCCTGTCCCCAGTAGGCTTCGACCCAGCTGGGCCCCTGCTGTTGCTGACACCTCCTTGAGGCGCGCCGGAACTGTGCGCGCAGTCGACGACTTGGGCTCGGTTCAAACAGTTACCGGACGGTCGGACAGCGAGCTACCTATTGCTCGCAGTCCGCAAGCCCTCGCTTACGGTGGTCCGAAATCGGGATCGGAATTCCAGTGGCGGCTGGGATGCTGTGAGCACCGTTGCTTGGCGCGGTCAGCCTCCTTCTTTGCTAGCATTACTGCTTCGCAGATGGAGGCGAGCGCCGGCCTTTTCTCCTCGCTCTGAACCATGGGCTGTACCAAGGCCCGGCGCGAGAGTTCGCCGCCGCCGTTCGCCCTCACGAGGGCACGGCGATGAAAGAAAGAAAGAAAATTGCGTTTAATTAGCATTACAAAAACGGAAACACCAGTAATGCCAAAAAGGCCTCGGCTCAGCATAGTGCCAAATGGTAACACAAGGCCACCACCTGACGCTGATTTTCAGCTGCAGCCCTTGGGCGCCATATTATGCTCGAACAGAAAATATTTATTAAAAACCATAAAAATCAGTACACAGACCAGCTAAAAGAAGAAGTTACGATTTATATGTATAAAAATAGTTCAAAAAAGATTTATGTGCCCATTTAAAACAGAAAATATAGCTGAGATATCATTTAACAATATTAGAAACAAGAGTGTAAAGAATTGAAATCATAAGCAAAATTAAAAAGACAGACGATGCTCTGCCCAAGCGAGGCAGTATGGGACGGGTCAAGTCATTGCTTGTGTCTACATGGTTAGCAAACAAGTTTTCAAAACATATAAGAAAAAATAATAAAGGTACAATCTTCTCAGTTATTGACAGAAAAACAAAAAGCAAAATACAGTCAGATTTTATAGGAAAACACAACATTTTTTTAATCCATATGAAAGGATAGAAATAATCCCATTATTATTTTCCTGTATCCTCTGTCAATCTTGTTCGACATCTCACATGGTCGGAGATTTATTTAATCGTGACCTTCTATTACACCGTACTGTAACACGGCCATGCAAAAGACGTGTTCGCTTCTATAACATTATCTTTAGTATATGCAAAACCTTAATATACATAGTTTGTTCAGAATCAGTAACTGAATTGATACCAATAACTTTTACACTATGTTATATTTTTTCCCAAAAATATTTTAAAACGTCAGTTGGACGCCACCGACACTAAGAACAACAAAGGTTACGGCATGTCATAGCGGGCATAAAGCACCAGCACACAGTTGGGTGCAGAAGCAAAGCAACCCCTCAGTCGCCAGGATGACCCAGTGACCATGTATTTGTGCGAACAAGCTGGGCCTCAAGTCTGCTATTACAATAATGTCAGAATGGTCTATCATTGATTTCATAATTGTGAAGTGTGCATGAAATTGTCGGGCACAACAACAAACAATTCGACATATCTTTTATACATTTATTCTATTAATAGAACTCTACCGAATAGATTTCCTCTCAATATTTTCCTCAACTGTTTCCAAAGCAATCGTGGGCGTTGTAATTTGAACTCGTTCTTGCGAATAATTTTATTAATATAAAAATGTGGGTTTATTCCTGTCTCCCACAGTTTCACCCGTGTCTTTAGTTACTGTTCCGCTTCTGTGAGTATAATATACAGCTTCATCATCATCATCATCACTTCAGTTGAAAGACGTTCACTGTTGGGTATAAGCTTCCTCCAAGCGTTGCCATAACGACCTGTTCTGTGCGTTTTGAATCCGGAGGATTCCCGCGATCCTGACCAGCAGTGCCTTTCTCTAAGAAAACAGCCTTGATCGCAGCGCTGGCCACAGCGACAAGTCGAGAGCGCAGTACATTGAATTAACAATCTAATGTGTAGGTATTTTGGGTTGTTAATCCAATGTACTCTATTTGGGTTTAGTCGCTGCGGCCAGCGCTGCGCTCAAGGCTGTTTTTTTAGAGAATAGCATGCCAGGTCATTGGTCCACCTTGTGGGAGGCTTCCATCGCTACGTCTTCCGGTACTCCGTCGCCACTTCAGAAGCTTTCGTCCTCTTCGACCATCTGTTCTGCGTGCAATTTACCCTGCCCATTGCCACATAAGTTTGGCAATTCTTCGAGCTATGTCGGTAACCTGGATATCTTCATTTCTGATGTGATCACGCAAGGAAACTTCGAGTACAGCCCTGTCCATTGTTCTAAATGATATACAGTCTATATGCACTTAGAGAGTTTTCAGTAGTTCCTGAAATTAGCACTTTCAAGCGAACTAACGTTGATGTTTTTCTAAATACCCCAATCATGCCGTCACATTCAGGGTGTGAGACGGTGTGATAGAAATCTATACCGGAACAGAAATAATCCACAGGGAATCAGTTAACTTCGACAAAAATAAGCGCGAAATCGGAGTGACATCAGTCGTCAGCTTGTCACCGCTTGTACCAGCGTGAAATCCATAAAATGGATGTCGCGTTTTGGTATTGCAATTTTTTTTATTCAGTTTTCTTTTTTTTTCGGGACGTGTTATTCAATATGGCCGCTTGTAATTTGATTTGCGGGTTTGCCATTTTTTTTTTTTGATAATAATATTTTTTTTCTAGCTTTTGCCCGCGGCGTCGCCTGCGTACATAAAATATAGTAGGCTATATTGATTAAGTGACATAGGTGTCACTCAAGAATAAAGTAGGTTTGTTTTGGTGAAAAAAAATTAGCAAATTGACCTGTACTTCCAGAGACGAACAAAAAGGAAAAATAAATAAATAAAAAAAAAACAATCTTACATTTTTAAATGCACATTATCATTGTCACTCATCAAATAACTTTTCGCCCGCCAATTTAAATTTAACTATTAAATAATTTTCACACGAAATAAATTATTTCACTGCAAATAAACAAATTGTTTACTTTGGTACTACTACTACTTACTACTACTTGAAATAATTATAAAACAAAATCAACAGAGTATTATATTTTTTCCTCAAAATTATGTGCGACAAAAAGTTGTTCAATTTATAAAAATAATATGATTTTCAACAACAAACAACATATTACCCAATGGACACTTGAGGGAGGCCTTTGTTCAACGATGACGTCTTTTAGGCTGAAATGATACTGATGTTGATTTTTTTATCATATTTTACCCATTAAAATGTTGCACAATAATTTAACATAAATAAAAAATTGTACTAAAAAAAAATTGTCCTACGATAACTTATTTGCTAAGAATATAGGGGGCCAAGAGAGTATAACATTAAGGTTACATTCAAGCTTAACAACATTGTGTGGTACAACTAAAACCTTTTGTTTGCAGAAAACTAGGAGTGAGAGTTAATCTTGAAACAACAGTTACTGAACGAAACAAAATGGCGTGAGCTTAAGTGGTGTTGGATGCTGTAGCTGTAAATTACCTGCACTTTGGTAGTTACATACGGCTAGTTACAGGTCGGGGTACTTCCTTCATGACACACATACTTAACTAGATGTCTAGGTCATCGGAAAACTTTAGGCTAGAGATACTAAGCCACTTCTCGAATTTCTACAAGTTGTTTGCAGTTCAAGTAATGCGGATTAGGAATGCTTTGACCGTATCAGTAAGGCAAGCTCAAACACTGTCCATTTTCAAAATTAATATGGTTAAGGATCACTACCTCTCCTCTTAACCCCTCGAGCGCCGATTGTACATACGTCTGTACAACTGAAGACCTTGAAAAACGCTTAATTTTCGTTTTGTACACACGTCTGAACGAAACTTATTTGGCCGAAAATTTTAGTTTCCATATTATATTATTCCATATTTATTATATTATTTGTTTTTCCAAGAAAAAACTAAAAAAAATTTTTATATTTTTTTTTTATATTGGTGATTTACGTAAACACGGCAATTTTCCGGGTCATTAAACTCTGGCGCTCGAGGGGTTAAACGTCATTAAGTACATTATTGCTTTGCTTTCATATAATTCTGCATGTATTTTATATTGTTTGTATTATATGCATTTTATTAGTTATGTATAACCTGGAAAGCTTTAAACAGATTCCGCACCCAGGTTGGGCGCAGCAAAGACAATCTCGATAATCGAAAATTATAGGTGGTTCTCGAACGGTTCTGATTTTCAGTGTTTGCTTGGCGTCCCATCTTACATCCTGCATCACATGCTCTGTTAACTGTTCATGTAAGGATCTAATGACAATGTTAGCGGCATTATGGCTGGAAATAATATTAGCAGAAGTCGAAGTCGGAATTATGTAGAGTTGCATCGAGATATTAATATAGATCTTCCCGGGATATTATAAACCTCAGAAATAGAAGCGGGATTATGGACGGCGAGCAATGGGAAGCTCGCTGTCCGACCGTCCGGTAACTGTCTAGACCGAGCCCAAGTCCCGGGTTTTTAGTCAGTAAAAGTCTGACACTATCTCCCGCTCCGCCCAAGAGCGGGGGATGTCATTAGATGGTATTCCCACCGTAAAAAAAAAAAACAAAACAAACCTCAGAGATAGATATGACAAATAAAGTCATTGAAAAAGATCTCTCTAGGTCAACTGAGGTGAGGAAAGAAAATATACTTCCTTCTCCTCGTCATTAATGCCGGAAGCTGCTGTATTTCTGGTAGTGTCATGAAAAAAATCTGGTCTTTAGAATTAATCTCGGAATTAGAGGCATATACACTTTATTCTTTCTTAAATTAACTTAAATAGCTCTACCTAATTCCGACCTCTGGTGATAAGATAGCCATTGTGAACATAGATTTAAACTTATGGAAAAACTAATATAGATTCAGATATTAACACGTTTATATTAGCTTCACCTGTATGTTTGTAACCAACGCCTTTGAGCTCGATTTTGACCTACTTTGGGCGATTTTCTTCAAGCTTTGCACACCCATCAAAGACTGATGACAATACAATAATCCGTTTTTTAGTTTTGGTGAAAAATAAAAATATAGTTTAAAAAAACTAAAAAACACGCTTTCATAGCATATCAAAGGGGTGCTCGATTTACGAAAAATATGGCACAAAGCGCCCCACGCTTTTTTCGCAATGACATTAATATTTTTCGTTCATTATTATTATTTTCTACCTATATTGAAAATTATTTTACACTTTTTAGTTTGATATGCTATGAAAGCGTGTTTTTTAGTTTTTTTTTTTTAACTATATTTTTATTTTTTTTTAAGTTTGTAGAACATACGTAGGTAAACAAGAGTACAGATGTGATGTCAATTGTCTTGCCGTTGACGGCGTGCAAATATTCACATTGTACATACATATTTTGGTGTACAATTAAGTTTATTCTTTTCGATTTTATCTCTACATGTTTTAATAGTATAATTTCGCATTGAGCTTGTGGAAACAGGTCACCAAAACGAAAACAAATAAATTCAGGGGGATTTGCGTTCGGTCCTGAATTACGAACAATGCCCATTTGAAAAGCCATGGTTTTACCGAGAGAAAATTATCTTGGAACTAACCTGATTTGGGTCAAAAGGTACAGTCAGCAATATCATGGAAATTAAGGGGAAACTAACACCATTGGTGAAATTTATTTATTCAACTATTTTTCAAGCATGCAGTTATTAAACAATTGAAATAATAAACACAGTATTATATTTGCCACCTTAAGCGCGGGCGTGCGGACGGCGAGCAATGAGTAGCTCGCCGTCCGCACTCCGTCCGGTAACCACCCGGACCAAGCCAAAGTCTTTGCCGACGCGTAGTGTTCCACGCGCGCCTCAAGGAGTTGTCAGCAACCGTAGCGGCCCAGCAGGTTGGAAGCCTACTAGTGCTATGGGTGATGCGAAAGAGATTCCCGGGACCCTGGAACAATGGCAAAGAAGGAACAGAAGTGGACACTATTTCCTGCTCTGTCCAAGAACGGAGGATATCATTAGATGATTTTCCCACCTGAAAAAAAAAATTGTTGAGAAACCAACCTTCACGCCTACCACAGCGAATCTGTAACTGATTGCGATCTACATTTCGTCAGGCGTTCACTATGCGGGCATGTTAATTTTTAATGTTCCTTTGAAAAATTATCATTCTATTTTGTTTCGGATTACCTAACTACTCCATAATTTTATTTTTCCTGCCTAAAAGTGTACCTAAACTACATCTCTTACTCTTCTCACACAATCCATCCATCTTTTCATCGGTCTTCGTCTCCCTCTCCATCCATCCACATGTAATCTCGTAAATCTTTTAGCAACGTGCATTTCATCCCTCCTCTTCACATGACCTTACCAAGACAAACGATATCCTTTCAACTTTTCAGTCACTGGTGTCACTTTTAAACTTCCCCTAATATACTCATTTCTCACTTTATCCATTCTCGTCACACCACACATCCATCTTAACATTCTCATCTTTGTAACAAGCAACATTTAAAAAATAATACCTAAGCAGTCGTTATAAAAATCTGTATCTACTTCATTATTTTATTATATTACTTATTTTGTAATATCTTCATGTTACAATTTTCTGTCAAATACAAATTACTTAATACATTCTCTCGTTGAGAGTATAGCTCGAGGGTCTTATGAGAATTTTATCAAACAATGATATTTATTCGAGTGTAAAGATTACAGTATTATTCCACTAAGATCGTTTCGCTTGATTTCCGAGTTCCGGTCTATGGAGATGGTTGATTAAGTCAATGTCTTGAAGATTAATATTTTTGCTTGTTTTTCTTAATATTATTCACATAGTTTTAAAATCTACACTAGACATATATAGAGATACATACAAAAGTACAACATTAGTTTTAGTATATTGATGATGATGATGATCTAATTTCGAGAAAGAGGTCAACCATCGAATCCGACTCGGCTGGGCAGCGTTCGGGAAGTTACGCGGTATCTTCTCATCCAACATACCACAGTGTCTCAAGACGAAAGTCTATGAGCAGTGTGTGTTGCCAGTGATGACATATGGATCCGAAACGTGGTCGCTCACAATGGGCCTCATCAAAAGGCTTAAAGTCACCCAAAGAGCATTGGAAAGGGCTATGCTCGGTTTCCTTGCGTGATCGAATCAGACATAAAGATATCCGCAGGAGAACCAAGGTTGCTGACATAGCACAAAGAATTGCCAAACTTAAATGGCAATGGGCAGGGCACATTGCTCGCAGACCGTTGGGGCCGAAAGGTTCTGGAGTGGCGACCGCGTACCGGAAAACGCAGCGTTGGAAGGCCTCCTACAAGGTGTACTGACGACCTGGTGAAGGTAGCGGGAATCCGATGGATGCGGGACGCACATGATCGTTCGTTGTGGCGCCGCTTGGGGGAGGCCTATGTCCAGCAGTGGACGTCTGTCGGCTGAAATGATGATGATGATGATGATGATGATGATGATGATGATGCCATCTAACTAATTTCGGCCTCAGCGACCGCATTCCCTGGCTCTTCATGGTGGTTGTGAGCTCAGCAGCCCGATTCACGTAATGAAAACCGTAACGATATCGTAGCGATTTAGTCGTTTAGACCATTTCCGTACTCACATCCATCAATTGAGTTTGAACGACACCGATTTTATGGTCATTTGAAATTCGTCGATTTAAAAAAACATCTGTATTACATTATCCTGGTAGAATACTTATTAATGTAACTGGAAATAAGTCGGTAGATCGTGAATACCGCTTTTGGATAGGACTTCGATCGAACGACTATAAAACTTCAACGATATTTGGCTTGTTTGATTTTACTAGAATATCTGCTGCTCTGTTGTGACTTGCATATCCAACCATATTATGTATATTAGTATATTATGTGAAACACGAAACACGTAACACGTGTCTACTATTGTAATGTAAAGAATCAATGTACAGATTTTCATAACTGTATCATGAATAATCACACAAAGTTTAAAAGCTTGTTATGTCGGCAAAAATACATAGTTACCAAGCCATCCAGGTGACTGAGGGGTGGTTTTGCACTTGCACCCAGTTGTTTTTTTGCGCTTAATACCCGCTATGACCTGCCGTGACCTGTATTGTACTTAGTGTCGGTGGTATCCAACTTGTGCTCTTTATATTTTTGGGAAAAAATATAGCATAGTGTAAAATATATTGGAATCCATTCAATTACTGATTCTGAACACAAACTATTATTCAGGTTTCGTATAAACTAAGAATAATGTTGTATAATTACATGGTCTCATAAAGTACTGGCCATCTTGATTCCTATAAATATAAAAAAAAGAGAGATTTGATTGTCAGTTAGTTCCGACTGTCATTTAATTTAGTTTTTTCGTGCTATAAGAAAATTTGCCGATTTTAGCTGTGTTTTTTTTATGTTTCGGTTTGTTAACAAGGAATATATACCAGTTGCAGTTAATAATATTTAATTATAGATATATTTATAACATAACTAGGTAGTTTATTGTATTTTTTTTTTACAAAGTCATTTTATCACAGATAATACTAAAAGTTAAGAGTACCAATCACGACGGTTTTATTTAGCTATAACAAAGATATTTTATTCAATTTATCAAATGTGATATTTCTTTGATAAATCAAATATGGCGGAACATTGTTGGTTGGGTCAGCTGGTAAACTAATATAAAACAGTAGTTTTATAGGAATTAATTCTGTAGTTCAATACACAATGGTTTTCGCTATCTTCCAATACCAACTAGTTTTTGCCCGTGGCTTTGCCCGCGAACATAAAATATGGCCTATGTCACTCAGAAATAAAGCAGCTTTCTACCGGTGAAAAAATTTATCACATTACCTCCTACAAACAAAAAAAAAAACTTAAATTCAAACTTTATCTCTTTATTATTTTACTAGCGGCCCGTCTCGGCTTCGTACGGGCAATAAATATAACTTATGTTACTCAGGGTGAATGTAGCTTTCAAATGGCGAAAAAATGTTTGAAATCGACTCAGTACCAACCTTCAAAGCCTTGAGCACAGGCGTAGGGTAGCCAGCCTTTCGGTGTTTTACAGGATGCATTTTGGAGAGTGTGCGCAGGAATTGCATGACTTGATTCCGCCATCGCAATTCTACCATCGGACAAGCCGACGTACGGCGAATATTCACCCTTACGTTGTTAAAACCTCTACGGTCCTGACTAAGCGTTTCGCTTCGTCGTCTATACCGCGTACGTCGAAGGACTGGAACAGTTTGCCTGCTGCGGTCTTCCCGTCCGATTATAATTTGGGCGTCTTCAAGGCTAGAGTGAATAGGCTCTTAATAAACTAGTGCGCCTCACCATCAAAATTGCATTGGTACTTACCATCAGGTGGGATCGCAGTCAAGAACTAGTTTATCTCAATAAAAAAAAAGTAGTTTTTGAGCTTATTCACATTCACACGCACACACACACACGCACACCATAATACAAATTTTCTCTCTATAAAATAATAGTGTAAATGTAGGTAGATTAACATTTTTTTCTGCGACGACAGACATCTTTGACTAGAAGATAAACCCAAAAGAAACTTCACCAATAAAAAACGGATATCTTAACAGTCCCACAAGTTTTCCAACACTCCTATCAAGATCTTCTCATATAAAACTAACATAAAGGATTCCCAGAGCTTTTTTCTTTGTGCAGCAGATAGTCCCAAGTTTGAAGCCTGGTTGCATACATAACGAGGGCGTTTGTGCAGTCGGAAAGACGTGACGGAAATACTTATGTGACTGAAAAAGGTGGAAATGTAAACTCGAGGGTATCGGATTAGTAGTGTGGGCATTGGTTTCAAGAGATTTGGGTATTTTTATTTTTATTTATTTTTTCATAAGAAAAATAAACAGTGACACAATATGTAATTATTTAACAGAAAAAAATACAGTAAAAATGTGTATTCAACCAAATTTGTCACAAAATAGTCAAACGATTTTAGAAAAGCATACGATTTGAAACTATAATAAATAATAATAACTAATTTAATAGTCGATGTAAATCTAACAAAACATAGTTTGGACTGGGGCTATAGTCTTAACATATCCTTGGAAACCAGTCGACTTTAACCTCCCAAAACTATAGCCCTAAATTTTTGTTCTCCTTAATTTTATGTTGCAATGCTCCATAATATTATCAAGAGGTACATTGGCAAAAGTTACATCATCATCATCTTCGGCCTTTTTAATGTTACCACTTCTGGGACTCAGGCTTCCTCTCTAGGAGAGGGAATGGGCCGTAATCCACCACGCGGGTCCAGTGTGAGTTGAAGAATGTCACATGTCTTGGAATTTTTGGTTCTAGGACAGGCCGGTTTCCTCACGATGGTTTTCTGGACCATTTTGAGTTCGGTTGAAAGTTATGATCAGTATTATTTTTATGATTCCGAGCGTAATAGAACCAAGGGCCTCACTGGATGGATGTAGCTATTAATTGTAATTTCTATCAAAATAGTTGAGAGACATTGGATCTTGTCAGTAAATTAGCGAGGTAGATTGAACAAACAAAGCAATGCCACTAGTGTTTTAGGCCTAACTCGAGTAGCCCCGCTGGATCGAAACACATAGAAAATAAATCTAGGTCAAACGCACACGTGATATTTAGATTCGTATCATTGAATCCAGTACTCAAAAATCACTTTAGACACACAGTCTAGAAAGTCGATCATAGTCAATTTAGCGAAGCCTCAATTTTTATTCCATCTAACGTTGAACTCTGCAAAGATTTGAGAAATGAAAGCTACGCAGTTGTTGAAACCTGCCAAAACTGTGTCGGACACTGCAAAGGGTTCCGTGGTTGATATAAGTGAATTATACAGCCTTATTTTTATTATGCGACACCTGAATCAACTGTCTAGTATTTTTATGTAAAGAAAATCACAAAGTTATAAGCCAGTGTTACCCGGTTGGCAACAGAAGGGTTCTTTTGCTCCCGTACCCAGCTGTGCGCTTGCACCTAATGCCCGTTATGACTTGCCGGTGGTCACAGGTCAGTGTCTGTGGTGTCCAATTGCGACCTTTTTTTTATTTTTGTATATTCAGGTTTCACATATACTAAAAATAATGTTGTATATTATTAACATAAAATAGGTTAAGTTCTGAAAAGTATGTTTTTTGTAACCAGTAACAGAGAAGAGTCCGTAGAGCCCTTATATCGCCGAACGTCGCCTGCGTACTTGACAGTATGTTGATGTTTGAAACTACCCTGCCCACCAAGATAGCTTGACGGAACCCTGCTCTGTGGGGCTCTACTTCTGGGTGGTTTACAAAAAATAACCACTAAAGCTAAGGCAGGAGCTCCACTTTGCTCCCGCCTTAGCCTTCTAACTTAACCTATACCTGCCCCTAATATATGTTAATTTTTTATGTTTTTTTTATTATTACTCTTAATATCTCACCTATTCACTCTTGACTTAAAGAGGTTTTAGCTATCAAGAAACATACTCCGGCAGGGAATTCCACTCCTTAGTTGTACGTATGATGGTGTTCCTAAAACGCTTTGTAAACGCTTAACCATGCAGTAACTATGGAGTTTCTTGCCGATTCTTTTCCATAGAAAACGACCAATTTGGAACCGTGCACTAGCTTCTGAAGTTTTATAAGTGTCCATGTAAGCTTATGTGAAATAAAAATATTTTGAATTTGAATTTTGAGAGTATTGACGAATTTCCAGGTGTCACTCTAGCGTGCATTCGAAATAAGGCTAGTCACAGCAAAATTTGTCGCACAAACATTATTCGCACATCAATTTGTTGAGCTCACGTAGTACACTTCCGTTTTTGTCATTTAACTACAGAACCTTAAAATTGTCGGCGTGAAAAATACATTTTCGCCAATCAGGATTCTAGGCACGTCGCTTGAGAATGTCAACTGGAGCGGGTGACGGAGGAATTTCATTTCTACCCGCGATCGAACATCTGTGACTCGTCGAAACAAAAGATACGCTTTTGTTGCCACAGACTAACTCAATGAGTATTAAAAGAGTTACATAAGTAACGAATTTTATATTAAAGTAGGTCTAGCACATTTAAGGGTAGTCAGGCTACAAGTTAACTGTATGCCTTAGGCCCCTCGCCTACGGTGAATTTTTGTGACAGCATCGCTACTAACGCGTGTTACTCGTATATTTGCAAGCGCTTAAAGTTGCATCCATAGCAGATAAGTTGTTAGACGTATGCGCTGGTTCGGACATGTCATGAGAAGGGACGAAGAGTACCTACCCAATAAAGAAGGCCTTAGCGATGTCGGAAAGAAAAAAAAGGCGCCCTCTAGCTACGTGGTGGACAACCGTATCCAAAAATTTGGAACAAGCTCAGCTCGATCATCACTCTTAACATCGTCGTTTTTTTTTTTTCAACTATCACACAATGCTGTCTAGTCCCAAGCTAAGCAGAGCTTGTGTTATGGGTACTAGACAACTGATAAACATACTTATATATTTCTATACATACATATTATAGATAAATTACACTCAGACACAGCAAATGATTATGCTCATCACACAAACATTTGTCTTGGATAGGAATCGAACTCACGACTTCCGGCATAGCAGTCAGGGTTACAGGCCAGTCAACAAGTCAGTTTAAACCGCGTACATCGAAGGACTGGAACAATTTGCCTGCTGTGGTCTTCCCATCCGATTATAATTAAAAAAAGAACAGGGGTGAATAGAGACTTAGGGGTGAATAGAGACAACATTTTTGTTTTGGTTTTTCACTTTAATACTATAATATCGGCCTCTTACAAAGCATCGATTTTTTAGAATAATAATTCATTAAAAAATAGATATAGTTAAATGCTGCAAAAAATATTCAAATATCGAGAAAACACCCTTTAAAGTTTTGTCTCTATTCACCCCTAAGTCTCTATTCACCCCATTTTATTGTAGTGCGCTTTACCATCTACTATTGTATTACTACTTACCATCAGATGGGATCGCAGTCAAGCACTAGATTATACGACCAAAAAAAAAAAATTGGATTTCGAACACCATCAGTCGATGTCAACGTTAAGGGAGGGAGGTCTAACTCCTAGACCTGTTTCGACTGAAATCATGATGACATCCATTAATCAAAGTGGCAAGCGTCTATGACCACTGCCTGAATGTTCACACTGTACACTATGCCTTGGTTTGATGTTAGTAAATTGTGTGCCAAACACTTTGGTGTTGCCTTTGCGGCATAGAGCACGATGAAACGTCAACTGTCAACTGCATTCAAAATCGGAATGCGTGAATGTCACATCCCAAGACGGATGTTGACGCCACAGATAACATGACTAGAGGCTACCACAAGCTTTTAACGAATTCCATGTGACGACCACTAAACAGACTGTGAAAGGGATGGAGCTATACACCATTAGTTAAAGTTTAAAGTGTATTTTGTAGATAAAAATCATCCAAATGACATCCCCCGTCCTTCAGCCGAGCTAGATAATGTCAGACTTTTATTAACTAAAAACCCACCCCGTTCTTTTATTGCCATTCATACCGGAGCCGAGTCTTCCTTTCAGAAGCAGACCCTTGGCCCCTACGGTTGCGGACAACTCCTTGAGGTGCGCTGAAACAGTGCGCGCGGTCGACGACTTGGGCTCGGTCCGGACGGTCGGACAGCGAGCTATCCATTGATCGCCGTCCGCTAGCCACCTTGTGACCTTTTTTAAATATTGTTGGGAAAAAATATAACATGGTGAAAAAAATATTAGAATCGATTCAGTTACCGATTCTGAACCAACTACATTTAGGTTTCGTATGTACTAAAAATAATATTATATAGGGTGTGTCTTCCCTCCTAGAGAGGAGGCCTGAGTCCCAGCAGTGGGAACATTAAAAAGGTTGATGATGATGAATTCCGCCTAGCCCCTTCCATCATCGGACTACCAGACGTAAGGCTATGCGCCATCGGTACATGGTGGATATCCCACTTACACGCACAAAACGTTTTGGGAACACATTCATTGTGCGTGCAGCTAGGGAGTGGAATTCCTTGCCGGAGTCTGTGTTTCCTGATAGCTACAACCCGGGAATCTTTAAGTCGAGAGTGAATAGGTTTCTTCTAGGTAAGCACGTTCCATCGTCGACTGCATCGTCGCTCTCCATCAGGTGAGATAGCGGTCAAGCGCGAACAATAATAAAAAAAAAATAGGGTATACAGCTCTATTCTTCTCTCTCGTTCGCAATCTTGATATTTTAACACGTTATGTGGCCTCTGCACAGCTGGAAAGTTCAGTTGACTTGCTGCAGCAATTTGTGAGACTATGGTACCTTCAGCAGTCATGAAACGCTTGGCGTACCTTTTTAATAGAGTTCATGTCAATAATCCAATGATTCGCGGGCAGAAAAAAAAGCCCGAACTTTTTTCTTGTTTTCGACTAAAATGCGAAATTCACTTTGTATACTCAAAAATAAACATAATAGGTAAATAAAATAGGCATTACATTGTGGAATAAAAATATTGAAATGACACAAACGAAGTGAAAATTACATTAATTTGGATATAATTAGTTCATCTGTATTTGTATAAATAAACTGAACGGCAAAATAATTGAAAATGTACTCTACCGCCTTTTGATATATACTACTGGTCGCTTACAAATGAAAACATAGGTATATTTTTATTTTGTTCAATTTATTTTCAACTAGCTGCTGCCCGCGACGTCGTCTGCGTGAAGCCTCTACAGCACTAAAAATACCTAAGGTGCCAGTGTCACTATAGCATTATAAATAAACAACTTTTAAAATAGCATTATAATATAAGTTTTTTTCGCAAACGAAGTTAGTGAAGAGAGTTATATGGGAATCCTGCTGAGTTCAGTCATAAGATGTGACTGAAGGAAATAGACAAAATAATGCAGGAATACATTCCAGGACACAAAAGAGGAAAAATACATTTAAAGGTATCATACCTTACAAGACTTCCCTATAAACTACGTTGGTACGGATACTGCCAGGAGCCAAAATGTAAAGAGAGTCAGGACTGGTGGCACGGGAGCAAGTGACGTACAGTTGCCCGTGTGAGAAGCAACTCGTCCTGAGGTTGACACCCGCTGCCCTCAGTGTCTGCCCCTGCGACTTACTGATGGTCATCGCGAAGCAAACACACACGGGGAACTGTACGCGCTTGAATTGGAACGGGAAGTTATGGTGTATGAGGGGAATGCGTGGTATAAATACTGCCTCGCTGACGCCACAACCCGTAAGAATTTCCGCCTCAATGGTGTGTGGAGCGAGATGACTTTGAGGCGGGTCCCGTCACAACTTCGCATAATCGGGACACCGACCTTCAGCTTGATGGTATGCGCCGGAAGTCCTCTTGCTGACAGGGAGTTCAGAAATTCCACGGAATAACGTGTGGCATCATCTTGCTCGACAACAGTGCTTATCGAGGTGTAGAACACTTCATTCTTCTCAATTTCCGAGAGAATGCATTCGTTAATTGCTGCAGCCTGATAATTTTTGGGCGTCAAAATGGCCCGCTCACACACCCAAGAATTCTGCTGGTGCGGTATACGACTGATGTCCCCGTACACACAGTGAATGAGTTTTTCTAAGCTGGATACCACTCTACCGAGAGACTCTGGAAGTACCACCTGTCCACCTCTCTCTTCTGGTAGAGTGCCTTCGTCAAGACTTAGAAGGACATCGGAGAACTCTTGAGCACGTGCATTGACGCCGAGCCGAGCTCTCATATTAATGGTCAAGCGCAGTGTACGAACTCGTGACCACAACGAAGATCGTTTCGACGAACATTCATCTCGTCAGCCCTCGACCCCCCCGTCACCTCGGGAAGTGTTTGCCAGAAATCGCCACTGAACAGAACTGTGACACCATCCATCAAATGTTAGTTCCTGCGGATGTCCTGCAGGGTTCTGCCCACGACCTCAATTGCCTTCCTGTTGGCCATCGTACACTCATCATCAGAGAGCAATCCTTGAGCACGTATCCCTTATCGCTGTTACGTGACACACAACAAACAGGCGTTTCGGTGCTCTCTAAATCGATGGGAATTTTTAACATGGCATGTGCTGTCTTGCCTTCCGGAAGCAATGTGGCAGCGATTCCTGACGACGCTGCAGCAATAGCAATTTTGCCTTGGCTCCTGACCTCTGCAAGTATGCCAGTGGTAACAAATAGGTTATAATAGGCAATTGGTAGCTGTTAGTAATAAATATAATTTTGTAAATAAAACTGAGTGGCAAACCTCTGTTGAGGATATGTGGTTATGTATTAGTGCTGGAGGCGTCTGTTTGAATATTTGTGTGGTGTATTTGCCGTCTTATATACCTTGCCATACCTTCATCCAATTCTTGGCCAGGGCTGAAGAAATTTGTTTGCGTTATACGGATTGCAATACGTTGATTATTGGTGATTTTAATCTACCTGGTGTGAATTGGCTTAAACCTAATGATCCTTTTCTGGGCATTAGTGACCCTAAGTATTTAGCTTTAAGAGACTTCCTAAATATCACCGGGTTTGTTCAAATGAATCATATTTGTAATGAGAATGATAAGATCTTGGACCTCGTCTTAGTGGATGAAAACTCCAGTCTTTCTGTTTCTTGTGCGCCCCCCATCAGTAAACCGGATGTGCATCATCCGCCGCTAGAATTGGCCCTCACTAAAACTTCAACTTTTAATTTAAATTATAATACTTTAAAGTCTAAATATATATTTAATAAAACCGACTATGAGGCTTGTGTTCGTGACCTGCGTAAGGTAAAATGGGAGGATTATTCTCATTTATGTTGTGATGATTATGTTTTGACATTTTATAACATACTATGGGAAAGTATAGATAGATACACGCCAAAGGGTAAACCTAAAAATAATTGCTATCCAGTTTGGTTCTCGGCTTCGTTGATTAAACTTCTTAAAGAAAAGCATAAATACAGGACTCGTTTCAGACGGTATAAAAACCCTCGGGACTACGATACTTTTGTTTCCCTACGGACGCGTGCTGAAAGAGCTATGGATGACTGTTTTAAAGATTACATAGAAAGAATTGAGAGTGAATTAAGAACAAACGTCAAAGTTTTTTGGCGTTATACCAAGTCAAAAAAAAACTTTCAGAGGTGTTCCTAACCAGGTCTCGTGGGGCGATCGTGTTGCTGAGGGTGGTAGTGGTGTGGCTGATCTATTTGCAGACTACTTTGCGTCTGTGTATAGTGTTGGTCAGCAGCTTAGTAACTTATCTCCGGGTTGCTCTTCATCTAATTACAGTATGTATTCCATTGTTATTACTGAAAGTGACGTTAGAGACTGTATCAAAAAGTTAGATCTTAATAAGGGAGCTGGTCCAGATGGACTTCCTCCTATTTTTATTCGGCTCTGCATGGATGCTCTTATTTTGCCACTTCAGATAATATACAATAAATCTCTTGAGGAGGGTAAATTTCCCGATTTATGGAAAATTTCACATATTATTCCCGTACATAAATCTGGTAGTCTAAATGAAGTAATTAACTATAGACCAATATCTATTATATCCCAGTTCGCTAAGATGTTTGAGGGTCTTATATATAACGTAGTTTATTCTCACCTCCGCCATATAATTAGTCCGAAGCAACATGGTTTTGTGTCTAACCGTTCTACTATGTCTAACTTACTGATTTACACTGCTTTCATTGGTAACACTTTTGAAGCTAGAGGCCAGGTTGATGCTGTATATACAGATTTTGCAAAAGCCTTTGATCGTGTTGATCACTCAATTCTTTCTATGAAATTGAATAGCGCTGGTATTCATGGCTCTCTGTTACGATGGTTTGAGAGTTACCTAATAAATCGGTCTCAAATTGTTGCCCTGGCGGGTTATGAATCTGCACCTTTTTCTCCTGGTTCTGGTGTTCCACAAGGCTCTAAGTTAGGCCCATTGCTTTTTTTAGTATTTTTGAATGATCTTTTAGATTTAATAGATTGCAATTGTTTAGCCTATGCTGATGATTTAAAAATTTACTGTAGAATATCTGATCTGAGTGATTGCATTAAGCTTCAAAGAGATCTTGACACCCTTCAACAATGGTGTTTTAACAACAAAATGACGCTAAATGTTAAGAAATGCCAAACTATAACATTCACGAACAAAGTGAATTACATCAAATTTGATTATCACATAGATGGATCTGTTCTGTGCAGAGTATCTGTCATCCGTGATCTGGGAGTACTCTTTGATACTTCCTTATCCTTTCGCGATCATGTAGATGCTATAGTTGCTAAGGCTAAGAGAATGCTCGGCTTTATAATTCGCATGTCAAAGCCTTTCCGTAACCATAACAGCATTATTCTTCTCTATAACGCCCTGGTAAGGAGCTCCTTGGAGTATTGTTCTTCTATTTGGTCTCCCTATTACTCTACCTATTCCAATAATGTGGAATCTGTTCAGGCCCGTTTCGTTAGGTACCTCTGTATGAAGAATGGGATCCGAAAAGCTATACCTGATTACTACGATAGGTTAAGGCACTATAAGATGGTTAGCTTAAAAGAAAGGCGGATCCATTCTGATTTACTTATACTACACAAAATTATAAATGGTTCCATTGATGCGGAGTTGATTAATTATTTTAACTTTAGGGCTAGCCAACGCAGCAAGCGACATCATCGTATTTTTCAATTGCCTACATCCACTTTAAACATCACTTCTAATAGTCCTCTTACACGTATGGCAAGGCTTTATAATGAAAGGTCCAACTTGTTGGATTACCCTATCGATGTCTTCTCGATGAGTTTTGCTTCATACAGACGCCACCTGTATAAACAGTGTGAATAGTGTACGTTTTTTATATTTTCGGTGTGTTTTGTCTTTAGTGATCTGGATCTAGTTGTACTGGACACACTATTTGTTATTCTTTGTCTCTAATTTCTCATTTTTCAATGTCATGCATACCTGTTATTTGCGTGGTTACTGAAATGTCATTTTTTAGATGTAAGTTTTATTTGTACTGTAAGTGATTGTGCTGTTGGTATGCGTATTACTAATAAATAAATAAATAAATGTTTTTCCTGTTCCACCAGGAGCATCCAAGAAAAACATTTTACCCTGGTTTTGCCCAACGCTTTCAATGACGGTGTCATAAATTTGTTTTTGCTCTCAAGAGAACAAAGCGACATGGTAATTTCGTATGGTGGTTATTTCACCCGGATCGTAATTTGTCTCAGCGTTATACTCCCGATTTCCACGGTCTTGATGTGGTGATGATTGCAGAGCTGGTAACCCATATTCGATCAGTGGATTGCCGCTGATAGTAATGGCCACATCTTGAAGTGAACTAAGACAGGTGTTCAACACGCGTTCATCAGTTACTTCGACTTCGTCTCTAGTAGCACGCCTCAAAGCTCGTAGAAAATCTTCAGACAAAAGATGGCGTTACTTCTCTCACAAAGCTACCGGGTTCGCGACTCCACAAAACACAAAGATGACGGCAAGTAGATGACGCATGTGGCTGGGACTGTCACTGACGCTTGCCTCCACGAGGGTGTCATCCCAATTAGGCAAAAGGCTGCGCGGTAAGTGGGATACTCCACGCCATCAAATGTCCTCAGAAAAGCGAAAGACGCTGAGCCTGGGACATTGTGATGTAACAACCGCAGAAAATAGTATTCGCCACTATTCGGGTGCACGGTATAAACCCTACCCAATGCGGTGTCCTTGAAAATTCCCGGAAAACCTTCTACAGCACCTCCTCGTCGACGTCGGTTGAATACACCCCTTTGCTTGTCGTACGTGTAATATGAAGGCACCTTGTCATACGTCAGGGATTCGCAAACTGGTCGACTTCATAGAGTCTGAGAAATGCCACCATGCATTTTTTTTAAATTGTCTTCCTCAACTCTGCTCAAGATTTTGAAGGTTTTGTTGGAACTTGATTTTGTCAAAACGAACTATAATATGAAGAAAATGCACATTACCATCTATGAATTTTAAGAATAACTAACTACTAACCTCGCCAACATGATCAAATTTAAATGAATTATTTCCAAAAACTGCTAACATAAACTTGATTTGATTTTGATGAAATCTCATAGATGGCGCTGCTTTGAAATTGTGTTTATACTACTAAAATTCATTAAACTATGTTTCTCTGCCCAAGTTACTTTAATGGCGTAGTTTTTATAGTGTAAAGCTAGATAATAGCATGACTTACTCAAAAACAACATTTAAATATGCGTCCTTATATTACACGCTGTCACAGAATGCGTAAGAAAAATAAAGATTCACAGCTCCTCCCCCGTAGGTGATAGCGTGATAATATGTAGCCTATGTGTTGACCCGACCTCTTAGTAATATTCATGCAAAATTTGAAGTAAATCCATGCAGTACTTTTTGAGTTTATCCCGGACATACATACAGACAAACAGACAAACAGACAAAAATTCTAAAAACTATATTTTTGGCTTCGGTATCGATTGTAGATCACGCCCCAAGTATTCTTTTAAAAAAATATTCAATGTACAGTTTTGACTTTCCTACGATTTTATTATATGTATAGATAGTATGGTGAATCAAAAGCTTCAGGCCTGGGTTTTTAAATGAGTAATATGTAGGTTACAGGTTTGGAACAAAGGATTGGTGTTAAAAGAAATGATATTGGAAAATTATTCTTTTGAATGGGAAATTGTCAAATATCCGCTCCCGCTCTAGTTCAAAAAAATCTATTCTATTCTGTTCTAAGTACAAGCATTTTTTTTTTGTAATTTTATTTAAGAGTTCAGTAATTTCACATGAATTTAAGGTTATTTTAGAATTAATTATTAATAGCCGTCTGTCTAATAAGTCAACCGACTTCGGAATTTTGTATAATATTTAATCATTAAGAAAATACTTATATTCGATACTTTTCATATGGTTCTTCTGTTAGTAAACAATGATCTCTATCTCTTAATCAACCTTGATCATTGAACCCGTGTTGACTACATCAGATTTCATTAACCTTTCAATCGTGGAAATTACAGACACAATAGTAAGACAATAGGTGCGTGAACGCTTGGGGTTTAATGAATTAAATCCTAATAATTACTCAAGTCGTTTAACTTATTAGACAGACTCTATGTCCAACAGTGGACGTCTTTCGGCTAAAATGATGATGATGATGATGAGTAACCTATGGTTCTAACTTTATTGTAGTGTATCTGTGAGAGTAACCATATACAAAGGTTAATTGTACAACTTTAAAATGTTTTTTTTTGTTATCCTATTCTGTTTCACTCGTGAGCAAAGGCCTCCAAAGATGGAAAGAGTAGAGTTCTTTCCATCTTTGGTGGTTCCCTTTCTACTATAATTACAGTAAAACCAAAACAAAATAAAAACCCTAAACTAATTCAGACTATCTAAAAACAAATCAAAATATGGCATCAAAAAATCTCCTCCACATCGTTGTCGACTGTTAATGTGCTCAAAAGACTGGCGGTATTGCTCGCCACGCTGCTTGCCACGCTGTATGGCAATGCTTATCTTCTGTCCAAGATAAAAGCCAGCTGGGTCACTCGAAGTGTCGACGACATTTCGACAGATTTTTTTCACAAAAAATGTACTCACTTGTAAGTCCTTGTGATGCGTCGGTAGAGCTTGCTGTTTTTTTTTTGGACCCGATAGTATAAAATGTTACATTAGATTTAGACATTTTTGTAAATTTTATTATTGTGAATGTGGAAACTATGTGGATTACTCTCTTTTCTTTTATTTGCGGCCTACTCAAATATCCTTCCTTTAGTATTACTCGTCAAGTCGTTGAGCTCCTTAGTAGTCCTGAGTTGAGCTACACGCATACTGACAAATGCTTGCACTGACTGGAAAGGTCCACTTAGAACTGTGTGGTTCTTTCTTCAAAAGACCAGCTGCATGGTTCTCATGTGATTTGACCATTACATATTTGCTGTATCGACTTTAAAAAAGACCCCTCAGTTTGTTTCGTTGTTTCTTCTCAGGGTAGTCAGGTAGGAAGCACCGGCTTCATCTAGTTTAAATTGACGTGTAAAAGTGTTTTTTAAAAAAACCTATTTGCAAAATAAAGATCATTTATCATTTATCAAACAAGCAAAAATCTTCAAGACATTGAATTAAATATCATTTAGATAAAGGCCATTTACACTGTGACCTAATCAACGCTAGACAAAATGTTATTAATTTATCACGGAAATAGCGTCACTGGATCGCATCTGAATTAATTTGCTAACAGGAATAACGGTATTACTACCATAGTTTGTGCTTCACACGCGTGAATGTGAGAAATATGAAGAAAGGAACATACTCTTGGGATCATCTAAGTGTGTTTTCCTCTATTTAAATTGTGCCGGTTCTCCAAGGCGTTCCTCGAGGCCTTTTTTTATGGTGGGAAAATCATCTAATGACAACCCCCGCTCTTGGGGTATCAGACTCTTACTAACTAAAAACCCACCCCGTTCCTTCGTGCCCTCATATCAGGGCTGAGCTACCTCTCGAAACTAACCCTGGCCCCAGTAGGCTTCGACCCAACTGGGCCCCTGCTGTTGTTGACAACTCCTTGACGCGCGCGGGAACAGTACGCGCCGTCAACGACTTGGACTCGGTCCGGACAGTTACCGGACGATTAGATTGCTCGCCGTCCGCATTGCTCGTGGCTGACCACTGACTACAGGTTTGTACCTAAGTTGCCTGCACTGATAGGTATGGGATCAGTTTGTGAGTGGCATCCCTAAAAGCGTGGCTATTTTGCGACTACTTTTGTTACCTTGGGTTTATACCTGCTAAAATAATTGTATGTGTTAATAAAGTGAATAAATGATATCATCATCATCATTTATGCCGAAATACGTCCACTGTTACATATAGACCTCCACCAAGTGTCGCCATAACGACTGATCCTGTGCATCTCGCATCCATCTTAAAATTACGGAAGCATCTTATGGGAACGCTCCTCAAGCCTCAGACACCGAGATTCCGATCCCGATTACCAACCACCGTACCTGGGCTTGCGGACGGCAAGCAATTGGTAGCTCGCAGTCCAACCGTCCGGACCGAGCTTAAGTCATCGACAGCAGGCAGTGTTCCATGCGCTCCGCCCACGAGCGGGAGATGTCATTAGATGATTTCTCACCTAAAATAAAACATGCATAAAAATGTTTGCCTTTACAAATATTAGTGTGATTGAAACAAAGGTATATAAAAAAAAAAAACAATTTCCAATAAATGATGAATGTACATAAAAATGTCGAGAAAACAGAGGTTGTTTATTATCACTGTGAAAATATATTGTTTTGTTTATTGGAACTCCATTCCATCCGCACATTTTGCTATTTAATATAATAATATTGATTTACCACAAATTGAGAAGTAATATTATACGGGGTTATTTACCTCTCAATACTATGTCGTTAATATCATGAAGTTTTAAATATTAATGCGCGTTTAATATAATAATAATAAGCGAAGCAAGCTATAGTACAATAGCGGAGAGGAGCGGCGGGGGTGCTTGATACACTTGCGTCGCGTCGTACAGACGTAGGTAGGTATAGCAAAATATAGAGTTGAAATGTGTTAGATAGTACAACGAAATCTGAAAGGTTCGTTTTAGGTAAATGAATTATGGTTTTATAAAAAGTCATAGAACAAAAGTTGTTGTTTATCTTCTTCTTCTTCCTGCCCTTGTTTTGTTTTATTTGTGGTCGGCGCAACACGTTTTTTTCTTTCATCCTGTTCTGTCATTCGTCACGCTAGAGCTATCTCCCTTTTCTTTCATATCACTTCTCAAACAATATATCCATGTTTATGATGTGAGTATTTTTTTATTTATTATTGTTCTGTACTTAAATTTTAATTACATCTAATTTATAAATTTAAAAATACTAAGAATTTAGGTAGGTACGTATTTGTGAATGTTGTGAAAAAAGCGTGGGGCGCTCGATTTGCGAAAAATATAGCACAAAGCTCCCTACGCTTTTTTCACAATGAAATTAATATTTTTCGTTCATTATTATTATTTTCTACCTATATTGAAAATTATTTTACACTTTTTAGTTTGATATGCTATGGGCGTGTTCTATTAGTTTTTTAGAGTTTAGTCAGAATAAAAAATCGGAGGCGTGAAAATTATCCCGAGGGAATATACTTCCGCTTTAAAGTGTATTTTATGTGCTATTTCAAGACATGGTCTATTCGTGTACGAAGTTTCATAAAAAATTGTTCAGCTGTTTGAGCGTGAAGAAGTAACAAACACACCTATACTCACAAATGTTTGCCTTTATAATATTAGGGCTATAATATAACCCTATCATTATAAAGGCAAAAAATTATATATAATACGAGTATATTAAATATATTATAAGATAGACAACAAAGATTACCCTTCACAATTTGTCGTATAAACTTACTCACAAAATAAGCACTCTGTCTTTACATTGTTTAGATAGAATAAAGAGCTTAAGAACTCCATTGCATTGTTTGAATGTAATGAAACAGCACCTAACATTTCTTCTAGTACCACAGAAACTAGTTACGATAAAAGAGGATTTTCTGTTTCCGCTAATGGGATTCTCATGTTTACTGTAAGTGATGACACCACAATTCTCAATTGTTGTGAAACTATAATGTAATTACCTTGTTTACCATACGATGTGTTAATGATGGATGATTTTGGTGAAGAATAGGAATAATGTGATAGAAAAGGAAGAAAAGCAGTGGTGGCCGAGTGGTAATGGCTCCGACTTACGAATTGTAGGTCACAAGTTCAAACCCAGCCAGGTGTATTACTTTGTGCAATTTATTCCATCACCACTGCTCTTAAAACGGTGAAGGAAAACATCGTGAGGAAACCGGCATGTCTTAGAACCAAAAATTCGAAGACATGTGACATTTACCAATCCGCATTGGGCCCGCGTGGTGGATTATAGCCCGTTCACTCTCCTAAAGAGGAGGCCTGAGTCCCAGCAGTGGGAACATTAAAAAGGCTGATGATGATGATGTTGAATAGAAAAGGGCAAAGGACATTCTCCCTCAGATTTCAATGTAAGATGGTCTTTATTGGATCTTTTGAGCCATCCACGATTCACATTGGACTAGAGTTGAAAGATAATAGTGATAGCTATGACGACCTCTGGCCTTCTTCTGTCTGCATGAAAATTTTATTTACTCTATCTTATCCTTTTTTAGATGACAAATCATCCAATCCAATGACTTTTCCCGCTCTTGGGTTATGCGAGAGGGTGTGTCAGACTTTTACTGAATAACACCTCTACCCTTTTGTTCTCTCTTATCCTTCCTTAACTTCTAAGATGAAGTCTTTATGGAGATGTGAGCAAAACCGTAGGGGCCCAGCAGAGTCGAAGCCTACTGGGGCCATGGGTTTTACGAAAGTAAAACCCCGGGGCCTTAGAACAAAGGCAAAGAAGGAACAAAGATTAGTTTTAGCCTGTAAAAATCTGACACGCCCTCATGCTCCTTCCAAGGGTGGGAGATGTCATTAGATAATTTACCACCTAAAAAAACGCGCTCACGTGTCCACACGTTCATATTTCAAATTCATCGGCCTGGCTGGAATAGTAATATCAAGTATCATCCAAACTCACATCGCCATCATGGTGGTCAATCCTTATCAATACTCATTCCTTATCTATCTTAGAAGCAGCCTTTACCAAAACAACATGGCGATATTATTGTTCTAATCTTATCTCTAAATAAACACTGTATGTTCTATGTTCTGTAGTGGTCTGACGTCATTGAAAATGTTGCTTGATTATATATATGAAAGTTTCTAGAAGTAAAGCTCAGTCGTGTTACTAGATTATCAATGTGGTTTTGTGGCTATTACTTTGATCATACCATTGTAAAAAATGTGAATAGCAATATGCGAAATCATCTTCAAATATACTGTTATTTCTGAAACACAAATAAGTCTTCAAAAAACTGTGCAATGACTTCTGAGGATCAAATAAATCTATAGTGCCTATCAAATAAAGAAAAATTTAAAACTATGCAAATCAAAATTGAATAGAAATCGTGCAAAATCTACACTATCACGACAGAAAATACGGACAAAGTGGGTAAACTTGAATTAATTCCAAACAAAGAACAAAACATAATGAGATCGGCAACTCTACAGAACATCCCAGAAAAACCTGACGAAAATGAAGATAGTACGGTCGACGAAGAGAAATTTCCTATTATACTATTAGTACTTGGGTTTTTTGTTGTTTTAAAAGTAACGGTTTGCATTTCATATGCGATATACAAATCGTATAAGAAAATAAGAAATTGTATAAGAAGAGCTGATGAAACTATAGCTTCTAACGAAGTGATGAGACCGCCAATGTAACTATACAATAATAGTATATTTAAAACAATTTATATTTTATGGTCTATTATTTTCATTGCAATGATTGCAATAATTTTGATATCATAAAGCAAATATCCGAGAAACAGGAAACGCAGATGGGAGGACCTCAAGCTAGGTGGAACAATGACCTTGCAGAATAATTCGTAGCTACTAGATGATGGGGCAACGTTCTCTCAGATGGAGAGACCTTATCAAACCATTTTCAAAGTGTTCCGTCATTGAATGCACACAAAATGCCACGAATAGAGAGAGATAGAAAAAAGAATCGCAAAAGCCACAACCAAACTATCAGACGACCCATGATCACGACCTCTTCACCAGGAGTGTACAACTGAGAAGAAAAACTAGATGATAGTTGGTTAGAAAGTTGATTGAAGAACTTCAAGAGTGATGTTGATGGTAAAAGTATGTCTGCATAACGTTCCAGAGAAGAGATTAAAAAAAAGTGGTCAATATAAAAGAATTGTAAATATAGTACAAGAGATTAACTAGGAGTCGAAAAGCTTGAAATGAAGATCAGTCAGAAAATAAGAGTCAAGGCGGTAGAACTTCCTTGTTACGTAATCGCTGTTGTGGAGAAAAATGTGCCATATTTACAGATATAGAACCAGTTTGGAGTGAAATGCGTGAAAGACGCAAATATTATATTGAACACTATCTACTAAATACTTCTCCAGTTAAGACTGACAAAGTTGGAAGAACGCCATGGGATTCCTAATCCGAGCAAGTGTGTAGACTTCTTAACTAACTTCTTCAGATCTCGAAAATTTCGCTAAGGTATAGAAATATTAAGTGATATATAGAAAAAAAAAAAACAATATAGTGCTTTTAAGTTTTTAGCTAGTGCGTCAATTATTATCGAAAATTTTATAAGCGGGGTTGTTAAATTTTTTTAAAGTTAATTAAGAAACATTATTATTAGTCATTATAGTGTTGCAGCAGAATTTATTTTATATTTTTGTGCATCTTTTAAAGCTTGAAGACTACTGGATGTAAAAATCATAGATTTGGTCTATAAGGCCACACTTGGAGGCGGTATTATATTTCCAGGAGTCTTTTGAATGAATTAATGATGATAAATTTTCATTGATTGTGAAATAGAGTCTAAAAAAATTGCGCCATGAAAATATAATTTAAAGATTACCTATTACTATGCATTGCTATTAACTATTTGCTTTTAATTTATTTGTTAAAAGATGTACATAAAAACAGTAAAATTCAGTTCTGTAACTACAAACTGAGTCGTGGTTCTCATATAACAATAGGTATCTGAATTAAACTGTTCAAAAATAAATTTAATTAAACTTTGCTTAATCAAAAAGCTTTTATTGTAATAGGAACAACGAACCGTTTCTACCCACACTTTCACATTGCTCATATATCTATCGATATACCAACTAATGAAATATTAATGAACCCCGTAACTGACGTAGCGGTGACAATTTCGCGGTAACGGGAACCATATAAGCTTCTGTCTGACATATGATTTGCAACTACGGTAATATCATAATTATGTAAATGGTTTCGGGGATATGTATGTTAGTTGGTTTATTAGTAAGGTCTAAACAAAGGAAAGAGAGTTAAATATTAAGAGAGCTATAATTTTACTGTTAGATGAAAATTAAGATCTCAATAAAAATATTGATTTCAAAATAGTTTGGCTGAAAAGGTCCCAAACAAATCACTCATGGTAAAAAAACTGGGCACTTGTCATCGTCATCTAGCTAGTTCTTTATCAATTTTTTTAGAGTAAATTATGTACCTATATAGTTAACTAGCCTTTGCCCGCGACTTCGCTCGCGGACATGAAATATAGCCTATGTCACTAAAAAATAAGACAGCTGTCTATCGTTGAAAAAATTTTGCAGTCAGTCCAGTACTTTCAGAGATTACCTCCTACAAACAAAAAAAAAGAAAAACAAACTTTACCTCTTTGTTATATTAGTGTAGACTACTAGAATTTTGTAAAGAACGACTACCTTCTTAACTCCCACAATCAATAAATTACAGAACCTTATCCAGATAACTAATGCAAACCACTATTTTAATTTTTTTTTCTAACTTTCATACATAAGAATTGGATTAACTTTTTCATATACAGGTGTGAAGTAAGTCTTGCATATATGGATAGAAAGTTTGAAAGTAATAAAACATTTACGCGCCTACTAAGTATTTTTTTTCTTGACTTCTGATTGTACTACGTCTCAGACTTGCAGTTCTGCCAATGTCACTACGTGCTAAATAAAAGAGACAGATTTATTGCCTCACAGTCGGTTATTTTTATAATTATAATAATTTTTTTTCAGAGCAGTAAATGTTTCGTTATGATATGATAATGATATTCCACAACTATCACACAATACCGTCTAGTCCCAAGATAAGCAGAGCTTGTGTTATGGGTACTAGAAAACTGATAAATATACTTATATATTTCTAAATACATACATATTATAGATAAATTACACTCAGACACAGAAAAAATGATTATGTTCATCACACAAACATTTGTCCTGGGTGGGAATCGAACCCACGACCTCTGGCATAGCAGTCAGGTTCACTAACCACTAGGCCAACAGGCCAGTCCAGGCCAGGCCAGGCCAGTTATAGCTCAGTCGACTCTCTATGTCTGTGTCAAAATCATAGTTAGATTAAACTTAATTGCTACAAGATTCATGTCATCAGATATTGTAAGCTAATCTATCCTTTGATAACGGTTCTATATCAGTTCTATAATCAATTAGCTTCAATTGGAAAGCACTCGCTTCGGTATTAGGGTTAATAGAAACTCTATATTCATATAAATGCCTATAGGGATTAAGGAAACATGTTTGGATTAGCGTTTGAAATTGTTTAATATTAATAATAGATGAGCCATAGTTAGAGGATCATCCATGTGGATGTTGAAAATTTTCCCACGGGAACGTATTGATGGAATATAAAGTATATATCTTTATTATATGGAACTTTTTAGCTCATTAGTTGGTCATACCTAGATAACACAAGTTTGGACTCTTTTGCTGTTGATGATAAGACATTTTAGGCTGGTCTATGCATATAAATAAAATTGGAGTGTCTGTTTGTAATATTGAAATACTTAACAGCTTATTACTACACGCATATGAATATAATTATATATATACGGTACATACGCCAAAATAACATTTTTTACAATTTTTGTCTGTCTGTTTGTCCAGTACAATTACTGGCACGAATCTTGAGCGCTGGCTTCAAGTTACGCAGAAGTCAAATATTCGGTCTCTGTAGTAGTGCGAAGTGAGACGCTGGGGCGGGGAGAGTTAGTGATTGGCTCCACGCGCCATCGTGTCATAGACGTCACTCCTGATTCGTGCCCTGCGCTTGCTGCATGTTTCTAACAAAGACGACGATTGGCTCGCTAATGTATGGAATGCGCAAAGCGATCCCCACTCTGACGCCGAGCGCTCAAGATCCGTGCCGGTAATTGTACGGTGTACATACATGGTAAAATAATTTGACTATAGTTAAATTAGCCGAATGTAGGCTCATGTATGTGTACTTTGTTTATGTTTTGGCTTCTGACGGTCTGTAATGACCAACAGTTTAAAGTGCTTTCCAAGGCACGGAGATATCGAAATATGCTAAGATGGTCATCCATCCAGCTTGACTTCGGCAAGCATAGCTTAGCCTAAATTCGAGACCTGAGTTCGATATGAGGGACAAACATCCAAATACGTAAAATATTATAAGTAAGAAGTAGAATCAACTAAATTAATATTTCAGATACATCTTTGAGTGCCTTCTAGTAGTCCCAAGAGGCAAACCCATTTGCTTTTCCAATAGTAAAATGGCGGGCTATTACATTTTTTTCGGTCTATCATATTATTATCTTACATTATAACGAGGAAAGATTTGTATTTTTGTATGTAATGAGAACACAAAACTACTGGAGCGATATAAAGAAAAAATCACAAGTAGAATTATATTTTATCACTAAGTGACACACGTACATTTTTCCTACTATTACGCGTGCTACTGATAAAAGTTAGTGTAGAATAATAAAAGTTGTTCTGTCTGTCCGTCCTCCGTCCGCGGATAATCAGTGATTGTTAGTGCTAGAAAGCTGAAATTTGGTACCAATATGTATATCAATCTCGCCGACAAAATGGTAAAATAAAAAGTGAAATAAAAAAAAAATGTATTAGGGTACTCCTCAGTGGAGAATGTTTTTTTTTCATTTCAACTCTGACGTGTGTTGGGTAGGTATTTAAAAATGAATAGGGGTTTACTAAAATCGTTTTTTGATAATGTCAATAATTTCGGAAATAATCACTCCAAAAGTACAAAAACAATGTGTCCTCTAACTTTTGAACCAGAAGTTTAAAAAATATGAAAAACTTCTCAAAAGTAGAACGTTATGAAGAATTTCTAGGAAAATTGGAACTTGATGGGTTAAACAGTTTTCGAAAATTGTACAAAATAATTTCTGAACTAAGTATGTAGTATTATTTAAACGTATAAGCAAGTATTTTATTAAATTAGTTTACATATTTTGTTATTCTGGACGTATCTTCTTTCAAGTAAAAAAAATAATTATTAAAATCGGTTTACGCAATCCAAAATTACCACCAAAAACACAACATATATTTTGACTGACCTGTTGGTCTAGTGGTTGGCCCTGACTGTTATGCCGGAGGTCGTGGGTTCAATTCCTACCCAGAATAAATATTTATGTGATAAAAAAAGTGGGGACACTTATTGTGACAGATGGAAAACTACGGAACCCTACACAGGACGTGGCCCGACACGCTCTTGACCAGTTTTTTAAATATTTCCACTATTGGGAATCAACATTCTTCTCTAAGAGCGTGAATGGGCTGTAATTTTCCGCAAGGGCTCAGCAGGAGCGAAGCCTTCTGGGGCCATGGATGGTCCGAAAAGGAATCGCGGAGTGCTGAGACGAAAGATACAGAAGGAGCACAGGAGAGAGGTTAAGCCAGTAAAAACCTGCCACGCCATTCTGCTCCGCCCTAGAGTGATAGAAGTAATAGAATGACTTTCCACCTAAAAAAAAAAACACCGTCATAGCCAAAGCCAAAAAAAAATACAGATAAATAATGAAGAGTACAGAAATTAAAATTAATAGTTGTCCCTTTCCAAAAATATTAAAAACTTATTAGAATTATAATACACTGCCAAAAAAGGTGTAAACACAAAACCAGAAATGCATAGAAGTTCCTAAAAGTCATGCTGTCATGTCAATCTTGACAAAAGTCTAACTTTAATATTGGACAAAACTATGTAAAATTCAAAGAAATCATGTGAATGAAAAACGGTTATAAATGAGAAATGCTAATTCTTTACGTCGTAACAATCCTTTTGGAATGTTTTTATGGCGCTTGTGAGTACTATTTGCTTTTAGTTTTTCGTAACTGTCCAAAGAAGAAGTGTTATAATATGTTCTACTTTCTTGAGAGACTTTATCGAAGAAAAGTTTTCTCTCCTGGTTGCAAATCAAGACTTAAGTTATCTCAGCTATGTTTACATAGGTGAGGTAATTTTTCATGCCCGTGTTTAGGTCATAAACGTAAATACCTAACATAAATGACCTAGATTAAGCTTCTTATAGGTAGCCTTTCACGTCAGTGTTTACCTGACAGAAAAAAAGAAAAAAAAGTGTATTAGTGACTCTTGGTAGTATATATTTAATGTCTTTGAGTGACTCAGACAGGACAAAACAACAAAATATTAACTTACTAAAATAAACATTTATAAAGTTAAAAAAAATGTGTAGATATTTAAAAAAAAAAAGTAAAGCAGCGTTTTTATTTTGGTAAAACCTTTGATGCCACGGGCATACTCACGGAAAACAGACTAAAGAAAATAAAGAATAGGTGTAAACTCACTGATGTACCTTTTTTTTATGGTGGGAAAAAATCATCCAATGACTACCCCCGCTCTTGGGCGGAGCGGGAGATAGTGTCAGACTCTTACTGGCTAAAAGACCCACCCCGTTCCTTCTAGCCTTTATACCGGGGCTCGAGCTCCCTTTCGGATAACCCTGGCCCCAGTAGGCTCCGACTTGGCTGGGTCCCTGCTGTTAATGATAACTTCTTGAGGCGCGCGGGAACAGTGCGCGCCGTCGACGACTTGGGCTTGGTTCGGACAGTTACCGGACGGCCGGACAGCGAGCTACCCATTGCTCACTGTTCGCAAGCCCGCGCCTGCGGTGGCCAGAAATCGGGATCAGAATCCCAGCCGCGGCGGCGAGGACGCCGTTGCCTAATGCGTTCGGCCTCCTCCTTTGCGAGCATTACTGCTTCGCAGAAGTCGGCCACCGCCTGCCACTCCTCCTCGCTCCGGACCATGGCCTGGCGCGAGAGGTCTCCGCCACCAATCGGCCCCACGAGAGCACGGCGATGCTCCACCCAAGCAGGGTACACCTCGACTGTGTGCTCCACCATGTCCTCCGGGCGTTCCGCACAGTGGCGACACCCGGGCGTCACTTCTGCACAAATCCGGTGCAGGAACCTCCCGAACGAACCATGTCCGGTGAGGACCTGCGTCATACGGAAGGTAGGGACGCCGTTCACTGATTTACCTGGTTCATAAATTTTGAAAATGCCGTCTCAAGCAGTCACTACTAAGGAAGATTGGTGCTCTTTGTTCTGAGTAAAATAGAAGATAGGTTAGTGGTTTCTTAAGTGTTGGCTTTACCAAAAGCTACGTTAGTTTTTTTTTAATATTATTAACCAGTGCTTGACTGTGATCCTACCTGATCGTAAGCAGTGATGTAATCTTTGATGGTGAGGCGCACTAGTTTATTAAGACCGTTTTTACTCTAGCTTTGAAGTCACCTGAATTATCCGTCAAAGTTAATTTTAACAGTAGTTTTAATAATGACCATTAAATTTTATTAATTACTATTGCACCATCACATAAAGCCTTAATTTATGATGTCACTTTAAAAATTGCTGAATTTAGCTGAAGTAGAGATTTGATGGGTGATGAAGCATTGGGTCACCTCATGATTAAAAATGTTGTTGATGATACCAGCAATGTGATGTTACAAGATAGACAACCAAAGGCATCCATACAGCAAATACACAGAAATACAACACACTCATTCTCAATAACGGATATGTCCGGACATTACTGAAGCAACATGTCTGCTACAGCAATGTCCGATATAAGGACAAAACCTGCCGGCAATCATCGCCAGAACTGTAACACAGCCCTGAAAGCGTTATTGTATTGGATACGGAGGGCACTGTAACCGCTTGTGTGTAGGAAGCCCATAGGCTGCACGTGTATAATGAAGATAAGACCCTTAGGCTTATTTTTTGTTCCATGTAATCGGATGACGATGATGCAGGCGGCCTACCTGATGGTAAGTGGTTATTGGTTCCTATGAATACGGACCTCTTCAATTACAAAGATATTTGGGATCCTTTACCGCCCCAAAACCAAACTGTTATTGTGCCATATACCTCTGTTACTGTACCATATACCACTGTTATAGTACCGCTGCGTAATGGAAAAATAGGTATGTAAGTAGTATTTTTAAATCAAAGATCCTGATAAAATTGCGTGGAACGATTTTTAATAATTAAACTATTCTGTTACTTGTAGTGGTATAATACTTTTGTCCAAGAGCAAAATCTTTTTACTGGTAGTTATAATTAAGGTGTTATTTTAGTAACGAATCAAAATAGTCGAACGGGTTGATTATAAATTGTAAGCCACTCAATACGGGTTTGTTACCCGCACTGGGTCCATATAATAGATTACGGTCCATTCTCTCTCCCAGACTGGAGACCTTGGTCCCAACAGTGGGAAAATTATAAGGTTGATTATGCTTATACAGACATAAATATCTGACCGACGAACTTTTTTTTTTAACTGTAATTTATCAGTAGCAATTTTGAGTTTGGTTTTGTTCTCTGTTAGTTGTCATTTTTACATGGGACTAGTAACAGTCCATATAGTTCCAGGAAGTAAAACATAATTGAAAAACTATTTAGAGAAAGAGTGTGTCAGACATTTACTGACTAAAACGCGTATGTGTTCTTTCAGTTGCCCTTTGAGTTCCAGTAACTCTTCTGAATTATTTCGCAGCCCATAAACTTATACTCCCCGTATACGTTTAAGGCGTTGTCACACTAGCGGGTTGTGAGCGGCTGCGGGGCGGTGCGGGTGCGCAGCGAATGCGTCGCGAACACGCCGCGGACGTCGAGAACGTCGAGGCCGCGTGGATATTTTAAATATTTTCAACACGTGTTTATAGCAAGTTAACGACATACAATGACGACGAGAAGACTTTGCAGTTGGTTTTATTATTTTGAAGATACCGGAAATCTGCATCTAGTTGCCGGATTCTGTTGTGCGTCCGTAATAAATTTGCTGTGCATGCGCGGCGTGTTCGTTGCGCACCCGTAACGTATTCGTTAAGCACCCGCTCCGCTTTGAGTACGCTCGGAACCCGCTTGTATGCTAAAGCCCTTAATTAATAAGGCTATACTTATATTCAATATTTGGTTCCAGATTTGTACGACGAAGAAAGCCCTCGTTTTCCAGCGGGCGAAGACTTAGAATTTGAACCGATAATTACCCTAACGAAGGACAAAGAAAAAATTTTAATAGTGAAGAACATAAACTGTGACGACTTTACGAAATACGCAGTGAACTGTACTTTTGAAGCTGCACTCATGTATAATTCAAGTAAGAAGTCTCCACCGATGCCTGCTAAAATTGGTGATTGGTGCAAGTGAGTGTTGTCGTAATATAATAATATAATATTCCACAACTATCACACAACGCCGTCTAGTCCCAAGCTAAGCAGAGCTTGTGTTATGAGTACAAGACAAGTGATAAAAATACTTATATATTTCTAAATACATACTTATTATTGATAAATTACACCCAGATATGATTATGTAATGATTATGCTCATTACACAAACATTTGTCCTGGGTGGGAATCGAACCCACGACCTCCGGCATAGCAGTCACTGTCACTAACCATCAGACCAACAGGCGAGTCAAAGTAGTGTTTTATGGATTTTGTAGCCAATGAGCGAATTTCGAACATAGCTGAAATATCCTAGGTAGAATAATATGGTATGCCGCGCCACTTCTTTTTTTTTCTTATCTTTTCCTTTTTCCCAAAAAACTTTTTTTGTTTGTTAAAATAGGCTGGACTTATGTATCAAAAACCGGCCAAGTGCGAGTCAGATTCACGCACAAAGAGTTCCTATAAAAATTATTGATGTTCTATGGGAGTCCCCTTAAATATTTTATTCTGTTTTTTAGTATTTGTTGTTATAGCGCCAACAGAAATATATCATCTGTGAAAATTTTGACTGTCTATCTATCAGGGTTCATGAAATACTTACAAACATAACCTCTTTATAATGTTGGTATAGGTTTTTTTTTTCGGTAGGTAAAAATCATTTAGATAACATCCCCCACCTTTGGATGGAGCGGGAGATAGTATCAGACTTTTACTGACAAAACCCAACCTGTTCCTTCGTTGCCTTTCATACCAGGACTGAGCCTCCCTTTCGGACACATACCCTTGGCTCCAGCAGTATAAATAAAATGTGTTAGTAAAAACTTTTGAAAACTTGTTCAGTGAAGATGTTGATTTTTCAGAGCTATACGCCATCTTACGAATTGTGCCATAGACTGGAACGCAGATTGTAAAGAAGTAACAGAAAGTCATTTTAATGAAGAAAGTATCCGTGGACACATGCACGTTGTAAACAATATTTGTGATGACGAGTGGTTTCTAACAAGTGAGTATGAATTTACATTGTCTACGTTTTATAGCAGAACTTTTATATGTCATAATGTTATTTTGCATAACAACGGACAGCATATCATAGAAAATCATTTCGCATACACTCATTTGTCTTACATCCAAAACTCATAATTTTATTAGTCAGAATCATCTTTTGGCATAATGTTCATATCCATAATAATTAGAAAGTAGAACCATCATAGAAAATTCACAGTCAGAAATGTCTTAATTACGAAACACTGTTGGGTTACACAGGGTTGACGAAGTCCCCATGCAGGTTCTCCTATTTCTGGTTATAAAAAAATAACCCAGGTGGCTAGCAGGCATGTAGCATGCAAGCAGACATGCAGCATGCAAGAAGGTATGCAACATGCAGCAGGCACGCAGCAAGCAAGCAGGCATGCAGTATGCAAGCAGGCACGCATCATGCTAGCAGGCTTACAGCCTGGAAACAGGCATGCAACATGCAACAGGCATGCAGCATGCAAACAGGCATGCAAGCAGGCAAGCATTGTTTCTGTCAGGGCTCCGGCGCTGCGGAGTTTGGGTGTTTGGCAAATTTAAGTGGCAGTGTACTTAAGTTTGGCGCAGAAAGACGACGATAAGAAATTATGTAACCTTTTTTAGGATACGATGTACTACCAGGATGTATAGAGGGCGCTGCCGATGCTTGGGAATATTGCTACACAGCTTTCAAAAAGTTGGTAGACGACCAGAAGAATACCACACACGAATGGACACACTTTGATACGCATTTTCATATGTGCTGGTTAGTAGGTTACGTTTATTGATATTATAGAATTTTAGAAGTGATATGTAAGCCACCGTGAAAATCGTAAATACCGTTAGATTATAATCTCGTGAAATTGTTAACTGTCAAAAGGAATTACGTTAAAGCGTACGGCGATGCGCCACCGGTACATGGTTGACATCCCATCTATACGCACAAAACATTTTGGCCAAAAATACATTCATTGTGCGTACATCTAAGGACTGGAATTTCTTCTCGGAATCTGAGTTTCCTGATGGCTACAACCCGGGAATCTTTAAGTAAAGAATCAATAGGTTACTTCTAGAAGTTTACATAGCCTAGGTTAGTGCACTCCATTGTCGACCGCATCGTCGGTTTCTATCAGGCGAGATAGCGGTCATGCGTAAACTTATTAACAATAAAAAAAAAAGATTGTGAACCGTGACATACTGCTTACAGTTTACGCATCATTTTTCGGGAGATTATAATCTATTGAAATGAAATATTAGTATGAACATCCATTGTATCGTATCCAATGCTACAATTTATCTATATGGCGGTGATGGAAAATCGCAAGAGGCTTAAACTAAAATCTCATGTCATATTACTTTTTGGTATACAATAAAGTTTATTCTATTCTATTCTATTCTATTCTATTCTATTCTATTCTATTCTATTCTATTCTATTCTATTCTATTCTATTCTATTCTATTCTATTCTATTCTATTCTATTCTATTCTATTCTATTCTATTCTATTCTGTTCTGTTCTGTTCTATTCTATTCTATCTCATTACTTACATGCATGATTCCTCTTTCAGTTTGATTGAAATCCATATTTGACTACCCCTCAAAGTTTCAATATTCAAACGCCTGTGTCTGTGTATTCACAGTAATTACCTTCTCATCATGTTTTTGGATTATTTTGGATCTGAATATTACAGATCGATATTTGCTAAGCCTAGTTCATTTAAAAGCGTTCGAGTGCATGGATTTCTGTGAATTGAATGCTTCGGTTGGGATGTATTCAATAGTCGGACCATAGCAGTGGGCGAATATAGGCAAATATTCACTTCTCGTGTTGATTACATTGCAGCTGAACTATCATAGATTTAGGATATCTATTTTTTTTTGCAGTTATTTCTTAGTAGAATAGAATAGAATAAAAATGAATACTTTTATTCGGTCCAGACACAGCACAACGGTTATATATTTTATACACAAAGTAAATAAAAATAAAAGTACAAAGTACGCTGAGCGTGCCCGCACTGAAAGGGTGACCACCTCAGCATTTGCTAGTAGCAGCCTGTAGTCTTTTAGGCATTAGTCTGACGTTTCCCAGTTGTCTCTTTAACATTAGTCTGACATTTCCCAGTAGTCTCTTTAACATTAGTCTTAAATGTAACTGGTGAAATATTTTTGTGTTGTAAAATAATTTGAACTCATCACACCAACTCTAATATAGACTTTGAGATGGTGTTTAAGTTAATTTTAGCATGTGATAATTTATAATACTCATACTATAGTCGTCTTATATGTCTCGCATCGACGCATTCCTGCGATTCTCACCATCAACCGCAAACATTCACCAGGTCATCGGTCCACCTTTTGAGAGGATTTTTAACGCTGCGTTTACCGGTGCGCGATCACCACTCTAGAACCTTTTGGCCTCACCAGTCAAATAAAAATGTATTCAAACAGAATACTGGCCACACAGATAGTACGCAAACACATAGATACAGAGCTACAGCAAGTGCACTTCAAACAAACGAACTTTGATTTCAGTTTGCGTAATCCATCGACCATTCAGGTTGTACACGTCATATGACTGACGATGGAATTCTGTCAATACATCTAAAGGGTGATTCCTGTGTATTTAAGTATTCGTATTTTCTGTCTTAGGGCACAATCATAAAACTGCGATGCAAAATTGCATCGTAAAAATCTGTGAAATCGCACAAAGCATTATTCGCATCGCACAGTGTATGGGCCTTAAGTCTGCTATTACAATAGTGTCAGAATGGTCTATCATTGATTTCTTAATTGTTGATTTTGAGTAAGTTTGGTAATCTACTAATATAATGGCGTCATTATGACTTTCCAATGATCAACCACTGATACTCCATTGAAAGAAGTGGGATATTCTATTCCACTAGGTAATCTCGTACATATTTACAAATGAATGTTTTACGTATGTGGTAATTTGCAAAAATTTTGACAGTTCCTTTGATCAGTTACCTACCGTCAGAACGTTATTGTGCAGTCATTGCTTGTAATAAGCTCGATATTGTCATTTTACCGCAAGTCTATTACAAGACCATTAACCGATCAACGATCGATCATTATGAATCAGCAGATTAGGAACTTTTATCCAAATGACAATGGGATCGTGTTGGAATGACGAATTTATAAAAATAGCAGACTTGGGCCCGAGAACGGATGTTTTGGCACACAAAATCCTATTGCATCAATTCGCATCACAAGTGTCCATATTGCGGCGTCATATCGCATCGCATCGCAGTGTTAGTATACTTTTTACTACATTTCCGACATGTTCACAAGTTTTTGACTTAGAAGTTACTTGAAAGTAGTTGCGTTCAAACTATACTAACTGTAAATACAGAAACAATCAGGAATAGTTAAAACTCGGTCTTGTATTGACAATCATTCTACAGTGTCAGTCAGCATGCAAATGCAAGGAATTGCTATTGATTTCTGCAACACTAGTTTAGTAGTATTTAGTGTTATAGCTCTCAGAGACCCACTCTAGTGATAACTCTATAGCGAGTCAATTCAATTCAAAACAATTTACTTCATTTATAAAACGCCAGAAGCTAGAGCACGGTTCCAAATTGGTCGTTTCCTATGGTGAAGAAAATGTAAGAAACTCCATGTTTACTCTTAAAAAAATAGAATTGATTTCAACTGCTTCTTCTCGAATCAAGCGTTTTCTTTTTCTTCAAAGTATTTGGGGCCGTTTTTAAGGTTCTTGAAAGTGCAAATGATAGGGCTACTTAGTACTATCTAGTAATAAGGACTTAGTGTGGTTACTGTGGTTAGAAATAGGTCTATAATCCCACATTTTAACAATTTGTGTTGGTAACGGTCTGCTTTACTATCCACGAGTTGAATCAATGACTCAGTGAGGGTTGTGGAAATCCGATGGATACGAGATTCTTCGGCGGACATGATGATGTTTTCAAATTGCAAAGTTTATGTGTATGTATTGTATATATGTCATCTTCTATTTTACGAAAATAGATTAACCTGAGACTTTTTACTGCGTGTCTACGCAGTGAAAAGTTGTGTCTACACACCTACCCAAAACTTGTGAAATATCTTTGTTTTGTATTTTAAATTGAAACTGATTTATGATTGCAGTGTGCGGATTCTACTATGTAGGTATATTAGTTATATTTACAGGTTGGCGATTATTTTTCATATAGATAAGCTTTATAATGTCTACTTAGTTGTAGCTCAACTGATGCTGCGTTCGTTGCTCTGTGACAAAGTCCTTTTAAACTCCAGTTAACACATAAAAAAAGATAGATATCACCATTTATCTATCTAATCCTTTGAACAAAAGCTATTCTACCGTTCACTCTACCGCTGTAGCAATGAAGCACGAACTCGAATCGACAGCGCTCCAGTACTCCAGAACCACAGATATTTTAACAAAAAATCCTATAGCGGGTGACAAATGCTATTTTTCTTTTCTTTGTTTTTGTTCGCAGTGCTCGAGCTCAATTCAGGCGATGCACGTTGAATTCACTCTTTGACATGCCAGAGGTATGTCCCTATGAACAAGCTGTGACGTTGCAGAAATTTTCGGTAATTGTCTCCGAAGGTGATGTATTTCAGGTATGGAAAGTTTTGAATGATTTTTGAAACCACCTTTTCGATATAAAGTGATCGTCATCCTCATTTCACCCGGCAGACATCCCCTGTTAAACACATACGGACAGTACTGGTCGTAATGGTGATACTTGTCCGTCAAGTATCACCATAACGTTTAGTTCTGTGCATCTCACATCTATCGGATTCCCGTGACCCTCACTAGGTCTTCAGTCCACCTTGTGGGAGGGCTTTCCATCATTATGTCTTCCGGTACGTTTTTTTTTATCTGTTATAAACTAGTACTTGACTGCGATCCCACCTGATGGTAAGCAGTGATGCAATCGTTGATGGTGAGGTGGTTAGTCATCATTGGTGAGTTTAATTCCTGATTCAAGAAATTACTATGAAGTTTCTTCTTTTCTAATTGGTGGCAAACTCGTTTAACTTTTTGGGCTACTGATGCTGCAAATAACGTATCAACATTAACTGTAGCGACAGATCATTACGGTAGCATTGCTGAAAACCAACATTTTTAGCGATTTTGACATCCGCCAAGTCCGTTCCATCATCGGACCACACGACGTACAGCGTTGCGCCACCGGTACATGGTAGACATCCCACCCATACCAGACATCCCATCTTAAGTTTTTGTTGTCTACAATGTTTTTTTTTTTGCGCCAAAATAAATACTTTCTTTCTTTCTTTCTTTCTTTCTATCCATACGCACAAAACGTTTTGCGAACACATTTATTGTGCGTACAGCCAAGGAGTGGAATTCCCTGCCGGAATCTGTGTTTCCTGATAGCTACAACTTAGGAGTCTTTAAGTCGAGAGTGAATAGGTTGCTTCTAGGCAAGCGTGCTTCATCGTCGACCACATCATCGCTTACCATAAGGTGAGATAGTGGTCAAACGCAAGCCTATCATTAATAAAAAAAAATAATAGACATAGATTCACTAAAGCATGATTGTTAATTAATCTACTACCAATTAATATTCGCCATTTTTTATTTATGACAGTTAGCGATGCTGCCAGGATTGTATTTGAGTATTTTTTTTTTCACACGTTTTCAAATGGTTGAATGGATGAGTAATTTTATGCCGCTGTCCGTTTTTGTTTTAAACAATGTTCGATTTTTGATGGGATTGTTATCATTGAAAAATATTTTCCTATTGCATTTGTATAGTAGGTATAAAATAACTATAAATATCAATTGAATATAAATATATTTTAGATGTACAGTAACAGTATGCAAAGTCCCGCAATTACGTAATATATAATGTAATCCCAAAAAACATCACTGGTTAAAACGAGCTGAATTCACGATTCAGTCTCATTTGCATTTGCATATTATATTGTCCATTGTTTTAGTTTGACAAAAACTACCTTTCCTATGCATCACATCCTTATTTGACTAGTTAATAAAGTTATGAGCGAAGTTTCGCTACTCCTCCATTTATTTTGTACTATATGGTATGCGTTGAGTTGGCGGCACCACTGAGGTGAATTAAATAAATAAATAAATAATAAATAATATTCCACAACTATCACACAACGCCGTCTAGTCCCAAGCTAAGCAGAGCTTGTGTTATGGGTACTAGACAACCGATAAACATACTAATATACTTCTAAATACATACATATTATAGATAAATTACACCCAGTTAAAGTTAAAGTGTGTTAAAGTTTTTCCTATTCATAGAGTGTATATATAGCTTAGCGTACATATATTGCAGGTGGGCCGTTGTGCTATAAATTTGTAAATAGTGTAGTGCAACCCGAGTGTGGTAACTACTTGATGGTTTATTATATACCTACAAAATGTACTTACAAGTGATGTGGATCATATTTATGCGTTCTCCTAATATTGTCAACCTTTTGAAACTCGCTTTTCATTAGATCACTTTTATTTATCTAAATTGATTAATTCATATTTTTAGTCTAGATAGTATTTATTCATATCCATCTAATGAATTAGTAAGTCCTATTGTACAACATAAAAATTTAAACTGTAACATAAAACACTGTTATCAATCGAAAACCCGTTAGGATTTAACCTCATAAACACTTACCCTTGAGGGTTTTCCGCTTTTAATTTGAAACCTAAATTTTATTAGCACTGTGGTCACGCCACACTCACGCACAATCTCATTTCATCCGCGGTCCGTCCTCAACTCGTCAGAATTCCTGGCAATTTCCGAATACCGAATTTCGTTCGTTAAAAGGGACTACAATTTTAACAATTTCTGCCACTTTTTGCTTTACGAACTTCGTGTTACGGCTGTATTTTGGAATGTACGAGTAAAAGTACGTTGCAATGCGAAATCGTAAATGTATTGTTTGTGCGACGCATTCATTTAAAATTTTGTTTGTTATGTTCATAGAAAATGTTGTTCGGTTTGCTGCAAATGGGATGAAATTTTAACACCTAGTACTGTATTTTCACGTAATCTGTTATATGAATATGATAGAGATATGAGGATGAATATTAATGTCTTTTCCTTACACCGAAATTATGATGATTTTAAGATGTCGCGGTATAAGATAGAGAAGCCCTAAAAACATACATATGAAAAAAAAAAATACTATCTAACTAGTTCACCAATAAATCCACAAAAATAGATTACTGTTTTTTTTTTTATTATAGATAGGCTCGCTTTTGACCACTATCTCACCTGATGGTAAGCAATTGTAACTAACTGTGAAAACAATATCTATCAAAATCTACAGTCATATAATAAAGAGGAAAGGTTTGTTTGTATGTTTGTAGGAGGTAATTTCTGAAAGTACTGGTCCGAATGCTAAAATTTCTTCACCGATAGAAAGCTGCTTTATTCCTGAGTGACATGGGCTGTATTTTATGTAAGCGGACAAAGTCGCAGGCAAAAGCTAGTTGATAATAAAACAAAGAAGTTATTATAATGCAAACGAATGATAAAAATTACCTCTCTTGCCAAGACGACGTTTTCTATGGCGCCCGTACGGGCGTGATGAACTTTGATGTCAAAGACCATATCCGTCTAATATTTAAAGTATAAATCAAATTATCTTTTACTTCATCAATAAGTTACATGTCCAATTGCAGAACAAAATCTATCGAATTCAGTTTTGGTTTCGGCTGAATGGCAGCCAAAATCGAAGCTAAGCCGAAAGGATGATGGGCACATAAGTATGGAATCTGGTATCGGCAGCAATCGAAATAAATTATACATCGTTAAAAAGGTAGTTTTTATAGCATAGAAATAACTGAAGCGTTAGTCCGAATTCACTGTCCGATTAGAGTAATCCTGCCTTGAACGAATTGTCATTGTGGTATTTTTTTTAATAGATTACCTAACTCCTATAACTATTAGGATTTTTTAAATCCTATGATGCGATTTTTTTTAAATTGTTATTAGAATTAAAACTTCTATATTTTCCGTAGAGTATAGATCGAAATTGACAACTTGTACGGGTTGGTCGTCATAGCACTTTTTTGATCACTGCAAAAGGGTTATCCAACGATGTATGATTCACCTTGATTGAACACAAGTGCCAACCGATACCAAAATGCCCATCATCTTTTGTATCTTTTTCCAAAACCGGAACTTAAATTTCTATTGGAAACTACACACCTGTATTCTCTTTTCCAGGATTGTGACACCAACATGATGTATACCAACTGCCCAGGAGGTGATCCCCGACCTTCAGGCAAGTCCCTCGCCAAGCTGATGAACGCTGGCGTGTCAGTTTCTATTGACAACACTCGTGCTAAAGCTCTTCGAAATCATGTGTCAGTTTTTAGCAGTACTACTTATGGTATTACTCGAGTAGTACTTACTGTATTACTTTGTGGTTTAGTTAATTAAATGTCCTGTTTATTTGGTTCGTTTCTATTGTTTTTTAATATCGCTTGATTGTGATCCCACGTGATGGTAAGCAGTGATGCAAACGTTGATGGTGAGGCGCAATAGCTTCTTAAGAGCCTATTCACTGTAGCCTTGAAGATATCTAAATTATTATCGGACGGAGGCCCATCTCCACGTCAACGAGGACCACGTCCCTAAAGTCGGAACTTTTAAATATCTGTTCGGCTCGTGCGAACGCTAGCCCAGATTCTGTCAATGTGGTGTGGTCTATGTGATCCGCTTCCAGTCAAACAAAATACACTTGAGTACGAGTATTTTACCTGAAAAGACTGACTGGCCCACCGCCATCTCATGCAGATATGAAGACAGCGACTGACGCAACCCAGCGCTGGGTATGCCACCATGGTGTTGGTAAGTCCCCTCTTTGTAGAGTGGTTACAGTGCTGCCAGTGACCTTTATTTTTAGCCGGAAGCAGGTCCTAAATAGACATGGTAAGTTTGGAAACTTTCTGAACCGGATTCTGGTGAAAGAAACATTGTTCATTCACAAAATCTGCAATGTTCTCATGTGATTTGACCATTACATATTTACTGTATGGACTTTAAAAGAGACTTTGACCCCTGAGTTTGTTTCGATGTTTCTTCTCAGGGTAGTCAGATAGGAAACACCGGCCTCATCTATCAAAAACTGACGAAAAAAAAAATTGACGTGTAAAAGTGTTTTTTAAACCTATTTACAAAATAAATATCATTTATCATTTATCATTAAACACCCTGGTGTCACTATTGGTGGAGGATATGTGGCGCCACCGTGTTCTCGTGGAGCCGATCACCAGTTGCGGTATCTTGCGTCCGGCCCTGATTTAGGTCAAGGAACAGAGTTGTAGGGAATGGGAAACAGAGACTTTCTGCTAAACAGAAATGGAATAAAGGAGGTGGCGGACACTATGAATGCCCTCTCCGGGCATCATCATGCCCCAGCCGGTGAAACTCGGCCACTGTAGGCGCGGAGTTTGCGGAGGGCAAGCAATGGGCTGGGTAGAGTGGTAAAAATATTTTTTAATGCAGTACGCATTAAAAATACTATCTACCTGAACATATTTCCCAGTCTACTAAACAGAGGTTCAAGTTTTTAAGTAGTTCTGTTCAGGCCGACATCTCATTTCATAAGTACTCAAGTTGGAAATTATCTTCATCTCTCATTCCATAACAAATTTTCTCTCAATCTAAAACCTCAGAACGGTCAAAAATTCAAAAGAAAAAAGAACCAGAAGCAATTACTTTAATGGGATCTGTAACATTACTTTGAATGCCAAGATGTTCGGGGGTACCATGGGCTCCATAAAGAAATTAGAGAGGGTAACTGTGGGCGCTTTGTAAAAGTTGTTCAATTTTCGGCCAGTTATTATTAGGCTCGGTTGAATTAACTTTAAATTATTTGATTTCTCAGTGTTTCCTTTGTAAAGTGTTATAGTGCGAATTTTTTCGTTTGGAGATTCGATTCAATATATTTCATGTCAGATACTAAGTACTGTTTGGGAGTTTTCATAACATAAATACTCGTAGTAAACATGAAATTATATTACCCAAATGAAGATTAGCCAAGACCAGTAAAACACATTTTTAGTAAATAGCATACGCTTTTATAACAAGCTGCCAAAAGCAGTGACTGAACTTAGCGAAGGAAAGTTCAAAACCCATATTAAGCGTGACTTGACCAAACAAGGTTAAAAACTATGTCAAAGACGTGCTTGTCTGGTAATGACTGCCTCTGCACTTGTGGCCCCCTGGTAACTCATAATATTGTATGAATGTATCAATAGATACATTCATACAATATTATGAGTTACCAGGGGGATGGAGCAGTTAATAGATCTAATAAGATCTATTAACTGCTCCATCTTTGTTGTAACATTTTTTTTTTCTAATTAATTGCCACAGGCTTTTGCAATATTTTTTTTATATTATCTGATTCCAATCACCTCAACCTTTCAGAGACCGTCAATTTGAGACAAAATAGTAAGACTATAGATGCGCGAACGCCGGCGCTCGCTTGGGGTTTAGTTTTTCTTTTTTTGTTGTTAACGTCTCATTTATTGAGTTGTAATATTATTATTTTTGTCAAGCTTTTTTTATATAGCCTCTTTTTATAATGTAAATTGAGGTTTTTCTTCATAGAAAACGACCAATTTAGAACCGTGCTCTAGCTTCTGACGTTTTATAAGTGCCCATGTAGCCCTATGTGAAATAAAAAAAACTATTGAATTTTGAGTAACAGGCGTATTTTTATTGCAATTTACAAACAATTTTAGAAAGAAATTAAATTTTTTTTTATGGTGGGAAATCGTTCAGTGACTTCTCTCGCTCTAAGGCAGAGCGAGAGGACGTGTTAGACTTTTACTGACTAAAACCCACTCCTATGTTTTTTCTTTGCCTATGTTGCAGGGACCCAGGTTTCTCTTTCACACAATCCATGGCCCCAGTAGGTTTTGGCCCCTATGGTTAATCTGACATCTCCTTGAGGCACGCGTGGAACACTTGACGTCGATGACATGAGTTTGGTCCAGACGGTTGCCAGTTAACCAGACGAAGAGCTACCCATTGCAAGCACACGGCAACGGTGGCTGCAAATAGGAGCCGGGATCACAGCAACAGAGCGTGAGGCCCTCCTCACACTCTGCCGCTGTTCCGTCTTAAAATTATTATAACTGGTATGCTACTGGTATTGAAACAGGATCCTAGCTATTCTCAGTCAAGTCTCCAGAGAAAAGAAGTTATATAAATAACATACAGGTTATTAAAGTACTCGTAAATTAACCTTCGTTTTGACGATGCCGCTGTCTTCAATATCACATCATGTTCACGCAAATATTTACTTCGTCGTGTGTGTTAATTACTCTCTATTAAATTGTATGGCTAGCAATATGTGTTGTAAAATATATTAAAAAAAAGTACTATAAATATTACAAAAATATAATTTCTTACCGTGTGTTGCTTACAGCAAGAAAGTTTTGACTTGATAGTTTTTTTTTTTGTACCTTGTTGCTATGTTTAAAAGGTATTCAGTCATTTTTCCATAGGTAATAGAAATTCAAGAATTTAATTCAGTAAAAAATTATTAACTCAAGCAGACGTTTGCCCTGTTTATGTCATCGAAAAATAGTTTTTGTAGAATAGGTACTTTTTTTCTTGCCAACCATAATTACCAAACGCTCCGACCTCTCCTTCCCCATCATCATTTATCTCAACTTAGCCCTATTTTTTCTAAAGTAAACATCTGGCGTACCCTAACCCACTTTCACGTAACAACTAACAAACCTTTTCCCTATGAAAACACACAAGTAACCCATCAAAATGTAATTCTGTATCCTTTTTAAGAAAGTGGGACGGCCGCGAAGAAATTTCGGGTATATCAATTCGACCGCTCCTAACCAAAGTTTTACACCCGCGGGGATAGAAATTCCAAGGATTTTTTCCACATTGGTCCGCCCTAAGAACCCTTAATAAGTAGAAAGGTACGTGAGAATTGTCCTAACGATGGGCGAGGGACAAATTTGGGATAAATAAGGGACACTATTGACGTAGACGAGACCATCTGTTTTTGGTTCGTCGTTATTTTTATTGCTTTTAAGGTTTTAATGAGGAAGACTCTAACGATAGGGATTGGTTGAGGAGTTAACATTGATTTATTTTTTGACCTTAATCATATCGCCTTTCTGCTTTCTTGGAGCAAATTGCTTTAGCAAATTAAACAATATCCTAATCATTGAACTACAATTGAAATTATGTAAAGCTGCCGTCTCTAAATAGCTTTCACCACTACCCACCATTCAGATAGATTTTCTATAACCCGGACAACCCACTGGATCCATTCAGATAGATTCCCTACCCAGACATTGACCAAGGGTTTCAACGTTACTCCAATTACAACAAACTCTTTAATTTGCTGTAACACTCCACTATTGCAAGGAAAGATTAGCTTGGAGGCTCAGAGTTTGCAGACTTATGTTTATTCGCATGGGGATCGATCCCGACCTGTAACTTTTTGTATTAATTAAACCATTTCCAAGAAGGTACTTTTGAATTATCAAAAAAAACAGTAAATATGTAAGCTGGAGGTGAACAAAGAAAATTCTACCGAGAGATCGGGTATATTGCACAACTGTGCAGATTTCCTTACAAGCTTACCTGACAGGTATGACCGTGCAGGTAAACCTATCAGATTTACTCTATCATGTATTTATCCCTTTAGTCTGGCTCCTCACCCTAGGCGAGCAACAACTATTTACCACACTAACTCATCACTGCTCTATCGTTTTGAGTAATGGTTCTCAACCTGTAGTCTGTAGATCACCGGTGCGGTGGTCCGTCTTTAAGAACGAAATTAATAATATGATCCGTGAAAGTTCTGAAAGTTCCTATCAAAAACTGATTTAAAGTTCCTATCAAAAATATTATGGTATCTATGACAATCATCACCATCATCAACATTTCAGCCGAAATGCTTCCATTGTTGGACATAGGCTTCCACCAAGTGTCACCACTACAAACAGTCCTGTGTGTCTCGCATCTAGCGGACTCCAGCGATTCTCAACACGTCAGCGTCGGTCCACCATGTGTGGGCCGCAAAACGCAGTGTTAGTTTCCGGTGCGCAAACGCCATTCTAGAACTTTTCGGCCCCATCAATTAGCTGTTTTATGAGCAATGTGCCCTGCACACTGCCACTTAAATTTGACAATTCTTCGGGCTTTATCGGCAATCTTGGTTATCCTGATATCTTCATAGCTATTTCAATCACGCAAGGAAACTCCGTGTATATGCCCTTTCCATTGCCGTGTGTTGATTTCAACGGTTGCCTTCTAATGATGCTTCTATGATAACTCGTATCTTTTGATTTTAATTATCAGACGTGCTTTGAGTTTTGATCTTATGATCTTTTCTTTATAAAGGTAGTTCATTTTTTCTTCTGGATTCCGTCCCTGACTCCAACAGAAAAACCAGTGTGGTTCGTGGTCAAAAAAGTTTAGGAACTGCTGGTTTAGAGTATAGTTAAGCCAGTTCACTGAACCAAAAAGCTATTAAACCGACCCTAGTAGATTTAATTACGTACAAATCATAACGTACGTGGTCATGCATAAAACTCGTAAATCAAATCCCATTTTGTAGGTTTTGTCATGCACTCATTTGGAGCCTAATATTAATATATTTCAGCACTCGATGTATTATGACAGCGCTTTTGTTGTTTTTAACGTGTGTAATGGATTATGTCCAAAGTTTGTTTTTTTAGCTAGGAAACCAAACCACCAATATAACTTCTCTTGCTCCATGTGGAGCGAGTGGGAGTGTTACACTTTTATTTACTAAAACACACGTGTGTTTCTTCAGTTGATTTGATTAACTCATTAGCACTTGTTCAAAATTATAGCTTTATGCAGCTGATAGACAGGCGGATATATGTAGCTATCAGAAAACACAGACTTCGGCAGCAATTGATTTTTATTTGAAATAATAGATGATACTACTCAATTTACTATTACAAAGATTATAACAAGATTTGAAATCATCATCCGTTATCTCAAATTGAATCCACATAAAATCAAGTGACCATTAAGTACTTATCAGTTGACTATTAAATGAAGAAATAGTACTTAGTAGTTTTAGGACCAGTTTTCGTCAAATTGTTGAACTTTTTAGTAGTTCTAAGTTGAGCTATATGAACACTAATAAACGCTTGCACTGATTGGGCAGATCCACTCAAATTTGCGTAATTGTTGCATCAAAACACCCTCTCGGACACTGTAATCTGCTTGGTTCTCATATAATTTGACCATTAAATTTTCGCTGTATAGACTTAAAAAACACTGACTCCTGAGTTTGTTTCGGTATTTTTTCTTAGGGTAGTCAGGTAGGAAACATGGGCTCAAATTTAAACTTGCAAAAAATTGACGTGTAAAAATATTTTTTTGAAACCTATTTGCTAAATAAATATTATCATCATAAAGGAAAATAAGTGGCTTATGTTATAAAAACCAATATATATAATGTGTTTATTCGCCCTAAAATTACCTTCAAATATTAATTCTTATATTTCAGGATACCCTGCTATATGAACACTAATAAACGCTTGCACTGATTGGGCAGATCCACTCAAATTTGCGTAATTGTTGCATCAAAACACCCTCTCGGACACTGTAATCTGCTTGGTTCTCATATAATTTGACCATTAAATTTTCGCTGTATAGACTTAAAAAACACTGACTCCTGAGTTTGTTTCGGTATTTTTTCTTAGGGTAGTCAGGTAGGAAACATGGGCTCAAATTTAAACTTGCAAAAAATTGACGTGTAAAAATATTTTTTTGAAACCTATTTGCTAAATAAATATTATCATCATAAAGGAAAATAAGTGGCTTATGTTATAAAAACCAATATATATAATGTGTTTATTCGTCCTAAAATTACCTTCAAATATTAATTCTTATATTTCAGGATACCCTCCGAAAGCAAATCAGTTCAAACTTCCTGTCTTTGCAGAAACAGGAAATAAAACATTTGAAAAGAACAAGCTCCCTTGGGAAATTAAGCTGACCGCAAACGGGACATCGGTCCCGTAAATTAAAAACAAAAAAAGATAAAGCTACATTCATTACAAATAAATTTTATGAACTTTCTCACTCAGAGTCGTTACTTTTTTTTATATATCAATAAATATTTTTTTATTCAAACTCAAACTTAAAATTATTTATTTCACCTGGGCCTACATGGACACTTTTATAAAATGTTAGAAGTTATAGCACGGTTCCATTTGGTCGTTTTCTATAGAGAAGAACTGGCAAGAAACTCCATGGTGACTCTTTAAAAAAAATATTGTTGCCACAATATTTCTATATCACAATCACAATAAATATGAGAAGACAATCTAGACCGGTCAGTTTTGTACCCAAAAGCAAAAAGTAAATTGGAGTCTATGAATCGTGAAGTCTACAGTGTTCTCACGTTCTCATATTTACATTATTAAAAGAAGCTATACAAAAATAAAAAATAAACCTATCAATAAATGATAGATGTATATAAACTTCAACATGAACATGTAATTTTACAAACAATTAGAAGTAAGTTTCAAATATAATTATGATGACATGATTGTTCAAAAATTGTATCCGATTAAAATAATCAATCCAATTAACGAATAATATTTTTGAGTTGTTATTGAGTATAGTAGTTTGAATATAATTATCATTTCTGTTGATAACAGTGATGGTTGTGACCAAAGAGCTAGTCAGTTATTTGGTTTAGTACTTGCATCCACTACTGTTAAGAATGAAGTACTTGTCTGGATCTAAACAGCCTTACTGACTAAAACATGCATGTATTTAGAGCAATCACGCATCCTTTACAGGTATTGGTCCTTAAAGGCATATGTCGGTTTTATAAAAAAAATACATGTAACTGTAAAATCCGGTCTGTATCTTTTATATCGCGTACATTGAAGGTCTGGAAAAATTTTCCTGCTGCGGTCTTCCCATCCGATTCTAATTTAGTTGTCTTCAAGGCTAGAATGAATAGAATCTTAAAAACTAGTGCACTTCACCATCAACAATTGCAACACTGTTTACCATCAGGTGGGATCGCAGTGAAGCACTTGTTTATATCCATTACAAAAAAAATATTATTGTACTATGATAGCTACGCAACACTTCTGCCTTATCCTGATGGAAACACAGGCGTCATTTTTCGTATTAATATTTATTTAGTTTTATTTATGTCTCTGAGTACGGCACATAAATTTCTTTCGCAGCTTCTTCCTAAGAAAACGTTGAGCCGTTCCTATCAGTGGGTAGATCTTGTTTTTCATTCTGTTACGTGACTGTAATGTTGAAATAAAGTGGGATTTTGTAACCATTATGTACCGCTAAGTTGTTGGTTTTGGGCTGGAGTCAGAATTAAATATATTGGCTATAAAAGAACCTTGAGGTGCCGTGTGGCGGAATTTATTGACTGTTTTTTAAGAGATAACAAGTTATGGTCTGAAATGTGTGTCACTGCAGTGTTTATTACTCTGAAAATACAATTATTCAATTAATAATATATAATAATAATATTCCACAACTATCACACAACGCCGTCTAGGCTCAAGCTAAGCAGAGTTTGTGTTATGAGTACTAGACAATTGATAAACATACTTATATATTTCTAAATACGTACATATTATAGATAAATAAATTACACCCAGACACAGAACAAATGATCATGCTCATCACACAAACATTTGTCCTGGGTGGGAATCGAACCCACGACCTCCGGCATAGCAGTCAAGGTCACTAACCATTAGACCAACAGGTCAGTCAAAATTAGTTCACCTAATACTGCAACTAAATCAATTTATGTATTTCATCCCTGTATTATAATAATATTATGTACGATCTAGCATAGCATATAGCATAATCAGCTATACAATGTTCTCACTGTTAGGACTCAGCTCTTCTCTATAAGTGACGGAATGGGCCTTAATCCACCATGTGGGCTCCTTGGCCCCATGCGAATTGGTAGATGTCATGCCTTCGACTTTTTGGTTCTAGGACATGCCTGTTTCTTTACGATATTTTCCTTTGCCGTTTTGAGAACAGTGGTGATGAATTAAATTACACACACAGTATATGTCTGTCTGGAATCAAATCTGTGGCCGTAAGGCGGAGCAATTGTCACAAGGTACCTACCGCTCTAGATACATTTTTTTGGTACGATTTAGTTATTGTGTGTACACACAACTGTGGTAATAGGGTAGTATACATGTATAGTGCAGATAACAGATTATTGGGATTTCAAACTTTTAATTGATTTAATACTATGCAGTAAAAGTCTTAAACTCCATTGCTCCAACTAGAGAAGGAGGAATTATTTACTTGAACATTTCCTAATTAAAGACAAGCAGTAGTGCTTGCAACCAGACAAGTACCACTATTTAATTTTGCGTTTTAGTATAATCTTAAACCGATGCTGTAATACATTTAGCCAGTTTTGGATTAGATAGACCTTTTACTATCCCAACAAAATCATTCTAAAATTCTCGTAGCTTATACTAACACTGCAGAGAAATAGACATAATCTTATACAATTTAAGTCAACACGAAGTATGTGATAAGAATCTTTTGCAGGAAAAGTCTACATTTTACAGAGTCTAAGCCCCTCTTGACCTCTATATGCTGCACTCAAGGCGTCCTTAATATCGTCCACTACTATCATCCCACCGTCTACATTTCTGTTCCTTTATGCTAGCCAGTATTTCACAAAATGCTTCTGAGAAATGTTCTGTAATAATGAGATAGTCAACTCGTACACAAGTGTGGCTATCTCGCCTCGGCGGTCATCCTTCAGCGTTTTCCTTTAAAATAATATCTACATAATTTTCTACTTGAGATGCTTCGAATTTGAGGAACGATGTTTTAACGATATTTTTATTCTGACATAGTTTTTTGGTTGTGGAGTTATATCATTCTGATGTTTAGTGTTGTTGCTATGACGCTCTATTTGAGTATAAGCGTACGGTATAATTTGTTGCTAATGAGCACCTTTTGACGTCACTGCTATATAAATTTAATCGAATTTACTATTTTTAATAAAAAAATTAAAGAAAATATGTCAGGGTTATTTAAAATAAAAGTGAAAGGTGTAAATCGTATACGTATTTTTATTTATATTATCTGTGTTAAAAAAAAAATCTTTAAACACCGTCTGATATAACCGACAAACACTCTCCCGTTAATTTCTTCAGGGTCGTGGCTTGTCAGTTTTTCTGTCACCTATCCAAACGCAAACCCATGACCCTGGTGAATAGATACTACAGGAAAACACTCGTTGGATTAATTCAAAGCAAACAGATAATGGGTCAAAGTCTATGGAACGTTTGATAGTCAATCATGCCATAATGACTGAACAGCTTAAGATGAAACTTGGCAGTTGTGTGGACTAACCTAGACTACGTCGTATAGTAGGCTATAAGCATCGATATATATGTACTATGCACTAGATTAGGCGTTCCGAACACTCACTTCAGTCGACTCACGTGTAACGTAGTCCGTACCTTGAACATTACACTATGTTGAACGAAAAGTGTAAGTGCTACAATTATGGTCGCGTAAAAAGTATCCTCTAAAATTTATTTTAGCTCTGTATGATTTAATATTTCTGTTAGATGACATTATGCCAATGTAGCGCTGCAGCGAACTTCTGTTTTAAGTTATCAGTATTTTGACAAATAGTGACCATGAACGAGCTTCTCTGCTTGTCTATCTAGAATATAAGTTTATGCCTAGACATTGCTTTTCAATCCTGGTAATATGTAAATTTAAGATGATTTCCAAGTTGCACAAGAGCAAAGACGGTGGCAACAATCAATTTTAGATGAGGCAAAAAGAAATGTGTCAAAAGCGTACTTTCCCTTAACCGACGTAGTTTAGCTAAGAATATAGCTTGTAGGTGCACTATTATCGTAAACCTTAATATCTTTCTTACTTATTTGTATCTCTGTAACCCACGTAGGGTTCTTTTATGTTTCATGCTGACTCAGGCTCGTAAAATAATGGTGGAAGTAGTGCATTTGTTGCCTTTTGATGTATCTTTGTCATACGTAACGTGACTCCTATTCTCTGTTACCCTTAGGGGCTACTGGGTGACACGTTTTGGGTTGAATATTATGACATGTAAATGGGATACCTCTGTGTTATTTTGCTAAAGTTGGCAGAAAAGGAGCTTTGGGTTTCTTGAATGTTGTTTTAATTGTTGGATTACTGATAACAGTTAGGTTGAGGAAATGCCTGGATTTAAACTTTGAAAGATTTTTTTTAGTAGGCTCTTTGGTAATTTGGACACTGTTATCCTGTTTCGATTAGGGAAACGTAATAAAAACACAAAACAGCTCTCTCATAAATGACAGAGATAGGCAGTTTCTAAATATTTGACGTCACGTTTCATTTCATACACAATCGTCAACGTCACATATCAGTCCCTTATATTTTGAACAATCAATAACCCTATAGAACTTTACGTTGTCCATAGCCCTTTTATCATCGTTTGTTCGAACCTCACCATAGAACGACTTGATATAATACTGGAGAGCGCATTAGGGTCCCGTTCTAAGATAATGTAGATCTTGAGAGCTCTTTGGAGCTACTTACATTGTACTTTGATCAGTTTGGATTATGTACTCTTTCACGTAAATTAAATTTCTTTTAAAGCTAAGACAGCTAAAAAGTATCACGTTTTTGTGGAAAAAGTATTTGAATAGAGCTTAAAAATTTCCAAAATCCTATTTAATTAAGGTTCCGTAGCCAAATGACAAAAAAAAAAACAGAACGCTTATGGATTCGTCATGTCTGTCTGTCTGTTTGTTCGTCCGTATATCACAGCCACTTTTTTCCAAAACTATAAAAATTATACTTTTGAAAATTGATTGATTGTTGTTTAAATGTATTCTGTGAACCGCATTAAGATTTTTGCACAAAAGTAGAAAAAAAAAACAATAAATTTTAGGGGTTTCCCGATACTTAGAACTGAAACTTAATCTTTTTTTTATTAGACTCATACGTGTTGGGCATCTATGGGTAGGTCTTCAAAAATGATATTGAGGTTTCTAATATATTTTTTTTCTAAACTGAATAGTTTGCACGAGAGACACTTGAGACACTTCCAAACAGGTAAAATGTGTATGCCGCCCCCCCCCCCCCTGTAATTTCTAAAATATGAGAATGATAAAACTAAAAAAAAATTGTGATGTACATTACCATGCAAACCTTCGCCGGAAATTGGTTTGAACGGGATCTAGTGGTGAGTAATTTTATTTTTGATACGTCATAAATCTAAAAAAAAAACATTATTATTAAAACATCGATCAAAGTTACAACGAACTACAAAAACTTTAATATTATGATAATTGCTGCTACGGAACCATTCATGGGCGAGTCTGACTCGCACTTGGCCGCTTTTTTATCTTAGTGAGAGTAAGCTAAAAAATCATCAAGGCATCTTTTTTCCGATACAAAAAAAAAACAAACAAAATGTAGTCATGTTTTGTGATGACAGCGTTATATTTGTATTATTACCCCAATAATATTGTAAAAACAATACCATTTTGTTGGTTTTGTGACAAGAGATAGAATCAGATTTTTTGTATCATATCTGATTATAGCCCACAATAACGTCAAGTCATTGTTTTCAACAACGTCATTTTTTTTTTTTTTTAATAAAAAAAAAAAATTTAAGTGAGAGACGAACTTACATAAAGCAGTTTTCTTCTAAGATACAAGTAAATAATAATTTTCTCAAAACTTTCGGAAAAAAATGGCCCTCCAATTACCTCCGAAACTATTGAACCTAAAGTTTTGAAATTTTCAAGTGTATTTTGGTGAAAAATAAAACTTATATTTGAAATCCTCACAATAAGCCTTTACATTTATCGCCTGAAAAAAAAGCGGTAGAATACCTATACAGTGGAAGTCTGTCTTGCTTGGGCAGAGCACTACCATGTCCTTGTGGAAGTAATTAGCGGCGGCTACTTCAGACGTTTCGCCCTGATCCTGGTGAAACGAAATATGGAAGCAGTTACCTCCTACTGCGAAGCAATGCAATGCCAATTTGGGGAGATGGGTAAAATCAGCAGGAAGCAGACATCCTACGCTCCAACTGCCCCCACAGGCGACGAACAATTGCCAATTGCAAAAGCCGCTATAGCCGTTGGCGTACGGATGACGTGCATTGGGTTGCTTGCCGTCCTAACGTCCAGTAAGGATCAAGGTCTACTCGACATCGCATTGTTTTTTATGTATACCTGCAAGATATCTCGAGTTTGGGATTTGAGGGTTCTAGTAGAGCTAGCTAGTGCTGCAGGAATGTTCCAAAGAGTTTCTGAAGGAGTACAATTGGGTTTGAGTCAGTAAAACTTTAACACATCTTCTTCTCCACCTTAAAACGTAATTTGATGATTCCTCACCGCAACACTTAACTAAAACAATGATGGGCAATTTAATGTTTAATGTTTCACAAACAGATTCCTAAATCGAAAAATAATCTTGGCCAAACGTTTTTGAAGGACCTATCCAACGGTAACGCACACAATGAGTTGGGCGATATAAAAACATTCCCACTTTTCGTGCAGGGAAAGCACGGGCGTACGGGTAGAGGGATGACGAATTATTCTTAACGAGAAACCTTTGTAACGGTTTCTCGTTAAGAATAAGGAACCCTAAAAAATGAGCAGTCCCAAGACTCCAAAGCGTCTTGAAAGAGCATCCCAACAAGAAAATACGAAAACATTATTGAGGAAAGCAAGATATTGAAATTTCTCATATTTTTTCTTCGTTTCGCTTTTACAAGACGCTGTCGCATTTTCGCAATTTTTCCCTTAATTTTTTACTTGACTCGTATTGTTTCGCTGTTACACAAAGGTGTTTCTTTTCCTCGTGTGAAAAGTAAAGACCCAATTTTCTGTGGAACCCTCATTCCTGTCATCTGAAAATTACTCCTTTGTAGACAAGGGGAATTACTTTGATTCCAATCGTGTTCGCAACGAGATTCGAGCTGGTTCGTAATCATTTGCCTTGTGATCTTGGATCATTGAAGAATTTTGATTTAGGAAGGAAAATTATTGATGAGGCAATCGTGTTTTTTTTCGTATTTGATTTATTGTTTGTGGGTATTCGTGCAGTTGAGTTACATTTTTTTTTAAATTCTTTATGCACAAAAGAGTACAGAGGTGGACTTAATGCCTTAAGGCATTTCCTAACAGGCCTGTTGGTCTAGTGGTTAGTGACCCTGACTGCTATGCCGGAGGTCGTGGGTTCGATTCCCACCCAGGACAAATGTTTGTGTGATGAGCACGATCATTTGTCTGTGTCTGGGTGTAATTTATCTATAATATATATGTATTTAGAAATATATAAGTATGTTTATCAGTTGTCTAGTACCCATAAAACAAGCTCTGCTTAGCCTGGGACTAGACGGCGCTGTGTGATAGTTGTGGAATATTATTATTATTAACAGCCAACATATGTCGTCTTATATGATGACTAACAATTGAAGGTTTTTTTTTAGGTGGGAAAATCAGTCAATGACATACCCTGCTCTTGGGCGGAGGGCATGTCAGTCTTTACTGACTAAAAACTCGCTCCTGTTCCTTCATTGCTTTTTATACAAGGGCCGAGTCTTCCTTTCAGAAGCAGACCCTTGGCCCCAGTAAGCTTTGACCCTGCTTCGCCTTTACGGTTTGCTGACATCTCCTTGAGGCACGCGTGGAACCGTCAGTTAATTTATAGTGAAACTTTTATTTTGCGTGACGAGAAATTTTGTAAATGTGGATACAGACTTTGCGAGGCATGCGCCGCGAATGGCACTCAGCGGATGCCTCTGCTTGAAGTGTGTATGTTTAAAACAATGTGTGTACCAATATATACTCCGGCCGAGCCATTGCGTGGGAAGTAAATGCTTCATTTGTCTGTCTTCATGTTTGTATCGAGGCATGTGCTTGCAAAACAGTGACTGTGCACCGTGCGTGGAGCATTTTTTTTTTATGGTGGGAAAAATCATGCATTGACATCCCCCGCCCTTGGGCGGAGCGGGAGATAGTGTCAGACTCTTACTGACTAAAAGACCCACCCCGTTCCTTCTAGCCTTCATACCGGGGCTCGAGCGCCCTTTCGGATAACCCTGGCCCCAGTAGGCTTCGACCCGGCTGGGTCCCTGCTGTTGCTGACAACTCCTTGAGGCGCGCGGGAACAGTGCGCGCCGTCGACGACTTGGGCTTGGTCCGGACAGTTACCGGACGGCCGGACAGCGAGCTACCCATTGCTCACTGTCCGCAAGCCCGCGTCTACGTTGGCCGGAAATCGGGATCAGAATCCCGGCGACGGCGGCGGCGATAACGCCGTTGCCTGATGCGTTCGGCCTCCTCCTTTGCGAGCATTACTGCTTCGCAAAAGTCGGCGACCGCCTGCCACTCCTCCTCGCTCCGGACCATGGCCTCAACCAAGGCCCGGCGCGAGAGGTCTCCGCCGCCGATCGCCCCCACGAGGGCACGGCGATGCTCCGCCCAAGCAGGGCACACGTCGACTGTGTGCTCCACGGTGTCCTCCGGGGTGTGTGGAGCATGCTTCGCAAAGCCCATCGTCGACCGCATCGTCGCTTTCCATCAGGTGAGATAGCGGTCAAGTGCGAACCTATCAACAATTAAAAAAAAAAAATGGTTGCCTGTAAAGTCGGTTTTACGGGCGAAGATTTTACGTGACAACGTCTTTTTCTCGGTAGAATATTAATTAATTAATTAATTTTAAACTAATAATTTACTTAACACTATCAACATTTATCAATAGTATGACATAACCTATAAACTCAGTTTCTCAACTTTTGTGTCAATCTAACAATTAATCAATCAATCATAGTTTACGATAATGAAATATCAGTGTACAATTATTTACCTTTATTGTTGTAGTTGTTGTAAATGACGAATCTAAGCACTCCACATTTTCACTACAGACACAGCTGACGATACTTTAACCACACGTGTGAACTTGTATTATGACGCTTTCTTGTTTTTCCAACGCCAAGAACGTTCGAGAAAGACAAAGACAGAGACACAAGCATGCGCCGATTCAATGCGCCTAATTCTCTAGTGCTGCGCGCGCGGCAGACCGATCATAGTTGAGTGGGAGAGAGACGCAAGGCATTCGGCGGGCCTCTCTCTCGTTCGGTGACTCATCGTAACGTTACCGAGCGTTACACTTTTTCATAAGTGACTCCCAGCCGCAACCTAATTTAAGACGTTGTCACGTCAAAAAGTCTGTATCCGCCTTAAACTAAGCTTCGTTATAATAGCAAAAGTAGGTATATAAGTAAATAAGTAATTACATTTTGTATACACAAACATTGGGTATATTACAGAAAGTACAAAACTCATAGACATAACAAACCAAATAAATGATTATGATTATGATAGAAACTAATAAATTCAAAAAAGAATAACGTATTTTGACGTGACAACGTCTTAAATTAGGTTGCGGCTGGGAGTCACTTATGAAAAAGTGTAACGCTCGGTAACGTTACGATGAGTCACCGAACGAGAGAGAGGCCCGCCGAATGCCTTGCGTCTCTCTCCCACTCAACTATGATCGGTCTGCCGCGCGCGCAGCACTAGAGAATTAGGCGCATTGAATCGGCGCATGGACGTTGTCACGTAAAATCTTCGCCCGTAAAACCGACTTTACAGGCAACCATTTTTTAATATAAAGTTTATTTATATTTCCAAGTTAATCAAAATATTCAAAGAAATTTGTTTTAAAAATTGGCAATTTCATAAGTAAGGACCTATTATGAAACCATACTACCTAGATAATAAAGTCGCAGATAACTAGTTTAATTGGCTATTCAGTTCAACAGTCTAGCATTTTCTTTAAACGAGCACAGCATATTTAGCCATTCGATCAAATAGCTAGAAAATTACCTGGAACGACCGAACCTTTAATTACTTTCGTTCGCTTGCTGTATTCGCACATCTTCTTCATCTTCTTCGAACCTAACCAGTTTGTGTCAAGTTGTCTTAACCTCCAACCAGCAACGACCTAATTTAATGACAAAAATTTTTGGACATTCCGGCCTTAGATACTTTTTAAAATCATAAAATTACAGCCCAGGAACATAGAATTATAACATGATGTTAAATATATTTATTTATTTATTTAATCATCATGCAACACAAAGTGCATAGGCGGACTTAAGAGGCCGGCGACAGATGAATTTCCATACAAACGTAATACCACGCTCATTTGCAGTTGGAGCATATTTCCAGCATATTATGATGATATTCGATTATAGACAACATTTATCTAGGTTACTACGTCTTTCTTTTTTAAAAAAACAAAAAGAAATTTGAGCGAATTGTATTTCGTACTTTTTTACAGCGTAAATGGCAAAACATGCCATTTGGCTTTTTCTGTATTTAAAATAACAATATTTCTACGTAGGAACCCAGATAAATATTGTCTATAACCGAATATCATCATAATATGTTAGAAATATGCTCCAACTGCAAATGAGCGTGGTATTTCGTTTGTATGGAAATTCGTCTGTCGCCGGCCTCTTAATGCCTTAGGCATTCTCTACCAGTCAACCTATGGTGGTGAAGAGAACACGCACATGCACGCTCCGCTCCCCCGCGCATGGTGCAAGTTCGGATGCAGTCGGTGTGCAGTTCACACGACTGCAATCGGACCGCACGTTTGGTTTGCACTTCTATTGCAGTCGTGCCAACTGCATTCAAACTGCATTTAAATTGCAATTTACGGTTGGATTGCAGTTGAAATGCGGTCCGTCTGTTTAGACCCTAATATTTGCTAGAGCTTGTAGCATGGCATAGCATAATCAACTATGAAATGTTCTCACTGTGATAGTTTGACGGGTGACAGGACAGAATAGAAGAAGAAAACGTGTTGCGCCGACCCCAAGTAATATGGGATAAGGGCCTGCCCTTATCCCATATTACTTGGGGTCGGCCTTCTTCTCACTTCTTCTTCTTCTTCTTCCTTCTGAGGAAGAAGAAGAAGAAGAAGTTCTCACTGCTGGGACCCAAGCCTCTTTTTTAGGAGAGGGAATTAGCCGTAATACACCACGTGGGCCCAGTGCGGGTTGCTAGATGTGTTTATGTTTTCGTATGTGTGGTTCTGGGACATGCCGGTTTCATCACGACGTTTTCACCATTTTGAGAGCAGTTGTAGTGAAATAAATTACACAAAGTAATGTGCCTGGCTAGGTTTTAACCCGTGACCTACAAACTTGTAGGTCGGGGCCGTTACCAATCGGCCACCACTGCTCTCTGATGAGCTGTGCGAAAGTTAAACAGATTCTAGTGCTTGATATAGTCTAATCATTGTCATTATAATCATTAGTTTAGCCGAAAAACGTCCACTGTTGGACATAAGTCCTCTAAGTGTCGCCATAACGATCGTTCCTGTGCGTCTTGCATCCACCGGATTTCTGCGACCCTCACCACGTCATCGCTCCACGACTTCTGCGAAGCAGTAATGCTCGCTAAGGAGGAGGCCGACCGCATCAGGCAACGACGCTCTCGCAGCCGCCGATTCCGATCCCGATTTCCAGCCACCGTTGGCGCGGGCTTGCGGACAGTGAGCAATGGGTAGCTCGCTGTCTGGCCGTCCGGAAACTCTCCGGATCAAGCCAAAGTCGTCGACGGCACGCACTGTTACCGTGCGCCGCCTTCCAACGCTGCGTCTTCTGTTACGTGGTCGCCATTTCAGAACCTTTCGTTCCACGACATTGTATTTGGTTATTATTGTGTAGATATATCTATAATTATTTAGGGTTAATAAATCTAACTATTTGTAAATGGACATAACAATACATTTTCGCCTCGTTAATGGCCTTTACTCAAATCTTTCTTAGGAAAAAAAAAAACTTCATCATAACATTATATAAAAGATCTTTTTATTACGTTCCCGCGGTCTAATAAAGAACAAAAACATTTACTATAAGGCTGGTATATTTTCAAATAAGGCAGGTTATTCCCGAAACCCGTTCGCATGGAAAAATCCACATAGCGGGAAATTTGGTAACAGGTGTGTGCCAAAACTTGAATGAGTTACAACTGTGATATACGGGAAAATAGTTTGAAGGATTAACGTTCCATATTTTTTTGTTAGGGAGAAAGTTAAACGTATGTTTGATGTGAACTTCTGTTGAAAGAGAAAAGCGAAGTTGTAACAGATGTATGGTTTACGACTGTGTCGTGAGAAGATGATTTAAAACCTACTTGCAAAATAAAGATCATTTATCATTTACATTTATCATGATGTTTTTAAGGTCAGGACAAGTCCTTGTCTGAATGTACACTGTGATTTGTAGAAAAGAGAAGATATTGTTGGTTATTTCAAACATTTAACTGTCTGGCTATATATATATAAATTGACTGGCCTGTTGGTCTAGTGGTTAGTCGCCCTGACTGCTATGCCGGAGGTCGTGGGTTTGATTCCCACTCAGGACAAATGTTTGTGTGATAGGAACGATCATTTGTTCTGTGTCTGGGTGTAATTTATCTATAATATGTATGTATTTATAAATATATAAGTATGTTCATCAGTTGTTTAGTACTCGTAACACAAGCTCTGCTTAGCTTAAAACGGCGTTGTGAGATAGTTGTGGATTATTATTATTATTTTGTGAAATTGTTTTGAGCTTCTTTTTATTTTTAGTTTTATGTACTTAACTGTTTTTCGTTTTGAAGAAATTTGTAATTTTTTTTTTTATTGGGTAAATCAACCCATGACATTACCCGCTCTTGAGCGGAGCGCAAGGGAGCGCCAGACTTTTACTGACTTAAAGCCCACTCCTGTTCCTTCTTTGCCTTTGTACCTAAGCCTCGGGTTTCACTTTTACACTGCTCGTGGCCCTACGCGTAACGTACATAAGCCTCTTCGACACTACTGGGCCCCTACGGTAAATAGTAGATACTTTCATGTTATGTAAGAAACTAAAGATGAATATGAATATCTTATAAAAAACCTGTAAATACTGTTTGTTGTATTGGAGATGTTGCTAACCTACATTTCAAAAGGACGGTTTTGCAGATACCGTTACACTACTTCTTTTTACCCAACGATGGCGAAGCCAAAACGGTTTAAAATTAGGTACCGTTGAGAGCATCTTGATAGTTCCCTGTATTTTTTTTTTTTTTTTTGGTCGGAAAAATCATGCATTGACATCCCCCGCCCTTGGGCGGAGCGGGAGATAGTGTCAGACTCTTACTGACTAAAAGACCCACCCCGTTCCTTCTAGCCTTCATACCGGGGCTCGAACGCCCTTTCGGATAACCCTGGCCCCAGTAGGCTTCGACCCGTCTGGGTCCCTGCTGTTGCTGACAACTCCTTGAGGCGCGCGGGAACAGTGCGTGCCGTCGACGACTTGGGCTTGATCCGAACAGTTACCGGACGGCCGGACAGCGAGCTACCCATTGCTCACTGTCCGCAAGCCCGCGTCTACGTTGGCCGGAAATCGGGAATAGTTCCCTGTATTATGAAGGCTATGTGAAGTCCGCGTCTCACTGAATTCAGTTTGGTGCACGCTAAAGGACATGAAGTCATGAATACGAAAGGTACATAAATAAAAATGCTTAGTAAGCAATTCATTAAATAGAGCAAACAGATTATTAAAAATCACGTTCTCTAAAATATAACCCAAAATAATTTTATTTACAGACTGCAAACCATTGCCAAGGTTGAGGAACCAAGGTTGCCGACATAGCACAAAGAATCGCCAAACTTAAGTGGCAATGGGCAGGGCACATTGCTCGCAGAACAGATGGCCGTTGGGGCCGTAAGGTTCTGGAGTGGCGACCACGTACCGGAAAACGCAGCGTTGGAAGGCATCGTACAAGGTGGACTGACGACCTGGTTAAGGTAGCGGGAATTCGATGGATGCGGGACGCACATGATCGTTCGTTGTGGCGACGCTTGGGGGAGGCCTATGTCCAGCAGTGGACGTCTGTCGGCTGAAATGATGATGATGAACCATTGCCACTTTAAAATAATTAACACAACAATACATTTATAAATCTAAATCTGAGTCTGAATTTATAGTATTAATATCTTTAATTTTTCAATTTTAATTTTAACTTTGACTTTTTCAATCTGGAAACTGTCATTTTACTATGGGTTTTTTTTAGTTGAAATAAATGAATTTATTATTATTATTTCCTTTATTCATTTTTATCCACGTTACAATATATTTTTAAATTTTTCCTAAAACAACAATTAAAAAAAAATATCTATTATTATTATTATAACAATATACAAATTATAAATATTATCTCCTTTATTTTTCATTTGAACATATTATTTTACATTTTTAAACATTTCTTAAAAAAATAATTAAAAAAAAAACATTTAAAAATATAAAAAATAGTTGTCCGCCGGTGTCGGGAGCAGGGTCCAAGCTACCGGTGGTTAGGGCTCCAGAGACAGGAACCTCCTCACAATACGAGCCGTATCGAGGAGTACTGCCTTCTGTATCAGGCCCTAAATATTATTATTATATTAATAATCAATATTTGTTACAAGGAAGCACTCGACACTCTAAATGCCAATAATTATATCTAAAAAACATTGTCTTGTTTCAAATTTAGTACAAGCAATTTATTTGGTAGAATTGTTTCTTAGTGCTTACATAACTTATTCTCAAAGAAAAAGCTATATAAAAATTTCTAAAGCTGAAACTTTTCAACTTATTAGTACGGCCCGCAGTTTAATGGTTCAAAAACCTTTCCTGAAACTGTCAGATCAGTTTACTTAGTTGAATAGTTTTAGTTTCGAACGCCAAAGCATTTGTTCGTATGTCATCGAGCTTAACCCATCTCACAGAGAATTTAGATGCTCGTTATTTTCTAGCGGCCTCTCACTTGAACAGGATTTATCGGGAGTTATATTCTCATATCCATCTCTCTCCCTCGTACAGATTTACACTACCCTAGAAAGGGATAGCATGATTATTATAACTCAAATATTGCAGGTGCATTGAGAATTTAAACTTTTATTAGTTTGAGCTTGGGTGGTGTAATGATCTATATCTTTTGATATCGTGAGTTCAGAGAGTACTTTGTTGTTAGTAAGTATATCTATAGGAAAGAAAGAACATTTTTATGATTTATCTTTGCAGTTTTCTGTAGTTTTTTACCCGACTGCTAGAAGGGTTATGTTTTTCGCGCGTATCTTGCATGTTTGTGTGTATGTAATATTTTTTATTACCTCATATCTTCCAAACCGCTGAACAGATTTTTATAGTTAACATATCGTTAGATTTGTCTTGATAACCCAAGTGTTCTTAGACAGGTGACGTTGCATAAGTGCTTGTAATTGGTCTATTTGAAATAAACGTTTCTGAATTAAAATTGGTCTATTTGAAATAAACGTTTCAAAATTAATTTTCATAAACATTAATTATTTTATTTTTTTGGTTGAGTGTGGTCAACGATGGAGCGCGTTTACCTTGAAGTGACCTATTAACTTAAAGATTGCCATCAGGAAATACAGACTCCAGCAAGGCATTCCATTCCTTAGCTGTACGCACAATGAATGTGTTCCTAAAGCGTTTTTGTGCGTATAAGTGGGATGTCCACCATGTACCGGTGGCGCATCGTCATACGTCTGGTGGTCCAATGATGAACGGGCTAGGCAGAATTAAGCTATGCAGTTCCGACGCACACTCCCCGAAATGCAACCATTAGAAACCGACAAGCTAGCTACTCGGCGTAACAATCTCGATGTAACTATATACTTTCTTCATTAATGAAATAGCTAGAGAGACCAAGACTTTTTTATCAGGAAATATCGTTTCAACAAGCTTAAGGTACTAAAACCTTGTTTCAGCTTTTATGGCAGGAACCAAACAATGTTAGTTTAAAATATCACACTGTGGATCTCCGTTGAAACCATTTTCCGTTGGGTAGGTACTGCAAGATTACAATCATAATTTCAATCTTAACTAGTTTTAGTTTGTTCAGCGAAATGAAAACAGTGTTGTTATCTTGTCTAAATGTTCGAGAAACCTTCAAAGAAAAGAAAGGGCGTTAAATAATTTGGTTATCATGTTGAATGTTTTGAGTTGGCTTTTCAAACTTAATTTGTGATGGAACATTGTCATCATCTCCATAGTTTTTCCCCAACTAGCATTTTTTTTTTAGCGGTGGGAAAATCATCTTGTTCCTTCGTTTCCTTTCGTACTGGGGCTTGAGCTATCTTTCGAATTAACCCTGGCCCCAGTAGGCTTCGACCCAGCTAGGGCCCTGCTGTTGCTGATAGCTCCTTGAGGCGCGCGTTCCCCAACCTTGGGATCAACTTTCAGTCTTAATTGGGTGCGGTTGAATATCCGTGTTTTACATGATGGAGCATTTGTACGTGCTATTATGATATAAAAATATCAATCAAAATTTTAAATCTACCATGTAATTTTTTTACAAGCTTTTATTTACTTTCACCTGTCCCGATGTTTGTCTGTCATCAAATCTTGCTAATTTAAGACCCACTTCCCGGTTACCGATTGAGTTGAAATTTTACATGCATGTGTAAATCAAATGACAATGCAAAATCATTATGACATGGAGCTGATTTGATGTTGGAAATGGAAGGTGGCTATAGGAATTTGGTAGTTAAACGGCACAATCCCATCGAGTTTGGGCTCGTATAATTCGTCTTGAAAAGTATTAATTATATAAGTATAATTAAAAATATACAAATATAAGTATAATAAAGTAGATTGATGATTTTCATTAAAAGCTTGTTATGAGATGTACTCGAGATGTATGCTGACATCTAAGGCGACACATAAAAACTAATCCTGTATCACGCAACTAAAGTTCTCCGCACGATTCAGATTAGCCTGAAGTCATCTGCCGGGCAGTTGCCCACCAGACATAACACCCATCTGGTCGGGGGATCTACCAAAGTCAAAGTCAAAGTTTTTATTTCACATAGGCCTACATGGGCACTTATAAACGTCAGAAGCTAGTGCACGGTTCAAAATTGGTCATTTCCTATGGAGAAGAAACGGCAAGAAACTCCATGGTAACTCTTTTAAAAAAACCCTTTCACCCTTTTCAAAGGAAGTTTGCAGGACTTTAGTCTTTGTTTCGCATACCTCCAAAGATGAAAGTGTTTCCAAATCATTTTGTGCATATAGATAGGATTTTGTATGACTTCTGTTGTAGCAGTAAATCAAAGTCATCATTTAGTTTTTTGCGAAATAATGCTATTCGTCTTAAAGCTCGATCTTTATACCACTCTTAGTGGTCACGATCACGATGAAATTTGGTACACCGTAGCTAACACTGTTACTGCTTTCGCCAATAGTAGTGTTATAAAAATAGTTACTAAAGCCTTCATATTCCAAAACAAAATAAAATCTTTACAACATTTCATGTCCCAACAGTATCTTTTTTCACTTATAAAACGGCAAGAGCCCTGAATATATTTTTATAACTATGAGAACATAAAAATTTATGTTTCGAGGCAAAATGGACACTTGGACGCATCGTTGTAGCGACTAGCACGGCACAAAATTGCCTGAGGCTATGGGGCCTTATCTCTTAATCTTTTCTTATTTTAGAGCTTCGGGTATTCTTGTTGATGTTGAAATAAAAAGGAACAATAATAGGCTACGTTGGGTCCTTGGGTAAAGTTTTGAAAGGGAAATGACGGTGTGAAAAGATGGGAATTATGTTTTTGAATGCGAAATAGTTTTCAGTAGCGTTGCATCTGATTCAACAAAAATAAACTGGCAAATAGGTTTTTTTTATTTGAGGTGGGAAGGGTGTATCAGACTATTACCTCTTGCGTTTTAGGACTAAAGGTTTGCTAGGCCCTGGTTGAGGCCATGGTCGGGGCTAGGAGGAGTGGCAGGCGGTCGCCGACTTCTGCGAAGTAGTAATACTCGCAAAGGAGGAGGCCGACCGCAACGGGCAACGGCGTTCTCGCCACCGCCGCCGGGATTCCGATCCCGATTTCCGGCCACCGTAGGCGCGGGCTTGTGGACAGCGAGCAATGGGTAGCTCGCGGTCCGGTGTTCCGGCCATCCGGTAACCGTAAGGACCGACCCCAAGTACCCAAGTTATCGCCGCCGACGGCGCGTAGTGTTCCCGCACTGTGCCCGCGTGGGCACCACCCACGATCACCGTGGTCTTACCACGGCGATCGTGGGTGGTGGCCAGGATCGGGGTCTCGGTTACTGGGGCGTAACCGCGTAAAGGATGTCAATGAATACAATTTAAACGCACTCAGGGCAACTTTGCATGCTCCCAATAAATCCAGATCTTTTTCACCATATCACAAGCTTTAAAACTAATTTATAAATTTAATGTATATTAAAATAATCTCACAAAATACATTTTTGTAAGACGAAGTGATCCGTAAGCCGCCACATGGGTCCAGCACGGATGTACAGATTCTTCGAAATTTTGGCTCTAGGACGTGTGTCCTAAAACATCGTAAGGGAGCTAGTGATAGTTTCCTTACGATGTTTTATTTCACCTTTTAAAGAGCAATTGTGATGAAATAATTTACAGGCCTTGAGAGAAGAGACCCTATTACTTGTCAGTCGTAAACTATGATCGTAATCTGTCACAACCGAGGATTTTATATACCCTAGTAAACAAGATTCTTGGTCACAACTTGACAGCAGTAAATTATGGACTAGTGGATAATGGCTCATAATTAGGTAATCTTATAGAGTCAGTCTAAAAAGTCAAACGACTTGGGCAATTGTTAGGGCAAAATGAAATCTGATTTAGTCAACTCTGGTTCAATAATCAAGGTTGATTAAGAGATCTTGATCATTGTTTACTAATGGAAGAACCTTATAAAAAGTATCAAATATTAGTATTTTTTAAATGATTAAATATTATACAAAATTCCCAAGTCGTTTGATTTTTTAGACAGACGTATAGTATGGGTTTTAATGATTTTACTACATATTAGTTATGTAGTATTAAATGGTTTTTTATCTCGAAAATATCAACCCGTGTAAATAAAACGCCAATACAATGAAGTTGTACAAAAAACTATCAGTGGTAACAATAACACAATTTTTAACGTAACGTAAACGTAGTGGTTTCAGTTTCAACAATGTTTTTAATCTGTAAAATTAAACTTCACGCATTTTAATATCGAATATCGGTGGGCATCAGCTTTCATAGATATTTTCATTTATCAATTAATCGTTGTGAGTACATGAAATTAAAATAAAAGAATCAACAAATGGGGAACCAATAACTCATCCTGTTTTGAGTGAAGCGAGAGGGAGTGATCTCTCGTGCCGGGCCTTTCGACGGCAGGCAATGGGTAGCTCGCTGTCCGTCCATCCGGTAACTGTCTGTACCGAGCCCAAGTCGCTGACGGCGCGCATTGTTTCTGCGCGCCTCAAGTAGCTGTCAGCAGCAGCAGGGGCCCACCCGGGTCGAAGCCTACTGGAGTCAGGGTTATCTGAAAGGAAAGCTCGGTCCGAGTACGAAAGGCAAGAAGGAACAGGAGTGGGTTTTTAGTCAGCAAAAGTCTAACACTATCTCTCGCTCCGCCCAAGAGCGGGGGTTGTCATTAGATGATTTTCTCACCGGAAAAAAAAGCGAGACGGAATTCCTGATTGTTACTTACTTAAGACTCACAACCGTTATGTGTTCCTTTAGTAGCCCTGCGTGTTTCAAGGTACATTGGTCGGTTTTGATGCCTTTGACAATGACATTTTACCAGCAAAAGCAATGCAATAACGATTTCCAAAAAAACAAAAATGCATAGAATTAACAAGAGCAACGTCATGTAATAAACGACATATATGTTGACGTTGCTACAATCACTATGGTAAAAAAAATAGTTTGTCTGGAATTTTTCGTCCTAGGTAACACGGTCGTTGCAAATATTTCTACTAGTATAAAGCTTCGTAACAAACAGATAGAATGTGTAGTCAACGCAAGTATTTTTATAAAATTTTGCTAAAATCTATAAGAAAAGCATTGTATTTGAGTTGATCGATTTAATACCAGACAATAAAATATCCAATGTGTATCTGCAAATCAATGTTAGACATACATATCCGAGACGGTAGTCAACTGTTTTTTATTTAATGTTTGCCTGACTCATTACAATATTTCAATATTCAATGTTTTACTTTACATCGAACTTGAATTTCTTGTCGGTTTTTCTTTAAGGCATATGCATATTCGTCTATAATAACAACTTACACACAACATTACATAATAACTTACACAGTTTTGTCTTTTTTAATCCAAAGGTTAACTGGTAGAGAATGCCTTGTTGCATTAAGTCTGCCTATGTACCACTACTGTACATGACGTTTAAATAAATAAATAATAACTTAGTCACTAATAACATTGTCATGGTTTTTCTTGAACCTGCATCCAGGGTTTGGTAGTAATACACCAGCTGTTAGATAGAGAGGATACATGGAGAATACATACATAATATATACATATCATTCACCAGGAATCTTGAAAAACTTAGACAATAGACTATTGTCTATAAGGAAGAGCTTTACAGTAAATGTCATTTTACTTATGTTTGTAACGAACATGAAACATGTAATGAAAAGGTATACCTAAACTGGTTGATGAATATGTATGAATAAACATTGCGGTAAAAAATTATCTACTGACTTATCCCACTCTAGGGTGGATTAACTGACTAAAAACGCGCCTATGTTCCTTCAGTTGTCCGTGTTTGCGTTTCTAGGACCACGAATTGGTATTTCCTTAATACTTTTCCCTATGGCCTTAGCAGGCCTCGACCCAGAAGGGCCCAGTGCCCTATAGTTTCTCTTGGGGTGCGCGTGGAAAATTACGCGCCGTTCATGACTCGGGCTCAGGTTTTATAGAAGGGGTGGACGGTGAACTACCCATTGCTTGACATCCGCAAGCCCACGCCTACAGTAGCCGGAGATCACTCTGTGATTCCCGTTGCCGGAGGTGTCTTCAATCGCGGTGGCTGCGACGTGGTGATGTCCGATCCCTGACATCAGCTATCCTATAAAAAATGATGATAATATCGTATTTATTAAAACAATTAACATAAAATAACAAATGACAATATTTAATGTATACTCGTTAAATCTACCGTAAGTAATATCGTATATATTTGTTAAATTACCGAAGTTCCACTAAGTCTAATGTATGAATTAACCAATACAGCGACCGATGAAAACTGTTCCACCGTAATGCAGTATTACGGGGAACAGGGTGAATCAGTGCTGTGTAAGGTAACAACCATACTAGCCTTAGCAAGATAAAACTGTCAAATTCACAATTTTAAATTAATGTTGTTAAGTTATTAGCAACTAAAGGATTTTTTTCAATTTAGATGCTGTTACTAGACTTACATATAACATACAAAATCACTACTATATTACTATATATTACTCCTTGTAATATATATCACAAGTAGTGATTTTGTATGAACGTGGACCCAGTTTTGTTTCCTCTAGAGAAAATAGCGACATTTGTGCGAGTGTTCTCTAAATTGCTCTAAGACGTGCTATGGAAGTGGAACAACGATGAACTGCCAGGAAGTTCTGACAATATCAGAATATCAAAATAGCTCTCGCAGCCAGATCTACTGAGTAAGTTTAGTGTTCCATTATGATGTCAATCACGTAAAACGTTATTGGTACGGATTGAGATAATGATTTGACTTTGATAGCAATTTGGAGACCATATTTGAAATCAAGCAAGCATATAACATTGGTATAAATGTGTGGTGTGACGAGAATGGATAAAGTGAGAAATGAGTATATTAGAGGAAGTTTGAAATTGGCGCCAGTGACTGAAAAGTTGAAAGGTAATCGGTTGTCTTGGTATGGTCATGTGAAGAGGAGGATGAAGCGCATATTACTAAGAGAGTTCTGGGTATACATGTAGATGGATGGAGAGGGAGAGGAAGGCCGAAAAAAAGATGGATGGATTGTGTGAGAAGTGATATGAAAGAAAAGGGAATTAGTGATAGTTTGACGGGTGACAGGACAGAATGGAAGAAGAAAACGTGTTGCGCCGTCCCCAAGTAATATGGGATAAGGGCAGGAAGAAGAAGAAGAATAAGAAGAAGATATAATATTGGTAGAAAAGAGAAGTTGAAACAGGGTAAAAATTTTGTCATCGATAACGGTCCGGTCACGACTTCGGTTTTCGCTTTGAGCGGCGGCTCCTGGCGTGCTTCAAACATTTGCATTCTTTTGATCTTACCGCTCGCCGCCACGCGCTTAGCTACCGCTCATAGTGGCAAGGTCGTGAGCAGGCCTTAACGATGGCAACAAGAGGTTTTGCTAAAGAGTTTTCACGAGTACTCTACAGCCAAGTTATTAAAAGTTTGCGTTCAGGCCACATGGTTGTGTGGTACTCCATCCATCAGGTGACATCATCATCATAATCATCATTTCAGCCGATAGACGTCCACTGTTGGACATAGGCCTCCCCTAAGCGTCGCCACAACGAACGATCATGTGCGTCCCGCATCCATCGGATTCCCGCTACCTTCACCAGGTCGTCAGTCCACCTTTTAGGAGGCCTTCCAATGCTGCGTTTTCCGGTAAGCAGTCGCCACTCCAGAACCTTTCAGCCCCAATGGTCATCTGTTCTGCGAGCAATGTGCCCTGCCCATTGCCACTTAAGTTTGGGGATTCTACGTGCTATGTCGGGAACCTTGGTTCTCCTGTGAATATCTTCATTTCTGACTCGATCTCGCAAGGTGACATGCTCCTAGAGAACCAATCACAAACGCATGGCTTTACTATAAATTGCAATGGTTTAGTGACGCTTTGGTGGCGGCAAGCTCGAACGTGAAGATTCCCTTGTCTGTCATAGTGTTTTTGAGAACTTATAGGTATTTGTAGAAGCTTTTATTTAACTTGTAGTGTATTTATATTTAGGGTATCTTGAAAAAGGATGTTGAAACAGTTATCCGTAATCGATTGAAGTGAAAGCATGACAATGCACCACAGAACTGGTCCAATTATTTTGGAGTCGGAAAATGGCCATAAAAACTACTGAGTGTAACAAAATAATACCATGGTGTTTGAGCTCTTTGGAACGGTACAAAAACATAAAAAAAAAAATTATATGTGTCATTTTCCAAGAAAATGGTACCTATCCTATGTTCGCGACACCGTATCATTAATATAAACTATACTTTCAGAAAAACGTGGAATCATCCTGCGATTTTCGATGCCCAGGGCGTCTCCTACTACGGCGGCTCTTAGTAGGTGGCCGCTGGGGCATGCTGATGATGCCAATCTCTCACGGTTGTAGCTTTCTCCGTGACTCACATTACTACTTTGGAAAAGGAGGCGATCGTTTCCCGTTCACTCTCACTCTGAACCATAGCCTGAATTAGAACTAGGTGCGAGAGGTCACCGCCGCTGATTGCTTTCACGAGGGACATTCAGCTCAAGCAGGACAGATTTCTATCGTATGCTCCACCGTGTTTGGCTATGCGATTAATGGTGACACTCGGGTGTTTTCAACTGACCACGTATGGTGAGGAAGGCCTCAATCGGGCAAAAGGTAAGGATGCCGTCAACACCGTGATGCCAAACGTTTGACTCCTTAAATAAGGGTCTTACCGCCTCGACTGTGGCGTACATTATGCTAATACATAATTAGATAGATAAACAAGGTCGTAACCTACTATCAAAATTTGATATTGGTGATCTCCACTAACCTACACTAGCCTAAGGGTCCAACCTTAACCAGATGCGTTCCACCAAGGGACCGTACCTAATAAATGATGTGTTACAAACTTTGTTCTTCGTAACATGTGGCAAACATGCCAACATAGTTATCTGAGCAAACTTTGTAGAGGATTTTAGAGTAATTAAATATAAGGTATGTAAGTTGGTAGGTTGTTGCTATGTAACGATATTGGAAGTTACAATGAGAAGTTTTGGGCAGTTGTGATCCAGTGGCCACTAATTGCATGTTTCTTTATCGTTATCACAAACCAGCGGTTGCTAACGAACTCCACCGTGAGATAGTAGGTTATTTTCCAAAGAAAACACACCCTGGAAGTGTGTATCACTAATATCTTATTAATACTGGCACTAATTTTGAGCGCTCGTCGAAAGAGTCAGGATCAATTTGCGCATCGTACACATCGTCGAGCCAATCGCTGTAACTAGAAAGATGTACTCCCAGCTCCCGCGTCTCACTTCATACCACTAAAGAGTTTAAATAAGTCAGTTAGAGCGAGGACTTTCACAAAGTAATCGCTGCAACTAACTTGAGAGTTTTCCACCCTACGTTTGTCGATTCGCGATCTCTACGTAACACTCACAAATCTCAAAAATGTTATTTTGATATTACAATCTCAAAAATGTTATTATAATATTTTTAAACTAAACGCATGTGAAACTGTATTTGATACCTATATCATTTTTTTATCTGTCTGTTTGTTCCGACTAATCTCGCAAACGGCTAGACCGTATTTGACGTACCTTAAATACGAGTAGTAGATAGCAGATATTATAAAAAAAAAACTTGAATTCTTACTTTCATAAAAAAAAGAATCAGGTTTCCGCGTAAATAACCTTTTGTAATGATAACTAAATGGCATTGTGCTATTTTATGAGCACGGATGAAGTTACGAGCTAAGGCTAGTCAAAATTTAAATGAACGGAACAAATCAAAAAGAGATTCGGTCGCCATAACTTAGAAAGGACAGTAGAAAGAATTACGTTTCGGGAACTGACCGCAACAATGTGTAAGCCGGGACGGCACCCTTTGTACTAGAGGAAATACCACAAATAATGGCTTCGGGTAGGGATGGCCAACTTTGGGATATAAGTGGCACGATTTGTGAAAATAAATGAAAGATGTAAGCTGATGTGACGAAGAAAATGAATGAATAGATTCTACTTAAATGCAAACTTAACTTGCAGTGAGCAATATTGCGTATAGAACAGATGGACGATGGATCCGAAGGGTTTTGGAGTAGCAATTGCGTACACGTTGTACACAGCATTGACCTTATTTTTATTATTATTTATTTATTTCAAGCAACAATGGATCATATATGAATTTACGGATTGCATTTGAACTAAAATATACAAATATATAATTAATTAATATTTGAATTTAAAATTAAAATAATATCTTAAAATGAGGCAGTACGTGAACCATGCAACAGTGGTTCAGGTACTGAAAATCGACACGTTCGGAAAAAGCACTCAGGATACTATTGCGGCTGGCTCGAACCCTGCGCACCAGGGATGTGCACCGCTTGCACATTATTGTGTGGAAACAATCCACACGCCAATCCTTAGGACCTCTGCTCTACTACAAGTTCTTAACGCAACCCATTTGACGACCTAAACAGAACCGTTAAAGGAAAGGAGCTATATGGGGTGTCTAGCTCTATAGCGACATATGTATATGGCGCTACATATGAACTAAACTACGAAAGCCTGTATCGCGCAAGTACGTTTAAGTATGTTTTCCGCGCTTTTGAACATTATACAACAGCCCAAAAACATCTCTCGCGAACTTACCCAGATCAGACAAAATATCTGTCTGGTCGGTGGGTAATCCCTTTTCAACGAGGTAGGTGCGTTTATTTTTCGGTGGCTAAAAATCAACCAGATAACAACCGCCGCTTTTGAGCGGAGCGGGAGATAGTGTCAGATTTTTACTGACTACAAAACCCAACCCGTTCCTTCGTTGCCTTTCATACCGGGGCCGATTCTTCTTTTCAGACGCAGACCCTTGGCCCCATTAGGCTTCGACCCTGCTGGGCCCCTACGGTCAACGAAATAGGTGGGATTTAACAGCTTGTTCCTCATACCTCTAAGGGCGCGTTTATATGAAATGGAAGTAGATAGCACGGGTGGTGCGCGGCGGTCGCGCGCCGTACGGCGGCGGCGCCGGCGAGGCGGTCCTACTACAAGGTGGACCGATGACCTGGTAAGGGTTGCGGGAATCCGATGGATGCGAGACGCATAGGACCGTTCATTGTGGCGACACTTGGGGGAGGCCTAAGTCCAACAGTGGACGCTTTTGGGCTGAATGATGATGATAACGACATCGACACGAAAAGAAAAAGAAAATTTTGCGCGCGATTCTGTATTGTACTTGAGCAGTTTTTCTTTCTTACAAGTCTTAAAGTTTCGTCGTAGATATGGTGTAACGTAGTAGCAATAACAATACATAATAAAAGCAATAACTAATGTCTTTACCATCTCTCGACAAACTCTGTACACAAACTGAACCATTTTTAATTTTGTTCTAATTATTATCTTATCTAAGCAATATTGATTTTCATCTTAAGGCTTATAGTCCGTTGAACCGTCTGGCCGAAATTAAATGGCCACAAGTCTCGTACCTGCCTAGGCGACAGTATGATTATCTGTGCATTTTTTTGCGGCTAGCTGCGCCCGGACAGAGCCCCACTGACTTTTAAATCCATTTTCTTTGCGAAATATTGATTGATTTTCAATCATTTGCTATGTTCACTTTGAAGAATATTGAACTACCTATTTTTATCTGTAAAAACGTTTCTAAAGATCCAAGCCGTTTCGAAGGAGTAAGGAAAAGTTGCGAATGTGATGTTGTTATATGTAATATTTTTTTTAGACAAAAGTATTAATAATAATAATAATTCTTTATTTCAGGCTACTATGGCCCATAAACACTATACATAAAATAATCATAAAAATAATAAACTAATACATATGAATAACATCTACTTATTAATTAAACTATTGCACACGAAGTGACTGCGTCGTGTTCCGCTGCGAGGTCGGTATCCTTCCACGAAATCGTCGATACACCACACCTTTCGACCAAAACTCTCCTTTGAGGAAGGTGTCCAAATGATGAGTCGGCACCCGCACCACAAACGACTTGAAATTAGTGTTATGGCGCGGCTCCAACTGCTCGACTCTCAAAGTCCAGTTCGTCTTGACTCTAACATACTCCACGATCTCCTCAACCTTCGTGGAGTGATGTAGCCTCGAAACATACAGCTGCGTCGTGGGCACTGCTGGGCGCAGCAGCGTGTTGGGTCCTGCCAGCGCGGTACCGCACTGGTTCTGACAAGAAGGTTTCTTCCTCTTCTTCTTCTCTACTTTTGTGAAGTCATCCTCATCGCTCTGCTTGCCCCCTTTCATTTTACTTGGTCGTCGCGTTGTTTGCGACACAGCAGGTTTACGACGGGTAATCACACGAGAAAATCAAATGTTGAAAATGTTCTTCATTAATCTATAATAAACATATATTTTTTTCAAACCTGGCCGTTACCGTGGAGTAGGCTCCAGAAAGTTACTGTTTTAAGGAACTTTTCGGGCGCTTGGGCCTTAAAACATTGCATGATGTGGGATAGGCCAAAAAGACAGTTGATTTTCTATGCACAACATGTTCAAAAAATTTGCCATCCCTGATTCTAACACGACAATGTTTCTCGCTAACAGAATGGCTAGAAATTCATTAAGTTAAAATCTAAAGCTCTGGCTCCAGCTTTTAAGTGAGAGCTGTATCCATTGTCCTCTGTCTCTGAATACGAAATCTGGTTCTAAACACTGAACAAGATAACATAAGATATATTGCAGAGCATTTAAATGTTATTTAAACAAATATAAGTAAGTACGAGAAACTCTTATGCCTTGGTGCTAAAATATTTATAGGTGTTGTAAATTCAACGTACTAAAATTATCGTATGAGTATAAGCGACGATATACAATGGTTTAAAATTAAACCTCAATTACCTAAGTCAAGTTGACGTGATTTAGAAGACTGCTCAGCTTTAGTAAACTAGTCTGCCGTATACCGATCGAGTGGCGGGCCAGTAAACACACAAAATTAAAAAAAAGAAGAAAATATCGAGACGAATACGAAGCGAAGAAAAAGTGAGTTAGAACCAGTAAGAATGGAAGGAAAGAAGAAAGTCTTTACCCAACTGTGGGGCAGTATAGGCTAGATATAGTAATAATATAGTACTCGTAAATCAAGTCAGAAGCGAAACAGATTATAGGAAAGAAAAAAATACTGTTATGCTCTAGTTAATAGGCTAGTTGCCGTAAAAAATGTAATTAGTCCGTCTTTTAGAAAATTCAATAATAGACACGTATTTATTTTTGGTTCAGGGTTATCCGAAAGGGCGCTCGAACCCCGGTATGAAGGCTTGAAGGAACGGGATAGGTTTTTTAATCAGTAAGAGTCTGATTACATTTTATTTTGTCCGTATTTTAGATTATAAAAAAAAAAATTGGATACGTATTTTTTCTTTTTTCAAAGATTTAGCCCATTAAAGTAATGTGTGACGTCACATTTTTGGTTTAATTAAAAATAAAAAAATACGAGTTTTTTTTCGATGGGAGAAATCATCCAATGACAACCCCCGCTCTTGGGCGGAGCGGGATATAGTGTCAGATTCTTACTGACTAAAAACCCACCCCGTTCCTTCGTGTCTTTCGTACCGGGGCTTGAGCTATTTTTCGAATTAACCCTGGCACCAGTAGGCTTCAACCCAGCTGGGCCCCTACTGTTGCTGACAGCTCCTTGAGGCACGCGGGAATAGTGCGCGCCGTCGACGACTTGAGATCGGTCCGGACAGTTACTGGACGGTCGCGCCCACGGTAGCCGGAAATCGGGATTGGAATCCCTACGGTGGCTGGGGCGCTGTGAGCGCCGCCGTTGCCTGACGCGGTCGGCTTACTCCTTTGCTAGTATTACTGCTTCGCAGAAGTCGGCGACCGCCTGCCACACCTCCTCGCTCCGGACCATGGCCTGTACCAAGGCCGGCGCGAGAAATCGCCGCCGTCGATTGCCCTCACGAAGGCACGGGCCGTAGCTCGAAAAATCAGGCAGGGTTCATTGCTTGCAGATATGGTTCATGGGGCTGAAAGGTTATGGAGTGATGATGTCGTAACGAGAATTTCAGGTGGTCAATTTTAATCCGTTTTGTATTTTACAAGCTTTTATTTAGTTTTACTTGACCCGATGTTTGTCTGTAATCAAATCTTGCAAATTAAATTTGGCCCACTTCCCGGTTACCGATTGAACTGAAATTTTGCACACATGTGTAAATCAGATGAAAATGTACAATTATTATGACATGGAGCTAATATGATGATGGAACCGGAAGGCGGATAGGAGCTTGGTAGTTAAACGACACAACCCCATCAAGTTTGAGCTCTTATGATTCGTCTTGACGAGTATATACCGTCCTATAAAAGCTTGCAATGAAATAAATATTTTCATCAAAAACTTGTTTGACAATTAGTATGTACATTGTACAGCTCAAGCTTATATCGCCAAGATTTTTTGCTAATCTTATAATGGATCCAATAAATGATTTTTTTTTATTAAACTACGACGAAGATGTTCCGTAGGACATTAGATTACCGAACTTCAATTTCACAACTAAGATTATGTAAGTAGATCCTAAAATATGAAATTTCGGAGGGACAAAAGAATCCAATTTATTTCGTGTAAAAGTTGAGGGAAATTACCTTGCGAACTAAGTTTTGAACTTTGAATAATTGGACGATAAAAAATTGTATGATTTCTTTTAACGAGAGGGAGTTTTGTTATATACCTACATATATTATATACCGATAAAGTCTGCAGATTTTGAAGAAAACTTTTTCGTATAGGTATTTGAAAGAAAATGTAGGAAAAAGACTCCCAAAGAATAGGGTAGTGTCCAGGGTCAAAATAATTACATTTTATTTAGTCCGTATTTTAGATTGTAAAATTATATTGGACACATATTTTTTCTTTTTTCGATTAAACAAAAAATAACAAAGACATAGCCCATTAAAGTTACATGTGACGTCACCCCGTGCAAAAAAAATGCAGCACGCCGTGACGTAACTTTAATGGGCTATATCTTTGTCATTTTTGGTTTAATTTACATATAAAAAAATACGTGTCCCTTATTTTTGAATTATCCAAAAGACGGACTAATTACATTTTTTACGGCAACTAGCCTATTGCTTAACTTTAATGGCAGTTAGCAGGCTACATTGCTCTTAGAACGGATGGCCGGTGAGGCCGACAGATTTTACTGTAGAAACCGCGCAGTGGAAGGCGCTGTGTTAAAAGGCTGGTCAATATAACGTGGCTTAGGGTAGCTTTTTCTACTTACACTACTTTATGTCTTTTGGCTGATGATGATTTACATACAGATAATTGCCGTTTCAGCTTTTATATTATATAAAACGCGATAATAGTGGAAAAACTTAATAGCACGATCTCATAAGCATTTGATTCCCGATTATTCGATGTCAGAAGCTCAAGATCATTTGCTAATTAATAAACACATGAGTTCAAACAGAAATTCTGTACTTATATTTTTAAGCAATGATCTTGAGCTTCTGACATCTTATAATCAAGGACCAAATGATATAGAATAGAATAGAATAGAATAGAACATAATAGAATAGAATAGAATAGAAATACTTTTATATCACACTTGAGGACGGAGTTGAGCATCGTCGAGCATCAATGCGATCCCTTTTACGATCTAAACTCAACTACACTGTACAGTTATACCTGTCAGATAAATGTGTGTGGAAACCTGCATAGTTTTGCAACATACACGCTCCAGTTTACCTGTAAAACTCAACAGTACAGGCAAAGCTGTCAAGTATATTCTAGCGTTTATAGCTAGCTTTAAGGGGCCGGCGACGGATGAATTTCCATACAAACGTAATACCACGCTCATTTGCAGTTGGAGCATGTTCGGTTATAGACAATATTTTTCTAGGTTCCTACGCCGAGAATATTAGAAAAATTGTTATTTTTAATACAGGAAAAGCCAAATGGCAGGTTTTGCCATTTACGCTTTAAAAAGTGCGAAATACGACTCCCTTAATTCATTAAACCCCAAGCGAACGCCGCTGTTCGCGCACCTATTGTCTTTCTATTGTGTCTGTAATTTCCACGATTGAAAGGTTAAATTTCTCTATATTTAAAAAAAAAAGAAAGACGTAGGAACCTCGATAAATATTGTCTATAACCGAATATCATCATATGTTGGAAATATGCTCCGACTGTAAATGAGCGTGGTATTACGTTTGTATGGAAATTCATCCGTCGCCGGCCCCTTAAAGGGATGGTTTTTTTTTATCTGTTATAAACTAGTACTTGACTGCGATCCCGCCTGATGGTAAGCAGTGATGCAATCGTTGATGGTGAGGCGCACTAGTTTATTAAGAGCCTATTCACTCTAGCCTTGAAGACACGCAAATTATAATCAGACAGGAAGACCGCAGCAGGCAAACTGTTCCAGTCCTTTTATGTACGCGGTATAAATGACGAGGCGAAACGCTTAGTCCGGATCTAGTTAGAATGTGTTGGTCCACCTATCTTTATTGCTTGTCTGAAATTTTATTACGTCATGGTTAAACTCCAGGTAGCTAGGTAGGTTACTAAACTATCAATTTTAAATTCTTCCTATAACTTAAGATTACTTTAACAAGGAACGGTTCAAAGTTTTTTCCGTAATATCCTTCGGGTATCACTTCTCGAAAGTTTCTACTTAAAAAGTTCCTTCACCGTTAAGAATAAAGTTGGATCTTCATTTATAATTTTGTATTCAAAACGGGTGTTTTGTGATTTTTGATGATCCTCATTTGGGATAGGACCAGGAAATATTTTAGTCTTAATATTAAATACAATTATATTTACTGTTAGAGATATAATAAAAAAACCGGCCAAGTGCGAGTCGGACTCGCCCATGAAGGGTTCCGTAGCAGCAAGTAACATAATATAAAAGTTCTTGTAATGTGTTGTTAACTTTGATCGATGTTTTAATAATAGTGTATTTTTTTCGATTTATGACGCATTAAAAAAAAAACTACTTACTAGATTTCGTTCAAACCAATTTTCGTTGGTAGTTTTTATAGTATTGTACATCATATATTTTTTTTAGTTTTTTCATTCTCTTATTTTAGAAGTTAGAGGGGGACACACACACATTTTACCGCTTTAGAAGTGTCTCTCGCGCAAACTATTCAGTTTAGAAAAAAATGATATTAGAAACCTCAGTATCATTTTTGAAGACCTATCCATAGATACACGCATGGGTTTGACGAAAAAAAAATTTTTGAGTTTCAGTTCTATGTATGGGGACCCCCAAAATTTATTGCTTTTTTTATATATTTGTGTTAAAATCTTAATGTGGTTCACAGAATACATCTACTTACAAAGTTTCAACAGTATAGCTCTTATAGTTTCGGAAAAAAGTGGCTGTGACATACGGACGGACGGACAGACAGACAGACAGACAGACATGACGAATCTATAAGGGTTCCGTTTTTTGCCATTTGGCTACGGAACCCTAAAAATCAAGAACGTTTAATTCCAATAAACCATCTTTTGAGTTGTCAAAATGTCATCATCATTATCATCCTTTTTAGGGTTCCGTAGCCAAATGGCAAAAAACGGAACCCTTATAGATTCGTCATGTCTGTCTGTCTGTCTGTCTGTCTGTCTGTCTGTCTGTCTGTCTGTCTGTCTGTCTGTCTGTCTGTCTGTCTGTCTGTCTGTCCGTCCGTCCGTATGTCACAGCCACTTTTTTCCGAAACTATAAGAGCTATACTGTTGAAACTTTGTAAGTAGATGTATTCTGTTAACCGCATTAAGATTTTCACACAAAAATAGAAAAAAAGCAATAAATTTTGGGGGTCCCCATACATAGAACTGAAACTTAAAAATTTTTTTTTCGTCAAACCCATGCGTGTGGGGTATCTATGGATAGGTCTTCAAAAATGATACTGAGGTTTCTAATATCATTTTTTTCTAAACTGAACAGTTTGCGCGAGAGACACTTCCAAAGTGGTAAAATGTGTGTCCCCCCCCCTCTAACTTCTAAAATAAGAGAATGATAAAACTAAAAAAAATATATGATGTACATTACTATAAAAACTACCAACGAAAATTGGTTTGAACGAAATCTAGTAAGTAGTTTTTTTTTAATGCGTCATAAATCGAAAAAAATACACTATTATTAAAACATCGATCAAAGTTACAACACATTACAAGAACTTTTATATTATGTTACTTGCTGCTACGGAACCCTTCATGGGCGAGTCCGACTCGCACTTGGCCGGTTTTTTAATGTTCCCACTGCTGGGTCTCTCTTGGTAATCCACCACGCGGCCGGGCCCAGTGCGGGTTGGTGAATGTTGCTTGTCTTCGAATTTTTGGTTCTAGGACATGCGGGTTTCCTCACGATGTTTTCCTTCACCGTTTTGAGAACAGTGGTGATGAAATAAATTACACAAAGTTGTGCGCCTGGCAGGGTTCCACGACTAACAACTTGTAAGTCGGGGCATTACCAATCGGCTGCCATTGCTCAAAATGTTGGTCAGTCAATAAACTGAAGTTAAATTGCTTGTTCCAAAGTTTCGATCTCTATGGAGAGGAACGTGCAAGAAATTCCATGGACACTCTTTATAAACCAGTTTATTGAACATCTTTTTTTTTGTGGATTAATTAATTTTTAATTTGTGTTTAAAAATGTTTTCTTGTTATTAATTTGAAGCACACATCGGTATACATATATGTACTACACACTAGATTGGGCGTGTCGAACACTCACTTTGGCTGACTCAGGTGTAATGTCGACTTTACACCTTGAACATTACACTATATTGAACGAAACGCGTAAGTACCACGAAATTCATGACGCCTAGGACATTTTGGTTGCGATAACCTACCTATCCTGCTTTAAAAGCTATCTTAGCGCTGCATGTTTTAATAGATCTGTTAGACGCTATTATAATGCTGCAAACTTTGTTATAACCTTTCAGTATTTTGACAAATAGTTCTCATGAAAGGGCTTTTCTATAACTAGATATTCTAATTGACGTCTATCAAAAATATTGTAGCAACATTTACTTACCAAGTATCTTACTGCGAACAAAAAGTTATTATTAAATTTAATTATTTTCTAAATCACAATACAAAAGATAAGCAAGCCAGTTAAGCAAGCCAAGTAAGTAAAAACAAAACCAATAATATTATATAGACGCCATGCTTTTACCATCCCACTTAATATAGAAGACGGTTGTATCGTACTAAGTATGTGGTCTTAGTGGGAGCGGGTAGGGCGAGCATGTCTGAAAGTGTTGTCGTAAGCCTTAGAACGCAAAGAATAACCGAAGGAATAGATATATTTTAGTCAGTGAAAGCCTGATATGGCCTTTCTTTCCAACCGGCGCGGAAGAAACAATTTGATATTTTCAGAAAAAAAACAGGCGCTTATCTTTCGACAATTTTTCTTAGGCTTATGTTTAACTTACCACCAGATATAGTAACATATAAAAGACAAAAATAGTAAATGATCACCAAAATTAAACCTACATTTTAATGTAAAATTATAACCAATTTTAACATCTCGCTATCCTATTTAAGCAAAATGAATCCAAATAAAGCATCGGCAGAACCCCATGGTTACGGAGATATCAGTAGTTAAAATTTTGAGGTTAGGTTAACTACCTGCCAAGCAGCAGCTCGACGGAGCCCCGCAAAGCGGGGCTCCTACTTCTGGGTGGTTTAAAAAAAAATAACCTCGAAGAAGGTGACGGGGTCTGTGTTCGCTCGCTTCGCTCGCTCACTACGACCCCGCCACCTTCTTCTAACCTAAATCTATCCGACCCGGGGTGCCCTAAAATTCCACTAAGATAGATTGTTGATTAGACAAAGTATCATCTTGCTCTACGGGGCTAAAAAGAGCGCATTAATTTGCTCGCTAAGATTTGGTTATCATTTACTACATTTGGTGTTCGAATACAATTTAAAGTACAGTCGTAACTAAAATACTATTGTAACTTTAGGATTTCATTTTTTTGGTGTCAAGTTAGTAATATATTTTTGACAAAAGAACTAAGGGTACCAAAGCGTTTTATGGTGGTCATTATATTTAATCCCTTTTTCTTAAGGTAAAAAAATGTCAAGTATATTCTGTCTAAAAAGTCAAACGACTTGAGAATTTTGCATAATATTTAATAATTTAAAAAGACTAATATTCTTTACTTTTGATAAACAATGATCAAGATTTCTTAATCAACTTTCATTATTGAACCAGTGTTGTCTACATCAGATTTCATTGTACCCTTATAATTACCCAAGTCGTTTGATTTTTTAGACAGACTCTTGCTTTTGGTAGTCACTCCGATTTCGATAAATTTTGGACTTTTTTTCAATCGTCGTAATAAATAAATTGTTCCTGTGGCTGAAGCCGTATTGTTGAGTTCGATGTCAATTTAAATAATTGTTTTGCACTATAGAAATTAAAACAGCACATCACACTATAAACCAATAGATTTGACGTTATGGCTGGCGTAGCAGTGCAATTGACTGCTGCGCATCAAGGCGTTTCAAGACACAGGTCAGACCTTGCTGGTCTGACCTGGCTGATTACTGCTAGGGCCTGAATTGAGAGTTCCGCACAAACTTACATAAGTAGGTAATTTATTTAAACAGATCGAAAAGTGATCCTATAAGGCTGCGTTTATCTTTTAAAGTACAGAACCCTAAAAATTCTTATTACTTAAAACCTGACCCCTAAAATACCCTCAAATGATGAAACTCTAAAGTTTACACTCCAACTTCCTCCGCCCAAAAAAGTCTCATTACCATACATCAAATATAATCACAACCATAATCATTTCCACGCTAGCATTAAGGCCCCGCAAGTTCCGCTTATGTGTAAACTTTCCTCCACCATTATAGAGATAAGGGTGAGAATTGAACGCATTTAGTTGATATCTCGGAATTAAACGAACCTTCGGATGGCTAGGTATTGTGCTGATGGTGATGTAAGGGCAACTTCTTATCGCTGTTACTTGACTGTGAATGTTGAGTTGACACGAGCTGTGTTTGGGCCTATGGTTGCCATTCTCCCAGAGTGAAGCCGTCAAACGGGGTAAAAGGGGGATTAGGCGTACAATGCCACACTAGCAAAATACCACATTCGCAAAATGTCTTTTGTCAAAATGCCATACTAACAAAATGTCACATTATCAAAATTACATGTCCTCAAAACGACACATTAAAAAATATGTTATGCCCGAAGTGACATTTCGGACATTATGAGAAAATGATGGTATATTGAACGAGAAGATACCGCGCAGTTTCTTGAACGCTGCTCTACTGGGGTGTTCTTGTTAGTTATCATTTAAATATTAAATTCAAGGCACTTTTATGAGAGCTTAATTTTTATAGCCTCTTAAACGTTATTCTTATCTTGGTCATTAAATTTTGGTCTTGGCAAATCAAAGAATTAGTTGTAAAGTTTTTTAGCAACATTTTCCTGCCCTTGTCCTGTTTTATTTGGGGTCGGCGCAACACGTTTTTTTCTTCCATTCTGTTTTGTCATTCGTCTCGCCGTCACTCCCTTTTCTTTAATATCACTTCTAACACAATCCATCCATCTTTTCTTTAGCCTCCCTCTCCCTCTCCATCCATCCACATGTAAATTCATAACTCTTTTAGCAACATGCTTTTCATCTCTCCTCTTAACATGACCATACCAAGACAAACGATTTCCTTTCAACCTTTCAGTCACTGGCGCCACGTTCAAACTTCCCCTAATATACTCATTTCTCACTTTATCCATTCTCGTCACACCACACATCCATCTTAACATTCTCATCTCCGCTACATGCAATTCTTTTTCATCCGTCTTTTTCACCTGTTTCAGTTGTAAAGTTTTTTAGCACTACTTTAAAATAATTTGCAAATCTATGTCATTGACCTAACAAATAAATCCAAATTGGATTATGTAAAATATGAAGATATCGTAAAAAAATAATTGAAAAGTATAAAAAAAATAAAAAGTCAAGTCAATATCAAATAATTAAATCAAAATCGAGACCAGCGGAAAACGTAACAATTAGATCTCTGAAAACTAAAAATGAACTTGTAAGCATTGTGATGAGCATGCTAAGATTAACTTTACAAACCTGCCATCTTCTATAACCGTAGTATTTTTAATAGCATTCTTAATTCATTAAACCCCAAGCAAACGCCGACGTTCACGCTGTCATTGTCTTTCTATTTTGTCTCTAATTGACACGATTGAAAAGTTAAACTGCTCTTCAGTGAGAGAATCCAAATCTTGTCTCAATCCAATTTTATGACGTAAATAGTTTTTGACGTTTAATTATTGGTCTGCCAACATTTGTATACCAATCAGCGGTACTCCTGCTCTGATGGCTTCATCTGTTGATTGAAAGCCTCCATGTGTTATGAACAGCTTTACTTTGGGATGCCCTGTCAAATGTTCAATGAATAGAGATATAATGAGGAACGTAAAGCATGGACAAGACGAATATAATCCAGCGTCCAAACAGAGTTCAACTTGAAGATGGAAACTAAGCAAACCAACCATTGAGTTGATTGTTGGTTTGGATTACATCTGCTGTCTACACGGATTGAAACTAGCAAGACCATTTCTGTTGTGACTCTGGATTGCAACCGCCAGACGGTTGATATATAAGAAAATTCTCTGTATGTAATGGCATAATCTCCTGTCGCAGGTCTGCTGGAAGAAATTTCATTTAAAATAAGCAGCACCTTTGTACTCTTTTTTCTGTATTTGTCTATTTCATTTTTAAGTGTTTGTGTGTGTACATAAATGAATAAATAAATAAATAAATAAATAGGTCATTGAATCATTTGTATATCCTTGTCAGTAGTTAAGCGTAGTCTAACGTCCCAACAGAGGTAACCTTGCTAATTGCAATTTCTGCAGACAGCAGATGTAATCCATTAATGATATGACCTTCAAAGTCCTGGGATGGCGCATTTTTCAACTATAGTTTCGACTGCAGTTGCTGATTTGTGAACGTGTTCATACGTGGGTTAGATCCACAATAGAAGGAGATCACTTTGGTGAGAGTTTGATTTACTACCACGAGGTAGTATGTCATGCCCATGCTTTCAGGTAGAAGCCACGTAATCGGAAACTAGTCTTGTGAAGAGGTATTGTATAACTTATTTTATTAGAAATATGTATGTTTATCAGTTATCTGGTAGTCGTACCACAAGCTCTGCTTATTTTGGGACTAGATGATGTTGTGTGAAAGTTGTTAATGTTATTATTATATTATTAATATAAAAATCTGCTCCCCAAACCAAGTTGAGAAACGGTTGTACCGTTTCGCTTGCGCCAAACGCTTCGAGTTGACCGTGCCGCCAATTCTTTTGTTCTGACCACGTGACTGAGCATTGAGACGACGTCGTTCCCGTACATTTGAAACTTTCTGCTAGCGTTAATGATTGCAGTTTAGCATCTTGGCTAGGAGTACTGGTACTCAGTATCTGGTTAGACTAGAAGCTGGCTCTAGTTTATGCATTTCTGAGTAATTCTCATTTGCAGAGAATAATCCTAAGTTAAGCTGGACTAATTGAAAAGTTTGCTACCAAGTTTGTTGGCTGCTTCGTTTATGCATTTCTGAGTAATTCTCCTAGTTTATGCATTTCTGAGTAATTCTCTTTTGCAAAGAATAATGCATAGAAATAATGAGAATGATGAATGAGAGAATAATGTAGAGCTGGACTAATTTGAAAAGTTTGCTACCAAGATTGTTGGCTGCTTCGTTTTCAATGATATATTATCATGTGCAATTTCTGTGAAACGTATGCTTAAACATGAATTTAGTTGGTAAGTAATTCGACTTCAGAGCGAATTTTTGCATAAAATATGTTCAAAATTAAAATATTTGATAAGAATCCAACTATTCAAAATTGGTGTATTAATTTCGGCATGAAGTAGCAAAAGAATCTTTTGTAAGTTAGGGTTATGTACGTTTTAATTGCTTTGATGAAAATTTTTATTACTGGCTTTTGTTCTTAACTTTGCCTCCGTTATTTTGATGGATCCATGCTTTTTATCATAAAGTTAATAAGTATCTAACCTGAAAATAATCTAAAAATAAAAAAATGGCCAGAACGTTGGTAGCATTGCCACATTAAATAGTAGTACCTGAATAATTTGTTGACCAGACGCGGGTAAATCCGTGGGAGACAGCCATTGTAAATAAAAGACGCATAATACTTATTTGATTTAGTTCACACGACATAACCAGGTCCCCTTATCTTAATTACTTTTTACTTTAACAATTACATGACCAAAGAAATATTTATACGAAACATACAAGACTGTAAAAAATACTGCTAGTATAGCTAGTAGTCCTAGTAGTACGACTAGTACTAGTTCTAGTTCTAGATACTCTGTCCACGATATGTTGGCGGCTGGCGAGCGTAGGTGTTTCGCTCCACCGTGTCGCAGCACGTATTCCGTCCACCACACGGCGCGCTCCAGCGGACGCATAGGTTCATCTCTCATCAAGTTACGTAGTTTTTCCAAATTACGGCGATAGCTGAAAACAATAGGACCAAAGATAAATACAAACCGTCAACCGTGCTCATACAAGTTATTTTGGCAATTCTCAGGAGCTTTAATATATGAGTTTCTAAAGATGTAATGTATAATAGGACAAACGTCAAAATTAACTATTATCCCCAAAAATTTATTAAGAAGTTTGCTCTAAGAGCATTTTGATAAAATTTTAGTGCCTAAATTACGATTGTAACATTTTTTTAAAATTGGGGAGTGCATTATTTTAAATACATGTTATATAGGCTTGGCGTTTTCGGTATTTGAAAGAATTGCAGGACAATCGAAATTGAGCCCAACGTCCTATATATGTAGCTTAAACCTTATTTTTTAAGAACACTTTTCTGATCCTTAAGAAATCAATGAACCAATATCAGGAAAGTTTTTAACGGTATTTTAAAATAAATCACTGAACATAAGAACAGTAACTGACCTAACAGAATAATTGAGAGAAAAAATAAAATATCACCGCCATTAATTTTAAAATGTAAAACAGCAGAGAATTAAAGGGAAATAAAGGAATCTGTTCATATCATTAGAATGTAAACTTAACAAACCTGACATCTTCAATAACAGTTGTAATAGCATTCATTAACTGTTCTTCAGTGAGAGACTCTAAATCTACTTTCAGTCCAATTTTATGACGCAGATAGTTCTCAGCATTGAACCATTGGTCTGTCAACATTGGTATACCAATTAGTGGTACTCCTGCTGCGATAGCCTCGTCTGTTGATTGAAGACCTCCTTGTGTGATGAATAGTTTTACTTTGGGATGCCCTTTAAAACGTAAAATGACACACAGTTTTAATAAGGAAGGCTAAATAGTAAGCTGTTTGGATCGGTCTCCAAGATTATCAGTAGAGGTCGTTTAAAGGATAGAAAAGACCACCTACGAAGCGATTGTGTCTTGCATGGAGAATTTTCAGGAAGGAATAGCATGTCAAGCTGTTGCATCGATTGTCATTTGATCCTTGTCAGTCGTTAAGGTAGAAACCAAAACTTTATTACTAGTGTTACCAAGGTGTATCGTGTTAACCAGTAACTGTGTTATGGAAGTCAAATGGGAAGTCAGTCCATTGAAAAATTGGTACTCACCTGCATCTGGTTATAGTGGAAGCCGGTTCTTATGTAATAGTTGAGAAAAGGCTAAGTATATTCCTAACATAGTTGAAGAACACGTTCTTAATAAAATCTTTCCTTTAGAGAAAATGAGGATTCCACGTTGAAAGCTTATATATTTCTGGTTAATTCTCTTTTACCAATGTCAATGCTAAAACAGAGCAAGAATGCCTTGAAAAGTTTACTATCAGGATTTTTTGTCATCATCATTTCAACCGAATAAGCCACTGTTAGACATAGTGTTTGTCAGAACGAACGATCGTGTGCGTCTCGCATCGATATCATTTAGTTAAGTCGCATCAAGTCATCGGTTCACCTTATAAAAAGCCTTGAAACGTGCAGCCAATTATGTTGCGCGGCTACCACTCCAGAAACTTTCGACCCCAACAACAATTTGTTCTACGAGCAATGTAATTTGGCCATTGCCATGTAAGTTTGGTGATTCTTCGGGGGATCAAGTTTGTTTGCTACTTCATTTTTTATGATTATCTTGTGCAATTTTTGTGAAACCTATGTTTAAATGTGAATTTAATTTGCCAAGTAGTTCAATTTTAGAAGGTTTCTTCACATAAAGTGTGTTCAGGTTCAAGATTTTTTTTTAATATGTTAAGAAACCAATTACCTTCTTGACTTTGAGCATTTTGATAAGATAAAGATGAATTCGTTTTAGATAGAGCTCTAATGTCATAATTATCATTGTTATCAGCTTTTTTTTTGTGTAGGTACAAAAATAAGCAAACATTCTTTGTGCCACTAAATTATAAAGTTAAGTTAACACCTTTTAGTATTGATGGATGGTTTGTTACTCCTAAACTGTTTCCTAACTCTTACAATAAAGATAGACTTACTGAGCAGATCGGACTGTGGTAGCCACTTGGATATCCTGATGTTTTCACTTCGCCCCGGTAGCTCATCTTTGTTCCACTTCCACAGCACATCGTACGGTAACTGTGAAAATACTTCAACAAGGACTTGTATCCTGTGTGGTGATAGCATTGAAGGGTCCACATTAGTTCCAAAGCTGATGTAGATCACGCCATTCTTAGACGAATCCAAATATGACTTTATATCCTTGAATAAATAATATAATAAATCAAAGTCAAATAACAATTTAATCAATAAATATAAAAGAATTAACATTACCCAAATCAAAAATAATAAATTATTAGATATTATTTTCTAAAATTGCCAGGTGTTACTGTGTGTGAAATGTAAGTGACACCAAAATCCCGACTGCACAGTTCAAAACTAGCAAAACTCTGTTATTTTTGGCCCTAAGAGTGAGGTGATCAGACTCCACCAAGATAAAAGCCCTAAAAAACGATGGCACATTTTCTACATTCACACAGACGAAGGCGGTAGCATAAGCAAGTCATGTTAGATAAATCTGCAAAAAAATGCTATCTAAGCCAAATGATCGTCGCTAGTGCGATTCTTTAAGAGAGCTGTTTAAGGATATTAACGTCATGATAAACGATACCTATATCCTTATCAATATAATATCTATGAAAACATCACCTACTTTAGGAAGAATCTACATCTTAAAAAAAAGTAGTGTTAACTTAATGTTTCTAGAAATAAATTAGAATTGGTTAGTTCTGGATTTAGACTAGCTAAAATAACCTCGTCTTTCATTAGTACTGTTTGAAATGTTATATTAAAATACCTCCCCACATATTTGATCTCAATGAGACAAAATTCAAATATTTTGTCAAACGCACTCCCTACCTAAGCTTATTATAAGTTGCAGGATTATATATTATTGACCATGAAATTACTTGGAAAAATACTGGTTCAGCTAGGTAAGCATTTGGCTATCATAGGTTTGGTGAGTGTAGAATTACATTGTAGGATCTTTTAAATAGATTGTAAGGCAATATGAATTTCTTAGCATTATATAACATTATACATTAAAAGCAGATGTATGAAAACTATGAATCAATGATATTTTACTACAGTAAAAAGTGTTCACGCACACTTTGCTGTCCTGCTCTTGATTGATCACCTCTCAAATTCCACTGTTTATTTTTAATGGTTTGAGCTTTAATTTGTTTACAAAGGATTTAAAAAAATACTCACTGTCGGCAAGTCCTTCGGAGGTTTCTGATGCAGCCCTCCCATATGAATCACAGATGGAGGAACAGGTCTAATCCCCTCAAATATCGGATGCACATTTAAGAACAACATATCCACATTGTTCTCCAACTCTTCAACAGATGGTATATCAGGACCAAAATATTTTTTGAGCACTTTATTTTCCAGTATTGCATTTTTCTCATATATTTTCACAATTTTATAATGATTGTACAATTCTGAAATTTTATCCCAATAACTGAGATTATTAAGCTTCTGCCTCATGATAGATGGGTATAAAATTGGATGGTATGCAGCTCCAATTAGGTCATAGTTTCCGGGGACAGCTCCTAAAGAACTTATTAAAATGACCGGCACGTTTTTGAAAAGGTATGAAAATGCTAATGCTGGCCTCACACAGGCTTCGAGAAATAGCAAATCAAACTTTTTACTTTTATCGTTCACAATTTTTTGCACATCTTTAGACTGGATTTGTGCCTCAAACACTGCTAAAATTGTAGCGAGCAAGGCATCCATTTGTCCTGGTAAATCATTTTTGTTTCCTTTTGGTGTTGCTTTGATGAAATTCTCCTGCCATATATTGTAAGAAATATCATGGACGTCAATTTCTGTTAGGTTGGGTGGTGCTCCCCCATTCTTGAAGACAGGGTCTGTTGTAACGATGGTAACTTCATGTCCTCTCTTGGCTAGTTCCTGAGTCAAAGGACGGAAGACAACGTGATGGCTGATGGATGGAAATGGGAATACGGCTAAGATTCGAGCCGCATTATTTGAACTCACGAATAATATAGAAAACGTGACTAAATGTAATACTGCCATAATTATTTGGGCACTGATGTCGACATACTAAAGTGAATAGTTTTCAGAAGCTGTTTATGTAAGTGCATCTTGTTTTATGGTAATCAGTAATAGTATAAAAAAAATGCTTAAATAGTATTAATTAAAGTGTGTGAACTTTTTAAAAAAACTGATTAAAATATTTAAAAGTCGTAATTTCGTAATACTGAAACCAGGATGCGGTGGAAAAGAAGAAAGAGAATATACAACCTTCCTCACTATCCGTAGTCTTTTTCAGGCTTCCTGGTGTCCAATGCATCTAGCACTGAACACCAGGAAGCGTGAAATGGTCTCCGGTCACCCTATGGTGTGGCCTCTTGGTTACAAAATTGCGGAGCTGGTTGCCTGAATCAACCTTATAATATTCCCAATGTTGGAACTCAAAACTCCTCTCTAGGAGAGCAAACGAATCCACCACAAAGGCCCAGTGCGGGCTGGTGCATATCACAGAATTTTTGGGTCTGAGGCATGCCGGTTTCGTCACGATATTTTTCTTCACCGTTTTGAGAGCAGTGATGATGAAATAAATTACACAAAGTAATGTGCCTGGTGGGGTTTGAACCCACAAACTACAACTTATAAGTCGTCTATTACCATTGAGCTATCAATTTTCAACAATGACCTTTCATCATCATCATATCAGCCGAAAGACATTCAGCGTTGGACATAGGCCTCCCTCAAGCGTCGCACATTGGTTCAAGAGCGGAAAAAAGTCCTTTATTTAGACTTTGTTTAAAATGTCATGTGTAATGGTAATTTGGTACACACATACTAGAATGTTAGTAGAAACAAGTCCTAAATTTAATACGGGTAAATAATTATACAGTATTTAATTATATGATGCCAAGGTAGGGTAATCGAGAAATAACAAATTTCGTGCAAATAAATATTGATATTTCAAATATCAGAACCTAAATACTATAATAATCAACTTTTATTTTTAGTTTAGTCATAAGTTTATTGTGTGTATTATATAAAATACGTAAACACATGTGATGAAATAATTAGTAATTACTTGCTATTATATTTTTATTGAAGAAGGTCATTTCGAACTTTTTGTTTCCAATCATGAGATCATAATCTAATCTGCGTTGTCGACCGTTGCGTAATTACATACTTTCGGAGATTAGTATAGATTAAGAATACATCAGTTTTGGCTGCGATAATCTGCGTTCTTAGAAATACCAGGTCATTAACTAATGTCGCTCGTATTAAGAAAAAGTGCATTATATTAACCCTCAAGGGGTTAATAAGTGTTTCTAAAGAGGGTATTTAACACTTTATGTTGTCGTGTAAGACTGTATATTGTTTTGAATAATATTTATAATTAAATTCATGTGAAAAAATATGATATATTAATGTTAATAAAAAAAAAAACATATTATATCTTTCTCTTTGTATGCTGGTTTTCACATTCATTATATCAATTTAATAAAGTATTATGAAGAAACGCAACGTCTTTTCATTTAAAAATAATAATTTCCGCATGCCCGTACTACCTGCACCACTGTGCGTCGCTATACCGACCGGTCCTGTGCGTCACGCATCCATCGGGTTTCTACGACACTGACCAGGCCATCGGTCCACCTTCCAACGCTGCGTCTTCCGGTACATGGTCACTAGAACCTTTCGTCCCCATCGACTATTTGTTCTGTTTACAATGTGCCCTGCCCATTGCCACTAATTTATTAAATTGTAAAATTAATTTCATTAATTGCGTGTAAATGTGTCATTGCACTCTTAATTACGGTTATACAAGAAAAAACATAGTTACACGTTTAAACCAGTAGGAGTAAGATACTCATAAATCAAGTTTTATCTAGAATATAAATAGCTCGCGCTGAAGTGCGCAAGGTCATGGGCTGTATATAATATGGTCACGTTTCTTCAAACGTTGACTCTTGCATACAATTATTCACTTAAGAGAATCATTATGTATGTAGTATTCACTCATATGCTAATTATGTACCTTTGCATGTATAATATTACAACTGCTTATAAACAATTCAACTAACAATCATTTAATGGGTCAGTTATGTATCTATATTATAAACTGAAAGTAACCTAATGGTATCTGCAAACGCGTATATAAAAGAGTTGATTGGGCTTTGAATAGACTGAATTTTGAGTACTTTTTTTGCTGTAAGTCCGAGGGGTACTGGGTGCTCTCAGCATTGTCACGTTATATATTATTGAGGCTCGACTATGAGCTCTTTAAAATAATCATTTGACGATCAAAACTGAACTGTAAAAAAGAGATAGAACTCTATAGGCTATACAGCCCTAATCCTCCATCCTTCTTTACTGCTCGCACGCTTAATCAAAGAAAAGCCCAGCCATGGGCTTGGTCATAAACAGAGTATTATGAGCTGCAATTTTAGAGATTCCATGATTTAGAATCTTGCAAAAAATAAATTAATAATGTAAATAAAATCTTTAGATTTTAGCTACAATTCTAGATCAGCTGTACCTTACTAGGTACTAATTATAACGTATAGGTATACTTAAACAAATTATAAAGCTGAGGAGTTTGTTTTTGAACAAAATAATCCACGCATGAGGAAGGCTAATAATATCACGCTCCAAATAATAGGAGCAAACTAAAGACGCGGGTAAATCCGTGGAAAACAGCTAGTGTAAATAAAAGACACACTCAACTTATAAGATTTTATTTATACTACATAACCACCCAACACACCCCTCTTAACTTAATTACTTTTGAACTTAACACTTGCACCACCAGTGAAAAATTTATACGAAACATACAAGAGTGAGAAAAATATTGCTATTATAGCTGCTAGTCCTAGTAGTACGACTAGTACTAGTTCTAGTTCTAGATACTCTGTCCACGACATGTTGGCGGCTGGCGAGCGCAGATGTCTCGCTCCGCCGTGTCGCAGCACATACTCAGTCCACCACACAGCGCGCTCCAGCGGACGCATAGGTTCATCTCTCATCAAGTTACGTAGTTTTTCCAAATTACGGCGATAGCTGAAAACAATAGGACCAAAGATAAATACAAACCGTCAACCGTGCTCATACAAGTTATTTTGGCAATTCTCAGGAGCTTTAATATATGAGTTTCTAAAGATGTAATGTATAATAGGACAAACGTCAAAATTAACTATTATCCCCAAAAATTTATTAAGAAGTTTGCTCTAAGAGCATTTTGATAAAATTTTAGTGCCTAAATTACGATTGTAACATTTTTTTAAAATTGGGGAGTGCATTATTTTAAATACATGTTATATAGGCTTGGCGTTTTCGGTATTTGAAAGAATTGCAGGACAATCGAAATTGAGCCCAACGTCCTATATATGTAGCTTAAACCTTATTTTTTAAGAACACTTTTCTGATCCTTAAGAAATCAATGAACCAATATCAGGAAAGTTTTTAACGGTATTTTAAAATAAATCACTGAACATAAGAACAGTAACTGACCTAACAGAATAATTGAGTGAAAAAATAAAATAACACCGCCATTAATTTTAAAATGTAAAACAGCAGACAATTAAAGGGAAATAAAGGAATCTGTTCATATCATTACAATGTAAACTTTACAAACCTGACATCTTCAATAACAGTTGTAATAGCATTCATTAACTGTTCTTCAGTGAAAGACTCTAAATCTACTTTCAGTCCAATTTTATGACGCAGATAGTTCTCGGCATTGAACCATTGGTCTGTCAACATTGGTATACCAATTAGTGGTACTCCTGCTGCGATAGCCTCGTCTGTTGATTGAAGACCTCCTTGTGTGATGAATAGTTTTACTTTGGGATGCCCTTTAAAACGTAAAATGACACACAGTTTTAATAAGGAAGGCTAAATAGTAAGCTGTTTGGATCGGTCTCCATGATTATTAATAGAGATCGTTTAAAGGATAAAATACCACCTACGAAGCGATTGTGTCTTGCATGGAGAATTCTCAGGAAGAAATAGCATGTCAAGCTGCTGCATCGATTGTCATTTGATCCTTGTCAGTCGTTAAGGTAGAAACCAAAACTTTATTACTAGTGTTGCCGAGGTGTATCATGTTACCCAGTAACTGTGTTATGGAAGTCAGATGGGCAGTCAGTCCATATGAAAAATTGGTACTCACCTGCATCTGGTTATACTGGAAACCAGTTCTTATGTAATAGTTGAGAAAAGGCTAAGCATATTCCTAACATAGTTGAAGAACTCGTCCTTAATAAATTCTTTCCTTTAGAGAAAATCAGGATTCCACGTTGAAAGAATTCTGGTTAATTCTCTTTTACCAATGTCAATGCTAAAACAGAGCAAGAATGCCTTGAAAAGTTCACCATCAGGATTTTTTGTCATCATCATTTCAACCGAATAAGCCACTGTTAGACATAGTGTTTGTCAGAACGAACGATCGTGTGCGTCTTGCATCCATATCATTTCGTCAAGTCCCATCAGGTCATCGGTTCACCTTATAGAAAGCCTTGCAACGTGCAGCCTATTATGTTGCGCGGCTACCACTCCAAAAACTTTCAACCCCAACAACAATTTGTTCTACGAGCAATGTAATTTGGCCATTGCCATGTAAGTTTGGTGATTCTTCGGGGTATATAGACGATCAAGTTTGTTTGCTACTTCATTTTTTATGATTATCTTGTGCAATTTTTGTGAAACCTATGTTTAAATGTGAATTAAATTTGCCAAGTAGTTCAATTTTAGAATGTTTCTTCACATAATGTGTGTTCAGGTTCAGGATTTTTTTTTAATTTGATAAGAAACCAATTACCTACTTGAATTTGAGCATTTTGATAAGATAAAGATGAATTCGTTTAAATGCTCTAATGTCATATCATTGGTATCAGCTTTTTTTTGTGAATAGGAATAAGCAAACATTCTTTGTGCCACTAAATAATAAAGTTAAGTTAACACCTTTTAGTATTGATGGATGGTTTGTTTCTCCTAAACTGTTTCCTAACTCTTACAATAAAGATAGACTTACTGAGCAGATCGGACTGTGGCAGCCACTTGCATATCCTGATGTTTTCACTGCGCCCCGGTAGCTCATCTTTGTTCCACTTCCACAGCACATCGTACGGTAACTGTGAGAATACTTTAACAAGGACTTGTATCCTGTGTGGTGACAGCATTGAAGGGTCCACATTAGTTCCAAAGCTGATGTAGATCACGCCATTCTTAGACGAATCCAAATATGACTTTATATCCTTGAATAAATAATATAATAAATCAAAGTCAAATAACAATTTAATCAATAAATATAAAAGAATTAACATTACACAAATCAAAAATAATAAATTATTATTAGATATTATTTTCTAAAATTGCCAGTTGTTACTGTGTGTGAAATGTAAGTGACACCAAAATCCCGACTGCACAGTTCAAAACTAGCAAAACTCTGTGATTTTTGGCCCTAAGAGTGAGGTGATCAGACTCCACCAAGATAAAAGCCCTAAAAAACGATGGCACATTTTCTACATTCACACAGACGAAGGCGGTAGCATAAGCAAGTCATGTTAGATAAATCTGCAAAAAAATGCTATCAAAGCCATTTATGATCGTCGCTAGTGCGATTATTTAAGAGAGCTGTTTAAGGATATTAACGTCATGATAAACGATATATCCTTATCAATATATATCTATGAAAACATCACCTACTTTAGGAAGAATCTACATCTTAAAAAAAAGTAGTGTTAACTTAATGTTTCTAGAAATAAATTAGAATTGGTTAGTTCTGGATTTAGACTAGCTAAAGTAACCTCGTCTTTCATTAATTTCGTCAATTTAGCTTCACTTTTCTTGGACTGACCGACATTTGACTATTCAAAAGTGCCTGTAAATGGTCTATTTGAAATAAATGCTTTGATTTGATTTGATTAGTACTGTTTGAAATGTTATATTAAAATACCTCCCCACATATTTGATCTCAATGAGACAAAATTCAAATATTTTGTCAAACGCACTCTATGTAGCTAAGCTTATTATAAGTTGCAGGATTATATATTATTGACCATGAAATTACTTGGAAAAATACTGGTTCAGCTAGGTAAGCATTTGGGTATCATAGGTTTGGTGAGTGTAGATTAATATTGTAGGATCTTTTAAATAGATTTTAAGGCAATATGAATATCTTAGCATTATATAACTTTATGCATTAAAAGCAGATGTATGAAAACTATGAATCAATGATATTTTACTACAGTAAAAAGTGTTCACGCACACTTTAATGTCCTGCTCTTGATTGATCACCTCTCAAATTCCACTGTTTATTTTTAATGGTTTGAGCTTTAATTTGTTTACAAAGGATTTAAAAAAAATACTCACTGTCGGCAAGTCCTTCGGAGGTTTCTGATGCAGCCCTCCCATATGAATCACAGATGGAGGAACAGGTCTGATCCCCTCAAATATCGGATGCACATTTAAGAACAACATATCCACATTGTTCTCCAACTCTTCAACAGATGGTATATCAGGACCAAAATATTTTTTGAGCACTTTATTTTCCAATATTGCATTTTTCTCATATATTTTCACAATTTTATAATGATTGTACAATTCTGAAATTTTATCCCAATAACTGAGATTATTAAGCTTCTGCCTCATGATAGATGGGTATAAAATTGGATGGTATGCAGCTCCAATTAGGTCATAGTTTCCGGGGACAGCTCCTAAAGAACTTATTAAAATGACCGGCACGTTTTTGAAAAGGTATGAAAATGCTAAAGCTGGCCTCACACAGGCTTCAAGAAATAGCAAATCAAACTTTTTACTTTTATCGTTCAAAATTTTTTGCAAATCTTTAGACTGGATTTGTGCATCAAACACTGCTAAAATTGTAGCGAGCAAGGCATCCATTTGTCCTGGTAAATCATTTTTGTTTCCTTTTGGTGTTGCTTTGATGAAATTCTCCTGCCATATATTGTAAGAAATATCATGGACGCCAATTTCTGTTAGGTTGGGTGGTGCTCCCCCATTCTTGAAGACAGGGTCTGTTGTAACGATGGTAACTTCATGTCCTCTCTTGGCTAGTTCCTGAGTCAAAGGACGGAAGACAACGTGATGGCTGATGGATGGAAATGGGAATACGGCTAAGATTCGAGCCGCATTATTTGAACTCACGAATAATATAGAAAACGTGACTAAATGTAATACTGCCATAATTATTTGGGCACTGATGTCGACATACTAAAGTGAATAGGTTTCAGAAGCTGTTTATGTAAGTGCATCTTGTTTTATGGTAATCAGTAATAGTATAAAAAAAATGCTTAAATAGTATTAATTAAAGTGTGTGAACTTTTTAAAAAAACTGATTAAAATATTTAAAAGTCGTAATTTCGTTTAAATATGACAGTAGAACACAGCTAAGTACTGAAACCAGGATGCGGTGGAAAAGAAGAAAGAGAATATACAACCTTCCTCACTATCCTTAGTCTTTTTCAGGCTTCCTGGTGTCCAATGCATCTAGCACTGAACACCAGGAAGCGTGAAATGGTCTCCGGTCACCCTATGGTGTAGCCTCTTGGTTACAAAATTGCGGAGCTGGTTGCCTGAATCAACCTTATAATATTCCCAATGTTAGAACTCAGAACTCCTCTCTAGGAGAGCAAACGAATCCACCACACGGGCCCAGTAGTAGTAGCTGGTGGATATCACAGAATTTTTGGGTCTGAGGCATGCCGGTTTCGTCACGATATTTTTCTTCACCGTTTTGAGAGCAGTGATGATGAAATAAATTACACCAAGTAATGTGCCTGGTGGGGTTTGAACCCACAAACTACAACTTATAAGTCATCTATTACCATTGAGCTACCAATTTTCAACAATGACCTTTCATCATCATCATCATATCAGCCGAAAGACGTCCAGTGTTGGACATAGGCCTCCCTCAAGCGTCGCACAAGAGCGGAAAAAAGTCCTTTATTTAGACTTTATTTAAAATGTCTAGAATTTGGTACACACATACTCAAGGGGTTAATAAGTGTTTCCAAAGAGGGTATTTAACACTTTATGTTGTCGTGTAAGACTGTATATTGTTTTGAATAATATTAAAATTTATAATTCAATTCATGTGAAAAAATATGATATATTCATGTTAATAAAAAAAAAACATATATTATATCTTTCTTTTTGTATATTCATTATATCATTTTAATAAAGAATTATGAAGAAACGCAACGTCTTTTCATTTAAAAATAATAATTTCCGCATGCCCGTACTACCTGCACCACTGTGCGTCGCTATAGCGACCGGTCCTGTGCGTCACGCATCCATCGGGTTTCCACGACACTGACCAGGCCATCGGTTTACCTTCCAACGCTGCGTCTTCCGGTACATGATCGATAGAACCTTTCGTCCCCATCGACTATTTGTTCTGTTTGCAATGTGCCCTGCCCATTGCCACTAATTTATTAATTTGTAAAATTAATTTCATTAATTGCGTGTAAATGTGTCATTGCACTCTAAACTACAGTTATACAAGAAAAAACATAGTTACACGTTTAAACCAGTAGGAGTAAGATACTCATAAATCAAGTTTTATCTAGAATATAAATAGCTCGCGCTGAAGTGCGCAAGGTCATGGGCTGTATATAATATGGTCACGTTTCTTCAAACGTTGACTCTTGCATACAATTATTCACTTAAGAGAATCATAATGTATGTAGTATTCACTCATATGCTAATTATGTACCTTTGCATGTATAATATTACAACTGCTTATAAACAATTCAACTAACAAATAATTTAATGGGCTTTGTTATGTATCTATATTACAAACTAAAAGTAACCTAATGGTATCTGCAAACGCGTATATAAAAGAGTTGATCGGACTTTGAATAGACTGAATTTTGAGTACTTTTTTTGCTGTAAGTCCGGGGGGTACTGGGAGCACCCAGTACCCCCCGGACTTACCGGACTTACAACGTGACAATGCTGCCAGCAGGCAGCATTGTCACGTTGAATAGCATTATTGAGGCTCGACTATGAGCTCTTTAAAATAATCATTTGACGATCAAAACTGAACTGTAAAAAAGAGATAGAACTCTATAGGCTATACAGCCCTAATCCTCCATCCTTCTTTACTGCTCGCACGCTTAATCAAAGAAAAACGCAGCCATGGGCTTGGTCATGAACAGAGTATTATGAGCTGCAATTTTAGAGATTCCATGATTTAGAATCTTGCAAACAATAAATTAATAATTTAAATAAAATCTTTGGATTTTAGCTACAATTCTAGATCAGCTGTACCTTACTAGGTACTAATTATAACGTATAGGTATACTTAAACAAATTATAAAGCTGAGGAGTTTGTTTTTGAACAAAATAATCCACGCATGAGGAAGGCTAATAATATCTATCACGCTCCAAATAATAGGAGCAAACCAAAGACGCGGGTAAATCCGTGGCTAGTGTAAATAAAAGACACACTCAACTTATAAGATTTTATTTATACGACATAACCACCCAACACACCCCTCTTAACTTAATTACTTTTGAACTTAACACTTGCACCACCAGTGAAATATTTATACGAAACATACAAGAGTGTGAAAAATATTGCTATTATAGCTGCTAGTCCTAGTAGTACGACTAGTACTAGTTCTAGTTCTAGATACTCTGTCCACGACATGTTGGCAGCTGGCGAGCGCAGATGTCTCGCTCCGCCGTGTCGCAGCACATACTCAGTCCACCACACAGTGCGCTCTAGCGGACGCATAGGTTCATCCTTTATTACGTTGCGCAGTTTTTCTATGTTGCGGCGATAACTGAAAACAAAACAATCAGAGATCAATAAAAAAATACAACTTGTTCACACGATCGATGGTATTTCCTATCGGCTATTCTCGGAAGCCCTATTGTCTCAAACTATCCCACTTGCCAGAGCTTCACCCAGAATAGAATAATTATGTGACTTAAACCAAGTAATGGGAATAAATACAAATACATTTTTTTTTTATGAAAAATAGTTAATATTCTTTTATGATTGGTGCCTTTTAAGAATGATAATGCCTGCCTATATTGCTCTAAACTCCGATCCTCCACAGTTTCGACTGTTTACACGACTTAAAAATATTTTATCATCATTTAACAAACTCAAGGAACAGGACATAGGTACACCTGCACTGTGGAAGATTTAATGAGAATCTCTCTCTTTCTTCTGCCAGTCACAGGACTTGTAGAAAAAAAAGACATAGCTCTATTCTCAGACTTACCAAATTATACACAAAACATTAAAATTTCTTAAAAAAAAAGCCTAAGACATTTTATATGAATTTATTGAGCATCCCAGGAGTTCGATAACCAATACACACACATACACACATGACACACCACACATACATGATTTTTTTATATTACACTAGCTTTTGCCCACGGTATATTAGGAATATAGCTGCTTTCTATCGGTGAAAAGATTTTAGCGATCAGACAATTACTTCCTACAAGCAGATAAAACAAATTTTCCTTTTTATAATATAAGTATAGATTATATTTTCTCTGCTACTCACAGCATGCTCCTTTTCAAAATTTCTGATAAAATTAAAAATAATAAACAACCTACAGGTTGAGGATCTTTTAATTTTTTAAGTGATTTTCATTTTTTGCTTTTAGTAGGAGGAAGATTGTGGAATCAATCTTAAATTTAATATAATTACAGAATGTGGTCATTACGGACTCAAGATAATGGATTTTATAAGCAATTAAATGCTGTCAACTTGATTTTAATGTAAATTATATTTTTTTTTTGTTTTGTTTACAGTGTCTCACTGGTTGGCAAATAAAAATGTAATTAAAACATGACAACTTTTTTTCTCAAAATTTTAAGCGCAAAGTGCTACAAAGTGCTGCTAAGTCCTTGTTCTCTCATGTATTTTTAGGTCTTAAGTACTGCTCTCCAATTCTATTTTCGAGATTCGGTTATCAACTTTTTTTTTTTTCTAAGGTGACTTTTTTTAAAAATAATTCGTTACTCTACTTACTGGAAATAAAAAACTACATAAACTCTAAAATAAAACTGGTGACTCTTCAGATGTCGCTAATTATAGACCGATCTCTTTGGCCACAACTATAGCTAAGGTACTGGACGGTCTGATTGAGCGAAAATTAGCGTCACACCTTAATCTGAGCGACGCACAGTTTGGTTTTAGGTCAGGTCTCTCAACTGAAAGTGCTATTTTGTCGCTCAAACAGACGGTCAACTACTATACAGTAAGAAAAACTCCTGTCTATGCCTGCTTTTTAGATTTGTCAAAAGCTTTTGACCTAGTGTCATACGACAAGCTGTGGGACAAGCTACAGGATACCAGTGTACCCAGGGAGATCGTTGCTGTACTGAGGCATTGGTATAGTGCACAGAAAAATCAGGTGAGATGGGCAGGTACTCTCTCAGACGAGTACAAGCTCGAGTGCGGAGTGAGGCAAGGGGGACTCTCTTCCCCTCTTCTTTTTAACTTTTATGTGAACGAGCTGATCGAGGAGCTCAGAAGCACTAAAATCGGCTGTCATATAGATAGTGTTTGTATTAACAATATAAGCTATGCTGACGATATGGTGCTTTTGAGCCCGTCGATCTGTGCGTTAAGGGAGCTCATAAAGATTTGTGAGACCTACGCTAACACGCACGGCCTAAAATACAACTCAACTAAATCTGAGCTAATGATATTTAAATCAGGTACTAAGCACTATGAAAATGTACCTGATGTAGTCTTGAATGGTACCCCTTTAAAAAGGGTTACTAAATTTAAGTATTTAGGTCATTGGGTCACTGAGGATCTAAAGGACAGTACTGACATTGAGAGAGAGCGCAGGTCGCTGTCTGTTCGATGTAATATGCTGGCTCGCAGGTTTGCACGCTGTACAACTCAAGTAAAAGTAACGCTTTTTAAGGCATACTGTCAATCCTTTTACACGTGCAGCCTGTGGGTTGGCTATTTGCAGAGGGCATACGGTGACCTGCGGGTGCAGTATAACAATGCGTTCAGGATGTTGATGGGACTGCCGCGGTATTGCAGTGCCTCTGGGATGTTTGCCGAGGCCAACGTCGACAGTTTTGCGACAATCATGCGTAAACGTTGCGCCTCGACCCTAACTCGCATGCGAGCTAGTTCCAACAGCATCTTGAGCGTATTGACGGACCAGTGGGATTCTCCGATGCTGGAGCGCTGGATACGACTGCATGCAGTAAAATAGCATATTTTAAGCGATCTCGTGTCGGATTATCCTTAAATCTGTGCTTTATGTTGTTTGTTATTATTATTATTATTTTTTTTTTTTTTTTCTTATTTCATTTGTTTTGTTTACTAACATTAGATTTTAAGTATTTTCGTGTTACTAACAATTAATATGGAGAAATCTGAAATAAATTATTATTATTATTATTATAAACAAACAAACTTAAACTATTTATACTAAAACCCTAAATAAATAAAATACAAATACACAAAGTACACTTAGGCGTCGAAGTACTCCTCCACATCGCTGTCATCCGGGAATGTGCCCAGAAGACTGGCAGCATTACCACGTTGAATGGCAATGCTAATTCTTTGAGCGAAGAACGAGCCAGCCCTCTGGTCACGCAAGGTGTCGATCAGTCGGCGAGAAATTTCCTTAAAAAGGAGACGCGCATTCGGACCCCATGACCCAAGCGTTTCGACCCCAAACGGCTCAAAACTGTAATTACCAATAAGGTTACAGTATTTGCGCCGTTTAAGGGTCTCAGCAGTTATCAACTAGTTTTAAGCTGATTTCAATATCAGACTTGAAAATTCTGCCATTTGAGAGACAAATTTAGACAGCTTTTTATTTAGATCTTCTTCTTCTTCTGCAGGCCCTTATCCCATATTACTTTGGGTCGGCGCAACACGCTTTCTTCTTCCATTCTGTCCTGTCACCCGTCAAACTATCACTAACTCCCTTTTCTTTCATATCACTTTTCACACAATACATCCATCTTTTTTTCGGCCTTCCTCTCCCTCTCCATCCATCTACATGTACACTCAGAACTCTCTTAGTAATATGCGCTTCATCCATCTAGCCGTTTTATTTAGATATCTCATAGTATTGTTAGTAATCTGTTATCTAAATTATGTTCGCTAAAAGCTTCATTTTTATAGCCTCGCTAAATCTTATCTTTAAAAAGAGCCATTAAATTAGTGTACTTACGAATCAGAACAAACAAAAAAGATTTTAGAAGTAGATAATTTAAAAAATTGGATTATAGTATTAGATAATAATATACGTTAAGTGAAAACTTGAATCATATTATAGCCTGCGCAAGTTCTAAACCTGTTATTTGTCGGTTCTTATTTTATTATTTCGAAAATTTGGCTTGCCGGTAGAAACTAGCCATCGAACATAATAAATCGTTTGCTACTTCTAGGTAAACGCACTCCATCGTTGACCACATAATCGTTTACCATCAGGTGAGATAGTGTTCAAACGTGAGCCTACAAATAATAATAAAAAAATAGATTGTTTAAAAGATAAAGATGAGGTATAGAAATCAAGCCAGTAAATTAACAACGCCATTATTAACAAGATAAAAAATATAAATGAGACCAAAGGAAAATGTGATAAAAAAAATGAGTAGCGAACTATTACGATAAGCAGATAAATCAATTGATACACCAAAAAGCAAACTTTACAAACCTGCCATCTTCAATAACAGTGGTAACAGCATTCTTAAACTGTTCTTCAGTGAGAGATTCTAAATCTACTCTCAGTCCAATTTTGTGATACACATATTTTTCTACATTGAACCATTGGTCCCCCAACATTGGTACACCAATCAGTGGTACTCCTGCTGTGATTGCCTCATCAGTTGATTGAAGACCTCCTTGTGTTATGAACAGCTTTATTTTGGGATGCCCTGTAAATTGATAAATGAACATTGTTTTAATGTGGAGCCCTTTCTTAAGTACTCTTGCAGAGGCAAGAGTGGATTTTTATGAAAAAAAAAAAACACTTGCAAAGGTCGCTTTTTGAATAAATTATATCTAAATATTATTTAGTTTAAATGGACACATAAATCTTCTTTTTTATTATTTTGTTCTGTGGTTTGAATAAGAATCACAACATATAATTTTAGTTGGTTTTTTGCACAGAAAATTTTAGACCTTTTTAAGCATACTTTCTGTTTTTAAGCATATGCACTCTTAGGCTGCAGCTAAAAACAGCGCAAGGTGGTGGCCTTGGGTTGCCATTGGCATTATGTTGAATGAAAGCAGTTTTATATAATGTACATTATATTTTTGTTTAATTTTAAGGCGTATCTCGCCTTGATCCCGCAGCGCCGGAGCCGTGACAGAAACAATACTTGCTGCATGTTGCATGCTTGCATACTGCATGTCTGTTTGCACTCAGCATGCTTGCTTGCATGCATACTAAACATAATATTTTACTTCTCTCTGACAAGCAAATATGTGTTTATTTGTCTTGCTGTTCAGTTTTACAAGGCGTTTTTATTTCGCAATTGTATTAATCGGTATTTTAATAAACAGAGTTCGTATTTTTGATACTTCGAATTATCGAATATAATAATCGGATTTTTTTTTGATCCATTGATACTCGGTATTTCGAGAATAGTAAATAGAAACGTTAGGTATATTGAGGAATTATAAAAATAGGAGTTTGAACTACCAAAAAAATCTATCGGTATTTTGAAATTCGCGATTGTGCCTTAAGGAATATATTTTTTTAAATATTTATGTAGTGTATCCCATGCAGGCATTAATGGTTTAAAAAAAACTAGGTATATTCTTAATATAGTTGGGAAAGACATATTAATTGAACACTGTAGAAGTAAGGTACTTGATAAATTCTTTCATTTAAAGGAAAATTAAGGATATTTGGCGTTGATAGCTTCAAGCTAAAATAGAGCTGGATATCTTTGAAAATTTCGTTACCAAGTTTGTTGCCAGCTTCATTTTCAGAACTATCATGTGCAATCTCCGTGAAGCCTATCATTATGCTTGAACGGGAATTTTATTTACTAAGAAGTTTAAATTTAAAAGGTTTTTCTTCATTTAATACCTATGTTGCTTTTATTTTGCAACTTCGCCCGTGTCATTATGAGTTATTACAGACGTGAACTCGAATTTCATCATCCTTGGTTCCATAATTTAACCCTGTAAGTTTTTCACTTTCACAGGATGTTAGGTATTTATTAAATAAGTATTTAGTATGAATTTATTATATTTAACATTTGATAAGAAACCAACTACTCAAAACTGGTTCATTGATTTGAGCATGATAGTATGAACATAATAGTGGGGCCAGTTAACTTTGATAAGGATAGATTCGTTTTCATTGCTGTCATGCTTTTTTAAATTATTAACTAAGAAACCGGAAAACTGCACGATCCGTTTTCCGGTTTAATAAGTGTGAAAACCAGTGAAAAAATAAAAACAAATTCGGTTAAGGACATCTACAAATATTATAACTTCCCACAATGAAATATTTTGAAATAAAGAAATGAATTGGCGTCATTAAGTCCAAGGTGTATACTTCTAGGCAAGCGTGCTCTACCGTCGACCACATCGTCACTTACCATCTAATGAGATAGTGTTCAAACACGAGCCTATCAATGATAACAAAAATATGAGTTAAACCGGTTTTAATAGCAATTTACTACAAGTAATACTATATACTTACACGATGTACTAAAACCCTCATTAATTCATCTAATAATACAATCAAAGATGACTGGTTTAAATTGACTCAGTCACGCACGAATGCAAACTATAAGATTTATCTGCGAAGTGTTGAGGACATAAAAGCATTACTTGCTTCGGTTTTAAATTATCCCTGATTATGTTGCACAAAAGTCACGCTACAAGGGCATGGTCAAATTAAATTAGCTAACGCTACTCCTTAGGCTAGGTGAGTCATACTCATTTTACAATTACAAAAACCATTTTGTGATTTTAATTATAAATAGCCCCAAAAATCATCCAAATAGACATCCAAATAGACAACCGTCCGCAAGTCTGCGCCTACGGTGACCGAAAATTACCACCAAAGATAGTTTCTTTAACCAAAACAATTATCTAATTATTTTTAACCGACTTCGAAAAGTTGGAGGTTCTGTTCGGCTGAATGTATGTTTTTTTTTTTGTATGTTCACCGATATCTCGGTCAGTTGAAGACGAATTCTAAAATTTTTTTTTTTTTAATTGAAAGGTTATGCTTTCAAGTTGGTCCCATAGAAATATTGTTATGATCTGATCATGAACTTCGAAGATATGGAATAGAACTCCTAATAGAATCAAAGCAGTACTAGGGTTACAAGTAAAGTTGCTTTGTTTATACGTGAAGTAGATGACTGACTGTCAGAAAGGGGGTGGGGGGAGATGTATCGAACTAATCTGATGAAGAAGTCAGAAGGAAAAAAAATAAATTAATGTACATAATCTAATCGTGTTTGGGATTATTAGAATCGTTTTGAGATGCACTGTGGCTATAATTTATTTAAGTTTGTCTGATGGGTACTTTTTAGTGGTGGTATAATAACTAAAAAGTGTAAAATAAAAAACTTTTTACAAAAAAATAATATAACCGACTTCAATGTTAAAAAACACTAAAAAGTTTAAAATAACTTTATTTCGGAAGTCGGTGTCAAATAACGAAGAGACAAAACTATTATAGAAAAACGGTTATATTTTTTTACAGAATGGAAGAAGAAAACGTGTTGCGCCGACCCCAAGTAATATGGGATAAGGGCAGGAAGAAGAAGAAGGTTATATTTTTTTCGTAAAAAGTTTTTTTTTAATAAAAACAATCGACTTACTGAGCAAATCAGATTGTGGCAGCCACTTTGATATCCTGATGTTTTCACTTCGCCCCGGCAGCTCATCAGTGTTCCACTTCCACAGTACATCATACGGTAACTGTGAGAAGACTTTCACAAGTACTTGAATCCTGTCTGGTGGCAGCATTGTAGGGTCCACGTTGGTTCCGAAGCTAATGTAGATAACGCCATTCTTAGATGAATCTAAGTATGACTTTAAATCCTTGAACAAATAAAAAATAACGATTTGTTAGATATATTTTAGAGTTGAAATGTAGATGCTGCAAAATTCCAGCATATGCAGCAGCATTAGATGCTTATAGGTAGACGGTGCACATGCTAGAATTTAAAGTGGGTGGAATTCGGGATCACAAGGTTCTCAGAGTAGGGACTCTGTTTGCCAACCGAATGACCATGGGAAAAAAATTCATAGTTCCTGGTTTGTTATCTCAAAAGTTAAGCATGTTTTGCTGATTCCTACTAATACCGTAAAAAATCCCACAAAGTATATGTAATATTAATATTTCAGATATAATTTTGCTACAATCAATATTGCCTCCTGTTATCCACATTTTTTATGTTACCTTGGCCCTAGTCTGTAAAAATCTTACATTCTCTGCACCCAGAAGAGAGTAAGAGAAGTCAATTCATGATATCTCTGAACAAAAAATGATTGATAATAATAATAAATTCTTTATTTGGGTAAAAACATGGTACAAAATGGTGTTATATAGAATTACAATGGTACAAATATGTTTAGCTAATTTCTGATATAGCATGCAAAATTTGAAAGTTTTATGAAAGTTTTTATCCATCAATTCTTTCGAATTGTAAAAACTACCAATTATGTAATTTAATTTTCAAAGATTCCGCAATATTTAGGATTTGGAGGAGCAATGTTCAAGCATCTTCTTCCTTATATTTTGCTGGCTTACCTTCTAGTCTATTTCAAGCTTTAACATCTTTCTTTTAATTGTGTAGTCTCAGTAATTTTGGACTTGTAAATTAATTCTAGGATAATTATGCCGGTTTCCTTGCCATGTTTTCCTTGACCAATTTGAGAGCAATGATAGTAAAACAAATTACACAAAGTAATGCGCCTGCCTGGGTTTGAACCCATGACCTACCACTTGTAAGTTATTGTCGTTACCACTAGGCTATCTCTGATCTAATGAGCTACTACTCCGCGAAAATGAGCCTTCGTGATAGATTACGATCAATTCGCTCTCCAAAAGGCACCAGATGACTGTGGAATAAAGTATCTTGACCTTTTCCTAATATCTCTGCGTAGGTACTCGAAAAACAAACAATGTACTGCTTTTAATTACTAGATCATGTAAAGGATCACGATACATGACGATTCAAGACAGCTTTATGTATTTATTTCCGTTTTTTAAATTGCGAATGTCAACAAATGTATGATCGTTATTGAAAACAGTGGTGGCCAAGTGGTAATGGCTCCGACTTACGAGTTGTAGGTCGCGGGTTCAAATCCTGTCAGGCGCATTACTTTGTGTAATTTATTTCATTACCACTACTCTCGAAACGGTGAAGGAAAACATCGTGAGGAAGGGCATGTCCTAGAACCAAAAATTTGAAGACATATGACATCCACCAACCCGCACTGGGCCCGCGATCCGAATGGACCGTAATCCACCAGATTACGGTCCATTCTCTCTCCTAGAGAGGAGGCCTGAGTCCCAGCAGTGGGAACATTAAAAAGGCTGATGATGATGATGATGATGATCGTTATTCCACATTTATTTAGCACCTACTTCAGACAAGAGCTTTGAATCCCAGCAGGGGGTAAATATTATACTGATTATGCTACGGTAAGTTAGTAGCAAACTTTCAAAAGAAGCTTGGATTTTGGAAGACGCCTTGACTGTGACGTTCTTGAGTCACCAACTCCGGACCTTTTTGTGTAACACTCACAGGTTGCCACGCTTTATATGGCAACAACGTTTCCTTTCGATTTAACTCTGGAGAGATTCGGGTCTCTTACTTACCTACGGCTAAGTAGCTACGTTCCCGAACATGCAGAGTTTAAGTTAAATAAACTTAACTTTCGAACACTGATTTTCATGTGTTTTTTTTTCTTTTGTTAATAAATCAAAAATAAATCATTTTAATTTTAAAGTTGGAATGTTAAGTTCCAATTATAAATCTTTAACTGACTACTATTTTTAGCTGGTTTAATTTGACGCTTTTTTTTAGAATTCATCCTATTACTTCTCCCGCTCTAGGGCAGAGCGAGATCATGAGAGATCAGAGTATCAGACTTTTACTGACTAAAACCCACTCCTATGTTCTTTCTTTACCCATGGTCCAGGGCCCCGGGGTTTTCTCACAACCCATGGCCTCTGTAGGCTTCGGCTCTGCTGGCCCCTATGGTTTTGCTGACATCCATTTAGGTGTGAGTAGAATATTACGCGCTATCGATGACTGGGCTCGGTCCGGTCGGTTACAGGAAGGCTGGACGGCAAGCTACCCATTGCTAATCGTCCAAAAGCCCACGCCTACAGTGGCTGGAAATCGAGGTCTGAATCGGCAGCACTAGTAGCTTGATAGATATGCAACAGTAACAGGGATTTTAAGCAGAAATAACTAACTGTTTTATGTGTTCAATTCTACACATATAAATCATATAGTTCGCATTCGTGCGTGACTGAGACATTAATACCCTGAGCAAAATTTGCCCAGTCATCTACTTGACAACATCATCTATTTTTAAATGTGGGTTTTAAATACGAAATAATACGTAAGTAGAAAACGTAAGTACTCGTAGGTATAGTAGTATTGCTTATAATGAATTGCTATTAAAAACCGATTTAGTTAATGTTTTTTTTATGACTGATAGTTTCGCGGTTGACCACTATCACACCTGATAGTAAACGTTAATGTGAACGATAATGGTGCACCTACTGCTAACCTAGAGATAACCTAATCACTCTTGACTTAAAGACTCCTCCCGCTCTTTGGCGAAACAGGAGATAGTGTCAGACTGTTACTGACTAAAAAACCCACCCCGTTCCTTCGAGCCTTCATACCGGGGCTCGAGCTACTCTTTGGGAACTAACCCTGGCCCCAGTATGCCAGCCCCAGCTGGGGCCCTGCTGACCCAGCTGGGCCTCAGCTGTTAAAATAGGGCATTGAAAAATTCCTCCACAACGCTGTCGACTGGTAAAGTGGCCAAAAGACTGGCGGCATTGCCTCGCTGTATACGCGCTATACAGCTCTTGGGTCAAGCAAAGTGTGATCAAAACAATTACAACACATTTTACTCGTACAATGAATGTAATTTTCCTTAATCATATTTAGCCTATAAAATGTCAATTAACATTAAACAAATGAAACGTCAAATGTCAATAAATAACCCGCCCCTGATCGTTCCTGGTGCAAAGGTGCCCATAACACTCGCCGCATTAGCTCGCTGAATAGCGATGGCCATTCTTTGCACCAAGAACGACCTGGACCGGGAGTCACTAAATTTAAATTGATGCTTTTCCGTTTTGAGTGTAACAATGTGATAAAATATACCTTATTTGAACCTTCAAAGAGTCAGAATTTTAACCTTACTAAAATGACCTCATGGCTTCTTAAAAGATCGCCCTAGATTATTTCTGTGTAACACTTATGAGGGAACCTCTCTACGAATATTGTAAAAGGTCCTTCCTTAAGTTTTTTTACGTGATCACTTTGCCATCGACTTTATTAAGGTCACTTAATAAGTGGACAAAACCCTCTCGGGGAGACCTTGATCTTGAGCACTAATATTATAAAGTTTTTATTTGCAATGGATAAACTCAAAAACTACAGGACTGATTTAAAAAAAAACTTTCGCCAATAGAATGTTATTTTATTGCTGAGTGACATATTCAAAACCGCAAGCAGAAGCTAGTATTTTTTCTTATTTATCTTCATTGCAAGTTCTAGGATTCAGTTAAAAGGGTTACCGCCTAATCTGAATATTTTGTTGTTACGGTTGTTGTCTCTGATTTCACTCTCATTCTAATATCTACTGGCTCACGTGCTTAGTAAAGCGTATCATCATCATTATTTCAGTCGAAAGATGTCCACTGATCGATATAGGCCATTCCTGCGTAGGAATCCTTATAACGCTGCGTTTGAAATGATAAGGTCCAATACAAAGTATTTTATGCGGTCATCCGAGATAATTAAAGGTTTATTATAAGTATAAAAATAATCATTTGTGTCGATTGTTATTTTAAATACATTTTATTGTCCAATGACACGTAGGTAGTTGCTAGCGTTGCGTACAAACTACCTACAGGTCATTGGACTCGCTCAGCTGACGTTTTCTTAAAGAAATGAATTTCGTACATGCGTAAATTAATACGAGTTTTGAAAAAAAGGTACTATATTTTTTAATTTTATCTTTGCAAATCGATAGTGTTTCATGTACCGAATCGACCCTCCACGGGATGAAAACGATTAAAATTTAGCGGTGTATATATCTATGAAACGTAACATATTATCTACAACAGCTGTAAAAAGAGTATTTGGTAAATTAAATCAGTTATTGAAATTTTAATATTATGCATTAATTGACTAGTTCGTCAACTCGCCATTAATTAAATAATTTTATTAGGTACATGATGTAATTTGCAATATCGAATTACTACTGTATGATTTCTGTGTTTTGTGGAATTACTCGGTGTGTAATTTTTTAACACTTTTTCTTATAAAGCTTCTCAGGCTTATGGCTCCAAAAGCCAAGGTCAATTTAAAGCATCATTTTTTGCTTTTTTTTTCAACTAGTTTTTATTACACACACGCCATACTTATTTACTGATTAAGTAAAAACAATATTTGTATTTACATGATGGTTATAACGATTTATTTTATCAACTTGAATTGAGAGCAGTGGTGGCCGAGTGGAAATTACTCCGACTTACGAGTTGTAGGTTGCGGGTTCAAACTCACGCAGGCGCATTACTTTGTGTAATTTATTTCATTACCACTGCCCTCAAACGGTGAAGGAAAACATCGTGAGGAAACCGGCAAATCCTGGAATCAAAAATTCTAAGACATGTGATATTCACCAACCCGCACTGGGCCCGTGTGGTGGATTACGGCTCATTCCCTATCCTAGAGAGGAGGCCTGAGCCCCAGCAGTGGGAACATTAAAAGGCTGATGATGATGATTTAATAATAATAACCACAATAAATAAATAAAATATACCAATACTTAGACATAATTATATAATAACATGCATACACAATTTAATTTAAATAGATAGGCACATATTTTATTAATAATGATGACAATAATAAGTGAAATATCTTTATTTTATTAGCCTTCATCCTCTCTCCTAGCTTTGCTGTGCCCGACAGGGTCCATATTGGTCTTATCTATATTTTTATACCATCTATATTATGTACATATGGAATGCAATAAAGTATTGAGTATGATGATGATGATGATTTTAAAACAAAGATTTAATAGGTTAATAACAACATTCTTATGCTATATTAGTAATTAACTACAATGACAAAGTAAATTTCTCAAGTGCCCTTACAAACGCCCATCTAGCCTTCCGGATACAATAAGTAGAATGCTACACGCAACAATGATTAAGTGAATAGTACTCGTATTATCATGACTTAGGGTCTGCGCTAACTTGAGACAAGACATCTTAGACAGACTTGTCTAAGTCGTCTCAGACTTGTCTATAACGTATGCGACAAGACTGTTTTGTCTACGATACGTTGATAAAATATCGATATGTCGATATTTTTGTTTAGAAATATCGATATTTAAAACTAATACTTTTTTTGGCGATATATCGATAGTTCGATATTGAAATATAGATATTTTTAAAAAATTTGTTGCCAATTATTTGAACATTATCGTAAACATAATCTTCTGTACTTTATTTACACTATATTATGTTTTTCCTGTTATAGTTGATTTCTTTGCAATATCTGTAGCATCTGAATGAATTGCTTCTACAATCAATCTCTTAGTGCCTAATAAAATCGCTGTACTCAAACAGCTAAACATATAAACATGTATTTTTGAAAACTCTTAAGTAATATCATTACGCATAAATGTTTTACAAAAATTGAAGAATAATTACTGAGAACGCTATATTTTCATACATTTATAATTTAATTTGTCTAATAAATATCATGAATTATAAATTGAGTAAATTATTTTTGAGACAAAGCTGACAAAATAAATTCGAAAAAAAATCGATATTTCGTTATATTGATATTTTATCAATAATCCCAGCGTCCCGTGTCATAGACCAAACAGTCTTGTTTGAGACGTCTTAGACAGACTTGTTTTAGGGTCTACCTTTTATAGCAGAACTTTTTACGTCATAATATTGTTTTGCATAACAACGGATAGCATAAACTTCATTTCGCAGAAAATCATTTCGCATACACTCAGTTGTCATACATTCAAAACTCATAATTTTGTTAGTCAGAATCATCTTTAGGCATAATGTTTATATCCATAATAATTAAAAAGCAGAACCATCATATCGCAGAAAATTCACAGTCAGAATCGTCTTTTGGCATACATTTTATATCGATAGTCATTAAAAACAGCAAGCAGGCATGCAACATGCAGCATGCATGCAGCATGCAAGCAGGCATGCAACATGCAGCAGGCATGCAGCATGCAAGCAGGCATGCAACATGCAGCAAGCATTGTTTCTGTCACGGCTCCGGCGCTGCGGGGTTTGGGCGGCGCCACGCGAGCTTATCGTCACAGATGGTTTTAACGCTCACCACCGCAGCTTCGGCTTGCTGGCCGGCTTCGCCGGCCAGCCTCAGCCGCGGTGGCGGGCCTTCAAACCACCTGCTCCTCAGCTCGCGGGCCGCCCTACCCCTCCGCGCCTACGCGGGTTTAAATTACACTCTAGGGGTAGGGCAGACAAGACTGCGTAAAGTCGGTTTCGCAGCGATTCGTTTCTGTCACAAAATTTTGCAGCACAACGTATTGACTTTTTATGACACAAAAATTTAATATTGAAAATGCTACCAATACATGCTATATTTAGAACATTCTATGTCACTTTTGCAGACCATTCGATTTTAAATACATTGCACGTAGGTTATCTAACCATTCGACAGCATAAATTTACTTTATTTAAATTATCAGTTTTATTCCATATATTATAAGTTTTTGATGTTTTGAACACTAATTTTTACAAGAAGATACATCTATTTTAATTTTTGATGTTCAAATATGCACCCATACCAAATAATCGTATCTCTAAATAAATGTTATGCTAAACAAAATTATGCATAATATTAATTATGGCAAAGGTAATTATGCGAAACAAAATTCTGCCAAGATAAAAGTATGCCATTGTAAATTCGGACACGTAAATATTCTGCCAAACAAAAGTTATGCTAAATAATTTTAATGCCTTAAAAATATTCGATTAAATAAGATTATGCCATGTGAGTTATGCCAAATAAAAATCGGAGTATCAAGATTCTGCCAAATAGAAGGAACCCCTTGTTTTATCTCAAGTGTGCGCAGACCCTTAATAAATAGTAAGAAAGGCACATTTGCACATTCAAAACCACTGAAGACAAAATATGCTAAAGATTATTTTATTCTTGGTAAAATAATAAAGAGTACCTATAGAGAAAAATAATGACACGGCCTTAAACAATTTTTGAACTGCTAAAATGTATAAAAAGAAAACTCAACAAAATTAAAAGTGTTTTGGAAAATAAGAGGTCAATTAGCATAACAACTTTGATATATTTATATTTGTTATAAATCTATTGAAGTTTTAAATTGTGCGTGCGTCACGTTAAATGTATAAAACATCGGTTTTATAGATAACTTTTGTATATTAAAAATTGTGTGTAACTTGGTATATTATTTAGGCTTTGTTTCATCGCAATTAGTTGACAACATTGATTGACTGATTGACGATTGAATTTCATTACATTTATTGACTATAAGCCGGTACGAAGTTTATTTGGTCAGCTAGTATATACTAGTCATTTATAAGCATTTAAATAGTATGCAGCAATAATTAAATAAAGTTACATGCCACGGATGTCCTGTCTGTCTAAATGTCCTTGTAACTATTTCCTTATACGTTTCTTCTTTGGGAAATTAGTATTCATGTCTATTGCTAAGTTAATCTAGCAAAATGATAATTAAGGTGTTTCTTAAATTTAGTTTTGACATACTAAGAATTTTAAAAAAGTACTACTCACTGCCGGCAATTCCTTCGGAGGTTTCTGATGCAGCCCTCCCATGTAAATCACAGACGGAGGAACAGGTCTGATCCCCTCAAAAATCGGATGCACATTTAAAAATAACATATCCACGTTGTTCTCCAACTCTTGAACAGGTGGTACATCAGCGCCAAAATTTTTTCTAAGTATTTTATTTTCTAATATTTCAGTATGTTCATACAGTTTCACAATTTTATAGTGATTATATAGTTCTGTTATTTTCTCCCATAGACTGAGATTGTGTAGTCTTTGCCTCACGGCAGATGGATATAAAATTGGATGGTCTGCAGCTCCAATCAAATCGTAATTACCAGGGGTAGCTCCTAAGGAACTCACTAGAATCACCGGTATGTTTTTAAAAACATATGAAAAGGCCAATGCTGGCCTCACACAGGCTTCAACGAATAGCAAATCAAAATTTTTGCTCTTATCATTAATCATTCTTTGCACCTGTTCAGATTGAATTTGTGCATCGAACACTGCTGCAAATGTAGTGAGGATTACATCCATTTGTGCTAACAAATCATCTTTTTTTCCCTTTGATGCTGCTTTGATGAAACTCTCCTGCCATATATTGTAAGAAATATCGTGGACGTCAATTTCTGTTAGGTTAGGTGGTGCTCCCCCATTCTTGAAGACAGGGTCTGGTGTGACAACGGTAATTTCATGTCCTCTCTTGGCTAGTTCTTGAGTCAAAGGACGGAACACAACTTGATGGCTGATAGATGGTACAGGAAACACTGCTAAGATTCGCGCGGCGTCAATTAAACTTATGAATAATATAGAACACGCGATTAAATGTAACACTGACATTATTACGTGAACGCTGATGTCGACATACTAAGGTAAGTTGGTTTCTGAACCTGTTTATATATAGTTAATTGTATTGAACGTCGTGTTTTTTTTTTATAATCAGTGTTAATGAAAAAAAAAACGAATAAATGTTGTATACATAGACATTAACAAATTAAAATGTGACGACTGCTTATCAAATCAAATCAAATCAAAAATATTTTTATTTCACATAGGCCTACATGGGCACTTATAAAACGTCAGAAGTTAGTGCATGGTTCCAAATTGGTCGTTTCCTATGGAGAAGAACCGGCAAGAAACTCCATGGTTACTCTTTTAAAAAAGTGGTTGTTTTACAATATTGATAGATGTTATGTAAGAACAGTGTAGAGCAGTCAAATATTGTACACAAAAGCACAATCAAAATTTTCTCAGAAAAAAACAAAGTAAGTCGTAATAGGAAGTAGTCTAAGAGTTCGTGGAGTATACAGTGTTCTCACATTTACAATACAAAAAGAGGCCATATAAAAAAAAAAAAAACAGGAATAATATAATAATTACAACTATCAATAAAATATTAGCAAAAATAAATTACTAACAAATTTATGACAGTTGAAATAAAAATAAAAATATTGCAAAAGCAATGTGTCAGAGAAAAAAAAAATGTATATATAATTATTAAAACAAAGGTTGAGCAGTTAATAGACAAAATATTGATGATTTACCAGGGGGCCACATGTGCAGAGGTAGTCATTGCCAAACAAGCGTGTCCTCGACATAGTCTTTAACCTTGTAATATGCTTTTTCGGTTAGGACACGCTTGATATGACTTTTGAATTTTCCCTCACTAAGTTCTGTTACCGCCTTTGGCAGCTTATTATAAAAGCGAATGCTGTTAACTAAGAATGACTTGCTAGTCTTAGCTAGTCTCCATTTGGGTAAGACAACTTCTGATTTTAAAGAGACCTAAGTTTTTACGTACATACAAAATGCTTTCCAAGATGTAAAGAGAAGCTTAAGTTACAGTATCCCCAGCATAAAATAAGTGATGACTTCCAATCACTAAGGGTGTGATGTACCATTTAACTATAACGATAACAAAGCCGTTAACAGTTGTCAAATCGTCGAATTGACCAATAGGTGGCCGTTTCACGGCTGGTTATGGTTTGGTTATTGTTATAGCTAAATGGTGCAACTCACCCTTAAAATCATAATTTTGTTAAGATATGGTCTTTGACAAAGCCGACAAAGCTAGGTAGTCAAACAAGAAAGCGGCGTAAAAAAAGCGAGCATTTACAAACTTTTTTCTAATCCGTTGCAAACGTGCCCGATGCATCTGTTAGGCACCAAGAGCCCTTGAACAAGGAGACTTTTAGCTACCAAGTAAATCATAGTCCTGTGGTTGTACACCACCATAGTCAGACTGATAATAACGTATGCCTGCGTAGTATGGTAGAGGAAAACAACTCAAGTGACAGTCATTATCAAACTTAATAGTTTGTAGAGACTTGCATGCCTTATATCAACAGGGGCCATGTCCACAACCCCAGGAGTTGCTCTAAATGCCTTGCTTAACCTACCACCACTTCATCTTTTCATTGTGATGGAGGCAAAAGGGAGCATGTACAGAACAAGCAGCACTGGCAAAGCAAACTGGCGCTCTCAAGCACTGAAATCGCTACACGAATCAGTACTTGAACACAATCAAATAGCTATGCCAACAGCTAGCTCATACCTATGACAACAGACGTCATGCTTCCACAGTGTAATTTCACAAGGAATTACACCGTGGAACTGCCGAGTAGAGAGGATTGGTCAAACAACCTCATCACTTGCAAGGCTGGAAGCCTGATCTGGTTTACAGACGGGTCCAAAATGGGTGAGGAATAGGATGTGGAATATTTGGCATTAGCCCGACATTCAGCAAAAGCTTGAATCTGGATAAACATGCCACCATATTCCAAGCTCAGGTATACGCCATTATAGAATGTGCGGAGGCCAACCGTCAACGAAACTACATAAATAAATTAAATCTGATTTACTCAGATAGCCAGGCAGCTCTTAATGCCCTGAACTTGAATACTTTAAATTTGAAACTGGTAAAAGACTGCGTTTACAAACTGAATGACCTGGGGCAAAAGAATAAAGTTATACTGAGACGGGTACCAGGTCATTCTGGAATCAATGGCAACGAAAAAGCCGATGAATTTGCAAGGACTGGGGCTCAAGGTCATCAGATAGGACCAGAACCCTTCTGTGGTATTTCAAAGAACCAGGAGATGCAGATCCTTAAGGGTAACCTATTTTGCTATTCAAAAAAGCACCGGGTGGTACAGCCAGAACTACTACACGCCAAACCTCTGATAGAAGGCCACTCACAAAAACTGCCGAGCTTCTTGAGGGCTATCGCACAGATGAGGTCGAACATCTGTGCGATATCCACGATAACTACTACTTGAAGTCCTCTCAACCTTAGTTCGGTCTTCGTTCAGAATTGTTATTAAGTAGGTACTCATAGTGATTTGATATTTTTCATAGTATTTATTAGTTTATTATTTTAGCATAATTATATATGTATTTTATTATTATAAATAACATATTTTATATTTTTCCATTTGAACTATTTGTTATGTATTTGTTTATTGTTCAAACCTACCATAGTGTTGTCTTTTTAACCCAAAGGTTGACTGGTAGAGAATGCCTTGTGGCATTAAGTCCGCCTATGTACCACTATTGTACATGAAGTTTAAATAAATAAATATCCCGCGCCTTAACCGGCCACTGTAAACTAAACAGGCACCAATTTCACATGAAACTGAATGACACTGATGTTTGCCGGTACTATAATTAGGAGAGGGAGACGCCTAAGCACCTTTTGTGTGAATGCGGGGCCCCTTATCCAGTGTCCATCTAGGCCGATACATTATTCGCCTGGAGGAGATTAAAACTCTAAAAGCTAGGTGTAATCTAAATTTCTTGGAAGCCTCCAGGCTAAAAGAGTTACTCTAACAAGGTGGCGAGTCACAATAGATCTTTTAGGTCGCAGTGACTACACTACGGGTATAAATATTAATAAATAATAATAATAATAGGATAAATGTCATTTTTATGAGCCTCGTTAAGGGCCTAAATCTTTTTCATTTAGGTATTTCCTCTTCTGTGCACTGGCGAACATTACGGTTGACTAAAGGCATAATGTTTAGAAGGTTTTTTTGATTGCTAATCTAGGTCGCACAATTTACGTGACCATAATTTTGACAGGCCTGTTGGTCTAGTGGTTAGTGACCCTGACTGCTATGCCGGAGGTCGTGGGTTCGATTCCCACCCAGGACAAATGTTTGTGTGATGGCACGATCATTTGTTCTGTGTCTGGGTGTAATTTATCAATAATATGTATGTATTTAGAAATGCATAAGTATGTTTATCAGTTGTCTAGTACCCATTACACAAGCTCTGCTTAACTTGGGACTAGACTGCGTTGTGTGATAGTTGTGGAATAAAAAATAAAAAAATGACATATACTATTAATCAAAAATATTAACATGCCATTTAATAGTAATGACATTGAATATAAACTGACAACCGGTTCTATGTAATTTATTGAAGATTTCACTTTTTAATATCATTCTATAGTATTAAAAATAAACACGTTCACGATTACGATGCACGTGAGGATACGACACAGATTATTTTTCCTTAAAGCATAGACGCGCATAGTGAACCAAAATAAAGTAATTATTACTTACATAAAAGTTTAACACAAGTAGCTTGTTTAGGAAATAAATAAATTGAAAAAATGACAAAAAAATGACAAAGAAAAAATCGTAAAATACTCTCTGTTTGACCAATAATTGCTGACTTACTATATTATTTATCTCGTTAACGTCACTGAATAAATAAACATACAAATGTATTCAATATGCCCAAGCCGCTATATACACAGCTGCATGGCATCTTATCGCGAAAGAAGCAGTGATGCAAGACATCATTGACCGAGACATGACTACAACCCTTCTGTCATGATAGATAGATAAATTCTTTATTGTACACCAAAAATAAAGCAGTTACATAAGAAACTTAAAATTAATAGGGTGCCATAATGAGTGGTCTTGAAACACGACTAAAAAGAAAAAAAAGGGCGAAAAATGCCTCTTATCAAACTTATCTTTGGTGTCAGCATAGACTTCGTTCAACTTGTACTAACTTCTATTTCTTTTGTTGATTTTTATCGTAGGTACTAACTCGATTTTGTCGCAATTTTTGTCTCAAAAATATTTTTTTACTCCTTTTTTTCTTGTAGTTACATATTTAGTATTTTATAAGCATTAAAATAGTATGCAGCAATAATTAAATAAAAATGTACGTGCCACGGGTGTCCTGTCTGTTCATATATGTCTTATTAACTTTTTCTTTATACGTTTCTGCTTTGGAAAACATGAATGCTATGTTTATTGCTGAGTCAATGTAACAAAATTAAACTTAAGTTCTTTCTTAAAAGATTTGATATATTATCATACTAAGAATAAAAAAAAGTACTCACTGTCGGCAATTCCTTCGGAGGTTTCTGATGCAGCCCTCCCATATAAATCACAGACGGAGGAACAGGTCTAATCCCCTCAAATACCGGATGCACATTTAAAAATAACATATCCACATTGTTCTCCAACTCTTTGACAGGTGGTATATCAGGACCAAAATTTTTTCTGAGTAGTTTATTTTCCATTATTTCATTATTCTCATACACTTTTATCAATTTATAATAATTGTACAATTCTGAAAGTTTATCCCACAGACTCAGATTGTTAAGCTTCTGTCTAAAGGCAGATGGATATAAGATTGGATGGTCTGCAGCTCCAATCAAATCGTAATTACCAGGGAGAGCACCTAAAGAACTCATTAAAATCACCGGCACGTTTTTGAAAACATATGAATAGGCCAATGCTGGCCTCACACAGGCTTCAAGAAATAAAAGATCAAATTTTTTATTTTTATCTTTAATAATGTTTTGCACCTGTTCAGCTTGGATTTGTACATCGACCACTGCTGCAAATGTACTAAGAATAATATCCATTTGTGCTAGCAAATCATCTTTGTTTCCCTTTGATGCTGATTCAATGAAATTCTCCTGCCACATATTGTAAGAAATATCGTGGACGTCGATTTCTGTTAGGTTGGGTGGTGCTCCTCCATTCTTAAAGACAGGGTCTGGTGTGACAATGGTAATTTCATGTCCTCTCTTGGCTAGTTCCTGAGTCAAAGGACGGAAGACCACTTGATGGCTGATAGATGGAACTGGAAACACTGCTAAAATTCGCGCCGCGTCATTTGAACTTACTAATAATATAGAACAAGCGACTAAATTTATCACTGACATTATTTGGCGAACACTGATATCATCATACTAAGGCAAATTGGGTTCTGAACTTGTTTATATGCACTTTAATGTATTGAATGTCGTGTTTTTTAATGAACCGTGCTAAAGTAACAAAAAAGAACAATAAATTGTGAAGACATTATGATTTTTAAATTAAAATATCATGACTGTTAGTTACTTTATTCCCAGTATAAATTTAATTATGAATTTTAGATTTTGTTTAGAAAATAAAATGACCTTCATTAAACCAACACAGTTTAGTACTTGAACAAGGAAGCGGTGGATAGGAAGCGAGAATACAACCTTTCTTCCTATCTATATAAGACACGAATAGGCATCCGCAGAACGGCGTAACCTTTGGCCACCATGTTGGCTCACAGACGACGAGCTATGGGTAGCTCACCGTCTGGTCGTCTAGAAATCGTTTGGACCGAGTCCAAGTTGTCGACGGCGCGTAGTGTTCCATGCGCGCCTCAAAGAGATGGCAGCAAAATTGTTGGGGACTATAAGGTCAAAAGCCTACTGGCACCGTAGGTTCGCTTCCAAAAAGAAAACCCAATCGTGGAACGCAAGGCAAAGAAAGAACATAGGAGTGGGGTTTAGTCGATAAAAGTCTGACATGCCCTAGCTCTACATGATTTCCCAGCCTAAAAAAGGGTGTAGTCTGCAGATGATCAGACTTAAGAAGGAAAAGCCCGAGTCAGTGGCACACTTCTCTTGTGGCCATACTCGGTTGCAAAGGGTGACCTCGTCACCCTCGGTGTGATGCATGCTTACCTGACCTTTCCAGCCACTGTAAAAACGTAATAATTGTGCCGTTTTTACTTTTTAACCATATAGGATCGTGAATTAAATATAAATAATTATGACATAGCCAGTTTATTAATAACTTAATCAGCGCCTGGTAAAAAACTAATAGCAGGAAATATTCTGTCTGAGAATTTCATGGCAAAAACTTTGGTTTTTTATCTAGCAGTTGGGACTCGAGTTGGCACTACACAAGTCTTAGGCCAGGTGTTTTCAAGGTCCACGGAACGCGCCTCTACCGGGTTTCCAAATAACGGTAAGATGGCTTCATATCGGCGTCGGGTCGACGATGAAGTCCCTGGGATCTGTCCCCGACAACGGGTGAAATTTCGAGGAGTACTTCCAACGTCTGGCTCCAACACTGGAGCGTGCTAGTGCTGCCCTCAAGTGGCTCCTGCACAATCTAGGGCGGCCAGACGCTCCCTGCCGAAGGCTCTACGCAGGGATCGTGCGATCCATGACCCTTTACGAGGTGCCGGTATCGCGGCATCACTGCGGAAGCGACCATCGGCTAAGCTCAACGCGTCTTAGACGGCCTAGACTATATAGATGGTACAGTGCAGCTACCGCACGATCTCCCGTTAAGCGGCAAATCTTCTTGACGGCCTGCTTTCTTACCTGTTTGAAGACAACAGTCCTTGCACACATGCACGACCTGCTTATGGTATTGCTACGCCGAGTGCGCCTGCGTGCTGGGGCGAAAATCTGCTACCGTAACAAGACAGTTAATCAAAGTTCTAGTGGGATTTGTACTCAATATCTTAAGATTTAAGAAAAAAATAGTAATAAACTAAATCACTAGGCAAGGACATTGCTTCAAGTGTATTCTATGATTAACCGTTCATTGCCGTTAGTTTTTGGGCATGATAGTTTTTTGCGGAGGAGTTTTTCGACACATTGTTTATTTTTAGTTAGCTTAAATTAGATAAAGGTTTTTATTGGTTTTTTTTTTGCATAATTAATAGTTGTTTTGTATTTTAAAAGAATATAAATATTATGCAGCAATTGCTTAGTAAAAATTTACATGCCACGGAGTTACTGTCCGTCCAATTTACTGTTTCCATGTAGTTTTTTGTTTTAAAAAAATAGTATTCATGTCTGTTGCTCAGTCCATTTAGCAAAATATTGAAACTTAAGTTATTTCAATTAAAAAACCTGCAAGTGACTTGTGGTATTTTCAAGTAGGAGACCGAATTTTGTATACAATTCCAAGTTTGTATACCTACACAGTTTTTTTATAATATGGGAATCATCATAATAATTACTTGTCCCGGTGTAAAGTAGAGCGAGAGAGCTTATAATAATAATCCTTTATTAATAATAATAATAAGACTTATAAGACTGTTACTGACTAAAACCTAACTATTCTTCAGTTGTTTTTTGTATCTCAGGACCAAGAGCATCGTCTCTACTGAGGTCTTTTGGTTTTTTTGACATGTCTTTGAGGGCGCGTATAGCATACTACGCACCGTCAACGATTCGGATTTGGTCTTTACCAAACAGCCGGATGGTGAGCCAGCTATAACTTGTCATCTATAAGCACAAGCACCTATGGTGGTTGAGAATGATTTGGTGATTCTCGACGCTCGGGGCGTCTCCTGTGGCAGCGGAGGAGCGGAAAGATGTATGTTTTCTCACAATGGCAGCCATCTGCTTCGGTAGCAGCGTAGCCGTGTACTACTTCGCAAAAGGAAGTAATCCCTTTTATTTGCCTCTTACTCCGCTGCTTGCGCGAGAGGTTACTGTTGTCTGCCCCTTCAAGGACACGACAGTATTGCACAAATTCAAATTATTTCCAAGTCTTCTGATGTATTCCCCCATATATACAACAGAAAGAGGCCTGGCCTGGAGGTGTCTTATACCTTCAAATATTGGATGCACGCTCAGGAACAACATGTAAATTTTATTGGATTTTTTTCTTTCATTCTGGCAGTTAACGATGCATGATGATATATTTCACAAATTATCGTGTATGGCGGTTATCGTAGCGGAAACCGGATTATTATATGCGCAGTATCGCTAGTTCAACTTTAAAGGTGTGCATGTAGTCGTGTCCATGAAGAAACTTTGATTTATTATTACGTAGCAAAATAGGAGCTGGGCGCGGCTGTTCACGTGTGCTTGCGCGGCGAGCCGCATTGGAGCACTTTTGTATGGGAGGCGTGAGGTCCTGCTAAGAGTCTAAACCCTGACTGCATTTCAACTGCAATCGAACTGCAAATTGCAGTTTGAATGCAGTTGACACGACTGTAATAGAACTGCAAACACGACTGCAATAGTGACGGTCTAAACGTGCGGTCCAATTGCAGTCATGAACCACACACCGACTGCATCCGAACTGCATCATACCCACCCGCCCGCACGCTCCACCCGCGCATAGTGCAGTTTGGATGCAGTCGGTGTGCAGTGCAAACGACTGCAATCGGACCGCACGTTTGGTTTTGCAATTCTATTGTAGTCGTGTCAACTGCATTCAAACTGTACTTAAACTGCATTTTGCAGTTGAAATGCGGTCCGTCTATTTAGATCCATAAGGCCAAATAATTCGAAGAAGCGGCGGTGGCGTCACTCGCTAACCGCTGATTCGTCGAAATTCTAACGGTGCGGCGCCGCATCACATCGTGTGGTTTTGTTCTAAAGTAGCATTGGCCCTTAGGTAAACATAAATTAATAGTTAATATATTATTATTTGGTTATTTCTTTGAATATATATGTATAGCTGGTAATAACATCGCATTGGCGTTAGCTGTAATGGTGTTATTTACAAAATTTTAAATAAATAAATAAATAATAAATAAACAAGAATATTAACAGTATGTAATAAACATCTATGTATATAAACATTTATTTGTATCTTCACGTAACGTTAATAATTAAACAAATATGCTGAGAATTAAGCTATCAGAAGACTTTGTATTGTTCTTGTTAAATTGTGTTATGACTATTCTAACTGGGAAGTAAACTGTTTCCTTAAAAGCACTATTAATATCAGAATGAAACATGTGTATTATGAACGAAATAAATAAGATTTTTACGAAAAAATACAGCCAAAGTTTTTGTCTTGTTTCTTTATGTTTTGACACTGACCTTTGAAATTAAACTCATTTTTTACTTTTTTTTTTTAAATTAAACTTATTTTGTTTTTTTTTAAGTTGGAAGTGGTGTCTTTTTTTGTACGAGCGTTGATTTTTGGCACGTATAAGTTAACAAAAAAGCTAAAAAAACCTATAGTAACCTATATAAAACAGAAGGAGTTATTTTATGATTTCCAATCTCAACAAAAAAAAATGATCTACTGATTATACGAAATTATTTTTAGTTTATGCGAAACCTGAATATAGTTGGGTCAGAATCAGTATCTAAATGGATTCGACCGCTTCCTACTGCTCCTCGCTCCGGACAAATATAATCAGGGTAAATAGTATGCACCTGAAGACATAGATAGTCTCCTTCTTCTTCCTGCCCTTGTCCTATCTTATTTGGGGTCAGCGCAATACGTTTTTTTTCTTTCATTCTACCCTGTCATTCGTCATGCTATTACTTACTTCCATTCTAATCTTTTCTTTGGCCTGTTTATACTTGTGTATACTCATAACTCTTTTAGTAACATGCATTTCATCCCACCTCTTTACAAGACTATACCAAGACAAACGATAGCTTGTCAGTCACTGGCGCCACTTTCAAACTTCCTCTAATATACTAATTTCTCACTTTATCCAATCTTGTCACACCCTACATTTTTTTTTTCGATGGAAAAAATCATGTTATGACAACCCCCGCTCTTGGGCGGAGCGGGAGATAGTGTCAGACTCTTACTGACTAAAAAATTCATCCCGTTCCTTCAAGCCTTCATACCAGGGCTCGAGCGCCCTTTCGGATAACCCTGGCCCCAGTAGGCTTCGACCCGGCTGGGCCCCTGCTGTTGCTGACAACTCCTTGAGGCGCGCGGGAACAGCGCGCGCCGTCGACGACTTGGGCTTGGTCCGGACGGTTACCGGACGGCCGGACAGCGAGCTACCCACTGCTCACTGTCCGCAAGCCCGCGCCTACGGTGGCTGGAAATCGGGATCGGAATCTCGGCGGCGGTGGCGAGAGCGCCGTTGCCTGATGCGGTCGGCGAAATAATAATAATAATAAATAATATAATGGTCGGTGAAAAATAAGAAGATGAAAGGGAATCGTTTATCTTGGAATAGACATTTGAAGATGATAGATGAAACGCATGATACTAAAAGAGTTAGAAGTATACATATGAATGGATGAAGAGGGAGAGGGAGACCAAAAAAAATGAAATGAAACTCCCAAGTGATAGCGTGACATGACAAATTGAAAGAAAAAAAATGTGTTGCACCGACCCAAATAACACAACAGAGGCAGGAAAATGGTGATGAATGTTACTCACCACGTTACCCGTGTACTCCTTCTCGCGTACTGGAGAAAAGTTATGTTATTAATACTAAATTGTATAAATAGTACATACCATAGATACAAGCACACACAGACATGAGAAAAAGAAGACATGATGTGATTGCAGCTATCCTAACATATTTGCTGTCATTTAATGAAGAGTTCCGTTGTCTATCTACAGAGATCATGAAAAAATCTTTACCAAACAATCGTGATCACCTTCGGGACAAAAACAGACACCTTCTAAACAAAATCTATTATTAGAATCGATAGACAATTGGCAAAAAAGTTGCTGAACAACATATAAAAAACAACAGTCAAAACAGGCTTCTGCTTGTTTTGAAGTCAATTAAAAATAAAACTGCTTTAAAATTTTTGAGGATCATTGTTATTTTTAATAGCTTTTTTAATTATTTCACATAATTGAAATGACAATATATTTTTATTCGAAAATACTACTCAACAGATTTATTGACGATTAAAATTAGGAGGTTTTTATTTTATTTCCTACTTTTCTTAAAAGCTTACACAATGAATAAACGCCAAATCTCAATAAAAATATAGTAACTAATAATCCTATTAACAGAGTTAGCACTAGTTCCAGTTCTAGGTACTCTGACCATGACATGTTGGCGGCGGGTGCACGCAGATGTCCCGCTCCGCCGTGACGCAGTACGTGCTCTACCCACCATACGGCGCGTTCCAATGGAGGCTGAGGCTGGTCGTGTATCAATTTGCGAAGCTTGATTATGTTGCGCCGATAGCTGAAAAATAAAAAAAATATAGTTAAAAAAAAACTAAAAAAATTATTAATATCATTGTGAAAAAAGCGTGGGGTGCTCGATTTACGAAAAATATGTCACAAAGCGTCCCACGCTTTTTTCCTTTTTCCTTTTTGATATTATTATTTTTCGTTCATTATTATTATTATTTTCTACCTATATTGAAAATTAATTTACACTTTTTAGTTTGAAATGCTATGAAAGCTTGTTTTTTTTTTTGTTTGTTTTAACTATATTTTTATTTTTCACTAAAATACCAAACCGGATTATTGTATTGTCATCAGTCTTTGATGAGTGTGCAAAGTTTGAAGAAAATCTGATCGCCCAAAGTTGGTCAAAATTGAGTTCAAAGGCGTTGGTTACAAACATACAGGTGAAGCTAATATAGGCGTGAAAAAAAGGTATTATTTGGAAATCCTTGAAACTCAACTCCATGCTCATGCCCAAATTATGTTCTTATAGAAATTACGTCATGAAATGTAAAAAAAAATAGTACAAAAACTAGCAAAATCACTTTAAGTTTTGGAAGCCGGTATTGCTAGTTTTTTTACACTTAATTTTTCGTAGTTAGAGAAAAAATATGTTAATTTTGCCTGCAATATTTCTGAGACCTTGATTGCTAAAATACGCCATTAAAATTAATAGATATAATCTAAGTACTGTAATGAGCGTGTAAGGTGCTGGTGCAGCTTGATACTATAAAAGTGATTAAATAGTGGCGGGATCGAGCACGCGCACTTGTCTGCATTAGTGCGAAAAACAGTAAATTACGTGCCGTATAAGAATAGGTGGATAGGTTTTTACTGCTACAAGAGAAGGAATGGTTTCCATACATTTTTGAGTAAATAAGCATAAGCAAACCAGCCATTTAATGTTTTCCCACTGCTGGGACTCAGGTGTCCTTTCTAGGAGAGCGAATGGGCCGCAATCCACTTTGCGGGCCCAGTGCGGTTTGGTAAATAATAAAAAAGAAATTTGAGTAAACATTCTTTGTTTTTTTTTTTAGAATTTTAAAAACTGATTAATTAATGCCCTATGAATTTTGATTCCCTTTAGAGTGTCGAATATACGTTTTACATAAACGACCGTATTTTTTTTTTTCGTAAACCTAGAAGTTTGATTTTTTCACAGCTTTAATCACCGCAGATTTGAGTGTACAGAATAGAATAGAATAAACTTTATTGTTTACCAAAAAGTAACAAGACATAAACAAAACTTAAATCTATGGGTACAATGAAGGCTTTATCGCTAACCGCGATTTCTACCAGACAACCTTAGGATGGATTAAAACAAATAAAACAGGGGTAGTCTGCGGTGTACTGCCAATAGATTAATCATTGGATAAAGGGGGGGGGGGGGAAATAAAGAGAAGAAGAAAAAAAAATAAAGTAGGGTTGATGAAAGAAATTGAATTAAATAGAACCAGGATAGCGTTAGAGAGAAAGAAAATGGTCTTTAACTAGATATAGGTAGTTATAGTTTTAATTTCAACCCGATACCACTACGAGTTCTTAGGACAAAGGGTCTTGACAGATAGACAGATAAACAGACGGTCGGATGGACATCAAAGTGATCCTATAAAGGTCCGTTTTTCCTTCTAAGGTACACAATGCAATGGAAAAAGCCGCTCTTGTATTTAGTTCAGACGTAAATATTAACAACCACTTTTCCCAAAATAATGTGTGACAGCAAGACCTACTCACTCAGACCTGGTGCCAACAAATGAGGCAGTATGTTCACAATAAGCTGACAAAATTAAGAACTATATGATGTGTTTTGTTGCTTACTTAACTAATGAATCATCATAATTTTACTCGAAACAGGCCACTGTTCGACACAGGCCTTCCCCTCCTCCCCCATGTCACAATAACGACCGGTCCTACGCGTTTTGCATTCATCGAATTCTCACGACCGTCTCCAGTCCACCTTATGAAAGGCCTTCTCTCTGCGTCTTTCGGCACGTGGTCCCACTCCAGAACCTATCATTCCCATCGGTGATCTGCTCTGTGATCGATCATGTGTCCAGTCTACTGCCACTTAAGTTTGGCAATTTGGCCAAACACAAAGAGGAGGTCATTACTTACATTATTCAATTTTCTTCGTAAATAATTATAAGAAAATCATTTAAGAATTGTTATCTACATAAATTGTACAGAACACTTTGTTGGCATATTATCATATAAAATTAAGGGAAATGGCACTGATAACCGTAATACAGGCATTGCCTAGCTCGGTTACAGAAGCTACATGAAATGTCCTCAAATTATCTTGCCTAACTGTACCTGTAATCATAGTATTAAGCTTTTTGAAAAAAAAAAATTATTATTATTATATTATTATTATTATTAATTATTTGGGCTATGTCGGTAGCCTCAAGACTCCTGCAGATGCGACTACTAATGATTATGTGATTGAAAATCGACCAGCCTACAAGTATGTCAATGACAATTATGTGATAATATCGTTTGAAGTTAATTATATCGCAGGTCAGATACATATTGTACCGGTGGTGTGTCGTGATGATTCCAAAATAACTGTATCTTTAACCTTGTCTCAACATTTTTCATTCAGTATTAGCGTTATTTTTCTGGTAGCTGTAATTTTAGTCAACATCATATCTCTATAAAATTGAAGATTGAAACTGCAGGAATGTAGGGAGGCAAAAAGTTAAAATCGTAACTTGCAGTAAACAGATTAATTTTGTCAGCCACGACAGTAAAAAATCATGGAGGTCAGTAATAAATCAACACCTGGTAGAAATGTTATAACTAAAATTCTTATATTCAAACAATTGCTAACTGAACTGTGGCACAGACTAATAAAATGAATGAAGTGACGTTGCAAAATTTTTAGTATTCACTATAATCACGATGTACTATGTACATTGAAATACGCTATCATCATATATAATTTACTTATCGAAACTCGACTTATGAGGCATCGTTAGAACAGTCTTAATCGTCCACTGAACCTAAGCTACGTGGCGTGTCACAATATCGATATGGCGCCCTCTAGCGGACAAATAGTAATGTGTTAAAAATAAAAATGGAGATAAATACGCCGTGTTTGGTATCATTTCAAAGGGATTAACTTGCAGATTTCGATAATATTAACGAAAAGAAAAAAAGACTGCGGCTGTTTTTTAAAAGTGACGTCATCTAGTGGACAAAAATCAATGTGTTAAAAAAATGATTATGTAATTATGATATGATTATAGGCTCTGACCGAAATACTTTAATAACGTGTGACTTGACGACTTTTCTTTTTGTTCTAAAAATAAATCTTGTTATACTTTTTCAGCGTTGTTTTTTATCGTAGTCGGGTTTTAATGTTTTACTTCTTTGAGAAAGAGGTCAAGTTGAATCCGACACAGTTGGTCAACGTTCAAGAAGCTGCTTTCTTTCGTAATTCGGATAAAGTCCAAACAATTGCTAGACTTAGGTGGCCGTGGGCAGGATACATTGCTGAAACTTATGACCGATGAGGCCGAACGATTTCAGAGTGCCAGTTGCTTACCGGAAAACGCAGCGCCGTAAGGCTTTTCACAAGGTGGATTGATGACCTGGTAGGGATTGCTGGAATCCAATGGATGCAAGACGTATAAGACCGGTTGTTGTGTCGACGCTTGGGGCCTATGTCCAACAACGGATTACCTTAAATTGATGTTGGTGAATGATGATTTCGATGATTTTTAATAGCTGATAAAAAGTTACTTTGATATATTGAGTAGGTATCAGTAATAGGATTCATTTGAAAAAGTCTGCAATTGTTAATTTCTCACCTGTCATCACCAATAACAGTAGTAATAGCATTCCTCAAATTGTCTTCAGTAAGAGTTTCCATCTCCAGTTTGATTCCAATTTTATGGTAAACGTATCTTTCGACATTGAGCCACTGATCACCAAACATCGGTATACCGATTAGAGGTACTCCTGCTGTGATGGCCTCATCTGTTGATTGCAGACCTCCTTGGGTTATGAAGAGTTTAATATTTGGATGCCCTGGAATAACAAGATTATCACTTTGTTTCCTTTTTTTTTTCAAAATACAAAGAGAAGAACGAAATTGTGCTGAATCATCAGCACTGCGACTTTCGTAATGTTACACAAAATAACTAGTGTTTAATATGTTAGGTTGAAATATACTTCGCAGTTGCGGTGGACATCAATTTTGATATCCATTACCTAAGTGAAAAAATGCTGTATACAAATATGTCGCAACTAAACAACTTACTTTGGTTCCATTGGCTGTCTAGTCTGATAACTAACCAGAGTCGTTCAACTAGCGCAATAATGTTCAGACAATGCATCCAAAACAACATTTAATGAATTAGGTGGCGGGACCAGGGGTGCTATTCTCTACGCTCATGACCCGTCGCTGTGCCAGCGCTGAGCTCAAGGCTGTTTTCTTAGAGAATATCACCCCAGGTCAGATAAAAATTGTTAGACATCTCGCTCTGATTGCTCACTTTAGCTCTCGTCATCTTTTATATCGTACGTTCTTTTAAACCCAATAGGAGCTTGGCTCAACGGGATTTAGCAAGACTAGGCAAATAATAAACCTTTTCATACAAGTTTATTACCTAGTTATTTTATTGAATTGCTAAATATCAATCGAACGGCAAATTAAATGGCGCTAGGTAAATAAGCTAGACCGTTTTCATCCTCTATTGTTAACACTTTAATTGAATCTTTATTACAGAAAAAAAAAAAACTTACAAAAAACTTCATTACAGATGGAATATATATGCAATTGCATGCTTCTAGATCATATGGTTCAGGTTATGCTTTTGCTAGTCAGTATCTTTTTTAAATAATTTAATTATAAAAATAACAAATATAGTTTACTTAGTAGGTCTGATTGCGGCCACCACTTGGATATCTTGATATTGTCTGTACGTCCAGGTAACTCCTTCGCGTGCCATTTCAATAATGTAATGTACGGCAATTGAGAGAGTACTTTTACAACAATTCTTACTTTTTCTGCAGTAAAAAGAGAAGTGTCCACGTTCGTTCCAAAACTTATGTATATCACACCTTCTTTAAACGAGTCTAACAAAGATTTGATGTCCTGGAAAAGATGATCGAATTAATAGTATACCTATTATCGCATTACGACATTTAACAATCATAAAAAAAAACATTTACAAGCACAACAGTAGATTAAAAACCAGTCATCAATACTTTCATAAGTGTTTCACAGTACTTCGATATGTCAATATTGTCCCTTAATGTGTAAATCGTATGTTGTTAACTCATTTTTTATACCTACCTATTGAAAGTTTACAATTGTGTAAAATTTTCACATAACAAAGAAACAAAAAAACTGTGGTAGCAGAAATCATCAGTTTGTCCATAACCGTTTTCCTGCCCTTACCCAGTGTTATTTAGGGTCGGCAAAATACGTTACTTCTTTCTATTCTGTCCTGTGGTGATAGGTGTATCATGCTGTCTTTTCTTTCATATCACTTGTCACACAATCCATCTATCTTTTCTATGGCTTCCCTTTCTCTCTCCTCATTCATCCACATGTACATTTACTCATAAATCTTATATTAACATGCATTTCATCCTTCCTCTTTACATGGTATTTAATTTTTATTTGTCAGTGTGTAAATAAAGGATTTACTATAAGCATCCTATCTTTGTGGGGCTCTGAACCCACAAAGATAAGATGGAGAGATTGTGTGAGGAGTGATACACATGAACATAGTAATAGGGAGACAGCTGACAAGACAAAATAGGAAGAAAACGTATTGTGTAGGGTACTCAAAAACTTCTTCTTCTTCTTCCTGCCCTTGTCCCATTTTATTTGTGGTCGGCGCAACACGTTTTTTTCTTCCATTCTGTCCTGTCACTCGTCGTAGGGTACTCAAAAACTTACCGCTGGTAATTTATTTTCAGGCTTCTGATGTATACCACCCATATATACGACAGAAGGAGGTACAGGTCTTATACCCTCAAATATTGGATGTACGTTCAGAAACAACATTTCAACATTATTCGATAACTCCGATACTGATGGCATTTCTGGCCCAAAATGTTTTCTTAGTATAGCAACTTCTAATTTCTCAAACTCTCTATTGATTCTTGCTATTTGATATTCCTCGTATATTACCTCTATTTTTTCCCACATAGTCAAATTTAGATTCTTCTTACGATTGATTGAAGGATATAAGAATGGATGAATGGGAGCACCGACTGCTTCGAAGTTTCCATAAGAAGCACCAAATGAGCTTATTGCGATCAAAGGTGCTTTGTAAGTAAAAGAAAATGCAATAGGAGATCTAATGCAAGCTTCGACTAGCACCAGATCAAATTTTATATTCTTGTCATTAATCAAGTTTTGAACGTCTTTATGAGATAATTGTGCATCAATAGCTGCAACACCGATATCCAAAAATAGTTTCACTTGATCCGTTAATCCTCTTTTACTGTCTTTTGTTATTGACATGAACTTTTCCGTCCACACTTTGTACGATATATCGTGAACATCGATTTCTGTCAAGTTGGGTGGTGTTGCTCCTTTTGGGAAGGCTGGATCTGGTGTAATGACTGTAACCTCATGACCTCTTCTGGCTAACTCTTGAGTGATAGGACGAAAAACTATTTGATGGCTAATAGATGGCACTGGAAACACAGCTAAAATTCTTGCCGTATCTATTATATTCACAAACAATACACTAATTATATATAAATTAAAAGACACGGCCATTCTGTCGGTTAACGATGCTGAACTGAGTACTTAATGTCTGTGATTTCTTCCAGACACTATTATCTCGCAAGAGATATTTTTCCAAGCAAACATTCCGGTTATTCTAATATTTTTATCTCTAAATTAACTATTATTATGATTTATTACGACATCGAAACTTTCTGTTCACTAATAAAAAGTGTGTTACTTTCAAAATACATAAAATGATTTGGTAACTAATTTTTTTTTTCCCCTACAAATGTAATTTATTAAAATTAATTGCTAGGAAATAATAAACAAATTAAACAACAACTTAAATAATTAAAAATAATATATACACTAAATGCCTAGCTAAATATGACGTCATAAAACTCCTCCGCATCGCTGTCGACTGGAAGTGTGCCCAAAAAGATGGCGGCATTGCCACGTTGTATGGCAATGCTTATTCTCTGACCGAGGTAGAAGCCAGACCTTGGGTCACGCGAAGCGTCAATTAAGCGTGTCGCAAATTCTTTAAAAAGCATATGAGCACTCGGACCCTACGGCCCGAGAGTTTCAACCCCAAACAGCTCAAAAATATAACTGCCGACTAGGCTGTTATATTTCCGCCGCTTGAGGTTCTCTGCAGTCGTCGCGGCAGCACCAGCACAGCACGATGAGCTAGGAAGATGGGATGGCGCAAGAGTATCGACACAGGTAGCGTCCCACACTAAAGGCCTACCCATCTTCCAAGGAAATAAAGACATACCGTCTGGTCTCTTACCATCGTCGCGTGCCAGGCCATGAGGTTCCAAAACAGCCGGAACGCCGACGGTGACAAGGGCTTTTTTTTTTTTTTTTTTTTCGATTGGAAAAATTATCTTATGACAACCCCCGCTCTTGGGCGGAGCGGGAGATAGTGTCAGACTCTTACTGACTAAAAAACCCATCCCGTTCCTTCAAGCCTTCATACCGGGGCTCGAGCGCCCTTTCGGATAACCCTGGCCCCAGTAGGCTTCGACCCGGCTGGGCCCCTGCTGTTGCTGACAACTCCTTGAGGCGCGCGGGAACAGCGCGCGCCGTCGACGACTTGAGCTTGGTCCGGACGGTTACCGGACGGCCGGACAGCGAGCTACCCATTGCTCACTGTCCGCAAGCCCGCGCCTACGGTGGCTGGAAATCGGGATCGGAATCCCGGCGGCGGCGGCGAGAGCGCCGTTGCCTGATGCGGTCGGCTTCCTCCTTAGCGAGCATTACTGCTTCGCAGAAGTCGGCGACCGCCTGCCACTCCTCCTCGCTCCGGACCATGGCCTCGACCAAGGCCCGGCGCGAGAGGTCTCCGCCGCCGATCACCCCCACGAGGGCACGGCGATGCTCCGCCCAAGCAGGGCACACCGCGATTGTGTGCTCCACCGTGTCCTCCGGGCGTTCCGCACAGTGGCGGCACCCGGGCGTCACTTCCGCCTTGATTCGGAACAGGAACCTCCCGAACTTGCCATTTCCGGTGAGGACCTGTGTCATGCGGAAGGTAAGGACGCCGTGAGGTCTTTCCAGCCACGCCTCAAAGAGGGGACTTATCGCCATAATTGTGGCGTGCCCAGCACTGGGTTGCGATAGTCGCTGACGCCATTCAACCATGAGATCCCGCCGGAGCTCTGTCCGCCATGCCGCGACCTGTCGCGGCAGAGGACTTTCACCCCGGCGTTGCATCTCCACGCGCATGTCGTGCATGTGTGCAAGGACTGTTGCCTCCAGATCCCACGGTGGTAGGCCAGCCAGAAGGCTCGCCGCTTCGCGGGAAATCGTGCGGTATCCCCGCACCATCCGAATTGCCATGACCCTCTGGCAGGCGTTCAATATGGCCGCCGGTTGCTTTTTCAGCGACGGCGCCCACACCGGCGCCCCGTAGAGGGCCATGGACCGAACGATCCCCGCGTAGAGCCTCCGGCAGGAGGCGTCTGGACCCCCAAGGTTGGGCAGGAGCCGCTTGAGCGCAGCCCCAGTCCGGTTGAGTTTGGGAGCCAGACGTCGGAAATGCTCCACGAAATTCCACCGGCTGTCGAGGACGAGTCCCAGGTACTTCATCGTCGACCCGACTCCGATGTGAACTCCTCCTACCGTTAGTTGGGAACTCAATGGCGGCGCGTTCCGAGACCGGCGACCGTGGAAACACATGGCCTCGGATTTGTGAAGCGCCACCTCGAGTCCCAACTCCTGGATCCTACCAACGACTATCACAACCCCGCGTGTCGCTAAAGCGACCGCCGCCTGGTATGACTCTCCCTGCGCTAGAACCAGCGTGTCGTCTGCGTAGCAGACCACGCTGACCCCGTCAGGGAGGTCGCCCCGCAACACGTAATCGTAACCAATGTTCCACAAGGGTGGCCCTAGTACCGACCCCTGCGGAACACCGCACGACATCTCCCGACGTTTCCAGTCTCCCTGGTGACCGGGGTAGACAATATACCTGTCCGACAGGTAGGCTTCGACTACTCGACAGAGGTATTCGGGCACCCGGTGGTACCGGAGTGCCCTCCGGATCGTACTCCAGGGCAGGGAATTGAAAGCGTTGGCAACGGTGACAAGGGCTCGTCGGATGATGTCGTTAATGTTCGCGTGCCGCACTATGCGTTCCGCACTTCCACTGCATGACAGGCCGTGGTGACCGAGGCTGTTGACAACTTCGCCACAGTGGCAGCGATGAGGAGAACAACAAGGAGCACCTAGACGTAGGGCAACAGCTAAGCGGAAAGTAGTATCGTCGAACAAGGTGCCAATATTCGACGACGGCAGTGCGTGAAGCCAAAGACCTGACTCCCAATTTCCCACAGCCAGCAGGCGCTCACGCTCCGCAGCAGTAGCAGATGTTACGATTAGGTTTTCCTGAACTACTTTGCAGAGCGGCTCGTCCCACCGTCTCTGGGATGCCGGGTTGTTAGGTGGATTTGTATTCGGGCAACCGATCCTCCAGGCATCCAAAGCCTCGGCGAAACACGGCACTTCTAAAGGAATCCGTGTAGAAGTTAGGATGTTCCTGATTAATTTATTAGTGCCGCGGACCGAAGATATGAATGCCGGTAAACTAATACTGATAATTTTGCGGACGCCGAGGCCTCCAATACGGATGGGAAGAGTAACTTGAGCCCAAGCTCGATCGTCCAAGGTCATATTTAAAATTAAAGTTAGGGTGTGCCGGATAATTTGGTCCATTTTTTCCAAAAGGTGAGGGTGCTTCCATAACCGGGGACCGAAACAACAATAACGGATTAGGGTAATGGCCGAATACATATTAATTTCAAGCAATCTTTCCGAAACATCATTGAAATTTTTAATTTTTTCCTCCACAAAACTGGGAAAGGAATCCTCAAAAATTGGAGACCCAAGGAGGCGAAGAGAACTTTTGTCGATAATTTTGTTTGCATTGAATTTTGAATAAGTCAGATTTTTATCAATACTTTCAGATAGGAATAACTCACTTAGAAAAGTTGAGTTCTAGTCCAATAGAAGAAAGTTGTTAAAAAATTAATAAACAATACTAAGAAATCACATCCATCAAAGTAAAAATAAAATAAATATCGCAATTTAGGTTAAAAAAAAACCACTTTTATTGTCATTTTAATACTTCATATTTCCTCCACAAGCCATAATGACGCAAGCTGTGATTTGGTATTCCATCAAAAACGCTAATTTTATTCACTTCTGTTTCTGTAGCACTCGCCGAAGGCCTTCTGATAGATGCGAATCTATAATTGATCTTGCATCCATTAGGAGAAGCAGGGGCCCGCGCATAAAAATAAACGGCTGACAATGTGGCCCATAGAATCGCAAAAGAGAAGGTAAAGACCTGAAAGGTTTTAGAGTGGTAATCATGTACCGTAAGACCGACCACGATAACTTGGTGAGCGTAACTGGAATCTATCAATCTGAGACGCGTATAGGATGAAAAGAAAAGGAAAATTGATTTATTTGGCACACATATGGCACACAAACAACAAGTAAGTTATAAGCGAAATAAAACGAAGAAAAAATAATAAGGCTTGTGTCACTACCTAAATTCGAAATACCTGCCAAAACCTCACATCAATTGGAAATAGTGAAGCGTTGTAGAAATGAAGCTTTTTTATACTGTAATAATAATAATAATAATGGTGATGAGGCTGTATATCCCGCGGAAGTGTGGGGGTCGCGGCTTTTTAAATGCCAAGATCCTGCACAACCGTGAGGTATGCAGTCTCAGGGAATACTTCCTGGAAACCGACGTGGGGATGCACCGAGATGTAGTGGCGGTGGACAAAAGCCTCACCCCGCTCTCCTTGGCCAACGAGAACTGGCGCAAACCTATAGTAATGGATACTAATGAACGCAAGGAAGTATGGAAGGGCAAGGAGCTTCACGGGCGCTTTTACCGGGCCTTACATGGGCCCGATGTAGATCTTTTAGCGTCCGTATCCTGGCTACGCTTTGGTGATCTCTTTGGAGAAACCGAAGGTTTTGTCTTTGCAATTATGGACGAAGTTATGATGACGAACAACTACCGGAAATATATTGTGAAGGATGGTACGGTTGACATCTGTCGGGCATGCCACCGGCCTGGAGAATCAATCCGACACATTATTTCTGGGTGTTCTCATATAGCTAACGGAGACTATTTGCACAGACATAACCTTGTAGCCAGGATAATCCATCAGCAACTTGCTCTTAAATACAATCTTGTTGAATCAGAAGTACCGTACTATAGGTATGTGCCCGACCCAGTTCTCGAGAATGGCAGCGTCACATTGTATTGGGACCGATCTATCATCACTGACAGGACTATTGTTGCCAATAAGCCTGACATAGTGGTGATAGATCGACTAGAGCGTCGCACAATGATTGTTGATATAGCGGTCCCTCATGACGAGAACCTCGTGAAAGCTGAGAAAGATAAACAAACTAAATATCTTGACTTAGCTCGCGAGGTTGTCGACATGTGGGAAGTGGATAGAGCAATCATTGTGCCGATAGTCGTGACGGCCAATGGCTTAATTGCCAAGAGCCTCGACCAACATCTGCGGAGGCTCTCGTTAGGCAGTTGGATCAAGGGCTTGATCCAGAAGGCAGTACTCCTAGACACGGCGCGTATTGTCCGGAGGTTCCTCTCTCAGGAGCCCTGACCGCCGGCAGCTTGGACCCTGTTCCCGATGCCGGTGGGCTACTATTTTTTATATTTTTAAATGTTTTTTTTTTTAATATAATTTTTTGAAGAAATATTTAAAAATATGATAAATATGTAAATATAATAAATGAATGGAATAATAATAATAATTTTTTATTTAAGGAATATTTAAAAATGTAATTAATATGTTAAAATAGATAATAAAGGAATAATAATATTTATTCAGAGTTAAAGTTTGGTAAAATAGTTACATAAAATAATAACAAAAAAATAATACAAAGATAATAATAACAAAGATGGAATAATTACAAAGGTATGACTATGTTATGTGCCTGTACTAGGATAAACCTGTATCACAGGCGTAGAAGTTCTGACGCCATGGAATATTTAATATTTAAAGTCTCGTTTCTATGTTATATACCTAGTTTACTTAAACACTAAAAGTCACAATAATTTATTTCGTATACTATGCCATTACAATAAAAAATTAGACCTTTAAAGTGAATTTCAGCCTGCTTGAGTAGGGTCAACGCAGGCCTCCTGTGCTAGCCATACCCGAAGGAATAAATTCCCTGCTATACCCTTCGTGTTAGGTTAGCGCATGTGGCCTGCGTTCCTGCGCTAATTTAAGAAGTTATGTAAGTGAAATGTGCTCATAAACGTAATAAAATATAAAGTCATTGAACGATAATAACAAAGAAAACATTGATAAAATGCTATGCGTGTTTGTGTAGTTATAAATTCAAACTCAAGCTCTAAGGGTTCCGTACAAACCTATAAAAACAGTTCAATTTCCGAATTGTGTTATAAGTTTTTCTAAATAACGTTTTTTTTTCCCTATATTTGTGCTTTAACACGTTCGAGGACAGAACGAGATTATACGTCATCGTTCGAAATTTTGATATGGCACAACGTACAATGACGTCCAAATATTTTTTTTACTTTACGACAGAACGTACATTTCCGATGAACGTTCAAGTTAAAATCCTATTGAATGTATCTTGTGTCACAACATTTAAAATACTCGAAGCTTTACTGTCACGTAGAGTAAGTTTTAAACTATTTCAAATAAGTGCCGTTGAAAGTGGGCGGGAACGGTACTCACATACGCACAACGTGTAAATACGTCGCGCGCGCCTACCGCGCTCCTACATTCAGCGCGGCTGCGTCACTGCGGGGTGCGCTCGCGTTCGCTAAACATTTCGTGACGTATCGTAATATTTGCCGCGACAAAACATCGCAAGTATTTAGTTTATTTGATTTATGTATTATTCCTTAGCCAGACAGTATACTATTTTACTATGAATTAATAATTTTACTAATAATTTTAATGACATAACGTATTTATACGATAACGTGATAAAACGGTTGTGTCATGATGTCTTTAAAACAATATATTTTCATGGGAGGCTACGTACTCATACGTCGTATAATTTGTATGGACATTTACTGTGTCATTTTGGTACAAAGTCTCAAGTGGTAGCGTCCTCGAACGTGTTAAGAACTTGGTTTATGCCAAATGCCAGGATTCTAGGTTAATGGATTTGATGTTTTGACAATGTCAAAATATACGCTTTTTGCCACATTTTTTTTTTCACAGCTTCAAAAGGCTGTGAGTATGTTTTAATTTCAACTCGATACCTCCACGCATTCCCAACATTAAGGGTCTTGCCAGACAGACAGACAGACGGACAGTGATCCTATCATTTTTCCTTTTGAGGTACGGAATTCTAAAAATGCAAGAGATTTTATCATAATAATTGTAAGTGTTGTGCAAATAACAAACACGTAGATTTTTCTGCAATAATTTTGATATGGACAACAAGTTGCTATACATTTACGATAAGACACACAATTTTAAACAAGAAAAAGGACAGAATGGTTAAATTGCTATGTAAAATGAATGAATCATTTAGTCACTTGAATGTGCAAGCACTCTTCTTTAGGGCTTCCTTGTGTTTCCTATTTCCTTGAGTTTCCTTGTGTGATCGAGTCAGAAGTGAAGATATTCGAAGGAGAACCAAAGTTGCCGACATAGCACGAAGAATCGCCAAACTTAAGTGGCAATGGGCAGGGCACATTGCTCGTAGAACAGATGGCCGTTGGGGCTGAAAAGTCTGGAGTGGCGACTGCGCACCGGACAACGCAGCTTTGGAAGGCCTCCTACAAGGTGGTCCGATGACCTGGTGATGGTTGCGGGACGCACAGGATCGTGCATTGTGGCGACGCTTAGGGGAGGCCTATGTCCAACAGTGGACGTCTGTCGGCTGAGATGATGACGATTAGTTTATAATATTTAATACTTTCGATTTTTTGTGATGTAGCTACAAATTTACAGTTTTTAGATTTTTTCTATGAAACCGTGCATCGGGAAGTACTTTAAGAATTTTGATTGTCTTGAAAATGTCGAAATATATATTTTTTTCACAGATTTAAGAGATCACAAACTCTTGTCTGCGATCGAGTAGAAATTAAAAATATATAGGTACTCACATATTAATTTCATTCGTGGCTTTAATTTTACAATTTGACAGACAGACCGACATGAAAGTGATCCTATAAGGGTTCCGTTTTTTCCATTTGAGGTAGTTACGGAACCCTAAAAAATCAAAATATCTGCCTAATTGGCATAAAGAATGCTTGGACTTTGATCATCACACTGACTGCATTCAATATACACAGATTGAGTGTTGATAAACAATATTGCTATTAAAATGTTCTTAATAGTAGGTATTTTCCGGAGCGGCGAGATGGAAATGTAGCCAGTTAAAGTCGGCAATGAATGTCAATTAATTAACTGTTTGTCGTCATTTCATAATATTAAATACACACACCGCTAAATTTTAATCATTTTAATCCCGTGGAGGATCGATAGTGTTTCATGTACCGGATCGACCGGTACATGAAACACTATCGATTAGTAAAAAAAAATAATTAAAATATAAAGTACCTTTTTTTCAAAGCTCGTATTAATTTACGCATGTACGAAATTAATTTCCTTTAAGAAAACGTCAGCTGAGCGAGTCCAATGACCTGTAGGTAGTTTGTACGCAACGCCGACATCTACTTACGGGTCACTGGACTCGCTCAGCGTCGTAGTATTGTTTGAAATCATCATCATCATTTCAGCAGAAAGACGTCCGCTGTTGGTCATGTTGGAAATAATATGAAACTTGTACGTTAAGTGTCATATTCAAATTGTTTTTGTTTGTTGTTTACGTAATTTATTTGTCTAAAATGTGCTTAAAATATAAAAAAGATGCTGATTAATAATAGTGTGTCAAGCCAGACAGACTAAGTTTAATTAAAATTTGTATAAAGATTTCACAATAATTTAAATTAAATTGTTTGAAAAATATATGCTAATTGCTTTTTTTTATGCGATGAATAAGTGATTTAAAGTAGATTAGTATCATAATAAAGAAAACAATCAGGTAAATTGTATAAAAAAAATAGATATTTGCAATATCATGCAATTTATTATTTGAAACATGAATCATAATTTATATCCTCACTACATATTGTTTAATAATTATGGTGTGAATATAGATTATGGCAAAATTAAAATTTCAAAGTTAAAGCTTTCCCCAAGTCCTTTCAAACTTTCTTCTCCTATTAAGGTTATGAATATATGTATTTTAGAAAATCTTAACTTTTAATGCATGTACTATTTCATTCAAATAGTGGTTTTGAATTAGTTGTTTTACGAGGTGTAACCGTGCCGATAACCGACCAACTTGACCTTCATGGTGTAACGCTGACATCAACACTCAACTTTGGGTCATACATCGAAATAAAGGCTCAACTGGTTGCAAAAAAGCTGGGAATTCTCGCAAAGGTCAGACAGTACTTCACGCTGGAACAGCTGCTCAAACTTTATCAAGCGCAAGTTCAATCGTGTATGCAGTATTGCTCTCATCTTTGGGATGAATCTGCCCGATAACAGCTTGATGCACTTGAGACAAATGAGAGGCGAGCCGGAAGGATAATTGGCGATGATACACTCGTCGAGTCCAGGCTTCAAAGTCTTGAGCATCGACGCATAGTTGCTAGCCTGTCGGTTTTCTACCGATTGCATTTCGGGGAGTGTGCATTGGAATTGCATAACCTAATTCCGCCTAGCCCGTTCCATCATCGGACTATCAGACGTACGGCGATGCACCACCGCTACATGGTGAATATCCCACCTTCATGACAAAAACGTTTTGGGAACACATTCATTGTGCGTGCAGCTAGGGAGTGGAATTCCTTGCTGGGGTTAGTGTTTGTGATAGCTACAACCCGGGAATCTTTAAGTCGAGAGTGAATAGGTTTCTTCTAGGTAAGCGCGTTCCATTGTCGACCGCATCGTCGCTTTCCATCAGGTGAGATAGCGGTCAAGCGCGAACCTATCAACAACAATAAAAAAAGTTGTTTGCTTGATTTCAGAAGTTACAAAAAATCAAAAGATAGGTACATGGATAAGAAATTCTTGCTACTCATAAATGAACAGACAGTGGCAATAATTAATTGTTTGTTACGATGACATGCATATCTTTTACTACTCTAATAGATGGGTCAAGATCAAGACCATATAAATGTCAGTCTATCAGATCTTGACCTTGCAAGTCATATAAACCACCAACATAAATGATTAGCATTATGGATAAACTTAAGATAGCAATGTTGACTTCCTTTCTTAATGAGACTATGATAGATTATCGACATGACAGTTTTATGTTATACTAGCTACTGTCAGTGACTTCGCCCGCGTAATAATAATAAGCATAATCAGCCTTTTTAATGTTCCCACTGCTGGGACTCAGGCCCCGTGTCTAGGAGAGGGAATGGGCTGTAAACCAACACGCGGGCCCGTTGCGGGCTGGTGGAAGTCTAATCTCTTTGAATGTTTGGTTCTAGGACATGCCGGTTTCCTTACAGTGTTTTTCTGCACAGCATTGAGAGCAGTTATGATGAAATAATGAGGTATTGCAGCGACATCTATGGCGTCATATAACAGCTAATCCTGCATCGCGCAATTAAATTGTTAAAAAAAATAACCGCAACTTAAGACACGCCCTCTCGCCCTATCCAAATCTGGAGAAGTTATTTGATGATTTATAAACCTAGAAAGAGAAAACGACTAAGATAAATATTATAAAAGAGAACTATGGAAGAACAAGATGTGTTGCACCGACCTCAAATAAATTTGATATTAATTAGGCATAAAGCATAAAAAGCCTTATATTATTCCCACTGCTTTGACTCAAGCCTTCTGTTTAGGAGAGGAAATGGGCCGTAATCCACCACAAAGAGAAAAGCTTTACACCCCAGCTACCACCGCAGAAGATAACTCAGGCGACGGACGTCCTAGAGCGATTTCCGGCTACCGAAGGTGCGGACAGCGAGCAATGGTTAGCTCGCCATCGGGCCAAGGACCAAGTCAAATGTACGGGGCTCAGTAGAACCGATGCTGATAAAGACTGTGGGCTTGTTCAAAAGAGTTACTGTAAGAACGTAGATGGGTTTCAGTAAAATTCGGATACTCCCTCTTTCTCCATCCGGACGATTTATATTGGCAAAATATTAATATTTAGACATCCTCAATTCCTGATTTTCGTTATAGTTACTTTTCGACTTTTCATTTGAGCGGAAAATTTTAATATTTACAAGTAAAACCAAAGAATGACCAATACTGAAACTTGTACAGTAACGTGTTGATAAACTATGATGTAAGCACGTGTATGTATCGTGTATTACTTCTTGTTTTCTTATCTTTGTTGACGATATCCGAGTATTGACTGTGTCATTAAAGATATGATATTATAGCCTTCCGCATTCAGAACCTCGCACATAAGGGGAGATACACATCTCGTTTACCGTTTTTTATTTGTAAGCTAGCTCTCAATATTCTTCTGAAAAGAAAATCCATAGTCTTAGAACGCAGTGAGCTCAACAAACAGCAGGGGAAGTTATTAGACGATTTCTGATCTTAAAAAAAACTTATTAAAAACATAAACCTAGATACTTGGCAACTCCACGTGCAAAGCTTATCTACGAGTAGTATCGTTATCATAATAAGCTTGTTTACTCTGACATAACACTTGGCGATAAGTGCACAACACTTTAACTGCCTACTTGTGTATTAAATAAAGGTTTTCAGCGTGTCACTTTTAGATTATGTTTATAGAACTTACAAATATGGTTGCCCTCGGGACAACACACAATTTTTTTTCTGACCTGTATTTGGCAACATTCATAACAATGTTACTAATTTAAAGTTGAAGTTTTTGTGATTTGGTGTATGTTTTTTTAATAAAAGTCCAGTATGTTTTAAAGGAAACATCTGTGACTGTGCACTTGTTAGTTTACTTTGTTTTGGTTCTTTACGAGAAATATTGTGTCACTTCAAATTGTAGGTACATGTAATTAAACTTTAGTAACTAGTTGACAATCGTTGATACGAGTCGGCTTGTTAAGATAAAATATTAAAATGAGAATATTCTCGTATTTAGTTCCGTGTTTTTTAATTTTCACAAGTCAATCTGAAGCGGCAAGAATTTTAGCAGTGTTTCCTATACCATCAATCAGTCATCAAGTGGTGTTCCGGCCATTAACTCAAGAATTAGCAAGACGAGGACATGACGTCACTGTTATCACACCAGATCCTGCCTTCCCTAAAGGTGGAACACCACCGAATTTGACAGAAATTGATGTTCACCAAATATCGTACGATATGTGGCAAAGAATATTCATGGCATCAACACAGGGAAACAAAGACGACGTTGTCATGGTGATGGATGTGATTCTTCAAGCTTTGATTGCAGTGGTTGACGTTCAATTCAAAGATGAAAAAGTGCAAAGTCTAATTAACGACAAGACCAAACAGTTTGATCTTTTATTCCTAGAAGCTTGTGTGCGACCTGCGTTAGCATATTCTCATATTTACAAAGCACCAGTGATTCAAATGAGCTCTTTAGGCGCAGCTCTTGATAATTATAAAAATTTAGGAGCACCAATTCATCCAATGTTATATCCATCAGTAACTCGTCAAAGACTTCACAATCTTACTATGTGGGAGAAGATTAAGGAGTTCTATTATGAGTACTTGATCACCAGTTTGTATGAAAATAATCAGAAAGCTGAGAATGCGATGTTGAAAAAGCATTTTGGATATGATATCCCACCGGTTTCTGAGTTAAATAATAATGTGGATATGCTGTTTCTGAATGTGCATCCAGTGTTTGAAGGTATTCGTCCTGTGCCCCCAACTGTGGTATATATGGGTGGTCTTCATCAGAAACCACAAAAGGAATTACCAGATGTAAGTACATCTTCATTTATAATGAAACCAAATAAAAAATAGAAAACTGTAACTATTAGATCTATAAACAACAGATTTCATAAAATACCTGGCAAAAACTTATAAGGTAAAAAATACTAAATTCTTTGTAACAGCTTTGCTTATAATAGAAGTGTGATCTATCTGTACACCAGTATCTCTCAAAGTTTTTTAAATCATAGCTTATGTCATGCAAAATCTTCTTTAGATGCTTTAATTAAACTAATGATTTATAATTTAACCTTTAAGTTTGAAAGTGGCACCAGTGACTAACAAGCTGAAGGGGAATCGTTTGTCTTGGTATAGTCATGTGCAGAGGAGGGAAGAAATGCATGTTACTAAAAGAGTTATGAGTATACATGTGGATGGGTGGAGAAGGAGAGGGAGGCTAAAGAAAAGATGGATGGATTGCGTGAAGAGCGATATGAAAGAAAAGGAAGTTACTGATAGTATAACTACTGACAGGGTAGAATGGAAGAAAAAAAAGTGTTACGCCAACCCCAAATCAAAACGGCACGAAGAAAAAGAATGTGTTAAATAAATTGTATATATTATTAATCAATTGGAAAGTAACCACGATGATCATCGTTCTGCCCATGTTTTCTTTTACTCGGGATCGACGCTGGATAATTTTTTCTTCCATTCTATCCTATCAGCTGCCACGCTATCAACGATTCTGAATTCTTTTATACCACTTCTCCCACAATCCATCGATTTTATCTTGGGCTAAATTGGATTTGATTTTTTTTCCATTCTATTCTATTCTTCTTTTCAGGATATCAAATCATATTTAGATTCTTCTAAGCACGGAGTAATCTACGTTAGTTTTGGCACGAATGTAGATCCAACAGCTTTTCCTGCAGACAGAATAGAAGTTCTAGTGAAAACATTCTCGCAGCTGCCTTACGATGTTTTGTGGAAATGGAACAAGGATGTGTTGCCTGGACGCACTCGTAATATCAGGATATCAAAATGGCTGCCGCAGCAAGATCTTCTAGGTGAGTATACATAAAATATCAGTGGCGATAATCTGCTAATATTTCATTTATAAGTTCAGCCATAACTTCTTCATGGCTGGATAAACAAAGCATACATTTCAAAAGCCAAATAATAATATTTTTTTATGTGTCAGATGTACGTATTGAAAAGTAACTCAAAACAACGATTTTTTTATTATAAAATTGTGGCTGAGTCACAGACCCCATCGCTAGGTCCAACTATTTTTGCTAGACAAAAATAGTAATAGTAGGGTTTATTTAGTTATCGAGTTTGTCTAGAATACTTATAGACTAATGTGTGTTATAACAGTACGCATTAGATCTATATTGAGCATATTATTTTTCTGTAATATCACAATACTAAACAAGTGTAAGTTTGTATGCATGTATCAATTTTGTGTATATGTGTTTTATAGTTACTCATTCACGCTCAACGGCTGTTTAGATTTCGAAGGTGAACAGGTGATATCCTAAGATATCAAATATCATACTTTTATTGTGGCACTTTTCTCGTGGTATAATTTTCAACTTTTACACTGGCAAAACCACTAACAGAAGCTAGTGTTAAATATGATGTTAATTAATTTGCATACTGTGGTATAAATTCAAGTTCTTCAAACACAGACTTAACTTACAGACAGATGTGTAGCTGGGGAGTTTCTTGTGCCCCTTTTTCTTCTTAGCTGAAAAATTTGAAAGTGGTAACGTGCGGGCATTTTGCGGACCTGTAAATATATCATAATTATATAAACTTTGATGTTCCAAAAGTGCTGGCAATTGGCTTATTTCAAATAAATGTAGGTGTGTACACTAATTTGTCGCACTTTTAATATCTCGCAGGTCTGCTGGTAGAAATTTCAGAAAAATTAAGCCGTCCCTCATCAGAAGGCTTATAATCACCCAAAGGGCAATGGAAAGAGCTATGCTCGGAGTTTCCTTACGTGATCGAATCAGAAATGAAAATATCCGCAGGAGAACCAAGGTTGCCGACATAGCACGAAGAATCGCCAAACTCAAGTGGCAATGGGCAGGGCACATTGCTCGCAGAATACATGGCCATTGGGGCCGAAAGGCTCTGGAGTGGCGACCGCGTACCGGAAGACGCAGCGGCGAAAGGCCTTCTACAAGATGGACCGATGACTTGGTGAAGGTTGCGGGAATCCGATGGATGCCGGACGCACAGGATCGATCATTGTGGCGACACTGGGGGGGGGCCTGTGCCCAACAGTGGACGTCTATCGGCTGAAATGATGATGAGGGATGGCTTCATCATCATCATGATGATGAAGCCATCCCTCATATTTATAATGTATTAACTATTACTGCTTCCACATTGTGTCGTCATCATTATCAAGTCTGCCAAAAAACGTCCAGTATTGGACACAGGCCTCTCCCACGTATCGCCACAATTAACGGTCCTTTGCATCTTGCATCCATCGGATTCCCACCACCCTCACCAGGAAATGTAAATGTCTTCTGATTTTATTTTATTTTTTTCAGGACATCCAAAAATCAAGCTATTCATTACTCAAGCTGGACTGCAATCAACAGACGAAGCTATAACAGCAGGTGTACCTTTAATTGCTATCCCAATGTTTGGTGATCAATGGTATAACTCGGAAAAATACGAATACTTCAAAATTGGCAAGAAGCTGATCATGGAAACTCTTACTGTGGAACACTTTAAAAAAAGTATTGAAACCGTTATTAATGATGAAAGGTTGGCATTGATTTTTTTAACTAGTTTTATGGATGGTCTTTTGGTTGATTTTCACAAATATTAATGTTCGGTTAGCTTCATTTATCCTAATATTTTCAATAATTAATCTGTTAGTAAGTAATTTGTTGCAATGACGTCAGTTTATTTGATAAGATAAATTAGCGACGTCGCTGTCGTCTGTAAAAATTTGATAAAATTAAAGAAATTCTTTTATGTAAAATATATACTAACTGACTTGGGCATCCATTGATCTGTCCTATAAATTACGAAAAAAAATGAGGGTTAGAAGGTGGAAAATAGCCTACGATTTATTCTTAGACCTAACAAACATACCCAAAAAAAAAATTTTCGTTCAACCATTTTCGGAGAAGGTCGATAACACACATTGTGACAGGGGTTTTGTTGTCGTAGCCAGAGTGCTTAGTGTGAGTTTATTTTACGTTAAGGCAATCGACTCATTTGTGAAGTCCAGCGCTCCGATTGGCCCACTCTAAGCTCTTTACCAATCACAAAGCCAAACGCGGCAAACGTTTCGATTGCGCTAACGTAAAAACAACTCTCACTCAGCGCACAGATCAAATTAATCATTTCATCATGGACAACTTAACTGGCCTAATTGTTTAAACTTTAATATTTTATGATAATTATGTCAATCCTCGTATCGCCATATTGTTGATGTAGGATTTTAATTAGTTCTGAAGAAAGTTCTAAAGAAAGTATGCCAAACGAAGATTGAAATATCATCAAAGTTTAACATTTAAAACGATCTGGCCAGTTTTACTTAGCCATGTCATGAACTGATCATTTTCTAAGATCTGGTCATGACATATATATTAAATTTATCAGCCAAAGTATCTTAACCTTTCGAGTGCCGTAATTAGAGACACAATTAAAAAGTAATTGTGTCTCGCGTGGATCCACGTTTAGGCACACGACGGGTTAAACATTAGTTCTTTAATAGTTCAAGATTACAGAACCTAGTAATTTGAAGAATTAATGATTTGATACTGTTATAAAAGTCAAGTAAACTAGGACCAAGTAGTTAAAGTCTTGAATTATTATATCGTTGATGTTGATTGTTTTTCAGTTACCAGAAAAACATGGTCCAACTTCGCAGCGTGATGCGAGATGAGATCGAAAGTCCTCTGGAGCGGGCTGTGTGGTGGACAGAGTACGTGCTGCGTCACGGTGGAGCGAGACATCTGCGTGCGCCCGCTGCCAATATGTCCTGGGCAGAGTACCTAGAATTAGAGCTAGTATTCACATTAATGTCGGGATTTTTGTTACTTGTAGCAATACTCATTATGGTTGGAATTTTAATTTATAAGTTCACTTTCGGAAGTGATGTCATTGTTAAAGTTAAACGTAGTTAAAAGATTGCAAATTGTGATAATGTCAATTTAAAAATGTAATGTTAAAATTAAAATATTTTTATAAAGCTTCCCATTATTATTTTATTCCTAAATTATATCAGAAATATATTTTTGTATGTGCATTCACTTGAAAAATCGTTTACAATATGAAGTAATTCACATAAATTTAAATTCGTTTTTGTATCATATCTCTGTAGTAACTTGTTGTGGCACCTGAAAAATTCAAGCTGATTACTTATGGTGATACATAGGCACATGTTGCAGAAAGTACAGTTGCATATTATACAGTATATATAGGTACATCTTTGCATCATGTTTATTTATTGATTTAACAATATACATACATACAAAAGAAAAGAAGAAGGAAGCAGAAAAATAGATACAAAGGGAGATGCTTATTTCTACAGAAACTTCTTCCAGCACATTTATCCCATTTAAACATACTAGACCGGCAAAAAAAAAAACTGATGTGAGGTGTATCTGTGGATCTGTGGACTATTGGATCCTATTCAAAAGATACGACTTCCGAAGCCATTTATCACGCTCCTTTTAATAAAGTTTTAAAATTATTTGCTCATGTCACAGATCACACCTAATGCAGCCACCATATCTTGTTGAGTCCCAAAAAAGCTAAAATAATCACAATAGTAATCTTGATTACCTGTTCAGCAAAATATTCCTATTGACTTTTGGAGTTAGTGCACTCAATATGTGTAAAGCAAAAACTGATAATGTGAATAATTGATCCGCCTTCTTTCCATATTAAGAAACTAAGAACTATTGAATGAATGAATGAATGAATGAATGAATGAATGAATGAATGATATATTTATTTGTATGAATATAGGTATTTTACAAGGTCTTAAAATTTATATTGGGTCACACTATATATGGCATTTCAGCCGTACAAATATTTAGATTTTATATTTTTAGCATGCAGTATGTACACATTTGTCATTAAAAATGTCTAATTTTATCATTTAAATTTAAATAACAATATATCAACAAATCAAAACTAAACATTAAATCATTAAAAAACAAATCATTTATAATTAAAATTATTCCATGTCAACAAAAATTATTAAAATAAAATTAAAAACAATAATAATAATAAAAATAATGAAAATGTTTAAAAGGAATGTCATAATTTATATTAAAAAAAAAATATTATTACATTTTGCATTCAAAATATTCACTGATGGAATAAAAACATTTGTCACACAACCAGTTATATAATTTTTTATTAAATTCCAAATCTGTAGCATTTCTAAATTTTTCAGCTAAGTGGTTATATATTTTCACGGCCATGGTATAGCAATTTTTATTGCATACTTTTAATCTATTACGCGGAACTACTAGTGGCTTTTGTGTTATTTTCCTCTTTGTCTTGGCCTTTTCATCTTTTTCAAAAAGTGAGTAATTGTTTCTTACAAATTTGCAGATTTCAAATATATATAGAGATGGGAGGGTCAGCAGCTTTTGTTAAATAAATGTGGGTTTACAAGAGTCTGTCCACTTTAGATTGAAAATTGATCTCACACACTTCTTTTGGGCTACAAATGCCCTCTGGGCATCTGTTGAATTCCCCCATACAGGTATTCCATACCTTAAAACAGAACAAACATGACTATGGTACACCAATAACGCTGTTCGAATGTCTGTTAAGTCTTTGATCCTCCTAAGTGCAAAGACGAATTTATTACTTTGTATATGCTAAACTTAGATGAACCACTATTTTAAAGTAAACTTGTTAAAATGCGATCGAATGTAGAGGAAAGTTCGATAAAAATATAAGTGGATTTCACAACAAATCTGTGGGTGTTATAGATAAAGTAGTAAGTGTTTTGTAATCAAAGTAGGTAAGAATAACGATACAGAATCCGCACGGTAAAAATCCTTTCAAACAGTATTATGAACTTTGAATCTTTATAATTTTGTTGATGATGTATATAATTATATTTTATTTTATCAAAAGTTATAGCTCGTTAATTTAGAACGAGTAATTTTTAAATTTTTCAAAAGTACGCGCATATTTCTTAATTGACATGGCTTGAGCATGCTCCAAATAAAAAGGTAAGTAGTTTATTTCCCCATTATATTAAAAAATTTAAATTTTTGACCCTTAAATTAAAATTATTACCAGTATTTACCAGTTAACGTTTTGCAGCAAAAAAAGTAGTAAATCATAGACGCGATTTCTGTGTTTATCAGTTCTAGTTCTTCTATGATAACTTAGATATTATATAATACCTAGATAAATGACTCGCACCGTAATTAATATTACATTAAGTACCTACTTCAACAAGATTTTCTATTTATTCATCAGTTATATACGAGCCATTACGGTTAACAAATCATTCTTCAATTAAAAATCTGAAGTGCCCATTCCTGTTTGATATGTCCGTGTTACATTATTTAATTGTTTGTGCCATATTAATTATAAATCTTAGTGAGGCGGCTAAAATTCTAGCAATGTTCCCAATTGCTTCTATAAGTCATCAAGTAGTGTTTCGGCCTTTAATTCAAGAACTAGTGAAGCGTGGACACGAAGTGACGTTGATAACACCAGATCCCGCTTTCCCAAAAGGAGGAACTCCAGCTAATCTGACAGAAATTGATGTCCATGATGTATCTTATGCTGTATGGAAAGATAAATTTATGTCACTACCAAAAGGTCACAAACGTGATATCTATTTGCATTTTTCGGCTTATTTAGAATCAATAAGACTAATGTTTGAAGCACAAATTATAGATGAGAATGTTAAAAATCTGTTAAATGATAAAACTAAACAGTTTGATTTGATTCTTATGGAAGCTGCTGTTAGACCGGGAATGGTGCTATCTCATATATACAAAGCCCCAGTGATCTTGATTAGCTCGTATGGAGCATCTTTTGACAATTACGATGTGATCGGTGCTCCAACCCATCCCCTGCTTTATCCGAATTGTGTTCGACAAAAACTTCATAATCTCAGCCTTTGGGACAAAATCAAAGAACTTTATCTTCACTATTATTTAGAAATAATACATCAAAATAGTTATAAATTAGAAAATGAATTAATTAGGAAATATTTTGGACCTGACGTCCCGCCGATTCAGCAGTTGAACAATAATGTAGATATGATGTTTCTTAATATACATCCAGTATTTGAAGGTATTCGGCCTGTACCTCCTACTGTGCTGTTTATGGGTGGATTACATCAAAATCCTGAACAAGATATACCTAAAGTGAGTACCTACCAATTATTTTGAGTTTCTTTATATCGCTCAATTTGTTTATTGCATATAAATTCTCTCAAATTGTTTGATCAATATATATGCAATATGTTATCTGCAAAGAAAAGTATGGTAATAATTCCAAAATTTCTTTCACAGGACCTGAAATCATATTTAGACTCTTCCAAAAATGGCATAATTTATTTAAGCTTTGGGACAAATGTTGACCCCGCCTTATTACCTCCATTAGCAATACAAACACTGGTGAATGTCCTCTCCAAAGTACCGTACGATGTGCTATGGAAATGGAACAAAGATGAACTACCCGGACGTACTAAAAACATTAGGATATCAAAGTGGCTGCCACAGGCTGATCTACTAAGTGAGTTATTTTTTTAATTAAGTGTAGGCAAATATAACAACAATGTAAACCTTGTTCAAACAAAAAGCCAGGTTAAAGATGGCTAAACAACCTAGAAAAAATAATAATATTATCACTGCATATACAACGACACTGTGAATATTATGGAGAGGCCTTATTTAAACAGTGGATGACACAGGGTAAAAATACTCAGTAATTACCTCAGATATTCGTGTTCCCTGCTAGGCATACTCATACATATACCATTAAGTGGGGTTACTTTTACCCTGAGGTACAACTTTCACCTGAACACATTAACCAATAGATACACATTAAAAATAGTTTCTCGAATTCCTATTGATAAATAAGCTTATGTCAAAATTACGCCCAGGGCCAAAGTTAGCACTTTACTCGGTACCACTTTTAAGCTGCGGCTCAACATTCGGCTATATTTTGGTCCTTTTATCAGAAAACGGCTAAAGCATGTTGATTACATATTATTACTTGTAGTCATTGATATGTTTACAGTAGCTGCCAATTTAAATATAGATTGTGAATCTCAATTTGCAGAACATTCAAAAATCAAGCTTTTTATAACACAAGGAGGTTTACAGTCAACAGACGAAGCTATTACAGCAGGAGTACCTCTGATAGGTATCCCAATGTTGGGTGATCAGTGGTATAATGTGGCAAAATACGAATATCATGAAATTGGACTAGGACTGGATATGGAAACTCTGACTGAGGAAGACTTACAAAATGCAATTGACAAAATTATCAAAAATGGCACGTAAGTATTTTTTATACGTATTATATTTTTCGTATCATAGAAATATTTCCAAAGCGGAAGAAGGTGGTAAAATTATAATAAAAATATCTGAGTTCAATCATCGCCACTATCAAAATTTAAAAAGAAAAGTCTTTTTTTTTCAACCTATTACGTCCCATTGCTGCTCCCACTGACCAGGATATTTTGCTAGTGATAATTTGTCGAAATTCTGTTAAATATTGTCACTTATGATTTCGGTAGCGCGTATTAATGTCTTGGTTCTGGATCTTTTCGACAATCGTTTTGACTGATAGAATAGCAAACTACTATCTATAGTTCCAAATTTTGAGTCAAATCAGGTTGAACTTTTTCTTTATTTTTTAGATATTATCGTCAAAATCTCAAGAAACTGTATAGTGTGATGCGCGACCAGCCTCAGCCTCCATTAGAACGCGCCGTGTGGTGGACGGAGTACGTGCTGCGTCACGGTGGCGCGAGACATCTGCGAGCGCCCGCTGCCAACATTTCCTCGTTACAGTACTTTGAACTAGAACTAGTATTTATCTTACTGTTAGAACTTTTGGTAGTTTTAACTATATTCCTATTAATTGTTCGTTATACTTATAAGATTATTTTAGTTAATACTGTTATTGATACCAAAATGAAACGTAGCTAATTCTCAATTGAAAAAAGATTTTTTTTAAATCGTGTCAAAGTTCAGAAATGAACAAAATCAAAATCAAAATCAAAATGTAATTTTGATTTTAATTTTGATTGTAATTTTTGCTAGTTTATGTATTGTATATATGTAAATAGTACACCACGAACTACCTGCGTATCTTTTTCTCCTTCTCTGTCAAATCCATCCAAAGGTTGTCTTTAAAAAATCGCTTTTAGCGATAAGACCACCCATTGTAGCACCCTATTAATTTTAAGTTTCTTATGTAACTGCTTTATTTTTGGTGTACAATAAAGAATTTATCTATCTATCTATCAAATATATTTTTATTTCACATAGGCCTACATGGGCACTTATAAAACGTCAGAAGTTAGTGCACGGTTCCAAATTGGTCGTTTCCTATGGAGAAGAACCGGCAAGAAACTCCATGGTTACTCTTTTAAAAAAGTGGTTGTTTTACAATATTGATAAATGTTATGTAAGAACAGTGTAGACCAGTCAAATATTGTACACAAAAGCACAATCAAAATTTTCTCAGTAAAAAAAAAAGTAAGTCGTAATAGGAAGTAGTCTAAGAGTTCGTGGAGTATACATTGTTCTCACATTTACAATACAAAAATGGGCTACATATAAAAAAAAAAAAAACAGGAGTAATATAATAATTACAACTATCAATAAAATATTAACAAAATAAATTACTAACAAATTTATGACAGTTGAAAAAAAATAAAAATATTGCAAAAGCAATGGGTCAGAGAAAAAAAAAATGTAAATATAATTATTAAAAATTAAAAACGAGACGAGAACGAATTTATTTCAAGATTTCTTATTACTTAGAACGTGGAAAAACCTTGAAACCAAACATTTCAGATAAATGAGAGCCTACTGACGCAGTTTTTGATAGTAATATCAAAACACACAATTTAAAAAAAATACCGAAGTATAATTAAAATAACCCTTAACGCTGCGTGTTTTAAACAGCCAAGCTATTCATATGGTTAAAACTTTGACACTTTTAATGTGACCAAATACGTGATCTGTAATGCAAAAGGTTTCTCATATTTTTCACCTAACTCTAAAAAGTTTATTATTTTATCAAAAGTAGTTTATAAGATTATTACGTTATTAGAACTACTATTTTTTTTTTCATGTTCGTTACAAGCTACTCATTGTGTACCTTTTCTTAATGAGCATAATAGACTTGCTTATACCAACAATATTTTGCCACTGGGGCTCATAGTTTATTTATATTCATAGTCTTTTATTTTAGATTTAAATTTATAGCCAGAAGTTTTAAAATTAATGTAGTTACATTAATAATGTTTAGCAAACTGTGTGAGCAATAAATTACGTGTTGCAATTTTGTCAATAATGATCTACACGCGATATTTATTTATATTTTAGTTCATTTTTAAAGTGTACTAAAGAAGAGCCACATACAGTTTGTATTGATACGGAATTATGTGTAGGTGACTTTCTATCTCTAATTTGTCAATAGTATTTTGAATCCGATTGATGACAATAGGCCCACCCCTTGTTACATGGGAATTAAATAGGAGACCTGTGAATGCACCTCTACCTTATTTACCGTGGTCTGGATTCTGACGTATGACAAAACAAATGTAATTACACATTTGTTTTGTCATACGTCAGAATCCAGACCTTTTATATTTATATATAAAATAAAATAAATAAATAAAATAAAAAATAAAAAAGCCTTTATTCTACTACTTACATTAATTGAGTTACTTAATTCTACACTTTACATTTTTGTTAAATATTTTATAATAGTAATCCTATATAATATTAAAATCACCCCTAAGTAGTAGTCGCCTCTTCGGCGTAGGCCTCCCCCAATACTTTCCAATGATTCCTGTCCCTAGCCATTGTCATCCACCCAGGTCCAACTCTCTCACGAAAAATGTCTTCCCACCTTTTTCTTGGTCGGCCCCTACTTCTACTTTCTTCTCTGGGTATCCACTCCGTTACTTTTTTGGTCCATTGACCGTTCTCCAATCTGCATAGATGACCAGCCCAGTTCCATTTAAGTGACCTAATTCTTTTAACGGCGTCTATTAATTTAGTTTTACTTCTTAGAGTTTTGTTGTCTAGTTTTTCACTTTGTTTTATACCCAACATACTTCGTTCCATTTTTCTTTGGCATATGGTTATTTTATTTTCATCCTCTTTCTTTAAAGCCCAGGTCTGGCAACCGTACGTTAAGCATGGGAGTATTGTTACTTCGTAGAGTTTTCTTTTTAAAAATATTTTTATTTCTTTATTTTTCATTATCTCTTTGTAGCTACAATATCTCTTCCATGTCAAAGATATGCGTCTTTGGATTTCACTGCTTGCACTATTATTGTTGAAAGTAACCATTTGCCCTAAGTATATATACTCTTCTACGTACTCTATGGGGTTTCCTTGTATTAAAATAGTCTTTCTTTGCCCATTTGTTAGGATTTTGGTTTTCGCCGTATTGAGTGTCAGACCTACATATTTGCTTTCGCGTGTAATCTCGTTCAGCATATTTTCGAGGTCAGTACAATTTTCCGCAAAAACTACAATGTCATCTGCAAAACGTAGGTGACTGAGATATTCCCCATCTATATTTAAGCCTTTTCTCTCCCAATCTAGTTTTCGAAAGATCGACTCTAGGACAGCAGAAAAGACTTTAGGCGAAAGTGGGTCACCCTGTCTAACGCCTTTCTTGATGGGAAATTCGTTTCCTTCTCTTTCTAGCCTCACCTTCGCACAACTGTGAGAGTACACGTTGTATAGGAGAGTGATGTATTCCTTCCCCACACCTTGTTGCAAGAGAGAGTCCCAGATCGCGCAGTGATGTAGGGAATCAAAGGCTTTCTTGTAGTCAATAAAGCACAGATATAGAGTTTTCTTGTACTCTTTGATCTTTTCTATTATCTGTGTAACTACTTGAATGTGATCCAATGTCGAATAACCCTTCCTAAAACCGGCTTGTTCGTACGTTTGTTGCTCATCTAGTGTTTTCGAGAGCCTATTTAGCACAATTTTAGAAAATACTTTGTACATGTTAGACATTAAACTAATGGGCCGATAGTTGCCTAAACCCTTTCTGTCCCCCTTTTTATGTAGAAGTATAATGGTTGATTTTGACCATTGCTCGGGGGTTGTTCCCATCTGAAATATGTTATTGAATAATATTTGAAGCGGAACCTGTAAAGATTCGGAAAGGGATTTAAGCACTTCGTTCGTTATATTGTTTTCTCCCGGTGTTTTATCAGATTTTTGAGAGCTTATTGCATATTCAATTTCGCTTCTTAGTACGTAAGGGATTGTAGAGTTTTCTGTAGCCTTTAAAGCAAGTTCACGAAAATCCTGAAGGTCGCTTTCCCCAGATGCATAGAGATCTCTGTAATAGTTGGTAGCTTCTTTTATTATCTCTGGTCTCTTGCTAATAATATTGCCAGTTTTGTTTTTTAGACTCTCTGTCCACTCTTTTTTATTTCTTAGCTCTTTGTACGCTTTCCTTATAGCCCCTGACTTTCCTATATGTCGTTCTAGTACCTCTTGCCTATGTTTTTTCTTCTCCTTTGATATACTTCTGTTTATTTCTTTACTTACTTCTGTAATTTTTTGTTTCACAGGTTTTGTACGTATTTCGCTATATAGTAGTTTTCTTTTTTTGAAGAGGGTTTTGGTGTAAGTTGTAAATTGTTTTTTAGATTCTTCTATTTTTGGTAATTGTTTTATTAATTCCTTCATTTTCGATTCGAAAGCATTATATTGGTTCTGAACATCGGTGTAAGTGTTTATTGACTCTATAAAGCTATTTTCCCAATGTGAACCATCGGCTCTGGTCAGTATAGGTAAATTTTTCGAATGTTTATGGGTAGTTTTAATGAATTTTCTTTTCCTTCCTTCATTTATTTTTATCTTACATCTTAGCATGCGATGATCCGTTTCAAAATTTAGATTATTAATGACATTAAAACTATGTATATTTGACGGTTGATTTGTCAAAATATAATCAATTTCGTTAAAATGACGTCCATTTGGTGATCTCCAGGTCCATCTCTTCTGGGTTTTCCTTTTGAACATACTATTGACAAACACTATGTTGTTTTCTAACGCAAACTCTACCAATATTTGACCATTGTTTCTTCTTCTCCCTTCGGAAAATTTTCGAAGGACTGTTTCCTCACCGTCTCTGAATTTTCCAACCTGGGCGTTAAAATCGCCCAACAGCACCAGATGTTTTGAATTTATGGAGTCAAAAGCCTTCTCAACGGTTTGGTAGAATAGTTCAATATCTTCTAATTTATAGCTTTCTGTTGGTGCATACGTTTGAACCATAGCCCAAGTGGCCTTTTCTGAAACTTCGATTTCTAAGACTGCCACTCTATCTGAAAATGCTTTAAAGCTAATAATGTGGTTTTTCCATGTTTTTTTCACTAAAAACCCAACTCCATTTCTTCCCTTTGTTGCATGTGTGTGGTATAGAATAAAATCTTCATGTTCTTCTATTGTTTCCTCTGGTCTCTTAACTTCGCTGAGACCTATAATGTCCCATTTTAAATTTGCAACTGCGTGCTGCAGTTCTGAAATCCTACTATCTTGCAAGAGTGTTCTAACATTTAAGCATGCTATGTAAATGTATTGGATTTGTTTTCTTGGTTTCATAATTTTTGTTTTTTTGTAGTTGTTTTGGTGAGTAATAACCCTTGGGGGGCAGTGGTCAGGCTCCCCCACGGTGACCAACCGGCTTGGGGGAGAGAGTGGGGGTGCGCTAACTAGTTTTTTTGCCTTTGTTCTTCCTCATCATGGGCTGTGGCCAAGTTTCTAATGTTCAGTTGGGAAGGGCGCAGGAAGCTAGTTATTGTTGTTGTCTGTGTTTTGTTTTTCTTTTGGGCTTGTTTTGCTACTTCTTCAATATTGTTAGCTGGTGTATTTTGAATAGTTTCCGGCGATGTTGACATTAACCTCTTATTTGGTTTCTTTTTTGTGGATGTTTGACTGTCTGATTTCCGTTCTTTTAGTGATACTATTTTATCGTAACGTAGGGCAACCAAGTTCCCCGCGTCGCGCTCACGTTTTAAACTTTCTTGAAGTTCCTTTCGTTTTTGTAACACATTTATAGGGAAGTCCTCTTTAATATACATACCAATGTTCTCTAAACACTTCTTTTTCTTCAGAATTTCGATTTTCCTACCTGTAGTGGTCAATGTTACAACAATAGGTCTTATTTTTCCTGCGTTTTTCCCGATTCTATGCACAGTTTCAATTTCCCATTTAGAACAAGGTATGTTCATTATATTGTTGATTATTTATATATATAAACTTTTTAATTTTTATAATTACTTGAAACTCTCACAATTATATTTGTAATGTACTCTTAAATATTTTCTATTTGTGTTTTAATTTTTCACACAAGTGAATTTTATTTTGATACTAATATTTAGAAGATTTTTCAAAATAACGTTAATCGAACCAAATTTGCTGATAGTAAAACTCAAGTTGTCTTTATAGAACTTCCTTGCACAGTATCTAGACCGATGTAAATAGTAGAACAAGAATTATTTGAGATTTGAAAAGAAAGAAAGGAAGAAAAATATTCTATTTGGCACACATAGATACAGATGCAGAAACAGCATGTAAACACTTAAAATTAAAAAAAGAAAACTCAAATTGAAAAAAGCTGGTTATCACAGTTGTTTAATTATTGAAATAAATGAGCAGGTAAATAAAAACAAAATTATGGTTAAAAATATTTTATTTTTATAAGTGTAAGAAACAGAAATGCAGGTGTCATAAAAAAAAATAGGATTAATAATGACTACACAAATTCCGATTTGAGTAGAATAGATGTGCACTCGTTTTGGCATTTTTGTCTAGTCCTAATTCCTGGTGTTCATTTTGATAAAGACCTGCAAATAAAAAAATAGGGTTATGTTCTACCTGCATTATGCGTCATTTTGATGATGGTTGATTGAACATTCTGTAAAAAATCTTCATCCTTACTTTTAATTTATAGTTAGACAACGTGACAGTGAGTTTGTCAATTTTTTAAGCTTTGACTGCTGAAGCAATTTTATGAAAGTTACAGAGATAGTTTTCATTATATAGAAGGACAAGGTTTACTTTTTTTTTTTTAACTATTGTCTATTTTTTTTTGTAATTTATTCAACAATTTCTTGCTGTACTTACAGTACCTATGTACCAATCAAAAATCAATCATCAATAATTAAGTATTCCGTCTAAGAGCAGCAGAAGTTCGAAGTCCTGCTCAAGGCACCACCCTTGAGCAGGACTTCGAACTTCTGTTGCTCTAAGAGCGTATCAGACTTGCACTGATTAAAACCTATATGTGTCCCTGAGTTGCTTTTTACGTTCCAAAACACGGTACCTCTTTCGAAATTCCCGCGGCCCTTGCGGGCATCGACCCTTCTAGGCTCCTACAGTTTTATTGACATTTTTTTTCGTGGTACATAACTTACCGTCAATGATTAGGACTTGGTTCTTAACTTCTTTAACATTGCAGGAATTAGTGACAATGCGATTTAACCGAGGTTAATTTTAGATACAGATATATATTTATTTTACTTTTGATAGGATCGCGCTTGACCGCTATCTCACCTGATGGAAAGCGACGATGCGGTCGACGATGGAACGCGCTTACCTAGAAAAAATCTATTCACTCTTGACTCAAAGATTCCCGGGTTGTAGCCATCAGGAAACGCAGACTCAGGCAAAGAATTCCACTCCTTAGCTGTACGCACAATGAGTGTGTTACCAAAACGTTTTGTGCGTGTAAATGGGGTGATATTCAAAAAATAGTACCTTTTAAGAATAAACCTTAGCATTCCGAAGTAGGGATGCAAGTTCCGGAGTTATCTCTTGCGTAACCCTCGTCGCAATAGCATGCGTCATTGCAACGGGCATTACTAATCGGACATCTCTGCCCAAGAGTGGCACACGTAGTTTGGCAAGCACTTCCACATTCATAGTGTTCATTTGGCCGCGTACAGTTTAAAGGCTCTGTAAATGTCATAATAAAAAGTTTTATAGAAAGACGCTTGCTCTCGATCATCAATTGATTAAGCGCAGTGGTGGCTTAGTGGTAGTGGCCTCGAGTTACGAGTTGTAGATCGCGGGTTTAAACCCAGCCAGGCGCATTACTTTGTGTAATCTCATCACAACTGCTCTCAAAACGGTGAAGGAAAAACGTGAAGAATCTAGCATGTCCTAGAACCAAAAATTCGAACACATGTGACCTTTAACAACACGCGTTAGGCCCGCGTGGAGGGTTATGGGTCATAGCACACGGAAAAAATATAACATGGTGTAAAAAATATTGGAATCGATTCAGTTACTGATTTTGAACAAACTATGTTCAGGTTTCGCATAAAATAAAAATAATATTATATATAATTATACACCGCTACATTTCGTTCGTTTTAATCCCGTGGAGGGTCGATCCGGTACATGAAACACTGTCGATTTGTAAAGATAAAATTAAAAAATAAAGTTAATCTTTTTCAAAACTCGTATTAATTTACGCATGAACGAAATTAATTTCTTTAAGAAAACGTCAGCTGAGCGTGTCCAATGATCTGTAGGTAGTAGTCGGCGTTGCGTACAAACTACCTACAGGTCATTGGACGTTTTCTTCAAGATATTAATTTCGTACATGCGTAAATTAATAGATTTTTTGAAAAAAGGGTACTTTGTTTTTTAATTGTATCTCTACAAAACGATAGTGCTTCATGCACCGGATCGACCCTCCACGGGATTAAAACGATTCAAATTTAACGGTTTATAATATATATTTATTAATGTAATATATACATACATAAAATTTATTTAACCTTTCAATCGTGAAAATTACAGACACAATAGAAAGACAATAGGTGCGCGAACACCGGCGTTCGCTTGGGGTTTAATGAATTAAAGTTACGAAAAGGGGTTACATCAATGTAAATTAAAATTAAAAAACGCACCTCCAGCACTCAACACAATGCAAAATGACAAAAGTACGATGAAACACAACATCTTGACAACTCGATTAGTTTAACGTAAACGGAGGCTAGTCGGTTCATTTTTATACTGCTTCCACTTGCCCCTTATCTATAATTTATGTATTTCAGCCACATACCAATTATATTTAAATTTTTGATATGCATATCTAGTTAAACTTTAAACGTTGCACTAGGGTGTGTCTTGTCGGACAACTTTTTTATTTTATTTTTTATATTATTTAAATCGATAGAGGTTTACTGCAAGATACAGGCGTCTTCCTATCTAGCATTCAGCGGACTTCTAAAGCTCTCACCTTGTAATTTTTTTTCCGAAGAAAGCGCAAAACGAACTTTTTAATAAAATATACCAAGTTCACACAAAATATCTATTTTGAATTTAGTGATTTGAGCAAAATCGCATAAAGTATATTTTTTTATGAGCAGCGATGACCGAGTGGTAATGACCCCGACTTACAAGTTGTAAGACAGGGTTCAAAGTTCAAGCCCAGCCAGGCGCATTATTTTTAACCGACTTCGAAAATGAGGAGGTTCTATGTTCGGCTGAATGTACGTTTTTTTTATGTATGTTCACCGATATCTCGGTAAATTGTGGACTGATTTTGAAAATTATGTTTTTGATTGAAAGGTTATACTTTCAAGTTGGTCCCTTATAAATATAGTTATGGTCTGATCATGAACTTCGAAGATATGGAACAGAACTTCTCATAGGATCACAGCCAAATTGTCGTAACAAGTAAAATTGCTCGGTTTATACGTGTAAGCGATGACTGAAAAGGGGGGGGGGGGAGGGTTATATATCGAACCGATCTGGTGATGAAGAAGAAGGTAAATTAATGTAATCTAACCGTGTTTGGGATTATTAGAATCGTTATGAGATGCATTCTGGCTATAAGGTATTTAAGTTTGACTGAGACGTACTTTTTAGTGGTGGTACCATAACTAAAAAGTGAAACATAAAAAACTTTCTCCAAAAAAAAATTAAACCGACTTCAATGTAAAAAAAACACTGAAAAGTACAAAATAACTTTAATTTCGGAAGTCGGTGTTAAATAATGAAGAAACAAAACTATCGGTTTAATTTTTTTTTTTGTAAAAAGTTTTTTTTTTGGTGTAATTTATTTGTTTTCTCATAACAGTAAAGGAAAACATCGTGAGGAAACTGGCATGTTCTAGAACCAAAAATTCGAACATATATGACTTTCACCAACCCGCACTGGGCCCGCGTGGTGGATTACGGCCCATTCCCTCTCCTAGAGAGGAGGCCGAAGTTCTAGCAGTGGGAACATTATGAGGCTGACTATAAACTATAAGCTATATTTCAAGTAATTAAAAAGGTCTAATAAATAAAAATAAAAAACTCTTGTCTTATTACTTGTGACAGTCAAACCACCAGTTTTATACGCACTGTGCATAAAACCGGTTTTTATTATCACCAGCAAAGTTGCACTTAATTGCACACAAAGGCCTCAACACAGGGTATTTTCCAATGACCTTCTTTGAAATGTGGATATTTTTAAAACTAGTATGACAAAACGAATTATTAACGTTATAGTTTAATTTAATTATTCAAACCTGTTACGAGTGTACTTCACTCGTCACCATAATAGTTTGAAGTTGTAGCATGGCGGACAGAGTTCCGGTGAGATCTTATGGTGACATAGCGACAGTGACTGTCGCAACCCAGTGCTGGGTAAGTGCCCTCTTTGAGAAGTGGCTGGAGAGCCGTCAAGGCGTCCTCACTTTCCGCATAACGCTGGTTCTCACCGGACATGGTTAGTTCAGATGGTTCCTGCACCGTATTTAGGCGGACCACGCAATGGTGACACCCGGGCTTCTTCCGCCTGAATCCGGTTCAGGACGGTTCCAAACTTACCATTTTCGGTGAGGACCTGCGTCATGTCGGAGGTTATGGTTACGGTACAGGTTAGGTTCGCTATGTTTTCTTTCCAGCCATTCCTCGAAGAGGGGACTTAGCAAAGTCTGTGGGGCTGGCTGGCATTTCCAAAGAGCTCGCAGAAAAACTGGACAATCTAATCATGAGATTGTTGTACTGACAACAATATTCACTCGTTCAGATCGATATGTAGCACATTATGATAAGATACACGTGTACAAGTCTTGCAATGATAAATAAAAAAATGTTTCATAATCGTAAGTGTGATGTGAATGTTAGAGGACAGTATTTAAAAAAACAGGGGTGGGTTTTTTAGTCAGTAAGAGTCTCGACACTATGTTCCGCTCCGCGAGCGATGTAATTTAAATGATTTTTACACACCGAAAAGAGTCTATAGTACCTCAACCATGAGTTTAAAGCAATAATATTTGTCGATACTCGATACCGACTACTTAAATATTTTGTATGGCAAATTTTGGTTCCGTCAGAGACCGCTAGCGGCGCTGTAAAATTTGCGTAGACCGACTACTTAAATATCGAGTATCGACAAATACTATTGCTTTAAACACATGGTCGAGGTACAGGTCTATGTTTAAGCAGTTACATAAAAAAAAAACCTGTCTCAACAGTAGAGAGCATACTTCAAAAACTACTAATCTCACTTTCGGAAAAAGATAGCATTTAAAAAGATTTATTTTCCAGTTAGTTATGAAAGGACACGAGAGCTAACGATAAGCCAAGCGGTCCTTTTCATAGCTAATTTATAGAGGTAGTGATAAACTATGTAGATTTCTGTTTTCATATTATTTGAGGAATTTTATGCGATTAATTTTTTTAAGAAAAAGGACTGGTTAGTCAAGTTTATGGCTTAGATTTAACAACTTTTTTAAATTATATAAACTAAATAATGATGATGATAAGCAGTGATGCAGTCGTTAATGATGAAGCTCACTAACTATTATTAAAAGCTTATTTATTCAACTGCACGGAATGATCGCAGCAAGCTAAACTGTTCCAGTCCTTCGATGTACGCGATACCTATAAAATGACGAAGTGAAACGCTTAGTCCGATCCGTAGAGGTGTCAACAACGTAAGGATAGACACTCGCCATACTGCACGTCGGGTTAGCCGATAGTAAAAAGGTGTTAGCGGAATCAAGTCATGTAATTTTCGCGCACACTCTCCAAAAATTTTGATATCCGTTGTTGAAGAGAAGTCAATAAAAGTCTGACAAGCCCTTTCGCTACGCCTTAGGGTCTAAACTGACGGACCGCATTTTAACTGCAATCCAACCGCAAATTGCAGTTTAACAACTGCACCATGCGCAGGAGGGCGGAGCGTGCGGGCGGGTGCAGTTCGGATGCAGTCAGTGTGCAGTTCACGCGACTGCAATCGGACTACACGTTTGGTTTGCAGTTCTATTGCAGTCGTGTTTGCAGTTCTATTACAGTCGTGTCGTGTGTGTAAACTGCAATTTGCGGTTGGATTGCAGTTGAAATAAGGTTCATCTGTTTAGATCCTTGAGATCGAGAAGTCATTGGATGATTGGCCGTTCTAAAAAACCACCCAATCATAAAAAAAAAACTAAGCAAGTGCGAGTCAGACTCACGCCTTGAGAGTTCCGTACAAACGTACCTACGTAAATAGTTTAATTCCGGAATCGAATATGGAAGATTTCTGGCTAAGAAAATATTATATTAATGCACCACACGCCATGAAACCTCCATTCAGACTTTTCAGCTTCGCCAGTCTTTGTGATGGCCATGCGGTTCACTGTCATTATTGCAGTCAGTAAACACAGTCCGACAATAGCTCGGAGCCACGTCTTTCATCCATTGTAGGCGAACTATTGAGAACGCTTGATACCGATTTAATAGATTCCTGATGATGATAGCACATTGTTCGTGGTTCTGAATTAGAGGTTATATAGGTATATTTTAAGAAGTAGGTAACGTAAGAATTTTTACTTAAAAAGTTAGTGGGTGGACAGGATAAATAAATTGCAAATAATTTAGAGACATTTAGGCTCTGCTCTAATGTGATCTATTTTACGACCTATACTGAACTGTTATAGAGATAGAGCTAATACAGGGTTATTAATTACACTGGTAACCTTTTAGGAATATGTTACTAACATCATAAACCACAAATTTCTTTTAAAACTATTAAAAATTTATCGTAATTTAGTTAATCTCTGACCAAAGTTACCAGCCCTCGGGTCACGCGAAGTGTCAGCTAAGCGTTTTGACAGTTCTTTAAAAAGCTAGTGTTTTACAAATAACCATACATAGAGTCCTCCATCGCTCTTTCTCGCTCGCACACTTGACATTTTAACACGTCATATGTCCTACGCCTACGTACATCTTGAAAACAGTATAACAGTGTAACAGTTCAGGGACTCTCCCCTACTGCTTTAAAGATACTGCTTTAAAGATACTGCTTTATAGATACTGCTTTAAAGATACTGGTTTAAAGATGCTGCTTTAAAGATACTGCTATAAAGATACTGCTTTAAAGATACTGCTTTATAGATACTGCTTTAAAGATACTGCTTTAAAGATACTGCTTTAAAGATACTGCTATAAAGATACTGCTTTAAAGATACTGATTTAAAGATACTGCTTTAAGGATACTGCTTTAAAGATACTGCTTTAAAGATACTGCTATAAAGATACTGCTTTAAAGATACTGCTATAAAGATACTGCTTTAAAGATACTGATTTAAAGATACTGCTTTAAGGATACTGCTTTAAAGATACTTCTTTTAAGATACCGCTTTAAAGATACTGCTTTATAGATACTTCTTTAAAGATACTGCTTTAAAGATACTGTTTTAAAGATACTGCTTTAAAGATACTGCTATAAAGATACTGCTTTAAAGATGTGCGTTTATAATCTCTATTACTCAATAAATATCTAGTTGCCCAATGAATTAAGTCATTTGTTGTCACAGTTACAAACATTCGAACTAGTCTCAGCGAATATACTCGTACGTAAAAGTTTGCGTTAAGTTTAAGTTTCCCGGCGACGTACTGCAAACACATGGGTGCTACTGCTACAGTGAGTTCCAAATACGTTTACCTTTGCGTATGAAGATTCACAGGTATATTATCTTTTATATTTATTTATTTTTGACAGTAGTGGTACATAGGAGTACTAAATACAACAAAGTGTTTTCTACACACACAAGATCAGCGTAGTTTTTTTTTAACTAAAGAAGTTTAAAAATACCAGAGTTTGTTTTTCTTTGAACTTTTACTGAATATAACCCACACTATATTCATTGATGCCTATTGTGTCACAGGACCAGGACTCACGAGTAACCCTTTCAAAAATCTAACCATGGCTCCAATGGGCTTCGGCCACGCTAGGACCCTATGACTTTCCTGACATCTCATTGAGGCTTGTGGAACACTATGGGCTGTCGACGACTAGGGCTTGGTACGGATGGTTACTGAGCTACCAATTGCTCGACGTCGGTTTCCCAAGCTACCAATTGCTCGACGTCGGTTTCCCAACTAACTTGGGGTCAGCTTCCAGTCCATCCGGATGCAGCTGAATTGCAGATTTTTTCGTTAAGCAACTGTCAATCTCACCTCTAGAATCTAATAACTGGGTAATGCTGTTATACCTTGGCAAGACTGGTGTCAGATTTTTATCTTCTAAAGAGAAACCGTATCTTCTGAGGTTGTTTAGAGAACCTGTATTTTAGGAAAAAGTCCTCACTCGAAGTTATTGGACTAATCAAGATAATAGCGGTCTATTTCTAATTCATACTTTAATCCATAGTAAATTTCAATCTGTGACCAAAGTTTCCCTTAAGATCAATTTTAAAGTTTCGTCTAGGTTTGTAATGAATTTCTGTTGTAATTTAGTACTGTATTCAATTATATAATAATACTGATATTTTGTCTAACATGTCGAGGCAGAGGTTCCTCGAACTAGAACTAGTGTTTACCATTTTATTAATTTGGTCCCATAACAGTCTTAGCAGTTGCCATTTTTGCAGTAAAAACTTTGCACGACTGTACTTCAAGGAAATATAAGGCTGTGATTAAAATAAAACGTACGTGATATTGTGATACGTTTAAATTATGTGTGAAGTAAGGTATACATACTTTTACCTAGTTTAGTTTTTGGGATTCATAATCATCATCATCATTTCAGCCGATACACGTCCACTGTTGGACATAGGCCTCCCCCAAGCGTCACCTCATCAAACGTTTTTGGGATTAGTAGGCATGAAATAATTTTATGAAAATGAGATTGGTGCCATTGGCCTTGACAAAATCCAATAAAAATTGAGTTAAAGAATAAATTACTGTACAGTATCCATCGAAAAATTATTAACTCCTTGCGACAAGACTAGTTGAAAAAGTTTGCATTATTATAATTAAATTCTATAACATTAAAAGTTTGTGGAAATACGGGATATATTTATTTTAATATACAAGGAGGTTAAAAACAATAGCTTAGTATTACAAAACTTAATAAAAAAAAAAAAATATTTCTCCATTCCAAAAAATATACCTTACTTTAGTCTTCTAGGGTGTACATTGTAAAATACATGCCATGCCCTGATTAACATGAGGTTTTTATTACCCAAAACGTTTGGTACAGAAAAGTTACAGTGGGCTGTAGGATTGTTCGAAAAATTTACTTAGGCCCTTGAATACAAAGTGCAATTGAAAGAACGCAGGTGGGTTTAGTCAGTACAAGCTCATTAAAGCCATCCATCACTCAAACAGCACCACCTCGCCTCGAATGCCTACGAACGACTTGCTTGATAAAATAAAAAAAAATCCATCTAATTTTTTTCGGGAATCGATACTCCATTTAGGTTTCCTTTGAAGTTCTTAGATCATCTGAAACTCGCGCGCGGGAACAGTTTGCACCGTCGACGACTTGGGCTCGGTTCGAACAGTTCCCGGACGGCTGGACAGCGAGCTACCCATTGCTCACTGTCCGCAAGCCTGCGCCAACGGTGCCCGGAAATCGGGATCGGAATCCCGGCGGCGGCGGCGAGAGCGTGGTAGCCTGATGCGGTCACCCTCCTCCTTGGCGAGCATTACTGCTTCGCAGAAGTCGGCGACTGCCTGCCACTCCTTCTCACTCCGAACCATGGCCTGTACCAAGCCCAAACCCGTGATTCTAGTCCAAAAGAAAGCGAAGCGAGCTTAAAATTACAGGGCACACTTGACACAGATAGCTTAGGTTAGAAAACAAAGGCAGAAACGAAGCACAGCAGAGCTTTCTATAGACTTCTGAAATTGACTTTGCTAGTTTCAATTTGTGTAGACCGCCGTTATAATTCATGACGCCTTTGGCTGGGAAGCGCGTTTTCCCAACGACCGAATGTATTGGTGCGTGGTTTACATCCATGTAGCTGCAACACAAACCAAACCCATACACCAAGGTCACCATGGTGGGAACGCTACTTTGCAACCGTCTGTTCACCCCTTTAAGCACCTAGTTAACCTACTTTATAAATGGTGAGTTTTTTATTTAAAGGACCGAATAGTTCTTAAACTCCTGCCATTCCTCAAGTCGTATCCAACGCATAAATCTATCTTTGGAATGTATATTAATTTTAATTCTATTTAGCTAAACTTTGTTAATTAGAGTTGGGAGGCTGACGGATGAAACCATCACTCAGATTTAATATATTTAATAATTAATTGAAGTTTGTAAGATACTTGTTAATTTTACTCCTATCTCATGCTTTTGATATAGTATATGATTACACCTTAAATTAAATCAAAACAGCGGAAAATAGGTGACTCGCCTCTAGCGAGTGCACTGGTATCATAAAATCAAAAAGTTATAAGCTTGTTATGTCAGCAAAAATACATGGTCACCGGGCCATCCAGGAGGGGTTATTTTGCGCTTACACCCAGCTGTTTTCTGGCGCTTAATACCCGCTATGACCTGCCGTGACTTGTGTTGTACTGAGTGTCGGTGGTGTTTAACTTGTAACCTTTATAAATATTTTCGGGAAAAAATATAGCATGGTGTAAAAACTATTGGAATCCATTCAGTTACTGATTCTGATCGAACTACCTATATATTCAGGTTTTATATAAACTAAAAATAGTATTGTATATTCATGTGGATGGTTGGACAGGAAGAAGGAGGCCAAATAAAAGGTGAATGGATTGTGTGAGGAGTGATATGGAGGAAAAGGGAGTCAAAGATAGCTGTACCAGTTAGAGGTAGAATGGAAGAAAAAAAATGTGTTACGTTGACCCCAAATAATATGGAACACGGGCAGAAGGATGATGATGATATTATTTTAGAAATAAAATCTACTTTGATACAGGCAAAGCTGCTAGCTGGACCTAGTAGGCAATATACTAATAAGTAGTTTAATTGAATGTTGTTAATTTTGATCGAAGTAATACAACCTGTTTATTTGGGTGTAATCAGACTAAACTTGTGTATTCTTGACTATATTGCTTAAGTTTATGTAATATTATTTAGATATGCGTAAACATTTATTGGATCAATGTTTACAGTATATTCCGTCTAATAAAAGTTTATTGATAGCATATTTTGATTGGTAATGAAATTTACTTTCAAATAGCTATTATTTACTGTAACGCAATATCCGAAGAAGATCTTCGGGCAAGAATAAGCGAAACTTTAAATGATTTCAAACTGTTTTTTTTTTTTTGTTTGTTTGCTATCTTTTTCTTATTATAACGAAATCAATTTATATATCTGCGGAGTTCTGATTCATTTCATCCAGTATTGTGTTGAGTTATGATATCAGAATCTAACAGACAGAAGTCATATTGTGCTCGTAATCGTCGACAAACGTCTTGCTTCAAGAAAGGTTTAATAAGTTCCCATATTATTATAACGTTATCATCAGATGACCATAATTAGTATAGAAGGTATGGTTTTGTTTTACTATGACTGTCATGAATAAAATTATTTATTTCGATCCTATTAGTATGCTCTATATGAACGGTGTTCATCATGAATAAATTAATATAAACACCAAAAACTTTTTGCTTCTTCACAATCGACCACTTCCAATGACGCAGCCATGGCTATTAAAAGAGTTTACGACTGTTTTACATGAACTTGATTTGAACTATGTTCATGTTCGAAAATGCGTCCATACGAAAAAACCAAATGTTCAAGTTTGGTGTTAGTGTTCGCTACGTTCGTGTTCGTTCGTGCATACAGGGCTTAACAAATATCTAACTAGTTCTATTCGATGGTTTTGAAATTAAAAACAAATGAAGAATTATTACTCAATAATAATTTGATTTTAAAATAAACTTGTCTTAATTTTTCACTCACTCTCAACCTAGTTGGCAAGCTTATTCCTATTTGCAGCCGCATAAGCGCTCAAAAGTTTTCCTTATAGCAACATTCTCGTACATCGGTATGGTAGTAGAAGTTTGAGCGCCTACCACTAGCCTAGATTGCCTTAATTACTTTAACTAAGCAACTTATTTGGAATAAGCAGCTGGTGCACCGATACATATGGCGCGAATTTGATTTTGAAATTGAGTAGTTCTTTTTTGTGAAATAGTACACAGTAGATGAAGCTTCTAATAAAAGAGATCGATCCGTGAATGGATTGGACTAAAGAAACCAGTACAGTTCGAAAACACATTCACAGACCATCGACTTCTATCTTCGGGGCCGAAGCCCACCTCGACACTCCCGTCAATGTCTACCCCGTCCCTTTCTCGAGCCAGCTCGCGCCCCTGATAATGTGGTCCAAAACCTCCTTTAACATTTCGTATGCCGTAATTCGAGACAATTAAAAAGTTATTGTGTCTCGCGTGGATCCACGTTCCAGACACACGAAAGGTTAATATATAATTTATCTTTTGTTCGCTGGGGGAGGCACCTCGAATGTCGAATACCTGTCAATTGGTGCCTCCTTCAGCGACGTCTTCACGAATTTGATTTTCAGTCATCTTGTCAGAGATTGACCCCCTGCCCGTTTTAGCATATTCATGTCTTTGGTATTCGCAAAGGAGGAGGCCGAACGCATCAGGCAACGGCGTTATCGCCGCCGCCGCCGCCGGGATTCTGATCCCGATTTCCGGCCAACGAAAGCGCAGGCTTGCGGACAGTGAGCAATGGGTAGTTCACTGTCCGGCCGTCCGGTAACTGTCCAGACCAAGCCCAAGTTGTTGACGGTGCGCACTGTTCCCGCGCGCCTCAAGGAGTTTTCAGCAACAGCAGGGACCCAGCCGGGTCGAAGCCTACTGGGGCCAGGGTTATCGCGCTCGAGCCCCGGTATGAAGGCTAAAAGGACCGGGGTGGGTCTTTTAGTCAGTAAGAGTCTGACACTATCTCCCGATACGCCCAAGGGCGGGGGATGTCAATGCATGATTTTTTCCCACCATAAAAAAAAAATGTCTTTGGTATAGAGATAGACCTTTTTTTTGTTCATGCGTCTTTTTTGCTGTCCAACATTCGATTCCATACAGTAGTGCTATGTTTAGTTTGCAATGGAAAGTACGTTGATGTTGATAAATATGAAACCATCATGTATGTAATGGCGGCCTTGATTAAATTTAAAAGTCATAAAAATATACTTAATCATAAATTATATTAATAATAAATTATTATTATTAATATGTTATGGTTGAACTTGTGTATTTTTTATCATTTATACTTTTGTACTCTAATAGACGTAAAATTTCTCATCGTTTGATTCATTCAAGTTTTTGAGTGCTATAGATTATTTAATTTTTATAACCCATATTTTTGTAATGTTTTTGTATCCCTCATCATAAAAATCTAAATTTTAAGAGTCGTTATATATTTATCGGCGTTTTTTCAGAGAAATTAAAGATTTTGACTACTTTGAAATAATAACTGGTATAAAATAGTTGTTAGTATAGTGCATAGTAGCCTAGGTTTTTATTATTTTTTTCTTATCTATTCAGACCAAAGCTCCTGAATGTGCTCACGAAGGATTTTTTTTTTGCAATAGGCCTCTTAATGTAACAGAGCTATTAAGACCTTGAAATACTGATGGCCTTTAAACTCACCTACACACACGCCAATTTTTTACATAATACCTATTATGCTTTATAAACAAAAAAGAAAACAAATTACTTGGTAAAAAAAAAAACATTCGAAAAATGCTAATAGAGATCTGAAAATACATACTATCAGTGTGGAACCTACAGTCAAAGCGTAAAGATGTTAATAATTTTGTGCATCGTGAGTGTTGTGATAAATGCAAACAATGCAGCAAGAATATTGGCAGTATTTCCTACTCCATCCATAAGTCATCAAGTGGTATTCAGACCTTTGACTCAAGAACTAGCTAAGCGAGGACATGCCATCACTATAATCACAACAGATCCTGCTTTCCCGAAAGGACAGACACCTCCAAACATTACTGTTTGGGTGAGGATGTTGAGTACCAAAACTGCTTCTGACTTCAATTTAAGTTTATTTATTTATCGGACACAGTTTATAAAAACACTGGATATATTGATCCGTTTGCTACTGGTCGTTAGGTGTTGAGCGTAGAAGCAGATGATGGCAACTGAATGAAAAGGCGCGAATATATCGCCACGCGTCGAGTTGTAGAGATGTGCGCATGAATCGACTCTACTAATAAATAATTTTAGTGTTGGGATTCCAACATGCTCCGGCCTACGAGAGGAACAAAAGGATCAATAGAAACAAATTATTCTAGCTACTTTAAGCTAGTAAAACAAAACATCAATTAAATATTATCATCAATAGGTAAGATACAAATTTTTGTGACAGATCGTACATGGGTATTCCCTTTTGAATTTGTGACCTCTACTGCTCTTACATGACCATCATGGCCAGGAAATATTTTGGTAACTCTGGCCATAGGCCACGACATTATGTGTACATTATCTTCTTTTAAAATGACAATTGTGCCTATCTTTATGTTAGGCAAGACATCTAACCACTTAGGTCTATTTTGTAACGTATTAAGATATTGTTTATACCACATCTTCCAGAAAGATTGTTTAATTTGATTACATAATTGCCAAAACTTAAGTCTATTTTGTGGAACAGTAGTTACATCATTTTCAGGGTACATTGTTAATGAGTGTCCTATTAGAAAATGACCTGGTGTTAGGTAGTTAAAATCATTTATATCAGATGACATAGGAATCAAAGGTCTTGAGTTTAATATACATTCTATTTCTACTAATACAGTGTTTATCTGCTCATAGGTTAATAATTGCTTTTGTAATACTCTTTTTAGAAAATATTTAGTGCTTTTCACAGCAGACTCCCATAGCCCACCAAAGGTAGGGGAGTATGCTGGTATAAAATGAAAGTTAATGCCTCTCTGGGCTGCAAATTCACATACATGTCTTTGGTGATTCTGTGAAAGGTGAAGCTTATATAACTCAGCTAATTGGTTCCTTGCGCCTTTAAAAGTACTAGCATTATCAGAGTAGATTTCCTTGGGCAATCCTCTTCTCGAAATAAATCTTTTAAGGCACGCAAGGTAGGCATCTGTAGTAAGATCTGATGTAATTTCGAGGTGAACTGCCTTTGTTGCGAAACAAACAAATACACAAATGTAGCCTTTTCCTACCAAGGATCGTCTCACGCGCGAGAGTTTAATATCAATAGGCCCAGCGAAATCTACACCAACTTTTTCAAAAGGGCGACTCATAGCAGTCACTCTATCCGCCGGCAAGGAACCCATCAGCTGTTTGGAGGCTGTTGCCTTCTGTTTGAAACATGTTACACATTTATGAATTAACTTTTTGACATACATTAAACCATTCGTTATCCAGTATTTTTGATTTAAATTACACAGTAATAATTTGGGACCTGCATGTAAAAGCCTTTCATGTTCAGATCTTATAATACAATTAGTGACATGCGATTCTTTGGGTAAGATAATCTGATGTTTATGAGCATATGGAATGTTAGAGTGATGTAGCCTGCCACCTACACGCAGGATACCTGAGCTGTCTATAAAAGGAAATAAGCTTTGTAAAGAGCCTTTTACATTTTTATTATTTTTTAAACATACAATTTCGTCTTTAAAATAAATTTCTTGTTCATTCTTAATAAGCAACATCAAAGCATTATTCAATTCAGAACTTAAAAGATATTTGGGAGCAATTTTTTCACCCTTTATGTTATTAATAAATCGCATTACATAAGCCAATGTACGTACCATTTTGTGAATGCTAGAATATTTGCGCATTTGATCGAAAACATTGCTAGAAACTGAAGACACTTGGTTCGCGGAGAGCGCTGAGCCGGCTTTTGCTTCAGGCAAGTTCGTAGGTAAATCTATTTTTAAATTAAATTTATATTCACTATCATGCAAAAATTCAGGGCCATCCCACCACCGATTGCAAGCATGGAGCTCACTTGGCGTAACGCCCCTGCTGATATAATCTGCAGGGTTATTCTCAGTGTTTACATATAGCCAGTGACAGTAAGGCATATTTTTAGCAATTGCCTTTACCCTATTTGCAACATAAGCGTTAAGTTTTATGGGTTCTGTATGCAACCATGCGAGAACAATTTGTGAATCAGTAAATAAATAGACATTGCTTATATTATATTTTACTTTCAGAGTGCAATAAACCTTAGCCATCACAATAGAGAGAAGCAGTGCAGCATTGAGCTCTAAGCGCGGTACGGTTTTGTTTTTATTTTGAAGCGGATTTATGCGTGATTTTGAACACAGCAAATACATTTTAACTTTACCATCGTGATTTGTAACTCGCAGGTACACGCAGCATCCATATGCCGTGGTACTGGACGCATCTGAGAATCCTATCAGTTCAAGTTTACATAATTCAGTTACATTTATATTCCTATTAATACAAATTGGCTTCATTTTAGCTAGACTGGACGAGAAATCATGCCATGCCTTTTTAATATCATCATTAGGCATAGAATCCCAATCAGTCTTGGAAGACCATAGCCTTTGCATTATAGCTTTAGCTTGTACAATAATGGGACTAACAAAGCCCATGGGATCAAACATTTTCCCAATATAGGAGAGGATGTCTCTCTTTGTAAGATTGTCATTATTGAATATCTCTGGACAAGACATTTTAAATTTATCATCTTTAACAATCAATTGTAAGCCCAGAGTCTTTAAACTACAATCATCGCTTTGTAGCTCTAAATCATCAAAATGCTGTTCAGCTGAAGGAATGTCAGACAGTATTCTATTGTCATTGGCTGACCATTTGTGTGTATTAAAGTTACCTAGCCTCAAGAGCTGGCGAATCTGTGACTTAGCCTCTAATATAGTATCCAAATCATTATCAGCATAAAGAATGTCATCTACATATGTACAATTTTCTATAATGAATGAAGCTAGTGGGAAAGTGTCTTTATTTTTTGCTGCTAGCTCTTTAAGACAGCGAGTGGCCAGATAGTTTGAACTTTTCAGACCATATGTGACTGTCTCAAGCCTAATACATTTAATTGGTTCATTGGGACTGTCTCTCCACAATATGTTTTGTAGTGAAGTATGTTCTGGTTTTACACGTATATTTCTAAACATTTGTTTTATGTCAGAGGTAAATGTAAGATTACCACAACGAAATAGTAACAATATCTCAAACAAGTCTCTTTGTACAATGGGTCCATTTAAAAGCATGTCATTAAGGGACACCTTTTTGTTAGTTTTCATAGAGCCATCAAAAACAGTACGCAGCTTAGTTGTTTTACTGTCAGGCTTCAGGACTGCATGATGTGGCAAAAAGTATACAGCATTTTTGTTCAATTCATACTGCCCAATGTCTACATAACAACCGTGATTCAAACTTAAATATTCATGAATGAACTTTTGGTACTCAGAGAAAAGTTTGGGATCTTTATGCAATTTCTTTTCTAAATTTAAAAATCTTTTTAATGCAAGATTAAAGGAATCACCTAAGGAATCATTGACTTCACTAAGAGGTAATTTCAATGGTAAAGCTACTTCAAAATAATTTTCTTTCAACTGAACAGTGTTATTAAAAATATATTCACAGAGCTCTTGCTCAGAAGATCTTTCATCATAGATTTTCGGAACATCTTCTGTTTTCCAGAACTGAGTTAGGGTTTCATTAATATCTGACTCACATTGATTGCATGTTAAGCTTACCTTATTGCAGACCTTTGATAAATTAGTATGTGGTAGGGTACCTCCAACAACATATCCAAACTGAGTGTTGACAAAATGTGGTTGTGGACTGCTGGCCTCTGCTGCATGCTGCTGGCGTTCACGCAGCGCCGGCAGCTCTGAAGGCAGCAACACCTGGAAAAATATGTCCGCCCCCATTAGTAAATCAATCTCAGCTGGGACATTAAACTGATCATCTGCCAGTTTAATGCCTTTAGGCATAAGAATTTCTGAGGTATCAAATCTATATTGAGGTAAGTTGCATGTTATTTGCTCAACAACGTGACATGTGGCCGATACCTTAAATGGGTTGGTTATGGAGTAAATCTCTAGAGGCAAGCAATGCTTCAACCTTGTCTTTGAATTTGTTATGCCTACTACATTGACATTACTACGAGCAGGTTCCAAATTAAGCAGCTGCAATGCCCTTTGTGTAATAAAAGTCAGCTGGGACCCACTGTCAAGCAGGGCTTTAAGATGGACTTCAGCACCATCCCGAGCAATAAGTTTCACCTTAGCTGTGGGTAAAAGGACATCATTATTATAATTATTGCTTGCAGTTAATGATGCTGTCGATGCTGATGCAGTAGTTGTGTCACACACATTATTATCCGTGCCACAATGTAGCAAGGTATTATGCTCTTCCTTGCACTTCGCACACCGGAAGTGATATCTACACTTTCCAGTGTGAGCGCATAAACAGAGATTACATAGGCCTTTTTCTTTGACGAATATAACTCGCTGGTCTACGTTCAATAATTTAAATTTGTTGCAAGAATGGAGTTTGTGTTTGGACTTACAGTATAAGCATGAAGGTTCCTGGGTAGCTGCGTTGGCCACTAGTCTGCCAGCGGCTTTTCCTGGCTCCTTCGGCGACTGGCGTTGCTGTCCGTGATAGCTCCCCGGCTCAGCACTCTCAAGCGCCAGCGCACGCTTGTCCATGTAATCTAAGAAGGCTTCTATAGTCGGCTCTTCATCGGCGTTCCTCTCGAGTTGAAATGCACGGGAGGTGTACGCATCTAGTTTACGGTACAAAATGCACAAAATTACAGCATCCCAAAACTGTACATTAGGCTCCAAATTACTGAGAGCGGCAAGTGTTTGTTTGACATTTGACACAAATTCCCTTATATTGGATGCCGTGGATTTTAAAAGCGGCTTTATATCTAGCAATAAATTGATGTGCTCATTAATTAATCTATGCCTATTATTATACCTCTTATTTAATATTTGCAAGGCCTGTACATAGCTTTCACCAGTCAAAGATAAATTTTTAATTAAGTCATAAGGCTCATCTTTCAAGTATGAGCGCAAATAATAAAGTTTCTGAACATTATCAAGGCACTTATTGTTATCAATGAGAGAGTTGAACAGGTTAATAAAGGGTACAAATTCTGTGAACTTACCACTAAACACTTGTATGTCAATCGGAGGTAAGTTAATTCTAGGCACTGACTTAGGAGCTGAATGACTGTCGCTAGCACTAGCACTCTTACGACGATTTAGTTCCTCATCGATTGCAGTGATGATGAAATAATAACTGTTTTCTACTTGCTCGATGTCCTCCTTGTCTTCTTGATGGAGTAATGCGATTTTTATATTATGAGATTCGTATTGGGTAAACGTGTCTACTAGTTTTTGTCGTTTAGCCAACAATGTTTCTTTGGACGTATTACATAATTCTTGCGAGCATGCGGATTGTAATCTGGTTATTGTACCTTTTAAGTAACCACGTGCGGCGACAAGTTCCTTCAACTCCATTTTGTAATGTTTCTAATACCACTTAACTTATTAACTATGATAAGTATTTAAAAATAAACTTATTGTTGAAAACACAAAGGCAACGATTAAAACGCGATGATGACGAGTAGGCTCCGCGAGACTCTTGCGCTTCACAAAATGGCGGCTCTCCGTGCGGCGTGAGTGTCGTCGGCGTCGTCGTCTAGCTCCGAAGATCGCCGAATCGCCGAATCTCCGCCCTCTGCGTCCGGTACATCTGTTGCTCGCACCGTGTCCCCGCTCGCGCTCTACGTCGATGCAATAGGTAGGTTTCCAAAAACGGCGATACAATAGGTAAATACCTATATCACGTTGCGATGTGGAGGATATTGTCTCCAGTGCGCCAAATAAAGTTATTTATTTGGCAAAGCTTGATGCCTTCAGCTTCCTTATGTCCGCACTGCAATGCCGCGCCGACGGGAAATAGCTAGTTTCGGCTCACTCGAAGGACCATGTTTGGGTGAGGATGTTGAGTACCAAAACTGCTTCTGACTTCAATTTAAGTTTATTTATTTATCGGACACAGTTTATAAAAACACTGGATATATTGATCCGTTTGCTACTGGTCGTTAGGTGTTGAGCGTAGAAGCAGATGATGGCAACTGAATGAAAAGGCGCGAATATATCGCCACGCGTCGAGTTGTAGAGATGTGCGCATGAATCGACTCTACTAATAAATAATTTTAGTGTTGGGATTCCAACAATTACAGAAATTGATGTTCATGATTTATCATACAACATCTGGTCACAATATCTTTTAAAAGCACTAGTAAAAAAAAACGACTTGAAAGAACAAATAGAAACGTATTTCCCAGTTATATTAAAAATAGTAATGGAACAGTTAAAAACAGATGAAGTACAACTTATGGTCAACGAAAAAACAAAGAATTTTGATCTTTTGATTATAGAAGCTTGTGTGAGACCAGCACTTTTATATTCTTATATTTATAAGGTTCCTGTAATCCAAATGAGTTCACTCGGAGCGATGCCTGGAAACTTACAAACAATTGGTGCTCCTGACCATCCATTGTTACACCCAAATATATTTAGACAAAGATCAAACAATCTTACAGCTTGGGAGAAAATTGTGGAAACTTTGAAGTATTACATATTCCATAGAATATCGGAAAAATATGAAAATCTTGAAACAGAAGTGATACGAAAGCATTTCGGTCCCGATACACCAAATATTTCAGAATTTTATAAGAATGTGCACATGTTGTTCTTGAATGTGCATCCAATATTTGAAGGTATTCGGCCTGTTCCTCCAAGTGTTGTGTATACAGGTGGCTTACATCAAAAACCTGTTAAAGAGTTACCCACGGTAAGTAAAAGTATGTAACCAACATTATCATTTTTTCTGCTCTTATCCACTGTACCGTCATAATTTGTAGTAATATTATGTTTTTATATATAGAAAATAAACGTAAATCTTCTTGTTTAAAAGAAAATTAAGGACTCTACAGATTCTGTAGAGTAAATTGTACTGTAAATTTCGATTCACGTATTTGCAATATACTTATATGGCACTATTTGCTACATAAGTGTTATTAATAATATAATATGGATACATTGTAAATATCAAGCATTTTTTAAAACAGTAGCTGTGGAATTTTAGGCCGGTTTTTTTTCAAAAAACGACCAAATTGATGCGTGCACCAGCTTCTGATATAATATACTTATGAAAACATGAAAACCTGCTAACCTAACTAACATTAAAAGTGCTAACGCATTTAGGTTAAAATATAATATTTTGAGTTAATATAATTCTTGCTAAACAAGTAAAAGCAAACCAATTTGAAAATTGTAGGTGATATATGAATCCATAGTAAAAACAAATGCCACCTTAAGAGATGAAACGTACTGTGAATGACTACGCCCATCTGCACCGTGATTGATTTAACTATATGCATGCGTTGTTTCTGACAATCAATTTACCACAGTGATTAATCTTTGCATGAGATGTGACATAATGTATTTATTTTAGTTTATAAAAAATAATAGATTGATAATATATGCTTAGCTTTCTCACTACTACGTTCGGGTTGGCATAGCCTAGCTAGATGCATCTGAAAATAGTGGCACTATTTTACATGAAGAAGTTTCTTTTCCACATCTTACCCCTACAACTCAATTATTTGGTACCACGATACACCCATGGCTCCTAGACATAAAACCATTACAATCACTATATCAATGTCATTTCAGGACCTCAAATCTTACTTAGATTCTTCGAAAAATGGTGTTATTTACACCAGTTTTGGCACGAATATAAGACCAGATAGCATAGCTCCAGATATTTTAAAGAAAATTGTTAAAGTTCTATCTGAGGTGCCCTATGACGTTTTGTTGAAGTGGGATGAAGATGACTTGCCTGGGCGTACTGATAATATTAAAATATCAAAATGGTTGCCACAATCAGATCTGCTTCGTAAGTATAAAATATTATTTTATCACTTATTTTTTCTGGTTTTAAATAAACTTGATGCAGTTTCGACGAATCATTGGAACAACTTGCCGTAATACTGTCTGGATCAGAATGTTAAGCTGTAAAAATGATAAATTAAAAAATATTGTAACGGATATTATGAAAATGTTAAAACAGTTGAATGGAGTAACCCAACTAGAATAAATAAGTATGTTCGATAAAGTTTGAAAGTGGTGCCAGAGACAGGAGGAATGATATACATGTAACTAAAAGGTTTATGAGTGTGCATGTGGATTATTGTGGATAGATGGAGAAGGCAAAGGAGGTCAAAAAACAGATGGATGGATTATTGTGAGCGGAATGATTTACAAGAAACGAGACGGTTAACAGAACATTATTAGACAAGGTTAGGAAGATAACAGACAAATATAAAAATATCGGTTATATAATTTCATTTATTAGAAACAATAACGAAAGACTTATTGTATTTTATATTTATATTTAATAGTGTCAGTGACGTAACATTTTTCGTCTCAATTCAAAATAGTCTCAAATAAGTACTAAATATCGAAATGACAACAACTAAAATAATATAATGATTCAGATTAATTTATTATTTTGATTTTTTGTTGACAGAATTATCATTTATTCTGTATTTTTGCAAAATGTGTTGTACAATAAACAATATTATAAATAATAATAAATATTGTGTTTTCAGGGCACCCGAAAATCAAGCTGTTCATAACACAAGGAGGTCTTCAATCAACAGATGAGGCTATCACAGCAGGAGTACCTCTGATTGGAATACCAATGTTAGCCGATCAGTGGTTTAATGCAGAAAGATATGAATATCATAAGATAGGATTTAAAATAGAGTTGAAAACACTTAAAGAAGAGCAATTAAAAAATGTCATCAATACTGTTATAGGAGACGAAAGGTTTGTTAATTTTTTTTCTAGATTTTTAAAATAAAAATAAATTGGCAAACTATATCGTTAAAATTTATCGAAGACTCTTGAAAAGAGACTACTATTACATTTGTCAATGGAACTAAACCTTCGGTATTTGGATTTGAGAAGTTTCTGAGCTAAGACTCGAAGCTTAAAACTAACCCCAGCAGGCTTCGACCCAGCTGGGCCCCTGCTATTGCTGACAATTCCTTGAGGCGCGAGGGAACAGCGCGCGCCGTCGACAGCTCGGTCCGGACAGTTACCAGTCGCTCAGAGAGCGACCTAACCGTTGCTCGCCGTCCGCAAGCCCCCGTCTACGGTGGCCGGAAATCGGGATCAAAATCCCGGTGGTGGCTGAGGCGCTGTGAGCGCCGTTGCCTAGTATGGTCGGCCTCCTCCTTTGCTAGCATTACTGCTTTGCAGAAGGAGGCAACCGCTTGCCACTCCTCCTCGCTCCGGACTATAGCCTGTAACAAGGCCCGGCGCGAGAGATCGCCGACGCCGATCGCCCCAAGAAGGGCACAGCGAAGCTCTGCTCCAGCGTGTCCTTCGGGCGTTTCGCACAGTGGTGACACCCGGGCGTCACTTCCGCACGAATCAGCTGCAGGAACCTACGTCATGCGGAAGTTGTGGACGTCGTAAGGTTTTTCTAGCCACGCCTCTAAGAGGGGACTTACCGCCATAATTGTGGAGTGGCCAGCATTGGATTGCGATAGTCGCTAACGCCATTTCACTATAAAATCCCGCCGGAGCTTTGTCTGCTATGCCGTGACCTGTCGCGGTGGACTTTGGTCCACGCGCAATTCGTGCATGTGTGCAAGGAGGCTCGCCGCTTCACGAGAAACCGTGCGGTATCTCCGTACCATCCGCATTGCCATGACCTTTTAGCATGCGTTCAGTTGGGCCTTCGGTTGCTGACGTAGCCACACTGGTGACCTATAAAGGGCTATGGACCGAACAATTCCAGCAAAGAACCTCCGATAGGAGGCATCTGGACCCCCAAGGTTGGGCAGGAATCGCTTGAGAGCAGCCCCAGTCCGGTTTGGTTTAGGAGCCAGACGTCGGAAATGCTCCACTAAGTTCCAGCTGTCGAGGACGAGCCCTGGGTACTTCATCCGATCCGACGCTGATGTGGACTCCTCCTACCATTAATTGCGAAGCCGGTGGTGGCGCGTTCCGAGGGCCGTAGAAATGCATATCCCCGCACTTGTGCAGCGCCACCTCGAGTCCCAACTACTGGATCCTGTCAACGACTATCGCAACCCCGCGTGTTGCTAGATCAGCCACTGCCTGGTACGACTCTCCCTGTGCTAGAACCAGCGTGTCGTCTGCGTAGCAAATCACGCAGACCCCGCCAGGAAAGTTGCCGCGCAGCACGTAGTCGTACCCGATGTTCCACAAGGGTGGTCCTAGTACCGATCCCTGTGGAACACCGCACGCCATCTCTCGGCGTCTCTACTCTCCCTGGCATTTCCCTTGTCGTGCCGTCCTTACACCTTGTACTTCTAATTACTACGGACTGTTGAGCAGTTTGCCAATCTGTTAGTTGTCACCAAATTTAATCAGACTTTTTTCCCTTTAATTTTCAGCTATCGTCAAAACGTTGTGAAACTTCGCACTTTAATGTACGATCAGCCTATGGGTGCACTAGAGCGTACAGTGTGGTGGACGGAGTATGTACTACGTCACGGTGGCGCGACACATCTGCGCGCGCCCGACGCCAACATGTCATGGTGGCAGTATCTAGAACTAAATCTAGTTCTATCCCTACTTTTAAGTTTAATGATTCTAGTATTCATATTCATCAGTCTTGTTTATTTTGTTTGTATAAATTATGTTACTTCGAAGAAACTTAAGGCTGCTTGATGAATAAACATGTCGATTTTAATCATAAGTTTAATTTTAATTCAAATGTTTGGTTCGATGGTTGTTCTGAATTTTGATCAAGTTTTACAATCATTTGAGAATTAATTTTGTTTAGTAAAGATTTAAAGCCTCGAGTGATTCGAGCAGCTTTTAAATCAAGTTATCTATGATGTAATAGTTTTAATATAAAAACAAATCATCAATCTTTATTATATGTCTAAACTACCTGGTAGTTTGGCATAGTAATACTCTATTAAAACCTATGCTTTGAATTTGATTAATCATTTGACATTATATCTGACATTTGCTAAACATTATATTCTATCTGGCCTGTTGGTCTAGTGGTTAGTGACCCTGACTGCTATGCCGGAGGTCGTGGGTTCGATTCCCATCCAGGACAAAAGTTTGTGTGATAAGCATAATCATTTGTTCTGTGTCTGGGTGTAATTTATCTATAATATGTATGTATTTAGAAATATAAAAGTATGTTTATCAGTTGTCTAGTACCCATAACACAAGCTCTGCTTAGCTTGGGACTAGATGGCGTTGTGTGATAGTTGTGGAATATTATTATTATATTATAAATGAAAGACGATTAAAAATAATTTCATTAGGCAAAATTCAAGAATCGACCTAAAATAATACGCAGAGTTAGTGTGTTGGGTTATAGATTTCGACTCAAGACCGTATTGTTAAAATGATTCACCTTGAACACTATTCGTGTCATCACATTTGAATTTGTAAAAAGGAGCGTTTTTGTTATTACCATAAAAATTAAATTATATAAAATTTAACCTTGAATTATTAATGCCCAAGAAAAAAAATTTGAATTTTATACACATACTCGCAAAAAACCACTGTTCTGAACAGAGCATAGATTTTATCTTTCAATTTTGATATGTCACTATTTAATGTGCCTCTTTCCATGTGGTGATCACTTACAGTTTTCACCGCGTTGATCGCAGACATATCATTCAATATTTGCTTCTTCGTCGACATAATGAAGACAATCTCATTTCTACTCGCACCATCAAGGCTTTTCCAGGTCCACTTCCTACGCTCACTCTTTTTGTTAAAGGAGTCCTCCTTTTCCATAAAACTAGCCAGTAGGTGTCCTCGGAGGTTCCGATGTCCAAATCCAAATTGCCCCACTCGTTTCATGTCGTTTGACAATCAATAACATTGCCCCCAAATATTTAACAATATAATCGCCTTTAATTTAATTTTAATCTGCGACCCGGAAACCTGTTCAAATAAACCTAATTAGATTTAAAAGCTTTAATTTTTTGGACAGAAAAGTTCTGGAAACCATTTGAAATGTATTTTTATCGTGATAAAAGGTCTTTCAGCTAGGAATTTGTTTGGTAGAGACCTCTAAGTGATTTCAAGTCTTTTTTGAACGAAACACTGATTGCCTCTTCCACTCAAAGTTTGGTTAACGAAGTGGATAAATAGAATTGAGTTTGCAATTAATGTTTTGGTAACTTAATTTTGGAGGGTAACTGCAATGGGCAAGCAAATTATTTAGTGGGTTGTATTGTGTGAATAGAAATATAAAATATATATTACTAAACTACTTTATTTTGCATACATACTAAATTACTAAATTACTTTATTTTGCATACATACGCAGTATTTTAGAATACTGCAGTAATGTCTGGAGTCCTCAGTACTTAGTTTATACACAGCAAATTGAATCTATACAATCCAAATTCATCAAATATATTAATTATCGCACTGGGTTTAAGTCCGAAGATTATCTGCTTGCTTGCAAACATCATAATATGCTGCCATTGGAGAATAGACGTATGATTCTGGACATGCTTTTTCTTTATAACATCTGTAATGGGAACGTTGAGAGTATTGCTTTGAATAATTTGTTTCTAAGATTGAGTGCTCCGTCGCGACGAACTAGGCACACACAGTTTTTCGATGTACCGCGCAGTAGGACAAACTACGCTCAAAACTCTGTCGTTGGCAGGATTTTGAGGAACTATAATAAGAAATTCTCTCATCTTGATTTATTTAATACCAAAAAACATACTTTCAGGAGACTGCTGGTAACGTCTGTATGCGACGAATTAATCAATAATAATTTTTTAAAAGAATGATGGCCATTAATAACAGTAAAATAGTATTTCATACACTATTTCATACACTACATCAACTCTTCACACTCACTCCAACACACCCACTCACACAGCACACCACTACTAGGCTTGATTGGTACTAGCGTTTTATTCTGTTTGTTTCTGAGGCATAAATGTTTAGTTAGTAAATAGTAAATCCTTAATTGGCTGTAATATTAGTTTATTTTTAAGCATTTTTTTTTTTAAAAGAGCTGTGGATTTAGTGAATAAATAAATAAATAAATAAATAAATATTAGATTTATACATATTATTTTTATTAGGAATTTGGTCACAATATTAATTATGTCGCTCGATTACAGCCAAATGAATTTTAAATTATTGTAATATATTTTATATAGAGCTGTTGCCTCGTCTGCCATAGGTTTAGCTAAGGCAGGCATTGTTGCAGATATAGGATTTAGCCATATTTAGGGTGCTTAACAGATTTTTCCTGAAGTGTTCGCCTCGCTCACACTCCATCAGGAAAGGACATTGATATACGTTCTGACTTAATTAACATTTAGTTTTTAATTCCCAAATAGGTGATGATGTGATACTTGGGTAATTGTGGGTAAAAAAAAAACGTAAACTTTTTCAATGCAATGTGACAAGACCGAAGATGGCAGTTACAGTATTTTTTATATTGAGTGCGTAATAATCCAGGGAATGGTTAAATATTCAAGTTGAATAGTGTTGCAACAGATATTTTTCTGTCTTGGTCTCTCTATGAATAAACTAGTCCGTTTATCTGTTAACGTCTTCTAAACCGTATCAGGCATCGGCTACAGATTAGGAGGGCTAAGGGCGCTCGCGGTGGCGCTAGGGAAATCCCTACGGATCATATTCGCTGGGGCTACCAGTGTTACAACAGTCTGTGAAACGCGATGAAAAGATTTGAAAACTTTGAGCTACGAATTGCACGGCTGAAGCATTCTGCAACCTCAGTAATAAGTGATATATAACAGCGAAAAAACTGCTAATGTGGAGTTTGGCGACAAATTATAATTATCAATGCCAGCCCCATGGCGTGTTTTAAGTTGGATGCATTGACTGACGACCTATTGCGTGGTACAAGTGATGACGTATGATTCTGAAACTTGATTGCTCATAATGGGCCTCATCAGAAGATTTAAAGTTACCCGAAGAGAATTAATAATATTACTAAAATCTCATAAAATAGACATTTGACTATTAAAAAGTGCCTGAAAATGCTCTATTTGAAATAAATGATTTGGAATTTGAATTTGAGTTATGGAGATCATTATGGAGATTACCAAGAAAATAAATTAACTAGTAGTATAGTTGTTTAATAAATTACGTTATATTATGCCACCATAGTTTACATAACTAACTACATTTATAGCCACAATAAAAAATAAACACAATTCAAACAGTTGATTTCTCTCATAATTAAACATTATTAGTTATGATTCCTTTCAGAAGCACCTTGCACGAGTACAAAGTAAATTAATCCTCTCTGCTTTTGTATTAACGTCAACCCTTTTCAACTGACCGGCCCAAAAGTCAGTGACACATGGTATTGACAGATAGAGAATAGCTATTCATAAATTAGCTTTAAGTGGATTCAATGATGACCTTTCACCAACTACTTATTTATCAACATTATCATTGCTTTCTTTTTAAAGTGAAGTGTAAATAAATTAATGTTTTCAATATGAGACTATCTGATGTGTTTTTGTTTATCAAGCGTTCTTTTATCAAGTAAGCATCTACAATTGACTTTGTAAATAAATAAATACTTTTGTTTATGTAGATGATGTTATTATTCATGGTCTTAATCATTTCCTCTAAATATATAGGGAAGATGACGACATCAAAGTATATTTAAATAAAATAATGTTGTGGTGTTGTTTCATGACAGTGTTATCTATCATTAGCAAGGACTAAGAAAAATCTTTGTCAGAACACAAAATTATTTGTTATTACTACACAGATTTTAATAGATTCTTCTTAGAAATACATTCTCTTTTATTTCTATCACGGTTTACTTTTATTAAAAACAGTATTATTGAGAATAAACAGTAGTTAGATAATAACATCAGATATTATTACATACTTTTATTGGATTTCCATGAAGCGTATTTTGGTTTCACCAAACTAACTGAATCAAATCAAAACTGAATAGATTAAAATTCTTGTAATAAAAGCACATCAAATGAAAACTTGTAAATTAACTACTGAAATTCCATGGTTATGATGATTAATTATAAATTTAATTATTTATACTGCTGGCCAAAGGCCTCCATTCTTAAGAAAGACCTCCACAGTTCTCACAGCTCGCTAAACATAATTATATCCTGTCTAGTCTCATTTAAGTTGGGCAGCTTATTGAACCACAACGATCAACGATTTACGTTTTGGAGCGCTGTGAAGTGTTTCGAACGTGTGTGTGAACAAAACCTCGATTGTGGTCTTTTAGATTTGAGTCAAAGACGCTCTAGGTTAAAATGGGGAAACGACACATCATGGATTGCGTGAGACGAGCTCTTAACGTCATAGTCAGCTGTGCTGCTGATTGTACTGTTTAAAGGCCCTTAACAGTGTCGAAATATATCTTTTTCACGACATAAAAGGCCGTATCTTTTTTTTCATTAACTAATAAGATTGGTTTTTTTTCGCAGCTTCAAGTGACCGTAATTTAAGTGTATGGTTTTAATTTCATCGTGATACCTATATTCGTTTCCGAGATAAAGGGTCTTGACAGACTGACAACTAAATGATTCTACAAGGATTCCGTTTTTAGCGTTCCGTAGCCAAATGGCAAAAAACGGAACCCTTATGGATTCGTCATGTCTGTCTGTCCGTCCGTATGTCACAGCCACTTTTTTCCGAAACCATAAGAGATATACTGTTGAAACTTTGTAATTAGATGTATTCTGTGAACCGCATTAAGATTTTACACAAAAATAGAAAAAAAGCAATAAATTTTGGCGGCTCGCACTTGCCCACTTTTTTCCTTTGAGGTACGGAACCGTAAAAATGAGTACAAAATATTTACATCTGGTGGATACTCTAGCGTGTGAAGACGCAAATGAAAGGCTTCATGTTTGATTTTACTTATATTATATTGTTATATTACTATATGAAGCACTTTATAATGTATTTGAATACAAAAACTACGTCTAGACTTTTGTGACATTTCCAATAAAACTTGTTTTGAATAAGAATCCCTAGTTTGCAAGTTAATGAGTATGTGACCTTCTTAGACGCCACAATACTTTTAAACAACCGTAAGGTGAAATGAAATAAAGGAGATGGAATTACTCTCCTATTACTTGTCAATACATCAGCAAACTTGATTATTTATAGCCAGCGTCAAAATAAATAACCCCTGGCAACAGCTACACGAAAAAACTCCGCTGTACGAAAGAAACCGTAGCAAACCGCCCTAATGACGAAAAACATTATGTATATATCCAAAGACCCGGAGAATAATGAAGTGACATCTGGAAGCAACTCATAAGCTCCGCACCAAACATGACGTTAATAAAGGCATCCTTTTGCTTTGTTATTAAAGATTATTATTATTATGTTGTTCTTTAGGGCTCCACGGAAAAGGGAAACTGTTTGAATATTTTTTGAATAAAATACTTTTGTGCCTGAGTCATACTGTAGCAATGTTTGATTGAGTTACCGTAGCACTAGAACTCAAAGGGTAGTTGTAGAATTTAGTTAGATTTTAGTTAGTGAGGTACAATTGTACCTTACTTAAGAATTTTATTTCAAGTGTTGCGAATTTTCTTTTATATGCATATTTTTGCACCTAACTATTCGAGCAAGAACTTTCTTGCTAGCTATTATTATTATTGTGTAGTTTTCTGACTTCATATTTGCACTTATTCATTTTAGTTTTTCTGAAGCAGCATAATAAGTAGTTTGTATTTTTAAATCCTTCCAGAAAATCTAGGATTCTTTTTATCCAACTTGCAATTGGCAAGAAAAATCTCAAATATATTATGTATATGCCCTATGATGTCGCCAACACACCAGACGCTGATATTACGATACCAATGATAAACGCTCTTTGGATCTCATTTTAATCAAACTGTTGCTGTGTGTTTTCTACGACTGGGTACTTGCACCCTGCATCAGTCAAATTTCAAATAGTTCACCATTTTTATGCTAAAACGCGCAAATACAGTTTATTAAAGCTATTCTTAACTTTTACCTATGTCACTCAGGAATTACACAGCTTCCTATCGGTACTTCCAGAGATTACCTTTTACAAACAAAAAACAAACTTTACCACTTTTTTTTTAATCTGATGCGTTTATAGAAATATGTTTTTTTTTTTTAAATATAAGATCCCACGCCTTCGTTTACAAGTTAACGCCTTATCTATCAAGCTTCATCGGCTTTAATTAACGATAAGCCAGCAAGATTCTCAGTTAAATACAAAATCCCATCACACTCAACAAACTAATTACATGAAGTTATAAACTCAAATAAACGCAGGAACAAAATCCAATCTTCTCCGAGATTACTAATTCAGCACAAACAAGCTGTTTACTAAAACCCAGGACCACATGTACTTACATCAAACTCATGAAGTTACTGTGACAAATAAACAAAAGTTAATTCATTATCACGGGCGTAAACTGCACCGGTGGGTACTAGCAGTTTGTTAGTTCCAAACTTCGCAGATGTTATAAGAGTAAAAGAGACAGAAATACAAAAAGATGACGTCCAAGACAGAGATGACGATAAAAGCGTAACGAGGTTAAAAGTTAAGAATCTAGGGACAGTATTAAAGCGGAATGGGGCAAGGGTTTGCGAGAAAAATGTCGCTCCAGGCGTTAATTTAGAAAAAAATTGTTTAGTTTTCGTCGCTTTAATATTTACGTAATCTGGGCTTGATAAACAAAGTCTCAGATGTTTTAAGGGTTTGGAGAAAAAAAGAAGATTTTCGTAAATCCAAGACACTGTTCAGACTGACGTCTAAGGCAAATGTCTTGAAGAGACCTTTTTTAATATTCTGAAAGTTAATTTTTGTACTTGAACTTGAATGGTTCAAGTCAAAATCTTAGATAGGTGACATTCTAGAAATTGTAAAATAAAGTTTATCTAATCTAAATCACTTTCTTTACCTAATTAATAGTCTGCACTTTATCTGCATTATTACTATTCGTTAATTTGTTTAAACATAATAATATCGTAACTAATATACTTTTAAAATATTTTTACTGTAATGGTTTATTTATATTCTTTTTAATTATTGTCTTCGTTTTAATTTAGCTTTCATTTCTATTGTTGTTTTTCTTTTTTAAATATTTGATTTAAATAGATGGCCTGAAAAACAGGTTTTCATTAACCTAGATCAGGCAGATCTATATTACAGTTTGAATTAAATTTATGTCGATTGTAATTAATGTAAATTATAATGTCGCTTACTTTATACCTGAATAAAGAATTATTGTTATTTTTTTTTTTATTTATTCAAGAACAAAAAAAAACTAGCAAGTGCGAGTAGGACTCGCTAACTGAGGGTTCTGTATCCTCACCAGATCATCGGTCAATATTGTGAGAGGCCTTCGAACGCTGCGTCTTCTGAAATCTTCAACAGCTAACTAATAATATGCGTGTTCAAGTCGTTTGTTTAACTGTAGCTTAACTAAAGACAGTTGATCAATAGCTTAGCCAGCAGTTCACAAAACCCAACCGCCTAAGTTTAACCGCATTAATCAAAACACCGTTAAAATCCAAAGGAAATTGCTTCAGTAATTGTGACGATTCGCGGTTATCCCCAACCGACACCGGTAAGTAACGAGCATTCGGAAATTAGAAATGTAATTGGTGAAATTTTGCAACTTCGGCTTTCTTCGATTCTGAATTTTATTGGTTGTTTTCGAAAGATGACCTGACCCAGTTATTTATTTGAGATTGGTTTTATTTGAAATACATTTGTATACTTTGAGAGCATATTTTCTTTCGATCGTCACGCCCGTTCGATTCTAAGAATTCTCACCGGACATGGTAAGTTTAGTAGGTTCCTGTACATGATTCGAAAAGAAACGCCTGAGTGTCACCATTATGTATATGGCCCGGAGGATAAGGTGAAGCATAAAGTAGAAGTATGCCTCGCTTGGGCGGAGCACCACTGTATCCTTGTGGGGGCGATCCGTGGTGGTGATCTCTCGCACTGGGTCCTGGTACAGGCCATGGTACAGAATGAGGAGGAATGACAGGCGGGCACCTTTTTCTGCGAAGTAATAATGCTAGACTTCGATTCCGATTTCCAGCCACCGTACGCGGAGGCTTGCTGATGTCGAGCAATGCCTAGCTCACTGTCCGGTCGTCTGGTATCCATTTGGACAGAGCAAGTGTCATCGATAGCGCGTATTGTTCGACGCGCACCTCAATGAGATGTTAGCAAAACCATAGAGTCTATCAGGGCCGAAGCTTACTAAAGCCATGGGTTAGCTTCTAAAAGGGAACCCCGTGGTCCTAGAACGCAAAGGGCAACAGAGCACGAGTCGAGTCCCTAGAACACGAGAAGCATACCCTCAAACCCGTTCGCGCGTGATTTCCTGCCATTCAGTTGAACATTAAGATTATTAAAAGTCCGCGTAGATTATTAAAATTTTGAGCATTTTATTTATTGGGTATGTATCTAAGAAAGTAAATAAGAAATTATTCATAAAGTAGTCTGTAAATTTCGAAAATAAGCAACCTTTCCATTTTTCCGTAAATATACCTATTCAAATGCATCGAAGCATGATCATGATGCATGATCGAAGGTGAAGTTTTATCACTTTAAAAAAAATATCACAAGCAAAACAGTAAATAAACGAATTCCGTCCGTATAACTCAAGCGGATAAGAGATAGAACCAAGGTTTTATTAGACGTAAAACGAACTTGTCCTAGAAAGAAACACGGGAAATGCATTACGCGTATCTACTGCAGACAAACGTGTATGCATTTATTTTGCAAAAGATGTGTAGGGAACGTACATGGACTTTGTATCTTAAATATAATTAATGACTAATCTGGGCCTCAAGTCTGCTATTACAATAGTGTCAGAATGGTCTATCATTGATTTCATAATTGTTGATTTTGACAAGTTTTGGTAATCTACTAATATAATGGCGTCATTATGACTTTCCGATGGTCAACCACTGACTCTCCATTGACAGAAAAGGCATAGAATGGTAATCTCGTACATAATGACAAATGAATATCTGACGTATGCGGTAATATGCAAAAATTTGGACAGTTCCTTTGATCAGTGACCTACCATTACGGCGTTATCGCGCAGTTAGTGCTTTTAATAAGCTCAGTATTGTTATTCTACCACAATTCTAATTTAAGACCATTGACCGATCAATGATCGATCATTATGAATTAGCAGATTACAAACTTTTAGCAAAATGATAATGGGATCGTGTTGGACTGACGAATTTATAAAAATTGCAGACTTGGGCCCCTGTAGTGTAGTAATTAGGAGCAAATTTAAAATTTATGAAAGGCAAAACAATATACATAACGAACGATATTGTATAACAGCGCGTTCTGGTGTCGGAATGTCCTAAAATCGGTGTTTTATTATATTTTATGTCATTTAATATTTTTTTACTAACATTAGTTCTTATTTATATTAGTTATACTAACAATTTATATGGAAACTGGAGTTTACACATCATTATCAATTCTTCCCTAAGAAACGCTACTGATCCAGAATATCCCGCATCTATCGGATTCCTGTGATCCTCACCAGGTACTATAAGCATAGCCTACTCATTCTCCTCCTTATTGACTTTTGGATTAATTAAAACTTTCTGATGAGACCCGTTATGAGCGACCACTTTTCGATTGTTATTTGATATTGTATGTCTGTATTATGATACTCTGTGTATAACATCACAAATAATACCATACTATTAAGACATATATATGTCTTAATAACTAGCACAGTATTATTTGTGATAGCTCTAAACTTGTCTCCTTTCCTTTATTCTATCCAAAGGTGGTCTGTAAGAAATTGCCCAGATGCGGTAAGACCACCCATTGAACACTTGTTTTTATAAATAATTTTCCTGTGTTTTTATACAGTGTAAAAATATATTATAAAAAAGAAACAAACTATTACCAAAATTAGATCAGCAGCGAAACATATTGAAAATTCGTAAAACTAAAGCTGAAAATGTCTGACCTAATAAAAACAAAGGTTGTATTTTAAAGGAAAACATGTTTGTAGAATATTGCAAATAGTTCACGTCAAACAAAATAAAAACATCATAATTTTCTTGTGCGTATACTATAAAATAGAATTAAACAAAAAACAGTGTTTTACAGGATACATTTTGAATTACATGACTTGATTCCGCCATCTTAATTTTACTTAATGTATGACGAGTATCTACCCTGATATTGTTGAAACCTCTACGGTCCGGACTAAACGTTTCGCCTCATTGTTTATACCGCGTACGTCGGAAGACTGGAACAATTTGCCTGCTGCGGTCTTCCCGTCCGATTATAATTTGATTGTCTTCAAGGCAATAGTGAATAGGCTCATAAACTAGTGCGCCTCACTATTAGAGATTGCATCACTGCTTACCATCAGGTGGGATCGCAGTCAAGCACTACTTTATATCAATTAAAAAAAAAATATTCGAGAAAAATATGCAGTGATTTTTGACGAAGTACAGATCCATAAAAACTACCCAAGTTTGAAAAAATACAAAAATCACTGTTTCTAGTCTAAGCGAATGAGGCTGAATACCTGTGTTTTATAGAGAGCGACTGCCTATCAGACTACTTTAATCTAGTTACAGAGCAACACTATACGTCCAGGCGTGCTATTCTCTAAGAAAACAGCGCTGGCTGCAGCGACGAAATCCAAATAGGTACATTGAATTAACACTCCAATTTATAGGGCCATTGGATTGTCAATCCTATGTACGTAATTGGAGTCGTAGCGGCCAGCGTTGTTTTGTTAGAGAATAGCACTGCTGGGTAAACTGATGGTCTGATTTTCTGATTTCTGATTACCTGTAACAACTGTCAAAGATACACAAATGACAAACGAGACCAATCGCTTTATAAATGCGTTTCACCAAGAATATATAAAATCTTTGCGTTTCGCATAAGAAGTTCCTTCGTCATAATGTTGGCTCCCCTGTCTGTCTAAAAAAAGAGTTGCCTACTTTAGCGATATTGTTGCACGAAATGCGAAATGAAATCGATTTTAACGGTGGTTGCACCACTTTATGGATAATTATGAGAGGAATGAGATTTTATTTTAACAAAAGCAGGTCTTAAAGGAAAGTGTTAATGAAGAGGTACAGGTTTTTCCGTATTGCCAACATTATGGCAAAGGAATTTTATAAGTGAGACGCACTATACGAAGACTACACGACGACTATACGACGTCCATTCAGATGCTTGGGTATCAATGTGGGAGGAGGTGTCAGTTATGTCCTAGATAAACTTAGAAGTACAGTATGAACTAAAGATAAAGGGGGGGGGATGAGAGTTGGGCCATCACAACATTATGAAAAAATACGAACCTGAAAAGTCTTAGAAATTCCCATTGCATATAACTCCTTGGAGAACGAACAGCGTTTACGTTTGACATGGCAATAAGCGTCACTGATTCTACATTTATTCACATTCCTTACTTCAAAGGATCACAATATATGTCTTGTATTGACATCTATCGTGATCCTTGGAATCTTTGTTTTTTATCTTTTTTCTTCATCTTACATGAAATGTATCTTGACAGGTTTTTTTAAAATCCCAATGCGATAAATGCACGTATCCTCATCATTATCGTGATTTCAGCCAAAAGACTACAACGATTGAACATAGGCCTGGGACCAAGCTTCACCATATCTAATTTTTTTACCCTACACTTAATCGCTAATAACTGAGTACTAAAAAATAAACCAATTTTCAACCGTACACTTGAAATAAGGTTCAGTTGAAAACCAGCGTCAGGCAACTACCATGTAGTTGTCAGGCATTATTGCTGAACTGGACCTATTTGGCGCCGCCGCGAGACACACATTGTTAGTTGTCTCTTTTTTTTATATGTAATGATTTATTAGTGTCTACATGTTGTTACTACATTGTGCCAAATAAAATAGTTTTCTTTCTTTTTTTCTTCTTTCTTTCTTTCACCAAAACAACCGGTCCTGTGCATCTCACTTCCATAGCATTCCCGTGACCCTGACCAGGTCGTCAGTCCACTTTGTAGGAATCCTTCCAACTTTACGTTTTTCAGTACACGCTTATCTTAACTTATAAAAACTAAAATCTTCACGTGACTGGCCAAAGACGCGGTTTGCTTAGCCAAGGTCAGTGATGAGGCTGAGGGTGACAACCAGGTATGACCCGGTAGGTATACTGGTGATCAGGATACCCTTTATAGCCGTGGATGCTGGCTGTATAGCGCGCTGCTCGCTTTTTTTTCTTTATGGTGTGAAAAAATCATGCATTGACATCCTCCGCTCTTGGGCGGAGCGGTTGATAGTGTCTGCCTCTTACTGACTAAAAGACCCACCCCGTTCCTTCTAGCCTTCATACCGGGGCTCGAGCGCCCATTCGGATAACCCTGGCCCCAGTAGGCTTCGACCCGGCTAGGTCCCTGCTGTTGCTAAAAACTCCTTGAGGCGCGCAGGAACAGTGCGCGCCATCGACGACTTGGGCTTGGTCCGGACAGTTACCGGACGGCTGGACAGCGAGCTACCCATTGCTGACTGTCCACAAGCCCGCGCCTACGGTGGCCGGAAATCGGGATCAGAATCCCGGCGGCGGCGGCGGTGGCGATAACGCCGTTGCCTGATGCGTTCGGCCTCCTCCTTTGCGAGCATTACTGCTTTGCAGAAGTCGGCGACCGCCTGCCACTCCTCCTCGCTCCGGACCATGGCCTAAACCAAGGCCCGGCGCGAGAGGTCTCCGCCACCGATCGCCCCCACGAGGGCACGGCGATGCTCCGACCAAGCAGGGCACACCTCGACTGTGTGCTCCACCGTGTCCTCCGGGCATTCCGCACAGTGGCGACACCCGGGCGTCACTTCCGGAGCTGCACGAAGGCTGCGCTGACATTCTTGTTCACCAGTTTGGAGGTAAATGAACAGAGAGTAAAGTCTCGCAAACCTCCGTTGAAAAGGGAGGATCCTCCGACTAGATAGGTGTCTGGTGAGCGACTGGCCGATAGTTGATTTTGCTCTGTCGTATAATATTCAAATTGCGCTGAGAACTTTGATTACGCCATGCAGGATTTCGTATTTTTGTAGTTCTTATGTGTCGCCATTGATGTCGCTACTCAATCCTTGTGAATTCACCCCGGGACTAACAAAATAATTTAAATATTTGTTTACAATTAAAAACAGATGCTTAGTTTATGGCTCCGTTTTATGCATAAAGACGTAAGAAAAAGGTAATTGCTGCTATTGGCATGCCCAAATATGTTGTATATTTCAATATGGCAATAGTAATCAATAATACTTATATGTTAATTTAATTTAACATTGAAAGGCTCGCGTTTGACCACTATTACATCTGAAAGCGACGATGAAGCACGCTTACCTGGAAGTGATCTTTTCATAGACCCTCAGATTGTAACTAACTGGAAACACAAACCCTGGGAAAGAATTGAACGAAACCAATTTGGAACCCAGCATTAGCTTTTGACGTTTCATAAGTACCCATGTAGGCATAAGTAAAATAAAAACATTTGAATTTTGAATTTCTTAGTGACTGCACAATTAATGTGTTCCCAAACATTTTGTTCATATGGATGTTATATCCACCGTTTAGGTACCGTCATTTGGTAGTCTGACGACTCAAAGAGCTTTGCGGGATAAAATTATGCAATTTCGATGCATAATTCCCAAATTGCAACCAATAGACTCTCAACTCGGCGATATGCTCATTTTCCCCACTATTAAAAACACATGTATATTATACAACCCTTATTTATTTAATTTAGGGCCTGTTTAATTCAAATAGCTAACTAAAAATAAACTTAAAATACACAAAGCCAAATCAAAAATGGCGATTCAAATATTAATTTTCTTCTACACGTATCAACGCACTCAAATTATATTTTTCTGACTAGGTATTCATCAGCCTCGTATAAATCAATATTTACTACGTAAGCTAATTAAAATAAGATTAAATAGGGTGTGATTAATCTGTAACATATTTGTCAGTTGTCTAGTACTCATAACAAAAGCTCAGCTTGAGACTAGACGACGATGTGTGATGGTTGTGGAAAATTATTATTTATTGGAAACACCGACCAGATGCAAGCCGGACTCGCGCACAAACGGTTTTTTAAAATCTGAAACAAAAAAAAAAACAAAAAAAGGGAAATAAAATCTAGTTTGTTATATGTAAGCCACTTTAATAATTACTTTATATTTTTTGTTAAAGCGGCAGCAGCAATAAATTATTTGTGAATATTTAAACTGTCTATCTATCAGTTCATGTGATACAACCTGGTGACAGACAGACGGACACTGAAGTCATAGCAATACGGAACCCTAAATAGAAACTTTAAAAACCACATGCGATCAATATCTGAAAACTTCTAAAGTAGGTACATCTAGAATTCATATATTCTAGGACGCGAAGACTCACTTAAGCTTCGTCTCTAGCTTTCAGACGAACTGACTTTATTGAATTAGGTGGGTGAAACTGAAGCGTTCTAAACTGTGTCAGGGGGTATAAAATCTCCTTTTGATGGGGTTTTTTCTGTTACAAAAATATGAGATCGCATTAATTCATTAAACCCCAAGCGAACGCCGGCGTTCGCGCACTTATTGTCTTACTATTGTGTCTGTAATTTCCACGATTGAAAGGTGTTGAAATAGTTTAGCATAATCGGCTGTTGGAACTCCTCCTTTCCGAGGATCGAAACGGGGCATAATCCATCACGCAGACCCAGCGCGGGTTGGTGGATGTCACATGTCTTCGAATTTTTTGTTCTAGGACGTGCCGGTTTCCTCACGACGTTTTTCTTCGCCGTTTTGAGAGCAGTGGTGATGAAATAAATTACTCAAAGTAATGGGCCTGACTGCGGTCGAATCTGCGACCTACAAGTCTGGGCCATTATCACTCGGCTACCACTGCTCTGGTAAAATAGTCTCTGCTAAGTTGCAATAGTAGGCTCAAATTCGCGTAAACGTTTCAAAAAATGATTACTTAAAACTATAATTATCATAACTTTTAGTATAAAATACCAAAAGTTATCATATTATTCTCTAATTTCTATTACATTTTCATGCTATATTATGCTATTGGTAAGGTATCATTGTAGTAAGTCACCTCATTAAGAAGTGGCTGAAAAGACGTCACGCATGGCGTCCTCGCCTTTCGTATGACGCAGGTCCTCACCGGACATGGTAAGTTCGGGAAATGGCACCTGATTCATGCCAAAGAAATGTCTGGGTGTCACCATTGTGAAGATCTCCCGGAAAAAAAACGAGGTTAGGATGTTCAGGCGTATAGTCTCTTGAACCATCTGGGTGAAATTATGTGAACGCAACTCTCGCACTCGCCTAGGCGGCAGTACGCAAATTTGTGCATTTATTTGCGGCCAGCAGCGCCCGGAAAGCGCTTTAAATCCATTTTCTCTGCGGTATATTGATTGATTTACATATGCAATGTTCACTTTGAAGAATATTTAACCACCAATTTTTATGAGTAAAAATGTTTCTAAAAGTCCAAGCCGTTTCGAAGGGGTAGGGAAAAGTTGCGAAAAGTTGCGAAATTGCTAATATTTTTTTTTGACAAAAGTATTAATTGCACGAAAAAATCAAATGTTGATATTATTGTTCATGAATCTATAATAAACATATATTTTTTTTTAAACCAATTGACCTAGCCGTTACGGAGGAGTAGGCCTCAGAAAATCACTGTTTTATGGCAATTTTCGGGCGCTTGGCCCTTAAGTTACAACACACCACAATAATACACGTGTCTTTCATGAAGCCCTTATTGTCCTTTATTTAATAGGTCAACGATTAATAGACCTTCAACAACTTCCTTTTAAGTAGGTTTACCAATTGTAGCGCTCAACAAATTGTGTGTTGCGAAATCAATCTAAATACTTATCCCGTGTTTTGTCATAGACTAAGAACGTGTAGATGCGAAATTCGGGATATGTATTGGTAATATTTGAAGTCCTCAAGACTGCGAGATATAGTTTATGTCACTCAGGAATAAAGCAGCTCTCTATCGGTGAAAAAAAAAAATTGTACTTTTAGAAATTATAATATTTTTTATTGTACACCACATAAACCAGAACACAGGACAATCATTTTAAAAAACAGTGTACCTACAATGGGTGGTCTTGTCGCACATGGCAATCTCTTACAGGCAATCTACGGATGAATAATTGAAAGAAAGGAGGTAGATTTAGGGTTGTCAGTGTACAAACATCAGAAATAATACTACTAACATATAATAACACAAATGCAATCATACAATACAAAAAAAAAATCTTCTTTCTGCCTTTGTTTTATTTGGTGTCGGCGTAACACGTTTTTTTCTTCCATTCTCTCCTGTCACTCGTCACGCTATCACTTAACTTCCCTTTTCTTTCACAATCTCATCACAATCTGTCCATCTTTTTTTTTGGCAAGAGCAGAAAGATGACGGTAATCGAAAAATTATGAGCGTTGTGCATCTGTATACAGAATTCTTATTCTATGATTCATCAAGTTCACGCACACGTATACACCTGTGATTGACACAACTTGACATATCGACGATCTACTTAACCTGTATAATATATGACGATATCAATTCAAAGACGTTTAACAGTTGAGAGTTTTCATTGAATAGAGTTCGAGAGTTATTTGCTAGGGTGTCGATTTGACACATTTGAGTCGGAAGGTGTCTACAGTTGGACGTAGGTCTCCTACAAGTGTCACCATAATGAATGAAACGCACAAATCACGCACAGAAGCGTCACGCATCCATTGGATTACCACGACCCTCACTAGGTAATCAGTCCTTGTGGTGTCTCCTTCTCAGGTTTTAAATAATATTAATTACAGAATTTGACACTGTACCAAAAAAAAAAAAAATACATTATAAAATATTATGATTTGTAATTTTAATCAACCACTGCACTCAAAACGTTGAAGAAAAACACCGTGAGCAAACCGGCATATCCTAGAACCAAAAATTCGAAGACATGTGTCATTCACTAAACCGCACTGGGCCCGCGTGGTAGATTACAGCCCATTCCCTCTCCTAGAGAGGAGGCCTGAGTCCCAACAGTGGGAACATTAAAAAAGCCGATGATGACTGCACATCATCCAGTGTATGCCTTTAACTGATTTCTTTACACGGAACCATATTCTGAATACTCAATCTAGAATTTTATTTTGTGAAGAAATTGTTGGTGTGCATTATTAATTAAATAAAATTAAAAAAAAAAGGCCATTTATGGGCAAATAATTGAACTGCGTTTAGGAGCTTTAAGTATGATGACATGTGAAATTAATAAAAATAATTTGATTTGTTTTTAAGGTACAGGATATTGACGGTTTGTCATTTGCAAAAAGTGTCTAACATTCAAAATATTTTTTTCAGATTCACGCTTTATCAAAGCAATTATCATATTATAAATTACGTTAACCAAGTACTTAAAACTTCTTTCAATTTCCAGCAATATTATTCAAGTTTTAATAATATTGCTGAAGATTGAAGAAGTTTCAGCAAATAATAATCGGGTAATACCTTCGATAGCAATACAAAACAAATAAGGTTTAAATGATCTTAAAATTCTATTGTTAAGCTTGGCCCGAATTCAAACACCTGCCTGAGGGTTGTAAGACAAAAGCCTAGTTGAAGGAATATATTCTCTGTCGAAAATCAACCTTGAACAATCAGAAACACGGTTGAGATTCGCTTGGACAGATCTAATGTTTAATTGAAGTAGGTATTGTAAGTTCGAGCCGGTCAACCTGAGAATTTCTCCAATTGAGTCGAAGTCAAATCTAGGCCGACGTCGTAGTACCTACTATATAAACTTGTGACTGTGTATACAATTGGATTAGGTTCAGGTTCAAGACCATTTTTGAAGCTACCAAACTATCTGGTCTTAATTGACATAATATTAGTATAAGAGTATGCACTCCTACTTTTTAATTAGAACAAAAAAAAAATGGAGCTCTATCTGTATCCGTCACTGATCATATTTTTGTAGTTAGTCAAAAGTAGAAAAAACCGAAATCCTCAAATTGACCACGAAAAGGTAAATTCATCATAGAATCAATCAAACATAACAATTGCTAGTAGAAAATATGTTTTTCCTTAATAATAGTCACTTATTCATTCGTTAATCAATAGCCTGCACAATATTTCCATAAATTGAGTGACATTTTGGGAAATAAACCAACGCTAATAACTTTGCTGTTTAAGAATATTATTTATTGAGATTTTACTTATAAAATAACAAAGGCTTTTCTAATAAGCCCTTTAAGTATTTGTACTAATTAAAACATAGTGGTGTATATACTATATGTTTATGTGTATATATTTTAGACGTATTTATGTAGGTAGGTCTATATTGTACACTGGATCCTACCCTCGAATGTGATCTTTCTCTATCACTCAAAGGTTTGCTGGGAGAAAACTCATTGTTGAGTTTAGCTCGCTTTTGTACGTGAATTATCTACTTATGAATGTATTATGGTTAAGTTTTTTGTTTACACAATAAAGAACTAAAAGTTTAGAAACTTTTACTGAGTTTATCCTCTATTATGGTACGATTGGTGATCAATTATAATTTATGGAAATCTTTATGCCTTAAAAACTTATTACGTTAAACATATAAAATTAAGATAGCTAACACTTAGAGAACCAATATGGTTTTTCATGTTATCCAATTACTCATATCAAAGCAATAAAAGTCTAAATCGGTCGAACCGACAGTAACAAGATTTGTCTAATCTTATTTCAAATAGATATGCATCACATGCATGGAGGTGAAGAAAATAGTCACGCACGTGCTCCTTGAGTTCAGGGGCGTCACCGACATTATGCATGCAAATATTAGGATCACCAACATCCATCATCGGCCCTGGGAAGAAACTTGGAGGTCTAATCGGCTTCTGGAGAGAAAAGGACTGAACAAAATAAGAATAAGAATAAGAATAAGAATAATGTTTATTGTTCATTGTTACAAAATATGAAGAATACCTTAAAACTATTACATAATCATTAATATTGTCTGTAACTTATTAGGGGTTTAACATATATTTAGATGGTGGTCCCCAAACTAGGTAGAACCTGTATCTTGGGGACCTGAGTTGAGATAACTTTATAATAATAACATTGTAGCGGGCGGACATGTAGAAATTCGGTTTTTTATACTAAGCTAAGTTGTTGTAACAATGGAACAAAAAAATGAATAATAAGTAAAAATAGGATAAAAAAAGCAAGCTTGCTTAAAATCAAGGTTTTTGCGCCTAGTGTATGTGTGTAGTGTACATGTGTAGTGAATGTGTGTGGTGTGTGTAGTGTATGTGTGCACTTGTGTATGCCAAATACTATTGCCGTATTGTTGTTGTTTATTGCTTTAAAATTGCCTCTGTCTGTTCGTACGATAAAAGAGCAAGCCAGTTAATTAAGGTCTTTTTACACGTAAAATTCTTTAAGTTTTTGATATCACAGCTCTTGCTGATTTTATTGTAAATTTGAACGTGAGAGTAGAAGGGGCATCTCCTGACCAACAGACTGTCTGCTTCGGGAAGAGGAATATGGAGGATGCGTTTAGACATTAATTTATTGCAATCGAATCTGTATTTTAGGGTTTTGTGGACGTTCAGTGTAGCACTTAAAATATATAGTTGCCGTACTCTTAGGACCGCAAGCTCACTATAAATTAGATTTGTAGGGAAGCGGAAAGGTTTTCTTAAGGTTACTTTAATTACAGCTCTTTGAGCTCTTTCTACTTCTATAAACGTACTTTTCCCAGCTGCACCCCATATAGAGATACCATACTGAAGAATTGACTGACACAAACCGAGATAGATTGTGCGTAAAATTGCAATGGGTGTGCAGTCTCGTAGTTTTTTCATAACATATATTAGTTTCCTAACTCGACTAGAGAGCCGGTGTATGTGTGGTTTAAATGAAAGGTTTTCGTCCATTGTGATGCCCAGGTATTTGATAGAGGGAGCGTGGTCTATGATTGTGCAGGAGCAGTTTACAAGAATAGTCTGGTCTCTGCTGCAGGTATGGTATTTCAGTACTAGTTGTTGTGGGGGTCTCGACGCTATAGTTTTAAAGAAAGTGACGTATGTAGTTTTTTTAATGTTATATATATAAATATAGACCAATAATCCAGCATGGGCGAAGTACGAAGACTAGAACCCAGAAATAAAAACAGCAAGTAAATAATGATGTATGTGTTTAAAATTATCTGTTCAATGATCAGCCTTTGACTGGCTAACGTGTTGTTAGGAACGAAATGTCACCTACAAGGAATCATTTAAAAACTGACTGTGGCATACTTTCATGTAGAAATTATTACCACAGCTTTTCCAACACAAACAACAAAAAATACAGAATATTTCTCTTACTTTACAAATAATAGAACATAAATGTTCTTTGTTTGAGTTCCCTCATATATGTTTGCGGTTAACTATACGCAATTACGATGCAACTGAAAGCAATCAGTGAGTGTGTACTGTTAGCAAAAAAAAAAGATGGCATGTTTTAACTTTAACGAGGCAAAAATTCGAATTTCTCTCTGCCACAGCAGTGATTCACTTAAACTAAGTCAATGTTAGATTTTCATCACAAAAAGAGACAAGGCCAATGAAAATTCTGATAGAAATCTTATCAGAATTTTCATTGGCCTTGTCTCTTAGCCTTAATTTTTTTTTTCTTGGTGATAATCTTCGTGAATGTCTTCCGACTGAGCGAAGGGGCTTGTCAGAATCGCACTGGCTTTTTTTAAGTTGTTTATTGTGTTCTAGCACTAAGAGTTTCCCTTTAAGAAGTCGACCCGTGGGCATTCGCACACTTGTATCGGGGGTTTAAGGTGCGGTGTGATTTCCTCTGACTTTTAATAGTTTTTTTTTCCGGTGGGAAAATCATCTAATGACATCCCCTGCTCTAAGCGAAGCGGGAGATAATGTCCGACTTTTACTGACTAAAAACCCACTCCTGTTCCTTTGTTGCCTTTCGTACCGGAGGTTGCTTACCCTGGCCCCAGTAGGCTTCGACCCAGCTGGGCCCCTGCTATTGCTGACAACTACTTGAGGCGTGCGGGAACAGTGCGCTCCGTCGATGACTTGGGCTCGGTCAGTTACCGAACGATAGGACAGCGAGCTACCCATTGTTCGCCGTCCGCAAGCCCACGCCTACGGTGGCCGGAAATCGGGATCGGAATCTCGGCGGCACTGGGGCGCTGTGAGCGACGCCGTTGGCTGATGCGGTCGGCCTCCTCCTTTGCTAGCATTACTGCTTCGCAGATGGAGGCGACCACCTGCCACTCCTCCTCGCTCAGGGCCATGGCCTGTACCATGGCCCGGCGTGAGAAATCGCCGCCGCCAATTGCCCCGAGGACATGGCGATGCTCTGTCCAAGCGGGGTACACCTCTACTGTGTGCTCCACTGTGTCCTCCAGGCGTTCTGCACAGTGGCGAACCCCGGGCGTCACTTCTGCACGAAACCGGTGCAGGAACCTGCCGAACTTACCTTGTCTAGTGAGAACCTGCGTCATGCGGAAGGTGAGGATGCTGTGAGGTCTTTCCAGCCACGCCTCAAAGAGGGGACTTACCGCCATAATTATGGCGTTGCCCTTTTGAATGGTGCTGAACCATCACCCGCGGGCCTCGAGCATTAGTAAGCCAAAACTGCCATTTAGGTTTAAAAGAGACACGCATGGAATACCATCCATATAGCATTGATTTACATCCAAACGGTTTTTGTTGTTAGCGCTCCTTGTGTGCACAACCAAAATGACCAAAATATTGTTCGAATCTAATTGTTTGGATACAGTTTTAATTATCACTTGTTTCAGTGTGTGATAGCTGTTATTTTAAAAATGACTGTAGTCTTTGATTACTAGATTGCATTAGTTTTGGTATATTTACAATCCATTTATTATTGTCAAATTATGATTTTAGATTTAAAGTGGTGCATTTAGTAATTCTTGAACTTCATTTGACATTCAATCAAATGATTCAGATATTTATAATTTTGTAAGCATTGTTCTGGTTGTTTTTATACATAGACTGATTTGAAAAAATAGTCCACTGTTTCTACCGAGGTGACACTATATTATTATCGGGTGCCACTATACTTCTTGCTTGTGTTACGCACGAGACTCGAGCAGTCAGTAAAGTTGTCAACCGTATAGCGAACAAGTCTGAAAAACAAAAAGTAATTTATGTGAACAAAGTCTGTACTGTTGAAGTAGCCTTCTAACATTAAGGAACATACGCCTTTAATTTGTCAGCGTTAAAGGCAATTGTTGAAATTCATCTTCTGGGTAGACTTGTTTCATTTTAGACCTAATCTATCTCTTTCAAAGAGATCGAGACCTGGGTCGTAGCAAAAAAAAAAAAAATACATTGCCCTGTTGATAAAATGTTAGGTCTAGGCTTTAAAAATTTACTTTTTCCTGAATAATCTTACTCTTACGCCAACCGTACACATGGAATAGTATAATGACGGTTCTTTTTTCAAGGCATATTATTTGACTTAGGATTTATTACAAAGGATATTAACTCAGCACTGACAGATACAATCAATATATTTCTTTTCTTGAATGAAGGAGGAAATTGGTTTCATTGTATTGAATTGAAGATCGCGTTTCACTGCTGTGATGGAAATTAGGATTACAAAATGTATATGGGCTATTGAAGGTCAAGAGTTTTTGACAAAGTGAAATTCTATCAGTGACAACGACAACGGTCAAAAAGTCCAAAACAAAGGTAATTGAAAAGACCGGCTATCAAGAAAACGTTTGAATGAGGCCAATATCTTATAGAAAATGTATTTTAGCTGCAAGAAGGATAAGCCCTCATAAATGATTTTGATCAGTAGATGATAATTAACTGACGAAAAGTGCTGATGTAGAGGCCACGTAGCAAAAGACGCTGCTTTGGAAGGACTCCCACAAGGTGGACCGATGTTCTAGTGAGCGTCGCAGCAACCCGATGGATGTGAGACGCTGAGAACTGGTTGTTATGGCGACACTTGAGGAAGGATGCGTCCAACAGTGGAGTCTTTCAGTAGAAATAATGATGAACTTATACCAAAAGGATTATTCGACGTAATGGCATCCCCTCATCCGCAATAGTCAGGTACTCACCGGATATGGTAAGTTCGGGAGGTTCTTGCGCTTAATTTGTGCGGAAGAAACGCCCGCGTGTCACGATTGTTATGACCACCCTGAGAATATAGTGAAGCATACAGTAGAGGAAAACTTCGGCGGAGCACCGCAATATCGTCGTGGGGGCGATCGGCGTCAGCTATTGCTCGCACCGGGCCCTGGTACAAGGTATGATCTAGAGTGAGGAGGAATAACAGGCCTCCTTCTGCAAAGCAGTAATGCTAGCGAAGCGAAGCCGCACGCTTGAGAGTAGGGCTGAAACCTACTGGGGCCATGGGTAGGCTTTTGAAATGGAAACCAGGGGTCCTGAAACGCAAAGCAAATATTAAGGAACATAATTCAGTAAAAGTATGACCCACCTTGCCGTCTCACCCTAGAGCGTAAGAAATAATTGAATAACTTCCAATTAAAAAAAAAAAAACATATTTAGAAAAAATAACAAAATGAATGTCAACCAAACATTAACAGTTATTAACGGTGAATAAAATGCCGTGACGGATTCGAATACTTGCATAGCATTAAATTGTAACGCATCAACACTTTCACAGCAGACAAAGATATGATCCACTAGTTTTTACCCGCAGCTTCGCTCGCGTATGTAAAATATAGCCTAACATAGGTTTCATTCAGGAATAAAGCTGCTTTCTATCGGTGAAAAAAATTTCTTACCAGACGAGTACATTAAATTGTAACGCATCAACACTTTTCATAGCAGACAAAGATATGATCCACTAGTTTTTACCTGCAGCTTCGCTCGCGTATATAAAATATAGCCTAACATAGGTTTTATTCTGGAATAAAGCTGCTTTCTATCGGTAGAAAAATTTCTTACCCGACGAGTACTTTCAGAGAGACCTCCTACATATAAAAAAACATAAAAACAAAAACTTTACCTTTTTATTATATTAGTGTAGGTAGAGCATAATACTAAATACGACTTAAAATAGCGAAGTTTCACACTCAATAAGAGAACTCGTATTATCCGACGGTGCCAACAATCATTTTGTTAGCACTCGCAGATAAAATGGCAAACCACAAACAGTAAACATCTTTAAAGTAGATTTATTGTACTCATAAAATAGAGAAATAGCCGTAATACTAGCAACGTCTTTAGTTTTACGGCTGCTTGGGAACAATACGTAACAGATTTAAATTTTTTCCTTGTTTCTTTAGGCATAAAAATAAAATTTACTTGATTACTGCAATATGTTGTTCTTGTTAGAATAATTTTGGCCAATCGATTATAGCATGTTATTTATGCAGTTTGTGGACATGGAATGTGTCGTAATCGACCACGCGGGTCCAGTGCGTGAGTGCCATATGTCTTTGAATTTCTGGTTCTAGGATATATGCTAGTTTCCTAAAAATGCTTTCCATTACCGTTTTGAGAGCAGTGGTGATGACATAGGAGGAGTGGCAGGCGGTCGCCGACTTCTGCGAAGCGTTAATGCTCGCAAAGGCAACGGCGTTATCGCCGCCACCACCGGCGCCGGGATACTGATCTCGATTTCCGGCCACCGTAGGCGCGGGCTTGCGGACTGTGAGCAATGGGTAGCTCGCTGTCCGGCCGTCCGGTAACTGTCCGGACCAAGCCCAAGTCTTCGATGGCGCGCACTATTCCCGCGCGCCTCAAGGAGTTGTCAGCAACAGCAGGGACCCAGCCGGGTCGAAGCCTACTCGAGCCAGGGTTATCCGAAAGGGCGCTCGAGCCCCGGTACGAAGGCTAGAAGAAACGGGGTGGGTCTTTTAGTCAGTAAGAGTCTGACACTATCTCCCGCTCCGCCCAAGAGCGGGAGTTGTCATTGGATGATTTTTTCCCACTATAAAAAAAGTGGTGATGACATAAATTATAAAGTAGTGCGCCTGGCTGGGTTAGAACCCACGACCTACAACTGGTAAATCAAGACCGTTACCAATGTTATCTTGTATTAGGTCTTCTTTTGTATAATTTTACTTTTAACCTGTATTCCTATTTATTTTTTCAGAATACACTGCATTCTTTACAATTCTATTAAACGATTGAAATACTGCACTATTGATATACCTTAAAACTTCCTTAAGAAGCACTACACAGTTAGTAAAACTATTTAAAAGTATCTCAATAAGAGTAACACTTTTCCATTAATGGATACTGGTCACCGTTACACGTCGAATAAATGTACTTATGTATTGTGCTCCATCGTCGAACACATCATCGCTTACCACCAGGTGAGATGGTGGTCAAATGCGAGCCTATCAAGAATAATACAAAAAAACTTAATATGGGTTGTGGGAAGGTTAATTGCAGTGTGATACTTAAATAATTTGTGAAGTATCTTAATGGTTTTAAAATAATCCTTTTTAATTAATTATTACCATGAACCCTTAAAAAATTCTTCATACAGTCAATAAAATTGTAGTACTTGCTTACGCTAACAGTAAAATATATATATAAAATAAAAATAAACGTTCCTCAAAATTGCATAATATATATCGGGTATATCATTTTCGTTATTTATTCTTAGTTTATCAAGGTTTATTCATTTATTCGTGGGCTATTTTTAAATCAATAGATAGAGTGACTGGCAATTAGTGTACGATACTCGTGATTATGCTCATGATAACAAACAATTTTTATTATAGGAGCAAAGCCGAAATAGCGAAAAAATTATCGGCTGTTCAGTACTTTCTTCTGAGTCAGTACACTCTTACCAGAGTGGTCGTGATCATCACTGTGAATCATGATAAGTGATCATTCTTGTAATGCGGCGCCATTCATCGCGGACTGCAGTTTTCTGGGTACATTCATAAACCGAGCACTTAGTTGCGGCCTTGATCTGGTCTGTCCATCTCATTGGTGATCTAACACGTGGCCTGGTGCCCTCAACTTTGCCCTGCACTACAAGACGCTCTAAGGAGTTATTACTACGATGCGATACATGGCCGAAGAAGGTCAAAATGCGTGACTGCACTGCGGATGATAAGCGCTGTCTGACGCCGAATTCTTTTAATATGGAATCATTCTTACGAAACTCTGTCCATGATACTCCTAGCATCCGTCTCCAGCACCACATCTTCAACGCGTCAACTTTCTTCTCGGATTCACGAAGAGTCCATGTCTCCGATGCATAGAGGAAAATTGGGAATATTAAACAATAAACGAGCCTGGTTTTTGTGATCTTGGTAATGTTCCTATTACCCCAGATCTTTTTCATTTTATCCATAGTAGACCTAGTGATCACCATGCGCCGCTTGATTTCATCTATACACCCGCCTTCGTTGGATATCAACGGCTCAAGGTAAATATATGATTGGACGACCTCGCAATTCCCTAAGTGTGTGATCCCGGGTAAGTTGTTATTTGCGCGGTCGACAAGCATCACTTTGGTTTTTGCGCGATTTATTTTTAATCCAAACTCCCGGCTTGTAGCTTCTATCTTATGCAGCAAAACTTCCATATGTCTAGCACTAGTTGCGAATAAGGTCGTGTCATCCGCATAACGCAAGAATCTTCCTGTTGGTCTAGTGGTTAGTTACCCTGACTGCTATGCCAGAGGTCGTGGGTTCGATTCCCACCCAGGACAAATGTTTGTGTGATGAGCACGATCATTTGTTCTGTGTCTGGGTGTAATTTATCTATAATATGTATGTATTTAGAAATATATAAGTATGTTTATCAGTTGTCTAGTACCCATAACACAAGCTCTGCTTAGCTTGGGACTAGACGGCGCTGTGTGATAGTTGTGGAATATTATTATTATTATTATTATCATCTCTGTATAGATGTTGAACAGTAGAGGTGAAACTGTGCAACCTTGGCGAACTTCTGTACTATGAAAATGACTCAAAAGTGTTTCATCTGTTCTGACTGATGCTGTTCAGTTAGTACTTTAGACAAACATAAATGTATTGAACAGCTGATTTTTTTTTTTTGCGATTTCAGGTTTATTTCCATAGCAAAAGTGGTTGGTTATCATGAGTACAATCACGTGTTTAAGTATCGTACACTAATTACCAGTCACCCTATATAGCTTCATGCAATCAATGTTATCACTACTTTACTTTAGTTGCATTGAAATCGATAAAACATCAATGTAATTCATACATACACTCATTCGTTCTATATTGGTTAGAATTTTCCGTGAATCTAATATTGTGAAGTAACTTTCTGCCATTGCTAGTCACCCTGCTAACATAGTCACTCCATTTAGACTGCAGGCGTTTTTATTAATTGTGTTTGCAGTCTCTACTCAAGACCACATCTATTTTCAGCCATCAGTTATTATGACAAGCCTCTGAAACTACTATTGCCATTTAAATTAAAGTACATCATCGTTTACTCTTCAATATGAGTTCTAAAGATATTCTCATGGGTAATTTGCAACAAATAAGGATCATACGCTTTATATTCGGATATCGTCAGAACTTTAACATTTCAAACAAACTGAGTTTTTTTTCTACATTGTACACCATAATAGTACCGTTAACTGCCCTTTATTTCTGTAGTTTTTATTCAAACCTTCCGTTTATTCATAAATTGATTAATCCACTTGAATTGTTAGTGTATAAAGCATTTTCTTTTAAAACCAAAGAGACATACATATATAACTATTTAAAATATTTACATTTAATTGATTCCTTGCCTGGTTCAAAAGAATTGTTTATCAAATTAAATCGTTTCTTTAAGACTTACTTTCTAATGTTGTTACTACTCAATTCATTAAACGTTGTTAATTTTTGTCTTAATAATTTTGATTTATGCTTGGTCTGTGACAAAACTGGGGCTTTTTCAAAGACTCTGCTGTTTGTGATCCTTGACGTAGGTAGAATGAATAGTTCTCTCATATTTTGTCTACTTTACTGTCGAGTTAAACTTGTTAAGGCGAACATGGAAGCAGAATTTGAAAGTAAATCTGGTAGACTGAATGTTGTCAAACAAATTCAAATATACGAGACTCTGGTTGATGCTTTGGAGAATGCTGACGTCTATTTGGAACCCATGGTATGTTATTCTAATATTTCAACTACTTTCTATTTTGAAAACGACGAAAAAAAAATTATTAAAATTGTAATTATGATGAATATTTGATCCAAAGTTTAAAAAAAAAATCTTAGCGGGCCACCAAACAGCTCTAAAAATCTAAAGAACAATGTGTTATTTTGTATGGATCTCGTACCTACTTCGTAGCATTTTAGACTAGGTGTCATTTAGAAGAGGCTTAATTAACAACTTAAAAAATAAATGAATTAATAAAAGACCTAATTTATGATAACTTCTTTATTGCATTTTTAATTGCCAAGTGTTATAACAAACACACTTATTTATGTTTTGTACACCAAATAAATAACCAGCCGTATTTTCTGTCTAATGAGAGACTGATTTAGCTTCCTACAATTCGTTTTTGGTACGGAAAAAAAAAAAATAAAAACCACCAATCTTGAAAAAGTAGTTTTATTACAAAATACAGTGAAAACATCATTATTAAATTATTTTGTTATTATTAATGCCAGACCAGCGAAGTAACCAGCCAACACCTAAGTACCATATTATCCTAACAGTGTGGGCAAAGGCACCTAGAACTGTCATACCGTCATGCAAGAGCAATAATATAGATTATTCATTACGTGTCTCGATAATATGTGGAGTTGTGGACTCTAACCGACGTGTAGTTTTTGGCCACTAGTCCCTGCGACATACTTATTAGTGCTACATCTCGATATAATATACCTTCACCTTAGCGAACTTTTTATTTATCTTCACCCAAGCGAAAATCTTCGCCACGAAGGTGCATAATAATGCAAAGTACCTAACGGATAAAATTGCGAAGATGTCAAATATGCGTAGGTTGACTTTACTAAGAATTTTGAGCATTTTTAAAGTCTCTCTTCTTTCTCACGCTAGTTACAAACTTGCCTCGATACAACAAAGAAATATATCTTTAAAGACTTTTCTAATGGTACCAATATCAATTTGCTACAAGGTGGATACGGTTTTGTCCCATGTTCTTTGTAGTTTAGTGAAAATTAATGGACCGATTCCATTTGTATTCCGATCGTCGTTTATGAAAATCATTTCATGTTTAATTGATTTTTCACTCTATAATTTAAGATATAATAATTAAAGTTATAAACATTAACCAACATTTTATTTCTTAGTGTCTTTATGTGCGATGTTTTTTTTTTTTGTCATACGCAACATGTTCTTCTTGTCCTTGTTAATTTTTACATAGGTTTGATGTAACAATTTTTTCATATATTCTACCCTTTTAGTCATCTTTTATTATTCGTTCCTTTATTAATGTCATCACACAACCTTGAGCCTCTTTTTATCTTTCGGTTTTTTTTAATGTAATTTTATATTTTTTTACTTCTTTTTAGTATTATGCGTTTGTTTATCGCAATAAATAAAAATACTTCTGTATTATTTTTATGCATTGCTACTTTTAGAGTTATTGTACGCTTTTTTCCTAATATAACGTTTCACATTTTTTGAAGTAAAAAGTACTTTTAAATAATAGATTTTTTTTCATATTTTTAGATAGCCACTTCACTGTTTTGTGCTCTGGGAAGAGTATTCGGCAATTTCTATTTGGAAATTTCTCAGATTAAGCAAAGCGATGTAAGTAAGGGTTCAACTTCAACTCTTAATTAATGGCCTTTGTGGAAGAGACACCACCATTTTGCCAATAACACGTGCGGATAACAAACCATCAAACGTTGGAAAGGCACAGAAAGTATACTTTTGGGGCTATGCCAATTTGACAGAGATTTAAAACTGTATAGTTTCAAATCACTGTTAACAGGTAGGGATACCAATTATTCGAAGTGATTATAAGAATTTGTCATAAGCCAAAGTCACGTTTTTGGAGTCCTATGATCAAAATGATAAAAATAATAATTCAAACTCTCAAATGGGATAATGCTTTTACAGACCAGTTTTATTTTAGTCTATAAAACGTTGTAATGACTACAACTAGTGGAGTTCTCCTGGGAAGAACGGTTGGACGTAGGACCAACCGTTCCGGAATAAAGTAGTTTATTCCTGATATACATTAATGACCTTTGTGGTGCTAAAATTAAAAAAGCTGACAACTTGATGTTTGCTGATGATAGTCAGTAGTTTTGTTTCATGGAAAAACGTGGCCAGCCTCTTCTGCAAATTTAACCTTTCTCAAGGAACAGCTTTGTTTGAAGATAGTCTGCTTTCATTGAATACCTTGGAAACAAAATATTTCCGTTTCATCAAAACACACACAAAAATAATCGTGTAAAATTGTTTGTTATTTAAAACCAATTCGCAAAATAAATGTCATGTTTTAGCAGTTGATTTCGACCTTATGTTAATATCAATTCTTTAACTCCTGCAGAGTAAATGATTTGTATTTTATAAAATGTTTATTATGATTTATTTGTATATTGGTTAAAATAGGCACTATTATATTCCATTTGTTTTCAGGATAACTAAGAGTTTTTTTTTTTTCAGGGCTATAATGCTGTAACATGTGACTTAATATTTTCGATTATTTTACAATTTTTACATTTGATTATGTTCGTAGCTATTAATCCAATAGTTTTGGATCTAATCGTCGATAACTATGAAAGTATGCGTGTTATCTGTATTCAGAAAATAGTCAATTGTACGAGTGAGTAGTTTTTAATTTACTATTTAGGTACATACATTTTGTTATTACTAAAATGTAATCTTTTAAGCCAAAAATGAACTGGCAGAGAATGCATTATTTCATTAAATCTACTTGTGCACCAATGCTGATTAAATAAATAATTTAAAAAAGTAATTAAAAATATATAGTTTTGAAAACGTCTGAAAATGGGCAAACTATATATACTAACATATATGTATATATATCAAAAAAAGATTCCTAGAAAGTTTTAATGATGGATTTTGATTTTAATTTTATTTAATCAGGAAAACGTCTATCAAGTTAGCTAGTTAAACATATAAGGATAATTTTACATAAATGTAACCTTATGTTAGCAGCACAGGTATATACTATGCTTGTGACGAAAACACATAATATAATCAATGTGTTCCGGATAAATACGCGCTTACTCAGAACTAAACAAATAAAATTGACACACATAACAGAAGAGTCTGTGGTACACATACAATATTGTCAAACATTGATAGTGCTAATATTATTTTATTTCATAGGTGAGCGCAATCGCTGTGAGCTGAAGAATTTGTTGCTGGTTTTAGAACAACGTCCACTTCGTTACACTATATGGCGTACAATACCATTGAATGTCTGTTTTTTACTTAGCACTGTCTCCTATGTCATTATTAATATCATAGCTATTTTGCAGATTCAAAGTTTCTATGTTTAATTTTTCTTGTCAAGTTTAAGATTATTTATAGATGTTTTGATCGTAGTTAGTTACCTGTGTAGTTAGTTTTACATGTTGTTTGGTTAGTTTGACTAGCTCTAGATAAAGTGACAGTATTTCAAACTAATCGATATCTACAAATGAAAAATAATTCATTAGAATGGCACGTTATATTTGCAGTAACTTACTGTTCTATTTACATGAAATTCAAAATAATTGATAAAAACATGCGTAATGACACGTGGTAAATTACAAACAAGCTTTTGGCTTTTTCTGCTTGTAAAGTTACATGTGGAATTTATCATTTATTCTTCATTTCTTTGGCTTACCTTTTATCATCTTTTACTATATGTATAAGTATATATTTTTTTAAATGTATTAAAACATTATTTAACGATGCGATCGTCTTAGTGGTTAAGCAAATGGTTGCACTGCACTGCATGGTGTGGTTTCAATTCCCACGCGGAATATTTGTTTGACATACAAATATATTATAATTAGCTTTTGCCCGCAGCTTCACTCGAGTACATAAAATACAGCCTATGTCATTCAGAAATAAAACAGCTTTCTACTGGAGAAAAAATTTTAGCAATCGGACCAGTATTTTCAGAGATTACCTCCTACAAACAAAAAAACAAACTTGACCTCTTTATTATATTAGTTTAGATTTACCGGGTCTAGGTGTCTTGTGAGTTCACATATTTTATCATGTACTTTTGACATAAATTCGTCAGTTTTAATCATGTTGTGATTGCATAATTACATATGTAACTTGTGTTTAAAAATTAAAGCTTGCTTTAAAATCTGTGTAGTAATTTATGTTTTTTTACTAATTTTAAGACCATTCCTTTGCCTTGCTATGATCACTTTATTGAAAAACTTGTTTATAAAGAAATCCTTGACTTACTTTGATAGATTTGAAGGAACCCTGGCTAAACTTCTTGCACCAAGCGAAATTGAGAAAGTATCAGCGGGTATGTGAGTGACATGGATATTTATTTTCTTGGCGCACACATTTCTTTATACATATGTTTTACACCTTACTTTCTTATTAATAAAGTTTAATATTGTTTGCGTTAACCGCAGTAAACATTATTGGGCAGCAATGCTGATATATTTTATAAGAATATCGTTTTCGTCTTTTTCCTATATTTTGTAAATATTTGAACAAGCTTCATAATAACGTTCTTGGATATTAAATTAAGAGGTACACATAGAAATTTTTATAATGTTCATCGACGTTTAGGATGTTTCAACACTACGATAATGTAATATGATAATATACAATGTATAATTATATGTATAATTTAGATGCTAGTAATTTTCCATTACAAAATAATAATCGAATGAAATAAGCTCTTGAAAATTTGTACATTATTTTTTTTTTCACCGATCTTTGTACATTATGTTTCATAATTTAAATTAATGTTTCATAATCTTTGTACATTAAGTATGTTTTTTTCACCGATTTCAACAAAGGAGTTTGGGACAGACAAAAGACACTTTGGGAGGTCTATGTCCAACAGTGGACGTGTTTTTGCTGAAATGATAATGATGAAGAGGTCTTCAAAGCTGAGCCTTACACAAGTACAAAATACTACTACTGGATACACTAGAGAAAAAATGTTCCTTCAACACGACTCACAACGCTGTGAAATTGTCCAGCAACATGTCTTGCGTCACGTGAGTGTGTTGTAAAACGTAGATTGAAGCCTCAGATATATTAAAGTACAAAAGTACCCCAACATGAATCTACGTTAGAGCCAAACCACACGGGCGGTGCGGCGCCGGCACGGCGCCTGAGCAACAAATCGGCGGGCCGTACGAGCGGGGTGGCGTCACTCGAGTGCCCGCCGATTCGTCGCTCAAGCGCCGCGCCGGAGCCGCACCGCACCGTGTGGTCTGACCCTTACTTTGCAACGTTGCGCAATGTCCTCCATTTTGTCCCCCAATATTTCATTAGGCAATAACGCAACGAAGAACATGTTGAAGGACAAATAGTGTCACTGCAAATTGGCCACATGCCACAGCTGCCTCAAGAAACTGGTCGTGGTGACGTCAGTGGCTGTGGCCAGTAGCTGCCATTTTTTTAATCCATACGCGCAGCATCATAATGGACTCTGACCATGAAAGTTATAGGGAATACTCGGATTTTATGTCTTCTTTTTAATATCTTACACAACCCGTCTTATCCCTCCTACCTTAGTGATCGTTTTTCCTACGCTCGTCCTAGTGACGTGCCCTGCAGATCACACCTTAGATCCCTTCTTAAATCCCCTCCCCATAAATCCAGTTACTAATCCTATTCTTTCTGTGTCCATGCCGTGAGGTTGTGAAACTCACTTCCACCTAGCATTCGAGATTTAAAATGGATCTCACTTTTTAAAAATCGATTAAAAGAGCACTATCTTTCCTCTCAATTGTGATATTTATTTATATATATTTTATGTGTTATGTATGGTATATATTTATAGCTATAGGTATATATTATTTTTAGGCATATATAATTATATATGACTTTGGATTAAGACTTCACACATTCTTCTTTTGCTTCCTACACACTATGGTCTACATTTCTTTTTGATTTCTCCTTTCGCAGGTCTGCTGGAAGAAATTTCTTTGGAAATAAGCAGTACCTTTGTACTAACGTCTCTTAAGTATTAAGTGTCTGTTTCTGTTATTATTGTGTGTACATAAATTGTAAAATAAATAAGGTTTAAATGCGCGAGTGGCGTGTGATGGTGTTAAGTGACCAATGCGGGCCACAAGAAGCGAGCAGCGGCGATTTGTAGCGTGTGGTGACTACTGGCGTCATCCGTATGCCTCGAATCCATATAAAATGTGTGAGAATTATAGGATACTAGCTGTGCCTGCGACTTCGTTCGCGGGAGCAACAGGATTTTGAATTAATTTATTTTAAATATAAGTAACCTAAGTTACTTCTTATTACATCAGCTACCTGCCAAAAAAAGTCCGGTCAAAATCGGTCCAGCCATTTCAGAGATTAGCCGGCACAAACAGACAGACAGACAAAAATTATAAAAAAAATATTTTGGTGTATGTACCGTATAATAATATATATTCATATGCATGTAGCAAAAAGCGGTTATTTCAATATTACAAACAGACACTCCAATTTTATTTATATGTATAGATGATAAATGTTTCAGTTTCCTTATTTATTCTAAACGAAAGAATAGGCTCTTCTGAGAACTAGTTATCTGTTGAGGTAAAAAATTCTGCGAAGGCTCTTATGAACGGTACCTTCGTATACCTTCAAGAATAAACCCTTCTTTGAATACAAAACATAGGAATAAAATACATAGTTTTATCCTAGTCCCTTGAGTGCTTACGCTAGGAGCATATCGCATTAATTACTGCATTTATAAAGTTTTAGAATAAGAATTTGATAATCAATATCAAACGTAATTGCTAAAAAACTTAATATCCTGTTCTGGGTAGAACAAGATGGAGTGTCAAGCTGTGAAATCAATATCATACCCTCCATTTACATAATTATAATTAAATATCCTATATCTTCCATCGCTACACTCGGGGGAAAAAAAAATACTTTTTACAATTACTTACACAAATTCTTGGTAACCAATTTCATTTCATTTTCTAGTGCTATCACCATCTACTATGAAGTCCCATTTCCATGAATAACTAATAATCTCTCTATTTACTTTTTGAGAGCAAAGTTTGCCGAGCTACTCTGAACTTTTGCTCTATTTTCGTTCACTAAGGTTTAGATGGAACTTTGCCTGTTTCAGTTTTTGCATTAGTTACATTTACTAGATTAAACTATAGTGTAGTACTATGTTTTTACTTGACTTTGACTAAAAATAAAATGAGTTTTGTTTTCTTGCATGATACCGCTAATGTGCGTAAATCGGTAAGAGAGCAGATAAACTTGTTATTAACTAGATAATCTGCAGAATAACGACGGAGACGTTTGTTATAAAACAGGTACTTTGCTTGAAAAAAACGTGTTTTTATTTTTTTAAAACCACCTGGAAATAGAAGCGTATCGAAGTGGGGCTCTGTCACGTTATGCTGACAGGTAGAATAGAATAGAATAAACTAAACTTTATTGTACACCAAACTAGTAGAGTAGTATCAAAGGAGATAAAAGTGTTTACTTACTGTCTTCAACGATTTTTTGTTATTGATATAAACTAGTGCTTGACTGTGATCCCACTTGATGGTAAGCATTGATGCAATCTCAGATAGTAAGGCGTGCTAGTTTAGGACCATATTCATTCTTGCCATAAAGACGCTCAAATTATAATCAGACGGGAAGACTGCAGAAGGCAGATTGTTCCAGACCTTCGACGTACGCGGGAATTTACGATGCAGCATCCGTTAATATGCATAGTTAGTAAAATAGAAATATCTGCTACTTTAATTCAAATTTCATACTTAGCATATTAAAGTATTCCGTATCTTAACAGTAATACTAAATATATTTAAGTATAACTACTAACTACTAATAATATACTAACAAATTTTTGGGCCTAGTTGCCATTAATAAACAACATTTATTAATATTATTATAGTTACTATACCGGGCCTGTAACTGTTGAGGTACCTTATTTGTTCCAAAAATCTACCCTGTATATTTCGCATTGTTTAAGATAGTCTTTTCCATGATTAAATGACAATTAATATTAAAATTTTAATATTAAAAACGACATTCTTTTTCATTGACAACATACTTTAAATATCATTAGGTTGATTCTTTTAGTTGAGACCACAAAAAGTTCTCGGCCAGAAAAACAAAAATGGCCAATGATTTTTACAATAAATTATATTTGTAGAGAGAACCTATGCACAATTACATTTTGTAGCAATTCCAATACAATTGTAAAAGAAACAAAGACTGTAATTGATAAACTCCACAATTCCATTCCTTTTTTAAATTTTCCTCAACATTTCTAAATCCCACCGCATAATTACGCATGACAATTGTCTCTCCCACCCTGCTCTAATTACTTCACTATAGAGATCTCTGTTGGACAATTCAGGTCACTGCTAATGAGATTCTGAACTTGTCACGGAACCCTTTCATCGGTTGCATTACAAATTAATAGCAATATGAAGTGCTATAATGGAGAAGATATTCCGATTAATTTGAGGATAAGCATTAAATATAATGACTAAAAGTTAATGCATCTTACTAAAAGAGTTTTGAGTATGCCTTCTACAAATCTTATTTCGGACTGACATGGCTTGTTTGGTGGTGGTGTTCTACGGTGGTGATACTAAATCAAATCAATTGAGAAACGCAAGATCTGAATTTCAAAATAAAACCAAAATGCTTAACTGCACACACCAACTAGATACACCTAAGTTATACAACTGTATACACCTAAGTTTGACCACCGAGTATCTTCCGCAAGGTTTTGCAACATTTCGGTCATATTGCAAGGATAGACGGTGGCAACCTCGAAAGGGTAAAGTGGATGGGAAAAGCATTGCGGGCGCAGCCCAATGCATTGAATCCGACCAGATCCACACTGCTCTTGACTCTACGATATACAATGCCCTTCCTACTGCCAGAGACAGAAACATATGGAGGAATATAATAAAGGTTAGAGTGATGAAGCAAGGAGGTCATGACCCTCAGCATTGAAAAATCAAATGCAAAATTAGACAATTTACCATAGATTTCAATGACATCGTTATTTTTTAATTATTATGGATTATACCAATTTGCGCTCACCTTCTAATTGTCGTCCTCTTTTATCTGCAAAATACTTTATTACAACTCTGCATTCAACTTTTATATTATGTATGTTTTAATTGCACCTTCAACTCAACTCGTAACGAGAATAAATCAACTAGAAAACCTCGTTCACAGTCGCTCCATCGCGCACAGTTGCATACAATGCACTGGTGTGGGGTATTGAGTGAGTACACAGATTGCATTCTCTTAACTCGTTCGAGATTTACCTACCCACTTTTTTTTAACACTATTTTACATATTTTCGCTAAAACCCTATTTTTTATGGCTTATGTGCATAAACCATATAATTATATATGTATATATATTATTTAAGTACCTATCCATCACTGATAATAAATTATATCGAATCCCAAAACCGGTTTTGCGTCCGTGGCGTCACAAGATTGAAAACCAGCGTCAGGCACTAGTTGTCTGTTGTCTTTACTTGAGTTTTACTATACAGGGTTGTAAAACATCGGCAACCTTTCAGGACTATGTTACTAATATCATAAACGATAATAAAAATTATCATATGTTGTAGTTCTTCAGATTTTCAAATAAAAAGAAAAATATTCGAATAGAACGTTCTAATTATTACGAAGTCTATGCGAAACAAGCGATAGTACAATAGCGGAGGGGAGTGAGGATCAGCCGGCAAGAGTACTAGATGCGCTAGCGTTGCATCAAACAGATGTAGATGAATACAGAGTTGAAATGCGTTATATAGAACAACGAAATCTTGATTGTTTGATTTTGATAAATGAATTAAGTTTTGTAAAAAGTCATAACACAAAAGTTGATGTTTATGATATTAGTAATACAGTCCTGCAAGTGTTGTATAAATAACATTGTGTATGAAATCTAAGATTTCAGCTACACATTCTAAAGCAGTATGTTCCCGATTTTGTGTATTTAGCCCATACCCGCATGCTTGAAAGTAGTAAGGTAGCGCACTTACTATGGAGCGCTAGGAGTTTTAGTCAAAACACACGATTAGAATATCAAATTCTTCAAAATTTAACTCTGTTACTGGTGCAGCTTACATAAACAAGTATTCAGCTAGTACGTGAGTATTCTAATATAGTCGTATGTGGTCGTCGTATGTAATGCACATGTCATTTTTGATGTGACGGACAAGGAATTCGGAGATAGCGGGCAGGTTTAATAGAGACTTTTACTGACAAAAATCCACTCCTATATTCCTCCTTTGCATTGCGTCCAGCCCAATCCCTTGAGCGGGGAAGGTCGTGTCAGACTTTTAATGACTCTTAGTTCTTTCGTGGCTTTTCATACCAGGACCGGGTTTTCCTTTCAGGAGCAAATTCATGGCCCCAGTAGGCTTCAACCCTGCTAGGCCTCTATTGTTTGTTGACATTTCCCTAAGGTGCCTGTGGAACAGCACGCGCCGTCGATGACTTAAGCTGGATCCGGACGGTTACCGGATGGTCGGACAGCGAGCTGCCCATTAATCGCCGTCTGCAAGTCCGCGCCTACGGTGACTGGAAATCAGGATCAGGATCTCGGTGGCTGGGGCGTGAGAGCCATTGCCTCTCGCGTGTGGCCGCCTCCCTTGCTAGCATTACTGCTTCGCAGAAGGAGGCGACCGCCTGCCACTCCTCCCCACTTAGGACCATGGCCTGCACCATGGCTTGGCGCGATAAAATACTCTTGGCCCTAGAACGTTGAAATTTTGCACAGAGTTATTTTTAAGACAATAGAAATACAAAAAAATAAGAAAGACTTACATGCCTTGATTCTGACATTACCTTTACCATCAAATAACTCGACGTTTTCACTGTCGAATTCACTCTGACCTTAAGTACACTTAAATAATAAAAGGACGGGAAGACTGCAGGTAAATTGTTATGAAAACTATGATGCGAAACCATTAATTCGTAGAGATGTCAACAACGTAAGGGTGGATGCTCGTCGTACGTCGGGTTGTCCGATGGTAGAATTGAGATGGCGGAATCAAGTCATGCAATTCCTGAGCACATTCTCCAAAATGCATCCTGTAAAACACCGAAAGGCTGGCTACCCTACGCCTATGCTCAAAACTGTTAATAAACAGCTAACTAGAGCACATTACCACCAACGATTGCATCACTGCTTGCCATCAGGTTGGATCGCAGTCAAGCACTAGTTTATATCAATGAAAAAAAAGATGAAGGTGAAAGGTTGTAAATGTATGTGTATGTTTGTTATTCCTTCCCACTAAAATAACTGAACGGATTCAAATAAAATTTAGAACACATATAAAGTATTTCGTCGAACAGTCCATAGAATATTTTTTCTTTTGAGATAATTATCTATTTTTTCTCCTTGCGTCGTATTCCTCAACGCTGAGGGTGGTGACCTCCCGGCTTCATCACTCTACTTTTTATAGTATTTTTCCATTTATTCCTGTCTCTGGCGGTGTGAAGGGCCTTGCATACTGTGGAGTCAAGAGCGGTGCGGATCTGGATAGACCAACGTATTGGGCTGCGTCCGCGAGGCCTTGTTCCATCTACTTTACCAGTCACGATTAGCCTTTCAAGGTTTCCATCGTCTTTCCTTGCAATGAGACCCAAGTATTGTAGCATTGCTCAAAAAGTCTAAATGTACTTTTACGCAAGTAAATCTGCTGGTGGTGAATAGTTTTTATTAAAACCTAGTGTTATTTACATCAAACCATATTTTTATGCAAATAAACAAATCCCAGTCGCATTTAACCGCGTATTCAGTTCCACGTATGCAAGTAAATCCTAGTTGCATTAATATTTGCATTGTAGTGAATATGCAGATCTTTTAAGCTGTCCTACATAAATGGCTAGAGGGACCAGTTTCTGTAAATGTTGGAAGGAGCTTGTGCGTTGAATTTTATTATTAATTCTTCAATGGGTAGCTATGATCTCTTCCTAAATACCTACTTGACCTCTCACCTTTTTCAATGGATGTCGGCAAACACTACGATTAAGGAGTCGTAATGTAAACTATTTCTAAGCAGAGTAATTGTAATTGAGAACCATCACTTTAAAGTGAATGCCCGTGAACGGCGAGCGATGGGTAGCTCATCGTCCGGACCGAGCCCAATTCGTTAACGGCGCGTAGTGTTCCTCGCGTGCCTCAAGGAGACGTCAGCAAAACCGTAGGAACCCATCAGGGTCGATGCCTACTGGGACCATGGGCTATGTGAAAGTGAACCACGCCCCTGGAATGAAGGTAAAAAAGGAACATAGAAAAAGGTTTTAGTCAGTAAAAGTCTGACTTGCCCTCCCGATTCGCCCAAAAGCGGAAGAAGTAATTAATTTTTAACCTAAAAAAATGTCCCGCGAAATTAAAATTTTGTTAGGTTTTTTGCAATTAATTGAAAATTCAAAGTAAATAGAATGGTTATAACATATAGGTATGTATTTACGCAAGTATAAAAATTATAACCATCAAGAATACTCTCTAATTTAGAAAACATAATGTTAATCAAATTATTAAAATGCCAATGGGCCATGGGTTGCGGGAAAAGGAATCCCGGTGCCCTGGAACGGAGGGGAGGAAGGAACATAGGAGTGGGTTTTAGTTTCAGTCTGATACGCCCTCCTGCTCCGCTCAAGAGCCCGAGATGGTATTGAATATATTCTACCTAAAAAAGCTTCCATAACGTTTAATAAAATAAAATCCCTAGTAACGCTTAATTCCAAAACTTATTCAAAGTAAAACCTGAAATATTTCAAATGCTTGTACACCGTTTACCTGCTTCAAACCCGAACACTTTAGACTTACCTGGGCTGTCAAAATAGGTTTGTTGATAGTTGATAGTACTTCTCAGGAGAAGCTTCTTCACCAAGAACTTTAGATCTTCTGATAAACAATGAGTAGAAGCTCACGTCATCATGCGTCTAAAGATCACGTCACAACATAAGAAAGATTAACGAGCATCTAGATATTAAATGAAAGTAATACACATGTCATGACATGTGTCATATAGTTAACCCTTTAATCTATAAGCTGACTGAGAGAAAGGTCATCTTTATTTGGATATATAGCTTGCATGGGTCATCGTATAAACTTAGCCTCTCTCCGCTCTAAGACAGGGCGGGAAGGCGTGTCAGACTTTTACTGACTAAAACCTTATGCCTCCTGAAGAGAGGGAATGGGCAATAATGCACTACGCGGGCCCAGTGCGGGTTGGTGAATATCACATATCTTCGAATATTTGATTCTAGAACTTGCCGGCTTCCTCACGATGTTATCCGTCTCCGAGAGCAGTGGTGATGAAAGGCCAAAAATAATGCGCCTGGCTGCAAACCCACGCCTACGGTGACTAAAAATCGATGTCGGGGTCCCAGTGACAGGGACGTGAGAATTTTCATTGCCTACGCGTGCAGCCTCATCTATTACTAGCATTCCTGCTTTGCAGGAGGTGACTCCTGTCCACTTCCCCTTGCTTCGAGCCTGAACCAGGGTCCGGTGCGAGAAGTCACTGGTCATAAGATCAAGCTGGATCATGAGTGCAGTATATTTTATCGCCACTAAACTGCCACTGCTCTAAAAGTGGTGCATAAATATGTAGCGACATATAACACAGAACACTCTGTTTTGTCTGTTCTGTCTGTAAAGTCTAGTCGGAAGATTTCCCTTTTTCAACGGAGATTTGCGGGACTTAATACCCCATTCCACATGCATCTAAAAATATATCGTAATAAATAGTCCAAGATCGACCGATGACCTTGTGAGGGTCGCGAGAAATCGATGGATGCGAGACCCATAAAACTGATAGTTATGGCGATGGGTGTTGATGATAAGTCCTAGAAATTAACAAAATACTACCAGTCTAGGAAAATAAAATTAACCAGTCAACGGATCCCTCCCCTTTGCGTCGTATTCCTCAATGCTGAGGGTCGTGACCTCCTTGCTTCATCACTCTAACCCTTATGATATTCCTCCAACTGTTCCTGTCTCTGGCAGTGTGAAGGGCATTGTACATCGTAGAGTCAAGAGCGGTGTGGATCTGGTCTGACCAACGTATCGGAGCGTATTCAAAGGATCACATAAGTACTAAATCTGACAAGAATAGTGATAGGAACAAATGGAAGTTAAAGTTTAATTCTTTTCATCTTTTTTCTTTGAAATACTTGCAGAAATACAATGCGAAGTTCCCTTTTTTATCAAATAATTTCTCCCACTCAGGGTAGAGCGAGTCACGGCACTGTCACGAGCTCATAACGGGAGCTATTTCATGACCTAGCCGGAACTGTTAAAAGAATGAAGCTAATTTCTTTATCTTACCTTTGTGAAGGTGGATGCGAGATTCCCTTTTTTATGAAATAATTTCTTCTACTAAGGATGGAGCGAGTCACTGGAAGGGTCAGAAGCCCTACCACGACGATCGTCTCGCTCTTAACCAATCAAAAAGCCAGACAAGCCAAACGCTTCGATAGCTTAATTTAAAAACAAATTACAATCAGCGCATAAATGCCCTTTGCATTTCAGGGCACGGTACCTCTTTTGACAAATCTGCAGCCTATGCTATGTTACCTTATTTTACAAGAGTTCATCGAGATAGCTAGGTGATGCAAAGATGTAAAACGGCGCTATGAAATGTAATCATTCCCGGAAAAAAATGTGTAAGAATCTAGCACTGTGTGAGGATGGCTAGCAAATGTGTGAAAGCAAATTAGCTTGTTATTCGGACTCTTCGTTTGAGAAGAAACATAGTGCGAACCCATAGATATTTCTATGTGTGAACCCCTGGATCTTTCAGAGATTTTTCTTCGCTTGCCACTAGCAAGCTCGCACGCAAATCTGCTAGAAAAGCTCCCAAATACGTAACATGAAACCATGTGCGGAACTTTTGTTTCTCATGAATATAAAGCTTTACCAGGAATTCTGGTGAGTTAACAGTCCGTTCCTTCTCACAAAGAGAAATCTTATTTACTAAAAGTGGGAACATAATAGGAAACTTACGTTTGAGTTAACTCATAGCCGACTCTAAACCATGTTTCGCAGAATTCAACCATACCATGCCATAGTTGTAAACGTATGAAACTTAAACTGGGACGCAAAAATAACGGCTTATTCCGTTTCTCCACCCTAAACTAGCCACCCCAGTGTGGATACCACATGGTAAACTACCTTGGATAGGGTGGCTTGGCTAGCTTGCAGCCTGGATTTTAATTCCATAGAACATGCATGTGAAGAGCTTGAGAGATGCGTTCGACAAAGCTCTTTAGCTCCAGATACTTTACACGAGATAAAATGTTGCTAGTAAAATAATTATTAATATTGGTCTTCAAAACTGTGAAAGAAAACATTGTGAGAAAACCGGCATATCCTAGAACCAAAATATTGAAAGCATGTGATATTAAGCATTCTGCACTAGGTCCGCGTAGTGTTTACGGCCCATTCCCTCTCTTAGAGAAAAACAGAGAAAACAATATAATGATTGTCATGCTATGTGTATGTTATTCTATGCTACAACATTTTATGAGAGTGATATGGGCTCGTGGAGGAAACAACGTATTAAAACGACAAAAAGAGTTTTTTTTTTTCAAGATAAACTATGGCATATGTTTTGTTATTTTAAGAAAGAAGTGGATTTCTTTTAATACTTAATTGAAATTAATTTGTGTACGAAACAGATTATTTATTTTATTTTTTGTATTAATCAGTAATTAAAACATTGTGTATGTATGTAAGAAACCAAAACACTTTATTAGCGACTCAGAATATTTGTAGTCCAGTGTATTAAACGTTTGTAAATGTTTGTGAGTCTAGCAAGCTGGGTGTTATTCCAAACCGTCCGGTAGAGTTTCTCTCTAACAAATCTAGCACTTTCTAGTTGCTAGTCAAAGTTTTAAATAATTCCAAACAAGTGGTAGAGGAGTTATGAATATGGAATCCTTGAATTTCCATTTTACAAATATTTTGATGCATTGTTTGTTTAAGGCTTGGTTTTGTCAGTTTGGCTCGGTCTTAAGCAGGTTGGATTCTTTTATTCGTTACGTGATACACACTTGCTGATGCTTTTATCATGAGTAAATGATCATCATTATTTCAGCTGAAAGATGTACACTGCCTGGCCTCTCCCAAATGTCGACACAACGAACGGTCCTGTGCGTCTTGCATTTCCACCAAGTCGTTGGAGATCGTCGGTCTACCTTGCGGGAAGCCAACGCTACGTCTTTCGGTACGTGATCCCCACTCTAGAATCTTTCGTCTTCATCAACCATCTATTCTGCGTGCAATGTACCCTGCCCATTGTCACTTAAAGGCGATTTCTGATTTCTATAACTTTATCGGTAACCTTTTTTTCTCTACGGATACATTCACTTTTGATGCGATCAGTAACAAAACTTTGAGCATAGTTCTTTCCACTGCCCTTTGGATGATTTAAGCCTTCTGATGAAACCATTTGCAAACATGCTTTCTTAAAATTTACTGTAAAAATAAACAGTGTTTTCTCTGTTATCAACCAAATAACAGCTCTTGTTACAAAATTACATTTGATAGACTATACCCACTTCTAACTAACAGAGAAAGGACACCCGATATCACGACTATTGTTGTAAACCGAAGTTATTACTCCTTATGTCAGCTTAATTCATGAACAATGGATTACTAATAATAACTACGGGACCGAAGGCTTTGTCCTGCTACTAGTAGGGTTGCTGGATCAGAAAGTATCGATATCGACTTAAAAGCGTTACTCTTTTATTTTATTTTTTTTAAGGTGGAAAATGACTTGAGCTGAGTGAGAGAGCATGTCAGACTTTTACTGACTAAAACCCACTTATTTGTTCCTTCTTTGCCTTGCGGTTCGTGGTCCCGAATGTTCATTTTCACTTAACCCACAGCCCCAGTAGGTTTCCACCTGTCCCATTACCTGTCTTCTGAAAGAGAAAAAATAATTTATGAATTAACGGAGAATTCTATGGGATTCCTTAATCGCATCCATATTCATATTTTGCGAGCAAAAATGCCTAATTTTTTATCGGCCACTTATAAAAACATGTGGCACTATTTCATAATTTGTAAATCCTACCAACAGTACGGTGAAATTAATGATAGAGATGTACTTGTGTGTATAAATAATACTGCACCTACTGTATATGAAACCTAAAAAGACCTATAAATGAAACAAACCAAAAATTCTAATGAATTAATCAGCTTTTTCATAGCACTAATTTTACATGGCGTTGATAGTATCGCGTACCACACAGTAGTATTAGACACTAACTCGAATACTGCTTGGATATCGAGATCAATTTACTGAGTATCGATACTACTGAGCCATCGATAAGTGTTTCAAATCACTACGACAAGATGTGCTTACAGTGTTCGTAATTACTCTGTTATTGTTAGCTAGTGTAAAGGCTACTATAATGTATTTGATTCATATTTTTGATGGACACTTTGGTGGGTATAATTTACGTCAACGTTTCCACGGAAATCTAATTACATAGTTTAAAGTGATCACGAGTGTTTCTATGTTTTAATAGAACGATCAAAGCGTAGTAATTTATTTTAATTAGATCATTTTGGGTGAAAGTTAATAATATACTGAAGAGAAAATGGAAATTAAATAATTCTCAAACTCAAGTCGCAGTTGGTAGGACATGGCACACCGTAAGGGATCCACACAGACTTGTAACACATGATAATCCTAAATCAGCCAAGTATACTAAAAGCTGCCTTGTGATGTGTGTACGCATTTACAACAAAATCCCTAAAGAATTAAAATGTATAAATAATTTAAATTCATTTAAAAACAAATTGTACAAATGGCTGAATGGACATAATTTCTATGACATTAATGATTTATTTGACGTAAAATTATAATATTGTATCCATCTATTTAACTGAATTAACTATATACTTACTGTTGTTTTGACCTAATTTTTTTTGCATGCAATTGAGACTTATTCTGTGTAGCTAAACATGTGGACATTGTATTTAAATAAGATTTACACCATTATACCATGTTTAATGCAAATAAAGACTTACCATATCTTATAAATCTGGCGGTAAGTTCCTTCTTTGAGGAGTAGCTGAAGAGGCGCTAGGGCGTCTTCACCTTCCGCTTGATACAGGTCCTTACCGAACATAGTAAGTTCGAGAGATTTCTGGACTATTCCGGATCGCCTGGTGGACACGGTGGAGTATATGGTGATGATATGTCTCGCTTGGGTGACGCACCACCCTGTTCTCATAGAGGCAATCGGCGGCGATGACCTCTGTTGTCAGGTCCTGGTTCAAGTCGTGATTCAGAGCAAAAGGGATGCGGTTGCCTCCTTTTGCAAAGCAGTAATACTAGCGAAGAAGATGGCCGCGACTACGAGGAAACGGACATCCTCACGCTCCGACCGCTACCACAGACTACAGGCGACGTCTCAGGCGCCAGGAGACGCAGGGCGATCTCTAACCACCTTAGGCGCGGTTTCGAGGCTATCGTATGCTCAATTGTATTCTCTGGGTAATCCGCATAACTCGGGTATTTTTTCCGCTTGAATTCAAAACAGTAACTTCCCGAACTTACCATGTCCAGTGAGGACTGTCATGAGGAGGAGTACATCATGCAAAAATTGAGGACATCGTGGCAACTTTCCACCCTTTTTTCAAAGTAGGGACTTACTGCCGCGATTGTGACGTGCTCATTAGGCTACCTATTGAGATGTGAACATTGCATGGATTTGGATGAGTTTGTTATCTAACAGACATTTTATCCAAATCCTTGTAGCCGATTGAGCGTGAAGAAGTAGTAATAAAACATTTTTTTTTCACTTTTTAGTTTACCACTTTGTCGGCATGATTAATATATACATTGGTACCAAATTTCAGCTTTCTAGTGCTAACGGTCACAAAAAAAAATAAAAAATAAAATAATAAATTTTTCACGGATGGACAGCCAGACCGACATGGCAAAACTATAAGGGTTCCTAGTTGACTACGGAACCCTAAAAACAGACTCTGGCAGGGAATTCCTCTCCTTAGCTATACGCACAATGAATTAGTTCCCAAAACGTTTTGTGCGCACAGGTGGGATGTCCACCATGTACCAGTGGCACATCGACTGTCGATTTTTTTTTTACAAAAAACAGCGATGATGAGTCGTTTTTGTTTGAGTAAGGTTTGCAAGACGCTTTTTGGTTTGAAAAATCTAAAATAAATATTTTGTTATGAGTAGTCAGGACCCCAACACTTGGCAGCAGATCCATCATAAGACTAACATTGTTAGCTAGTAATTGGGTCGTTGTTAAGGTCAGATGGCAGACGCCTCGTGTAAGATATTAAGTAATACTGTAAGACACAAAACGACAACCTATTAGCGATAACAACTGTCAAGCAATAGTTAATACACATAACATGTCCTGACGTATTATATTTCCTAAAGGTTTGAATAGAGACGAAGTACCTATCTATAAATAGTGCTCTTGTATTTTGATGCAAGATTGCTCGAACAAGCCGTCTCTGGAAAACTATGGAAAACCGAAGGAGCATGGGTTTTAGTAAGTAAAAGTCTGTCACCATCATAATCAGCTTTTTTTAATGTTCCTACTGCTGGGACTCAGGCCTCGTCCCAAGCAGAGGGAATGGGCCGTAATCCACCACGCGGGCCCAGTGCGGGTTGGTGAATGTCACAAGTCTTCGAATTTAAAGTCTGACAATCCCTTTGTAAATTATTTGATGATTTGTGCCTTAAAAATCACTATCTTCTGTTAGTACTTATAATGAAGTTCCAAGTCAAAAGAAGCGAAATTTATACCAAAAAAATCAAAAACATCAAAAATTCGGAACACATAATAAAAAGATCAGGTAAAATAACCAAATAACACTGTTTGATCTAAATATCAAACTTAGGCCTATGCCTATGTAGTAGCGTTTGCGATTACTAGACGAATGTTAAATGATTGAAAAATTATTATAGATCTATGGTTGAACCACTAATACAGGCCTAGGGATCTCTGAAGAGTGAATAAGTGTTTCTTCTAGGCCAGCGCGCTTTATCGTCGATTACCAACTTGGCGATATCTATGTATATCGGAATCCATATCATTTATGTCATGACATAGTTTGAATAGCATTTTGTCTAAGACCAATTTCATCGTCATTTCAGCCCAAGGACGTCCACTGTTGGACATAGGCCTCCCCCAAGCATCGTCACAACCATCGGTCCTGTGCGTCTTATATCCACCACATTTCCGCGACTCTTACCAGGCCATCGGTCCACCTAGTGAAAAACTTTTAAACGCTGCGTTCACCGATGCGCGGTCGCCACTCTGGAATCTTTCGGCTCCATTGACCATTCGTTCTACGACCAATGTCCCCTGCCCATTGTTACTATAGTTTGGCGATTCTTTGGTCTATGTCGGCGAACTTGGTCCTTATCCGTTTCACGTAACACTGTACAAAGGCAGACTTAATGCCTTAGGCATTATCTGCCAGTCGACCTTCTTCTTCCTTGTCGGTATCATTCTTGACAGAATGGTCGTGGTCTTCACTTCAGGTGTTGGTGGCAAGCTTCACAATATGCCGCCATTCATCTCTGATGGCAGTCGACCTTAGGGTGGTGCAAAAACATAACATGGTAGGTGCAACTTAATAAATAGACAAAGAGAAGAGAAACAAATACATAGTTAATACATACTTAGATACATACGTGTAATAAATGCTGCAGTGAAGAAACAAATCTAACCAATCAATGCTGTGATGATTCTATCAACTTCTTGCGAATATGCTCACGTGCCTATACCTTAAAAGAAAATCGGCTGGTCGCCATCCAGATATTTCTACATCTACACTTCTGATGCGCAGACTTAAGTAGGTACCTATTATTAATTCTTGCCTTAAAATTCACATCAAAGTAATTTACAAAGCTCTAGGCCGTCGATCACAAAACACATCTTCCCGCCTCCAACTTCACCAACGTATATTATAAAACAGTTTTTACCCCAGAGGCATCAGCAGGCTCTAATGAATTAAGTTTGAGTTTGCCTCCGAAACTTTGGCGCATAAACCTTGTCGAGAGGGTAAAAATTTAAACACATTTTAAATAGTCTGTTGACAACTTAACGCGTTTGTATTATCCCAGGAGAAGTTTTGGAGATGAAACTTTTTTTGAGAGCTTTAATTTTGACTTTGAAGCAAATGAAATTAGTTGACAAATAGCACAGTTTGATAGAAATGGAGAAAGTTAGTCATTGTGACCTAGGCAGCATTCACCCGAGCTTTGGCGAGGGTGTTATGGAGTACAAGGACTACGTGAATGAAACGAAGTTTTTCAGTACATTTTATCATCATCATTTCAGCAGAAAGACGTCCATTCTTGTATATTGGCCTCCCCCAAGTATCGCTACAATGAACGTTTCTGTGCATCTCCAATACATCGGATATTCAATACACTTACATTAACAAGACATAAACATATAGGGATTAACGCGCAACTCATGGGGGTCGACGTGCACCCAATCTGATACAGTAAACGTAATAAAATTGTGGGAACTTTTCCGCACTAGTGCGAAACAGTGAATTGCATGCTCAAAGGCGGTAGAATAAGAGCGGGCTTTAGTGTATTAAAAAATTATTTTAGTGGACAATTATGTCTAGATTTTTCTAAATCATAATTTTCTCTTCAAACTGTTGAACAGTCGTTAGGTATGAAAAACGGACATCAATTTAAGAGCTGGCCGCGACAACCCGTCATTAGGTATGCCATCATCATTTGTCCAGTCGTTTCCGAAATAAGTTGGGGTCAGCTTTTGGTGTAACCGGATGCAGTTGAGTAGTCCATAAGGCAACTATCTGAGATCCACTATTTATTTAACATTACATAAAAGATTTCTGAAAGTGTACATACAATACACCCAAATATTCTTGCCTTGGTATTGTTCGTCAAGTCGTTGAGCTCCTTAGTAGTCCTGAGTTGAGCTTTGCGAATACTGACAAATGCTTGCACGCACTGGACAGGTCCACTCAAATCTGTATGGTTCTTTCTTCAAAAGACCATCTCAGACTAATCTACATGGTTCTAATGTGATTTGATCATTACATATTTACTGTATGGACTTTAAAAGAGACTATGATCCCTGAGCTAGTTTTGGTGTTTTTTTTCAGCATAGTCGGCTAGGAAACACTGGCCTCGTCTAGTTTAATCTGAAGAAAAAAAAACCTGTTTGCAAAATAAAAATCATTTATCCTTTATCATTTAAAGGCGGAGAACATCGTCGAATATACGTAGATGCCAAATGTTGAAGTAAAAACCAAGGAAGCAGGTACTGAAGCCGCACTGGAACTTCAAATTTAAGTTATTCTTTGTGCAAGTTTTATAAACCATATTACGGAAGAAAAGTTTTGACCACAGAGCATGGTGTTACATCGCTTCCGAGTCCAAATACCTGCGTCAGGCCGTCTTTTGTTTCTTTGGAGCGACAAAAGACGGCAAAAGCAATTATAGTTCTAGCATTTAATCTTATTGGGTTTAGAATTATAACATTCATGGCTGTTGCTGTGAACTTTGTGAATACTTAATACGAGTATGTCGGTACTACTATATTTTCAAGAATTACCAACTCTAAGCTTTACATGCCTATTTAGACTATTTAGGTGTATTCAGTGATTCACAAAAAAAGTATAAATAATAATATAATATTCCACAACTAGCACACAACGCCGCCTAGTCTCAAGCTAAGAAGAAATTGTGTTATGAGTACTAGACAACTGATAAACATACTTACATATTTCTAAACACATACATATTATAGATAAATTACACCCAGACACAGAACAAATGATCATGATCATCACACAAACATTTGTTCTGGGTGGGAATCGAACCCACGACCTCCAGCATAGCAGTCAGGGCCACTAACCACTACACCAACAGGCCAGTCTAAATAAAGCCAGTCTAAATCTACAAATAAAGTCATGCATTTCAAGGGAGAGGCTTATAAGTCAGTTTAAACCTTATGTATTCGGTAAAGCTAGCTTCTAGAAGTGGCTCCACTTGCATGGTATTAAAAAGTTATCCCTAGGAAACATACACCCGAGGTAAATAGAATTCTATGTGCTATTCCAGGAAATTGTCTTCTATGTACCGAATATCATCGACATCCGTTGAAATTAAAAATAAAACACACATATTTTCCGGTTGCCCCTATCCTATTTGAATAACATCTGTTAAGGCGTACAAATTAGTGCATGTAGTGCTCTTCTTTAAGTGATGGGGCACTTAGACGTAAGATTGTATTGTTTTTTCTTTATACATATGTAATAGTGCACTCATTGTTGAAGAGCCAAATAAATAAATAAATAAATAAATAAATAAATAAACATCACCAATAAGGTTACTATAAATTCCTTCTCAGTTTTTCCATCATCATCATCATCATCAGCCTTTTTAATGTTCCCACTGCTGGGACTCAGGCCTCCTCTCTAGGAGATGGAATGGGCCGTAATCCACCACGCGGGCCCAGTGCGGGTTGGTGAATGTCATATGTCTTCGAATTTTTGATTCTAGGACTTGCCGGTTTCCTCACGCAATTTTTCTTCACCTTTTTAAAAGCAGTGGTGATAAAATAAATTACACTAAGTAATGCGCCTGACTGGGTTCAAGTTTTTCCATGCTCTAATAATATTGTGACTTTAATTTTCAACTTTGTTGACTAATAAAAAAGTAATAAGAACAGTACTGAAAGTAATAAGCGTCGAAAATTCAAGAAAAGAATATCAATTTCAATATTTTGTTGATCCTTTAATGATATCAAAAAAGATAAAAAAAAAACTATTTTTAAATACAGAGCTTCTAAGGCTACCTTTCACCGGGTTCTTGTTTCAAGAAATTTTTAATTTTGCTTTGTCATTTTCTAAAGAATGGAAAAACTTTTCCGTTATTAAAGAGTTGGTTTATTTTATTAATATTTTTATTTTAGCGAGTAGGGACTAAATTATGTAGACTGGGTAGGATAATCTTTTATGTGAAATAACAAGTATTTTTTAATTTAAGGTAAGGTAACAAGTTATTATATCACATTTCATGAGCCTTGTATCAGCTTCGTGATACTGAGCAATTTGGAATATTTAGTATGGATTGCCTGTAATATGAGATCAGAGGAAAAAATAATCAAGAAAAATTGTAAATGAAATTAATAAACGATAATAAAAACAATAATTAATTATAAAAAGAGTAGGTATATTGTGCAACAAAATATGATGGAAAAAAGAAGGACCTGTGTCATGCGGAAGGTAAGGATGCCGTGAGGTCTTTCCAGCCACGCCTCAAAGAGAGGACTTATCGCCATAATTGTGGTGTGTCCAGCACGGGGTTGCTATAGTCGCTGACGCCATTCCATCATGAGATCCCGCCGAAGCTCTGTCCGCCATGCCATGTCCGCATGCGCCGTGCCATGACGTGACCTGTCGCGGCAGAGGACTTTCCATCTCCACGCGCATGTCGTGCATGTGTGCAAGGACTGTTGCCTCCAGATCCCACGGTGATAGGCCAGCCAGAAGGCTCGCCGCTTCGCAGGAAATCGTGCGGTATCCCCGCACCATCCGAATTGCCATGACCCTCTGGCAGGCGTTCAGAATGGCCGCCGGTCGCTTTTGTAGCGACGGCGCCCACACCGGCGCCCCGTAGAGGGCCATGGATCGAACGATCCCCGCGTAGAGCCTCCGGCAGGAGGCGTCTGGACCCCCAAGGTTGGGTAGAAGCCGCTTGAGAGCGGCCCCAGTCCAGTTGAGTTTGGGAGCCAGACGTCGGAAATGCTCCTCGAAATTCCATCGGCTGACGAGGATGAGTCCCAGGTATCTCATCGATATCCCGACGCCGATGCGAACTCCTCCTACCGTTAGTTGGGAACTCGACGACCCTCTAGTGATCAATTTTAAGGTTATTATATAGGAAAATGTAAAATACACAATTGAAGGCTGGTTTTTTTATATTATACAGTATCGAATTTAAAAAAGATTGTAAATTCTGTGTCTTAATCCTATCACTGGATTTATATTTTCAAATATCCTGACAGTAACATTCTTCTTTTTCCTACCCTTATTATTTGGGGTCGGCGCAACACCTTTTTTCTTCCATTCTGTCCTATCAGTTGTCACACTATCACTAACTCTCTTTTCTTTCATTTCTCTCCTCACACAATCCATCTATCTTTTCTTTGACCTCCCTCTCCCTGTCCATCCATCTACACGTATACACAGAACTTTTTTAGTAAGACGCGTTTCATCCCTGCTTTTCACATGACCATACTAAGGCAAACGATTTCCTTTCAACTCTTCAGTCACTGGTGCCAAAAATTGTCACATTATTAACCCAAATAAATAAATAAATAAAGTTCGAATTTTCGACACATCTTATTCTATTCTATTTTATTTTTTGTTAATGGCAAATAAAGCCGATGGCAACTATTCTGCCAATGTTTAAGTAAATTAGAAAAGTAAGTAGTGTATAATATTAATATAGAAAATGAAAAACGACAGTAGCTGAACATTTAAATTTCTTCAAGTGATACAGTTGCACTTGATGGGTTAGTACTGGACTGAAACAAAAAAAAAAAACAAAAGTACATTTCGACACATCTTAGTAGAAAAAAGTTAACCTTTCAAAATACTACCGTCAACACTTCTTATTGGGGGGTAAATCACGTTTCTTAGTGGAGGGATAAATTGTAGAAAATCAACGAGGATATTGCGAACACTCGTGACGTTTGAATAGAAGACAAGAATGAAACGAACTGTGCAGTTAAACCGACTCCCATTATAGATGCCACGCCTTTGGACTGTGGTACAAAGAAAAAAGAAGATTGCCTTTTTAAACAGGTATAAGCATATAATTTTAACAAAACACCTCTTACAGTATTTAGTTCATTTAACCATAATTATGGTCTTTCTATTGTTTCTAACTACGGTATTCTAAAAGTTAAATTTTCTAAAAATACACCGTACTAAATTACACAGAAAAAATGAAAAGCCTAAATAGATGTCACAACAGTTTTACCGTGAGATATTTGCAAATCTATCCTTAATTTCTAGAAAATAATTGTTCATATCTCTCTAAAACAGACAAAATTGACCTTTTATTTCTATTTGCAGGATCTACTAAATTTTAAACAATTCTTTTCTTCCAAATTAAGCTTCACCGCGACATATTTGCAAACCTATTTGCGAATATATCGCTGTGAAACTATTAGCGCATCTAATTAGGTTCTTTATTGTTATATTTTATGTGTAATTCAGTGCGGTGCGATCTTCTCCTAATTTAGAAATTTTGAAAACTGTAGGACTTGACAGGTCCATACAAATCTGTTTGGTTTGTTCTTCAAAATCCCATATTAGATACTAATATGCACGGTTCTCATATGATTTGACTATTACATGTTTTCTGTATGGACTTTAAAAGAGACTTTGACATCGTGAGTTTGTTTCGCTGTTTCTTCTTAGCATTCAGTTAGGACACACTAGCCGGCCTCATCTAGTTTAAATTAACAAAAAACATTTGACGTGTAAAAGTGTTGATTATGGCCTATTTTTAAAAATTAACATCAATCATTTTCCATAACAAAATTTCAGATTTTTAGAAAACATATTCATCAAAAAATAGACCGTCCTTTTTCTTATACCACCCACCAATAAGTAATAACTCAATGACAGCTCCAAAGATATTTCGCCAATTTCGACTTCTTAAGATTTAGGAATTCGCATTATAATTCTTTTGTTTTCAGTTTATTCAGACGCACTGAAGTTTTGATAGGCAGAGGGCACACATTATTTCCATTCAAAATATCAATGGAACATTTTGAGTGTTTAATTTTATAATTAAACATTGAAAATGTTCTAACTATTCTGCCCTGCCCAGTGAATCTTAATAAAAGTTTTATTATGGTTGAAGATTCACTGGGCAGAAAACGAGTTGTTTATTGGCATAAACACTAAAAGACATTAAAGAATAAACTACTAGTTAGTATTTTTTCTATTTAATCAGCTGTTTAATAAGCGAAAAGTCTTTGTTTTTAAGTTTGTACCAAAAATGTTTAATTTACTTTTTTCTTTTTAAAAAGTACACTATCGCCTTTTTTAAATTGGGAAATAATCTAGCGACTTCTCCTAATTTATAACGGAGCAGGAGCGCGTCCGACTTTTAAACCTATGTTTCTTTTATGGCATTGCATTCCAGGATCACGCGTTCTTTTGGAAGCCAACTCGTGGCTCCAACACCATAACTCTGCCTGTGTTGCAGGATTTTTCGATAGAGTTAACGTAGCTCAGGAACGTAAAGATTTTTAGTTAATAATAGTCTTACGGCCCGTTCACCACCTCGCTGCTGGGAGCGGTAGCTCAGCGCGGCGCGGCGAGCAGTAAGTTCAAAAGTATGAAAATGTTTGAAGCACTCTATGCCACCACTCATAGCGTCCCGCGCCTGCATACCAATGCCGCTCCCCTCGCCGCTAAGACCGAAATTGTGACCAGTCCCCCTAGCCAAGTTACAACCGTTTTGCTTGCCCCGAACGCTTCAAGTTGGCTGCGCTGCCAATTCTTTTATTCTAACCACGTGACTGAGCGTTGAGATGACGTCACAGATACGATTGCAGATTAGCAACTTGGCTAGGGCTACAGTACTCCTAAAAAAGTTGCTAATCTGCAATAGTTAACGCTAGTAGAAAGCTTCAAATGTTCGGGATTGTCGTTATCTAAATGCTCAGTCACGTGGTCAGAACAAAAGAATTGGCGGCAAGGTCAACACGAAGCGTTGTAACTAGGCTAGGCTGGCCGTAACACTCCTTAACCTTCACGCAGACTGTTCCACTCATCACACTAGAATACCTCAGATTTATATGGATGTAAACAGCATATACACATTTCATATGATTGTCAAAGTATGTAACTTATTTATTCCCTACATTTTTAAGCAAATTAAATACAGATCTTGTACGAAATAGTTTAAATAAAGTGTGTAAGTAATCAATGATTTAGTGATAAAATCGCTGGAGTCAGTCGAGTAGTCAGGTACTAATACCTTATCTAAACATGCTAATGTACTTGGACAACATTTCAGATGCCAGGACTGACCATATAAGAAGAATAGAAAAATCAAACCATACGTTTGGAGCGTGCAAAACTTACATGCAAAAAAAAAACTTTTTACAAAAAAAAAACCGACTTCAATGTTAAAAGCACTGAAAAGTATAAAATAACTGTAATTTCGGAAGTCGGTATTTCTATAATAGTTTTGTCTTTTCGGTTATTTTTTTTTTGTAAAAAGTTTTTTATTTTACACTTTTTAGTTATGGTACCACCACTAAAAAGTACCCCTCAGACAAACTTAAATAACTTATATCCACAGTGCATCTCATAATCCCAAACACGGTTCATCATCATCATCATCTTTTTTTCATTCTGGCTTCATCATCAAATCAGTTCGATACACCCCCCCCCCCCCTACACTACTACGACTATAAACAAAACAAATTTACTTGTAACCAGAGTTCTGCTGTGATTCTATGAGGAGTTCTGTTCCATATCTTCGAAGTTCATGATCAGATCATAACAATATTTTTATGAGACTAACTTCGTCAATCGATCCACTATTGACCGAGATATCGGTAAACATATAAAAAAAAAAACACATTCGGCCGAACATAGAACCTCCTCCTTTTTGAAGTCGGTTAAAAATGATTAAATTACTAACTTCTGCCAGCAGCTTCGACCACGTGAAAGTAATTCCAAGACAACCTACTGGTCTACTCGTGTAGTCGTTCGAGTATGAAAAACTGAAAACAAACATACTGATGAACTTTCGCTTTAATAATACCTATTTTTGTGATAAGCGTTATACTAGTATGATTCGTTATCACATAAATCCAATGTTTACATTTAAAATCTCAGTGAAATGAAGATAAAACTTGTGTATTTGTAGACAGCTTATCTCCACCTGATTTGTTACAATAAACGAAAATGTGCAGTAAATCAACTTTAAAAAATCTGTCGATTGAAGTATAACGTTGGCAGCGCATCGGTATTATGATACGAGTATTTACGTACATAAACATATACACGCTAGTACCACAATCAAGATTTATCAAGACTTTATCACAGTCAAGTTTTTTTTTTTAAATAGTCCTTTCATCATCATCATCATCACATCAGCCGAAAGAGGTCCACTGTTGGATATAAGCCACCCCCAAGCGTCGCCACAACGGCCGGTCCTGTGCGTCACGCATCCATCGGATTCCCGATGATTAGTAATTAATATTTATAATATCCGATTAATCATAGTTCGTTATTAAAAAATATTCAGCTGTTGATTTTAAAAATACAACTTTCAGGACTTTCGTATATTATGCCCACGAAAGATGGGATTGAGGGAGGCCTTTGCCCAGGAGTGGGACAGAACAGGCTAAAAATACTTCATAATTTGCATAGTGAACCTTCTTTATATTCCTTCTAGTTACTCCCCAAATCTCTGATAAATAAATGAAAGAGAAAATAAGTAGATAGGTAATTTCGCCTACTTAACACCAGCCTCGGTGGCGCAGTAGGCAGCGCGTAAGTCTCATAATCTTAAGGTCGTGAGTTCGATCCTCACCCGGGGCATATCTTTTGGGTTATTCTAGTTTCTACATTGGTACCTCAAAATGCTTATTTCTGATAAAATCAAATGTTATAAACATTTAAAACTAAAATAATAATCATATATTTCAGGTACTATTAACCAAATTTAAAAAAATGTTTGTATAATTATAGGTACACAATACGTTTACACAGTAAATATAATACATTTGTTTATTGCAGTTTTGTTTGTTTACCATTGATTCGTAGAAAAATAAAATGTGGTTTGACGATTTCGTTGTTAAAATATTCGCAGGTTTATATTTAAAATTAATCATTAATTTGATTATGTAACTCAACTCTTGGATCGTGGGGTCCGAGTGCTCACAGTTTGTTTAAAGATCTGTCAAAACGTCTAGTTGACACTTCACGTGACCCAAAGGCTGGCTTTTACCTTGGACAGAGGATAAGCATTACCACTCTATAAATAGCGTGGTCTAGATTTCTTTTTATCTAGTATCGCAGAGCAGAAGTGGCCGAGTGGTAACGGCCTTGACTTACGAGGTGTAGGTCACGGATTCAAACCCGGCCAGGCGCATTCGTTTGTGTAATTTATTTCATAAAACGATGAAGAAAAACATCGTGGGGAAACCGGCATGTCCTAGAACCAAAAATTCGAATATGTGACATCCACCAACCCGCACAGGCCCCGCGTGGTGGATTACAGCCCATTCCCTGTCCTAGAGCGAAGGCCTGAGTCCGACTATGCTATGGTATAGTAGCCGTCATAAGTAATATTTATAAAAACAAAAGTTTGCTTGCTCTTTGCGTTCCACGGCTGCGATAACACTTGAACAATCCCACAGGGCTTTAGGACACCTGGAAACCAGTTACATTTTTCCTAAACTACCGTCAAAACAAAAACAATCTATCCAGATTTCGTCCCGAACCAATATCTATAAACATTTGTCCACTAACCCCTAAAAATAACGGCCATCATTTCTTCTCTTTACAAATAAATAAAAACAATAAAAACGTATCAATTCTCTGGGGTATAAATTTCAATACGATGCTCAATACATTTCATTTGGCTCATACGATTTACGCAGACGGTAGTATGGCGTAATAAAATTGGAAATAGGATGTTTTTCGGTGACATTTTCTCTTGTATGTTTGTTTATACACGCGCACTATGACGCCTGTATGTATGGGAGATACTGAGTAAGGGTGCGATGTAATAATATAATAGTAAAATATAATAATATTCCACCACTATCACACTACGGTACGGTTACGGTACCAACCCGCACTGGGCCCACGTGGTGGTTTACGGCCCATTCCCTCTCCTAGAGAGGAGGCCCGAGTCCCAGCAGTGGGAACATTGAAAAGGCTGATGATGATCACACTACACTATCTAGTCCCAAGCTAAGCAGAGCTTGTGCTATGGCTACTAGACAACTGATAAACATACTTATTTATTACTTAATACATGCATATTATGGACATATGGATAATTACATCAAGACAGAGAACAAAATGATCGTGCTCATCACACAAACGTTTGTTTTCACGACCTCTGATATAGCATTGAGAGCCACTAACCACTAGACCAACAGGCCAGACAACATATCTATTGTACATTTGATATTGTACTTTGACTCATAGCATGTGTAAGTACACTTATATTTGGCCTGTAATATGATACAAGTAGCTGTCAGCTAGACGTAAACCTAGATACCGAAGATTAAAAAAGCTTTTAATTTTATCTTCCACGCGTGCGCTTCGTCGTAGGCATTTCAAGGGCAAGCTTCACTGTACGAGCGTCTTTGTGCATAACCATAACATCGTAAGCGCTTCTTTTTAACTAATAATCTCTTTGGTGTATGTTTTAGAAATTGAATGTACATTTTATATGGATTCGCTGCACACGGTGGCCGCCACACGCTACAAATAGCCACTGCTTGCGTCTTGAGGTCCAAATCGACCACTGAACGGCGATACAAAACGCCGTCACACGCTACTCGCGCATTGAAACCTTCTTCGTCAGAGTCTATTATGACAATGCGTGGATGGGTTAAAAAAAAAATATTACCTACCACTTCTAGCGTCTCTAGTGGTGGCGTTTGTGGCTGCAGCATGTGGCTCATGTGCGTCGACACAAAACTTTTTTTCAGCTACAAGTGAAGCCAAACAAAAAACTTCTACTACACAAAAACAGCAATATATTTTTTTATCACTAAAACTGGCTGGCACAACTCTTGTTTTGGCCGCTCACATTTTGTGTTCCGTATTTGAATTTGCATGGTATACGATAATTCAGGATTTGTTATTCCATTGCGCAATTTCAACTGTGCCTCGATAACTTTATATGAAGATATATTGCAATGGACTATAAGCCAGCGATAGTCATGCGATTGTAAAATATTGCAATAAAATATTACACTGTGAATTGGCCTGTTCTGATTTAGACTTATTGGACAACAAGAGAGATGGAACTAAATATTCTGGTACAGAAATAACGAACTCAACTAAATGAAAATATACTGAGTATTCTGCTATCGACTAAGACACCAAATACCAATTTTAAAAGTAGTTTTATCGATTTGAATTATTTTAACTTTGTTCTGTTCTCAGGGGTGAAAAGAAAACCTATATAATAGTTTGCTAAAATTCATCTATATGACATCACCCGCCCTTGGGTGGAGCAGGAGATAGTGTCAGTCTTTTACTGACTAAAAAACCCACCCTGTTCCTTGATTGCCTTTCATAACGGAGTCTTCCTTTCAGAAGCAAACCTTTGGTCCTAGAAGGCTTAGACCCTGCTGGGCCCCTAGGATCTATAGAAAATATGGAAAAATGGAATATTGAAAATTGGTGATTATATGTTTATAAGATCTGTGATAAACTATCAGGAGACCAGAATCACGTATATATGTAAAAAAAAAAAAACAATTATTTTATGTACCCAAAATAATATGTTTAAGAGATCTATTGATCTTGACTGGCCTGTTGGTCTAGTGGTTAGTGACCCTGACTGCTATGCCAGAGGTCGTGGGTTCGATTCCCACCCAGGACAAATGTTTGTGTGATGAGCATAATTATTTGTTCTGTGTCTGGGTGTAATATATAAGTAAGTTTATCAGTTGTCTAGTACCCATAACACAAGCTCTGCTTAGCTTGGGACTAGACGGCGTTGTGTGATAGTTGTGGAATATTATTATTATTATTATTATTATCTATAATATACATATAATATGGGGATATATGTATCGGGTAAACGTTAACATTAATTGATGATAATTATGCCAATTCTTGTTTGGCCATGTTTAAAACGGTCTAGCCAATTTTTGTTACCCATATCACGAAGTAATAAATTTTTATGATCTGGCCACGACAACCACTGATAATCACAAATACGTTTCAATGTTGCCAGCTCAATTACTTGATTTCAATGAATAAACAAATAAAAAATAAATGTAATAATATTCTTGGTTACAAAAACAGATTAAATAAATTTGATTTGTATATCAAAACCTAACACATGTAAATAAACCACAAATGTATAGTAACCACAACCTAAAATTTTCACCACCCTTAATCGACATCGACCAAATTTGTCCTAATTCTGGCAATTACTTGAACACGTTTATGCTAGCCTGGTCGCAATTTAGCGTGGTCCACATAACTGCGAATGCTACGTACATCGGTAACAGCATCGGACATTTCGACCTGTGAAATTGCGAATGCGTTTGGATCTAATCGTAGCACACCGCGTTCTCATTTCCGTGGTCACATTTTCCAGGTACCCTCCAATGTAAACAGTGAGCTAAATACCTTTAGTATTGGCTACTATTATCATTTGGTCTGTTAATTTGTTTTAGAAATGAAAGCGCTTGATGCAACTGTAGGCATTGTGTTTCATTACGGCAGTAGAGGCCATAAATCTAGCCGCTGGGAATCTGATCCCGATTTCCGGCCACCGTAGGCGCGGGCTTGCGGACAGTGAGCAATGGGTAGCTCGCTGTCCGGCCGTCCGGTAACTGTCCGGACCAAGCCTAAGTCGTCGACGGCGCGCACTGTTCCCGCGCGCCTGATGGAGTTGTCAGCTACAGCAGGGACCCAGCTGGGTCGAAGCCTACTGGGACCAGGGTTAGTTTCGAAAGACAGCTCGAGCCCCGGTATGAAGGCTAGAAGGAACGGGAAGGGTCTTTCAGTCAGTAAGAGTCTGACACTATCTCTCGCTCCGCCCAAGAGTGGGGGATGTCGTTGGATGATTTTTTCCCACCATAAAAAAGGCCATAAATCTAAATCAAAGTAATGCAACAACCTTTTTAATACCGAGAGAGCGAACGCCAGCATTCGTTCTCTCAATGTCTTTCTATTGTGTCTCTAATTACAGTATCCGAAAGGTTAAGAGAAGAGTCCTAACCTTTCAGATACCGTCAATTTGAGATACATTAGTAAGACAATAGATGCGCGAGCGTTCGCTTGGGGTTTAATGAAAGAAACACCAAAAAGAAAAGTTTAAAAAAAAAATCTAAAAATACACCGCACTGAAGTACACAACAAAAAATATAAGAAACTAAACAGATAGGTATGTAAAAGAAAGAAAGAAAAATAATTTATTTGGTACAGCACAAGGCCCAAACACAATAATAAACAAAAACACATATACAAAAGTAAAAGAAACAAAAAAAAACCGGCCAAGTGCGAGTCGGACTCGCCCATGAAGGGTTCCGTAGCAGCAAGTAACATAATATAAAAGTTCTTGTAATGTATTGTAACTTTGATCGATGTTTTAATAATAGTGTATTTTTTTCGGTTTATGACGCATTAAAAAAAAACTACTTACTGGATTTCGTTCAAACCAATTTTCGTTGGTAGTTTTTATAGTAATGTACATCATATATTTTTTTTAGTTTTATCATTCTCTTATCTTAGAAGTTAGAGGGGGGGGGACACACATTTTACCACTTTGGAAGTGTCTCTCGCGCAAACTATTCAGTTTAGAAAAAAATGAAATTAGAAACCTCAGTATCATTTTTGAAGACCTATCCATAGAAACTCCACACGAATGGGTTTGATGAAAAAAAAATTTTTGAGTTTCAGTTCTATGTATGGGGACCCCCAAAATTTATTGCTTTTTTTCTATTTTTGTGTAAAAATCTTAATGCGGTTCACAGAATACATCTACTTACAAAGTTTCAACAGTATAGCTCTTATAGTTTCGGAAAAAAGTGGCTGTGACATACGGACGGACAGACAGACAGACAGACAGACAGACATGACGAATCTATAAGGGTTCCGTTTTTTGCCATTTGGCTACGGAACCCTAAAAATACAGTTGTTATGTGCCTCATGGCTGCACCAAAATAGGTCCAGTTCAGCATGAATGCCAGACAACTAGTGCCTGACGCTGGTTTTCAACTGAACCTTGTGACGCAACGGACGCAAAACCGGTTATGTCAACAGTATCTCCGTAAGACATTTGCAAACGTATCCTTACTTTTTCCTAATCAGTCTGTAAGGTATTGGTTTGATGAATGAACAAAACATAGACATTTGTAATTCAACAGAAATGAAACAATCCTGAATTGACAGTTTTGAAAATGGAACAGTTCTGTAATTCTTTGTCAATATACTTATTCGAAAACTCGCTTTTATTCCTACTGCTTCTGGACAAGCAAGTTACTATTTTTCACACTCGTGTGGAAAAGTGCACGAGCTCGCATCCGCCTTGTATTTATCGTATCAGGCTGGGGTCTTAATGACCCCGATAAGTCACGTGTTAGCCCCCATTCATTTATATCTTTGTAAATGTATTAAAGAATATTTTTTGATTATAACGTGTAAAAGTGTTTTTTAAACCTATTTGCGAAATAAATGTCATTTATCATTTATCAATATTGCAAATCTTCTCTATACGTTGAAATTTGTCATTCGACAATTCCACTTCGATTGCAGTGACAAACTTTCTGCACCTGTATTTAAATGTATAAGTATTTATTACATAGATAACCAGTACAAAATTTAAAAAGAAATTCAAAATATTTTATTTCACATAGGCCTTACATGGGCACTTATAAAACGTCAGAAGCAGTGCACGGTTCTAAATTGGTCGTTTTTTATGGAGAAGAACCGGCAAGAAACTCCAAGGTTACTCTTTCAAAAAAAAGTTGTTGTCGTTAGTATTTCAATATTACAGTAATAATAGATATTATGTAAGAACAGTGTAGATCAGTCAATATTATACCCAAAAGCACAAAAAAAGAAATCATAATAAAAAAATAGTGAGTTGTAATAAGAAGTAATCTAAGAATTGTATATAAAACAAACCGGCCAAGTGCGAGTCGGACTCGCCCATGAAGGGTTCCGTAGCAGCAAGTAACATAATATAAAAGTTCTTGTAATATGATGTAACTTTGATCGATGTTTTAATAATAGTGTATTTTTTTCGATTTATGACGCATTAAAAAAAAACTACTTACTAGATTTCGTTCAAATCAATTTTCGCTGGTAGTTTTTATAGTAATGTATATCATATATTTTTTTTAGTTTTATCATTCTCTTATTTTAGAAGTTAGAGGGGGGGGACACATATTTTACCACTTTGGAAGTGTCTCTCGCGCAAACTATTCAGTTTAGAAAATAATGATGTTAGTAACCTTAGTATCATTTTTGAAGACCTATCCATAGATACCCCACACGCATGGGTTTGATGAAAAAAAAATTTTTGAGTTTCAGTTCTAAGTATGGGGACCCCCAAAATTTATTGCTTTTTTTCTATTTTTGTGTAAAAATCTTAATGCGGTTCACAGAATACATCTACTTACAAAGTTTCAACAGTATAGCTCTTATAGTTTCGGAAAAAAGTGGCTGTGACATACGGACGGACAGACAGACAGACAGACAGACAGACATGACGAATCTATAAGGGTTCCGTTTTTTGCCATTTGGCTACGGAACCCTAAAAATACAGTTGTTATGTGCCTCATGGCTGCACCAAAATAGGTCCAGTTCAGCATGAATGCCAGACAACTAGTGCCTGACGCTGGTTTTCAACTGAACCTTGTGACGCAACGGACGCAAAACCGGTTATGTCAACAGTATCTCCGTAAGACATTTGCAAACGTATCCTTACTTTTTCCTAATCAGTCTGTAAGGTATTGGTTTGATGAATGAACAAAACATAGACATTTGTAATTCAACAGAAATGAAACAATCCTGAATTGACAGTTTTGAAAATGGAACAGTTCTGTAATTCTTTGTCAATATACTTATTCGAAAACTCGCTTTTATTCCTACTGCTTCTGGACAAGCAAGTTACTATTTTTCACACTCGTGTGGAAAAGTGCACGAGCTCGCATCCGCCTTGTATTTATCGTATCAGGCTGGGGTCTTAATGACCCCGATAAGTCACGTGTTAGCCCCCATTCATTTATATCTTTGTAAATGTATTAAAGAATATTTTTTGATTATAACGTGTAAAAGTGTTTTTTAAACCTATTTGCGAAATAAATGTCATTTATCATTTATCAATATTGCAAATCTTCTCTATACGTTGAAATTTGTCATTCGACAATTCCACTTCGATTGCAGTGACAAACTTTCTGCACCTGTATTTAAATGTATAAGTATTTATTACATAGATAACCAGTACAAAATTTAAAAAGAAATTCAAAATATTTTATTTCACATAGGCCTTACATGGGCACTTATAAAACGTCAGAAGCAGTGCACGGTTCTAAATTGGTCGTTTTTTATGGAGAAGAACCGGCAAGAAACTCCAAGGTTACTCTTTCAAAAAAAAGTTGTTGTCGTTAGTATTTCAATATTACAGTAATAATAGATATTATGTAAGAACAGTGTAGATCAGTCAATATTATACCCAAAAGCACAAAAAAAGAAATCATAATAAAAAAATAGTGAGTTGTAATAAGAAGTAATCTAAGAATTGTATATAAAACAAACCGGCCAAGTGCGAGTCGGACTCGCCCATGAAGGGTTCCGTAGCAGCAAGTAACATAATATAAAAGTTCTTGTAATATGATGTAACTTTGATCGATGTTTTAATAATAGTGTATTTTTTTCGATTTATGACGCATTAAAAAAAAACTACTTACTAGATTTCGTTCAAATCAATTTTCGCTGGTAGTTTTTATAGTAATGTATATCATATATTTTTTTTAGTTTTATCATTCTCTTATTTTAGAAGTTAGAGGGGGGGGACACATATTTTACCACTTTGGAAGTGTCTCTCGCGCAAACTATTCAGTTTAGAAAAAAATGATGTTAGTAACCTTAGTATCATTTTTGAAGACCTATCCATAGATACCCCACACGCATGGGTTTGATGAAAAAAAAATTTTTGAGTTTCAGTTCTAAGTATGGGGACCCCCAAAATTTATTGCTTTTTTTCTATTTCTGTGTGAAAATCTTAATGCGGTTCACAGAATACATCTACTTACAAAGTTTCTACTGTATAGCTCTTATAGTTTCGGAAAAAAGTGGCTGTGACATACGGACGGACAGACAGACAGACAGACATGACGAATCTATAAGGGTTCCGTTTTTTGCCATTTGGCTACGGAACCCTAAAAAGGCCACAAACATGTAAATAATTACAACTACGAGTATCAATAAAATGTTAACAAAATAAATAACCAATGAATTTAAGATAGTTGAAGTCTAAATAATTTAGAAAAAATTTGCAAAAGCAATGTGTGTGTGTGTGCATAAAGAAAACAAACCGGGAAAAAAATATACATATTAAACAAAATGGAGCAGTTAATAGACGCAATATTAATGAGCTACCAGGTACTGAGAATAAAACCGTTAGTTACCTTACGTTTGATAGAAAAATGTATCCAATATTCAACTAGCGATTTCAAAGTACGAAAGTTTATATTAAATATGCAGGAATACTCGGATTACTGGATAAAAGTAATTGGCTTCCGGTACTGCAAAAGCCAATATCATTTTATTTTTCTTTTATAAATCTTTGGAGGTATTAAGGATTATTGGGATGCGATAGTTTGGATTCTTTGTTTATTTTCTTTTTACCATCTTTTCTACTTAGGTTTTCGCTAACTATGTTAGTTTGGGCTTTCAGTTTTATACAGCCTATGTTATTAACATCATAAACAACAACTATTGTTCTACGACTTAAAAAAAAAGGCGCAAGCAACACAATATTATACCACATCATAAAATAATAATGAAAAATAAAAATAAAAGTACAGAAATACAATACAATTGCAGTGATTGTGCCCGAACCGAAAGGGTCACCAACGCAGCAATTGCTGGGCGTCAAACACCCAGCGCTGATTTTCAGCTGGCACCTCGCAGTGACGCACGTATAGTGAGTACGTAGGCGCGAGCTTCAAACAAACTTACGTATTCATTATGGAGTGGACTGAAGAATTTTTTTAAATCTAATTGAGGTTTACCAAAATACTCCAGTATAGTGGGACCCTAAAGACAAATGTTAATTTGAGGTCCAATTAAATTAATTAGATACTCATAATTTGTACTCGACATACGAGTCAAATTCTTAAAATGCCTACCATTCTCCTGAGACTTCATAACCATTGTTAAATTACTATTACGATTTCTATCTTTGAATATTTTACTTTGCCAAAATCGACGTGGGCTTTTATAATTCTCTAAAATATTATACATGAATATGAACGCAGCACTAGCCACCATTTGAGACATGCTGTCGGCGTGACGTTGTCGCGAGCACTGCGGATCCGGCAGCTCGTAGCTGTGCGCGGTGGACCGTGGATGAGCCGTATCCACTTGCAGGTTGATACAGTATCTGCTCCCCTAGCCAAGTTACAACCGTATCGTATCGAATTCCGTTCTCCAATCGGTAACGCTTCGGTGTCAGCAATATTAGAAAACGATAGGTAAGTGGGTAGCTATGTTGACGCACCTGCGTCGGTCGCTCATTCTACAATGTAGCGTTTGTTTATCAAAGGATGTAGCGTTTAACGTTGTAGAAATTCATTCTATCATTTTGAACGTTGTGAACTTGCTTGTGGTCGGTACAAACGAATTTTCTATTCGTTTGTACCGACCACGCGACTTTACGTTGAGATAACGTTATTCCCATACGTTTCATCACTTTTCTACAGCGTTAACGATTGCAGAATAACAACTTGGCTAAGCGTGCTGATACGTTACATGCAACACTACTAAGTGAGTACCCAGCTTAATATTTGCTTCTAGAAATGACTAAGAGCAGTTATTTTTCCATTTTGATCGCCATTTATTCATTCATAATATTATAATCAACACTGCCTGTACAATTTTTTCATAAGTTGAGTGACATTTTGGGATATAAACCAGCGCTTTGCTGTGTATGAATATTATTTATTGAGACTTTTCTTAAATTATAACAAAACCTTTTCTAATAAGCCCTTTAAATAATTATAGTAATTGTAAATTATTAAATTATATAATAATATATATAATTTTGTGTATACATAAATTATAAAATAAATAAAAAAATGTAAATTAGTGTTGTGATCTGAATACCGGCCAACAGCAAGTCGGACTCGTGCACAAACGGTTCCGTACCATTATCTATTCTATACAATATTAGACACTATACTATACACCGTTAAATTTTAATCGTTTTGATTCCGTGGAGGGTTGATCCAGTACATGAAACACTATCGATTTGTAAAGATAAAATTAAAAAATAAAGTACCTTTTTTTCAAAACTCGTATTAATTTACGCATGTACTAAATTAATTTCCTTAAAAAAACGTCAGCTGAGCGAGTTCAATGACCTGTAGTTAATAGTCGGCGTTGCGCACAAACTACCTACAGATCATTGAACTCGCTCAGAAGATGAACACGACATCACATCAGCCAGCAAGGCTGATGACATGTCGTGTTCATCATCATCATCTGCTTTTTTAGTGTTCCCTCCCACTGCTGGTACTCAGGCCTCCTCTCTAGGTGAGGGAGCCGTAATCCACCACGCGGGCAAAGTGCGGTTTGGTCAATGTCACATGTCGAATTTTTGGTTCTAGGACATACCGGTTTCCTCACGATGTTTTCCTTCACCGTTTTGAGAACAATAGTGATGAAATAAATAACACAAAATTCGCTACAACTCGTAAGTCAAATCAAATCAAATCAAAGCGTTTATTTCAAATAGACCATTTACTTTTGAATAGTCAAATGTCGGTCAGTCCAAGAAAAGTGAAGCTAAATTGCACGTTCAAAAGAGTAGGTCTATATGGAGAAGAACGTGCAAGAAACTCCATGGACACTCTTTTAAATCATATATTATGTGTTACATATAATGCTTGGTTACATATTACTTGTTGCTTCTATCATGTGAGCACAATGTCGATAATGAAATAAAAATGTAAAATAATTAAAAGATAGAAACTGAATTAAGCCACTGGCAGTTAAGAGATGACCAGTCCCATCTGACGGCACCCGCTCACGAGCATGACGGGTGCATCAGCCCCACTCAGCTCAACCATTTTGAAGGGAACTGAACGACCCAATAACACGTGCCACCAACAGCGAGACATTTGAGTGAGCATGACAAACTCAACTGCCATGCTCGTAATGTCAAAAAAAAAAAGTTGTAACCTAATAAAAATGCTCCATGGTGCTTAAATCGGAGCCATTACCACTCTGCCACCACTGTTCTCATGTGGTTTTAGGTTTTTCTATTCAAAATACTGAATCCAAAATATATTGTACACGTAAATAGGTAGCAGAACTTTCTACGTACCTATCTCGTTAAAACGCTGTGCTGTTTGTATATCATTACGTGAACTATTTGTGAGAACACATACCCTAGACTTTGTAAAGTTTTGTTCGCATATTTTCATATAACATTTTATCTGGATCGATGGAACTGAGCATCAAAATTATAAACCTTAGTAATATGTAACTTGAAATAAATTCAGTGTATGTACATTTCTCATTTTGTCAATAATTTCCAATTGCTAAGGCTTCACCAATTTTTTTTCTTGTACTCTTTTCTTGAGCCACCTAGAACCAACCCTTACGGTAGGTTTCTAGTTATCTCACCACCTCTGCTCCAGGTCGGCCGCAGCAGCGTCGATCATCAAGTGCTTGATACAATTTATTTGTATTCAAGATTTTCCATATTATCATCATCATCATTTCATCATTTCAGCCGATACACGCCCACTGTTGGACATAGGCCTCCCCTAAGCGTCGCCACATCAAACGTTCCTGTGCGTTCCGCATCCATCGGTTTCCCGCTACCTTCACCGGGTCATCGGTCCACCTTGTAGGAGGCCTTCGAACGCTGCGTCTTCCGGTACGCGGTCGCTACTCCAAAACCTTTTGGCCCCAATGGCCATCCGTTCTGCGAGCAATGTGCCCTGCCCATTGCCACTTAAGTTTGGCAATTCTTTGTGCTATGTCGGCAACCTTAGTTTTCCTGCGAATATCTTCATTCCCATATCACAAGGATTCAATTACATTGTAACTTCAGTGATTAAAGGCCCTCGCCAACTACAAATTTTTGTAGCGATACTGTAGCGTGTTCGCTTCGATACAGTCGTGATGCTGTAGCGCGTTGGCATTTTTTCTATAGCGTTTGCAAAGCGAATAACGCGCGTTAGTAGCGATGCAAACGCGCGTTATTCTCATTAACCTTTCAATTGTGATAATTACAGACACAATTGAAAGACAATAGATGCGCGAACGCCGGCGTTCGCTTGGGGTTTAATGAATTAGAAACCGGAATGAACTACAATTCGAAGAGTGATTCGAAGACAGGAGACATTCACCAGCCCGCATAGGACCTGCATTGTGGATTAGATAACGACCATACCCTCTTATTGAGGTGAGATCTGAGTCCCAGCAGTGGGAACAAATTACTAGACTGGTTACAGCATAAAAGGAGTGTTGTGTTTTTAAAAGTTCATGTATGTATATTTTTCGTAGTCGGGTTTAGAATTTTTACAATTTTTTTTTACATAGGTATTTTTTTGTGATTGGGTTTAAACAGAGTTTTGTTTCTGGTCTATATTAACACCTCTCTAGTTCTGAAACTAAACTCGTTAAAAAAAAATTAAATGTCAAATTTGATATTTCATCCTCTTCTGTTTGTGAACACCAAGGATTTTATATATCCTGCAGATAAAGTAGATTGACTACGAAGCAGTATTACACACTCTAAAGTGCTCTTTATTTTCATTGACATTAAGGTAATTGAAAAGCAAAAGAGGAAAACTGTACTGAGTAAGACAACGACAAAAATGCTCTGTGTCTCTTTCTTACCTCTATTTTAACTAGGGTAACCATAATTTTAATAAATTAATTGTTATTATTTTTGTCACTGCAGCATTTTACATTAATTGATGCTGTATTTTATTTTCAATATACTTGCTCAGAAAGTGACTCTTATTGCGCTACACTTAAGTATATAAAGGCAATTGTTACCAAACTGTGAAATTTTGATTACCATTGCGCACTAGTGCTATAATGTAGTTAAAACCTTTTTATTCAACCTTATTGTTCGTAAAACAAATTTTGAGTACAAAAAAAAATCACATAAGTTATTGCGTTCAATGGTATATATTAGTGTCTTACTTACTTATTTCATGCAATTATATTTTAACTTGTACAAACGATTTATTTAATATAAAAAAAAAACATTTATTAAATAAATCGTACATTCAAATAAAATGGTTTTTTTTTGTGGTCTATGGCCGCCATTTTAAGATGTGCGTAGTTTTTGGCTTGATTTACTCGAGAGAAATTCAGTGGCTGTATTAATTAAATAAAATTAAACACTGGGTCAGACAGTCTTACTTGGAAAGAATAATGAGACGAGTCTGAATATCGTATGCTGAATAACGCGTAATGCCCTTATGCATCGCTGAGCCCGATCTTCAGAGTAAGACAGTCTGACCCCTATTACACGACGCTACATAGACTAAGACTTTTTGAATATCGAGTGGTGTAATAGACTAAGTATCTATTACATAAAGATAATTTGTGATTTTAGTGCAAACGTACAACTAAAATAAAAACTTTATTTTATCACGTCGTTATTATTCCATTATCCTTAAAGTCTCATAATATACGTATACACCTATATAGGGTGACTGGCAATTAGTGTACGATACTTAAACACGTGATTGTGCTCATGATAACAAAATATCAGCTGTTCAGTACATTAGGCAAACGTAAATGTACTGCTGCTGATTTTTTTTCGCGATTTCAAGTTTGTTCCTATAGTAAAAGTTGTTGGTTATCATGAGCACAATCACGTGTTTAAATATCGTACACTAATTACCAGTCACCCTATATAATATTATACATATTAGTTTTTGAACGTACAAATCTAAAGTATTGTGTAATCTTTAATTTGTATTATTATAACATCTTGAACTTCTTTAGAACAGAATGCCTAGTAGTATGAACTAGTCTATGGACACACTAGTAGAAAGGGTTAAATGGCATTCTTGCATCGTACTCTTTAGTACATTTTTGAGGTTGTCGTATGCTAATCAATCCAGATTTTACAAGTGCGTTTCACTTAAAAAGTTCCTTTGCCGTAATGTTGGCTCCCCTGTTTGTCAACAGAAAAAAGAAGGGAAAAAATAAAAGAGTTGCCTACTGCATCAAAACTATTGCCCGAAATGCGAAACGAATTCGATTTTAACGGTAGTTGCAACTCTTTTTAGAGAATTATAAGGGGAATGGGATTTTATTTAAAAAAGCTGGTTTAAAAGGAAGTTGTCAATGAAGAGGTACAATATTGTGCCGGGGCGTTTTCGGTATTACAAAGAATCGCAGGGCAATCTGAATGGAGCCCAGCCTCGTATACTTTATTCAAAAATAGTTTTTACATTTTACAAAAGACAAAAAAAAAACAAAATAATAAGGCAATTGTTAAAAATAACGAAATATCAGTCAATCTCCCTAATGTCAAGTAATTTCATTGTTAAAAATATTGTAACACTGTTTTTCCGTATTGCCAACATTACGGCAAAGGAAGAGGTTCCTTCAGTGACATGCACAATGTACAAGATTTTTGGTGCACATACATACAAATGTCAAAATTACTGATATGAAGAAGTTTTGAAAAAAATTGAAAAAAAATCTTAAAACTCCCATCCCCTAACATGGAGTCACCTAAGAAAAATCCCTCAAAAACGAGGACGAACGACGTTGGTTTCTTCCTCCTGGAAGTACTCATTGACAAAGTATCGTTTGTGAAGAGTCCCTGTTTCTCGGATAAGGACTTTAGAACCTGTTTCACTATAGAAGCGACAGCCGTAGGGCCGATTGAGATATGTGACGATGACCCTGGGGCTTGTGAGGCTAAAAGTGGTGGACCCTTTGTGAAAACAATCGGCCGTGGCAAGTCATGTCTGTTTTCCCTTCCAGAGGCAGAAGTTACAAAGGCCATGAATTCCTTCCCCGTAAGGGTTACTGTATACAAGTCCCTTCCTTGTGGTTGTTTACCAACCAAAATTATAATGGGCATAGTCACAATAGATATGACCAAGGAATTTGTTCAGTCATGTAACAAGTATATATCTGATCCCATGATTGTTAACTGCCAAGCGTTGAAAGACACATTTCAAATCGTCGCCGGTGATACTGGCGAACGCGTAGGTGAAATGTCAATGACTTTACGTATAACTTGCTTTGGAAAGTTAATAGTCACAAGGTTCCTAGGTGCAGGACAATTCAATTTAGGAACTAGTGGAGAGGCTGCTATCGTAGATCGATCATGCAATCCTCACAGGCAATTTCAAACATCTCAAGACCCCTGTGTCTGCGGTGCCGCAAAAGTAGCAGGAGCTGGCAGAGGGACGCCTGGCACAGGTCCTCCCTGCCAACATGCCAGCGGTCACCGCGGTGGAACTTGTCCGATTAGTAAGAAATTATAACCAATAACATATTTTTATCAAGTTATCTGTTGCCATAGAGTTTTACTTAATTTTACCTTGCAGCTGAAGATCCTCACAACTCTTCGACACTTCAAGATCCAGACGACATTTGCTACTGTTCTGGCCCAAAGCCACCTCCAAAACAACCTATGGTCTGTAGAAATATGGATCAGTATTGTTTACACGTTCCTAAAGGTGAGAATTAGAACTGAAATTATGCCACTTTATTATAAATCATTGGACCAAAGTTTTATTAGACATATTTATAAGTTATCTCTAAGTTTACGAATGATTATGCTCGTAAATGAAGTATAATAGTATATTCCCAGTATTAGTAGGTCCCCATATACAAGTATGAAGACCCCTTATTAATATTATTAGGCTATTCAGGATGAGATGTTTTAAATATAGAAAAACAAAAATTCAATACAAAATCTCATAATTTAAAAAAAAACTAATTCTATTAAAAAAAAAGATAATATTATATTTTTTAATTTCAGCTCCCACTAAAGCATTTGAAGAGATAGGATCGAATTTGGGTGGTAACGAACTTAAAATAAAAGTACCAGCCAACCTGTCTATCATCAAGAAGATCAGTCAGACTCACTGTGCAATGCAAAGTCCATATATGAAAAATAAAACTGACGGCACCTGTGTACCACCATGTGGAAAAAATAAAATCAGTCTAGCATTACCAAATGAGGATACATGCTGCGGTGGTTTGCGGCCACAGGGCACGCAGTTCACATGTACCACTGAAGGATGCATCCAGGCACCAAAGCACGGCCAGCAATCCATGCTGTCGCGCGGCGACACGAAAAATGCTATAACCAATAACGAGGTATTTGTTTTGAAGGTGGCAAAAACTGCTGTGGAAGGGGATAAAAAATGTAAACTAGAGCTGGAGCTTGTCACACCTAAGGGTCCAGACAAAAAGCAACCAGTACGTAAAGTAAATATGAGATGCGCAACCGATCCAGAGTGTAATTGTTGTTGCGGAGGCTTAAGATTGCCTAAAGGAAAAAGAAAGCGATAAATTCCATTACACTTATATCGTTACACTATAACAGTTTTTTTGTTCAAGCGTTATTTGCAAATTTATTTAACCTTTTAAGAGCATGGCTACGGATGAATTATCCATACAAACGTAATACCAAAACTTATTTGCAGTTGGAGCACATTTCCACCATATTATGATGATATTCGCATTTAGACAATATTTATCTAGGTTCCTACATGTTTTTTTTTTTTTTAATTTTAATACTTGTCTAAAACGAAATTGTATTAAAATTATAAACCTTAAAAATATGTTACTTTAAATATTCAGTGTGTGTACATTTCTCATTTAGACAATGATTTCCAAAAAATTTCAAAAAATTAGAAGCCTTTGCTGCTAAGTAAATATATGCAAATTTTTCCTGCTACTCTTTCCTTGAGCCCTCACGAACCAGCCCTTGCAGTAGGTATCTAGTCATCTCGCTACCTCTGCGCAGTGTCGTTCATCAAGTGCTTGATACAATTTATTTATAAACAAGATTTTTCATATCACAAGAACTCAATTACATAGTAATTTCAGTGATTAAGGGCCCTTGCCAACTGGGACTTTCTGTAGCGATATTGCAGCATGTTCACTTCGATACAGTCGCGATGCTGTAGCGCGTTGGCATTTTTTTTTATAGCGGTTGTAAATGCGACTAACGTGCGTTAGTATCACTTCAAAAAGTCGTCGTCGGCGAGGATCCTAAGGCATTATCGAAAGTTTTGGGGATTGATATGTAACGACTACGTAGCGCTTGTCCATAGATTTTCCAATATACAGCCTATTAACGTCGATAGAACACCCCCGTGTTTGGAACCTAAGATTTTTCACTAACCAACAAGGAACACAAATTATTAATATAGCCAACTGTCGTAAAAACGAATGTAAAAATAAACCGATCAAATTATTACTAACTTTAAATTATAAGGAAACTGAAAAATTACTCGATATGGCAAAGTAGTACCTAGAATTATCTATATTTATATATGTACTGTATAAGTTCATATTTTAATATGTATTAATAACAAATATATGTATATACACATTACATTTATGTGCACACACCCATGCACACACACGCATGTTGACTATTTTCAATTTGTGATGTCATGGGGGGGCTGGAGCTTTAAAATACAGGCCTTGGCTTAGTTTGGACTTCAGATCTCCCACAAATTACCTTCTGTCTATATAACTATATATATAACTATCTGTCAACTTAACTGTGCCGTAATTTGTTGGGGATAAATAAACGTTTATTATTATTTCCTTTATTATCCATTTTAACATATTTATTACATTTTTAAATATTCCTTAAAAAATATATTTAAAAAAAAACATTTAAAAATATAAAAAATAGTGTCCCTCCGGTATCGGGAATAGGGTCCAAGCTACCCGTGGTCAGGGCTCCAGAGAAAGGAACCTCCTGACTATACGGGCCGTGTCCAGCAATACTGCTTTCTGAATCAAGCTCTTGATCCAGTCGCCTAACGAGAGCTTCCTGAGGTGTTGGTTGAGGCTCCTGGCTATTAAGCCATTGGGTGAAACGACTATCGCATATCGGTACAATAATCGCTGAATCCACTTCCCACATGTCGACAACCTCGCGAGCCAAGTCAATATACTTGATTTGTTTATCTTTCTCGGCTTTCGCGAGGTTCTCGTCATGCGGAACGGATATGACAACAATTATTATTATTATTATTAATTATATTTTAACACATTCAAATCATAAAATGCAGCTGCGGCGTATTCCCTCCTTATTGTCCAAGATAAACTCAGAAAGTGAAAGCAAGTCTAAATTAAATCTCTACATACAGTCCCTATCATCACATTTATACTGTAGATAGCTCGTTGAATCCCCTATAAAGTCCCGGTCCAAACGGTTAGGGTTTAAGTGGTCATCCATCACACTGATTTCAGGACCCACCCATGTAGTGAAGATTCCAGATTTATTTGGTAAGAAGGTTTATTTGAATTTATTAGGAATTTAAAGGATGAGTTAAATTTAAGGTTTTTTTATGTTGAAATAAATGTAAAGAAATCGTTATATTTATTTATTTATTTATTGAAACTTCATGTACAATAGTAGTACACAGGCGGACTTAATGCCACAAGGCATTCTCTACCAGTCAACCTTTGGGTTAAAAAGACAACACTGTGGTAGGTTTGCACAATAAACAAATACATAACAAATAGTTCAAATGGAAAAATAAGTTATTTATATTAATAAAATACATATATATGCTAGAACAATAAACTAATTAATACTATGTGAAAAATATCAAATCACTATGAGAACTTAATAACAATTCTGAACGAAGACCAAACTAAGGTTAAGAGGACTTTAAGTAGTAGTTCCGAATTTACGTTTGAAGGATAATTATACTACGAGTATAAAGCGTAGCTTTTTGTACTAGTAGATGTCAAATTTTACAGTAACATACAAACGTCATTGTCAATAGGATTTATGTTTGTGATGAGAGTTTATGAAAAGATTGTGCAGCAATTGATTCCTTTATAAGAAATTTAATATAAAAATACGTAAAATTTAAATGTTGTCTTTTGGTTACAGGTGAACTGACTCACCTGTAACCCTGTAACTAAATGACAACATTTAAAGCCTTTCATCACTAACCATATTGACTGGCCTGTTGGTCTAGTGGTTAGTGGCCCTGATTGCTAAGCCGGAAGTCATGGGTTCGATTCCCACCCAGAACTAATGCTTGTGTGATGAGTATGATCATTTGTTCTGTGTCTGGTGTAATTTATTTATAACTATTGACCCGTCCCAGCTTCGCACAGGCAATAAATATAGCCTACTACTCTACCCTACTCTACCCTACTGTACCCTACTGTACCCTACTCTACCCTACTGTACCCTACTCTACCCTACTCTACCCAACTCTACCCTACTCTACCCTACTCTACCCTACTCTACCCTACTCTACCCTACTCTACCCTACTCTACCCTACTCTACCCTACTCTACCCTACTCTACCCTACTCTACCCTACTCTACCCTACTCTACCCTACTCTACCCTACTCTACCCTACTCTACCCACTCTACCCTACTCTACTCTACTTTACTCTACCCTACTCTACTTTACTCTACCCTACTCTACTTTATCCTACGCTAACCTAATTTAAAAACAAAATGGTTACAACAAAACGCAATTTCAATGATGTGTTCGACAATGGAGCACCCATCGTTGGCCGCATCGTCGCTTTCCATCAGGTGATACAGTAGTCAAGCGCGAGCATATCAACAATTACAAAATGTTTCCTGCAGTCAGTTAAAAGGGCACCTAAAATTGATACAACTAGACTAACAAACACAACAAAATTGGCCAAGTCAATCAAACCAAATTAAATATATGACGGTGCCGGGAGTGACTGAGCGATATGACCGTCATCATTTTGATTCAATGGCACTGGGTTCATTTTGATGGGATATTTAATACCTATGCAGTTGAGTTTTTCACTTAGTTATAATGTCAATTTCACAGGTCACAGTTAGTTATAATACCACTTTTATAATTCACAATAGTGTTGTAAATACCTGTACTAAATAATTATGAATACACAGGTAAACCGACAGTTTCATATTAGAGCTGCGTCCCTTGAAACTGTGCAAGGCATACTGCCCTTGCATCTCGGGTCTCAGCCCCTTTAATATGACGCTATCAACGGAACAACATAAAAAATGGCGTCACGGCGTTAAACCCTTCGCTACCATAATAATAACAAAATTGAGACTCCGAAGTTTAATCGCGTTGTCCATGACATATATAATTGTTTTACTGTTTCATTCAGCAAAACCGTAGGGGCCCTGTATGGCCGCAAACTACTAGGACCATTGAGTCGACTTCTGAAAAGGTTACTCACCGTGGTCCTAAAACGCAAAGGGTAACTGAAGGAACATAGGTGTGGATTTAGTTAGTGAAAATCTGGCACGCCCTCTCGCTCCACCCTAGTGCAGGAGAAGTCATCAGATGATATCTCACCTTAAAAAAAAGTATACATTAATTAGACATTTCACTGGCCTGTTGGCCTAGTGGTTAGTGGCCCTGACTGCTATGCCGGAGGTCGTTGGTTCGATTTCCACCCAGTAAAAACGTTTGTGTGATGAGCAGGATCATTTGTTCTGTGTCGAGTGTAATTTATCTATTATATGTATGTTTTTAGAAACATATAAGTATATTTATCGTTAGTCTAGTACTCATAATCCATAATCATCGGCGTTGTGTGATAGTTATGGAATATTATTATCACGACATGTAATACTAATACACAATAAACGTTGAGTCAAGTCGAGAGATCGCATTCAAACACTAATTTAAGTAAATTAAAAAAAAAAACCGAAGAAAACTCATGTTGAAGTAGTAACAGTAAACTAACGTCTTAGGATATAACTTAAAACAATAGAAAGACTTAGTAACAATCCCTTGAAATAGTCAAAAAGATAACAGACAACAATACAAGGCCGAGTAATTAATTTTGATGTTATTATTTTGAAGGGCTTTATTGATTGACTGTAATTGTTTTGAGCAAACAACTTGATAAAGAAAATACAGGGTGAAGTTTTGTGTGTTGGGATGCTACGTTTAGTAACTTATTTCATTGTATGTGTATTTTTAACCGAGAAAAGGAGGAGGTTTTATGTTCGGCTGATTGTATGTTTTTTTTTCATGTATTTTCACCGATAGTTCGGTCGATTGCGGACATAATTCGAAAATTTTTTTTTTGGTTGATTGTTTATGCTTCCAAGTTGATCCCATAGAAATATTTTTATAATTTGATAATGAATTTTGAAGATATGGAACAGAACTCCTCATAGGATCACAGTAGAATTGTCGTAACAAGTAAAATTGCTTTTTTTATATGTGTAGTCGATGACTGACTGAAAGAAAAGGGGGGAGGGGGTGCATCGAAGTAGTAGTTTTGAGCAAACAACTTGATAAAGAAAATAGAAGTTTTGTGTGTTGGGATGCTACGTTTAGTAACTTATTTCATTGTATGTGTATTTTTAACCGAGAAAAGGAGGAGGTCCTATGTTCGGCTGATTCTATGTTTTTTTTTCATGTATTTTCACCGATAGTTCGGTCGATTGCGGACATAATTCGAAAATTTTTGTTTTTGGTTGATTGTTTATGCTTCTAAGTTGGTCCCATAGAAATATTTTTATAATTTGATAATGAATTTCGAAGATATGGAACTGAACTCCTCATAGGACCACAGTAGAATTGTCGTAACAAGTAAAATTGCTTTTTTTTATATGTGTATTCGATGACTGACTGAAAGAAAAGGGGGAAGGGGGTGCATCGAAGTGATCTGTTGATGAAGCCGGAAGGTAAATTAATGTAATCTAACTATGTTTGGGATTATTAGAATCGTTATGAGATGCACTCTGGCTATAAATTATTTAAGTTTGGCTGAGAGATACTTTTTAGTGATGGTACGAGTACATTACTAAAAAGTGAAAAATAAAAAGCTTTTTACAAAAAAATAATTAAATCGACTTCAATGTTAAAAAACACTGTAAAGTACAAAATAACTTTAATTTCGGAAGTCGGTGTTAAATAACGACTGAAACTATCTATTATAGAAACACCGACTTCCGAAATTTAAGTTATTTGGGCTTTGATTTTTAGAAATAGGTTAACAGAAAAAAAAATGCTATTTTTTTGCTTAAGTGTTCTTCGAAAAGCAATAAAAAAAAAAAAAATCGCAAATAAAATGGATTTAAGGTTCAGCGGGACTCTATCCGGGCGCAGTTGGTCAGAAATAAATGCATACATGCTCGTACTGCTGCCTAGGCGATAGTATTTAACTCCAGCCAGATATTTAAGGGATTACATGCCTTAAACAGTTGCCTACTCTTTTGTGTATGAGGGGGGTGATTGACGAACAGAACAAAATTAGTACGGCCTATATCTGTAGACCGTAACCTCAAGAGGAAAAAGACGGAACCCTTATAGATCCGTCAATCTGCCTGGTATGTCTATAAAGACCATTTATCTCGAGAACGCGTGGAGGTATCGAGTTCAAATTAAAATCATAATTATATGCAAACCTGCGGTCCCAAGAAGCTGTGAAAAAAATAAACTTATAAGTTAGAGTATATTCACTCACTCAAACCACACTTACTCACACTCTTTGACACTTCACTACTTTTTTCTCTTCATTCCCTCTGTCTCTTCTCTTCATTAGTATCATTTTGGATCTAGTACAGATTCGTGCACATGACCAATTCACCCTTATATTTCATTTTATTATTATAAATCTTTGCAGTTTCCTCCAAATCTTCAAGCCGTATATTCCAATAAATAAGCATCAAAATAATAAATCTGATAAAGGTCGACTCCTGTTTATTCAGCGAACTCGAGAAACAATGAACTTCTTATACAATTAAAAGCTGAACTGAGTCATTAATTAACTCCTTGAAGGCTGTCTAGGCGGTAAGTGTTGAGTCACGGGCTTAAGAAGGAAATGTACCTAACTATAGGCACTATTATAAGGTTTTATTCAGACCCTTTTCATCTATAAACGAAACGTATTTGCAACAAACAATTTTGGGGCCTTTGAAGAGGCGAATAACGCCCTAAAAATGACTATATATTAAAAAAAACCGAAAAGCACTGAAATTTCCCATTGCCTAGATAAAAATTACATTTAATGCATAATCATAAATAAACCAAATTTAAAAATAGTGGATTTATAAATAATTTTAAAAATTTGGTTATACCATAGAATTTTGATTTTTGTATAATTAGCAGTGAGAACATTACAAGACTATAACCAGTCTTGTAATGTTCTCACTGCTAGAATTCAGGCCTGCTCTCTAAGAGAGGAAATAGACTGTAACCACCACACGGGCCCTGTGTGGATGGCACGTGTCTTTCATTTTGTGGTACTAGGACATGCTGGTTTCCTCACGATATTTTCTTTCACCATTTTGAGAGCAGTTTTGACGAAATAAATTACATAAAGTAATGCGCCTGGCTGGGTTTGAACCTACTGGGCCTTCACAGCTCTCATTGTAATGAATTGTATGTATATGCTTATTTTCTAATAGAAAATTTATTTTTATCAAAATTACTGCTAAAATAGGGCGAAAGAGCTAGTATAAAAAAAATTGAATTGAAGAGGCAAAATATATAAATAGAATAGCTCCCACAAATTAAGTTAGGTACATAACTCGACTTCTTTGTTATTTTGTGTCTAAATTACTTCAATTTGTCACTTTTTTTGTGAATTATTTTAAATTTTGAATAAGGTTGGCCTTTGGATTCGGAGACAGTTTGATTTATTTTTAAAATACAAAGAACAGAAGAGAATATATTTAACTCAAACACAATACGACAGCTACAAACACAAAGTAAAAGAGAAGAATAATGCAGTACAGAATCTGTGTAATATAATAAAAGGTAAAGTTTTAACTCACTTATTGACTCGTCAACGCCCAGTCTAAATCCATGGACGTATATCACTGATATTTTGCACGGTTCCTTTTATTATATAATAGTTTCAATTACGCGGCTCTGCCCGCATAAATAAAATGTAGCCTACGACACTTAAAAATAAAGCAGCTCTCTATCGGTGAAAAAAATTTCGCAATCGGGCCAGTACTTTCAGAGATAACCTCCTACAATCAAAAAAACATAAAAATAAACTTTAGTTCTTTATAATATTATAATGCAGATGTACAGTTGCCATCACGGAACTTAAGCGCTCGGCGTCAGAGTGGGAATCGCTTTGCGTATTCCTTACATTGGCGAGCCAATCGTCGATCACTTCATCATATGGCCAACTAAAATTGGCCAGATCATTCAAACGTTAACGTTTGATGATGTGTCAATCCTCTTTGACTATATCATTGATGTGGGATTTCTATGATAATAAAAGATTTAAAGAAATTAGGCCAAACGAGGATTGACACATCATCAAAGTACGGTGCTTCGTCCAAGCGCGGCACACCTATGCCGGTTGCTCCACTGTGTTCACCGGGCGATCCACACAATGGTGAGACTCAGGCGTTTCTTCCGTACAAATCTGGTGTAGGACCCCCCGATCTTACCATGTCCAATCTGGACCTGAGTCATTTGGAAAGTGAGGACACCGTGACGCCCTTCCAGCCATTTCCCAACTAACTTGGGGTCAGCTTCCAGCTACGGCAGCTGAATACCTGTCTCTTGCATGAAGCAACTGCCTATCAGACCTCCACGACCTAGAAAAGACTGATGATTAAAGTTTCTGGCGTCTGACTACTTATAACGACTGGTAAAGTTCAACGAATGACAACCAATACCATCGTGCTTTCCGAAGCACGAGGTGTCAGTAACATCTTAGATAAACAAAGAAACACATAAGAATTAAAAAAAAAAACACGTTGGTAATTACCCGGTTTCGATCCCGAAACCTCTTATACAAGAGGCGGGTACCTTAACCACTAGGTCATCACAATACTGATTATTGAGCCGTCTAAAGGATCTCAAAACCGGCCTATTTGACCAAACATCCGACCAAAACACACAAAACAAATCACCCCACTGTGTTTCACTAAAATCTATTCCGTACGTCCGGCGAACTGTCCCATTCATTGTTATTCAGCTCAGGCGAACGAATAGTTACTGTTAATACTAAACTCGGCGAAGTTACATCAACAGGATCGCCTCGCAGTCCGTTAGATATTCAACGTGTGTAAAACCATCCGTAAGTTATATGTCATTTAAAAAGTTTTATTCGTACACACTGGGTCGTAGGTTGGTCAACAATTTAATAATAATAATACGTTTATTTCGACCATCACGGGATCATAGCACGCATACAATAAATAACAACAAAAGACATATACGCTTGTTGCTTTCAAAACGGTAAAGAAAAACATCGTGAGGAAACCGGCAAGTCCTAGAACCATTTCGAAGACATGATTGTGACATTCACCAACCCGCACTGGGCCCGAGTTGTGGATTACGACCCATTCCCTCTCTTAGACAGTAGGCGTGAATCCCTCAGTGTAAACACAGGCTGTATGCTATATATTATGTTATTGTTCATTTATAAAACGATGGATTAACTGTAAAAGACGATTATTCTTTACGCCTGTATGTCCCAAAAAGCGAACGTTGTCGACGTTGTAAAGCGTTCTGGCTGCTACAATTACCAATTTATTTCCCAGCTCAACCATCACTCAACAGCTCCTCTCCCAAGACAATAAGATTCATAATCCTTTGATTTTCAGTTCAAGGATGATGGGTATAAGTTGGTGGGTATGACATGTCACCCTGTAAAGAAGTTTTAACAAAGTTCTGAGTTCTACAACGGATAATAGACGAGTGGCAGAACTGAGCCCACGACAATATGATAGTTTAATATTCTCGGATTTTCTAGGCTCAGTTGTGAGTTTGAATTATATCTCACTTCTGGATGAGTTTCTGTTGGACACCTTTAAGTTTATTGTGTAAATTAATATTGTTGATCTGTTTTTGTTTGTACATTAGATAGCTTTGTGATATCAAATTAGTCGTAATAATTGTATCAGTCTACAATTGTATCACTATAGAGCAAAGGATTCTTATATAGTGAAGGCAAAGTATTACTCGTCACAGTTTTTCAAAACCTTGACGATTTTTTTTTATTTAGCTTTAAGAGGTATGTGATCCTCCGACCAGACGGATCTTTTGTCTGATTTGGGCAACCGCTTGATAGATTTTTTCACGAATTGTGCATATGCAACAATGAACCTGTCCAAATTGTGCGGAGAACTCCAATTGCGCGATGCAGGACTTCATTGTTTAGTTCCTATGTAACGTCATAGATGTCGCTACAAGCCTGTACTGTCCCAATGTTATCCCAAAGATCTCTCCCAATTCCCCCCTTTTTTTTTTCTTACCATCATAGTACTGTTTTTGGACACGTCATCCGTTATGTGGAGACTTTTATCCAACGATCATACCTGCAGCTGATATATAAACTTTAAAGCAGGGCTTTTACGACTCATTGAGCAACCAGGTTTTAATACCGTACGTTAGGCGTCTATTAAAAATAGACGCCCAAAACCCAAAGGTTGACTGGTAGAGAATGCCTTGTGGCATTAAGTCCGCCTATGTACCACTATTGTACATGAAGTTTAAATAAATAAATACACTAGCTTCTGATGTTTTTTAAGTGCCCATGTAGGCCTATGTGAAATAAAAAACTTTCGACTTGACTTGACTATGGAGGCCACAATTTTGCTCAAAATGGCTGCGAATTCGTCTGTACGCACCTCCATGAACATACCAGATACGCTGCAAAACCATGGGAGCCGTAATAAGATCTTAAAGCGTATTGGACGCGCAAGGAATCAAGATTTAATAATATTAAAAGGTCGGGTTCGAACCCAGCCAGGTTGTGTAATTTATTTCATCACCACTGCTCTCAAAACGGTGAAGGAAAACATTGTGAGGAAACTAGCATGTCCTACAACCAAAAATTCGACGATATGTGACATTCACACCAACCCGCACTGGGCCCGCGTGGTGGATTACGGCCCATTCCCTCTCCTAGAGAGGAAGCTTGAGTCCTAACAGTGGGAACATTAAAAAGGCTGGTGATGGTGATGATGTAGCATGCGTATGCACTTCAAAGAGATGGTAATACACCATAAGGGCCCAGCCGATGTTTGCTACGGTATGAGAGGGATATTTTACTAGTGGTCCTAAAACGCAAAAGGCAACTGAAGTTCAACAGTCAATAAAAGTACTAATACCTCTCATCCAACCCTAGAATGACAGAAAGAATCGCAATATGCTTTATCACCTTAAAAAAAAAAGAAAACAATACATCGTATTTTCGATATATTCCCTTTTCTTATAGCAATAGACAGGAAATTTTGTACTTTTATTAAATATTCATAATTCGGGTCACCGTCAAAGGCACATTGTTTCCTTATATTTTTGTTCGCTTTCAGAAATTTCGGGATGTTATTGGCTAAAATCGGAAAAGCAATATATTGGAAGGGCGCGCCGATATGTCTACGAATAGTCTCATTCCGTAGTAGCGAATATAAATCATGTAACCGTATATGCTTGTATTATAGCAGATTTTTCCACGGTTTTCATTGTACTGTCTTATCCATGAAAAAAAATGTACGTGACTGATAAGCACTACTGAAATATATAACGAAGTTGATACCTTGAATTATAATTTTTTAAACTGTTTTTATAGTTTTTCTAGAGCTTAAAAAAGTGTAGTTTTCTATTAAAAAATATTTTCACAATCGAAGCAAATTTTCCAGAGATGAGTTTAACAAATAAAAAACTTCCCTTCTATGTCATCTAACAGTTTATACTATATCACACTAATATTTAGTTTATAGTTTATGTGTGTATATCAGCTACATAAAAACGTTTTCCTTTATTTATTTATTTATAATAAGGAGAAGTACTAGTTCCTACTGGGCAAAGCACATGGCAGAAGCTAATTTGTAAAACACAAGACAGACACATTTGGTGCATTTGGTTTATATTGATTTTGAGATGAGACGAAATCACAGGTGGTTGTAAAGTTATAAATTCTAGGGAATATTTGTAAAAATAATATGAAAATATGATGTATAAAAATAGAGTGTAATATAATTTATATTATATAGTGTATATTTATAGGTTTGCCAACGAGCAATGGAGCGCAGTATACTAGGTGTTAAATTAACGGATCGAGTTCGAAACACTATACTGCGCTCCAAAACCAAAATAGTCGATGTGACTCAAAAGGCTGCCAAACTGAAGTGGGACTGAGCAGGACACGTCTGCCGCATGCCCGACAAACTGTGGGCCAAAGTAGCACAAAGTTGGTGCTCTGAAACAGCGCGTCGGGGTCGCGGTAGACCACGAAGGAGATGGCGCGAAGAACTTGATAGATTCCACCAGAACTGGCAAGAAGAAGCCCGGGCGCGCGAAAAATGGAAGGAGTGGAGGGAGGCCTTTGCCCAGGAGTGGGATAGAACAGGCTGAAAAAAAAAAAATTACTACACTTTTTTAATGATATACCTGATGGTAAGCAGTGATGCAATCATTAATGGTGAGGCGCACTAGTTTATTAAGAGCTTATTCACTCTAGCCTTAAAGACACGAGAAATATAACTGCCGAGAGATGAATATAGGATTTGTAGAATTTGGTAGAAAAATGTGATGTTTAAAAAAATGCTGGAGTGGAGACATGTACAATCCACTAAGATATAGATATCTGTTTCATGATGATGAAATGGGAAGCAGTGATGGAAACGCCAATAGAATTCGCTCCTTAAAATAGATTAAAAAAAAAGCTAACTGTCAAGTAAGTCGGATACAAAAAACAAGAAAAGGTAGAAAGTTATTTAAAAGCATTAACAGTGAACGGGTTGGAAAATGTAAATAGATACAGTAATAAATATTCATTACATTGTTAACATAAATATAGGCAAAACAATAAAAACAACCGTTCAAAATAAAGGCGATTGAATGTTAAATTAAGACAAAATAATATTCATGAGCATTAAATTGCAATGTTCAGCACAATATTTATTATTCGTGAATAAATTAAATTATTGAATGAATGAATTAGGTTAGCGCTATATTTACCTTTGTATATAACTTTGTCATAAAATTTTGATTTTTTATCGATAATAGAAAACGATTTGTAGGTACTTCACTAGATTCTGCCTGCAGCTTTACCTACGTTAAAAGTAAGTAGATAGTTTTCCCAAATAGGGTAGTAGGAAGTGAATTCCAGGATAAAAATAATCTCTTCGACACAGGGACCGGCTCTCGCTGAAAACCAGCGCTGTGAGCTCAACGCATTATGTGTGAGGCTGCAGCTTTTTGCTGAGCGTTTGGCCGTTTTGCGTGGAGGAGAAGCATATCTTCCTTAATAATTGATGTTATGTTCTGTTACCTACTTTTAAATAAACTGTTTTTCTTTCTTTTTTCTTCTTTCTTTTCCATTCTAGGACACAATTTTTTTGTGTGCTAAATTCCATTGGATTCCAACCGAGTACCAAACATACACACACGACACATCATCACATGCATACAAAAAGTCTATAAAAATACTAGCTTTAGCCCGCGACTTCGTTCGCGTGAGTGTTGGTTATTGCAGGCGCATCTGACTACGATGACGGACGGACGGTACTAGCTACGGTTAACCGACGTATCTAAATGCAAAGTTGAAGTAGAAACTAGATCTAAAGTAGCTTATATCCTTCTTTGAAAAAGCTTAATCCGTATTAACAGTGAAAGCGTAACAGACAAAGTTACTTTCACATTTATAGAATTAAATTATTAGTATGGCTTAGTGAATAATCTGTTAATTAAGTTAAGTAAAGTGCACCAGTGGACGTTTTTCGGCGGAAATAATAATATAATATATAATAATATAATAATAATATAATATTCCACATCTATCACACAACGCCGTCTAGTTCCAAGCTAAGCAGAGCTTGTGTTATGGGTACTAGACAACTGATAAACATACTTATATATTTCTAAATACATACATATTATAGATAAATTACACCCAGATACAGAACAAATGATTATGCTCATCACACAAACATTTGTCCTGGGTGGGAATCGAACCCACGACCTCTGGCATAGCAGTCAGGGTCACTAACCACTAGACCAACAGGCCAGTCAGGCAATGATAAGTTAAAAGTATAATGTATTCTTTTACAACATTATTTTTAGGAGGTATATGCGAAACCTGAATATTGTTTGTTCAATATCAGTGACCGAATTGATTCCAATAATTTTACACCATGGTATATGTTTTAAAAAGGTCACAAATTGGACACCGCCGACACTGAGAATAACACAGGTCATGGCAAGTCATAGCAGGCATTAGCCATCACCGGGTGCGCAAAACAAGCCCTCCTTTGCCCGGATCGTCCGGTGACCATGTATTACTGCGGACAACCAGGTAACATAACAAGCTTATAACTTTGTGATTTTTCATGAAACAGTTGTGAAATTTGTACATAGATTTTTTTCATAAAAATACTAGGCACATGTTTCAGATTGTGTAGATACTAAAACTAATATTGTATTTCATAGTGTGCCCCTTTTTCAAACTATATTCCTGATTTTTAATTAGATTCCAAGAAAACGGAATACAGTGAAGTATTTCACATAGAATAACTAATTGTTCTGACTTCCACGAACTAAAGTCAGGGAACTTGATACCCTTTTATCGGACTGATTCTCGGATTTACGAACTTAGTTTCGTTGTAACTGTAATATACTTATGGATGGACCAAGGCTTAAAGAGCTTTCCAAATCCCAGTCAGAATTATTGAATACCTAGCACTGCACTGTTTTATTTTTATCTGGACTGTGTACGTAACATAGTGTGACCAACTATTTGTTTAGTCAATGGAAAGAGCGGTAAGTATTGTTTTCAATTGCATAATATAATAGGGAGAGTATAAGAGTAAAAAAACAGCCTAGGACCTATTCTCAGACTTACCATACCCCAGAAAATTTTCAGATGTTCGACGGTGACAAACACTGTAATACGATTTTTTTTATCGACTCCAAAAAAGGAGGAGGTTATCAATTCGGATGTATTTTTTATCATTATTTTTTTAGTTTTCCTAGAACTCCTCGGTTTGTTTGTGGACCGATTTGCAATTTTTTTAACCCTAAAGGATATGCTTAGATTGGTCCCATTTTTTTCAAAATCTGGTTTTGATGATAGAATCTATGAGGTTCCTCAGTATTATTTGTTACTTAATTCAACACTACGACTACCGAAATCATACTTATTTGGATCCTTTTAGTGCTTTTTTTAGTGAAGTCGATTAACCCTTCGAGCGCCGATTGTACATAGGTACGTCTGTACAACTTGAAGACCTTTTTTTTTATGGTGGGAAAAATCATGCATTGACATCCCCCACCCTTGGGTGTCAGACTTTTACTGACTAAAAGACCCACCCCGTTCCTTCTAGCCTTCATACCGAGGCTCGAGCGCCCTTTCGGATAACCCTGGCCCCAGTAGGCTTCGACCCGGCTGGGTCTCTGCTATTGCTGACAACTCCTTGAGGCGCGCGGGAACAGTGCGCGCCGTCAACTTGAAGACCTTGAAAAACGCTAAATTTGGTTTTTGTACACACGTCTGTACGAAACTTATTTGGCCGAAAATTTTAGTTTCTATATTATATTATTCCATATTTATTATATTATTTGTTTTTCCTATAAAAAAACCAAAAAAATATTGTTTTTTATTTTTATTATCGGTGATTTACGTAAACACGGCAATTTTCCGGGTCATTAAACTCTGGCGTACGAGGGGTTAATTTGAAAAAAAAATTGTACACATAGGTACTCGCACATATTGGATATTATATTATTGTTTGGCAGAATATTTAGGTATACGATTGCCTTGGTGCGCTAAGTTAGGGGTCCTTTTCTAGGTAGAGTTATCTCCTGGGTAATGTTAGGTACCTATTACGTTCTCACAAAAACGTTAGTTGCTTGCTCATTGAACAGGTGATCGATGAGGCTGAAAGGTTCTGAGGTGGCGACCGCGTACTGGAAAACGTAGCATTAGAAGGCTTCCTACAAGGTAGACCGATGACCTGGTGAGGGTCGTGGGAATCCGGTAGATGCAAGACAAGAGCAGTCGTTATCGCAACACTTAGGTGAGGTCTGTGTCCAACAGCGAACGTCTATCGATTGACGACGGTCTCGAGAACGCTCGCCAAATCCTCCAAGACGACTCATGTTATGGGCCCGACAGTTTATAATCATCTGCCTGCCGCTATTTGTGGTGCCCCGAATATAGGCAGCTTCAAAGCTCGCTTGAAAAAATGGCTTATCGAGCAAGCTTTTTATTCTTTTGAACTTTGACGTAAATGTTAATTTGGACTGAAAATTGTTGTAACTTTTAATTTTGTGATTCATTGTTAATTTTTATTTGTGATTTAATTTCTACTTATTTTATTTGTATTGTTTATTTTATTTGCTTGACATTTTATATTATTTGACATTGTAATATAATCATTTGTTAACATGTAATTTAAAAATTCTGTATTGACTTTTAAGAATCCCTTACCAATAAACTACTATGACTACTATAACTATGACATGATGATGTTGTCAAAAAATTTTAGGTTTATCTATTTCTACAACGAAGAAGAAGAAAGAAGGGATAAACCTTCTTTTCTCTTATGCTAAATCTTACAGTTTATTAAAGAAAGTATTAAAGAAAGAAAATTTAAAAAATAAAAGCTACATCCATTTTAACAAGCGTACGCGTTTTACCAACTCAACTGGTTCTCTCTCTCTCTCTTCTCGGACTTAAATTTTAAAACCGGTTCCAATATCAAAAATTTTCAGCATTCGATATTAAAGTAGTACAGATTTAAAATACGGCAGAATTAAAAGTCATATATCACGATTTCGGCTTTGCTTAATTAACATGACAATGATCGGTAATTAAATTCGAACACAATTCTTGCTGATAATGGATCGTGAATACTGAATGTAAAATCCGAAAATATGAAGTTGCATTTTTGAATGTTTTCACTACTTGTTCTGGTTGTAAACTTTCAGTTCTACTAATTTATATTTTTTTTTATCTGAGGTCTTGGACCTTTGGAAGGCATTCGAGGAGCCGAAAACAACTCGTACAGGCCCTTTTAGTTGCTTTTAGTGGGACTTGGTACCAACCGGTGATTATCCCTGTATGCGCTATGCTAGTGCATCCAAGGACAACCCCCGGTTGTAGGGAAACTATTGCACCATGTGGAAAACTAATATAAAGCTACGGTTTTTGGAGTCTTTAGTAGACTGGGTACCTGGAACTATGTTAAGACTATGGCCCTTGCCTGAACAATGTTTGTAATTTCCATCGATAAAAAGGCAGGGGGTGACTTGCACACTCAACAAATGGGCCCCCAAAACGGTCGCTAGCACGAAGTGATGTAGCAACAAGAGGGCAAGATATCCTGATGTGCTTGAGGACTGGAGAGGTATACCACGGCTATCAGGACAATCCCGAAAGTACGGTCAAGATCCCTACCAGCACCTTACTGGATTATACATCCTTCTCCCGAGCGCGTTTGCTCTTGCGAATCTCCACTCAAGCCAGCCAATAAAGGCAAGAGACAGGTGGGAGCTTTGTTCCTCGTCAGTGTTCACTACGACCGTCCAATCAAGGCAAGCCGGAGATGAAGAACATGAATTCTCCCGGGGGATCGGGTCCACGGGATCACTAATGCCTAACAGTTCGCCACAAAACTGCCCTGAGGATTGTATCTCTCTTGGTCTGGCCCCTCACCCTAGGCATGTTACGGCTAAGCAAGCGCTACCGACACAGACTTAGGGTTCATTGAAGCGCGCAAGCCGCACCACGATGCCAACGTAGAGATACGGCGATGGGGCTAATTATATTACTATTATAGCTAGCCTATATTGAATAAGTATGTCATACAGCGTGGTATTACACGATAGCTCTGCAATGCTCTGTATGCCGCCAGTCTCTTGCGCACATTACTATATCATCATAGTTGACAGCGATGTGGAAGAGTCTTTTGACACCTATAGTTGTGGTGAGATAATTGCCTGTCGTATTAATCATGTTTGACAAAGCACAGATATTCAAAATTCCAAGTAACATAATTACCGCTGATATTGCTACAACTATATTGTAGAATCAGAACCACACATATATCAATATCGCCATACCAATGTCTTCGAGATGTCAATGACTGCTCATTTTCAAAGAAGCTACATATTTTGAACGGAAAATTAGTAGGTTCAATACCGTACAAAGATCAAAGGCATTCATAAATAGTGTGTATAAAATAACTAATTTTACTCATAAGATGAGTATAAATTGATAGCCACCCAGTCTTTTGAGATAAGACGCCATGGCAGACAGAAAATTAAGTCGTTAAATTGGCTAAAACTCTTCGATGTATAATTATGTATATACAACATTATTTTTAGTTTATGTAAAACCTGAATGTAGTTTGTTCAGAATCAGTAAATAAATGGATTCCAATACTTTTTACACCATGTTATAATTTTTTACCAAAAATATTTAAAAAGGTCACAAGCTGGACACCACCGACACTAAGTACAACACAGGTCACGGCCGGTCATAGTGGGCATAAGGTGCCAGCAAACAGCTGGGTGCAAGTGCAAAATAACTCCTTAGTCCGGTGACTATGTATTTTTCCTGACATAACAAGCTTATAACTTTGTATTTTTTCATGATACAGTTATGCATTTTACACAAAAATACTGAACACGTGTTTCGAGTTTCGCTATTCGCTTATCCTAGAACTAATTTTAAAAACAAAATTTTAGTTAAAATTTTAGTCCCCCGTTTCAGTTTCCAGTTTCATTATGTCACACAAAATGATACACAATTTGATTTCACTGTCATGAAAACCTATTTACATTTTACGAACTCACTAATCCGATACGGCTACTACTTTGCTAAACTCAATATGGTACGGAGACCTCTAACGGCCAGTACCTCTACCATGAATTTAAAGCCACCATTACCATGTACCATGTTTTTGTCGATACTCGATACCAACTACGTAAATATTTTGTATGGCAAATTTTACAGCGCCTCCAGCGGTAACGTACGGAACCAAAATTTGCCATAAAAAATATTTACTAAGTCGGTATCGAGTATCGACAAATACTATTGCTTTAAACTCATGTTAGAGGTACTGTTCATAACATCGGTTTTAACGGTAAACAGGGCGACATCAGTAAGCGCGCGGCGCTATGAGCAGCGTCTCAGGCGTGCTTCAAACATTTTCAACGCATGATATTTCCCCCCATAAAAAAAGGCGTGCTCCAAACATTTTCACACTTTTGATCTTACCGCTCGCCGCCTAGTGCTTAGCTACCGCTCACAGTGGCAAGGTTGTGAATGAGTCGTTAAGATATAAATATTTTGTGAAAATTTTTACAGCTGGTCCTATTGTACTCATTCGTGTGTTTGAAATATACAGGAAGGACTAGTTTTTTTCTTTGAGATGGGAAATCATCAAATGACGTCTTCTGCCCCAAGATACCAGTACCTTCAGTTGCTATTTGCATTCCACGACCACGTTTACTTTTTCCAGCGTTCCGGCAGTCCTACGTCTAATATTCGAATTGCATGACTTGATTCTGCCATCTATCATCTCCAAATATATATAATGGAATGTTGTGTCACAATAATTTCTTGCAGTAATGCAGATTTGATGATCAAGCAAAGTATTCGTCAGTATTAGACTATTTAATATTGTTCATATATTATTTACTTTTTGTGTAATGAATTTTAGTTTATATATTATTAACATATAAGCACTTAAATAAGTTACCTGTTTGTTGAAACATCTACGGTCCGGACTAAGCGTTTCGCCTCGTCATTTATACCACGTACTTCGAGGGACTGGCACAGTTTGCCTTTTTTTATAGTGGGAAAAATCATGCATTGACATCCCCCGCCCTTGGGCGGAGCGGGAGATAGTGTCAGACTCTTACTGACTAAAAGACCCACCCCGTTCCTTCTAGCCTTCATACCGGGGCGGAACAGTTTGCCTGCTGCGGTCTTTCCGTCTGTTTATAATTTGGGTGTCTTCAAGGCTAGAGTGAATAGGCTCTTAATAAACTAGTGCGCCTCACCATCAATGATTGCATCACTGCTTACCATCAGGCGGGATCGCAGTCAAGTACTAGTTTATATCAGATAATATATATGTATAGAAGAAAATAAAAAGTTATATAGGTAATGTAATAAAAATCTTCATAACAATAATTCTAAGTCCGACAGAAGTGGACGCAGGCAGTCGCAAGCTCGTAAAAGGGATAAAAAGCCATTGAAAATTTATTAACCATTCCTTTATTATAGTTACAGTTGGCTGGGACACAATTACAATTGGTTTCTTGCTACATAAGGCATATAATAATAAGAATTTGGGATTTATGTGGTAACAGTCTAAGTTACAAGCTGAAAAAGTAATCCAGTAAGCTTTTTACATACCTAAGATTTGTATTTTTCTGAGAAAAGTATGTCTTAGAATCCGTTTTGTGTTTAGTTACTAGAAGTATCACATGATCTTTTAACTGCTTACGTCGGATTAACCTTTTAAATATCGTATAGGTAATACCGATTAGGTTCATAGAACAGGTCGAAATTTTAACCAAAGACAAGAGGTGTTTGACTAACCAGTAGGTTTAAAATACCTGATATTTTTTTTTGTGTTTGTTATTAGGAGATAGGCATTAGGCACTCGAGGGGTTAATCTGACAAATATTTTCGGGTCATACACTCGTATTTACGATTAAAAGCTCAAACTCGTCATCTCTTCTGATACCTATGGGTATTGATGTGTTAATAAAGTATTGTGTTTCACCATCAACGATTGAATCACTGTCTCCCGTCAGGTGGGATCGCAGTCAAGCTCTAGTTTTTTTTCCTAATAGGCTACTGGGTGTCCCACTGCTGGGCAAAGGCCTTTTTTTCCTCCTTCTTAATCTATCTGTCTGGAGCGATCTCAGGCCAAGTTTGCCCCGCGAACATGACCACATGATCAGATCGTCACACCACCTTCACCGCGAACTTGTTTATATTGTTAACAAAATATATGTTTCACTTATTTTTTCTAAGTGGTAAAATTTTCCAATGATGTCTTCCGCTCTTGGGTGGAGCGCAAGGGTGTATCAAACTTTTACTGATTAAATACCCACTCCTGTTCCTTCTTTGCCTTCGTTTCAAGGCCTCGGGGTTTAATTTCACACCACCCGTGGCGCCTGTAATATATATTACACTAGATTGACTTTATTGAAACCTACCTATTTGCAGGGTAAATATATTTAACCTTCAAAGGACGACCTGAATCCGACTTGGAAATATCAAATTATATTGTCGTTTTTGTATGCTCAAAGACGTCTTTAGGTGGCATCACCAATAACGCTAGTTATTGGTTAAGCCACCTCATTTTTTACGGTTTCAAAGTGAAAGCGTCATAAATGAGTTTCCATTCTTTTGATTCGATTGACTGTATGTAGATAGAGTATTTTTAAGGGCTCTAGTGCGGCTTGGTAAATATTACATATTTTTGAATGTTTGTGTTTTCTTTCACCGTTGTGAGAGCATTGGAGATGAAATAAATTACACACAGTAATGCGATCAATCGAAGCAATCTTTATTATTTACTAAAATTACTATTTCTGCAAACATCTGTATTTTGGCACACGGGATGAGATTTTAATACAAACGAAATTTTCCCCTCTTCTCTTTCTTTTACTTTTGTAAAAGAAAGAGAAGAAGAAGGGAAAATTTCACGCCAACCTAGACCCGGTAGTAGTTAGTGGTTTCGGTTGTGCGTTGATTATTGATCAGTCAGTATCTTTTTTCATATACATATGTATACAAGGTGTAAGTAGTAAAAAAAAAAGACGTGTGGCACTCGGGGACTGCCGCGGTAAAGCTATTGCATAGCAATTTTTGATAAAAAACTGTTGATAATTTTTTTTAATCAACCTATGCAATAGGCCAACAGCTGCTTAACCCCACCCATCCAAAACTAGACCTCGCTAACAGTTGCTTAACCCCACCCATCCAAAATGAGACCTCGCCAACAGCTACTTAACCCCATCCATCCAAACACAGACCTCGCCAACAGCTGCTTAACCCCTTCCATCCAAAACCAGACCTCGCTAACAGCTGCTTAACCCCACCCATCCAAAACGAGACCTCGCCAACAGCTGCTTAACCCCACCTTTCCAAAACCAGACCTCACCAACGGCTGCTTAACCCCACCCATTCAAAACCAGACCTCACCAACAGCTGCTATTGATTGTTCACTCATTTGTTTTCTTATCGGTCACCACGCTCAAAAAACAAATGAGTGGGGAGTGTTAGGTTATTTTCGTTACGGAATTTCTGAATTCAGTCTCCACGCTCAAGGCCCGCGATAGAAGCTATGCAATAGCTTAAAAAAATCCGCCTCACCATAGAAAATTATAAACTTGATTGGACAGTTTGTATGGAGAAGCTGAATTTTTTTTTCGTTCCCTGAAAAAAAAATTTGTGGAAGTTTGTTCAGTTTCGTCTACTGAGCAAGCCCTTAAAGTTTGTGGAGGGTTCTCCCTTAAATATTGTATAGATTTGCTACTTTCCACCTCTACTATAAAAACGAACGTAATTCTACTGCTGAACGACTGACAAAGCTCTTAAAAAGTCTTCTAAGAAATTTTCCCTACTTTTCCCATAACAGTCTATCACACAATGACGTATTCACATTTACAACTTCACTCATCATATTCAATATTGCTTTACTTTAGAAACTTCATTTACAAAGCAATATCAACCTTATCTTTTACTATGCAGAACTCAGATTCAAATATAACATCGTTAATGTCTAAAAACTTTTCCCATACTTTTTGCTTCAATGAAAAAGGCCTTTCCATAACCATTTGACATTGTAAGGAAGACATTTCAGTTCGAAACACAACAGGAGTCCTACGATAAAGTTTTACGATGAAATATAGATAAATACGGAATATCCTTACAGGAAAGAAGTTAAAAAATGTCGGAAAAAAGGTAAGCTTGAAAAAAGTTTTTATTACGGGTCTTTAACAACGCCATAGGGGTGAACATCCTCGTATGTTTCCTTGAACGCGCACTGGAATATACCAATATATCATATATATATTTTTTTTAATATTCCATAACTTTCACGTAACGTTAGTACCAAACTTAGTAAAGCTTATATTACTAGACAACCGAAAAACATACTTTTACATTTCTAATTAAATACTAATCACAGATAAATTAGGCACAGAACAAATAATCGTGCTCATCGCATAAAAAATTGTCTTAGTTGGAAATCGAATCTCCCCGACCTCCAGCATAACAGTCTGAGCCACTAACCACTAGACCAACAGACCAGCAAACTGCTTCACCAATATAACTACTTAACTAGCTTTTACCAGCGAATTCGCTTGGTGCAAGACAAAGATTGTATTACAGAAACGCGATCGGTCACTAACGAGATAAAAATACCATACGTCCTAATGTAGGTCATAATACATTCGTGTGCGAATTCTTACCAAATCCGTCCGGCCAAACGATGAGGCGGTATAGATTTACAAACATCCAAAGAAACGGACTCTCATGACATCAGACGTATGGCGATGCGCCACCGGTACATGATAGAAATCTCATTGATACGCACAAAAAGTTTTGAGAACACTTTCATTGTGCGTCCTTTTCTGATATCTATGACTATAACCTAGGGATTTTTAAGTCAAGAGTGGATTAGTTACTTGTAAGCAAGCGTGCCTGATTGTCGACCACATCGTTACTTACCTTCAGATGAGATAATGGTCAAATGCGAACCTATCAGTAATAAAAAATAAACTCTAGAACGGACTTTCCCTTGATCGTATATTTTCCTTCTAGCGTATTATTTATAGTGGACAATAGCACATCTACCATAGTTACCTCACGGCGTCCTCACCTTCTGCACGACGCAGGTTCTCACTGGATATGGTAAGTTCGGGAGGTTCCTGTACCGGATCCGTGCCGGCGGCGATCTCTCGCGCCGTGCATTGGTACAGGCCATGGTCCGGAGTGAGGAGGAGTGGCAGGAGGACGTGTCCTTCTGCGAGTCAGTAATGTTAACAAAGGAGGAGGCCGTTCGCATCAGGCAACGGCGGCGCTCACAGTGCCCCAGCCGCCTGCGGATGGCGAGCAATGGGTAGCTCGCTGTCCGATCGTCCGGTAACTTTCCGGACGGAGCCCAAGTCACCGACGGCGCGCACTGTTCCCGCGCACATCAATGAGTTGTCAGCAACAGCAGGAGCCCAGCTGGGTCGAAGCCTATTAGGGCCAGGGTTAGTTCGAAGGATAGCTCAGCCCCGGTGCGGAAGGCAACGAAGGAACAGGAGTGGGGTTTCAGTCAGTAAAAGTCTGACACTATCTCCCGCTCCGCCCAAGAGCGGGGGATGTCATTAGATGATTTTCCCACGGCGATAAAAAAAAACATCTACCATAGTTTATTATTTTTCAATCCAAAGATTGACTGGTATAAGATCCCTTGTTGCGTTTATTCTACGATATACAACTACTGTATATAAAGTAAAATTTTATAAATATATTATATCATTAGCAGTTAGAATCCCACGACAGCGCTATTTAAATTTATACAAGTTCACTATTTATAATTTATACAAATTTTATTATTCAAAGGTTTAACTTTATCACTGCCCAAAGAATCAGGCCAATGATACCTCATTACATTATAAAGGAGAGTATCACCAATTCTCAGGCCGGGTCAATTTCACCCAACGTTGCAAATGGCAGGTTAAATACACGGGCGTTTTATTAAATTTTAATGCAAATACAAGGTGAGAACGGGCGTAGCTTAGTGAGAGACGGAGCGGTGAATTCATGGTATAGAATAGAATTTGTTTTACTTTTGGAATATGCGAAACCTAAATATAATTTGTTCAGAATCAGTAACTGAATGGATTCTGGAAACCACCGACACTAAGGGTGAGTTGCACTATTTAACTATAACGATAACCAAACCATAACCAGCAGTGAAACGGCCACCTATTACCTATTAATTATAATTAGATTCTTTGTTATGGTTATAGTTAAATGGTGCAACTCACTCTAAGTACAACACAGGTCACGGCAGATCATAGCGGGCATTAGGCGCCAGTTCACAGCTGGATGCGGAAGCAAAACAACATTTCAGTCGCCCAGGTGGCCCGGTGACCATGTATTTATGTCGCCAACCAGGTACCATAATTGGCTGGGCACGCCACAATCATGGCGGTAAGTCCCCTCTTTGAGGCGTGGCTGGAAAGACCTCACGGCGTCCTTACCTTTCGCATGACGCAGGTCCTCACCGGACATGGTTCGTTCGGGAGTTTCCTGCACCGGATTCATGCGGAAGTGACGCCCGGGTGTCGCCACTGTGCGGAACGCCCGGAGGACACGGTGGAGCACACGGTCGAGGTGTGCCCTGCTTGGGCGGAGCATCGCCGTGCCCTCGTGGGGGCGATCGGCGGCGGAGACCTCTCGCGCCGGGCCTTGGTTGAGGCCATGGTCCGGAGCGAGGAGGAGTGGCAGGCGGTCGCCGACTTCTGCGAAGCAGTAATGCTCGCAAAGGAGGAGGCCGAACGCATCAGGCAACGGCGTTATCGCCGCCGCCGCCGCAACCGGGATTCTGATCCCGATTTCCGGCCACCGTAGGCGCGGGCTTGCGGACAGTGAGCAATGGGTAGCTCACTGTCCGGCCGTCCGGTAACTTTCCGGACCAAGCCCAAGTCGTCGACGGCGCGCACTGTTCCCGCGCGCCTCAAGGAGTTGTCAGCAACAGCAGGGACCCAGCCGGGTCGAAGCCTACTGGGGCCAGGGTTATCCGAAAGGGCGCTCAAGCCCCGGTGTGAAGGCTAGAAGGAACGGGGTGGGTCTTTTAGTCAGTAAGAGTCTGACACTATCTCCCGCTCCGCCCAAGAGCGGGGGATGTCAATGCATGATTTTTTCCCACCATAAAAAAAAAAAAAAAAAAAAAAAGGTACCATAATTGGCTTATAACTTTCTGGGTTTTCATAATACAGTTTTGAAATTTTGCACATGCATACATATATATAGATATATATAGATTCTTGACATACATACATTTATGTTTCAGGTTTTGCATATAGTAAAAATAAAGTTGTATATTACTCGTGGCTTTTTATATTACTAAACCTGACGTGGAAGCAAAACTATACCTATAACAATTTTTAATAAAAAAAAATAGTAAAACTATAACAATTTTTATGTTATGTAATAATAGTACTATAATAATGAGCGCAGTCAAATTGTGTAGTATGTATCTATTTTTGATGTAATAAATTATTATTATTCTATTCATTTATTATTTATCAAATTTTTGAATATTTCTTTAAAAAAATGGCATTAAAAAAAACATTTAAAAATATAAAAAATAGTAGCCCAACGGCATCGGGAACAGGGTCCAAGAAATTATGATTATTATTATTATAAAATTTAAATTAAATCTCACTATTTGTTTAGTTAAATCTACCTTTTTAAGAACTTGTAATAATAATTCGAAGATTTATACGGGCGTAAAATTACTTGCAAAAATACAAAATGTTAGAAGGTGGAGGCTGCCTTCTGTTACAACCTTACTCATTCCCACAAATGAAGACCATTTCTGTCCTGATGAGACACCCGCTTATCGCTATTCTCAACACCCAGCTCTTAACGGGCAAGGTGAGAAAGCCTCGTCGCTCTTTTACGATACTATAAAAAGCTACTACAATATACATTTTAAGTCTTCCAAAATACCTCAATGAATTTATATTATTATTTATTTACGTAAAGCATTCTGATGAAGAGCTACCGTTACTGTTTCAGAGAATAACTATGTAGTAATAAAAATGGCTTTCACATTACCATTATCAAGAAAGATATATCCAGTGCTGACTATATGTCTACGAATTGACAACGAAATTATTTTTATTTTTATTTTGAGACACTTACTTGTTATTGCATAGCTTCTATCGGAGGCCTTGAGCGTGGAGACCGAATCCAGAAATTCCGTAACGAAAATAACCTAACTCCCCCCACTCATTTGTTTTTTGAGCGTGGTGACCGATAAGAAAACAAATGAGTGAACAATTAATCAAAATTCAATTCAATGTGTGAAAGTGTAACTTCAATTAATATCAAAGAAAAAAAAAAACAAAAGAAAAAAAATACTGCATAAATAAAATAAATAAATAATTATAATTGCATAAGTTGATAAAAATGCTATGCAATAGCTTTACCGCGGCAGTCCCCGAGTGCCACACGTCTTTTTATTATTATTAAGCTATTGCATAGCTTCTATCGCGGGCCTTGAGCGTGGAGACCGAATCCCGAAATTCCGTAACGAAAATAACCTAACTGTCCCCACTCATTTGTTTTTCGAGCGTGGTGACCGATAAGAAAACAAATGAGTGAACAATCAATCAAAATTCAATTCAATGTGTGAAAGTGTAACTTCAATTAATATCAAAGAAAAAAATACTGCATAAATAAAATAAATAAATAATTATAATTGCATAAGTTGATAAAAATGCTATGCAATAGCTTTACTGCGGCAGTCCCCGAGTACCACACGTCTTTTTAGGGTTCCGTAGTCAACTAGGAACCCTTATAGTTTCGCCATGTCTGTCTGTCCGTCTGTCCGTCCTCGCTTAATCTCTGTGACCGTTAGCACTAGAAAGTGGGTACACTTATTGTGACAGACGGGAAACTACGGAACCCTACACTGAGCGTGGCCCGACACGCTCTCGGCCGGTTTTTTTTATTAATTTGTATTTTTGGGTACAATGATGACTGGTGTAAACTGTCCTAATATATTAGGATCATTTAGAACAGCGTAAAGGTATAACTTTTAATATTGTAATGTGGAAGTATTATGTTGTACATCATACAATCATTTCTTTAAAAGAGTAACCATTTTGTTTCTTGTCAGTAATTCTTCTCCATAGGAAACAACCATTTGGACCCGAGCAGCTTTTAACGTCTTATAACTGCCCATGTCGGCCTATGTGAAATAATCTAGTCTAATCAGCCTTTTTAATGTTCCTGCTGCAAGGACTTAGTCTCGTCTTTTGGAGAAATAATGGAACGTGAACCACCACACGGGCCCAGTGCGGGTTGATAAATGACACATGTCTTTGAATTTTTGGTTCTAGGACTAGCCGGTTTCCTCACGATGTTTTTCTTCATCGTTTTGATAAATCTATACTTATAATAAAACTGTAGAGAGGTCAATTCTGTACATTGAATATATATTCAAAATTAATATTAGAGGATGACTGGTGATCGATACTGATGCCAAAAATGCAATCAGTAAATTTTTTGTCTGTCTGTCTGTCTGTCTGTATGTGTACGCATGGGTCAAAAACTACTGAAGGGATTTTAACCAAAATTGGTACGATTGTGGTCCATACTCCTGGGCAGGTTATAGGCTATATAACATAACGCTAAGATACATAGGAGCTGAGAAGGGACGATAAATTTGAAGCAAGTTGGATGAAAATGCGCTTTCGAGCTCCTTATCCTCGCATACGTTGATCATACACCAAAAGTATGTATTACAAAAATAATGGTCTGTAATAGACCTACAAAAAAGTCCTCAATAGTATATATATACTTTTATAAATTAGCCACAATAACGTGTTAAATCGTTAGGCATTTCTTCAATAATAAAATCGTCAAAACTGTACACTAAATATTTTTTTAAAAGAATACTTGGGGCGTGATCTACAATCGATATCGAAGCCAAAAATATAGTTTTTAGAATTTTTGTCTGTTTGTCTGTATGTATGTCCGGGCTAAACTCAAAAAGTACTGCATGGATTTACTTCAAATTTTGCATGAATATTACTAAAAGGTCGGGTCAACATATAGGCTACATATTATCACGCTATCACCTATGGAGGAGGAGCTGTGAATCTTTATTTTTCTCACGCATTCTGTGACAGCGTGTAATCTAACGATGCATATTTAAATCATGTTTCTGAGTAAGCCATGCTATTATCTAGCTTTACACTATAAAAACTACGCCATTTCAGTAACTTGGGCAGAGAAACATAGTTTAATGAATGTTAATAGTATAAAGACAATTTTGAAACAGCGCCGTCTATGAGATTTCATAAAAATCAAATCAAGTTATATGTTAACACTTTTTGGAAATTAATAATTTAAATTTGATCATGTTGGCGAGGTTAGTAGTTAGTTATTCTTAAAATTCATAGATGGTGATGTGATGTGATGTGCATTTTCTTTATAAAAGTTTTATCGTATAGTTCGTTTTGACAAATTCAAGTTCCAACAAAACCCTCAAAATCTTGAGCAGAGTTGAGGAAGAAAATTAAAAAAAAAAAAATGCGGTGTTAACATGGTGACATTTTTCCAGCTCTGTGAAGTCGACCAGTTTGCGAGATCCCTTACGTATGATGAGGTGCCTTCATATTACACGTACGACAAGCAAAGGGGTGTATTTAACTGACGTCGACGAGGAGGTGCTGTGGAAGGTTTTTCGGGAACTTTCAAGGACACCGTATTGGATACCTACCGTGCAACCGAATAATGGCAAATGCTATTTTCTGCGGTTGTTACTTCCCACTGTTCGAGGCCCGACGTCTTTCGCCTTCCAGAGGATATTTGATGGCGTGGAGTATCCCACTTACCGCGCAGCCTGCGTAGCACGTCACCTTCTGGACGGTGACCACAATTGGGATCGGTTGGTGTTTTGTGGAGTCGCGAACCCGGTAGCTTTGTGGGAGAAGTATCGCCATCATCTGTCTGAAGATTTTCTACGAGCTTTGAGGCGTGCTACTGGAGACGAAGACGAAGAAACTGATGAACGCGTACTGAACACCTGTCTCAGTTCACTTCAAGATGTGGTCATTTTTATCGGCGGCAAACCGCTGATCGAATATGGATTACCAGCTCCCCAATCATCACCGCATCAAGGCTGTGGAAATCCGGAGTATAACGCTGGGATAAATTACGATCCGGGCGAAATGACCACCATACGAAATGACCATGTCACTTTATTCTCTTCGGAGCAAAAACAAATTTATGACACCGTCCTTGAAAGCGTTGGGTAAAACCAGGGTAACATGTTTTTCTTGGATGCTCCTGGTAGAACAGGAAAAACATTTGTTACTACTGACATATTACTGTCAGGAGGCAAGCCAAAATTGCTATTAATGTAGCGTCGTTGAGAATCGCTGCCATACTGCTTCCGGGTGACAAGACAGCACAAGCCATGTTTAAAATTCCCATCGATTTAGAGAGCGCCGAAACGCCTGTTTGTGGTGTGTCACGTAACAGCGATAAGGGACACCTGCTCAAGGATTGCTCTTTGATCGTATGGGATGAGTGTACCATGGCCAATAGGAAGGCAGTTGAGGCCGTGGACATCCGCAGGAACGAACATTTGATGGGTTGTGTCACATTTCTGTTCAGTGGCGATTTCCGGCAAACATTTCCCGTGGTGACGCGGGTATCGAGGGCTGACGAGGTGAATGCTTCGTTGAAACGATCTTCGTTGTGGTCACGAGTTCGTAAGCTGCGCTTGACCATTAATATGAAAGCTCGGCTCGGCGGCAATGCACGTGCATTGCAAAAATTCTCCGATGTCCTTCCAAGTCTTGGCGAAGGCACTCTGACAGGTGGTGCTTCCAGAGTCTCTCGGTAGAGTGGTATCCAGCTTAGAAGAACTCATTTGCTGTGTGAACGGGGAGATCAGTCGTATACCGCACCAGCTTCTTGGGTGTGTGAGGGACAACGCCGACGCCCAAAAATGATCAGGCTGCAGCAAATAACGAATGCATTCTTTCGGAAATTGAGGGGAATGAAGTGGTCTACACCTCGATAAACACTTTTGTCGAGCAAGATGACGCCACACATTATCCCGTGGAATTCTGAACTCCCTGTCAGCAAGAAGACTTCCAGCGCATACCATCAAGCTGAAGGTCGGTGTCCCGATTATACTTCTTTGGAACCTTTCTCCTTCGAAATTGTGTAACGGGACCCGCCTTAAAGTCATCTCTCTCCACAGACACACCATTGAGGCGGGAATTCTTACGGGTTGTGGCGCAAGCGAGGCAGTATTTATACCACACATTCCCTTCATACCTCACAACTTCCCGTTCCAGTCCAAGCGCGTATAGTTCCCCGTGAGTGTTTGCTTCGCGATGACCATCAATAAGTCGCAGGGGCAGACACTGAGGGCAGCGGGTGTCGATCTCAGGACGAGTTGCTTCTCACACGGGCAACTGTACGTTGCTTGCTCTCGCGTCACCAGTCCTGACTCTCTTTACATTTTGGCTCCTGGCAGCATAACTACCAACGTAGTTTATAGGGAAGTGTAGTAAGGTATGATACCTTTGTACGTATTTTTATTTTTTTGTGCCCTGGAATGTATTCCTGCATTATTTTCTCTATTTCCTTCAGTCACATCTTATGACTGAACTCAGCAGGATTCCCATATAACTCTTTTCACTTGCTTCGCTTGAAAAAAAAAAAATATTTTAAAGCAATTTTAAAAGTTGTTTACTTAATATTATAGCGACACTGACATCTTAGGTATTTTTGGTACTGCAGTGCCTTCACGCAGACGACGTCGCGGGCAGCAGCTAGTGTGAAATAAAAAGACTTTTTATTCGATTTGTTTTTGAAGATCCTATAGGTCTTATTTAAATTTTACAATTAGCTTTATATTTTTTGTTTGTGATTGACTGACCATGACTATTGGAAAGGTATGTGGTAATCCTAACTATCCTAACTAATATTATAAATGTGAAAGTGTGGATGTTTGCATGTTTGTTACTTAATCACGCAAAAACGGCTGAAGGGATTTAGATGATATTTGGCATGCATATAGCCTTTGACATGGAAAATAACATGGGCTACCTTTTATCCCGATTCCTTAAGTAGCTAATGCCATGCGGGCGAAGCCGCGGGCAAAAGCTAGTTTTAAAATAAATGTTTAGACTCTGCCTAAAACTGTAAGTTATCGAAATCAAAAGTCGTTATTTAAAAATCTGTTAAACAATTTTTTTCGCCTCCACCATGATCTCTTTGTAAATAGAAAACGACAAATTTTAGCAGGTTTCACATTTTAATGAAATTCAAACGTCTATTTTCGTTTTCTCAGTTTAAGAATGTTTTTTGTGGCTTTTCTCTTAACAGCAAAAGTTACAAAATAACGTTCATAGCAAATTTTCGAGCTAAATTTGGGTGAATTTCTTTTTTGGGAGTAACAAAAGTATTGTACTGTTCTGTGTGGCTTTGAAATAAGCGAAAGATATAAGAAAAAAATGTATATATAAATAAACGGAGAGTTTGACTTTCTTATAATATCTTGCAGCTGAAATGCTTTTTAGAAAATTAACTTACATAGGTAGGTTTTTTGTAAGCATGTTCTGAACTACTCTATAAAAAAAACACTCTTTAATTTACTCTCTTTTCTAATCCCTACTCCTGCTACTATCCAATAACAGAAGTAGGGATTGCGAAAGAAAATAATATTCACAACGCATTAAGTGTGAAGGGAGTAAGACACAGATTGCATCGTAACAGCTTATCGCCTGATTCACATAAAATCAAACAAGCCAAATATCGTTGAAGTTTTATAGTCGTTCGATCGAAGTCCTATCCAAAAGCGGTATACACGATCTATCGACTTATTTCCAGTTACATTAATAAGTATTCTACCAGGATAATGTAATACAGATTTTTTTTCAAATGACTTTAAAAGTCGGTGTCGTCCAAACTCGATTGATGGATGTGAATACGGAAATGGTCTGAACAAATAAATCGCTACAGTATCGTTACTATTTTAAATCATAAATCATTTATTGGTTTGCAAATATGGGTGATGGATACATAGGTGTTTTCTTATAATTATATTAAGCCCCTCCATATTCTACCGTCGCATAGGCATGCAAATTATTATGTTCACAAAACACAAAAAAAATCTTGTAATATTATATTGTTTAAAAGTCAAATAATAATCAAAATAAATGAATTGAAAATATTAGTCTAACAATAGTGATAAGATTATAATAATAATGTCAAGCAAAACAATGTTTTCATTACGTGAATGAATCGGCTGGTCAAGACTTCAGCTGCACACACACACACACTTTGTCACTAAAAGCAAGCGGCGCGGCGAGCGGGCCGGTAAGCGAGCATGCAACGCTATAAGCAGCGTCTCGTGACGTGCTTAAAAAATTTTCATACTTTTAATCTCGTCGCTCGCTGCCGTGTTTTGCGACCGCTCACACCAGCAAACTCATGAACGGGCCGAAACTCTTTCGACACATTTTTTATCTTTATTCTTCCAGTATTTTTCTCCCTAATTAAATGGATTTTGTTATAATCTTTCTAATAAGTCAACCTTGGGAATTTTGTATGATATTAAATCATTTAAAAAATACTTATATTCGATACTTTTTAAAAGGTTTTTCTTTTAGTAACAATGATTTCTATCTCTTAATCAACCTTGATTATTGAACCCGTGTTGACTACATCAGATTTCATGAAATTCTAATAATTACCCAAGTCGTTTAACTTATTAGACAGACTCTATCAACGCTACCAATCTAAACACATTATATATCACACTACAAAACTGTTTCACGTCCGTTGCGTCACAGCCTCAGTCACTGTTCAGATTAACACCAGCTTCAGGCACTAGTTGTCTGGCATTCATGCTGAACTGGACCTAGGTCCAGTTCAGCATGAATGCGCAGCAATGAGTACAATTGTGTTTTTTTTTTTTGCTTCTAATTTGTTTTGGGTTACCTATATATTGTGTATACTGCCTTGTATTGTGCCAAATAATTATTTCATTTCCTTCAAAGAATTTATACATGGCTACATCATTTAAGTAGCTATAATAATACTTAATGAACACAACTCATTTTGCTAGCTCAACTTTGAGTTATTTATTTATTTATTGACTTACATTTTTGATTTTATGATGTTATAACATTGTACAATAAAAATAATATAATATTCCACAACTACCACACAACGCCATCTAGTCCCAAACTAAGCAGAACTTGTGTTATGAGTACTAGACAACTGATAAACATACATATTTAAAGATTTAATTCTTTATTGACATATAATATATGTCAATAAAGAATTAAATCTTTAAAAAAAAATACACTAATATTATAAAGAGGTGAAGTTTGTTTTTTTTTGTTTGTAGGAGGTAATCTCTGAAAGTACTGGTCCGATTGCTGAAATTATTTTACTGATAGAAAGCTCTTTTATTCTTGAGTGACATTAGGCTATAAATTTTATGTACACGGGCAAAAGTTAGTAATTAATATTTACCCTAAAAAATAAATTACCTGTGAGAACACAACCTCGCTATTTTACAAGCCCAACTAAATGCGTACAAAAACAAATTCAGTTGGTAACAACTTAAATAAACTTTTAGGCGAGACGCAAATTAAACGGTGACCAAAGTTAGGTTTTATGAATGAATAAATTTATTATCACGCAATAGAAGCTTACGAGTTATAAAAATAAATAAATAAATATGAATATATTTTGTCTTTAAAGTATAATAAAAAGGCTTTTATTAGAGATTAAGCTAAATATTTATGAGTATGTGTGTTGAGTATGTTTGAATTGAATATAACCTTACCTACGTGATAAACCATAATCTAGGGAACTAAATACAAACTTTTAACTTTACAACTTTTGACTGGCCTGTTGGTCTAGTGGTTAGTGGCCCTGACTGCTATGCCGGAGGTCGTGGGTTCGATTCCCACCCAGGACAAATGTTTGTGTGATGATCACGATCATTTGTTCTGTGTCTGGGTGTAATTTATCTATAATATGTATATATTTAGAAATATATAAGTATGTTTATCAGTTGTCTAGTACCCATAACACAAGCTCTGCTTAGCTTGGGACTAGATGGCGCTGTGTGATAGTTGTGAAATAAAAAAATAAAAATAAATCATGAAATAGATTAATATTTTAGTCGAATGGAAATAAACGAAGATTATCCTTATATATTGCTTTTATTTTACTACAATTCATCCGTGCAAATTGTACAGTACCCCTAGCCAAATTGGTAATCTGCAATGGTTTACGCTAGTAGAAAACTTCAAATGTACGGGAATGACGTCATCTCAACGCTGTCACGTCAGAACAAAAAAATAGGAGTCGTGGTCAACTTGAGGCGTTTGGCGCAAGAGTAACGGTTGTAACTTGGCTAGGGGGGCAGGTATCTATTTTAAAAATTAGCCTATCATACTCAGTGATAGTGTGACAGGGTGATGCCCTATCTCCTCAAGTTCCAAGTTACCCAAAGCTTATATAATTAGATTTAATTGTTCAACTCCGTCTTGACCGAAATCTAGAATGGTACAGTCGCTGAATCAATGCTTAGTAACGTACATTATGTATAACTAGCTTTTGACCGCGCGGCTTCGCTCCCACTCTTCCCTACTCCACCCTACTATACCCTACTCTACTCTATTCTATAATACCCTATTCTACTCTACCTTACTCTACACTAATCTACTCTACACTACTTTATCCTACTCTACCCTACCAAACTTCACATAAACCATCTACTAAATAGTCCGAACAAAGCCGGCGGAATGATTTATTTATATATATAAAAGTCAATCTTTTATATATATAAATAAATAATATTTATATATATAAAAGTCAATGCCGGCTCTAATACAATTTGTAATATTTTAGAGAGTCAGTGAGGTAAACATTAAAAATAATAATAAATATTTTTATTGCGCGTTTTTTAAAACCACATTTTATTTTACTTGTACCATCGTCTTTAGACAGTACTGGCTGCTTCCAGTCGCTTCGTCCGCGTGAAAGTAAGTATTGTCCATATAAAATTTAGATTCCCATTTTATATCATTATGGAGGGTTTGGAAAATCCTCTCTTAGTGCTAGCCTACATCTTAAAAGGAAGCTTGTCCAAAACTTAGTCCTCGTAGTTTCCTTTGTGCGTTGATACGTCAGTGGGTCAGTTTCTCCTTTCATATACAACCTTAATTTTAATATATGTGAAATCCGAAAAACGTGTCTAGTATTTTATGTAAAGAATCTATGTACAAAATTTCATAAGTGTATCATGAAAAATCGCAAAGTTATAATCGTGTTATGTCAGCAAAAATACATAGTCGCCGGGACATCAAGGCGGCTGAGAAGTTGTTTTGCACTTGCACACAGCTGATTACTGGCACTAATGGTTGCTCTGACCTTCCGTGACCTGTATTTGTATACTTAGTATAAGTAGTGTCCAATGTGTATAAATATTTTTGGGAAAAAATATATCATGATGTAAAAACTGTTGGAATCCATTCAGTTACTGATTCTGAGTAAACTATATTCAAGTTTCGCATAAATGAACAATAAGGGTGAGTTGCACCATTTAACTATAACGGTAACAAAGCCGTTAAAACAGTTGTCAAATCGTCGAATTGACCAATAGGCGGCCGTTTCACGGCTGGTTATGGTTTGGTTATCGTAATAGTTAAATGGTGAACTCACCCTAAGTGTTGTATATAGATTAAATAACTTCAGTAAGACTTGAAAAATCAACATAATTTACCTAACAGTTTGATTAAACTGAGCAGAAAATTGTAAAGTTTACAAACCTCTCAACCATCACAAATTTATTCTTTGGCTTCGACCAATTCTTTTAAATTATTTCAAAGAGAAAAACGCCAGAAACCTTAAAACTACAACGGATAAAATAATACTCCCAGTACAGAGACCATTCCAGGTCCAATAATCCAAATATAAATATGTACAGAGACATTACGAAAAAATTTAACTTAAATAACAACTAGTAAAAACAAAGTGTGCCATCAAGAACAGAAAATAACAGCTCATATAACTGGGTAACAGCAACAAAATAAATAAAACTAAACAGACAATAGTAACCCTTATTGAAATACTCTAATTCTACAAGTAGTTTCGAAAACGGCCCTGTTAAGACCTATTGAAACATTTACAAATTCTATCCAACCGCCTCGAAAGACCAAAAACCGTTAGTAACAAAACCGAATCCAATTCTTACGTCAGCAAAATTAAATTTGTAAAAGTGTACAGACCCATTTATTGGTCAAAAGTGTTCTTGAAAGGTCGTGTGGAAGGACAATGGTGGGACCAATTGTTATTATCTGCAATTTATGTGGAAATAAGTATGGTTTTATGGTGTCTTCAATTGGGGACCTTTCTCTGAGCTATCGGTACAGATATACTAGATAAGGTCATGTTCATACAAGGGTCTTTTGGCAGATTGTTATTTAATATCCAATCTGCTAACAGCTTCAACTTCATGGACGTCAAGGGGTTTGGTAAATGTAATTTTAGTAAACAATTTTTTGTAATCATTTAAATAATTGATATTAGAGTTTTTGTTTGGCAGCACAGAACATTTATTTCTTTAAATATTATTTCTTCATTTCTTATTAGTACCTGCATGCTTCTATGCATGCCTTTAATAGCTTTGTCCGCGTGAAAGTAGTAAATATAGTCTCTTGTGATAAAACAGCATTCTATTAGTGAAAGAATTTTTTAAATCAATCCAGTAGTTTTCTCATTATAAACAAAAATACAAATCACTTCTCTCTAGAATTTTAAGTAGATATAGATTCCAATTCTTTCTCATTTCGGTTTTTACCGTGTATCTTTTGTTCTTTATAGCTGTAAATATTTACATGAGAATTGACATTATTCATTCTTTAATTTCTATGAATGCTATTGCTGATAAATCGACCACTATTTTTATTTCTACATCTATATCTACATTTTTACTGTCATGGATATGGATGGTTACAATACCAACTTTTTACTTCAGCCGCCATTTATCATTCTACAACACAATAAAAGTCAAAATCGATTGAACGGACAGTAAAAAGGTTTGTTTAAATTTCTTATCTTATTACCAATGGAAAATACAGCTTTACCGACACGTAAGACTAAAATTATAAACAGTTCATAAAAAAAATCACCGAACCAATATAGTTTTTTTTTTTTTTTAGATATTATTGGTCCTATGCATGAGCCTTTAGGAAGTCTACAGCACAGCTCCGCCCAAGACTGCCGGGAATAGCTCACAGGCGTCACTTCCAGTCCTTCCCCAATATTAAAATGGAGATTTGTAGAAAATCTGACTTATGAGAGAAACTTTACATGACAGATGGTCCTGCGTCAATGGCTGAAATGGACTGCATACAAATTCTTGTGTGACGGAATACTGCTATCTGACTCTTTACTAAAATAAGAAGGAGGGGTTTTATAAATGATATGAATAATCGGGCGTCAAAAAAAGAGTCTTTAAACATTATTTAACATTTTATTTGTTAATTCATTTGTTTTTATCCATACCTAGATATTATGATACCATATCATGTTTAATGTGTACATAATAATCACCAAAAATAACGATAAATAAACACATCACAAAAACTGTTCTCAAAATTCCTAATATAAAACAAAAAAAAAAATTAGAGTATCAAAAAAGTCTATATTTGGAATGTAAACAGCAAATTACACCAATTTTGTGATCTCAACACTCACGTTTACCACAAATTCACCACAATACGTGAAAACAAACTAATATCAGCTAAAACCGAGCATACGATAGACCAAACCTCATAGTGGACATTTTCAGCCAAAAGGGGTAATTGTTTACTCCAGCCTTTTCGGCTATTATGGTCAAAACAATTGAGAAGTCAATTGTGTTACCGAAGTGTAGTTGTTGACCGTTGGTTTCGCGGAAAACGCCAAAGTTGTATGGGAACTGGAATATGAACCAACAATAGCAGAGTTGTTTGGTTTTACTGGTAGTTTCTGAAAATTTCAAAATGATTTCACTTCGAATTCGGAAGGGATGGATTGATTACTATTGGTCGACTTCAAAACGGCCTTCGATACTTTAGACTATGAGGGTTTGCTATAGGATATGGATGAATTAGGAATATTAAGACTTGTAAAATACTAGTCTTAAATTATAAAAAAAAAATACGTAAAAATGTATTTACAAGCACATCACCGACAAACTATACCACAATTTGGCAGAAAAATTATGAAATATCTATTTATATATACACCATACATATACTTAATCAATTATACTAGTCGCTGTCAGCGGTTTGTTCGCGTGAAAGTAGAGATAGTACAAAACTGAAACACCTGTTTCATCCCTTTAGAGATATCTTTTTTTTATTTGTTATAAAAACTTGACTGCGATCCCGCCTGATGGTAAGCAGTGATGCAATCATTGATGGTGAGACGCACTAGTTTATTAAGAGCCTATTCACTCTAGCCTTGAAGACACCCAAATTATAATCAGACGGAAAGACCGCAGCAGGAAAACTGTTCCAGTCCTTCGAAGTACGCGGTATAAATGACGAGGCGAAATGCTTAGTCCGGACCGTAGATGTTTCAAAAACGTAAGGGTGGATACTCACCGTGCGTCGGTTTGTCCGATGGTAGAAATGAGATGGCGGGATCAAGTCATGCAATTCCTGCGCGCACTCTCCAAAATGCAATCTGTAAAACGCCGAAAGGCTGGCTACCCTACGTCTGTGCTCAAGGCTTCTAGGAATCTTGAAAAATTCCAATCCTCTGTGCCAATTTTCAGCATTCTAGGTTCAAGAGTTTGCGTCAGTAAATGAGTTAGAACTTTGCTTTCTCTAAAAATACATGATATCTACTATTTATATTATCAAGAACAAACAATCTCTTATCACTTAATAATTACAATTATTACTAATCACATGTCAGTACATTGTTATCTTTACATCAACGTGTGAGGCATATACTAATCTGCTAATTAGTATTAGATATTAACGCTTCAGAATATTATTGGAAAATACCATAACACTAGTATGCCCAATAGGATTATGCAGAGTTATACTTACCTATATAAAACCAGCCACATGTCTCCATTTTATTGAATTTAAAGTAATGGGGAGTGAATCTTTCTTTGTCTCTGGTCTCTAATGGTGGTTCAACTTTCGGGCTACTTCTGAGAATCTCTGGTTGGAAAAATTCAATAACATTTAACCTAAATCGAGAATGGTCAATGTGTTCTTCAGTTCAGGTGCTTTTTCTCACACCTCTGGCATGCGTCGACCTCAACGGGGATCGCCTACTATGCTGACATCTATTATTTATTTATTTATTATATTCTTTATTGTACACCGCATAAACAAAAAAAGATACAGGACAAACATTATTCAAAATAAGTGTACAATGGTGTAAGTGCGCATATAGTACAGCGCGCAGTCGACCTAAGCTTGGTTCTTATTGGGTGGTAAGCTACCTATTGCTTGCCGTCTGCAGCCTTCACCTAAAGTGACTGGAAAAAGCCTCGTGACTCGTGACAGAGAATGTGACGATTGACTCTACCTCATGTTTTCTGGCGCCTCCTTTGTTCGCGTTACTGTGTTGTAGGACGAAGTGAATGCTTCCCATTTCTCTCCATACCATTAACAAAAAACACTTGTTTAATCATAACACCGCACTAGTTACTTGCTTGTAATATTTATCGTCGCTAACATCATCGTATTCTTGCCTTTGTCGCTTATTATTTGTCAGCACAAAATGTTTTTTTTTTTTATTCTATCCTGTCACCCATCATATCACCACTAATTCATTTTGCTAACACGAAATGGAAATAATTTAACTTTGTTTTTTTTTTTTTGTTAATGATTTATCATGTATTAAATTACCTATAAGTTTGTCCACAACTGATATTGGTTTATTAACCTGTATTTATTGATGAAGCTGTTTTATTTATGTTTCCTAACAATAATCACACGTTATTTATATTAACCCTAACCTAGCCTTTACCTTTACCCTTCCTCTTCTCTTATAAAAGAAGGGATTTTTTCTTCTACATATATTACTACGTGACTAAGTGTCTGAAATAAAAAGATTTTATTTTATTTTTATTTTTTTTTATTACTTGGACAAAGCGTATATCCTACATAAGTTTCTTATTTTTTAGAACTTTCAATTGACCCTTAATTTATTTTGTGTAATACTCTTCCTCTCAGTTATTGGCTGGTGTAACTTTAAACTTTGAAGAATGACAGCATACATTTTTGGCTCAATTTCTTTCTTGTCCATATATCTCACATCTAAGTTTTCTGTTCCATCAGGACATATCATACAATTATTCACTAAAATCATTTCAGATTGATGAACTGCCAGGATACTCTAAGAACATCAGGACATTCAAATGACTGCCGCAGTCAAACTTTCTAAGTAAGTAATGGTTATCAGGATTCAGAACAATGGTAAAACTATTAGAGACTACAATGACATTGTCATTGCTAAAAATAAACATGAACTTTCAGGGCAACCAAACTTCAAAATATTTCTAACAAAAGAATGTTTTCAATCAATAGGCGAGGCTATCATCGTAGGAGTACCTCTTATTGGTACACCAATGCTGAGAGATCAGTGGTACAATGTTGAAAAATATGGGGGAAAAATATTTGCCTTAGACTTGACTTACTTACGATGGCCGAAGAAGGATTAAGTAATGCTTTAATCTAAAACTGTTGTTGGTTGGAACAAGGTTGTGAGCGACAGTCACGGGGCGGCCAGGGCGTGTTTTCGGGAATGGCTATTGTGTGGTAGTCCTACCACTGGTGATATTTACACCCGTATGTGTGAGACCAGAAAAATATTTAAGTCCCGCTTAAAGTGGTGTCAAAACCACCAAGATCAGTTAAAAATGGATTTTCTGGCAGCTAAACATTGCTCGAAAGATTTCAGTGGTTTCTGGAAAAGTACCAACAATTTGAGGGTTCGCCCTGGTCTTCCCGTGAGTGTCGACGGGACAAATGATTTAAAAGGTATAGCGGACAGATTTAAAGATAACTTTATTGTAAGGTCGCCGTTAGGACCATCCTCATCAATAGCGGAGGTAGGTGTGAGTGGGGAGCATGTCGGTACTAGAATTACAGCTAGGGATGTATTAAGAGCGGTAAAATCGATTTCCAATGGCAAGTCCCCTGGTCATGACGGCTTGAGTGTGGAACATGTTCAGCATGCTGGACCTCATATGTGCAGGGTGTTGGCCATGTTGTACAACTTTTGCATTTCACACTCGTACCTGCCTGCCGATATGATGAGAACTATTGTGGTGCCTGTAGTAAAGAACAAGGCGGGCGATTTGTCAGATATAACTAACTACAGACCTATTTCTTTGGCAACAATAGTTGCAAAGGTGTTTGACAGCATTCTTAACACACAATTAAACAAATACATAAAGGTGCACGATAATCAGTTCGGGTTTCGGCCGGGACTGTCTACAGAAACTGCAATATTGTGTTTTAAGAGTGCTGTTAAATACTACACTGAGAGAAAAACCTCTGTGTACGCTTGCTTTCTCGACCTTCCTAAGGCGTTTGACCTGGTCTCTTATGATGTCTTATGGAAGAAGATGAGATCATCCCAGATACCGCCGGAACTTATTAACACCTTTAAGTATTGGTATGGGAACCAGGTGAACACCGTGAAGTGGGCGGGCACGCTGTCGGACCCGTATAGGCTGGAATGTGGAGTGAGGCAGGGAGGGTTGAGCTCTCCCTCCATTTTCAACCTGTATATGAATGGACTGATCGAGGCGCTCAGCGAGCAACATGTCGGTTGTTACATAGATGGCGTCTGTTTTAACAATATCAGCTACGCGGACGACATGGTGCTGTTGAGCGCATCGGTCTGTGGTCTCAGAAGGCTGATAAAGATTTGTGAAGGTTATGCAGCTGAGCATGGGCTGATTTATAATGTAAAAAAGAGTCAGTGTATGGTTTTTCAGGGCGAGCACAAAAAAGTCATAGTAATGCCACCACTAAAACTAAATGGGTTTTTCCTAGACAGGGTGGAAGTATTTAAATACTTAGGCCATTTGGTGACCCCTACCCTAAAGGACGATGCGGACATCGAACGGGAGCGGAGGGCGCTGTCGGTCAGGGCGAACATGGTGATCCGCAGGTTTGCGCGGTGCTCAGATGAGGTAAAAATAACTCTTTTCAGAGCCTACTGCACGACACTGTACACGTGCAGCCTGTGGACTGACTACTCGCAAAAATCGTACAGCGCCCTTCGTGTCCAGTTCAACAATGCGTTCAGGATGTTGTTGAGGCTCCCCCGCTATTGCAGCGCGTCGGCGATGTTTGCGCAAGCGCGTGTTGATTGCTTCCACACATCAATGCGCAAGAGAGGCACGTCGTTGGTGCGTCGAGTGCGGGGGAGCGCTAACAGCATGCTGGCCGTACTTGCGGAGAGGCTTGATTGTGGCATCATAGCGCACTGTTCTATGCGGCATGTGACAGGTTTGCGATGTCGATGACATGAAATTAATTAATTGTTATTTTGATTTTCTTAATTGGATTTAATGTACATAATGTGATTTTAATTATTTATTCGAATGTTAATTTTAATTGTGACATCTGTGTTGCATTAATTTTTTATGAGTCATTGATACTTGAAATAAAAATTATATTATATTATTATAATTTAATCAGTGTAATAGGTGGTAAAAGGTGTCTTTGATTTTTCTATCTTCATTATCTTTCTACGTCGTTGCCATCCATCAAAAATTCCTTTTTTTTTATCAAAATCCTCTCGCAATTCTTTCGTTTTTTCTCCATCTCCATGCTTAAACTTTTCCATCGTTCCACATCTGTTAATATTCATAACTATTTTAGTCATAATTATGCTTTTCATATATACCTATTTTAAAACCGTTTTATTTCTACTCGACTATTTATTGTCTTTTTTGAAACAGGGGCAATTAAGTGGTTTGTTCTTCGTTCGTCCCGAAGTTTTGTCCCACATTCCAAAAAAATATTTATTCGTCCCACATCACTATTAAAGTTGTGTTTCGTCCCGAATTCCAAATACGTTAAAAGTACAGTCAACGAAAAAACGTAAGTACATAATTGAAATTTTCGAATAACATATCAAAAAATTTAAATACGGACTCATAAAAAAAACTAAACCAACTAAAAACAAACATCATATTTTAGTTCGTTTTATTTAGTTTAGAGTTATTATTATTTGTCGGTTTTACAGTATTATAGTTGGCTAAGTATTTTTTAAAAGTAAATTTATTTTAATGGATGCGTGATGCATAGGACCGGTCGTTGTGGCAACGCTTGGGGGAGGCCTATGTCCAACAGCGGACGTCTTTCGGCTGATATGATGATGATGAAATTCGATTTCTAATAATAAAACAATTCTAAAAAATTGTATAAATCATCTTAACTATTGAGTATCATAATCAAAATCAGAGAAATGGTATAATAATCAGATAAGATAAAACGGTCAGATCTTTAATAAATGGTCATCACTTACCATCAGGTGAGATAGTGGTCAAACGCGAGCCTACCAATAATGAAAAAAAAGATATTATTTAAAACATGATAATTTTAGTTATAAAATAATTTACCGAGCAAGAATTAAGTGAGAGTAGGTACCTATCAAAACAAAAGGTTTTTTTTTAAAAAAAAAAACAATCTTTGCTTAAATTTTTAACAAAACGAGTTCTGATGGAAGCAAAGCTAATGACAAACACAAAGCAATATGCTTCTTAAACATTCTATTTTTATTTAAATTTAATGCTTCTGCTCTTTTCCAAAGAGCTTAAGGGAAATGGAAGTAATAACCTTTGTTTATGACGTTCAGAAATATTTTACGGATACCATTCATGGCCGCCTTCTCATAATCAGTTCTGAATGAAATGGGATTCCAACGAGGAATTAGCGATTTAATAAGAGAGAACAGAGTTCCGTATGTAGGTTCCTTTTTGTCCAGTACATATACTAACGGCACAACATTAATTTTTTCACTGGTACTTCTGAGATGACTTTAAATGATATGCAACTGTTTAAATCGTTTCACCACACATTTAAATGTACCATCCGCTAGATAATGCATCACATCTTCGAGAATATTTTTGCTATCACACGGATGAAGCCACTGGCAGAAGCTAGTATGTAATTTGTGCTCATAAAATAGTAATACATTTTTTTGGCTGAGTGTACAAAATAGTCAAAATTGCCTATACAAAAAAAATATGGGCCGAACAAGGAATATAAAATAGGACGAATCGAGAACAAAATAATTAAAATACTATTTCGGGACGAAGGAAGCATATCGTTAGGGACGAACCAGGAATTTTTTATGTGGGACAAAACTCAGTGGGCCGAACGAAGAATAAACCAATTAAGTACATGCGTACTCATATGAGACGTATGAATATTGTAGTTATAAGAGTCTGTGATATTACGACTAGACAATAAACAAATTCGAAAGTCACGATGATTCTATCATCTTATTGGCAGATAAATAGATAAATAATATATCTAGAATAGAATTTACGCTCAACATCATTTACGATAGCCTATTCATGATTTGTAGTTTTTGTCACAACATAGTAAAACTGGCAAACAACATGCACGACTAGCCATAGTATTCACTGGAGTTCGCCGTATGGTGGACGGAGTACGTGCTACGACACGGTGGTGCAAGACATCGGCGTGCGTCTGCTACCATGCTGCTCATGTCCCGCTGCCAACATGTCTTGGTCACAGTACCTAGAATTAGACCCCAAACTGATCTCTTCTTTAGGAGAATGAATTGTTCGTAATCCACCACGCGAGTCCTTTACTGGTTGGAAAATGATAACCTTATATCCATATTATTACTGACCTTTGATAAGTTTAATTACTAATTTACGATTATTGTCTCTTAATCGTATTTAACTACGACATTTTTATGAACAAATTTATTGTTTTTGTTAATTCAATATCAAAGTCACTTAGTAGTAAACTTACAATGTGGTGTTCTATTTTTATATGTTTATTTGTTAGGCAGTGTGTAATTCTTATAATATTAAGATCTTAAGTATAATCCAATCAGCAATCAAATCGTTACACATCACACTAATATTATAAAGACGAAAGTTTATGAGTAATAATAATTTTCCAATCTGTGCGTACACTTTTATCGGTGATTGAATGCATTCAGTGCATTATTTGTTAAAACACAAAACACTGGCAACCACTCAGGAATGTGTTACTAACATGAACAAAAGTTAATAAGTATGCCTGCAAGGTTCTTAGTGTTTTGCAAATAACCTTTCATAATAATACATATTTCTATTTAAAATTTATGATTTTTTTCTTATTTTTCTACCTCGTCCTTGTTTTGAAAGTGGTGCTAATGACAAAAAAGTTAAAGAGGGTCTTGGTATAGTCATATGAAGAAAAGGGATAAGACACATAATACCAAACGAGCTATTATTATACATATGGATCATGGATAGAAAGGGAGAGACCAAAAAGTTGGATGGATTGAGAGTAAAATGATATGAAAGAAAAGAGAGTTACGAAAGAATTAAAGAAAAAAAAACGTGTTGCATTGACCTTGAATAACACGGAACAAGGGCAAGAAGATGATGATGACCATCAATCAAGTCGGCGCATCGAGCGAGCGCACGAAAATTTTCCTACGACTCAAACTCAAGTGATACCAACTCACACACAGATCGGCGAACAATAAAAAAATAAGGTTATTTTATGAAGTAAAAAGTAAGTAGTAGTTTTAATAATAAAAAAATAATATTAATACTTTATTTTTTATTGCTAAAACAACACCATATAGAAAATGCGTGTTCATTAAAATGTATTAAATTGTATTTTGCCAAAATTTTCGTATTGATTTTTTTTTTCTTCATGATAATAAAATTACTTTTTGCATATTTTATAGGTAATAAACAAACCATTTCCTGTAATCGAAGCGATAAAATATTTGCTATTATAAAATTTCAATAAGCAAAATTTTTTATGTATGTAGGTATAGTTTGTTTTTGGAGAGGTAATAACCATAAAGTATATGAATAAAAAAAGTCATTACCATGTGGGTACTTATACCTTTTTATTTAGTTCAAAAGCTCTTCAAAATTTCTTTGGTTTTAAGATAACCAATGCATTCCACTACGTTCCAGAATAAGATTTTTGCTGTCCAAATCGCTTGTCTATAAAATGCTTTGCTAACGTCAATAAAGCACGTGTTACATCAAGTATTAAAAAGACTTGTTAAGGAATATTTCTTGTCCTTTTGTTTTCATTTTTTGCTTTATTCGTTTTCTTGCTAGTATATTCTTCTTCTTCTTCTGTTTTTCGTGTCCATGCTTTTAAACTATATTTTTTCAGACCAATGTTTGCCAACCTGTACGTACGTACAGCTCTATTGTTGGCATATAGATCCTGAAAACTGCAGATAGTTATGCAAGATTGGCAGCATTAGAGGTGATACTTTTCCTGTGCAGCAGCTTTATACTGACACTGTATTAAAGATGGGTCGAGGAAGCCCCATTTGCCCGAATTGCTTTTACAGCGGTCAACTTGGGTTCGAAGTCGATTTAGAATTTTCCAAACTCTAAATCGACTACTACTAAACGGCTACTGTAGTTCGCATCCAGGTAGAAGATGTATTTCGTATATTTGTATTATTTTAGAGTTAACCATATTGTTTAACTAGTTTTGGAAATTTTTGTAATGCACCAAGTGCTACCGCATTTTTGTACACAAAAATGGTTAGCACTTATTCATCCATATTCTAATCTATTTCAAGTTTCACGTAAGAAATCGCGGTTATAAGACCTCAATTGTATCATTTATTATCTTGGTGTTCAATATATTTATAACTATACTTATATATGTGTGTCTGTCATTTAACTTTTCCTTAACAGCTTGACCGAATTTGAATGAAATTTTGAGTATCAAAATCAAAATCAAAATCAAAGCATTTATTTCAAATAGACCATTTACAGACACTTTTGAATAGTCAAATGTCGGTCAGTCCAAGAAAAGTGAAGCTAAATTGCACGTTCCAAAGAGTAGGTCTCCATGGAGAAGAACGTGCAAGAAACTCCATGGACACTCTTTTAAAGTATATATTTGAGGGGTCTCTGGACTGTTTTAAAATACATTTGAACCGGTTTCTGAATTTTTTATTATAATGAAAATCTAATTTACCAAAAAGACAACGTCTGTCAGAACCGTTAAAAAATTGTCTACAGATAAATTGATGCGTAGACAAAGAATCATAAAAATAATATTATAGTACACATTTACTGACTTCGTCCTATACAAATATTAATCCAATCTGAACAAAATCCGGGACTTGATTTCTATTTCGTTGTCCGTAACACGTGGAATGCCCCTAGGATATAACTCTAAAAAATCATTTAGCAAAAGTGTCATTCCAATCGTGCACGAACAAATAGAATACCAATTCGAGGCAAACTCGCGGTTGTAGCATGTTTCATGTCATCGTTTAGTTGAATGTTATAAGTGGCTATATAAGAAAACGTATTCATTTATCTGTCATAGCAATCTGAAACACCGTGCAATAATGTCTGCTAAGGCAGCCTTGGTATTATTAACAGTATCAATCAGTCTTAGTGATGCGGCAAGAATATTGGCATTTTTTCCAATTCCGTCTATAAGTCACCAAGTTGTGTTTCGTCCTCTAACTCAAGAACTTGCCAAGCGTGGACATCAAGTGACCGTAATTACAACTGATCCAGTTTTTCAAAATGGTGAAGCGCCAGCAAATCTCACAGAAATCGATGTTCACGATATTTCTTACGACAAATGGAAGAAATTCTATGAAATATCTTCTACAGGCGATGATGATTTGGTACCACAAATGCGATTAGCATTTCAAATGATTAGTGAAATCGTGGAAATGCAGTTGAAAGTAGATAAAGTGCAAAAGTTGTTGAAAACGGACAAGTTTGATTTGCTGATGTTAGAAGCTTGTGCTAGACCCGCGTTGCTTGTGTCACATGTTCATAAGGTACCCGTGATTTTAGTATCATCCTTCGGTCCCTTGAATTTCAACATTCAAACTATAGGAGCATCTTGGCATCCTCTATTGTACCCGGACGCTTTCAACCAGCGTTTATACAATTTGACAAAGTGGGAGAAGTTATCGGAATTGATCAAAGCTTATAGAATGTCAAAAGTTATGGCAGAAATTGAAGATGCAGAAAACGAAATGGGCAAACAAATGTTTGGAACAAAAATTCCAACCATAAGTGAATTAAAAAATAACGTTGATATGCTGTTTCTGAACACACATCCAATTTGGGAAGGAAATCGTCCAGTACCTTCTAATGTTATTTTTATGGGTGGACTTCACCAAAAACCAAAAAAGGAATTGCCAGCGGTAAGATTTGTTTAAGTAATACTCAATTTTTATTATTTTAATGTTTCGATTTTGCTGATACTTTTAGAATGACATTTCGTCCATTTATGTAGCATGGTTATTCAGACACATCACACCTTAGAGCGGAAGAATTCGATAATTAGCCTTATCCCAAAGAAAAAAGTAAGGAAAAGGAAATCGAAACCTATAATATACATGTTGTTGATGTAATATATATAAATAATATGTAAGATGTAAGATAATATCATAACTCAAGTAAAAGAAAAGTAACGTCTTTTGCAGTAACGTCACATTTTTTTTTTCGAAAAAAATCCTCATGGTTTGATTCTGGAATCGCACTATTTACATCGATAAGTTTAAATGATGTGCGAATTCAATGGTTTTTCGCTCTTATCCGTTTCCTGATAGTTTTTTAACTAACTATTTAGGCCTACATATTATTTTACAAATGTGTTATATTAATAATGGTCGTATAATCATTTAAATCATCTTCTTAATGTCCACGTCCGACCTTGATTGTACCTATATATGCACCTAACCTACTTTTAACACTTTTTTTTTTTTATAATTCTTACTTCATTCGTTTTCTATTTGCAAAAGACTCCTTAAGTTTCAAAGTGGAAATATTTAATACAGACACGAGTGATGTGACAGTGCAGTTCTGTTCTAATTATAGCATCAACGATACATAATATTCTTCGTAAGTATACCTTACGAACATGCACATACATTGATTGTCAAGGTTAGGGATAAATTGTTTGCTTCCTATTCCATTCTTAGTCATATCGTTTATTGTAATTTTATATTATGCCTTATCTTCATGTTTTTTTCTGATTTTTCAAATTGTATGTAATTTTGTAATGAATGCAAAATATACAGTTTGAAGATTGGAATGTTTTGTTCATAATTGAGGGTCAGGACAGATATCTTAATAGTCTTTGACTGTATGCTTTGTTATATTGAATGATGCAACGCGTTTTTTTCTACTACTCTTTATTAACCGTTTTTTGTCAAATAATTCTTCATAAGATCTGTCAATCTTTTCACTATGTTACTTTTAGGCATGGAATGTAAGAATAAAAATTATGATGAATGAATTGAGAGATTTCAAGCTTTTATTAAATTAAATTAAAAACAATCTACTAAATTACAGGATCTCAAAACGTATCTGGACTCCTCAAAAAATGGCGTGATCTACATTAGCTTTGGTACAAATGTGAAACCTTCACTTCTTCCACCGGATAGAGTACAATTAATGGCCAAAGTCTTCTCTCAATTACCTTACGATGTCTTGTGGAAGTGGGACAAAGATGAACTGCCAGGACGCTCTAAGAACATCAGGATATCCAAATGGCTGCCACAGTCAGACCTTTTAAGTAAGTAATAGATATCAGGAGTTATGACAATAGTACAGATATTATAAAGGAACAATAACATTGTTATTTCTAAAAATATACATGAACTTTCAGGGCATCCAAAGATAAAATTATTCATAACACAAGGAGGTCTACAATCGACAGATGAGGCTATCACAGCGGGAGTACCTTTGATTGGTGTACCAATGTTGGGAGATCAGTGGTACAATGTTGAGAAATATGAGCATCACGGCATTGGACTCAGACTTGATTTACTTACGATGACCGAAAATGGATTTAGGAATGCTATAACCACTGTTATTGGTGATGAAAGGTGTGTTTTTATAATCTCTTTTATGAAAAGTCGGCGCAACACGTTTGCTTCTTCCATTCCGTCCAGTTATCCTTCACCCTATCACTGATTCAAGCTAGCAAATATCACCGTTTTCTTTCACATTATTCATCAGTTTTCTCGTCTACTCTCACCGTCTTTTCTTTAGCTTCCTTCTACTATTACATCTCTTTTAGTCATATGCGTATCATATATCTTCTTCACATGCCCATGTTTTAAAATCTATAATTCCATTTTTACAAATTTAATTTTCATTTCATTTTGAAAGGTGAGAGGTTAGACGAGATGTATGTATGGGGTAATGATAATATCGTGAGACATTGCAACCTACAATCAACTTGGGGTGTTCAATTCTTTTTTCTATTCTTTTAATTAAAATTAACACTTATTGACATTTACGATAGACTTATCGCTTTAATTTTGATTTGCAGTTTTCGTCACAACATAGTAAAACTGGGAAGCGTGATGCGGGACCAGCCTCAGCCTCCACTGGAACGCGCTGTTTGGTGGACTGAGTATGTGCTGCGTCACGGAGGTGCAAAACATATGCGAGCGCCCACTGCAAACATGTCATGGGCAGAATACTTAGAACTAGAACTAGTTCTTTTTGTATCTGCAATTGCTCTTGGATGTATTCTAGTATTCATATTTGTTGCATATAATTTATGGAATCTATTTAATACGTATCAAGTGCACACAAAATTTAAGAAAAATTAAATTTTAGGTTTTTGATAAAAATCGTAGAAAAAATAGGAAATTGAAATCAATGTTGTAGTGTGATATTGTAATACATAGATTAATGATTAAAAAAAAGTTTACAAACGATGTTACCCAAATAAACATACATAGTTAATTTTGCATTTTGGTCTAAATATTACACTTTTTGAAAAAGCTGATTTTATTTATCGTATGAAATATGAACCTATAATAACTTTAAGATCGGGTTACCACCTTTTGCTTGTCAAGTGAACCCCAGTGGTTCATTTTAGAAAAAAACTTCTGTATTTAATTGAACTAAGTAGTTTATTCCTCCACAAGTTAAATATGTTTTTTTTTAATGTCCTTAACAGTCGAAAAGTTAATCTGTTTCCCTGACTAACATCAATTATAGCATAATCAGCTTTTTTAACGTTTCCACTGCTGGGACTCAGGCCTCCTCTCTCGTCGAGGGAATGTGAATGGTAATCCACCACGCGGGCCCTGTGCAGGTTGGTGAATATTATGTCTTCGAATTTTTGGTTCTAAGACATGCCGGTTTCCTCACGATGATTTCTTTCACCGTTTTAAGAGCAATGGTGATGAAATAAATTACACAAAGTAACGCGCCTGGCTGGGTTTGAACCCGCGACTTACAACTCGTAATGCGGGGCCGTAACCACTCGGTCACCACTTCAATTATGTCTAAAGTTATATTTAGAAAGTGCATCTGGACTTCAAAAAGTCACATTGTTACTTGCTCAGATTTGAACCCACGAACTTTTAGTCATAAGAAGCGAGGTGATAATTACTGGACCATACCAACATTTTCACAAACGTATTCATTGGACAATATATTGGTAAAGGCTAACAAAAGACGATTAATTACTTCGATATGAATTCGATAACTCATAAAACATCACAATGCTTGTATGTACAAAGTTTATTACACAATTTGCTAGGAATACGTAGCACTGTTGTTATTTCTCACGGAGTGCCGAAGTAATATATTTATTGTTATCCAGAACGCAAGGGAAAATAGCCTGTATGCCGACGAGGTAAATTTCAATATTATTTTGAACATATTGGCGGCTTTTGTTTGGTTGTCTTAGTATGGAACATGGATTAATAATGTACTACTATCTGTCTGGTCAGACTAGGGTTAAATGGCTACTGCTGAATATGAAGTTTGAAGTCCGATTTCCGTGTAGGGCAATGTGTTTTTCAACTAGATTTTTCTGGAACCTGAAGAGAATCGCCAAACTTAAGAATCAATAGGCAGGGTACATTTCTCGTAGAACAGATGGCCAATGGGACCGAAAGGTTCTAGAGTGGCGACCACGAAATGGAAGATGCAGAGTAGAAAAGTCGCGACGCATGGGTCGTTTACTGACTGTTCCAACTTTCCGTACATATTTTAAATCGCCTATTCCTCGGACATTAGCCGCAATTAGCGCTCTCCTGAACTCGTACACAAATCTGGATATGTTTGCGGATGGATGGAAGATGATAATGTTAGAACATTTGAAGTTTTGTGAGAAGTGTGCATGACTGAGCTAAATAGATTAGGTTTATTGTTAAGTTTATACAATAGTGTAATTAGCTTCAGCCGTTTTACTCGTATTTAAAACCAAATAAATAAATAGAGCCAATTTTTGTGGTGACACTCGAGAGCGGTCTATGTCCAACAGCGAACGTCTTTCGACTGAAATTATTTGCAATTTACTTATGCAACATTACAGTCTAAACTAATGCGTTGTACAGAAACCAGAAAAAAAAGAGAAAGTAAAAAAAAAGAAGAAAACATATGCATTATGTACCACTAATATAAAATAAAATATATCACAAAAGCAAATAAAACAACGTTTACTTATTTTTTAACCATCCTCTCACAAAACGCCAGACATTCACGATACACATCAGATGATAAGCGTAGTCTGGATTTAGGTCCAGTTGGTGTCAAAAAGTTCACCCTCAACTATATGGGAATCAAACTTAAATTGTGAAAGGATGAGCATCAAGGACACTTTAGTTTCATACTTTTTTTGGCGTGGGAAAACATCAAACTGTTCCTCTCAGTCTGGGTGGAGTAAGGAGTGGCAGACTGACTAAAATCCAACAGTGTTGCTTTCCAGCACAAGGGACTGCTTTTCTCCTAAAAAAGGGGCCTTTACTTTCGGAAGGTAAAGTGACGGTCGGAGACAGAATAAACGAATAGTACAACATGCAGTTAACAATATGTATTTGTTACACAGTACTAGTGTGCAGATATATTATAACAGATTGCACTAATGAAAATAAACTACTCCGGGCCTCGTAACGGTTGACACGCAAGAGCCCCAGAGATGCCAAAGTCAGCGCGTGATACTACTTAAGTCATATAGTCCCTTGATCATCTGGCCGGAATAAATGCACACATACTCGTCTAGTTGCGCCCGGATGGAGCTCCTTTGACCTGTTAATTAATTTTCATTATGAAATGTTGATTGATTTACATATCTTCTTCTTCTTCTTCTTCTTGCCCTTGTCCCATTTTATTTGGGGTCGGTGCATCACGTTTTTTTCTTCCATTCTGTCCTGTCACTCGTCACGCTATCACTAACTCCCTTTTTTTTCACATCACTTCTCACACAATCCATCCATCTTTTCTTTGGCCTCCCTCTCCCTCTCCATCCATCCACATCTTTACATATGCAAAGTAAATTTTTGAAGAACACTTAACCAGTATTTTTTGTGTAAACGTATTTCTAAAGATTAAAGCCGTTTAAAAGGAGTACAATTTCATTTTGGTAAAAAAAAGTATAAAGTCTTAGAAAGAAACCATAATGTTGATAATCTTGTACATGAACCCATAGTAAACATTTTTTTTTTCAAACTTTTTGCCTTAACAGTTACCGAGGCTTCAGAAAGTCACTGTTTTATAGCACTGCTCGGAAGTTAGAGGGCTTTTACTGACCTAACGATATTGAGTTACGGTCTTAGTGACATCTCTATTCTCGTTTCGTCTTGCGAATTGTTATTAAACGCCCGGATAGCGAACTATTCATTTCACGTCATCTGCAAGTAAGGAACGCCTACTGTGCCTGGTATTTAGGGTCGTGATTGTGATAGCTGGGACATTAGGTCTGCAAACGTCCTTTGCTAGCATTATAGCTTCGCAGGAGGAATTGACCGCCTCCCATTACCTCTCAGGAGTTACCGCCACCGGTTGTTCCATAAGGACACGGTGGTGCTCCACCCAAGCAACCTCTACCCACCATCCTCTTCTACCTCCACCGTGTCTTTTGGGTAAACTGCACAATTCACTAGACTCTCCAGTGAGGACCTGCGTCATGTGTAAGGTGAAGATGCCTTTCTAGCCTATCTTCAAAGACTACCATAACTATGGCGCATGGCGTGCCCAACAATATAATACGTGACGAAGTTTTCATAGTTTTTACTCATAAATTTTGACACCCATTATCTACTCAATGATTTCTCAATCAATAAGTACATAAGGTTATTCCTAAAAGTCGTCCTTTTGTTTCAACTTTCAGATCATGAAACTTTAATCTGCGTATTGTAATTTTAATAGACTGTTTAATCTGATTATCCATACAGATTGCTCTATGAATAATAACTGTTACTTTGTAGTCATACCTCCTTTCGTGGAAAATGTTCATTTGTATCTAGATTGATTATTAGAAGCTCATACTTCTATCTAATACCTAGAAACTGTGTGTAACTCTAAGGCACGGGCCTCACTAGGACGCCATGGCAATGATGCTAGTTCGGGCAGCTAAGAAAATGCTTGCAGCTCCATAGTGTGTAGTTGTGTACCTCATGTGGTCACCGTTGTTCAGGCAATCAACCATGCATTGTTTTAATTTATTATTGACTAGCTTTTGCCCGCGACTCCGTTCGCGTGGAATAGTGACTTCCGGCAGATTTTTGGTTTTACCCACATAGTTCCCGATCTCGCGGGATCTCTTCAAAAATGAAATGTGGAAGATATTCTAGGGAACTCTTCAAAAATCAACATAATGAGCTCTGCGTTTGAATCATACCTTTTTACTATTTATTTACATTTTTCCGATGAATTTTCAGTAATGAATTGATGCAGACTCTTGACCAATAGATGGCGCTGTATGTCCGGAATAAATTTTATTTTTTATTTTATTTTTTGTAATAAAAACTATTCTATGTCCTTTCTCAAGTTCCAAACTATGTCTGTACCAAATTTCACACAAATCGGTTCAGTAGTTTAGGCGTGAAGCAAAGACAGACAGACAGACAGACAGAGTTACTTTCGCATTTATAATATTAGTTTGGATAGACTTGCGTTTGATCACGATGATGTGGCTAACGACGGAGCACGTCTGTCTAGAAGTAACCTATTAACTCTTGACTTAAACCCCTAGGTTGTAGCTATCTGGAAATACAGACTCCGGCATGGAATTCCACTTCTTAGTTGTACGCATAATGAATGTTGAATGAAAAAAAAAAAGTTTTTTCTTTAAAACGTATATATACTTTGTACGTATGGGTAAGATGTCCACACTGTACCGATGGCGCAACGCTAGACATCTAGTGGTCCGGTGATGGAACGGACTTGGTGGGATCAAATTGTACAATTTGAACGTACATTTCCCGAAATGTAAACTATAGAAAACCGTCATTTTTTCAGGAACTCGTTACGCCGCCTAGGCATCCCGGTGAGGCATGACCTTCATAGTGTGTTTTCGAGAGCTTAGTCGTACATTTGTTGTAGGTTGTGGACTTACAAACATTTTTAAAAATTCTCATAAATCTGGACTATCTGAGTTTTCTTGTGATTTTTTTTTTGTCTCTCATTGGTAGGATGGAATGGAGAGTATTGTGACAAATAATTAACATTGTCTTCCGTACTAATATTATAAAGAGGTAGTCTGTTATTTTTTGTTTGTAGGAGGTAATCTGTGGAAGTACTGGTACGATTGCTAATTTTTTTTCACCGATAGAAAGCTGCTTTATTCCTGAGTGACATAGGCTATAGTTTATGTATGCGGGCGAAGCCGCGGTAGTTTTTGTCCGCGGCAATATTATATAGTTTTTAAATAAATAAATAAAAAACTGTCGCTGAGATATTTTTTATTATTTATGGGACTGTTCGAAAAAGTTACTGTGGCCTAGAATGCAAAGGGCAAATGAAAAAAAAAATAGGTAGGTTTTAGTTGGCTAGAGTCGAGCACTCTCTGGCATTCCTCTTAGAGCGTTTTGTGTTTTTTTTTTGTGTTCAGATTGATTCTAAGTAAGAGGATGAAACTGAATTCAACTGGTATAGAGAAACCTACTTCGCCGCAGGTGAACCCGCTAGTAGAAGCTAGTTTCACAGTAATTAGGAAGTATATTTATTAATACTTACCATAGGAAATGGACATTGATAGAGCACTGGTCCTAAGTGCTTAAAAGATGATTATAATAGGAGATCAAAATGGTCCTTGGTTCCTGAACAAGTCATCGTATTTTTTAATAATTTTTAATATACCTACCAAGTTAGGTTAGTGAGCAATAAGCAACCTACAGTTTAAATAATATCATTATAAAATTGTATTCTTAATATATTTAATTCTATTATAAAGTAGAAAGGCTTGTATTTTTAGTTGTAATTATTAAACTAAACGTAAACTCAAAAACTATGGAGCCGGTCTAAAAAAATCTCATTTATTTTAATTTTTTTACCAATGAAATGTTATTTTATCACTAAGTGATATAGGCTATTCCTAATTATTATATTTTCTACCTTATGCGGACAAAACGGGGGACAAAAGCTAGTTATCTATACAGCTGCTCTTAACAGGTTTTTAAACTGATAACCTTAAATGCATAATAATATTAACCTAATTGATAACCAAATGAGTAGGTACCTGCCGGAATTACTGGGCAAGGCAGATCGCTCGTAGTACAGATAGTCGTTGGGAATGAAAGATGGAGTGGTGACCACGCACCGGAAGACGCAGTTTTGGAAGCCCTCCCACAAGGTCGTCCCATGACCTGGTGAGAGTCGTGGCAATACGATGAATGCTAGAAGCACATGACCGGTCCATGTGGAAACACTCGGGGGAGGCCTACGGTCAGTAGTGAACGTCTTCCAGCTAAAATTATGTCATCATCATGATCATCATAAGTTAGTTCCTATCTCCTCCTATGTTTAATGCATGCCGTGGCAGCCTTTCTTTATTCTTTATTCTTTATTGTACACAAAAAAAAAATTACCAAGAACAAAAAACAGGACATTTGATGTAAGTAGGTACATAGGCGAGCTTAACCCACAACTGGGTTTTCTTACAGCAAACCATGTGGTATAAAATAAAATTTTGCATTTGAGGAACTTCGAAAATGTACAACAAAAAAAAAACATATGAATTAAATTTAAATTAAGACCAAAAATATACTAAACAGATATATACAGCACACTATACATAAACATAATATATACAATAAATAAATAGTTACATACATACATATTTTTAGGTCATGTCGACAGGAAATGTTCATTTAATAGTCTACACGATATTATGTAACAATGTTGAATCTTTAGCATGTATGCAATGGTGTATGCTTTGTTGGTTGTCCTTAAATAAATAAATCATCATTTCAGCCGAAAGACGTCCACTGTTGGATATAGTAAATAAAATAATAATAGTAAAAATATGTAAATTATGTCTTTATTCAGCTTGTCATTTTGACTTAAGATATATATTGTTTTTGTCAGTTTATTATCAAAATCAATTTGAGATAAACTAACAAAAAACATGGTGCACTATTTCGAAGACCTTACCATCAGCCTCGGTGGCGCAGTAGGCAGCGCGTAAGTCTCATAATCTTAAGGTCGTGAGTTCGATCCTCACCCGGGGCATATCTTTTGATAATTATTTTTACCTGAATTATCGTCAGCCGTCCAAAACTGTATGAACGATTTCCTATACTTTGATAAGAAAGGATTACTATTTAGATTTTCATTCAGTATTTGATAAAAAAAAAGAAAAAACTCGGTCAGAAATTAAGCATTGCCATACTACGTGGCAATGCCGCCAGTTTTTTGGATAAGTTACACTACCAGTCGATAGCAATGTGGAAAAAATTTTTGACAGCATATTTTATTTAGGAGTTTTTTATCATCATATTATTTAGTTTTTATTTTGTTAGGTACAAAATAAAAATGTAATAATTAAAAAATATACATTTAACACAACAAAAATATAAGTATTATCAAAATAAAAATATAATTAAAAACATATTATTAAAATAATAATTTAATTAAAAAAATAGTAAAAAGAACTGGAAAAGGTACTAGCAATTTCTCCTGGTTTTGCTCCCATAGCCTATTCCTTTATCTGCGAGATTGTTTATAAGAGTCACCGTGGCACTGCAGAGAACTGCGAGAGACAGAAAGAACGCAGGTGGATTTCAGTCAATAAAAGTCTAACACCCCTTCACGCTCTATCTAGAGCGGCAAAATTCATTTGATGATTTCTCATCCTTATAAGCTCTTAAACAACATTATATTGTTACGGGAGCACTTTTTATTCAGCAATAAATAGCTGTCAGTGAAAGAATTTTAAAAGTCCAATCAGAATCAAGAATTTAAAAAATTGTCAGTAATTCCAAAGATTACCGTTTACAAGCAAAATCTACACTAATATTATAAAAAGGTAAAGATTGTTTTTATGTTTGTAAGAACTGTTCCGATTGCGAAAATTTTTCGCCGGTAGAAAGCTGAGTGACATAAACTATAATATTTGATGTAAGGGGGTGAAGTCGCTGGCAAAAGCTAGTATTTTTTTTCTTTCTTTTAAAATTTAATTAATTCTATATTCACCAAAATCTCACTGTTCTAGGTTTGAAGACCTTTAAAATTACTAAATAAAAAAAATAAAATCCACAAAATCCTCATCAAAGCCCACTCCACACTATGAAACCTGCGGACAGTTGTAATTTGCGCTGCGGTTTCCACCGCACTGTCTAATTTTCAACACGTATGAGGGACATTTTGGACTTTACCTATTTCGTAGAATGTCTGCTACGTAATTGTGTTCGGTCCCTTCATGACGTATTACGAAGTTTACTAGATGTTCCGTTGCTAAGGAACCAACAACTGTTTGTAGTTTGTAGTAGAGATAACTTTATATGATATGGAGGAAATTGCGGATCATGGACAGAGACTTACATTCTAGTGATAGACAATCCAGCACATTACTTTGTGTGATTTATTTCATCACCACTGCTCTCAAAACGGTGAAGGAAAACATCGTCAGGAAACCGGCATGTCCTAGAACCAAAAATTTGAAGACATGTGACATCTACTAACCCGCACGGGGCCCGTGTGGAGGATTACGGCCCATTCCCTCTCCAAGAGAGGAGACCTGAATCCCAACAGTGGGAACATTATAAGGCTGACTAGTCAATGCTATGCTATAAAAGATAAGCACGTTCATGGAAACTATTTGTCAAAATACTAAAAAGTTAAAACAAAAGTTCGATGCAGCGCTACATTGGTATTATGTCGTCTAACAGAACTATTAAAACATACAGCATTAAGATAGCTTTTAGAGGATACTTTTTTTGCGACCAAAATTTAATGTAATATAACGAAAGTCTTGGCACTTAAGCGTTTCGTTCAACATAGTGTAATATTGAAGGTGTACGAACTACATTACACCTAGTTAATTGAAGTGAGCGTTCGGCACGCGTAATCTAGTGCGTTTACATATATATATATCGATGTTCATAGATTTCAGAATTTGGGTGGGGACTGGATTATTGGTCTCGTGATTAGTAGCCCTGACTGCTATGCTGGAGGTTGTAAGTCAATCGTGGGTTCAATTCCCACCCACGACAAATGTTTGTGTGATGAGTATGATTATTTGTTGTGTCTGGGTGTAATTTATCTATAGTACGTATGAATAGCATAATCAGCCTTTTAATGTTTCCACTGCTGGGACTCAGGGCTCCTTTCTAGGAGAGGGAATGGGCCGTAATCCTCCACGCGGGTCCAGTGCGGGCTGGTGGATGTCACATGTCTTAAAATCTTTGGTTCAAAGACATGCCGGTTTCCTCACGACGTTTTCCTTCACCGTTTTGAGAGCAGTGGTGATGAAATAAATTACACAAAGTAACGTGCCTGGCTGGATTCAAACGCGTGACCTTCAACTCGTAAGTCAGGGCATTACCACTCGGCCACCATAGCTAGCTAGCTATGGTAGATGTATAGTAAAATAGCTACTTTACAGACATTTAACCTTTCAATCGTGAAAATTACAGACACAATAGAAAGACAATAGGTGCGCAAACGCTTGGGGTTTAATTGGTCCTTGGGTTCAACACTCATAGGACATACAGTCAAATCAAATAAGTAACTTTATTTGTGCACACGGTACAATTGGATTTAAAATTATTTTTAGTTAAAGCGAAACCGAAATATAGTTTATTCAGAATCAGTTACTGAATGGGTTCTAATAGTTTTTACAACATGTTATATCTTTTTCCCAAATATATTTAAAACGGTCACAAGTTGGACCACGCCGTCACTGAGTAGGTCATGGCAGATCGTAGCGGACATTAGGCACTAGCAAACAACGGTGACTATGTATTTTAGCTGACATAACAAGCTTATAACTTTGTGATTTTCATGATACAGTTATAAAATTTTATTCACAGTTTCTTTAAATAAAAATCTCGTACATATTTTGGATTTCGCACGAACTAAAAGTAATGTTGTACATATTGATGTATTTATTACTTTTTATGCATACAACAAAGTGAATTATTTCTCAGGCACTCAGTATGAATACAAAAATGTTTAATAACACCAATATAACATGACATAAACTCGACAAACACAAGCAATCTTCGAACAATGAGGGTGTACTATTTAACCACAAGTCCGTAACTCTGTTGTGGGTAAAATAATTGATACCAGTGACTGTGATGGATGTGAAACAGTTAAAATACCAATTATAATATAATATAATTGATGACTGTGAAATAATAATAAGGGAGGCCAAATAAAAGATAGATATATTGTGTGAAGAGTAATATGAATAAAGAAGAAGTTAATGATAGCATGACGAGTGACAGGACAGAATGGAAGAAAAAAACGAATAATTTATTTATTGCCAATTTAAACAATAAAAATAAGGCACACATTAATTGCAGTAACAGAAAAAAAAAACAATAACATAATTATGATGAAAACAATGTAAAAATAATAATAATTTATGCCTATAATTTCAAAAATAGTACGGGATAAGGGTCCATATATGATGACGATGTGTAAAATAATTGATATCCAATGCCGCGTGGTTTCCAGGTAGCCAATACAAAGTGACAATCACTAGTACCTCGTAATAAAATTTATGTAGAAAATTATCTCGTTTAATCCGATTCGATTGTAGAGGACTAAGTAATGACTCTTTTATATTACCTCGTAAAATTCAAAATGACTGTTTTGAGACAGGTTAACGTTTTATTTGAATACTTTCTTTCGATTATAAAGCCAGGACCTATTAAGAATATGGGAATTTAAGTGTGAACACTGAACATTAAAATTTTATGAGTGGGTTCAGTTTCAATACCTTAATTGATTTAGGCTCTTAGGCCTATTCAATTTTGATCCTGCAACTTTTTCCAAGTCCATTGTTAGGTTATTTTGTAATGAAAAGATAATCTATTAGGTGTCTTCATGTTGTTACTACATTGTGTGTTTCTACGAGTGTGTATGTCAAATAAAATAATTTTTGCCTAAGGCATTAAGTCCGCCTCTGTACTTTTATGTGCATGAAGTATAAATAAATAAATAAATAAAGGAAATTGGGCACCAATAGTTTCACTTTTTGACGCGTATGGCTATTAGAGTTAATGTATAATTCATAATATTATTTTTAATGATATCTTACATAAATTCATTGAAAACATTTGTGGGGTTTCTATTTTCATTTTAATTAGTATCTAATTCAACAAATACGTCATTTGTTGCATAATAGTGAAGCGACACTATTTTCAATTGTAATCGATCGATTAACCGTTATCATAAATCGTGGAACAACAAAATAATCTACAATCGCAACTAAAAAGTATTGAGAGTTGTCATTATCTTTATTCTTCAATTATGTTACTATTTCTTGCGTTAAAAAGCAATTTCTAGGCAAAAATTAAACAATTAAGATATAATCTATAATCATGACTCCGCGTCCGTAATCTATTGTTTGGTCACAACACTTTTCGATAAAATGTCTCAAACAAAATGGTACCTTGTTAACTAACGTGCCGGTTAAGCCGAGAATAATGTTTTGAGCTTTTTTCTGCTAACAAATATAAATTCGTGTCGAGTTGAGTTTTAGGATTCCTCCAAATCTATCTCCTACATCGAGAAATTCGATTTTTTTTTGTGCGTGTGCTGCGAAGTGTATTGTTAAAACATTTTTTTACGTTCACGGTGATTTGTTCTAGGCGTAAAACATGTCGCGCTGTGTGAACTGTTCTCTTTTATTAGCACACCCGCTCCCTAGATGCCAAATCAGAGAAGCAACGGATTCCTTGGTAAAATAACCTAACGTACATAACCTCAACAGGTACACAAGTTATTTTTTTTTCAAAAGCCCTACAATATTTAAGTTTGAATTCAACCTTGTTTTAAAGTATGACGCTAACCCTTTTTTGTGTCTAATTTTCACTACTATACTGAGTCAAAAGTTGCGCAACCAAATGCCATAGTAAGTTGCTCATTCTCCTTTCTCTCTTTCTTTCTTTTAAAAGGTATCTTTGTTTTACTGAGACGACCAATGGATAAACAGCTTGATTATGATTATGCCTAAAAAAAGAGTAAATGAGAAACATGGAAGAAGAGACACAGGTGTCGACCCCAAAATAAAATAATTAGGATAATCATACGAGATTAGAAGATGCGCAAACTGGACGTAACGTAACGTTTGTCTTCAATCTATGAAACGGGAGAGACAAATTTTACCTCAATGACCCGGCCAGATGAATAATATGTATAGTATAGTAGTGCCTAATAGTAGTGGTCGTGCTATCAGAAAAATTTGGCACTAAAATCACGTGGATGACTATATAATTATGCTTATAGGTAATGCATACAGCAATAATTGTTGGTTGGTGCCTCATTCCATTTCCAGTGTCTAATTGAATCTTTTGGTCTCTGATCTTTGGAAGCCATCCCGGGAATTATGTCAATGACATTTGGACAGACTTGTTCGATAGAGAATTTGATTGATATAAATCTGGTTTTTATAAGTAAGTAATAAAGTGGTAAGTAAATAATCGTAAGACAGTAAAAAATACTGAAATATGTATTATTGGAAGACCTTCCACAAGGTAGACCGACAACCTAGTGAGGGTTGCAGGAAATCGATTGATGCGAGATGCTTGGGGAAGCCTATACCTAGCAGTGAAAGCCTTTTGGCTGAAACAATGATGATTAATTTTACACAACAAATTGAACACTAAAATCAAACTTAAGACTTTACGCTAAATTCATCTCATTATAAACTGTTATCTCTAAAACGTTATAAAATTTTCCAGAACATTCATCACACATCACAGACATAGTCCTAAAACGAAACTCATACAAGATTTTGAACCTTATTTCCCAGAAAATTTAGCTGCTTTTTGTTTGTAGAAAATTTTGCTGAAAGATAAGACAATCGAAAAGAGCTTTAAAGTGATAAAATATAATTTGAAAGCTGCCTGAAACAACGAATAGTTGAGATATGAAGGAAAATTAAATACATTATTGCGTTATAAAGTTTTATTAATATTTAAAACATTGTTTTATTCGGTATTGTAGTACGTAATTAACTAAAAGACTGTTATCAACAGAAAATTTGCTTCGTTAGAATATAATAGAATAGAATATTTTTGTTTATTAAATTGTATACCAAAAGTAACAAAATAATAAAAATATCGTTTCAATTGAGATACTAGTTGAAATATTAAAATCATTATTTTGGTTTTAAAATTAAGATCACAATTTTTAAATAGGTAAACTTTTCTATAGACTTTTTGTTAGCTACCTACACATATTTTAATTGTTTTTTAAATGTAATCCACAGTTACTGTGATCCGAGGTTATGACAATTTTAATGCTCCATACAAATGGATTATTTACCTACATATACAAATTAAGGTGTTATTTCAAGGTGTACCGATGACCTAGTGAAGCTTGCGGGAATCCGATGGATGCGGAACGCGCAGGATCGTTCATTGTGGCGACACTTGGAGGAGGCCTATGTCCAACAATGGACGTCTATCGGCTGATATGATGATGATGATATACAAATTTATTTCTATTACAAAAAGAGGTCCTCGCCAGGGTACAGCATTGTGCGCACTGCAATTTGTAGGCCAATATTCAAACATAATTGTTAATGGTTAATTAAAACGATTCATGTCCAATTACATTAATGAATATAGCCTATTATAATTCTGCCAATGATATATTATTTCGAGTGTAACTAATTGTTGGTTACTCATAGAATCATTTGAATAACATAATTTTCAACAAATAATACATTTAGATTGAATATAATCGAAGTAACAAATTAATATACACCGCTAAATATTAATCGTTTTAAAATAATCCCTTGGAGGGTCGATCCGGTACAAGCAACACTATCGATTTGTAAAGATAAAACCAAAAAATTGTATTGTTGTTAGTAGTCGGCGTTGCGTACAAACTATTTAAAGGTCATTGAACTCGCTCAGCTGACGTTTCCTTAAAGAAATTAATTTCGTACATGCGTAAATTAATACGAGTTTTGAAAAAAATGTACTTTATTTTTTAATTTTATCTTTACAAATCGATAGTGTTTCATGTAACCGATCGACCTACCACGGGATAAAAACGATTAAAATTTAACGGTGTATATGGAGCAGTGGACATCCTCACGAATTATTATCTTACAAAACTCGAGAAAAACCTATTATAGCAACGAAAACTTAAAACCTTTATACCAGCAATGCCAGTGCTGTTATGGCCGCACTCAAGTCTCTATTTTTATCTTTTTATTATTATTAAACTTTTTTACAGTTGACTATTTATAGATTAGTTACTTTTTATGTTATTGTTGTTTGTCCTGTGCGTGTCACAAATATATTTTTTTACTTTGCTTTCCCTCTTATTCTTAATCAAATTTCAATTACATCTTAAAACTATAGATAACTCTTCTAGAAACACAGACTATACATAGTGAGACTGCAATAAAATGCCCACTAACGTTTCAGTTCAACCGCAATTGTTCGCGTAACGATCGCGCCCCCGTCAAGTGGGCCGGAAAGCGATAACAGGACAATTTATGTCATCGCTACTATGTTGCACGGGCTAGGAACCAATACAAAGGACCAGAGAGTCTAAAATTGCATTCTAGATACAATGTTGCATGGGCCAGGAACCAATATAAAGGACCAGAGAGGCTAAAATTGCATACTAGATACTATGTTGCGTGAACTAGGAACCATTACAAAGGACCAGACGGCCTAAAGTGGCATTCTAGATACTATGTTGCACGGGCTAGGAACCAGTACAAGGACCAGAAGACCTAAAGTTGCATTCTAGATACTATGTTGCACGGGCTAGGAACCAGTACAAGGACCAGAAGACCTAAAGTTGCATTCTAGATACTAAGTTGCACGGGCTAGATACCAATACAAAGGACCATAGCGCCTAAAGTTGTATACTAGATACTATGTTGCATGGGTTAGGAACTAATACAAAGGACCAGAGGGGCTAAAGTTGCATTCTAGATACTATGTTGCACGGGCTAGGAACCAGTACAAGGACCAGAAGACCTAAAGTTGCATTCTAGATACTAAGTTGCACGGGCTAGATACCAATACAAAGGACCATAGCGCCTAAAGTTGTATACTAGATACTATGTTGCATGGGTTAGGAACTAATACAAAGGACCAGAGGGGCTAAAGTTGCATTCTAGATACTATGTTGCACGGGATAGAAACAAATACAAAGGACCAGAGGGCTTAAAGTTGCATTCTAGATACTGTGTTGCACGGGCTAGGAACCAATACAAGGACCAGAAGACCTAAAGTTGCATTCTAGATACTATGTTGTAAGGGCTAGGGACCAATACAAAGGACCATAGCGCCTAAAGTTGCATACTAGATACTATGTTGCATGGGTTAAGAACTAATATAAAGGACCAGAGGCCCTAAAGTTGCATTCTAAATACTATGTTGCACGGGCTAGGAACCAATACAAGGACCAGAAGACCTAAAGTTGCATTCTAGATACTATGTTGTAAGGGCTAGGGACCAATACAAAGGACCATAGCGCCTAAAGTTGCATACTAGATACTATGTTGCATGGGTTAAGAACTAATATAAAGGACCAGAGGCCCTAAAGTTGCATTCTAGATACTATGTTGCAGGGATTAAGAAACAATATAGAGGACCAGAGGGCCTAAAATCGCCTTCTGTAAATGTTTCATTTTTGCAAAGAAACCTGAAAAATGAACTACCTTCGTTTAAAACAAATAAAATCAAATCTAAGTATTTACTTCAAACTAGATTCTGCCAGTAGCTTCGCCCGTATGTAAGTGGAAAATAATTATATAGCCTATATTACTTACACTGAGTAACAATTTAAAACTATATAATTAGGCTATGCAAGTTAGTAGTTGTCACATTTCTTTACTTTTTTAGTTCTAGAACATTTCGAACCTCACGATGTTTAACCTTCACCGTTTTAAGAGCAGTGGTGATGAAATAAATTTCAAAAAGTAATACGCCTTGCTGGGCTTTGAACCCACGATGTACAACCTGTAAGTTGGAGCCTTTTCCACTGGGTACAAATGCTTGAAGATAGACAGCAAGACTGATTGCGAGGCTGATTAGTTGATATTTTGGGTCGAGGGGATCTTTGGACCGAGATGGCGGTTACGGTTTACCCATATTTTTTTTTAGAGTAGATTTTTGGGACCACAAGGAAGAAGGCATTAAAGAACAGGTATAAAAAAATCTTTATTTATTTTATTTGTGATCCCATAATACTACTAAAATGGGTGGGAGTTGGGACCACGGTCCCTGTCCATAAAGCCCCACGTTTCAACCTTTTCAGGTTCCATCTGACCTGGTTTTGCTTATGCATATCTGTCTCGTTCACACCAAACATAGTCGCGTACATTGTTTTAACTAAGTTAGTCAGGAAAATCACTGGCCTGGAAAGGATACATAGTAAGTGGATACTTGAGTGTTGAAGTGAATAATGTATGTGTGGCGAATGGGACAGATACTTATAAGCTCAGAAACAGGAGATTAAAACCTACTGTCCATGGACGCGTAACTTTATAGACGCATGTTCGTCATTATATTCCTGATGTACCATCAAATACACTTCTGCCTGACCACCGCTAAGTTCATTTTTGCTTGCACTCGAAACGAAAACTGTAAAGGGCTTATTTTGGCACCACGCCGCAGGATTCAAGTGATTTTTTTTTAAGTGATCAGCCTAAAATGACCGCGGTGGTACGTCTGTGTGAAGCTTACATACAAAAAGTATGGGCTACTGTCTGCGGACATGTAGCTTCATATATGCGACACGATGGCATGACGCTGGCGCTTCGTCGATAGAGTGTCATAGTTTTGTTGTATGTAAGCTTCACACAGCGTATAGTGAAAAATTGGCATCTATGAAGCTTCATGTCCATAGACAGTAGGCCTAAGGGCCCATCCCCATCACCACGGCGCGGCGCCGTGCCTTAGCACGGTGGGCGGTTGGTTGAAAATGAGATTATTTTTCAATATTTTAGAATGACTGGACGTGCCTCCATTAACGAAACAAAGAAGTCTGTAACGATATTTTCCACTATTTTGTTTTACACACATGTGCGCACGTTAACTGCGAAATATCGACTGAGAATAGGCGCGCGGTGCATCGTTCGCAGCACCGTGCGATATGGTGGCGGTGCCGCGCCGTGGTGATGGGGACGGGCCCTAAATGTTCCTCAATATAAAGCACAACGTTCAATCTACGTGACCGTTCTTTTAAACGTAAGATTTTATTGAATTAGAAAAAAATCAATGAAAAGAAGGTGTCTGTGATTTTGGAAGGACCAAAAATTAATATAATATTCCACAACTATCACAACAAGGCTGTCTAAACCCATGCTAAGCAGAGCTTAGCTTATGACTACTAGACAACTGGTAAAAATACTTATGTTCTTCTAAATACAAACATATTACAGATAAATAATATCCAGACACAGAACAAATGATCATGCTCATCACACAAACATTATTTTGTCGTGAGTGGGTGTCGTGGGTGTGATTCCACGACATCCAGCAAGCCAGTTAAATTATAATTTTCTAATAAAGTCTATTTACTGACTGAATTTGTGGGAGGTTAGCAATTTGGTTGTATTTTTTGCACTTGTTTCGTCAGAACTGCGTCATACGATCCGATTTGGACAATTCTTTTTCATATTTAAAATCCTTACTACATGTGAGGTATTTTTATAGGAAGGTATAGTTAAAAATAGCCCTACATTTTTAAATATTCAATATACTATAACGCTGGATTGGTGCCCGGACACAGCAATGCGGGGCCGAGGCAGACCACGAAGGAGATGGCGGGATGACCTGGATGGCTTCCTTAAGAACTGGAATGAGAAAGCGAGGAACCGTGATCGTTGGAAGGAGTGGAGGGAGGCCTTTGCCCAGCAGTGGTACAGTGTGGGCTAAGTATATATATATATATATATATATATAATATACTATAGGGTGACTGGTAAATAGTAACTAATAATTATACACGTGACTATACTCATGATTACAGTTAACTTTCACAAATAAACTTTTTTTTGATGCTTAGCCGCAGTTTCAATACGCTTCGCTTCCGCATAAGACTTCTTAGCTTTTTTATAACCACCCAAAAATGAGAAAATGGCTTACTTAGTAGATAACTAGTGTGCTCATTAATTGTAGTTTAGTACTTTAGAAGACAAAATGGATAGTATTTAGAGGCGAATAATGCTAGTAAAAAAAGTTTGTATCGTTTAATACAGTATAATTATTACTTTTAAAATACTCTGTCCAATTCTAGTAGCGTCCCAACTCTGTAGATGCCAATATAATGCATGCTTAGCTCGATCTAATTGATGGATGGTGGTGGCAATTTATGTCCTGTGTCGGTAAATTTATTTTCTAACACTCCAGTAAAGAGTGTCGTATGTCAATCGTGTTTGGGGAAGTGGTTGTGTTTTGTAGTTATGTGTGCCTTAGATGGAAAAAGGGTTATACAGTGAGAGATTCTGTCAACAATATAGGTTGTAGACAAGTCAAATTTGTATTGGTGCTAGTGATGGGTTGAGAGAATATGCTCTGATAGAAAATGTTCTTCGATCAAAAATATTCAGCAACGTTCTTTTCGAAAGAGATGCGATGGACGAAAGAGGTCATCAAGATTGACAGTTATCACAGACAAAATGACGGATTATTTATTTATTTATTTATTCACAAAATTCACAGCTCTTTTACAAAAAAATTACTTAAAGATAAACTAATATTACAGCCAATTAAGGTTTTACAATTTACTCTGATAGAAAATGTTCTTCGATCAAAAATATTCAGCAACATTCTTTTCGAAAGAGATGCGATGGACGAAAGAGGTCATCAAGATTGACAGTTATCACAGACAAAATGACGGATTATTTATTTATTTATTCACAAAATCCACAGCTCTTTTACAAAAAATTTACTTAAAGATAAACTAATATTACAGCCAATTAAGGATTTACAATTTACTATCTAAACATTTATGCCTCAGAAACAAACAGAATAAAACGCTAGTACCATTCAAGCCTAGTAGTGGTGTGCTGTGTGAGTGACGGATCTTTGACTAAGCCATCTAAGGACATTTAATGAAACGTAGCAAAGACCACGTGATAAAAAATAGCTTTAACATGAACAATACAGAGGTAGAGGCCGCCCGCCATTCACCTGTTGGGTTAACATCGAAAAAAATTTTTTGCTCAATTGCATAAATCTTTAACCCAGGATAGATTGTTACAACCAAGAATTCCCTGCCAGAGTCTGTGTTTCCTGATAGCTAACTACCTAGGGGTTTAAGTCAAGAGTGATAGGTTACTTCTAGGCAAGCGTACTCCATTGTGAAACACATCATCGCTTAAAATCAGGTGAGATGGTGGTCAAACGCGAGCCTGTCAATAATAATGAAAGAAAAAAATAATTATGAAGAGTCCAGACCCCATCCCGTGAATGGATCCCGTAAAATAAATACTTTTTATTTTGTTTGAATGTCTGGTACGGTACTAAAGCCAGTATCGGTTCCAGATATGTCAGAATGTGCTGTTCGAAAGAGTTACCGTGGGCCTGGAATGCAATAGTCAGCTGGAAGAACACAGCAACACAAAAAAATAGTTTGTCACCAAAAGTATCTGACTTCCCGCTTCATCCGGGGCGAGACTAATTATTACTGATAGGCTCGTACTTGACCACTATCTTACCTGATGAAGTGGTTGGTCACCTATTCTTTTTTTATTATGAACAGGCTTGCGTTTGACTAATATCTCACCTGGTGATAGATGATGTGGCCAACGATGGAGCACACTTGCTTAAAAGTAACCTATTCACTCTTGCCTAGACACCTAGTTTGAAGCTATTAGGGAACACAGACTCATCCATAAAAAAACATGGCCAGGGCCTCAACTCTGCTATTACAATAGTGTCAGAATGGTCTATCATTGATTTCATAATTGTTGATTTCGACAAGTTTTGGTAATCTACTAATATAATGGCGTCATTATGATTTTCCAATCGTCAATCAGTGATATTCCATTGAAAAAAATGGCTTAGGGTGAGTGGCACCTTTTAACAATAACGATAACAAAGCCGTTAACAGTTGTCAAATCGTCGAATTGACCAATAGGCTGCCGTTTCTTGGCCGTTATAGTTAATGGTGCAACTCACCCTTTGAATGGTAATTTCGTAAATAATGACAAATGAATATCTGACGTATGCGGTAATCTGCAAACATTTTGACAGTTCCTTTGATCAGTGACCTACCACTTCGAGATCATTGCGCAGTTAGTGCTTTTAATAAGCTCGGTATTGTCATTCTACCACAATTCTGTTACAAGACCATTGACCGATCAATAATCGATCATTATGAATTAGCAGATTACACACTTTTAGCAAAATGACAATGGGATCGTTTTGGAATGACGAATTTATAAAAGTAGCAGACTTGGGCCCCTGATCTCACACACGCACAGCTCTTTACGCAAACGCGTCACAGTCGTTCGCAAGTCTCTACTCCCACGGTCGTGAACAGACATTGTAGGAACTAATATACTTAGTTCGAACGTGAAGAAAATACACGTCGAGCTGGATCGCTTGAAGGAAATGTAATAATCTAGACGTGTTGCTAATAGCCGTCGGCGTTCGACGTGTTTAAGTTAACAGACGGTATGTTACTAGAAATAGAAATGAAGGTTGATATGATTACTTCGAAGAACTTGAAAATTATTGACATGACAGGTAACGTTATGTCTGAGTGTCAGCCGGGGGGTTTTGATCCCGAATTCCAGCGACCGTAGCATTGGGTGGCTCGCCGTTTGGCCATCCGGTAACTGTCCAGACTGAACCTAAGACGTAGACGGCGCGGATTGTGCCACGTGCGACTCAAGGGATTGGGAGGGATTGTTTGCATCTGAAAAGAAGATTCGGCCCCAGTACGAAAGGCAACGAATGAACAGGAGTGGGGTTTAGACAGTAAAAGTCTGACACTACCTCCCGCTCCGCCCAAGGGCGTGGAGATGCCATTGAGTGTC